>OY998168.1:56365454-57646332 GCA_963921995.1 Oxystoma pomonae
TTGGCGGCCACCATATCAACGATTATCCTTAATCAGAAGGTAACGTCAAAGTTTATCGGTTATAGAGGTGCAAAAGGTATCTAATATTTTAACTATAAAGCTTTAAATACTGATTAATAGCGGTGACAAATTCTAGGTATTTTTCATGAATGAATTCTGTAATATTCCCTATGAACAATAAATTAACCGTGTACGTAAAATGACTGCCCTTGCAAGTTTTTCTGAGTCTTATATATTAGCGTATCTCCAAATTTTAGAAACTAGACAAACTTTTTGGGCGATGTTTACATAGATGGACTAAGGTTTAAGACTATGAGACAAATGTCGTTTTTAATCTCATTATACTGGTTTTTCTTTGAGTGAAAAACGTTGAATTTTTTTTACTTACTATACTTCTATAACGGATTTCGTAAGAAAAAAACACCGTTTTTCCCATTATTTTTAGAAAGAAATAGAAAAAAGGAGATCGGCGCTGTATATAATAGGCCTTTTAACTAAAAATTCTCTGTTAATTGGGTTGGGTTGGGTTGGGTTGGGGATTTTTGTATCCCTTTTAATTCCTCAATTTGCAGAGGTACATATATTACATTATAACTTTGCCCGTTTTTTAATTTTAATGGTACATCGGTAGTTATTCTATTCCCACTTGGTACACAAGTAGTACTTGTCTCAAGAATCACCACAAAAATTATGACTTTGTTGGCGTCTGTTTTGATCAGGCGTCGCGACGCTTTTAAAATTTGCGCTAACGCCTTCTCCTTAGATCCGCTATATCTCTGACAAATATCAACTTTTTCAAAATGCGTTTGCATCGGGAAAAACTAAATGGAATGGGGTTTCATTCAAGATCTATTTCATTATATGCAGAAGAGTACGTGAAATTTGAAAGTTAACTAAACCTCAATTTTCATAAAATTTTAGCTAATTTTCCTTTTCATAATTTTTGCAAAAAATTTTACATCTGTAAATTCACATCAAATGCAAAATTTTCCACTCAAATATTATGCTAGGAGTGTTATCCTTCAAATTAAATTATTTTTCGAGGGATTTAAGTGAGTACAGAGACAGAAACTTTTTTTTATACAGTGGCGTGCATGCTGTTTTTCTTAATTCGCGTTTGGCACATTTGTGTAAAAAACCTACGATTTCTCAGCGAATGTGCGGTCAAAATATTTGCAGTGTACAACTTTTGAAAGAGTATTAGATAGCAATAAAGCATAAAAATTTAGAATATGGCGTTGTTCATAGAACAGGCTTGATAAAAATTACAAAAACGTAGACAATTCTGCACGGCCTTACATTTTGGCTTATATAACTTACCTATATTCTATGAAATTTTCATCTGTCGTAAATCAGCTTCTAGCCCATAAAATGCTCTTTCAAAATTGGTATTGCACTTCTTTTTCCGTTGGGCGGGCTTTGATAAAATTTTAGTCAAACTTGCAAGATTTTTCACAACAACAGTTGTGTTGGAAGGTAATAAACGATAATTCTTGCTATAGTTGATTAGAATTTACCTTCAAAGTGGTGAACTAACTTTTTTTTGCTATAGGAAAACGTAATTTATAATAAATTAGCTTTCTACCCCCCCATCCTTCCTCTCCCCCAGCCATCCCAGATACGTTTTTCAGATCTTTCTGAGTGAAACTTCGATCGATGGACGAATAATTCAGTATTAGTATCTTAACCGCATTGATAAATTGGGATTTTTTAAAGAAAAAAGGTTATTATCTGAATTTTAAAATCTGGCATTTTTAAAGATTCTAGGTTCCTGAGCTGAATTATATTAATTTTATAGGTACTTTTTTTCGTAAAAATTAAATGAATAGGGAATAAAAGCCAAACCATCGCGTAAAGGTAGCGTAGGTCTAAAATCCAGCGCTCTCATTGGTGAAAACCGGCAGAGGTGAGCGTTTCCACCTCGACTAACGCGATTTCAGCTACCGGGTCAGGCGTCAGGTTTCGCTCGACGTGCTATTGAAAACTTCTGTCGGATCTGACCAATGAGAGCGCTGGATTTCAGAGCTACGTTACGTTTACTCGGTGGTTTGGATTTTAGTCCCTAATATATAAAAAATTTTACACCGACTTCCAGCAACCTCATTTGTCAGATCCGATAGCAGTTGTCGTGGAACGAGACTAATGTTCATGAGGTACCGGCGCTCGGTGGTGTATCGTTACGTAGCCTGACCACCGGCTGAAATCGCGTTAATCGAGGTGGAAACGCCCACCTCTGCCGGTTTTCACCAATGAGAGCGCTGGATTTCAGAGCTACCTAATGTTTACGGTTCGGTTTGGCTTTAAGTCCTTACTAAAATTAAGCCGGCCACGCTTAATGGTAGGTACGTTATTTTTCGTTTTCACTATCTCATTCTATTCTCAAATGACACTACATTGTAGTACACCTGTCAAAATATCAACAGAATTTGATGTTCGTTAATATAAAAAAACACATTGGGTTCTACCACTCATATAAGTTTACCGGATTGAAAACGCTAAATTTTGCGTTTGAATTAATATTATCTCTGAAAAATATTTTATTTACTTAAAGTAAATAGACAGTTTAAGTAAATATTTCAACGCATCGTTATCGATATACCTAACGCGTTCGAAATAAAGCCACAATACACAACATTTTTGACTTGCTAATGCGATGTTTCGAACGATGCTCGCTTTTTTGCAAGGTGCGATGACAGAACTGCTGATTTAGGTCATTGCGTACGTTCGTCGGTCCGTAACGTTACGTACATCCCTTCGTACGCAACGAGTGGAATAAGCTGTAGTAGTAGTATCTCCAAAACTAAATTGTTTAAAAAGAAGTTTTCTTCTACAAGTACACTCCTGGCGAAAAAAAAGTAGGACACGGAATTGAAATATGGGTAAATGTAACACCCTATATTAATGAAAATTTACATTGTTAGTCATTTGTTAGTTATTATTATTATTATTATTATTATTATTATTATTATTAACCTCTCGTTATTTACCTTGATACATTTGACACTTGTGTTTGTCATAATAGTAAATAATTCAAAGGAGATTTTTTTTGAGTACTTTATTAAAAATTACAAAATTCAACTTATAAATTGGGTTACAAAAAAATAACTGGTCTATAAGAAGAGCGGAGAACCATTTTGGAGTTAATAAAAATACATTACCATGCTGGGCAAAGCGCTGTAATAAAAACAATACCACAGAGAAAAAAACAAGAATACAATAAACAGCGATAAGAACCTGAACTTTCTGCAAATAAATAAAAACAATAATTTTAATACTTAATGGGCTCGCCGTTCTCGTCTAAAGCAAGCTGCAGATGAGTCGGCATGGAAAAACTTAAATTTTGAAAATATTGCTGATCTTCTGAGATGATATCTACGGCTCTTTCAATGGCTTCATTCAACTCGTCTGAATTTCTGGGGAACCAATTTCGCTGATAAATTATCTTCACAATCCGTCCCCAAACATTTTTCATGGGATTTAAATCCGGACTGTTGGATGGACAAGGTAGAGCTTCAATATTGTTCTCTCGAAACCAAGTGTTCACTACATTCACCGTGTGCCCAGGGCAGTTATCTTGTTGATAGATGAACTCATTATTTTCATGCAAGGCCGAAACAGATGGATACACAATATTACGAAGAATTTCGATGTATCGTTCACTGGTAAATCTGCTTTATATTCTCCAGTAAACACATATACCTCTCACACTAAACCCTCCCCACATGTTGACGGAAAAATATCCTGTTCTCTTGATGTTGTGTGTGTATTCTGGATCACACCTTCAATTTGGTGGCCGATAAACCAAAATTCTCCGACTATCTGACGATGACTGGAAAATTTTTTCGTCCGCTAAGACTACTTTCTCCCAAAAATCATTCCCTTCTAAAAGATGATTGGCCGCAAAAATTACTCGAGTCTGTTTCTGCTCTTCCGTTAAAAGAGGCTTTTTTGCTGCAACTTTACACGATAGATTTGAATTTTGTATCCTACTACAAGCAGTTCGCCGGGACCCTAGAAATATGCTTGCAGCGGCAGCATGGGAGCATTTGGTAAAAGGATTCTGCCTTAAATTCGTCCTGATCCTTCCTTTCTTTTTGTGGTATTGTTTTCGGTCCAGCGTTGTACTGTATTTTTATTAACTTCAAAATGGTTTGCCGCTCTTCTTATAGACCAGTTATCTTCCGTAAGTCGAGTTATAATTTGAATTTTGTTAAATTCTGAAACTTGAGGCATTTTTTATTTAGTTTGAAATATAGGTCGCGATTCTTCAGAAACGACGACAGATTTCTGGAAAGTGGAGATTTTTACTTATGGCCTCATTTAAAATAAAAATATAGCATTTATATTTATACTAATGTTGTAAGAGAAACTGCGTCATTTTTTTATTAACATTTTGTAAATTTAATATTTTAAAGATATTCTGCAGGACTAGTTTATGGCGGAGCTAACTTTTTACTACGCGTACCAATAAACGTCAAAAATTCTCACCATGTAAAAGGAAAGAGAGAATTTGTGTGACTGTTCTGAACGGTCACAGCGAAATATTCCATGGCTATCTATGGTTTTGTATGTTAAAAGTTTTAAAGGTTTGTTTACACATAAAAATATTTAAGGAATATTAGCAAATATTCCTGACAAAAAAGCATTAATTGTAAACTTGTGTTTAAAAATCGTCAGATTTTTTGTAAGGGCGAGATTTTCTGACGGTTTTTGAAGAATCGCGACCATACTGCAAGAAAGTGTCAGATAATTGTCAGATATTTTAAAATGTTGACGAATGGTGGCCAAACCAATAAATATCTGAACGTATAGGGTGACATACTAAAAAAAGCAATTATACATTTTACATGTCCTACTTTTTTTTTCGCCAGATCTGTACATTAAACCCTTGTTATAATACCCTACATAAAATACCATATATGACATATTCATCATATCAGTTCCACAAGAAAACAGAAAAAACGATGCTTTAAGGATAATGTGTTAAACAGAGACAATTATCTTTGCATTTTCTCATATCTCTATCCAGCGTTAACCTTATGGCACATTTTTTCTTATTTTTCTCTGAAATTGCTGAAGATAAATATGTTAAATTGGTGTTTTAATAAAACAAAATCAAACAAGCGAACAAACTGTACTGCTACTGTAGAAACCAATACGGCTGTCTAGCGCTGTATTTAAAATTTTCGAACCTAATCCAGTCCCGCATTCTTTGCCAAGCCACCGAGATCGAGGTCACCGAGAGCCTACGTACGCAGAACGCCCAAAAAGGAAGAGTTTTGCTTCTTTGTTTGCCTGTTCACTGCTTTAAGTGTCTAGTTAAAATATATTAGGTACATCTTCGGATTAACCTTTGATTACCAATTGATTCAAAAAAAAGTGAATAGAGATAAACATGAGGATATGTAAAAATACTATATGGTTGCTGCGAGTCAAAATATATCGTTTGTGCTACTGATGACCCGATGTCAAAATTTCACGACATTTAGACTTTTTTGACCGATAACTTTTGTAATTAAACTTTTTTTAAGCGCTAATTGGGGTTCAAAATTTTGACATTCAAAAAAACAATACTTGTCGATTTTGGAGACATAGAAATTTTAACGGAAACACCACTAAAACTTGAAACGGAAAGTGCCGCAAACAATATATCCTTTTGAAAGTCTAAGGAATACCTACCAGCTTTGCAATTTTCAAATAGCACTATTAGTTTTTGAGATAATTTTATTTTAAGTCACATGGAGCTAAAATAAAACCGCTTTTTTACAAAATTTTTTAAAAAATTACTTAAACTTAACTTAGGGTAGGATTTAATTACGTAATTCCTTTGCCTTCAAAATGTATCCCTTTGAACCTCTCTGACGGTTTTTTAGTCACGTTAATAATCAAAAAAATGCTGATTCAAATATTTCTGGAAAACAAGGCTCCATTATTAAAGCATCCTGTATTTATAGTGAAAAAACTAGTTTAAGTACAAGGTAAACAAAGAAACACCGTGCGTAGGCCCATTTCAGGGCTAGTAATCAAATAAAACAGGGCCTTTCTTCAGTGGCGCTCTCAGAAAAACTTAGACAACAAAGATGCTGGTGGTAACTCTGAAGTCTTTGGAGAAAAAAATGTAATACAGAACAGTATTATAGACTTTCTATTTATAAACCAGTTTTAAACAAAATCATTTTGGACATAAAAAAGTATTTTTGAACTGAACATATTCATACCAAGTTTTACAAAGCCAAAATCAAGGTAAAATTAACTAAAGTCGTCCCTAAATACTATATAAACCGTTTGATTAATCCAAAACACCAATTCTTGAACTTTTATTGGGAGAAGTCAGTATTTGGAGAAGTCAGTATTTGGAAACAATATTGCTCAGAAGTAGGCAAAAGCTTAAATCTAAAACCTGATAACATTTTCGAGGCAATGAACAAGTGTGGCGATGTTTTTTGTTGATAAAAACATTCTTCGATCTTTGCCAGTAAGTAATGAGCGCTTAGTCAGAAAGAAGCTTTTCATGTCTCAGAAGCAAGATTAAAAACATAAGTACGTAAAAACACTATGACGGAAATTCGTCTGACTGGTTTAGCGTTGCTGCATATCATTCATATCAACAGACATATTGAAGTCATTGACCGGTTTGCACAAAAAAAACGGAAACGAGTTTTTTTTTTTGAGATAGGTATCTTATGTTTGAGATATGCAATATAAAAGGCAATAGGCCTTTGTCTAAAAATTATTTTTTAGTTGTTACTATTTTAGTTGTTATTACGATGTTTATTAACTAGCATAGCATTCCTTACATTTATCTGCTACTAGCTTTAGTTGTAAGGTTTTTTTCTAACGCTATACAAATTTCTAGGCTTAGAACAATATTGTATAAAAATGTAAAAATTTTGAAAAACAATAAAGTACAGTTACAGTAAAAGGCAATATTTCAACTTAAAAAGCTTTTTAGACCCTAAAAAAAAAGGTATTTAGCTATTACATTTTGTTTATGGTTTGTTTGTTATCTGTTTTTTATAACTGAAAAAAATTATACGTAGTTACTCAAGCGCAGATTTCAGGGGGATAGGGGAGTAGGTAACCCACCCTACCCTGGCTGTATGAAAATATTTAGAAAATCAAAAGTAGAACGTAAATTGCGGAGCAAGAACACCTTTGATATTCACCGTACTAGTTTAATTTTGTGTTAAAAATGCCATGTGTAGTTTCATTTTCTTAAAAATTTTTGCCTGCTGCGCTTTGAAACCCTTGATATATCTACAATTTTAGTTTAATTTGAAATAAAAAAATGGATTTTTTAGTGAAATTTTCTTAAAAATTTTCTATTTTGCACAAGGGACTAAAAACGCATTTTAGACCTTCAAAAGATGGACAAAAAATTCAATTTTTGTGCCTAGAGACTAAGTATTGCACTTTTAGTCCCCAGGGACTAAAAAATTAAATTCAGAAATATTGAATGAAATAAAGATTGCATTCAAGATTGCATTTTGTGTTACGTGGGTGCCATTCCACAATAAATGACACGTCAAAATCAACAACTTTTTTAAAGAAAAAGCAAAAGAAATTCCCAAACTGCAAAAAAGAGTACATAAACCACGAGACAAAAGTGTCTTTTTATCTGTAGGCAAAAAAAAACATTTCACCTCAGGATAAAAAGTACTTTTTTGGTTACACGTCCATAAAATCTTATTACAGTATTCGTCTAGAAATTCCGGACTCGGCTCCTTCCTGTAGTTTAATAGACCATTTCTCGGCCTTGTCACGTAAATTATTATCTCGTTGAGTAATATGTTATTTTTTATTTATCATGTAATAAACACATCATTATAATTACAGTTTCTATAGTTAGATACCATTCAATATTCCAAAATTTGATTGTTTAATTGTAAAATTGTCCAACGGTAACATTTCTAATACCTTTCAGTAGTAGAATCTTTATTTATTGGCCAGATGCTTAATTATTCTTGTTAATTGCTTATACCAAATTATTTTTTCCTTCAAATATATTTCAATTATTCTCAAATTTTTAACCTATCCAAATCATTCAAATTTAAATGGCTAGGCTTACAACGATTTATTGTAGGCTTTGAGAATTACAATTTAGGCATTGATGGAGACCTAAGTAACAGCCTCATATATCCATTTTGTTCTTGACTAGCTGAAGACTTTGTTGTTTTGCCTGCGGTTTTATCCATTTTTTCGTATTTTTCTTGTTTTAAATGGTCCTAACTTTTGTTTCCCTACACCAATCTTGAGGAAATAAAACCTGTGTGCGGCTCAGGAGTCCAGGTAAATCCATAAAAATTTGTTTAGCAGTTTTTTCGTGATGCTGAAACAAAGAGATAAGTATCTACCTATATGGTCAGTTTAGAATCGGTATTCAATGGCTCCCAAGTCCCCCTATGTATACCACAGATTTAGGCATACATTTAAAAACTTAATTTTGTAGTTTTTTTAACTGGTTTAATTGTTTTTGAATGTGCTGAGTGAAGTATCAAAACAAAATATTGCAATTTAAAAAATTAAATTAATTTAAAACTAAATGCCAGTTGTTGGGGCGCGGAGAAATTAACCTTTTTAATAAATCAATATATTTAGGTCACGTTAAGTAATATAAGTAAATCAATTAAATTAATGCACTGGTGAAAGATATTCAATTCTTCTTTTATAGCTAAAAGATGTTTTTAAAATTATTTTGTTTCATTTTGGCAGAGCCTATAGAGTTCTTTCACAGTTTAGAAGGTATTCAAGATGTCTTGTATAGTTGAAATAGGACCTTTGTTTTATTCTTATAACAACAAAATATATTTTTAAAATCAGTATATCCTCATAAAAAATACAATTTGCCTTATGCTGTACGTTAACAAACTTTTAAATTGCACTTTTAAAAAAATTAATAAATATTTTTACAAATATATACATCAACAAATTATACTATATTATGTACATGCAAAGCAAAATCTTTGGCTTAAAAATTTGACAAGAATGAGAAATATTAAGAATATATAATAAGTTAATACATTTTCCAAGCAAAAATGCAGCTGCTACGAATAGATCGTCATCAGGATCATCTGGAACAAAAAATCGTCATTAAAAGGTAAAATAATTTACAATTTAAACAAATAAATTAGTCCCCATTTTTAAAGCCACCTAAAGTGTGTTTTAAACCTTTAAAATAAAAAGTGAGAGAGTAAAATACATAAAAGCCTATTTCGTTCGAAACGTTCCTTCCATCTGCCAACGTATTAACACAATATCTTCAAACCCCTTTCCCCAACCTAAATTATTACTTTATTAAAAATTAAAAAAAAACATTGTTACAAATTTTAGATTGTATTTCCTTTAGTTTGCTACCCCACAACTCATATTTTGACGGGCGTACCTCCAGCTCCCTTCCTTCACCCTAAATTATTACTTTTCAAAAAAAAAAATTTCAGATTCCAGACTCTATTTTCTTTGGTTAGATAACCCACAATCCATATTTATATTTTGTCGGACATAACTCCAACCCTCTTCTTCCATCCTAAATAATTACTTAAAAAAGGATACTTTTTCAGATTCCGCTCTATTTCATTTGGTTTAATACCGCACAACATATATTTTGACAACTTTTAAAGACGAAGCTACTTAGGAATTTTCAGCTCTGTATTAGTTTGTAACTTCAAGTAATTGTGAGTTATTTTTACTCCCTTCAGTGTTTGCTTATTTTAGCAGTACCTAGAGTCAACATACCAATGTTCAACCCATTTTGCCAGCGGTCGACCCGCGAAGAAAAAGAAAATGTCATTTGACAGCTGTCATCGAGCGAAATGTCAAATAAAAAGTAGCATATATGTTTCAATATTGATCACACTTTATCTTCTTAGCAAATTTCATCCAAATCGTTTAGCCGTTTTTGGGTGGTTAAACAACAAATACACACACACACACATACAACATTTCTCATTTATAATGTTAGTAGAATTAGTAGTAAAAGTAACAAAAAATATGGTAAGCTACTCTATTATTTGCTAGTTATTTACGCTACATTGTTCCTGATCAGTAAGTGTAAAATCTATTTTTTTTTAAGCTCTAGGTTTATGGGTTGAGGGATCTTGTTCATGAAAATAAAAATGGGACCGGAGTTAAACCATTCTACAAGTCAAATCTAATAAGTGATGGTGGAGTTTATAATTTAATCACACAGGTTGAACTAGATTTCCTGTATACAATTTTTGACAGTTATTGTCTTACCGGTGTAGCTATTCTTGAAATCAGAGAGAAAACAATTATCTCCCTGAAACTCACAGATCCTATTGGTCGTCGTCACCGATTCCCTCGAAAATTACATTAATAACATGATTTTTAAGTAAATTTGTTTGTACTGGTTTTTAGTGAGATAAATAAAAGATGTCAATTTCTATTAAAATATTGTCATTAGTGTCTTTTTGGGAGAAATCAGCGGCATCGAACAATGAGAACCGCGCATTTGTGATCTCAGGAATAGTTACACAGAAGTAAAAAACTCGACTTGGCAGTTGCCAAAAATTGCCAAAAAATTAAGGCATTTGAAATGTCAGTCCATTTTAAAAAATCGCTTTTACATGCAAATACAAAAAAAAATAGAAAGAGAAGGCAATATGAGTTTCCCACCTCTGGAAAAACAACAAGTGTAAAATGAATATAGGGCCTCTAGGTTGAACTAGGTACATTATTGCAGATTTTGATGAAATAATAAATTTTGAAGGAAAACTAGGTAAAATTAATAAACTAATCTTTAGGGACAAAGACAAAATCAACAATAAAAAAGAAAAGGTGGCTTTCAGGTTCAGAACTTCTATATTTAGCATAATGCTTTAGTTTCTACATGTGCTGACGCGTTTCGGATGTAAATCCATTTTCAAAGCAAGTCAGCCTACAACAAAAGGGGGGACTATTACACTCATGTTAACTGTTACAGATAAATAGGACAGACAATTATCACGAATAAATTAAAATATCATAAAATGTACTAAAATTACCAGGAACTTTGATGGGCATTCTTACTTTAGGATCGCACATAAATTAATAACGTGCCATATTATTCTTATTTTTACAGAAAGACTCCCCAAACTCTTTCTGAGGAAGTACCATATACCTAGTGCAACATAAGTATTCATAAGTATGGATTTATGTGCGACCCTAAATGTAATAGGTTGAATGCCCATCAACGTTCCTGGTAAGTTTAGTACATTTTATGATATTTTAATTCATTCGTGATAATTGTCTGTCCTATTTATTTGTATCAGTTAACATGGGTGTAATAGTCCCCCCTTTTGTTGTAGGCTGAATTGCTTTGAAAATGGATTTACATCCGAAACGCGTCAGCACATGTAGAAACTAAAGCATTATGCCAAATATAGAAGTTCTGAACCTGAAAGCCACCCAAAAAAATTGTGGTACTTTTTATCCCTCTGGTCGAGCTATAATTGGTCGCAAAGAAATCGTCAAAAAAGTTCATAAATAAAAACCTTATTTTTGTATTTTGCTCTGTGTGAAAATCTCCTGCAATGGAAATTAGACCATGGGTTTTAAAAAGCCTTTCTTAATTTTTCCTCGTAAAGGTGAGTATATTGATTTCACCTCCTCCTTCAAAATTTCATATTTTAGTAAAACCTGCAATAACCTAGGGAGGATTTGGTGATGATGATGACAGTCTTAATGGCAGGAACATGACGTGTGTTCCGTAACAAATTTAGTGGGGAAACAAAAATAGCGCCCACTGTATTTGCAAATATTAAATCCAAATATGTCACATATTTTGGCTTACGTTACACACGCAAAATATTCTATTATAGGTGTCCCTTGTGTGTGTAAAAATATGTTCCCAATAGTAAAATCATAAAAACTTACCTCTTCTAAGGAAATCGGGTTGCTTTTCATTTTGGTGTCTAGGTTGTGATATCGTTCTAAAAATTACAAAAGCTCATTAGTTCCACTTTTTTTTTATAGTTTATTTAACTGAGCTATGATTCTACAATTCGCGTTGAATCGTATTTCGAGCGGAAGCCTTCATGTTTATCACGGCAAACCACAACGATTTCCGATTCGGTTCAGTCATATGATATATGATAGAATCGGCCCGGTCCAGTAGTAAGAAACAAGCAAGGGCAAGTTTTTAATATAATCTTTAAAAACTACCCAAGTAACACAAGGTGCTGAAAAAATTTTGCAAAAACGTTGCGACAGCGAAACTTCTCTAATATTGTGTTTGTGCTGTTGTCTGCCACAACGTCCTGATAAAACGTTGTTGATAAAACGTTGTTGATAAAACGTCTCCTAGCCCAATTTGGCAATCATTTTTTGATCACTACAATTACCATTCCAGCACTTTTGGCAACCGATATAGCTTTATCAGTTAACTTAATTAAAAAAAAAACATTTCTTACAAAACCCAAAGAAAAAATTTCAAAAAAATCGAAAATAGATTTTTGCATTAATAAATGGTTGATGCCGTTTTGAAAACACAAGTATGGATGTATGGATGATGGGAATATTTATTTATACACACACTTAATATCGCATTTTTGGCTTCATCCATGGACCAAATTGATACGCGAAGGTCAGTTTACTGACAATATTTACCACGAAACCTCACCAAAACACGCGCGCTTCACATATAAAAAATGTTTAAAATTTTTTTTAATTTAATTTTTAGGTTACATTTTTTTGTTTTTGGATTGGAGCCAAAATAACCAAAACAGATTTATCTCTACCTTAAAACTAGTTTTAGTTTCAAAAATCTACTCTTTTTTTATAGAATTTTTTATTTATTTTATTTAAAATAATGTTCTTTTTAAGGTTATTTTCGTGTAACGGCCGCCATTGAAACTAACAACGCGACTTAACTGGACAGCTAATATTGCTGTACTTCCACTTCCACTTCCACTATTTCTTCTACTTAATATGAATAAGGGGCGTGGCTTTGTGCGCGAAGCAAGCCGAAAGAACCCGACGACTAAAATTTCTGTGCTTTATTGGTGTCAGGACAGATTTAAAAAAGCTGCAAGGTTTGGCTTTAATGTATAGCTAACATTCTGTATATTTTTCTGCCCAAAGAATAATATGTTTGAGCAAAGTTTAATAAACACTTTTACTTTTAATACCAGTATGGTCATCAAAATGGGTTGCGCTTAAAGCAAAAAGTATTACAAAAACTAAGCAAGCTAATTTACAACCAAAAAGGTGCTGACAAAACGTTTTCACAGCTTTACTTTGGTCATAAATTCTAATGTGTATAATGTGTGTTACTTGGGTAAGCAAATTTCTAAAGTCCCGCATAAAATCTCACAGTAGTAGATTTTACAACAAGAAAGGGTGTTTTTTAAGAGCGTTGGTTTGAAAAACAAGCTCAGAGAGAGATTTTAAAACATGATCAAAGAAGGACCAGGTGTTAATACGTTTTTGATGCGGTATATCAAACAAACTTATAAAAACCATGATAAAGCGTAAAAAATACAGATTTTTATCAAAATAAGTCTAAATCTTATAAAACATTGTAGGACTTCACCAACCTTCATTAGAACCTATGCTGAACTTTTAGCAGGGCTTTAATGCCGTTTATGCACTTTTGAGAATTAAAAGGTACAAAGTGTAACTTGAGATTTAAATTAAATTTCTTGAGATTTAAAGTACCCTTCACTATATGTTCCCTAAAAATGGGGATTTCAAGTACATCAGCATGGTACATAGAGTACCGGTAAGTGACATTTAATTATTTTTTATTTATTCTTTTTATAAGTAACTTAGTTTGTGTCTATGTTCAATTGGATAAAATTGCATATAAACCACGTGATGAACATATCCTCAAAACCACAGATTTTCACTCTTTAGCATTCGGAGAGGCGGCGTTTTATACACTTTGGGATTAAAATGCTACTTTTAGTCCCTATAAAAATAGCTATAATTTTGTCGAGGGATTAAAAAGCTAGTGCTGAGGTTTATACACTATTTTATGCACTTTAGACAAATATTTCTATTATTAAAATGTAACCTTGAGGAAATAAAGTAAACATTTAATCTATAATGATTTATTTTAATGATTTCTGTTGTTAACTCTGCATACTAGGAAATAAAGTAAAAGTCTCGGTAGAAATTTAACCTCGGAGATCCTAGAAACAAGAATTGAAAGGGTATTTTTAATCTCTAAAGCGCATAAAAAATATTAAATTATTACCATGTGCTAAATGCAGCCTAACCAACGCCATAACATAGTTTTCTATAGTAACGACTCTATTCCTCGAAAATCTAAGGACCAAACATTCTAGTACTTTGTTACTGACGGTCGCTCCAGCTTCCCAAAAAAGTGACCTTAAGTTGTAGCTAGATGTTTTCCCGCTGTGGTGACCTCTGTCGAATTTTTGGAATGCTAACTAAAATTTAAAATAAATGTGTTTATTCGTGAAAGTTGAAACATGGCCATATCATAAACTTTTCTTATTTCTTTACATGAATATCTATTTTCAAGATTTTTTCATAAGAATGGTCCTTGAACCCTACCTATGAAGCACCAGAAAACTCATTGAAAAAAAATGCAAGAGACCAACCGCAAAAAAAACGTAAAACCTTTTTGCTCCAAATTTACTTAATATTTATGCTTGTGTTCACCAACGCTAAAACTCTCCGATTAGGATTTAATCATGATTAGATAGGAATGGGTGTTTAGAATGTGATGTATTATATTGAAACTTTGCTTGTCAAGACTCATTTCAAAATATTATTAGTGTTAATCATGATTAAAACTTAACTGTAAAATTTTCAGGTTGGTGGATATGGACTTTAGTATGTTTATCATTTATATAATGGTAAATTTTAACGTGGAATAAATGACAAAACGATTTTTTGTGAAAATTAAAAAGGTTAAAGATACAGTGAAAATAATACATGCCAACCGAGACAGCGGCTTTCAGATTTTATTGATACAAAACGATTCAAAAAGAATAAGTATTTTGCGTGATTTAATTTTTCGTGAGAAAATTTACATTCAAAAATTTTGACTCGTCTTTACTCACGTATTTAAAGGGTGTGCAAAAAGTAATTACACCCTTATTCCAATTCCAATGTCCAATTTTTAAAAACATTGAAGCCCTAGCTTAAGACCACCAGTATCCAAAAACATGCTTTTTTTATAAACCGTCAAAGCGTGTATAATTTTTCTTGTCTGCCTCTTTTGGTTCACACACTGTATAAGAAATATTTTACCTTCCATAATTGGAGCATCTGCATCAGCGCGGGTATATCAATCAAATTTATCCTTCCGCTAATATTATAATCCCTCAACATAATTAGACTTTTGCACAGCTCCAAACTGGGTTTTTCCGATAGACACGCTTTCCAGTTGGACCTGAGAATTTTTTGTAGCTGACAAGCATCGACTTCCGGAGGGTATTTGAGCACGAGCTTTGACAGAAGCGATTTTCCTTCTTTCTAAAAAGTAATAATCAATATTTAAAGAAAACGGTAATAACCTTTTTTCACTTTTTACAGATTGCAACAGTATAAAAAAAAGTATTATTATTATACAGGTTTAACCCATAATTAGTGAAAAGCACTTGGTCAAAAACCTTATGATTAAATAAAACTTCAGGTTATGGTGACATTGACGTTTTATAGCTTAACTGAATACTTTTACACCCCAAGGCCGCCTTTCGGCCCACACGTTTTAAAGAAGTAACATTTTAAAATACACACTATTACGTTGGATTTGTGATTGTTCTAAAACTTACTTATTAAATTTTTGTTTGAAATGTTGCCGAAGAATATGATTTTATAAAATTATAAATTAATTATGTGAGAGTATGGCAACTTCATGTACCGATAACTCCCTCTTGTATGCATCTCGGTTACAAAGTGCCCTTGGAACGGATCATCAATTCGGTACTCTGTGCCCTTAGCGTGCCGAAACCCTCACCTACTGGCTTGAGTTTCTATTTCAACGCCGCCGGCGTTATACGCTTCCTTTAAGAAATAGATATATAATATCTATTAAAGGGCAAGCATACTTGGTCTAGAGAAGGGTTTTAAGAAAAAAAATATATAATTTTTAAAACATAGATTTGCCTATTTTGACTTTATTTTTGAATTCTAGCTGAAATTGTCTTTCCAATGGTACCCCATATCATAATGTTACTTTACTACTTTTCCAGATATTGGCTTCTAAGATGTCAAAAATTTAATTTTTAAAGGACCATATCTTAGAAACTAAAGAAATATCTCTATTGTATTCAATATCGATTTTAAGGGATTTTTTTGGAAAAATAGAAATTGACAACAGTTGGACAACTTGACCTTCTACTTCATACATTTGCGATAATACTGTCAAAATCACTGAAAATCAATAAACTATAAATATGAATGTGCTAACGTCAAATTGTTGTTATTTTTATTTGCTCTTCAAAAACCCTCAAAATCGATAATAAACACAATGGAGATATTTTCTTTAATTTCCAAGATATGGGTCTTTGAAAATTGAATTTTTGACATTTTGAAAGGCAATATCTCGAAAATTAGTAAAGTTATGATATGGGGTAGCACTGGAAAAAGAATTTCAGCGAGAATTCAATTATGGGGTTTCCTATTTAAGGTTCTCAAAATGTTTTCCCAAAATAGCCTCCCAGAAAAACGGCTACATAGGACTTTTTACGGTAAATGGTAGTTGGCGATGTATTGAAAACAAAAATTTATGTTTTAAAGATTATATATTTTTTTCTTAAAACCGCTCGCTAGACCAACTGTGCAAGAAGAAGATAGGCTAGATTTGTTTTTTGTAACAATTCACCTATGCATTAATTTTTTTCGACTTTTTAAAAGTTGTGCACTAATAATCGTAGTAGGTGTGGCAAACTTTGTTTTAAAATAGTACTTACTAGTAAAGTTGACGTTCCTTCGTCTAAAAAATCTGAGGATATATTTTTAATGATCATATTGTCTTCATTAACTTCCCTGAAATTAGGAAACAAATTAACGTTGGTAATGCAGTGAATTTATTCTACCGCCATTATTTTAGATAGGTACCATTTACAAATATAGTGGCGTAACCAGAAAATCGGCTTTGGAGGGGTTTGTAATTTAATAAAAATCAACCAGGTAGGTACCCACTTGTTGCAAATTTTTAAAAATTCTAAAGACATCTAAGAGTGAAAAGGGGGTCTTGAACTAAAAGAAGGGGGCTGTTTAAAAGGTGTTTGGTTAGTGGGTACGAATAAAAATTTATTTATTCTCAATTAGAGAGCCATAAATGCGCCGCAGGCCAAAATTTTGAAAAAATGACATTGTACTGCTATTTTTACGCGTTAATAAAAATGCCATTTCTTACACGTTTTGAATTTTGTTAACAAAAATTGCTTAAAATTAAACAAACATGGTCGTAATTAATGATGTCATAGCGCCATTTTTAGATTTTGAAATATAAGACATCACACCAAATCACACATCACAAATAGGAGAAAAGGGTAAAAAAGTTTGGAAGGGCCATACCTTCCCCAACGTGACGCTCTTGCATATTTAATTTATTTTGGTTGGGTTGGACCCGCTCGAGGAGAGAGGCTGAACCCCCAAAACCCTCCCCTGGTTTCGCCACTAACATCTGTTTTATAGGTAAGTCGTGCTTAGTTTATTGTATGCTTTTTAATTTTGTTTAGGATGCATTTAAAAAAAATATTGCAAGAAGAACAAGAAAGGTAAGTAATTTTTAAAGACCACAACAATGGTTCTGAACAAAAAACTAAAAAAAAAATATTGAATCCAATATAAGTCTAAAAATGTTATTTGCAATGAAAGTTGTAGGGAATTTTTCCTGGAACATCAACAAAAACTGAATTCAGGCGCCATATTTACAAGATGGCGGCACCAGCAACCTAAATAAATGCAAACTTAATATGCTATGTAGCGCATAATGTTCATTGAGTGTACAAATTTTTAAAAATCCGGTATTGTTTTCAAGATAAAGCACTCAGTCTCACATTGCTTGGTCTATTTATAAAAAGTAAGATTTAAACTGAAATTCTAAAGTGGGTTAACGAAATCAAAATCTTAAGTAGAAATGGTTTTGAGTCAAATTTCAATCCCAAAGTGCTAAACAATTATAAAATGTTTGCCATTAAAAAAGGTTTTTACAAGGCATCACACATACAGGATTCCTCTTTAGGGTATAAGCAACTCACCATATATTACTATGCTCATCTGTAAATATCCTGAGAAGAAATTTCCCGTCTAAATTTGGTATATTTGTTTGAGGAACAACTATGTAATCCCCAGATGGCAAGGTAAAAAATGTGACTACTTCTCTGGCTATCGAGTGATTTGTAACGTCCAAGGGTTTCTAAAACAAAACAGAAATATTTTTTGAGTACTTGCAATTATCTCTTTCGCTTACTGGCTACCCCTTACACAGTGGCGGTCGCAGCTTTTTTTTTAAGGGGGTGGAGCGCCATTTAGTCGTTGAAATCGACAAAAATGGGGAAAATATAGAGGAAAAAATAACTATAACGTTAGAGAAAAGAAAAGGAAGAAAAATATGACAGGAGAAGATGAATTAAAAAATAAAATCATAGAAGAAGAAAGCAGAAGACAAGAAGAAATAAACAAACAATTAGACAAAGAAGATAAAAACCAAATAGGCGAAACAAAATAATATTAGCTACTCCAGGAACTGTTGGCAACAAGACAGAAAAACAGAGAAGCATTTAGAATGTATAAAATGATAATGTGCCTAAATGCGATAGATTTACCTACAACAAAATATAGTGGATCCAAAATATCTTTCGAAAAGCAGATCAACAAATAGTTGCTGTCTACATAATTAAACTATACGTATTATGCACATTGGACTCACTGTGCTGTGTTGGATCAGTGTGTAAAAAAAAATACTTATTTTAAAAGTAAGGGCGCGAACTCTTTTGAGGATGTTTTCGCCTACATTTTTTTTTCATGTTTTTTGTATGTAACTGTCACTGCTCTACATTTCTCCATTTTAACTGGCTGACTGATAAATATCTCAAAAGAATTAGCGCCGCGTGTAAAAATTTTCAGAAACATAATGATACGAAAATATAAAAATGATGTCGGTGAAAAACCTTTTTGGAAAAATAAAAGGTTGTGTTTAAAAATGGTTTAGGTAGTTTCGTCAATCCTCGCTCAAGTTGTGTTCATGGAGGTGACCAATTCCCCAGTAGCAGCAAGTTTTATAAAAATATTTTAAGACATTTTTAATACCAAAGGACTTTATAAAACGTAAATGGTTGGTTTTTTACATTTAAAAATCACTACTTTTTACTATAATACTTGATTGATTTCATTTATTTTAAAAATGGTCCTTTAAAATTTTTAGACATAAAAAATATTTGTACTACCTGTTCAGCGACAAAGTGCGGCGTCAGTCTCTGCAAGGAATGCGGTACTTCATAAACAGCAAATCCTATTGCGTACAAGGGTTTTCTTTTTTTGGCATCAACAGGAGTGGTTTCATAATACTGAGTGACTGACACCACCACGTGACATTTGTTGCTAGAAGTTCTTGGGATTTGAACGCGAAACTGAGGGTTCATTGCAGTTGTATCTAAACAGATATATTTACTTAAATTTCTGGATAATTAGCAGCAGGTTTGGTGTTTTTATAGGCGCTGAATTTTTAATGTCTGACCTACCTAGCAAAATAATGTATATTAAGAACATACCTTTATGGATATGGATATCCCCAATGGATATTGCATGGAATATTTTGGAATATGCAGTGGATATCCACATGAATATATGCACTGAAGATAAATTAGACTTCCTCTAAAGTGTGATTTTGGAATAACCTATGGATATTTAGTGGATATTCTTTATTATATATATGGTACGAATATAATTTTATAATTTAAAACAGATCCAGAGGGCGCGGCGGCGTAATAAAGATTTCTATACTTTTGTTGGTATGGATGTGATTTTGTGATTCAAAACATGTTTAGTGGATATCTATATATATATATATACCTATGCAATGCATATCCACCAAATATGCATTGTTCAAACCCTAAAGTGCGATTTTGGAACAGCATATGGATATTTAGAGAATATCCTTTATGAATATCGTATAGACTAATGGTATGAATATGATTATATGTAATTCAAAAAGATCAATAGATATATAGTGGATATTTATAAAATCAAATATTCACGTATTGGTATAGACAGCATATCCATAAGTCTACTATTAGCTACTAAGGATATAGTATGGAATCAATGATAGATTCAAATGACCAAAGCTAAACATTCATGGTAGGTACATATACAGGGTGGATTCTTTAAATGGAACGGTGCTTCTAGCGGCTTTAGGGAAGAGGTTTTTAAAAAAGCTAACAGCGAATCTTTAATGACTTTTTACGGACTTTCCGTCCATGATAAAAAAAACTTTTGGGTCCCCCAACTGAAGGCCCAGGGCCCAGCAACTATTTTTCTTTAAATAATAAGGTACCACTTGTGAAACAAGGAAATTTAACGCACTAGTTTTTTTGACATCTGTCAACTAATGTGTCAAAAATTTTATCAATTGTTTTAGCTTCAAAATAAACTACATATTTCTCTATTTATTAAGCGGAATAAAGAAAATACCACACAAAGAATGTAAAATTGACATTTTTAAAATTTGACTGCCCGTAACATCGAAACGGTTAAGGATAGAGCAAAACAGTTTTTACATTCCTGTCTTGGTTTTTCACAAGCTTTTGTATCTAAATCCATGGTTAAAATATTCCAAGGTTAGTTTAACCCTGGGTTAAAAATAGTATAAAACTATAGCTTGTGAAAAACCAAGATAGGAATGTAAAAACCGTTTTGCTCTATCCTTAACCGTTTCGATGTTTTTATGAAAGTCCCAGGGTTGTTTGCAACTATGGTGTGGAATACTTATTGAAAATATTATAGGACTGCGCCCCCCTTGAGGGCCCCACGGACCCATTTTCTATATTTTAATACGTTAACGCGTATGTTATATATCCTGTACTATTTACTTTTGACATTTGAAGAGTATGTCATTATAAAGAGGGCAGATTGCTCTATGTAGTAAAGTAAATACAATTTTAACAGGTTAATTATTGTGGCACCAGTGGCGTTCGTAATTAAAAAAATACAATTTTCTTTTTTTTTGCACTTTACTTTTTTTCTTATTTTCATATTTTTTAAAATAGGGTAGAGTGCGGAATAATCCAAAATAACTTGAAAACATTTTTAAACTTTGTCCTTTGTAAAAATGTAAAAGTTTTCAAAATCAGATTTAAACTAAAAGCACAAGCAGAGTTTAAATTAGTATTAGTTGTGAAAATTTGCTTTTTTTTAGTTTTTCGCATGGACATATCATTTTTGCTGAGAAATGCAGAAAGATTTCCGTTTTTTCTTTCTCATTTATACAAAAGACACTTACTGTCGCTGTTGGATGTACTGCTAAACTATATATGATGGAAACTTAGAGTTTGCGAGACGCTCAAACGTAAATAATTGCATTCAGAAAAAAATTATGTTTTTTCTTAGATTTTGGATTTGCGAAGTTCCTTATCAATATGAGTAGAAGATCTAGGCTGATTTTGAACTGACCTACCTCATTTCGTTTTGTCATCTTTTTCCTTTATTTTAAGACCATTCAGGTTAAAATCCTTCGTTTACAATTTTTGCTCTATGACTTTTAATATAGCCTTGCAGCACGATTTATTTGATTTTTAGGGGTGAAAGATGTGTATGGTCACCGAAAAATATATTCTTTTGCCGGAATATACAGTTTTTTGTTTATGGAATTTACCCAGAATAAAATTACCCCCACCCCCTACCTCCTTCTCACCGTTACTTAATGATTTTCAGCAAAGTTTTGCACATTTGTCTATACATACATATTATTAAACATTATTTACCAAAATAAATTTTACAGTCGTACCCCCCTTCAGTCGTACTTCCCCTCTTCACTACGCTCGGTTTTTTGCCCATGACAGTTTTACGATTAATTACGTTATAATGAATTACTATTTAGTTACAAGTAAGTTATTACACCTGTCCCTACGCCTCTCGCTCATTTTTTTAAAACCCGGTTCCCACCTACGATTTTTACGTGCATGCCCGCGCACGCGTCACATGACTGTCATAACATTTCATATTGACATCATGTGACGCGTGAGTGGACACTCACGAAAAAGTCGTAGGTGGGAACCGGGTGTTAGATTTTGCAATTCAGATATACTTAAAGAAAGGACATATTTATCATTCGCACACCGAAAAACAGTATTTAAGTATAATAATTAAAATCAAAAAGTTGTTATCAACTCCACAGTTATAATAGTATATTTATAATGTTGTTGTAAAAAAATAACAAATACAATTTAGTATTAATCTTACTATGACAATAAACTCTTTTTTAATACTTTTATCAAAAACACGATTTTAATCACTTTCAGCAAATAACAATAACATTCATACCAAGTTTTATACAACGTGAAGCCAAAACAAGGCAAAATTAATTAATGTCGTTTTCAAATACTATAAACTGTTTGATTAATCCAAAACACAAATTCTTGAATTTTTAATGGGAGAAGTCAGTATTAAGAAACAATGTTGGTCAGAAGTAGGCAAAAGCTTGAATCAAAACATAATAATAACGTTTTCGAGGCAATGAACAAGTGTGACGATATTTTTCCGTTGATAAAAACATTCTTGGATGTTTGCCAGTAAGTAATGCTTCGTCAGAAAGAAGTTTCTCCTGCCTCAGAAGATTGAAAACTTAAAAACAATATGACGGAAATTCGTCTGTGGGGCTTAGCGTTGCTGCATATCAACAGACATAATGAAATTGACATTGAGCAAGTTATAGACCGGTTTGCTCCAAAAAAAACCGGAAAGATAATGATTCAACTTAAAAAGCTTCTTAGACCTCAAAAAAAAAGTATTTAGCTATTAGGTTTTGTTTGTGATTTGTTTGTTATCTATGCTTTTTATAACTGAAAAAATTATACGCAGTTACTCAAGCGCGAGTTTCAGGGGAGAGGTTGGGTAATTACCCCTTCCCACCCTGGATTTAAATTTTTTACGAAAACATTTACAAAATCAAAAGTAAGGCGTAAATTGAGGCGGAATAACACCTTTGATATTTACGGTATTAAGTTTATTTTGTGTTAAAAATGACATTTGTAGTGTCATTTTCCTATAAATTTTTAGTTGCTGCGCTTTGAAACCATTGTTATATTTACAATGTTAGTTTAATTTTAAGTAAAAAAATGCATTTTTCAGTGCAATTTTGCTAAAAATTTTCGCCTACGGTGCTATGATCCCGTTGATATTTACGATTTTAGTTTAATTTGACTCATAAATTGCATTCTTAATGTAATTTTCTCAAAAATTTTCAGCGCATTTAAAAATTTTCTTAAAATGAAAATTGTATGAAATAAACAACTTAAAATCTGAGTACCCCCTTAGATTTGAGGCCAAATCCGCGCTTGTAGTTACTAAGTTTTGTTTGCATATATTATATCTTCCTCATAAAAGCTATGCTTTTATTCTAAATTTTTTTTCGTATCGAAAATGTCCCCTCCCCCCTTTTCAAATGGCTGGGACCGCCACTGATAACTACGTGCTTTTTTATTTTACAAAATAATTATTGTCATATTAGCCAGATAAAAAAAAGGCTCTCCTAAAAGAAAATTTGTAGTGATCGAATTTGAGAAAAACGGTCCTTAATTTTAAATAACTCTTTGCTCTCTTATTGGTATAATATATCTACTACATAGGGATCATATTAATTCTAGTGCCATGCACCTGTAATAGATGACATTGAACAAAATTATAATTGAATCTGAAGGCAAGCAGACTTATGAAACTGCATATGCAGGGCCGATTATGCACATATCACGCTGGATATGAAATAGACATATGACCTATTTTGTATGTCCTTAAATACAATGGATATTCAAAATTTTGACATGTTTTCGACATACCTCGCTGTATATGCAATGGCAATAATTGGTTGAATACATTTAAATATCCCGTCAATATAAAAAATTGAGATCTCTTTTTATATACCTGGATATCTAGTGGATATTCAAAATTTTTACCTATTATGCACATATCCCACTGGATATCCCAATGAGCATTTTTGTCTATATAAAAGTTACAGCAAATAATACAAAACCTTCATAAAATAACCAAAAGTTATATTATTTAGTGTTGGTGATAATTTTATAACTCTAATATATCTCTTAAATGAGTAAAAAAGACTTGAAAAACAACTGTTCAACAACAGCTTATAAAAATTTATGTTACATAGTAATGGATAGAAAAACAACATATAGAATTTATAAAACTTCCTTATGAGCCCTCAAGTATAGATATTATTATAAAAAGGTTTTACAACTGTTCTAACAACACTACATAACAAATGAAAGGTTTTTATGGATTTAGAAATATAGATTTTCCATCTTTCTTCCCTTTGCTGGTTATGTATTATTCTTTTTCTTTTTACAATAAAAAAATTTATAAAATGGTGTTTAGCAATCTTCTAAAATAAATAAAAATGAAAGTGAGATAAGCTGAAGCAGGAATATGAATATTTATATACTAGTCAAATAAAAGCTGTTTTTCACGTCATCCTTCTCTGAAAATCAGCTGCGGTCCCGTGTGTACTGTATAGTTTTCGAATACACTCACGTAAATTTCATGGGCTCCAAAAATACTTGAGAAAACGTGAAAAAAAATATTCATTTAACTATCAGTTTTTTTTTTCATACGCGTTTTTTTCTTTCTTGGACAAATATTGAATTTCATATGTTGTTCTTAACCCTAACAAGCAATATTTCGATTGAAACACATGTTGAAACCCCATAAATAACGTTTTTAATTAGGCCAAAAACCTATTTTTGTAATCCAAAATGGCGAAAATTTCCGACAATTCTATAAAAAAAACAATACAACTATACCACTGTTTACCTCGTCAACACTATTTTATAACCCTTTTAAAAAATGATGCTACTTGGAACAAAGGGCTACAGATGGCGCAGTGTTGAACACTGATGGTCTGTTTCTGCGAGCTTAACATAGTTACCATTGTTCTCTTTTCCTAAATGCATTCCTCGAGAGATCCAGCATACTACACATACCAGGAAAAATACCCGCCTCCACAGACTTCAAGCCCGCATAACTATCAGAGGTAACTATCTCATGAATATAGTTAGATTGCGGGGTCGAAGGGTGTACAGGCGAGTATTTTCCGGGGTGTTCACATTTGCCGCCGACCAGCAGTATCAGCGTATGCGCTCGACGTTTCACGGTGCGTTTTTGCGACCTTTACACGGTTACTATATTGTTCTCTTTTTCTAAAACACGGTTCCCATCTATGCGTTTCTCATTCGTGGGTCCCCCGAATCAAAACACGTATCATGTGGTCTAAGCGAGATTTGCCTATACAAGTTCATCTCGAACCACGTGATGAGTTTTTTGAGTCAGGGTGAATGCGCATCGGAAACGCTGGTGGGAATCGGGTGTAAAATGCATTCGATCCCGATATCTGTCATCGGAAACTATCTCAAGAAGATTTGGATCTCTTGTCTCTCTCAGATTGATGTAATTAAAACAAGATAATAATGGTATGGTATCTCGCAAAAACGCGCCTTTTGATGTCGCAAAAACGCTCCTTTTGATTTCGCAAAAACGCGCCTTTTGATGTCACAAAATTAACCTTAAAAAATCTTGTTTGTTTTGTTATTATAATTGCCAAAATAAATTAAAATTGTTTTTTTTGTTCTAAAAACAGTTGTATTATAATCACTGTATAAAGAAATTAATAACAACATTATAGAAAAAACCTTATGGGCAAAAAAGGTTCATGAATGAGTTCATAAGAATATTACAGACACCAATTTATATAACTATTGTGTGTGAGTTCCCAAGTTTTTATAAGTGTCTCTCGAAATATTTTCAATCTTATATTATATAAATTTGTTGTTGGTTAATTAAGTTTTATAAGTTTAATTGATAGTTACTTACGGTTTTATAGGTGGGTTGACAGAAAGATTTCAAACACCAATTTATATAACTTTTGTCACTGATGACTTATATTTTTATAAATATGTTGGTAGAAACATTGTTAACACCAATTTATATAACATTTGAACCGATGACTTTAATTTTTATAAAGATGTCCGTGGAAATATTGTTAACGCCAGTTTTATGTTACTTTAGGGTACCATCAATTTAGAGCCTTTAATAAAACAAATATACAAACTCAATTCTTGTAGGAAACTTCTAAATACCCTAGGGTATCAATGGAACCCTCTTTATAATAATTATATAAATATCTGTCACCAGAAGTTTCTGAAAATGCTCATTGGGATGCAATGGACATACGCCCATACATACATGGAAGTAACAAATATGCCAAAAGAAACAACCAAACATTAAAAAAATGCAAAACTTAATATGTTTAAAAAATACATTAAAAGTAACTAATACGAAACAAAAAATATGTGGAAAACTTGCAAAATTTGATACATTTAAAAAACATGAAAAAGATATTAATAGAAAATATTGTAAAAATGCATAAATTGATGTGTTTAAAAATATATTAAAGAAACTAACAAGAAAAGAAAACATTACAAGACAATGTTGAAAAAATGTAGAATTTGACACAAAGTTATACTGAAATGTTAAAAAAGGAATGTAGGAATATTACATTATCATCCTTACATATTTAATGTGGTGACGAAGTAGCTTAAAGATTGCACATGCAGTGCAAAGTAACAAGTGCTTAGTGAGTATTGTTACCTATTTAGCCATCCATACGTGGTATGTATTTTTTTATTTCCACTGAAAATAAGTGATTTAGGTCAAAAAAGAACTAAATACAATTTTTTTTTGAGGTGTCTGTCTGTCTGTCGGTAACACGATTACTCAAAAACCGCTTAACCGATTTCTATCAAATTTGGCAGAAAAATTTTTTGTCACTAGACGCACTGATTAGTTTTTGATGGGGGTTGGGAGTTGGGAAAAAGGATAAGAAGGAGGATAAAACTTTTTTTGGATGGCTATAAATAAGTGCCTGCTGGCGCCACTTTTTATGTCGCTTACTGTTAATACAGTAGATATTCAAAATTTTAAACTGTTTTACACATACCTCGCTGCGCTGAATATGAAATGGATATACGTCACTATTTTCATGGATATAAAAATTGTTTTGCACACACCATCTTCTATGTGTATTAATTTAATGGATGTAGTTTCTATATCCTGTGTATATATTCAATAGTGAGTTCAATAGTGAGTTTCTGTTCGGATATACTTCGCTGGATATATAGTGGAAACACGTTTATTTATATTTATTAAATGATATAATTTACATATCCAGTAAATATTTAAAATTAAAACCTACTTCGCATATAAATTGCAGAATATACCGTAGACGTACCTCTATGTATATCCAAGAAATGGATATAGTTTGAACATTCCTTGAATATTTAAAAATGTGGACTTTTTTAGTAAACATCTATGAATATGCATATTCATACAGTGATATACGTTATAAGTAGTCATGATATTACAAATAATGTAATTATCACTGGTATCCGCTTACGTTTCTCCTACTGTAGAATATAAAAAAAAAGTACACGGATTGTGTTCATTTTTCTATCAATAACTATAATTTGTAATTAGCTTTTATTAACTTTTAATTCAATGTTTTGTTGATATTGGTCGAAAAGTATTTTCACAGTGATCAATTCTTAATGATACCTAAGTACCCATGTTCTGTGTTCATGCGGGGAAAGAAACATTTAATCGCAAAAATCGATTTTGCATCTAGCATATGTTTGTTAGTTAGTTAGAATGTTTGGTGCAATTCTTGCAAGTCAATTTTGACTAACTTCTACAAGTCCGATCAACTTTAAATTTGCTATGAGTTCATAGTTCCTATGACAATACAATATTTTTTTTAAAATACGAGTATGTGGGTTCGTTAAAGGGGGTAAAATTAGTAACTCTGGAACGAAAGCCCCTACGAATATGTAGTTTTCAGTTTTATGTCCCACTAAATATTTAATAATTCTGGAGTTAAAAACTACGTTCGTGGGGGCAGTTAAGGGGTTGAGAGGGATTTAATCTATAAGAAAATTGTCAATCAAAGTTGCTAGGAATATGCAGTTCTGAGACTTGAAGGGTGAGGTGGTTAAGAAAGTGATATTATAAAGTTGAACGTCCCCCCTCCTCTTCGATGCGAGGTGAAGAGGTTCGTACCATCTAAGTACCTATCTTCGACTTTGTTCAAAATTAATATATATATATATACATAGGGATTTTTGGGGTCGAAGGCTGCGATTTCTCGGGATTTTCCCCAGAAATCGGGAAATTTGATGTTTTTGGGAATTTAGGAAAAACTTAAAATAACCGAAATCTGGGGAAATCACAATTAGTCTATGAAAAAAAGCTAAATTTTAGGAAATCACAAATAATGCAAAAAATATTTATTCAGAAAGTTAATGAATCAAGCTATTATACGGCCATTTCAAGCGGTCGGACGGGACAAAAAAGTAACCCATTACTAGAAAAACCAGCTGTGACTTATTTATGATTAAAATTATGACTATATTTTCTAATAAATAATTTCCTAAAACCATATGTTATGCAATAAAATAGTTTAAAACAATAAGTTGTAACCAGAGCTTATAGGGTGAACCTTTAAACTTTGGGTTGGACGGGACAAGAAAAACCAAAACTTAATTTTAGTAACTTCTTACTTTTATATATTTCAATTTAAAAAAAAAAAATGATTTATCCTGGCTTTTCCAAATTAAACGAAAGACATTGGTATTAAAGGAGAAAGCATGTTGTTAGCATTTATGTTAAAAAATTTTGCGAACCATGAACCAGTAAAGCTTTTCTTTTGGGTTGGACGGGACAAAGAATACAATAATTGAAAAAATATTATTTGCTTTAGGTCCGAAACTGTTTGTCTATTTCGGCTTTTTTACATACCAAGAAAAAGTGTTTTTTTTTATAATTTGGAGTTATTTCAAGACTTTTAACAAAAACCAGTAGATTGTTAAAGCGTTTTTCTTTTTTTGTTTAAATTACATTTGCTTGAAATGGCCCTTAATAAATAAATAGAGATTAGATATTCACTTTTACAGTTGCATGGACTAATGGAAAAACATTTTTTTTGACAAAATAATTTTTTTTATTTTTGAGAAATCCCGGGACACGTCAACTTCGTTTTTGTTAAAGATAGGTACATTTAATCATTGTATTTTTTCTTCTATGGTGCATTCCTATGAGGAGTGAAATTTACCTGTACAATTTGAGTTTATTAAGAAAATTAATAGGTATCAAAAACGAATCGATAGAATTTTAAAATTTTTACACAGTTATAAAGACATTTAAGAGACCTTTAAAACAAGGTAGCACTTGACCCACTTTCCCTATTTAAAATTTAAGCGTAAAGATTACCCCTCGAAGAGGATGCGTACTACAAAAATTTAAAAATAACCAAAATGTGTCCCCCTCGAACAAAAAATCAACATGTCCGCGGATTTCTTCAAAATCAGACTCTATAAAATTCATAAATCTTGGGTGGGAAGTTTTGAAATAAACACCCTGTATTCATATATACCTGTATAATTTTTTTTTATTTTACCAAAAATCGTAAAATAAAAATCTGGGGAACTCTATTAAAAATCTGGCACCATATAAACCAAATTTTCAAAAAAATACCAGCTTTTACCAGCATTTATAAAAGGCACTAAAAAGTTTAAAATGTTTTTTTGGCTTTCTGATAGCATAATAAAAGTGAAGTAAAAAGGTAGTGTAAAGAATAGTTATTTACCTAACAAGTGCGGAAAGTGGTGGTTTTCCGCACGCGACGGCAGTTGGACGAACGACGCGGAGCGGAGTTCGGGCAAGCCGTCAAGGGTGGAAAAGGCATTTTCCGCAAGAGTTAGGTACAATGCTCTTCTAACGAGCGTTTTTGTCCATCTTATTTATCAAAAAAAATGTTTTTAATGGGCAAAGATTTTATAATAATGTTACAAAATGACACATAAGATAGAAGAGTTATATAAATCATTTAATTAGTCCTATCTTCATTTTTAACAATACAAAAATCGCGCGGAAAAGTAACTTTTCGGCACCAGTGTGGAAATGTTACTGTTCCGCACGATTTTACTTTTACGCACGTTTTTTTTAGTGAAGTGCCTGCATGTACTTTTTAACTTTAATGGTTAAGGCTATGAGTTTTCTGAATGAAAAATATTGTCCTTTAAAGGCAAAATCGTTACATTAAAAATCGTGCGGAAAAGTAAAGAAATCGTGCGGAAAAGTAAAATCGTACGGAAAATAACAACTTCCAAAACGAAAAATCGTGCACGATTTTTAATGTAACGAACGATTTTCACTTTAAAGGACAATATGCAGGCACTTTACTAAAAAAATAGTGCGAAAAATAAAATCGTGCGGAAAAGTAACTTTTCCGCACTAGTGCTGATAACTTACTTTTCTGCACGATTTTTAGGATTAATTAAATGATTTATGCAACTATTCAATTGCGTGTCATTTTGTAGCATTAATATAAAATCTTTCACAAGTAACAATTTTTTGTTGCCCTAGTTGCCATAACTAAGAAATACACTAAAGTTAACGTTGCATAAAGTACAAAAACTAGTCATTTGTGCAACGGCCCCTATGATGGACAAGAAAACGACGCCACACCGTTGTTATTAACTAGGGTAAATTTGGCAACCCTCTAACAACTTTTATTTTTACTGGAATATTGTGGGGTTTTCATCGACCGCAATGAACGACGTATACCCTACATAAACGACTTCGTGACGTCGCAAACAACGTTTTTAGAACGCGTCAGTTTAACGTTTCCTGGCCGTTTACTCAACGTCAACATAGTTGGTCTACTAGAGGCATATTAGAGGGACAAAAAAATAGTGAGGGAGACATAAATTCAAAAAATCAGTTTCCAAGTGACCAGTAGTCAGACTATCTTGAAATATAAACCAAGAGCCGTTAAACCGGCCCTAAAAAAGGGCTGCGTCTTTAAATAAAACACGGCAAGGGGTAGAAGGGGGTGAAAGTTTTATAAAGTAACTGCGCTCCGTAACAGTGGTACTCCAAAAATAATGTAAAAAATAATAAAAAATTAATTTTTTATACTTTTAGGGGGGTTTTCCATTTTCATTAAGTGTTGCACAATTTGCAAAAGTATTACGAGGACGGAAAGAGGGGTTAAAATTAACGATAAAATGATGTAAGATAATTTACCGACCATGCAGGACCCACGACCCTGAACGTTTGTGACGTCACACAATTAAAATTCGCGACGTAATTTTGTTACCAGCTGTAATTGTTTGATTTGTTTTTCTGCCTACAAACTATGTAACACCCCCCAAGTGACCCAGAGTCAGACTATGGTCAGACTCCCTGACCGACTGTAGATACCAAGTAACGAAGAGTCAGACTACCTTGAAATTTATTTGTGGGGTTCTTCTTTTGATGCACTGGTGTGCACTAAATATATCTATGTCCTTTTCTAGCTTGTATAAATATAAAGGATAGATATAATTAGTGCAAATTGTTGCAGCAAAACGAAAAAGCTATTAGCGCTTTCGGCCAATTTCAAAATATAAGACAACTATAGAGGGCACCTCTTTAGTCGCAAAATGGTTAGGTTTTCAGTAAGTCAGGAAAAGATTATTGCCGCCATACTGTTTTCTTTTTCTGGTTTGCGCCGCTACACCATTTGTGTAAATCGTTAAAAGAATCTTGTTTTTTTGCTGGATTTTGATGATTTTTAGTGAATTTTAGAAATTTTTAACTATTCTTTTAGATTGGCTACAGTTTAAAATAGGTTTAAAGCATTTTTAAAATTTTCAGTATTTAAATAAAAAAATAATTTAGCAAAAAAGTAAGAATGATTGAAGGCCACCTTATTTTTTAAAGCCAAAATATCCATTTTTGACGGAAAACAACGGTTCGTTGTTAAATTTAGTTAGTGGGAACCTTTAAAAAGTCACTTTAAATAAATTAACTAGCTACGTATTTTAGAATTATTGATAGATGGTGTTTGGAAATTAGTCCATTTGTGGACGACGATTTCAAATCAATTATATCAATAAAAATATTATCCAGAGGGCACTTTAGTCGTAGTCGCTTCGGCGACGGTGTGAAAACTTTGCTAGCGACTCTAGTCCCAGGCAACGTCAACACAACTCAAAAAATCTCCGCCAAATTGATGCAAAAGCGAGTTGCTAAAACGTTTATATGGCGTTTTCACACAACGTTAAGTCGCCTTTGGCAACGTTAAAACGTCGACAAATTGTTACGTGGGTTGCATATTAAGAACAGTTTTTTTTTGATAAATAAGATGAACAAAAACAATCATAGGAAAAACACTGTACCTAACTCTTGCGAAAAATTCCTGTTCCCCCCTTGACGGCTCGCCTGAACTCCGCACTGAGTCGATCGTGCAACTGCTGTCGCGTGCGGAAAAGTACCACTTTCCACACTTGTTAGGTAAATAACTATTAATATAATATCGTCAAAAATTATCATTTAACTAAACGAATCATGAAAAAAAAAGTTTATCTGAAACTACTAGGGTTCTATGATGTAACAATGCCCAGCAAGATTGAAGCAACAAAATATTTTTTCTGTGAATATACGTTAGTAAAATATAAATTACCAATGTAATTTGGTCCTCCACCAGCATTATACCCCGTCCTCCATCTTCTTCTCGCTAAAACTGCCCTCCAAGGTTGTTTGGAAACTAAAGCACCCTCCATCATCCAGTCATCCGGCCCAATATGGACAAGATCCAATTGAGTAAAGTGGCGGGAAAAGTCTTCAAAGGACATCCTGAAAAATACCTAACCGCTCAATTGGAAATAAATTACTTTTTTATGGAAAAATTAAATATGAAAATTTTTAGCACTAAGTTATCATTAAAATTAATTGCGGCATAGGGACCGGGAAGTCTGGGTAATACGTCAAAAAAAAGTTTTTACTCGACAAATTTAAACCCAAAACTTATCCGTGGGGCAATTTTCGTGACTTTCGGCGCTTTAAAAAGCCGGGCGTGCGTTATAAAGACAAGGAAGTAACAATCGGAAATGTGTAAGTATCTGTCTTTGTGACATTCAGTCGATTTTGAAAGCCGCGGAATGCTTTAAGAATCATCTTACTGGTAACAAATAAAATGTAAACTTTTTTTACTAAATACCACCGGCCGAAATATGCATATGTGTATAATAAAAAGTATTTACCAAAATTCCCCATCGTTTGTGACCCTCACACTCAACAGCTCCTTGTCTCTCTGACTAAGCCCATCCCACTCCCACGACCTTTCACTCCACGGACCCGTCCACTCGCCTCTAGCCCAGGGGTTTCTAAGTCTAACCAAGGGTGTTTCCCCTGTAGAGCCTCTGACCCTTGCAAGGCCCGTAACACTGTAGGCGTGTTGAGTGATAAGACCATTGCGCAGTCGCAGATGTCGTTTGGTTTCCTTTTCCTGGAAGATTGGATACTGAAATGGGATGAATCATATATAGTGCGCCTTCACCATGTGCGTTTTTATAAACAGTGTGCAGGAGGGTGCAAAGTGATTTTAGGATGAAGGAGCATTTGAGTATATAGAAAATTTAAAATCTTTTACCTAATGGGAATGTTGATGTTTTAGACACACTGACCTTTATTAAATAAAGCATATATAATTATAGCAAATTAACACTTTCTGGTCTAAATAGTCTATTTAAAATCAAGGTTTCAAAACGACTATTTGCACACCAGCGAAACATGTTGGTGGAGTTCCAAAAGTAAAGCGAGTGAGCAAGGAGATTTTCAAACGACTTTTTAACGACACGTTTTTTGTTTCTTAGTAAATTAAAAAATCGTGCGCAAATATCACACATCAGTCTGAAAAGTTGACGCATCCATGCGCAAAATGCGTCAGATAAAGTATTTCGTGTGCAAAACACCGACTTATACAGAGGGGGGGGTAATTGTGGTAATTACCCCCCCCCAAGACTCCAGGTATTGGATTAAAAATCACATCGAAAAATACGCAAGTTAACAATGTACATCTAAATGTCCATTTCTTTAAAAAAACTTTGCCAGCGGCAGCACGGTGCAACTTCTGGTCCACTTCATATTAATTTTATTTTCATAAAATTTTGAATTGCGTGCTAATTTTTTGCAATATTTTACATTATTTATCAAAAATTTTTAAATAACCCAACTAGAAAAGCAATACACTTTTTTATAAGATGATTGCATTCCAGTTTCACTTTGACTTTTACGGAAAGCGGCATGCCAACAATCGCAGCAAAAGTGTTTGTTGGTTTTTAGTTGGACCGGACAACAAAATGTGAACTTATACCTCAGACAATAAAATACTCCCCCCCCCCCAGACGCCTGGGTGTCATTTTCTATAGCAGTCGTTATAAAATACATTTCTAAAGCCGGGTCCAGAATATAAACAAAACATGACACAAAATTATATATTATACTTTTAATTTTGTCACATTAAATAGTATGTTACGTTTTATGTCTGTAAGATGTTGGCAAATAGGAAGATCTTGAGGCAAAATCTATTGAAATAAAATATACTTATTATAAATATCAGTAAAAAAAAAACAATATAATTGCGAGCGATGCCTCAAAAGGCAAATGGTAACCAAAGACTCGAGTTTCGCATGCGCACTGTTGGTGTTTGTCAGTACCGTGCTATAGTGACGTACACAGAAATTGTTCTTGTGGGGGATGAGACCTGAGGTTTTTATGTCCATTTGCACCGCAGAGTTAAAACCAAATTTAAATTTAAGACGCCGATTTAAAACCCGGTTAACACCTCATTCGGCAAGACTTAAATTTTTTTTTTGTTGGTCTGATTTTTTACGGAAAATGTCAAATTCTATCCCAGCCAACGGCCCAACGATCTATCACGATCATGTTTTGTGGAGGGCAAACAAACGATTTTCCAAAAGACGCAACGTTAATTTCAAGGCAGTAGCTAAAGTTACAACAGTCGTATCTAGAGTAACGACAGTCGTTTTTGGCGTTTGAGTTGCTTTTTCTATATTGTGTAGGGTTTACTGGGGTTGTGTGGGGTTGTTTTTCTTGTGAAAATGTAAAAAACGCATTTTTCGTGAATGTCGTAATTCTAGCCATTCTTACCATTGCCTTAACATAAAAAATATCCATTTTTCATTCACAAAAAGCAAAAAAAATAAGAAAAATGAAGTTATTTCCAAACAACAAAATGGGCATAAACCAAAAGACGGTCAACCTAAAGTTGGCTTCACTGTTAGCGATTTTCTAAAATAATGTTGTGAAGATATCTTTGATTCTGCTTAAAAAAGATTACCTATAATTTTGCAAAGTTTTTTGCGTTATGTTTACAAAAAAAGTGCCCAACCAACCATCCAGGCTTGCTATAAAATTTTATAACCGATTTGCAACTGTGACGTCATTGAAAGGACAGTTTCCAGTTTTGGTTTAACCACAACAAGGACCAATTGTAAATCGAAAAGCCTTATTCTCTCACGGCGGGTATACCTAACTGTATCTCTTGTCGCGGACGCGCGGCAGTTTCTATATTATAAAGTTTATTAAATGATCAAACAAAGCAAATAACTTAACATGTCCACAAATGCATTTTACTACGACACAACGACATCTTATGTATACTGAACCAATCATGTACAACAAATTACCGGAAACATTCAAACAGAAGAATTACAACGAAATAAACACAAACTTACAATATGGATAATGAGCAATAATATTGATACAAAACTACGCTATAGATAAATTTTATTTTATAAATTTTTAGTTACTTACTTTCAATTAAAATTTAAGAATATTTTATTGTATTTTATACTTATACCAATACTAGCTATACCACTGTATAAGTATATATACATGTCTTGTAATATTTTGAAATTTTTTAAGTAGATACATCAGTTATAAGTAGTATTTTAGATTAACGTTAAAATTATTGATGATTGTAACTTGACAATTTCTTTCTTTTCCAATACAGGTTTTTTCGAAACTCAATGCGAAAAAGAAAGAAATTAGAGTAAACCTTAAAACTGAAAAGTTTTGTATCTCTTTATAGATTAATAAATAAATAAATAAAAATAAACGATGAAACATGCAATTAAGTTGTCTCGACACATTACTTTTTTTCTTACCTGAGTAATTGTAGCTATAAGTAGACTAGATCTAGGAACTGCGCTATTTAATACTTGAAACGTTAAAAAACGATCTTGGTGTGTCAAACCAAAACTTTGTACTATGCCGCCCGTGAGATCTTGTAGGGCTTTTGTTGTCGAGCCTGTGTATAGGTTTTCGTAGGAACCATAGAATCTGAAATGATAAAATGTGATATTATCATAGATATGGCTTCCCACTCTATACAGCTAATAATTGGGTTAAGTCGTGTTGAATGACTGTAAATAGAAAAAAAAATAAAATAGAATATAGGATGAGGACACAAAGATCTAGAAAATTCAAAGAAAGCTGTTTTATATTCGGGTTCAACCAAAACTAAATTCCCTTTTAAAAATGTAACAAATGGTTCATATGCAATTTTTATAAGATTTTTGGCCTACTTTACTATTAAAATAATTATTTAAGCATAGCAAAAACATTACCCTAAAGCGCTGTTTTTCTTTAAATTTATTTAACAACGTTTCCAACCTGCTCTGGGAATATTCTAGACCCATTCTTTTTTGGCCAAAGACACACATTTTTTAACTCAGATGATGAAATTCATCTGGGCCTTAACTCTTCAACAGAGACCGCATAGATTTGTGTCGAATGATCCCATATAGAACGTAGTTTGTATTCTTGAGCGATGATTATTCATTCCTTTTTATAAAAAAAAACGAGTCTAAAGCCGGGAATATACCTAGTCTATTTTTACAGGTAAGCGTGCGCGTAAATTACATATTTTTTAACCTAAAACGCACAAGAGTCAAGAAAAATCATGTTTTTCCAGGGGTGGGATCATTCTCCGGGATTGATTACTGCTCTTAAAGAATCGTTGCTTCACTTGGGATTCAAGAATTAGGCCCCAGGAAATAATTTTTATTAAATATCTATTTTTTGAGTTTTAACAACATTAACCCAACCATCTAGCGATTATTTCAAAATAAAAAGCAAAAAGAAATAAATAACTTTAAATTAGATGGGCGTTATGTAACTTTTTATATAATTTTACTGTGATAACGTAACACACATTAATTCGTACGCTTACTTTCATCAAATATTTGGCAGTGGTTTTTTAAGTGAGAATTAAGCCAAAAAGGCATATTGCTTATATAAAAATAGTACTAAATACTAGATCCTGCTAACTTTTTAAAAAGGCACAACCTTGGTTTTCGGGTATGGCTTTTGGGCATAAACTTCCCCCCCCCATTCAGCGCCATCTAGATGCTAAACCTGAAAAACAAGTTTGTTGCACCTCTTTTAATATATTTCATACTTTGCATAAGCTTTCTCCAAAAGTGCTGCCCAAAACTCTGTAGTGTTCGAACAGTGCAAATGGACCAATCTTCCTTTGTACGTTGGTAATTTGTCATCAATTATAACCTCCTGCCATTCTCCAAATTGCCAGAAACGAAACCTAAAAAAATATAGCCAAAGCTAAAATAGAAAATAAAGTCAACATTTTCTCCCTAAAAATGAAGTTATCTAGGCTCCCTTCTTCGTGGGTAATGTAAGTTTTTATGGCGAAAGAACGAGGGAGTTGAGGAACGACTATGCATACGGCCCCCCACTTTGTGAATATTAGAAAATTCATATGTTACAAATCTGTAATAAAATATAGGTAGGGACCCAAAAAACGTCGCAAAAATATTGAAAAATAAGGATAAGCACAACTTTTATTAGTTTAACTTGGTCTTGACACTTTTTGGTCGATCCCAAGAAAAAAAATATATTTCTTGAATTATGGGTTTTGTATTTGCGCCATGCAGCACTATTAATTAAGGTAAAAATCAAAATCTTCCATATACATCTTAGAGAGTAACGCCCTATAAACCTGTAAAAAAATGCCAAAATTTCTCAAAATTAAAAAAAGTACATTTAAAAAAAATAAAAAATAGGATGCATTAAAACATTCAATTATAAGTTAAAAATGTCGTATAAACTTTTTTGTAGAACGTTTAGTTTTTTCGAGAATTTTTTTTAAATATTTCAAAATTAGCAAAAATTGGCGTTTTAGACTTTTATGCGCCATTCATTAAAAAATCAAATTTTTTAAAAATTAATTTTTGAGAGTTGTACAGAATCTTATGTTGAGCAAAAAATGTTCCATAAAATTTTTGGTAGCATCTACACTGTTCTCACAAAAACAACCTCTAGTTTGAAATTCTGAAAAAATGGTAAATTTTTTGGCAATAAAAAAATAAAAGACTAAATGCAAAAGATAGCTTAACTAAATACAATATTAAAACGTAAAATAGATGAGTACACGTAGAAGCCACAAAAATAGTTGATTAAAGAAGACAGAAAATTTTAAAACGGTACTGACCTGTAATTCGCTTTTCCGTTTTCACAAAAGCAGTGGTGAGACAAATACGTAATAGACATAGTCTTAACACAAAAACTCCAAAACATTGACTATTTTTAAAAATTCGTGGAAAAAAACACCAATAAGTATTACTGGAAAACACAACTTATCACGAAAAAATGATTTTGAGTGGAATAGTATGTCTTAATTTTTGAAATTAAGTGATAGTATAAAAAGCATCAAGCCCTTCGATATGTTTCCTCGTATTTACAGAGTCGCTCTTTTTTATCTAAATCATTTCTGTTGGCCAACTATTCTCGTTTCAGAAAATTTAAAAGTATGGTTATTCTCTCTTACGGGATCTGCCGATTTTCTTTTTTTCATCCGTAATGTGCTCAGATAGACGTGTTTCTAGATGTCTTCCCGTTTGCCCAACATAGAAGTTTGAGCGGTTTTTACATGGAATTTTATTTGGTGTTTTAAAGAAGGGTGTGATGAATTTTTGTTTGGTAAAAAAGTATATTTTTTTTATAGTATTTTCGTTTGAAAAAGCGACTTGTATTTGTTCGGCCTGTAGGGTTTGTCCGAGAGTTTCTGATAGGCCCATGACGTATGCGATTTTGTAGTATTTTTTGTTACGAGTTTTATTTTTAGAAGGGCAAAGGGAATTTTGTAGAAAAGCATTTTTAATTAATGAAGGCGGTTTAACAAAAACGATTTAATTAACTGGTTGTTTTTTGATCCAATTCTTAATCTAAAATTTTGATGGCTCGGTTTTTAAGATTTTTAATTATATTAATTTTATGTTTAAATGGATGAAATGAGTGGTAGTTTAAAAACGTTTCCATCAAAAAAAAACATCCAGTTAATCAAATCGTTGTTGTTAAAAAATAACTATCCGCCTTCATTAATTAAAAAAGCTCTTCTACAAAATTTTCTTTGCCCTTCTAATAATAAAACTCATAACAAAAATTACTACAAAATCCCATACGTCATGGGACTATCAGAAACTCTCAGACAAACAAATATAAGTCGCTTTTTCAAAAGAAAATACTATAAAGAAAAACACTGTTTTACCAAACAAAAATTCAAGACGCTCTTCTTTATAACACCAAACGCAGTTTACATAATGCTATGTAAAAGACATCTCGAAACACGACTCTCTGAGCACATTAGGGAGGAAAACAAGAAAAATGTTCGTTACCCTACAGCATTGGTAGATTACGTAAGAGAGAATTAGCATACATTTAGATTCTCTGAAACAAGAATAGTTGGCCAACAGAAGAATCTACCTAAAAGGCTTTTTTCAGAAATGATTTGGATAAAAGAGCGGCTCTGTAAATACGAGTAAACACATCGAAGGGCTTGATACTCCTTACTATCCCTTAATTTCAAAAATTAAGACATACTATTCAATTCAAAATCATTTTTTCGTGAAGTTGTGTTTTCCACTACTACTTATTGGGTTTTTGTTGTTTTTGTTTTGCAGTTTTTTTTTCTGTTCTTTGCAAACCGCCTACTATTTTTTATTAAAATTAGTCAGTCGTACAGTATCGCTTGTACGAAAACCACACCAATTAGTAATATATTATCGTTTGTTTAAATCTAAGAATTTTTAAAAATAGTCAATATTTTGGAGTTTTTGTGTTAGACTATGTGTATTACATATTTGTGTCACCACTGCTTTTGTGACAACGGAAAAGCGAATTAAAGGTCAGTACCATTTGTACCTATTTTACGTTTTAATATTGTATGTCGTTAAGTGCAAGTTTTTTTTTATCCATATCCATATTTTATATTTTTACCCCTACAAATAATATTTAATGTTACACGTAACAATTATTGTTAAGGCTCTTAGCCATGATATATTATCATTTTATATAGAAACTTAGTTTTTTTTATTTTTTTTTAACCCTTGAAACTAAAGTTGGATTATTTTGTATCTTTCAGGTGCGCTGATGATGGTTTTAAATAAATCGAAACGTTCGCAAATTAAAAAAATCTTGTTTTTTAATAATTTTTTTGTTATATGAATATATTAAAATCAAAATTGTTTATAAAATTAAAAAAAAAACTATTCCAAAATTTGACCTTTATTTACCAATTTGTGACCTAAACCTGAAATTTGACATAAAGCTAGACTTTGACTTAAAACTCGATTTTGACTATTGCGTATCCAGCTTCTTCTTTTGTACCATCTTTCTATAGATACTTTTTTTTTACTGCTTTTATTTTGGGAACAAAATACTTTTTTGGTAGCAATATTTTATCTCGTCACTTCTTCTTTTAAGAAATTTACTACTCACTTTATAAATACCGCAAAATTTTAGTACAGATTAAGATTATGTAAAAATTAGGTTATATTTCACTTATTGTTTAATTGCATACATTACTCACAATCAGACGGAGGTTTTTAGGCATACAATGTATTGGTAATATTTAAAAATATTTGTTTTCCACTGACAGGAAGTATTATTCCTTTGTGGCTATTGTTCATTTACTTTACTTTTAAAAATATTTGTTGTATTTGTTTTTCACAATCTTTAGGCATACAATGTTTGATAATATTTAAAAATATTTGTTTTCCACTGACAGGAAGTCTTTTTCCTTTGTGGCTAATGTTTATTTACTTTACTTTTGAAAATACGAAAAATGCCTTTGTAATTTGTTTCAAAATAAATAGCCTATTTAATAAGTATGTAAAGCAAAAAAAAAATTACTTTTTGCCAGCCAAATCAACGTTGCATAAACATTAGGGTAACGAACTAGCGATAAAAAATTGTAGTATTTATTTTTTACTATATGCCAGTTTTAATTTTTTAATATGTAATTTTTTTAATTTTGAGAAATTTTGGCATTTTTTTACAGGTTTATAAGGTGTTACTCTCTAAGATGTATATGGAACATTTTGATTTTTATCTTAAATAAAAGTCCTGGATAGTCCACACATAAAAAAACATATAATTCAAGAAATATATATTTTTTTTTTGGAATCGACCAAAAAGTGAAGTGTGCTGGAATTTGCCAGATCGGACGTTTCTGTCTGTTTGATTTTATTACCAAGTATTTCTATCTTACTTTCTTTGGTGCGGCTGTTCGTATCACCAATCTATTGATTTTCTGACTCTCTTCGGCAAAACGTAGAGCATACGTTATAGAACGTAAGCTTGCGTCTTGTCTGAACGTTATACAAAACGTGATCTTGATGAAAAAGCTCAACTCTAGACCGCAGAGATTGGACTCTAATATCTGTATTCGACCAGAAGTCTTTTTTTTACAGACAAAAGAAAGACAGAATATTGCGCTATATTCCACATCAATGCTTACGTCCTATGACCAACTTAAACTGGTCCATTATCCATAAATATGCAGCGCGTTGTTATTCTTATTATAGGATTTTTGGACCGTTCTTTTTTTGCCACGTTTGTTATTCTTATCGTTATTTTGCGTCTACGCTGTAGCGATCTGCCAACCTTTTTTATTTCTTACGTTTCTCAACAGACCCATGAAAAATAAATTTTTCAGAAGTACAGTTTTTGTTAGTTTTTTGTTTGTAAGTGGATTTTGGCATGTTACAAATTTATTTAAACAACAACAGGCCTTACCTTGAACAAATTGCAACACGAGCGGTTTTAACGGTTTTTATTGTAAAAAAGCCTACTTTTTACCATATCCAAAATCGGACAAAATCGGGCTTGCGGAACATCGCTTTTTTATGTTTTTTCAAGACGGCCGTCAAAATGTTTTAGACCAATTTTTACCGCTGACTCCAAATATTTTATCATTTTTTAAAAAAAGATAGAACTGTAGCCATGAATCTCGTCTTCTCTCTCTACCCTAAAAAAAAATACTTCCAAAACACGTGACAAATCATATGTTGTGTTTTTAAAAAGAGCAATGCGATCGGTTTTAATGGTTTTTAGCTGTAAAATATCAATTTTTAACATTTCCAAAAGCGGACAAAATCGGATAGAACATCGGTTTTTTGACGTTTTTTCAAGATGCAGAAAAACCTGCATTTATATATTAACATATATATCCTCGTATTAAACCATAACCACTTTACAAATGTCACTTGTGTTTTTGTACTAATTTTTACCGCTAATATCATATATTTTATCATTTTTTAGAAAAAGACAGAACTATAGCCCTGAACCATGTTTTCTCACTCAAGTCTATAAAAAAAGGTTCCCAAACACATAACACATCATTTTATTATGCACAGATCAGTTTTTTGGTAAAACTAACTTTTAACGTTGATCTCGAAACTCATAAAAAAAAGGTTGAAAAGAGACTGCTAGTGTTGTCATCTCTCTCACTCTTATATTGGAATTGGATATATTTCATAAAAAACATATTTTATGTAAAAAATTGTCTCCTATTACTGGTTACTTATTAAAAACAATTATAAAATTAAATCATTATCTTCCTACTTTTGGTAGGTAGATAGATATACCTACATATGTAGGTAGATAGGTAGGTACCGAACTCAATTATATGTACTTTTTCTTGTTTAATATTGATAGAAATATATAGTTGAACCCATATTTTAGCTAGAGATAATTTTTTCAGCAATGCTTTTCGGACTATTATCCGAAAATCAATTGGTTTAATAAAAAAGTTACACACCTATACCTTGCACCTTCACATAAGTTTAAATAAAGTGACGTTTTCTTTTTATAATTTCTAAGAACTGCCACGTTCTTCGGGCCTGCTATCAATCCCAAATAACAGACAGTATTAGTATTAAATGAATAAAATTCCAAACTGTACCACCAAGCGTGTATAATTTTATGATATAGGACAGAAAGAGACAGCATGGGTAAACTACTATGTTAAAATCAACGTTATTTTGATCCTGAAAGTTTTACTAATGAACATGTGCCACATCCCCCTATATATTATCTGCGAATTTTTGGCCCGATATAAAAAGACACCGTGGTATAATAACACCAATTATTTTTATTCTATCATGTGTCTAAGATTACCAGTTTATCTATGTGCTCATACATGCAAAGGATAAAAAGAAAAAAAACCATGAACAATTTTAATTGTATAAAATACTACTATTTTTGAAATGACCAATAAAATTTAGATCAAAAACATCACTCGCTTTATGCTTGCCATGTACATAATATATTTCTTCAGGATAGAGAGAGAAAGCGTGACTAGCGAGCTTATTTCTATCTCTTTCCTATTTTTTTTCAAATTCAAAACACGTCTTAGTTAATGAATATGTTTTTTTTTTGTGATTTTTTTGGCCTCCATTTTGAAAAAAATTCAAAAATAACAACGTTCCGCATGTGCGATTTTTTCCGATTTTGGGTATGTTGAAAATTAGGCAAATCTAAGCTGAATAACGTCAAAACCGCTTGTGTTGCAATTTGTTCAAGGTAAAACGCTAATTTCAGTGGATACTTGTATATTACTTATTCAAAACGATTCTACCTTATTGAAACTTCTAAAAGCCATCCCGACACTATAAATCGTTTTAATAGTGTTCAGTGGTGGGTGTAAATAGTACTTCCCTTCCAATATTTCTAACAACAACAACAAACTATGCAATAATGCCTTTGCTGCTTATTGTTCTCAGAGAAATTCTAGTAGTAGGCGTTAAAAATAGCGCTTGAAGGAGCTATTAAGCCGATAAATATATACAGGACATATCACAAGGCACACGAAGTGAATGAATGAATACGAGTACTTTTGTGTGCTAAATAATACACAATTTTTACGTCGGTCTCTATCTATACCGAATTCGATTGGTTTCGATCAATATGTGGGTAGAGGGCATTCGAATTTCGCCCGAAAAACCGGTTACTCTCTCACGAACTACCTTTTGCCTCTGATTCTACATGGCGTAGAAAGAGACGGAACTACTCGTATGCGAATATTTTCGTATGGTTTTGAAAATCGGACTTCAGTTACTGAAAGCGAATGGGTCCGAAATTTTGACAAAAATACGAAGAAATGTCAACTTGAACTTGAGTTTCTCAGATGGCACTGTAATTTTTTTTTATGGTTTTGATCCTGTTTATTTGTTTGTTGAAGAGGAACCCTTGAACTCCCAATAATCTTATACTGGTGTTCAACAAAAACAATTCTGCTCTTAAAGGTAAGCTAAAACTCGATTTTTTTGGTAATTTGTTTTCTATGAAGGTTTACCTCGAAATGGTAGGAGCTATATCGGTAAAGAAGGGCATAGAAAAAACTGCAAAAAAAATCCTTCTGTAATAACAACTATTATAGTAAGAAAGAGACAGAACCTCGTTACTTTAATCAACGAATTAAAGCTCAGGTATAAGTCTTAATCTTTTTGGTTTTTATTTTTCTGCGCCCTTATTCTTAAAGCTGTCAAAAAACGCTTAAAAGTTTCTACACGCACTTTTTTAAGTTCTACGCAGTGAGAGGTCCGTTTTTGAGACTTGACATTTCAGTATGACAGGAGCACTGTCAAGTTTATTTTTTCTTATGGACACATCCTTTTTTTCTTCTGCCGTTTGGTTTATAAAGGATGACAGATAATATTTTGCAACCGTATTTTGATAAGTTACTTGACGTTTTGGGTTTATTGACTATCATCAGCACAAATTTAAGTTTTGCTTTTAAGTTACGCAAGATATTGTGGAAACCCGATTGCAGTACTGCTTTTTAACATTTTAAAAATGACAGTTTTTTTGACATTTTATTATAACAAAATAACTTGATGCTGATGATGGTCAATTAAGTCAAAACGTCAGGTACTTGTCAATATGAGGCTGTAAAATATATGTCATCCTTTATCAACCAAACGGCAGGAGAAAAAAAGCACGAGTTCATGAGAAAAAATGAACTTGACAGTGCTCCTGTCACACTGAAAAGTCAAATTTCGAAAACGGACCTTTCATTAGGTAGATCTTAAAAAAGTGCCCGTGGAAAGTTTAAAGTGTTTTTTGACAGTTTTAAGAATAAGGGCGCAGGAAAATAAATACTAAAAATAAAGATTTCGGTTTTTTTCGCCTATCTTCGGAACTACCCGGAATTTGTAAAAGTTTTTTTTTGGCTTGAGCAAAGCGTCAAATTGCGCAACTTTACCCTAATTTAAACCTTTTCGTATCTCCTACCGTTTAGGAGATCCCCATGGTGAGCATCGAATTTGGAACACTCTGTATAGGGTGTCCCAAAAGTCCAAGTCCACCCTAATATCGTCTAAATTATAGGAGACAACCAAACCATATTTGGCAGCTGCAATTGTTTTTAAAAAAAAATAAATATAATAAAATTCACTTTATTCGTTTTTTAGTTTACGAAATTGTCGACAATTTTGATATAAACTTTTGAAAAAGGTAATACTCAATAGAATATCCAGTTATCATTTCAAAGTTATTGTGGAATAAGTATGACAAAAATGGTGAATAGTTGACAGTCTATAATTTTTGACAGGTCTTTAAAACTAAGGATCATTCAATAGGATTTCGATTTAAAATGTTAAAGTAAAAAAAAATTGTTAAAATTGGGTTTGACAGCCTAAAACTTTTGAGAGTTTTGACCTTTAAGATGGGGTATCACTCAATAAAGGTGTCTATTTGAAATTTTAGCATTGACCGCTCCTTAGCCGCCCCTTAAGCAACGGGCGGCACGTCCGCCCCTCCAAAAAAATAGATCTTCTGATGTTGTCTGCCGCTGCCAAATACGGTTTGGTTGCCTTCTATACATTAGACGATACTGGGGTGGACTCGGACTTTTGGGACACTTTGTATAATGGTGCTGTGTCGATGAAACTCAATGGAAGTTAATCATTTGAAAATAACGAAGGTTTTATTTCTTAGTTCCATTGTTTTATGTACCTGTGCGCGTGAAGAAATTTATCGGATTTTAAAATTGCTAAATGTTCCTGATCTGAGATTGTTTTTACAATTTTAGGTTTTATCTACAAGTGCGAGGTTTGAGTATTCGCACTTTTGTTGTTACTAAAGGCCTATTTATTCAACTTTTACAGTGGGATTTACTAAGATCTAAAATAGTACCCCCCACAGGTCTAAATATTTACAGCTGTGGGGGTCACTAAATTTTAGAACCAATTTTCAAAAGACACTTACCCATACAGAAAAGACACAAAGTTATTGATTATTTTGTATTTTTATTGCTAAATACCACTGAAAAACTGCTTTTTTGTCAAAAGAAATACCATATTTTAGAAGAAAATGCCCTAAAACTAGTTTTTTTTTGACAGGTTTCAAAATGGCAAATGGTGAATACGCCAAAATTTTGGCACATAATAGCTTCATAATCTGTGTTTGAGGTTATAAAATTGGTGATTTTTTAGACCACCTCTGGGGGGTGGTTTAAATTTATAACCCCCAGAAAGGATTGTTTTGTGGCAATTGGTAATAAGTTCGTTCATAATTTGCCTAAGTAACAGTTTTCACAAGGATTAATTTACCTTATTTAATATCCCAAGTCGTTCATTAATCAATAAAACACCTCCAACTTTGTCCAAAAAAACGCCAAATTTTGAACCCGTTTTCAGCACAAAAAATATATTTATGAGGGCACTACGAGGCAAAACAAACATAAGTAAAGGTCACTGATTATGCACGAAAAATATGCCAAACAAAAAAACCCAAAACAACTATATTAATTAATTTACAAACTGAAATTAAAACATTGAGGTTATCTAAAAGCTCAGCCAAGAAAACTTTTCTTACTCAAAGCCCACTCATTCTGTAGCTTTCATCAGTAGAGGTTGGTGCAAGCCAAGGTGCAAGCAGAGGTAAAAGATCCGAACTCGCTGTTTGTGATTGAACGCAGCGCTAATATTTTTAAACTGACATTTGTACAGTGACACAAATGTGAACAAAATTTGAATTTAAGTTTTTTAATACATTTCATAAATAAAAACACCTTTTAAATAAATATAAAATTAATATTCTCCTTATTTTATTACTACTTATCTAAATCTTTGTGTGACATCAGGTATTAATTGGACAAATTAATTAACAAGGGTAAGTTTTAATTAGAGTGAGATATAACCCCAATTTTAATTTATTCTACAGAGTGTTTACTATTTAAACCTCGCGTGGGTTTAATCTTTTTAATGTTCTTTTTTTCTAAATTGAAACTTTCTTCTTAAATCCAATAAAAGATTGTATATTTATTATAATTCTTTTTATAAATCAAATTATGTCCAAAACTCAAGCATGGTTGGTTTAAAGTGCTTAAAAACAGAAATTTCACTTAAACTTAGGACCTTTCTAAAATAGACTAAACTCTTTTACTAAATCCCACCGTTAATGACTAACGGGCAATTAATAAACATAATGGAAATGGCTTAATTGTATTTTTTTCAAGTTAAAATATATGCAAACCAATAATGGTTCTGTTCACTTTTTAGGTCTGTTTGTTCACTCACAGACCTATTTAGGTCTGTGTGTTCACTCATTGTTTGATGTGTACTGGATAATTCATTTATTTTTAATTAATAATTACGTTAATTTTAAGTTATGTCAAATTTTGAGTTTTTTAACTAATTTTAATCAAAATAATGAAATCGCCACTTGTCACATTTTTGACCATTTTTGTGTTTTTTCGGCAATAGAGTAGCACTCATTTTACGAAAAAGCAAAATCATTTCAAATAGTTTATTTATTGTTTATTTTATTAAAAAAATAGAAAAAAACTCAACCAACGAAAACACTATTTCTTGTATAACATTGTGTTTAACCATTGTGTATAAAATCTTATGTAAACATCCTCACTAATTAAGCATTAAATATTATGCATTAAACACTATCTATTACATTTTTCAATCACGGATGGAACATTAAAATTGACTAAACAGTCCTCTCAAAGCTTTAGAAATGTAGTTTTTGGTGACTTACGCATGCTTGACCAAATAAATTTATTTCCTGTCTTGATTTATATAATGTTTATTGGGCAATTTTAAAATTTGCAAACTCAAGGACCTTTCTCCACTTGGTATTACCCAAGAATATGCATCGGGGCTATACAACTTCATCAACATACAGGGCTTCGCAGATGTTCTTGAGAATATAGCACAAACACACTAAGTTTTAAGGTATATTTTCGAGAACATCTGCAATATCTGGATCTGAGTTTTATAGCCCCGATGCATATCCTTGGTCAATACCAAGTAGAGAAAGGCCTTTGAGTTTTTGAAAATTTTACGAGCTCCACTGTACAGGGTGATTTAAATTGTGCACTTTTATATGGGTACAGGTACCTCTAGCGGAGATAGAGAAAAACCAACCCCCCTTTACGAGGCTCACATTTTAAGACAAGATTTTTGGTGAGAACCACATTTTGATACGTCCGTGGCGTTTTTTTATTTTATTTTTGTGTTCAGAATTAAATTCTAATCAAAATGATGTAACATATGTGAAATTTTCGTTAAGTAGTTTTAGAGATATTCTACATTTTCTATTCACAACAAGGTGGCCATGACCGGATATGGTTTTCATAATAAAATTAAAGTACAGTCCATTTTTATGTAGATAAAACACAACCTCACTTTCCATAGAACAAAAACCAGATTTTTGAGTTGCCAAAATCAAACGCCCCCACGTCTTTATAACTACACTGCTAACTTTAAATCACACCAAATAACCCCTTATATTACGCTTTCATATCAATCAAATACACCAGAGTGAAACAGCAAGATGCCAGAGATACTTTATGGATGAAAAATATATTATTATGTAATATGCCTGTTAAGGCGGTCATGATATTTATTTTTATTTGTACACCGAACATAACAAAGAAATCGCGATACTGACCCAATATGCCTGAGAGAGACCCAAACTGGTGAGCGAAGTTACCCAAAAATTAATGAATTCAAATTCAATTTAGACGTTTAAAAATGCTGGACAGGCTTTATATTTTGCGTATTTTTTATTACAAGCTTTTATTTAACTTTACCTCTATATATTGTATGTTTATATGTTCGGGTCAAATCTTGCAACTCAATTTTGACTAACCTCTACAGGTCTGTTTGAATTTAAATTTGGTATGCGATTATAGTTCCGGTGACAATACAATAATAGGGTATCATTGGGCACCCCTGGAGGAAACAAAACGGCTAAGTTTTTCCGATTTCAACCAAAATTGGTATTCAGAGGTTTTTGGGGATAAGGAATATGAATTTTTGACCAGATTTTGAAAATTCAATATGGTGGATTAAAGATGGACGATTTTTGGTCATGTTTTGCTAACCAATTTTAACTGAATTATACACATCCACCTGTCTTTAAATTTGGTATGTGGTTAAAGTTCCGGTAACAATACAATTACTTGGTATTTTTAGGCACTCCCTCTCTCCCTACGAGGGGAGTAGAGGGGGGAAAATACCTAAGTTTGTCCGATGTCAACAAAAATTGGTATACGAAGATTTTTAGGGATAAGGAATACGAATTTTTTGATCAGATTTTGAAAATTCAAAAATGGCGGATTCAAGATGGATCATTTTTAGTCATGTTTTTTTGGTATGCGTTTAAAACTCCAGTAACAATACAATAACTTAGTATTTTAGGCACCCCCTCCCCTCCTTCGGTAGGAGTGGAGGGGGAAAAACACCTAAGTTTGTCCGATTTCAACCAAAATTGATACACGGGTTTTTTTGGGGATAAGGAATACGAATTTTTGATCAGATTTTGAAAATTCAATATGGCGGATTCAAGATAAATGATTTTTGGTCATCTTTTGCTAACCAATTTTAACTGACTTATATACACATCCGATTGCCTTCAAATTTGGTATGCGTTAATAGTTCCGGTGACAATAGATTAATATGGTATTATTAGGTACACGCCTCCCCCTAACGAGGGAAGTGGAGGGAGAAAAAGATTTAGTTTTTTTCGATTTTAATAAAAATTAGCGTACAGGGGTTCTTAGAGAAGGGGATTATGAATATTTCATCAGATTTGAAAATATCAATATGGGTTCAAAATGGACGATTTAGAGTACACATCTAAAAATTTAAAAATAATTTTATAAAAAATAAACTTTTCAAATCCAAGCTTTTATACAAAAATAAAAGCGATGGCCGCATTATAGAAAGTTTGGCCATGTTTACTCGAAAAATTTATGTTATTATATGATTGTTCGCATGAATCTGAATTCACCATAATGCAGAGAAATGTAAGGGTAAGTAAATTCAACCCAACTCTTATGATATCAGAATGCTAAAAATTATTTTCTACTTTTTAGTAAACTTTATATTACATAAAAGCTTGTATTTGAAAAGCTTTTTTTATATAAAATTATTTTTTAATATTTAGATTTGTGCCCTAAATCGTCCATTTTGAATCCGTCATAACCATCTTCCCTAAAAACCCCTGTATGCCAATTTTGATTGAAATCGAACAAACTAAATCTTTTTCCCTGTTCACTTCCTTCGTTAGGGGAGGTGGGTACCTGGTAATATCATATTATTGTATTGTCACCGGAACTATAAACGCATACCAAATTTGAAGACAATCGGATGGGTATAAGTCAGTTACACTTGGTATTAAATTCGTATTCCTTATCCCCAAAAACCCACGTATACCAATTTTGGGTGAAATCGGACAAACTTAGCCGTTTCTTCCCTTCAGGGAATGCCTAACATTACCATATTATTGTATTGTCACCGGAACTATATTCGCATACCAAGTTTAAATTCAATCGGACTACAATTTAGTAAAAATTGAGTTGCAAGATTTTTACCCGAACATAGAAACATATACAGATAATAGAGGTGAAGTTAAATAAAAGCTTGTAATAATAAACTTAATGTTTTCTAATTTTGAGCCTTAAGGCTGCTACGAATTTGCAGTTTTTAGATTTAAAATAACAAATTACTGCCTAATATTAGAGGGAATTGTGACGAAACAGATTTCTATTAATCTTGCTACTCTTGCAGCTATATGCCTATATATTGTGCCCCTGAAAATGACCAATGGGTGGGTGCGTCCACCATGCCTGTGCCCCAAACAATGTCTGAGCTTCATTCAGGATCAGGGTGCGCATAATTTATCAAAACGTACTTTACAAAAAAGGTAAATTATAAAAAAGTACAGGTGCATAACAGTACTACGTTAAAACAATAAATACGCAAATCTATACTATCAGAAAATCGAAATAGATCATAACTGACTGGCCTAAAACAAGAGCAAAAGTGTACAAAAGCAAAATAGTGTAACAAATTCCCGCTAGATGGCGACAGAGTACACAGCCGGCTGAAAATAGCTGGACAGCAAAACCTATGTAATATATTGCCGTTAGATGGCCGTACATAGCCGACAATTAAGAAATGCCATTCGCTATAGGGGTCAGGTATTCGACCAATATGCATCAGCTGTCATTTTGTTTTTTTGAATTTCATCGAAATGAGCCAACAAAACTAGAAAATTGGTGTTAACAAGCTAAGAATGCCCTCATTGTTTTAAGAAAATTCAAAAAAAGGGTTTAGGTTGGCACACCGGTTTGCTTGCTTGCTCGCTTGATTGTAAATCCGGCTAAACAATTCAAACGGTGTCCATCACACCGCAGCGCCATCTAGCAGCAATATGTTACACTATTTTAGGTTTGTACGGATTTTCCCTTGTAATCTTTTAGTATTGTAAGGTTTTAGGTCAGTACGTTCTGACCAATTACTGTTTTGCCGCTACACAGTTTTGTCATTTTAAAATTTTTGATCAGTACTGATTTGTTATTGTAAATTTTAGGAAATTACGTTTTTACATAGTATTGTCTTGCTAAATTATAGGCATTCTCTGCTCGCTTTTTTACACCAAAAAGCCGCTAGCTTTTTTGCTTTTTTTTATAAAGCTTGCTGCAAACAGCAAGCCTGAAGGGTGTTCGCATTTGATATTTTTAATAATAATTTCTGATATTCATGATGACATTTTCATTGGTCGTAGGTAAAGTATAGTATACAAAAAATGACAGCTGATGCATATTGGTCGAATACCTGACCCCTATAGCCAATGGAATTTCTTATTTGTCGTCTATTTACGCCATCTAACGGCAATATATTGCACAGGTTTTGCTGTCCAGCTGTTTTAGACCGGCTGTGTACTGTGTCGCCATCTAGCGGGAATATGTTACACTATTTTGTTTTTATACACTTTTGCCCTTGTAAAGTTTTAGGCCAGTCCGTTATGATCTATTGCGATTTTGTGATAGTCTAGTTTTGCGTATTTATTGTTTTTACGTAGTACTGTTATGCACCTGTAGTTTTTTATAATTTACCTTTTTTGTAAAGTACTTTTTGATAAATTATGCGTACCCTAGCTCGCGTCTCAAACTTCATCTTCGCGTTTAATGACCATCATAACATGCTGGTTATGTAAACTACAAGGTATGGCTTTTCCACTGCCAATCTTCGTTTTTTTGCTTATGTTGGCAAAAGATCGAAGCTAAAAAGACTTATTTCCTAAGATTTCCACTTATTGGGGTTAAGAAGCGGGGTTGTTTGTGGATAATATATAAACTTGACACTACCATAGTGAGTGAAATAAATTAAATAGACTCATTTAACCTGCGGTTAACGTTATCATGATTATGGTAAATCGGTTAATAACAACAATAGCGTAGGATTTGGATACTGCGCAAACTCATTAATAACCACAACCATAACGAAGTGTTAAATAAACATTCCAAAATCTTTTTAATGCCTCGGTTTTTATTATATGTAAGATGCAGAACTGATAAGTACTTGTTGCGAAGGTATCAAATTATACATCTTATAGTCTACATTTATTTGTAGGTATACAGGGTTCCTATGCAAGTTCTTAGGGGGTCAAGCATCCGTGTATAAGACGCAGACAAACGGAAAAGCACATTAGGCAGAAAAGGATGGGCATGAGGCGATGTTGTCACTACATCTTACACGTAGTAAATCCATTCCAAGTTGTTTTTTTCTAATGTTTTCCATTTTCATACCTTTAGGACTGGAATAAAAATTGTTTTTGCTCGACTTTAATACCAAACTTTTGAAAGATATCGTAAAAAAAAATATTTTTCGGCTTTTCATTTTCTAACCATTGTCCTTACGCACCGTATACAGGCTGGGGACTGAGATAACATGCAAATGCCTAACCTAAAGCGTTCATACACGGCCGGAGAAATCGACTGAGATATTTCCGTAGAAACTTTATGAAGCAAATAGGACGGGTTGACGCCTTCGAATGTCCAACCCGGGTTTTGCACTTTGATTCGAAATCAAAAAGGAGGAACAGTCAGATGTGGGGCCGTGCACAAATTACGTAACGGTGATTTTACCAATTTTTGACCCCCTCCCTATGTAATGTTTTGTAACGGTTTGGCACGCCACTCCCCCCTACGAAACGTTTTGTAACCCCCCTCCCCCCTATGACCATTACGTTATTTGTGCACGGCCCCTGTAGTCCCAGTGGAGGAGGGCGAGAAAATTGATATTTTTTTCTTAAAAATTATACTCTTTAGACCTATTTCTTTGCGTTCCCGAAATTACGTAATTTTTGAAAAAAAATTGTAAGCGGCGCCATTTTTATTTCGTGCTTTGTTTTTCTAACATTTTTGCGTTCGGCTAATTTAATTGAAAAATTTTTGCCTGCGGCGTTCTTTATCTTCTCACTCGAAACCAAGATCCCCCGTTTTAGGAAAACTGATCCCGTCTCTGTTTCTAAATTTTTTCGAATAAAAGTAGAGTATGACCATGGGGGAAATATTTTTTTTCTACGGTATGACGAAAATTTCGAGAAAGTTGAAGAAAAAAATAAAAAAAGTGGCAGAGCTCAAGTTTTTCGTAAAAAAAACGTTTTTTGTAAAGAAAGAGAGCAAAATAAATCTTTTCACCCCTTTTTGGGTGTTACAAATATTGGCAGCCCCTTATTTTTCGCTTTTACCCTCCCGCTATGTCATATGTCATAAAACACTTCGAAAATATCAAATGTAGTGTAGGCCCAGCTTTATTTAAAATCAATAATATCGCAAGCAAAAAGCTCTGCGGGAAAAACAGCGCCGTTTATTGATTTCTTCGGCTGCTAGTGCTAGCTGCATGGTTTGGCCGTTTCCGGATAGATGTCACTAGTAGAACGGAATGGAAAGAAATTTAATTAAAAGCGAAGATATTTCTTTCTAATGTTAACAACCTCACGATTTTATCGCTCAGTATCGTAAATAATGGACCCTGCCGCCTCCTTTAAGCAAGAAAAAGCTGTGGTTTGGATCTGAAAACATCTAATTTTTAATTAGATCATCTCATGGTGTGGCCCCCATCTAGCGGAATTTGCAGATATCTTGTCAACGGTTATTATTGCAACTATGATTTATGCTCACAATGAAAGAGTGGCGACAATTTTTTCTCATGAAAGCAGTCCGGAGATAATAACAAAATGGCACCATTGCTCAATATACCTGGTTCTTTTGTGCGCACAGAACTTTCTATGCCATTTCTGTTTGATTTATTGAAATCCTATCCCTAAGGAAAATCTTAGGAACCCTGTATATTCGTGGAGTGGCAAAGGTTAAAATAATATATTTAGGCAAATTCTATCTTCAGGCAGCGGCTCGACGATGATCTCTTTGTTTAAGAATATAACGGTATTTTAGTGTACTCTACGTTAGACTTTTTATTTAAACCGTGCTTTTTATTATTTTAAGCTCGTCGCATCGATTCCAAAGCTACGCACCCTGAAAAAGAAGAATATAAAATTTGTTTGTTTTAGACAAATCTTCTCTTTCAATTTGTTTTTCTAAATTTCGTACAACGTCTTTTTCACACCAAAGCACAGTCTTAATCCTAACTTTTATAATACTGTGAGTAATACTCTAAGACCAACTAATAAAACGACGCTTTTTTCGTATTTAACATTTTTTTAAGTATCACCGGAGTGCGGCGTACGCAGAGGAGCAAAGATCAATTCTTCGTAAAAAATTAAAAATACAGCTCGCCCCAAGCGTCCCCCCCTTTCCTCTCCAACACCAATAAGTGGAAATCTTTGGAAATCGCTGACCTGTGTCAAAAATGTCTAGGGAAATCGCATCTTATATCTTTATATTAGATTTTTTAATGTTTTAAATAAAATTTGTCCTCTGATGGTAATATGCAGTTTCACTCGGTATATTCTCTATCAAAATATAACGCGTACATGTCAGATTTCCTTTTTGGAAATTTTGTAAAATTTCGTTTTCAGCCAATTTTTTTAAAGAAAAGTTGTCGTGCGTGACGCCTAAAAAAATCCTTTCCCCTACGGGTTCGGGATTTTTTCAAATCGCAAGCACTGAAGCTTGTTAATAAATTAGCTTTAAACAAAATTTCCAAAAATATCCTGGAAATCTGACATGCACTAGTTATATTACTACTGATAAGTTTTGCCAGACGATCGAAGACTGGAAACCAATAAAAATTATAATATGTATAATAATCCTTGAATTTTCTGTTACTATATACACGGTAGGCTATAAAAACAAATCTAAGTGCGAATAACTTTTGAGATACTAATCTGATTTTAGCGAAAGGCACCTTAAAAAACAAAAGATCAAAAGATATTGGGTGGAAATACGAAAATTCAAACTTGGATGAGCATCCCACAAGGACCACACAAAGGACCAAAGCGAAAAGAGAAATCATTAAAATATGTTTCGCCTTGGGTACCCAGCGTAGGCTCATTAGTGATTCCACTGGTCACCCGCCCCATATATCATTAAACACCATCATACACTTTGATTTCCAACTTAAATCTCTCACAAATAGGCATCGTTCCGCACTGGTACTAATCCAAGTTACCTGATACGGATTCGTTCTGGCGTGTTAATATTTAGGAATCTTTTGTTTTTTAGTTTCTTTTCGGTTGAAGTAACTTTTTTTGGAGGTTTTTTAACTTCTTTCTTTGTTTTAGTTGTCTTAGGAGAGGGGTTGTTTGTGGATAATATATAAAAAAAAACAAACACGCCAGGACAAATCCGTATCAGGTAACTTGGATAAGTACCAGTGCAAAACTATGCCTATTTGTGAGTGATTCAAAGTTGGAAATCAAAGTGTATGATGGTGTTTAATGATGTGTGGGGCGGGTGACCAGTGGAACCACTGATGAGTCTACGCTGGTTACCCAAGGCGAAACATCGTTTAATCATTTCTCTTTTCGCTTTCGTCATTTGTGTGTTTCTTGTGGGATGCTCCTCCAAGATCTTTTGATCTTCTGTTTTTTAGTTTCTTTTCGGTTGAAGTAACTGAAAGACGCCTTGTGTGATGGTTAATACCTGTGGCTTTCTTAACAATATAAATTTATGTCTGCCATTTTAAAATTTAAAAAATGCTTCTATTGACACTAGTTTTTTTGATGTTACCAACAAATACATTTTTTAAATAAAACGTCGAAAAAGCCTGGATTTTAATCTGATAAGCTTATCCTTATTAAAATCTATCAAGTACATTTTAAGTTATGCGCTTTCCTTTAATTAGATTTTTAATACATAATCACGCTTTGTCAATATTTAATAAGGTGTTGAAGTGCTCTAACTTTTTTATTTAACATCCGATTTTTTAAACCAACTAATATCTTCCATTTTAAAATTTAAGATGGTTTACTTATTGAAAAAGGCCTTTATGGAAACAATTTTTTTAAATATCACCACTAAAAAGCCGTATTCGTCTAATCTAACACGCGACTCCTCATTAAAATTGGTCATGTTCATTTTAAATTATGCAATTTTATCTCAATTATGAAAGTGTGCTAGTTTACATAATAATCTTAATGAAAAAGCGGGTTCATGTATTTAAAACCTAATTATAAGAAAAACACTTAGCTTAAAATATACTTGAAGGATTTTAATGAGGATAAGATTATTGGGATAGGCAAAATACAGGCGTTCTAGTGGTAATAGGGACTTATCGGTACATAAAGTCCTCATAGCCTGACTCGGCACTAATTCTGACAGTTCCGCATGAAGGTTGAAAGGTTTCTGACATTTTTGTCATGTAAACATGTCATCTAAACATGCTCATATTGTGGCATTCTTAAAGTTGACAAATTAAAGTTAATGCCGTCCTTTATTAGGGACTTATCGGTACACAAAGTCGGCATAGCCTCTCTTTAATAAGGACGGCACTATGTTTGATAATTCCGCATGAAGTTTAAAGGGATCCCAGCAAACATCCGATTACTAAAAATGTAAAATATTCACTATAGAAAAGAAGTACAAATTTGGAACATGGCATTTTACTATTTTTGTACATTTGTTGCTGCACTTTGCGGTGCCATTACAAATAAAGCAATATTTTAGTACTCTAATTAAAGTACTTTATGGCAGTTCAATATTTACGCTTTTTCTGTATTTTTGAAATGCATTGCAGCGCTGCGATTTTGACATTGTTGTTGTCTAAATATGTCATCTTTGCCTTTAATAAAGGACGGCATTAACTTTAATTTGTCAACTTTGCGGTGCCCTTACAAATAAAGCAATATTTTAGTACTCTAATTAAAGTACTTTATGGCAGTTCAATATTTACGCTTTTTCTGTATTTTTGAAATGCATTGCAGCGCTGCGATTTTGACATTGTTTTTGTCTAAATATGTCATCTTTGCTATCAAAATAATGTCGACTTTCAACATATTTCTGCCTGCCTTTAATAAAGGACGGCATTCACTTTAATTTGTCAACTTTAAGAATGGCTCAATTGAGCATGTTTAGATGACATGTTTACATGAGAAAAATGTCAGAAACCTTTCAACCTTCGTGCGGAACTATCAGAAATAGTGCCGAGTCAGGCTATGGCGACTTTATGTACGGATAAGTCCCTATTAAAGGCAGGCACAAATATTATGAAAGTCGACATTATTTTGATAGCAAAGATGAAATAATGGGGCCGATTCTTAGACTAAACGACAAAATTTCGGCGCGTCAAAATTTCCGACGTTTCAAAAGATATTGAGGTATTTTACAGTAGCAATAAATTACCTGAGATGTGTATATGTACTTGATTACACAATTTTTCATCGAACAGAAATGACTTTAGTGCAACTTTAAGAGGTTTAATAAAGATTTTCAAATGAAAACATTTTCCCTTGCCAGTTTCTATCAGTTTGTGATAACAAATGTCATCTATTTGGGGTATGTTCCTGCAGTCTTCAAATTGTCAATTGCTTTTTAATTAAGATAGGTGTTGTAAATAGTTTACTGCCCATACAAAAATTAGAAAAAAAGCTAAATGATGCTAGAGATGATTAGATACTTAAATTTGTGATTTACTAGAATTTTTATAAATGAAATTTGCGTAATATTTTGAGCCCACGAGAAGCAGGTCGGATTTTTGAACGGTATCATGAAGATTTTCGGCCCTTTCCGGTGTTGCCATATTTTGTTCGGAGAGGTTCAAACTGGCAGAATTTTGGAATCTAGTAGGCCGTTTTCGTCAAATATTTTGCCGTTTATTTTTGGCGATAAAGTTTCGACGCGACGTTTTGTTGAGTATTGGGAATTCCTGCAAGTTTATAACGAGTAAAGAACTATGACCTAATAACTTCTCAAATTTTTCTCCTAAACGCATGGAAAAGCAAATAGCTTAATTTCAAGCTACACCTTCACCTGATATTTTTTAAGGACAAAACTAGTAGCTATTCTAGGTATCAGAGAGCAAGCAAATTTAGGCTTTTATTTAAATTTTAAGTAAATCTCAAAATTGTTTTGTTTTGGAATTAGAATAAAAAAATTAGGGAGGAAGTTTGAACCATCCATAAAAATTGGGTAAATTAGTTAAGCAAATGCCAATGCAGGACTTTTGGACTGTGGACATTTAAGCGCCGACCGTTTGGGCACCACCAAAGGAAAAATTTAGAATGTTATCAATATTTCACCGCGTTGGTAGATTCGCTTTATTTTTCTTTATTTTAGTGCGTAAGGTTCAAAAAAATAATAAGGTTGGGTTGGTTGCTTCCTAAATTTTTCTTTTGCCGGTGCCCAAATGTCCGGAGTCAAAAGTATACAAAATTTCGTACGGTAAATGATATTCATAGGTACTTTTTTACCCCTTTTCTTATCATTATTTTTCTTGTGTTATTTTAGTCTTTTAAAATTCTATTACCAAAGATGCACAGAAAAAAGATATATTAAAACTTTGATTTTTACCTATTTTTGCTTGAATGTTTTCAAAATTCATGTTAATGATATTTAAGTGGCAAAAATGTTACTTTATTAATAAATTATTTGGGTGAAAATAATAATTAAGTGAAACTATCAGTTAGTGACCCAAATTTATAACAATCTCAAAAACACAATATTGATTTAGTTTATTTTATTTATTGCCAACTATTTACATATATTTTTATTAAAATTTAGAAGTACATTTACTTTAAGTTACATTTTGATGGTCATCAGTTGTTTGCATATTTGCTGAACAGCTTGGGCACCGCTAATCTGAAACAAAAAAAAAAATAAAATGGTATTAAATTTTAGGGTCTAAACCTTACAGAAATTTAACTTTCTTAATTTTTTTGACTACCTGCTATATTAATTTTTTTAATGGTGCAGGGACCAATTTATTAACCTTCTAATTTTTAACATTTTTTTTACACATATTAAAAGTGCTACTATTTAAATTTAAAAAAGTAAAAATGTGTACTTGAAAAAAACTTTCGTCATGATGGTTTAAAGAAATTATGTAACCGGTAGTCAAACAAATTGTCAATATGGAATATTGATATGCCAGTCTTTCCACGAGTTTTTAAAAATTTTATCTTGTGTGGTGTAGTTAACCACGGGTCAAACTAAAGTTACTGTGGTCATTAGTAGAAATCGGACTATTGAATAAAATTTTTGATTTGTATCTTCTACACTACACTACTACGCAAATAGGTAGGTAGGCTTGGTTGAAAGTGATTAAATCTCACTTTTATTAAAAGCATCAAAAACTTACGACTTGCAAAAATATAAGATGATGCTTTAAACTTTAATTAAACACTAAAAATGCGTTGGCAATTTTTTGTTGCATCCTATATATTTTTTTGAAAAATTAAATTTCTGATATGTATATGGTTGGCTCCGAGATATATGGTCGTCGCAAAACAATCTTCATTATCACTATTGGTTAGCTTCTATAATACCTATTATGAAGAAAATAATCCCGAAAGCAAAAAAGGGTCTGCAGTAAAATAGTGACTACACGTAGGCAGACGCGCTTTTTAAATATCTATTATTGTTTTATTAATAAATACAACTTGCATATTATGCAGAATGCTTAATGAAAAGTCCAATCCTGGTCATGAATATTTTGTTTGCACCGGGCATCCCCCCAATGTTGCTTTCCAGTTGCTTGCTGTTGGAAAATATGAAGGTTTAGTTGGGAAATTTAAGTACGTTTTACAAAACATTTTTTATTTCTAATTTCTTCAAACAAAAATTTAAAAAAATCTTAAAGTTTCAGGTTACTTGGAAATCGCTTTTAATATTAGTTGGAAAAATGGCTTTTATCCGTCCCCCCTCCCAATCAAATGCCTTCAGATCGCCGGTGTTTGTTTGTCCGCTCCAACTACTGAGGATTAAGTGATTTGTGATTTTCATATATCTCGTTGCCAACTATAATTATTTTTGTCGATATTTTTTTACTCACCCTGTATATTTTATAAAAAAGGCAAAGCCTCATTCTTTTTTAAATTATGTGATTTTCTCAAATTTTTTTTTAACAAATTACCGAATAACTCTGGAGAAATAAATCAACTTTTATTATCTAGTTGTTTTTTTTTTAAATCGATTTTTTTTAATATAAAACATTATATTGCAGCCGGCAATTTTTTTAAAAAGCGAACTTTATTTTTTTTGCGATACAAAATTAGCACCAAATTACTCCAATTGCCTATACTTACAGTTTGGAGTAAAAAAATCAAGAGATGGGCTGCTATAGCTTCATGGCCGCTATTATTTTACGAATTTAGTTTTCAAAATGATAAAAAAAAATAAATGATATAATTCCTATAGAAAATATTGCAAAAAACAGTAGTTGAATAATATTATACTTCATTAACAGCAAATGAGACTTTATCGTTTTGGTTAAAAACAAATATACAAACACATTCCATTGTTTGTGCAAAACGTCATGAAGTCTGAGAGGGATGTCTTTGCCCGGGAAGTATCATTTTCCTCTTAGCACTGCAGCAATTATTCCACTTTTTCAAATTTATCCAGTATCTGCAAGAAAAAAATCGGATGAAATCAACGGTAGATAAATTTCCAACGAGCATTCAAACGTCTTGTGTACAAATGTAAAAAAATAAAAACTAAAAATTTCATAAAAATAAGGGAGCAAAAAAAAATATGGTGATCAAGTTTTTCAACTGAAAAAATTAGTTTGGGAGCTTCAGATATTTTTTATAAAATTCATTTACTTTTCCCTAACAGCGTGTTTATGCACTTTAGAGATTAAAAGTAGATTTTTATTTCTTGTCCTTAAGGAGTAAAGTGGGGTATTTATTTCCCGGGATTAAATTTTTACTTTATTCTCTGGAGACTAAATTTTTACTTTATTTCCCAAGCATTAAATTTTACTACTATAAATCATTATTATTATAGATTAAATTTTTACACAGTTGGTCTAGAGAGAGGTTTTAAGTAAAAAGTAAAATCCCCTATGTAGCCCTTTTCTGGGAGGCTATTTTTGGAAATATTACTAAAAATCTTAAAAAGCAACTTTCTATTTTGACTTCATATTTGAATTCCCGCTTAAATTCTCTTTCCAATGGTACCCTCATATCATACCATTTTTTACGAGGAAATAGAAAACGACAATAGTTTGACAATTTGACCTTCTACTTCATATTTTCGGATTAATATTATCAAAATCACTTAAAAATCAATAAACTGTAAATAAGAATGTGCAAACGTCAAACTGCTATCGTTTTTATTGGTTCTTAAAATATCCTTAAAATCGATAATAAACACAATAGAGATATCTATTTTAGTTTCTAAGATATGGGCCTTCAAAAACTGAATTTTTGACATTTTGAAAGCAAATATCTCGAAAACTAGAGAGAGAGAATTTTAGCGAGAATTCAAATATGAAGTCAAAATAGGGGGTTGCTCTTTAAGGTTCTCAGAATATTTTCCAAAAATAGCCCCCCAGAAAAGGGCTACATAGGGGATTTTACTTTTCACGGTAAATGTTAGTTGGCGATGTATCGAAAACAAAAAATCTATGTTTTAAAGACTATATATTTTTTTCTTAAAACCCCTTTCTAGACAAACCGTGTTTACTTTGCTTCCTGGGGATTAAATTTTTGCTTTATTTCCCAGGGATTAAATTTTTACTTTATTTCTCCGGGATTATATTTTACTACTAGACATCTTTTTTAAAGCATAAAATAGTGTGTACACCTCAGGACTCAGGAAGTGGTTTTTAATCCCTCGACAAATTAAATTACAAATTTTTTAATTGGGGCACAGTTTTGCTTGGCTAAAAACTAAAATTTCAAACAAAATATTGATACTACACCGTAATACGAAATGACATATGCCTACTATTTTTCCTCCTTCTAATTGCCTTTAAATATAGTAGGTAATTGTTGTCGAAGTAGTCCAGTTCAGTAGTTTTCCTAAAAATGTATAAAAAAAACCTAAATTATGTTCTTTATACAGGAGCGGTCGCAGATTTTTTTTTACAGACGCGGAGGGAGGTGGACGTTTAGTAGGTTTTTGGGTTTAGTAAGTTTTTATAAACAAATCTTAATTCTAGATTTTTTTCTAAAATATGCGTCAGATATTCTTCGAGTTTTTAAAAAAATATTTTAAGAAAAGTGGGTCGGGCTAGCTGGAAAAGTTTTTTTTTAAGTAATGGTCAAGACATTATGGTAATTTAAGGCTTAAAATATTTTAGCATAATTTAGGGGGTAACGTTTTCGATTTTTACTATGTTTTTCATATTTTTATGCCATGATATTGCTCACATTTTAAAGATTTCTTTCCAAACTTTCGATTTCTAGAATAAAGCACTCAAATATTTCAAGCTTTGAATGTTTTTCAGACGTTCAAAAAAAGTACTGCCATAACATTTTTTCTGTGTTAAAATAAAAAATATTTAGAGAGAGAGGGCAGAATTTTAGAGGTATATAGAGAGATAATTTAGAGACGTGCAAAAAATTTAAGTTTGTTGAAGAGAGACAGCAGGCTATAAAAATTATTTCAAAGAAAGATGGACATAATTTAAGGCAATTGTTTCTTTCTCTCCTCTCATTTGATTACCGTCACATTTTTGAGTCTCGTAGGCACTATTAACTAAATCGGACGGGTCATCAATTACTTTCGTAGTCTACCGACTTAGGGAGTGTGTATCTAGGTCCGCCTCTACGTGATATCCGATCCCATCCGGCCTGGATACCGGCGTGAATAGAGGGGTAGGGCCTAAGATATATTTTACACTTATTTTCCCTGTGTTCCCCCCTTACCCCGCTCATCAAACCGGTCTGATGAGCACCCCCTAGGAAGGCAGTTTTCTTTTCCTAGAAGGATTTAATTTAGCCTAAACCCCTTTGTCGGGGCTAGGGATCTTTAACGTGCTCCACTATCAATATACGGATCACACGGGACCGTCCTCTTAACGTCCTCTCCAAGGGACGGTATGAAATCGAATTAGCCTCCCTTCTAGCTAACTCGGCCTACTCCGCTTCATACTGCGTTTTGCCTTAATCTTACAAAATTCTGTAATTTTATTTAAGTAGACTACCTGATACACGACCCGGGGCTTGAACCCGGCATCTCCTGCTTGAAAGTCGCGACGTTAACCTTGACACCAAGCGGGCAGGCTAAGGCAATTGTTTACTAAAAATTTCTGTTATGTCATCTGTCATCATGATTTTTATTTTGCTATTTTTATCCAAAAAGCATCAAAAATTATAATTCAAAGCGTAAAGTGTGTAAAACATTAGGGTCATCATGGCTTTACCATACTTTTTACTTTGCCTGTTAAATTATTTTTAGATATGCTAAAATACACTTTTTATAGGACACGTTTTTTGGTAAATTTAAAGACTGTAAAGAACTTTGATTGAAAGAAATTAATACCAACTTGTGTTTTATACGCTTTACATTTAAAAAATTACAATTTGTGCTGGTTTTTGGATAAAAGAAAAACCACTCAAGATTACAGACAGATGACATAACATAAATCTTTAGTAAACAGTTGCCGTAAATTATGTCCATATTTCTCTAAAATACTTTTTTATAGCCTGCTGTCTCTCTTCAACCACCTTAAATATTTTTGCACGTCACTAAAATATCTCTCCATCTACCTCTAAAATTCTGCCCTCTCTGTCTAAATATTTTTCATTTTAATAGAGAAAAAATGTTTTTTGGCAGTACTTTTTTTGAACGCTAAAAAAACAGTGAAAACTTGAAAAATGTGAGTGTTTTATTCTAGAAATCGAAAGTTTGGAAAGAAAACTTCAAAGTGTAAGCAAAATCATGGCATAAAAATGTTAAAAACTACCCCTTAAATTATGCTAAAATATTTTAAGCCTTAAATTTTACCATCATGGCTTGACCATTACCATAAGAAAATTATGGCTTTACCATAAAAAAACTATGACTGTGATCAGCTAAATGTAATATTTGCTTCTGCTGAGAGAACGATAAAAAATCAAAAAAATAAACGTGCTTTAATTTTTAAAAATGGGTAATAAAAAACAGGTCACCAAACCCACTCACCAACTCATGCTAAAATTATTTATCTAGGTCCCTCTAAAATTTTAATTTAATTATGCACAAAGTAAAATTAATGGCATACTTTCGTAATAGAAAACGCTAAGAAGCGCTTTCCAAAACAAATCGCAGAACAGCCTGCAATAGCTTGCGGTTCTCCATTCACTTTGAGAAGCGCGTACCTTTTTTACAAAACATCTACCAACCACTTGCTGTTTTGCCTATAGTTCTTGAAAGGGCTTAGCGTTTTTATAACTACGACAATACGGGCACGGGTACAACTGTAAAAGGCATTTATTTAAGACTTATTTATCCTGCGACTTACTGTAAATATGGCTGGCATTCCCAAAATATGTATTTGTGATTTTTGTTGGTCAATCTGTGTCTTCTTCAAGTCTACGCCTATTCTGGTCTCTTTCTCAACACATTTTCTTTAAAAATTGACAAAAAATATTCCGATGATATCAAAACAAAATTTTTATAAAAATATAACCTAAAAGTGACTTTAACATTTAGGAGTCAGCGGTTTCGGTCATGACCAACTTGATGGTTTCACCTTCGGTATGATACAGGCGCATTTGGCAGAGCCGGCGTTGGCACATAATTGACGCGATGAAATTTCGTCGTTTTTCCTAAGAATCGGCCCACTTTTAGACAACAACAATGTCATAATCCCTTTAAACTTCGTGCGGAATTGTCAAAAATAGTGCCGTCTTTATTAGACAGGCTATGCCGACTTTATGTACCGATAAGTCCCTATTATTATTGTTATTTAATTTAATTCGTTTATTGTTTTCCAAAAACAATTAATTCCTTATAGCAAGGGTTCTACTAAACTAAACTCTAAAGAGAAAAAATAAAAACCTAAAAAGAAAGAAGAGGAAACAAAACAAAAAAAAATGGGCTACTCGTTTCTAAAAAAAATCTTTCAAAGTCCTAGCTATTACGCTAATAATAATTTACTTACCCAATTATGGATGGATGATATTTAAATCCATATATCATGCTCATCAAACAAGGTATGTTTCGCTATAAACGGATTAGTACTTTAAAAGTTATTCCAAAAAAGATTTTGTGCCCTTCTTTATGACCCATCCGATATAGTATATTACTTTTTTTAAAATATCTTGTTTTACGATTTTCCTAATTTGATATAATTAATATCCAATCAAATGGTCACGAGGAAATTTAATAAATCAATTAATGTTATGACAAAAATAAAACAAGATGATATCTTCAGGAAACATCTCCTTCTAAATAAAATTGTTGTAATTTGTTCACATAATATGTCAGTTTTTATGGAAATAATTATTGCATTCATATGTATTAACACATAAATTTCAAATATCCAATCAAACTATATTTTTATTGATTGTAACATGAATAGCAGCATTCTTTTTCAAAAACGGGATCTTCCCTAATGGCTAAATATGTTTTATTAATTTAAAATACATTTAAATTTAGTTTGTATACATATTTATAGACCACGAGACAGCATTAAATGATTAACACTCGGCTGAAACTTTGTGAACGGCTTCATTTTAACGTAACCTATAAGATTTTATCCACAGTAAATTTCTAAACTGAGGCATTTTCAATATGGAAGCTACATACGGAACATATCAATTTTATGATGATTGAAAATGTATGAACACCTTTTTGCTTGCCACTTAATTCAAGACGAAATTCGACAATTCGAACAACTTCAAATTGACAACAGCAAGTTATTTGACATGCGAACTGTTGACAACAAAGAATGGTAGTTTTAACAACTAGTGGCTAAAATAGTGCTTTTATTTACAAGCGTTGGTTTAAATAACGAGCGCAGCGAGGTATTTAAAAACGCAAGTAAATAAACACAGTTTAGCCGCTAGTTGTTAACACTATTTTTTTAAGACTTTTATTAAGAAATCCAAGAAAAACAGAAAAATACTTTTTTTAATACCTTCATCAAAAACATGATTTTTAGTAACTAAAGCCTTGCCTTGCCTAATAATTAAGCCATTTCCGCCAGTTTTCACCAAGTATTTACGAAAAAATCATTTGAAAATACCGTCAAAATATCAAATTGTCAAAGATTAAAATTTCGCAACAATGAACGTCACCGAGTAAAAAGACACATTGTTATGGAAACGATTTTTATTTCATTTACCAGCCGCCTTGATTTATAGTATAAAGATGGTGCTTTACGAGAAGTGCTCTTCGTTGGATATTTTTAAAAGTATTTTCCTGTTTTTCTTAGATTTTTTAATAAAGCTATTAAAAAAAATAGTGTTAACCACTCGCGGCTAAACTGTGCTTTTTTTTACTCGCGTTTTTAAATACCTCGCTGCGCTCGTTATTTAAACCAACGCTTGTAAAAAAAAGAACTATTTTAGCCACTAGTTGCTAAAACTAGTATTAAAAATCTCGAACGAAGATCACTTCTCGCAACACACCATATTTACACTATAAATCAAGGCGGCTGGTAAATGAAATAACAATTGTTTTCATAGCGATGTGCTAGTTTACTCGGTGACGTTCATTGTTGCCACATTTTAATCTTTGATAGTTTGATATTTTGACGATGTTTTTAAATGATTTTTTCGTAAATACTTGGTGAAAACTGGCGGAAATGGCTTAATTTTTAGGCAAGAATAATTAGATTTTTTCAATATTACTATTTTCCGCTATTGCTCTTTAATTTTGGGTAAAAAACGGACAGAAAACTTTTTTTGCACACGTGATAAAAAAAAAGTTTTTTGCATCGGTAACCAAAAAAGCCATGTTTTAGTTATCTGCAGATAGTTACTAAAATCATGTTTTTGATGAAGGTATAAAGAAAATACGTTTTCAGATATCTTCATATTTTAATTGAGATTTTGTTCAGTATAGGTACAAAACATAAATTTTTTTCGGGGAAGAAGGGGGGGGGGGAAATTACTTATTATTTGAAAATGTCCGCCATCATTGATTTTTGAGAATTGTTAAATTTTGAACCACAACATAAAAGCCTTAACTCTTGTACTTCTATTTAAAGTTACAGCAAACAGCTCCACTCAATATAAAAGCCCGTTTTCTTTTTATTTCTTAACCGATTTAATTAAGTAATGCCTTCGCATATACAAGGCTTTTGTCACAATGACTTAGATTTTCTCCAGTGCCGCACATATTTCTTTGCAGGGAGGGTGAAAATATCCCCTTATTTAAAACGGTCCGCCATCTTGGATTTTTAGGAAATGTCAAATTTTTGACCGGATCGGAAAAGTCTCAAGTCTTGTCTTTGCAAAAAGTTTTTTGGCCCATCCTTTATTTTCAATGATGTTACTACACCCTCACGGGGCAATATAAATGGGGCGTGCTTGAACCACTTCATGCTACGCTGTCAAAAACGATACTTTTACTACGTTTTTACGTGGAACTGAATACGTTTTTAATTTGACATCTGCCTGATGTAATTTGAGGTTGGTTTTTCCAATTTAACTTATTTTTTTGCTTTTTTAAAGCCAATAAGTTTACATATACCTAGTTTCTGCAGGAATATTGGTAGTGCTAGCAGCTTTTTATTGGTGTCATCAATTGATACCCATTCATGTAGTTGAATCTCGATACGATTCCAAAAAAAGCGGTATTGAATTTGGGCAGGGTCATCGAAAAAAAATTCGATTCACCGCGTTTTCATAGAACGTGTGAAATTGAATTGTATTGAAATTATATTCAGTTCCACGTAAAAACGTAGTCATTATTAAACCAGCCATAGTCAAATCTGAAAAAATGAACTATAAATCTCTGGTAAATTAAGTAAAAAATGAATCAAGGCATGAAATTTATCAAACCACAGATGCAAAACTAGCCAACTCAAAACAAACTAAACTAAATCCAAATAACATCAAATTTAAAGTTGATTTCAACAAATACAAAAAAATTTTGGAGAAATTAATATGGAGTACAAAAATATCATATTACCAACAAGAAATTAATAGCATTAAAAATATAAACAAACACTGGAAACTGTTAAAACAAATAAGTGAATCACAACCAAATCAAAATAAACCAATTAAAAAGTTTAGATCAAATGATAAAATACTAACAATTCAAAATGATCTAACTGGGTGTTTTGACGATTTATTTACTGAAGTTGACCCACAAATTGCAAAAAAATGTAGAAAAGTCCCTTAAATATTAAATCTAAACAAAAACTAATAAGTAAAAGTAAAAAATATCAAATTCCCTTTTACGGAATTCTATAAAAGAACAAGAAGTTTCAGAATACATAAGAAATTTTAATGTAATTATAAACCTGCAGGGAGTTATAAAAAAAGCCGAAAGTAATAAAATCTCTCAACTCATACATTAGTTTATCTATTTAACCTTTTATCATTTATAAAGGCAAAGAAAAAGATCTATCTGGAAACTACTATCTTCTAGCCCTTCGCTCTATTTTGTCCAAGATATTTAAAAAGCTTGTACCTTGTCAAGCTTATGACTTTATGTTTTGAATCGCCTATTTAGGAATTTTGCTTTTATTTTTGGAAAAAGAAGGTTTAAATAAAGTTTTCTGGCCTTCTCTTCACAAGTGTTTTTGAACTAAAATTTTAGTCAGTTTCGCGTGCCTGAATAATGGCCAGAGTTTTAACGACGTACTGATTTGGAAGGAAAACAAAAAATTCCCTCTCTTTCTCTCTTGAACCTAAACAGCGGCCGCGTGAACATCAAAGAAGCAATGTCAGAAATGCCCTGGCAGACAAACACTAGAGCAGAAACCTACGTATGAGACGATTAACGAAGATGTTTAGTCACTTTTGACAATTGTCATTTTTTTTTTCTCTTTTATGAAGCAAGGTTTCATAATTGTATCTATTTTTTACTATAGTCTTTCAGACAAAGTATGATAGAAGGAGACACAACACAATCTTTTACCGCAAAAATTGGTAACATTTTCGAAACAACACAAACACATTACCCACGTGCCTTAGGCAGTCGGGTAATAAATCAATTTGCCACCTTTGAACACAGACAGTTTGGGCCACTGGAAATACTAAATGAGTACCCACTCAGCAAAAACCTGTTACATTTACATTACCTCAATGTATTTTTGTAACCTGTTATGTAACGCAACTTGTAACCTTAACGACGATATTAAATTGCCATCACATCAATTGTCCTAAACATTTACAGTCGATTAACTTTTGATGTTACATGGCTAGGTAAAATTATTTTTTGAAAATTTACCTCTAACTTGTTAAATATTGGTTCAAACAACATAAAATATATATTTTTGTGCTTTAAAATATTTGATATTCGCGGTTACATCTTAAACAAATTAATAAAAAAACTAGAAATAAAAAAAAAATGTGAGCCGACGGGATCCGAACTCTTAATCCAAATATTAAATGACAATTAATTGAATCATAATTTGGCGATATTAAAAAAAAACTGAAAATACATAATATTTCCTCAAACCGTAAAAAAATCAAATCCTAAAATGATCGTGGGTAATTACTGCGAATACATATAAATTTATACTTATAGGTATATTCTCCCTTTTGTGAGAAGTTATCAAAAAAAAAACGCAGGATTAAAAAAAAAAACAGTAAACTTTTTGATATCATTCCTTACTTTTTCAAAAATTTTCGCAATATTTGGGTTAAAAGTTTCATTAATTTTGGAATTTTTACATAAAACTTACAATTGTATTTAGTCATTTTCCAATAAGCAACCACGTAATTGTTTTAAAGTTGACATTAATTGAGCTCACAATACTGCTGCTTTCATGGGATCATTAGACTAAACTTGTTTAAACTTTGATGTTTATGAACTTACAGTATTGTATTTTGTCATGTCACAATAAAGAACCAAATTTGTTTTATATTTATTAAACTTGCAATATTGTGTAATATCATGTAACTGTAAAGAAGCAAATTTATTTTGACAGTGATATTTATTAAACTTCAAATAATGCTATTTTCCAGTTACTTTATTGTTTACATTTCTTGTTAAATCCAGGATTAAATATTAACGTAAAATTAGTGCTTCTTTCGAGTATCAGCGATACTTTCACATAGAATGTTAATTTTGAACTTACATATAACTTTTTTTAAACATTTTTCTTAACGTATTCAAAGTTACACCAATTTTAGATTTTTTCAACGTTCAACGCCTTACACGACCGAGAAATATCAATTGCTTCCAATTTTCATCTAATATAAAGGTTGATCGTGGTTACAAACATTTACGATAGTATTAAGGTGCATGTATAATAATTAGACTAGGTGCTAAATCAAGCATGTCTTAATCCATAATAATCATTTATTTTGCATGGATATTTTATACTTAGCCTTCTATATTAATCAAAACCGTACAAGCCTTTTCTAAATACTTATATATGGATTAAAAATTAAATATTTTCTTTGGAAAAATATTTTTTTTATGATTTCAACTTGATCTCTACATGTGAGAAAAACGGTAGTCTGTAGAACTTGGGGACCTCCAAAAATAATTTGATAAACGGACCTGACAAAATCTCCCTCGTAAACAAATAATTCATACCTTCACTTTGAGGAGAAGCATGATAAAAATAAAAAAATATAAATTCAATTTTTTTTTTTGGAATTTTTTTCATCCTGTATAAAACATATAGCAGGTACTTACCTAAATGCCCCACAGTAATTATGCGACGCATCAAACCCCTGATCAGGAGGCACCACTCTCTCCAAAAATTTTGGAGTAAGAGCGAGCGACGCTACTGCTGCTAGTAGCCAATGGTCTCCTAATTCCCCGGCTTCCACTGAAAATCGATATGATGTTTCTGAAGGATTTTCATTGATGAATTTTGGTCTTTGGCAGATTTCCTGCAATGATATGCAATTATTAATTATCATGAATTATTTTTGTTGATAATATTTTTTAAAGATAAAAATTATACCTATGATTTAGTGTATACTAATAAACGAACGGTAGTCAACATCAACTATAAACGCACAGGTCAAACCACTTGACCTAAAGTTATTAAAATTTAAAAACATATTCGGTTTGTGACGTAGGGGCTCGCTAAGAAAGAATTTTTGAAAATACTACCCCTAAAGGGGCCAAAATAGGGTTTGAAATTTTAAAAATGTATTTCTATATCTTGAAAACTAAAAGTCGCAGTCGAAAATTGGTGTGAAGATTCTACTAATAAAACAAGTAATCACTTGTTTTGGCGTTTTTCGAAATTTCAACTGGAGGTGTAGAAATTGGAGCAATTCGATTTTGAAGGGGGAAAGGAATCTGACAGAGATTAGAAATTGGTATTATAGACCCTAGTAATAAAATAGATGGACACATGTTTCAGCGTTTTTCTACCCACCCCCTATTAATAGGGGAGAGTATCCCCCATACTTGATAAAAATTTTGATCTGTTAAAATATGGGTTGTGGGGTATCAAACTGAAGGAAATGAAGCCCGGAATCGAAAAAAGTGTTTTTCTATTAATTTTTGCAAGTGTTATCAACCTCCCCTATATTCCATAAAAATGAAAAAATATATATTATTTTTTTATTCAAAAAATATTTTAAAAAAATTAAAAAAAATGTCTAAAAAAATATATTTTTTTTTTATTCTGGGCTTTCATTATTCTCATCATCATTATTTTTATCGAATATAGAGGGGGGTAAAATGCTAGTGTTAAATAAGATAATTAGGGAGATAATTAGAATGTTTTCATATCGTACAATACGTACTGAGAACGATGTGAAAATATACTAAATAAATTAAATGTGTTCTCAGTCTAAAACATCACTTAAAAAAAGTGTTATGTCAGTTTCTAGCTAGATATTATCTTTGACATCACGAACAATATTATAATTTTTGCTATAATGGAGCTGGCAACTTTAAATCTTTATTTTTGCTTTAAACTGGGGACACTTAAATAAAAACAAGTGGAATAATATGACGAAACACTGCCTGTGTCTTACCAACCTGACATAAGCCGACGCGACCCAACCAAAAATATTGAAGATTTTAGAATGGGCTTCAATATGCGCGAAATATCCAATACCGATGGCAGCCATTTTAATACTGGGCACGGAAAACAGATTGGTTGGTTCACCCGTCAGAATTTAAAATTTAATTTTATGTTCAATTCCATCTAGTTTTTTTAATTAGAATATCAATCGAATGGAAATTATTCAAATTATTGTCCAAAAATAATGGACAAAAAAAATCTAAGCTGCCATTTATACTAAAACACACGAATTAACAGCTTGCCCATGCCACGCTTTGCCTAAACAGCTGATTTTAATGATTTTGAATGAATTTTTCAACGTAAAAATTTATGAAGTACAAGATTAAGTAAATACAAAAAATAAACATGTAATAGGTCAAAAAGTTTTGGTTGGTTGCCATTAGTACGCCACGAAATTTGGATGCGCATTCTAAAATCTGCAACATCTTTGGACCCATCTTTGGATCTGGCTGAAACCGCTTATATTGAGTTTTTATGTGCTGAAGGAGACGTTAAATGTCCTTTGTGAAAATCTAGCAAGAATGGCGGGAAATTTAACCCTGCGTATGAGTATTTTGCTTACGGTTTTTAAAAAACAGCGATCACTTGGCATTGTCGCGGTTTTGGAGCAACATGTGAACGTTCCTAGCTTTGTCATAAGTTGGAATCCGGACACTAATATTGTCCAACTTTTCCTCGACTACCTAATTGTTACTTTTTTTGCCCAAAGAAAGAACATAAGTATTGAATGCGTTATTTAACACTGTTTTTGTGTTAAAATATTAAGCCACGTACTACACTGAAATAAACCCAGAAGTCTTGAAGTGAACTCTATTTCTCAAACCATTTGACGACTTAGAGATATCATAATTAATGATGTTAAAATTTTTAAAATGCTATGCAAAAAAATTAATTTAAGCTAAACATGCATAAAAGATCATTTGTCACGGTTATACTTATTGCTGCTATCCACTTATTTTCTGCACTTGGCACTATTACACACTTTACATCGAATTTCGATTATCAATTGACCTAGAATGAAGTTAATGGTAGTACTTTGATGGTACTTAACTGCAAACACCTACATTTGCCTAACATTTCAAATATATTATTATTACATATTTATATTATTATTTGTAATCAGTTTTACCATCTCCGCTTATGATTGATGAAAAAAAACTGAAAAAAAATTAGCCCAAGGACATTATCTTAGCGGGACTATGATTAACGGTCATAAACTTTTAACAATTTTAAGGTATACTTGCTTATAAATACATAAATTAAAAATAACTTAAAACTTCTAAATTTTTTAAATAAGATTTTCCAAATTTAAAATCATTATTATTTTTAATGTTTAAAAAAACATCTAAAAAACAAATCAATAAAATTTAAAAAAAAACTTCAGACTTGTAAAGATAATTTAAAATACTAGGTGCCTCAGGAATAATGTTTCTTATTTAAATGCAGGGGGTCAATGTACCCCACAAAGGGGGTGTACCCAAGGAGCGGTCATATTTATCTGCTCAAGGGGAGCATGACTAATTGAAGAGTAAACATTTGGCTTTTAGTCGAAATAAACTAAAAGAAAACGACTTTCTATCCTGCTACGCGCTTAATTTTTTGGTGTGGTTAGGTGGTAGCGTAGGGCCACGGCCCCTCCTCATGACCGCCAGTGGTGTACCCCACAATTCGAATAAATTTCAAAAAAAAAATTATACTCAGAAACCGCTCTCGCTCGTTTTTAAATTGACACCATTTCTACAGATATATGTTTAGAAAAATCCCATTTTCTTAAAAAGCGCAAACTTGCGAAACTTTTTTTTTTATATTTTGTAAAAAAAACAACTTATTCTATATTATATTAAAAAAATTTACACAGAAATAAAATATTTTTTTTTTCGCGAGCTTGCAGTCAAAAAAATATCGGAAGGGAAGAAAATTTAGTGTTTATTATGATAAATATGATGATTTTTGTGGTATTAAGATATAATTCAGAAGTTTTTTGGACAAAATCTTGAACATATTTTTGAAAAATAATATAATCTTCATAATACTTCAGAAAAAAATTGAGATTCCATGCTTTAATTTGTCAGAAATTTATATATTGAGCCATTTTTTTTAAAGTTATAAGTGTTTCTAAAGATTATTTTATGTTTGAAAATTGTTTGCTCCCAAACCATAACTTGCATTTTACATTTTTGTAATTCCATGCAAATATTTATAAATTTAAAAGGTGAAAAAATAACTTTGTCCTCCTAATAGTGGAATTTTGCCTTATGTGCGCCCCCTTTTCCACAAATTTCAAGACCTATAAGGTAAGAATAGTTCTTTGTTCAGGGACGTTTCAACATAACAAAACCTCTCTAATAATATCGGACGCGATGGAAGATTGTTGTTAAACTTTAAACTAAACAATTAATTATTTAAAATATTAATATTAAACTTTAAGTAAATCTACTTATTAATTAATAAGATACCCCCATCTTATATAAAAGCTAAAAAAAATACTCTCTGTTGTTTAATTTTAGCACAATCAAGATCTTCTTCTTCAAGTGCGATGCTCTCTTCGAACGTTGGCTATCATCAGCGCGATCTGTACCATGTCCACTGGATTCTAAGACAAGATTTATAAGCCATGATATCCGTCTACGACCCGGACCTCTTCTGCCTTCAATTTTGCCTTCTATTATCAATTTTCAAAGTTTATTTTTTTATTAAATATGGCCCAAATAAATCTTTGTTTTTTATGGTAAATAAAACTTCAAGATCTTTATGTATTCTAAGAAAAACATCCACATTTTGAATGCCTTTAACTTTTTGCACATGGCCTCAGTCAGTATCCATGCTTCCATGATATAATATAAGATGCTTAAAACATAACACCGAAGCACACAAATTCGGCGAGTGGTTTTAAGATCACGACTACATTGTAACTACTAATTTTATTTTTTATAAAAGATGTTCTGGCCTGTTCAATTCTTGCACGAAATTCTTGCATGTCTTCCCAGTTCTCCCAGAAGGCAACCCAAGTATACAGACCGCTTCAAGCTACTGCGAACATAGGGCGGAAGAAGTCTAATTTGCTAGTGTACGTACATGCAGAGACACCGCACGCCTATCAGTGAAGCAACCAATACTCAGGCTTGCGATCACCACTTGCATGACTTTCCTTTGGTATTTAGTACGCCTCTAACCACGGTGCTGTGTGGAGCGTTGTCAATGAAACCGGAATTTTTATAACGTAATTTTCTTATTTTTTGTCACTGATAAATAAGAGCGTTTTATTGTCAACTGCTCAGATTTATCAGTGACGACGTGTTACAATGAAAATAATAAGGAGAAACAAAATAAAAGCAAGTTCTCAAAATAAAATAATACATTCTAAAAACCAAAAAGATTCTCCCAGTCAAAAAAAAATTAAAGCAAATGTTCGAAAAGTCCTCCTTGCTCGGCTAGACAATATCCGAGCCTACTATAAAAACTCCTTCTAACGTTTCCAAGCATGTTAGGGGTGATAATTTGAAAAGCTTCTTCAAAAACAGATAGAAGTCATTAGGAGCAAGATCGGGAGATTGAGCTGGCCATAAAATAGTTCCCCGTGTACTTATAACCCGATTAAGAAATACATTATCAAGATATTCCCTAACAAGGCCAACATTGTGAGCAGAACAACCATCTTGTTGAAACCATGTTTCACCAAATCTTACACCTAACAACTGCCTAGCAGTTGGAATAATGTGCTGCTGCAGTAGATCCAAGTATCTAGGACCATTCAAATTGCAATTGCCGTTAATAAAAAATGGCCCAATTACGTGTTCCCCTATAATACCCCCCCCCCCAAACATTTAGTTTTTGGGGATACTGTGTTCTTACGTCAAAATACAAATGCAAATTTTCCCTCGACCAATATCGAACGTGTGTTGGGTTATGACGATTTGACCATTTGACCATCTGCACTTTTTCGGCAACTTCGTAGACATCCATTTTTGGTTTTAAAAATGTATTATTTCAATTAAGAACTTACCCATCTGTTTCTCGAGCAAGGCAGAAATAAAACAAAATAATAAAAACAAAACGAATTTCCAAAAGATAACACTGCAGCGTGCTTCGAATCCACCTCGGTCGTACGGCACGGAGAGTAAATTGGACTTGATTCCCCCTATGTTCGCAGTAGCTTGAAGCGGTCTGTATGTATTAACCCACGCGTTCGATTTACTTCTAAAATACCTCTGATGTTCTTTTTCTTGGAATTAATCCTCCAGTTCGTTTTTCCAACATTTAAGTTAAGCCCGAATTGCAAACTTTTGGCAGCAATTTCATTCAACAGCCTTGCAGGGCTTCCAGCGTCTACAACAGTGTCGCCGGCATATCGTAGGTTGTTGATTTATATGCCCCAACAGCGGAGACAATATACAACCTTGGCGCACACCTCTTCTTATTTGGAACTCTTCAGACAGTTGCCCATCAACCTTTATTTGAGCAGTCTGATTCCAGTATAGATTAGCGATTATCTTTAGATATCGGTCATCTAGACCAATTTCTTTTAGCGATTCTATGAGGTTGGATTCGATCAGATGCTTTCTCATAATCTATGAAACAGGCAGATACTGGCATCGACACATCCCTAGACCGCTGAACTAAGACTTGAATACCAAATAGGGCCTCTCTTGTCCCGAGCCCACCACGAAATCCACACTGCGTGTCGCCCATAAAAGATTCTTTTATGGATATTCTTTAGAAATATTCTTTGCTAATGCCCGTATCCACCAACGCATTTTTTATCGAATTAACTTTTAATTGCGGTTAACGAGTAAATTCGATATCCACCAACAAAATTTTTCGTTAATCGCGCCGTTTACCAACCCGGCCGATGCTGGGCGATTAAAGCTTAATTGAGCAATTAAGTCGCTGTCATATGCATTTTCTTGGTCATGTTTTCTTTTTATTTTGATTTCCAGTTTGATTTGTTGGATTATTTTTTTTTAAATATGGAAGATATATTGTATCATGACGATTTGGATGTGTTGGACATAATCAATGATCGACTTCCAAAGCGATGGAACGAGAAACCAAATTATCAGAGGACAACAGGGGTTCTTTAGAAGGTTTCGGCTCACAAAGCTTTCAGACTTCAGACTTATTTCACTTTCATAAGCTTCTTTTAAGTTTTTTTTTAATTTGTTTCACCTTTTATGGTAATTTTGCAGTATACAGTTTTCTGCCATTTTTGATTTTTATGAAGAATTCTTTAGGGGGGCACCTACTAGGGTCCCTAGGACCCCAAATCTGCCTTCGCCGGTTGTTTTTTTTTTGTTTTTTTTTAATTTTTTCTTCATTAAAACAAGCCAATCCAACACAGCCCAACCCAACCAAAACAATAAAAAAAACTCATTACAACCACCCCCAGGCACCCTTTTTTCTCTTAAAAAAAATCGGAAGCAGGCGGATTTGGGATCCTAGGGACCCTAGAAGGTGCCCCCATAAAGAATTTTTCATAAAAAATCAAAAATGGCAGAAAACTGTATACTGCATAATTACCCCTTTTATTTGTGTGGATTAACGTTTGTAGTTAATAATTTTCATAAAATAAAGACAAATACAATTAAAAGTGAAGTAGATGTTTTATTTATCTAAAAACCAAATAAATACATTAATAAAACAAAGAACAAATGCAGACAACTATTCCACATAGATATGCCTAAATAAATCACATTGGTCAGTTAGATATTGCATATCACAAAAAACATTGTCTTTTAACAGCAGAAAATACACCTAAATTAGTAACCTCGTCAATTAGGATCTTAATAAAAAACAATGGTCCATCTCAACCAATTTTGTTTAAGGTTTTAAAACTGTCTACATGGTTTAATGGTATTACATATAGGCTTTTTGCTCAAGGACAATAGGAATTTGTTTGGGTTACTTATCATGACGTCACGGTTACTTTCAGTGACCATGCATAGTTATGACATCATCATGGAAAAACATGAGATTTATAAAAAAAAATAATACAAATTAAAAAACCATAAACAATCAGTAAACGGCACTTTGAACCTTACATTTTTTAAGTAACCATGTCCCATAGGCTGGTAACATAGTCTGGTTACTCGTGACGTCATGACAAAGAAAAATTGGAAACGAGCAACTGGTTTACCTGGTAAGTTGTGGTTACTTTGAGGAAATACTCTTTTTGACACTGACAATCATCAGTCATCATAAAAAGTCTACCCTACCTAAAATTGTAAAGTAATAAGAATGAAAGAAAAAATATTGAACATCCTGAAACATGTTAATCTAAAAATTTTAGGTTTTTTTTTCTCTTTGTAATATAAAAACAAACATTTTTTTGAAAGACAAGAAATTTTTAAGAAGAGGAACAGAAAATTAAATACACAAATCTGCAACCAGTGTGTACAAAACTTCATTGCTGCAACCTTTAAGTCGAGGTCCTATAAAACTTGATTTTTCTAAATTCATATTTAATTATTTTTCTTCTTTAATTATTATAACTTTAAAACCTCTTTTTTCTTAGAGTGGTTCTTTCACCTAGGGCATAATTTTTGGGGATAACAGTTTCAAAATAAAACCGTCAAAAAATGTAGAATTTAAATAACTTCAGTAAAATTTGGAAGACCAACATGTTTTTCTTGATATAAAAAATATCACAACCTTATGAACAACTTTCTTAATTATAAGGTACTCAATATATCTAATTTCAGTGGTAACAGATGGGGAACGCATTTTCTGATAGGTTTTAAAATTTAGTAAACAAAAACTGAAAGAAAATTAAAAAGTAAACAGAAAAGATAACCTTTTACATCAAAAATTTTTTGACATATCCAGTGTTACCAATAGATACACACCAAATATGCTGCGTTGCCAGCTCTTTTTTTTAAATCGAATTACTTAACCCTGATTAGGTCATTATTTCATAAAAAAAGTTGGTGGATAGGTAAACTTGTTTAGCTGCGATTAGCAAGTTAATTCAAATTAGCTAGCCCTCATTAGAGCGTTTAATGGTGGATATGGGCATAAATGTTTTTTAGGCAGTATAACAAAGGTTGATTTTAACCAGTCATCAGAGATTTTACCGCTGCGATAAATCAAGTTAAAAAGTTTGACCAGCATATTTACCGAATCTTCTTTTTTATTAGCTTTAAAACCTCATATACTTCGTGTTGCCCTACCGCTTTTCTGTTTTTAGCTGAAGATATTTTAAATGAGAAATTTTAATATTTTCTAAATTGGCTTTCGATATTAAAGAGATTAACAACTTGTAACCTCCAATGTTAGCTACCTAACTAACTAAAATGGGTTCCACATTGAAACAGCTAAATTTGGGCTTAAATTATTCTTCAGTTTGTCAAAAACGAAACAACAGCAAAAACACGGAATTTTGACTTTCACAAATCTGAAATCCAATGACATCTAGTATAGGTATCTAAGTCATTAAAATCTGCTCAATAACTTTCAAGAGTCTCATAATTTCTACAATTTTTACACGCTTATCTTCCGACCATTTAGATCAAATCTTGCGAGCTTCTTCTCGGATTTTTCCCAACACCTTTTCGAGATCTTCTATCAGTCGTTAGCACTGCCAACAAAGGCAAAAAGGCTTAGTTCTTTTGTTTGCTATTTGGCAAAATTACTAAGAAATATATATACTAACTCCACTTAAAATTTAATTTAAAAACCCCCAGGAGAAAATACAATATTAAAAAACCAAAACAAAAAAAAATTAAGATAATTCTCATCATACATAGAACACTTTTCGTGGGAATTAATGAGTTAAATTTTTTTGTTATGACAGACATCTAAAATTAAGGTTTTAGTTGTTTGCTTCTCGACAAATTCGATGTCGCACCACGTGATACAGTTTTTGAGTCAGGGGTGCGTTCACAGTTAACGCCGGGCGTGCGTCGGATGTTCCTTCACGATTTAGGATAAAAAACGCACGGCAAAATTTTTCCTGTTCACAATCTGGTTGTTGTAAGGGACACGACACACGGCGAAACTGTGAAATCGTTTACGACTGCGCAAATTTTACACCGAGCAATAACTTTTTAACCAACTTTCAAGTGGGTAAAACCTTAAACCGTCACGTGATACGTCACAGTCGTTTGAAGTGAACATAACCCAATGAACATTTTCAGAAACTTCTGGTGACAGATATTTACATAATTATTATAAAGAGGGTTGCATTGATACCCTAGGGTATTTAGAAGTTTCCTACAAGAATTGAGTTTGTATGTTTGTTTTATTGAAGGCTCTAAATTGATGGTACCCTAAAGTAACATAAAACTGGCGTTAACAATATTTCCACGGACATCCTTATAAAAATTAAAGTCATTGGTAACAAATGTTATATAAATTGGTGTTAACAATGTTTCCACCAACATATTTATAAAAATATAAGTCATCAGCGACAAAAGTTATATAAATTGGTGTTTGAAATCTTTCTGTCAACCCACCTATAAAACCGTAAGTAACTATTAAAGATATATAATAGATTGGTTTTTAAAATGTTGCTATCAACCCACTTATAAAACTTAATTAACCAACAACAAATTTATATAAGATAAGATTGAAAATATTTCGAGAGACACTTATAAAAACTTGGGAACTCACACACAATAGTTATATAAATTGGTGTCTGTAATATTCCTATGAACTCATTCATAAACCTTTTTTGCCCATAAGGTGTTCTCTAGATAATTATGCAGTATACGGTTTTCTGCCATTTTTGATTTTTTTTGAAAAATTCTTTATGGGGGCACCTTCTAGAGTCCCTAGGACCCCAAATCCGTCTGCGCCGGTTGGTTTTTTTTTAATTTTTTTTTGGTTTTTTTTCACTAAAAGAAACCAAACCAACACAGTCCAACCCAACCTAATCCAAACCAACCAAAAACAATTAAAAAACACTTTACAACCCCCCCTGGGCACCCTTTTTTCTCATTAAAAAAAAAAAATCAGGCGCAGGCGGATTTGGGGTCCTAGGGACCCTAGAATGTGCCCCCATAAAGAATTTAAAAAAAAAAATCAAAAATGGCAGAAAACCATATACTGCATAATTACCGTTTTCTATAATGTTGTTATTAATTTCTTTATATAGTGATTATAATACAACTTTTTTTAGAACAAAAAAAAACAATTTTAATTTATTTTGGCAATTACAATAATAAAACAAACAAGATTTTTTTAAGGTTAATTTTGTGACATCAAAAGGCGCGTTTTTGCGAAATGAAAAGGAGCGTTTTTGCGACATCAAAAGGCGCGTTTTTGCGAGATACCATACCATTATTATCTTGTTTTAATTACATCAATCTGAGAGAGATAAGAAATCCAAATCCTCTTGAGATAGTTGCCGATGACAGATATCGGGATCAAATGCATTTTACACCCGATTCCCACCAGCGTTTCCCATGCGCAGTCACCCTGACTCAAAAAATATAGTAACCGTGTTAAGGTCGCAAAAACGGACCGTGAAACGTCGAGCGCATACGCTGATACTGCTGGTCGACGACAAATGTGAACACCCCGGAAAATATTCGCCTGTACACCCTTCGACCCCGCAATCTAACTATATTATTGAGATAGTTACCTCTGACAGTTATACGGGCTTGAAGTGTGTGCAGGCGGGTATTTTTCCTGGTATGTGTAGTATGCTGGATCTCTCGAGGAATGCATTTAGGAAAAGAGAACAATGGTAACTATGTCAAGCTCGCAGAAACGAACCATGAGTGTTCAACACTGCGCCATCTGCAGCCCTTTGTTCCAAGTAGCATCATTTTTTAAAAGGGTCATAAAATATTGTGGACGAGGTAAACAGTGGTATAATTGTATTGTTTTTTTTATAGAATTGTCGGAAATTTTGGCCATTTTGAATTACTAAAATAGGTTTTTGGCCTAAATAAAAACGTGTATGAAAAAAAAACTGATATTTAAATGAATATTTTTTTCCCCATTTTCTCAAGTATTTTTGGAGCCCATGAAATTTACGTGAGTGTATTCGAAAACTATACGGTACACACGGGACCTCAGCTGATTTTCGGTGTAGGATGACTTGAAAAACAGCTTTTATTTGACTACAGTATATAAATATTCATATTCCTGCTTCAGCTTATCTCACTTTCATTTTTATTTATTTTAGAAGATTGCTAAACATCATTTTATAAATTTTTTTACTGTAAAAAGAAAAAGAATAATACATAACAAGCAAAGGGAAGAAAGATGGAAAATTTGTATTTCTAAATCCATAAAAACCTTTAATTGGTTATGTAGTGTTGTTAGAACAGTTGTAAAACCTTTTTATAATAATCTATATACTTGAGAGCTCATAAGGAAGTTTCATAAAATCTATATGTTGTTTTTCTATCCATTACTATGTACTATTAATTTTTATAAGCTGGTGTTGAACAGTTGTTTTTCAAGTCTTTTTTACTCATTTAAGAGATATATTAGAGTTATAAAATTATCACCAACACTAAATAATATAACTTTTGGTTATTTTATGAAGGTTTTATATTATTTGCTGTAACTTTTATATAGACAAAAATGCTCATTGGGAACTAAACTTTATGGTTTTGAATATCTGATTTTGAGTCCATTAATAATAGTCAATGAAATGATTTTCAGCAGACTTAATCAATAGCCAACGTTTCGACACCATCTGTGTCATTATCAAGGCTGAAAAACACAAATAACAAGAATTAATTTTTAAGAATTCTAAATTTTAAAACAAATTAAAATTATGTCATGATTTACAAGAGAGACACAAAAAAACCGAAACAAGCAAATTTTAAAAACAAAATAACACACCATAAGAAATTATTTTGCGATCTATTTTGAAATTTTTTCAATTTATCGCGTTCCGATGCTCAGTACTCGCTTTATTCGTAGGTACTGGTTTGTTTCATGGAATTATTTGTTATATTATTGTTTTGTTGTGACTGAAATTAAAGGTGGTTTTATTTTTTTTTCCACCGAGAAAAAACCTTTTTTTAGTAAGTGGCCGGGTGACGTTTTTTTTTTCTGTAGTTTTCTAGATCTGCATTTTTAGATGATGATAAAAAGTTTTGTCCTAGTTTGTAGGATAAGAATTTTTAGGTACCTAGTGTCTAAATTATTGTCCGGGGAGACAGGGGTGCCTCACAAATGATAGTTTCAAGAAATTACTAAAAAAAGACAAAATTTAAGGGTGACTCTCAATCTTCGAAGGGGGTCAGGCTTACAAAAAATATCAAAATAAGTACTAGATGTTGTCCTGTTTTCTTACTTTGAAACAAAATTGACGTACCGCACACATTTTTTTTAAGAGTGGAATTTAAACGTGATGTGACATGAATTTCCTGTTTTGACGGTTTTTTTAATCAAAAAATTATGTCAGGGATCTTATGTCATCTGTCACTTTTCATACCGCGGGAACGCCGGGCTATCGCTGGAATGCTGAGAGTCCCGAGGGTGCTATGGGCAATATTTTATTTGGAATATGGCAAATGTAAAGCGATTTTGATTTTGTTTTGCTTTATTCACGGTGACCCTCTAAGGAGTACGGGGCGGGGTTAATACTTTATGTAACGTGTTGTGTAAAATTCAAATAAAAAACTACCTAACTGCGGGTTGTAAGTAAGGTTTAGCACAGTGTACAGAGAAATGTTTTGCAGGTGCATGCCTCTAGTCGCACTAACAAACTTAGTTGGAGGCAGGCGACTGCAAATAATTTTTCTATTCTGTACTAAATTTTTTTAGAGCTGGCATAAGACTACCTTTTTATTTTTTTTTATGCCCTTTAGTCTTGAAACCGTCGTTAAAACACTTAGTAGTAGTAGTAGCAGGGAAGGGGCGGCGCGAAGCCTGGCAAGTAGGCCTCCCTGAGCCCTTTCTGCCTTACTCCGAGCCTGCCCCTATCCGCCGCCTGCACCACTGGTCTGGCAGTCTGCTCATCTGGTTTTACTGTTCTTTTTGCAAAGTCCAGTATTTTATCCCATTTGAGCGTGCGCAGGACCTCCTCATCCAGGGTCGGGGAACCGAATACCTGGTATCTCGTCCTCTGGTATGCCTCGCAGTTCGCTATAACATGTTGAGATGTCTCTTCTGCCCGCCCGCAGGACCGGTAGGTCGAATCATTTTCCACCGCGATCCAGGTCATGTGCTTCCTTAGTCGGTTGGACCTGTTATGATTCCTGTCAGCAGACCAGCGTCCCTTCGTGATCTCCCCAGAAGCCATTTTTGTCTGGCTACATCCGGGCCCTGGTCTATCTGCATCCTGTTCCTCCTCTCCAAGCAGTCGCCATGGCATCGTTGGCCCATTTATTGAGTCGACTTTGCAATTGCCTCTTAGTTGTTCCTAGGAGTGGTTCCGGCCCTACATACTGGGTGCTTGCCCCGATCCTGACGTCGGCCTTCTCGTTCTCCGGCACCCCACATGTCTCGGTACCCACATAAGTGTCACTTGTTTGCCCTCTCCCAAAGATTCTAGTGCATCCGCACATTCCTCTACCAGGATTTTGTTGATCTTGGGCGCTCTTAGTGCCTTTAGGGCCGATTGGATGTCGGAGCATATATGGTTAATAAACACTGCAAATTTTCCCTTTTACTTTTTGTACCGATTAGGCTAAACTTGGGAAAGCAGTGTTGTCAGATGGCCTGGTTGGTGCTTAAGAATGAGACGAATGTGTAAAGGTCCCGTATACATAAAAAAATTGTAATGGCCAAGGAAACTTTTGGCAAAAAAATTTCGCGATTTTGCGAACTGTTCTTCGTCCAATTTTGTTGTTAATTTTAACAAATAACCTATTACATATTAGAGACGGTTCGTTGCATTAAAGACATGATATACACTATAACGTCAACATAATAAACAAAAAGATTAATTCTCGAGTTAATGAAAATAACCGTCCAAGATAAAAATCAGAATTGCGCAACGCTTTCCCAAGCTCGAATGGTCTAGACCGCATATTCTTTTTTTATTACTTAGTTAGTATCCTAATCAATTCCTGATCTTTTATCTTCTGTTCTACAGGACACAAACAATTTTTTTAAGCATTATTTAACGTACTTACATATAACTCTTTTACAGTGTGTAAATTTTAGTGATATCTGGGAGCTTGAGGGGATACAAGGGGACAGAAAATTAAGAAGATTGAGAACAGATTAGCAATTTTTTGAACTGAATTCACAAATATTAAAAAAGATTAAAAAAGAACAGGATTGGCACACAATCAAAACGCATCGGATGTAAGTGGAAACTTGGTAATACACCATTAATCAGTGGCGTAGCCAAGGAGAAGGGGGGGGTGCGTTGGAGGTTTAAACCTTCACAAGGAGGCCCAAACCAATATACAATACATTAGTCATCGTCCAAGGGCCCAGGGAGAGCTTTAATTTTCAAAATTTTGCCTGCGGTGCTATGATTAATTGTTACAATTTTAGTTTTATTCTAAGGAATTTTTATCACCAGCATTCAAAACGTGTAATAAACGACATTCCTAGTATAACTTTTGTTTTATGATTTGGCAACAAACCTATATATACCACCGCAACTCACCCCTTCTTGGCATCTAATCCTATCTATACTTTTTCAAAAATATTTTACAAAAAACCTAAGAGATCAAAATTTTCAAAGACTTTTTTTTTGTCAAAGGTTTCGCCTGCGGCGTTATATCAATATTCGAGTCGATTTCTGTCTACGCCACTGCATTAATTTTACGATGAATGCAGTTTCTTTTTGTTAAAAAATATGCCAAAGCTTTCATTAAATATCTAACCGCTAATCCTAACGCTAATAAACGATTCACATTTTTCCTGCCCTCAGCCCTGCTTTAAGGCTGCGGTGATATGCTGTAGTTGATCATCAAGTCGTGAAAGCAGGGCTGAGGGCCGCGAACGATGGTTTGTCGTTTAACGAAAGTCGGTCACAACAGTCTGAGAGCAGGACTGAAGACTGGAAAAATGCTGGTCGTTTATTAACATTGGCATGCCTAACCAGGGCTGAGGGCCGCGAACGATGGTTTGTCATTTAACGAGAGTCGTTCACCGCAGTCTGAGCAAGCCTGAGGGCAGGAAAAATACTGGTCGTTTATTAGCATTGGCATGCCTATTTTATAAAGGTTATATGCTCAAATGCTAGAGGCAGTGGCATGCCGAGCTGACTCTGGGGGTGAGGGGTGAGGGGAATTTAAGCTGTGGAGGTAGACACAATATATGTCAAATGAAGAAAATGCTAGCTACAAAGTGGAGGATTCAGAAAATAATTTTAGGCGGGGTGAATAATAGACGTGGTATTCTAAGGTCTGTAAACAAGGGAAACATACATTTTTTACAAAAAATAATGACGTAGTAAAAAATGTTAAAAATTGTGATGAAATGTTGTAAAAATGTGAAAACTAATGCACACTTTTACTATTTTGACCCAAAATGATACCAGCTTCATCAATTTACTCTTCCATATAAGGTATATCCAGTCAGAATTTGTTAAAACGTAATACTAACTTTTTTAAAAGTGTCAAAAATAGCGGCAGGCGAAAATATTTTTAAAAAATCATAAGAATTAAACGTTTTTGAGTGCATAGTTATTCTGACGAACAGTAGTTTACTTTAGACCTCTGAGAGGGCGTCTTTTCGACAACGGTAAGAACTAAGTCGACAAATTCTACTAAATTGAAACTTTTTGGGACAGTTTTTAAACAGATATTTCTAATAATAAATATTTGTAATTTAAAAGAGTATTTTTTAAATGTACCTTTAACTAGTCATATTTATTTATAAAAGTCTTTGCTAGTGTATCAACGTCACCAAACATGATAATATAGATGCGCATGGATAATAAAATTGGCACGCCATCATCAGCGCTGTCACCTAAGATCCCCCACCAAAAGACTAATATCTATTCAAAATGCATACCTACCCATTTTAAAGTGGAAAAAGTGCAGGATCAAATTCGATAGCATTTATATAAACAAAAAACAGGTCCAGTAAGGTAATAAAGTAATCCACGCAGAAAAATATTATACCTCTCAGAAACTTTTCATTTGGTTGTAATTTTTTTTTCATAAAAACTGATATTTAAAAAAAAATGTATAAAGTTTAGTGATGTTTAAAATTAACCTTATATTCTCATCATCTACCCAGAAACTAGCTTAAATTCAACATTTAATTGAGGATGATAGCACATCATTAATGAATAAAGTTTACTTAGCAATTTGACTCCTAATAGGAGATATTATTAGGGTCATTTTGGACCATCTAAAATAACAGCCAAAATAAATACTGTTGTGGTTATAGTAATTAACGATAAGGATGACAACTGTTAATTTTTGAAATATAAAATAAGATAAAAATTTCAGGGCGTGGTGTGAATTTTGTTGATTTTTCTTTTTATTTAGAATAGAATAGAATAGATTAGAAAAAAACTTTATTCGAACAATAAATATAACACAAATATTGTTGAGTGGTGTCAAGAAATTCATTATTTTAAAATAATCACTAAATTATAGTGTACATTATGATAAATAATAATTAAACTAATATAAAATGCATACCTTAAGAATAAGTCCTACTATTTAAAAACATGTATTTAAAAGACAGAGTCGACGGTATAACAAAAATGAACAAACATGACGTTAAGATATTGATTAAAACTGTAAGTACAAAAAAAATAAATTTATTTTAATAAGCCAAAATAAATATGGGACATCAACAGTCGGTACAAGAGACAATAGACAAAAATAAACTAAAATGTAAGTATATCACAGAGTCTCTATAAGCAACAGTCCTGAGCAACGATGGACCAGGAGAGTCATTCCAGATTACGACTGGCGTTAAACAAGGGTGTGTTATTGCGCCCACCCTATTCTCCATATTTTTAGGTGCCATGCTTCACCTTGTTGAGGAACATCTACCGCCGGGAGTGGAAATTCTATATAGATTCGACGGGGGCCTACTTAACCTAGGCAGACTGCAAGCAAAAACTAAGGTCTCGACGACCTCGGTAATCGAACTGCAGTACGCCAATGACAGCGTCGTTATGGCCGCTACAGAGGAAGGTCTACAGCTGGTAATCAACGCATTTAACCAAGCCTACAAAGCATTGATCTAGAGGTCAATCTTGCCAAAACGCAAATTCTTCACCAACCAGAACCAGGTATGAATCCCCAAGCTCCAAACATTTCCATAAATGGCCATCCTCTGCAAAACGTGGAACATTACCCATACTTTGGGAGCCACCTATCATCAAATGCAACTATTGACGCAGAAACACAGCATCGCCTAAAATGTGCTAGCGCAGCGTTCGGACGGCTTTCGGAGAGAGTCTTCAACAATCACGACATCAATGCGGAGACCAAGCTTCGTGTCTACGACATAGTTATAATACCAACTCTAACATACGGATGCGAAACGTGGACCCCCTACAGAAGGCATATCAAATGACTAGAAAAATATCACCAAAGTTGTTTAAGATGAATACTGAGAATCAAATGGGAAGACCGACGAACAAACCAAAACAAAAGCCAGAACAACTAGTATAGAAGCCCTTATCTTGAAGCACCAGCTTCGTTGGACCGGTCACATAATCCGCATGCCCGAAACACGACTCCCAAAGCAGATATTTTATGAACAACTGAAGGAGGGAAAAAGAACTCAAGGTGGTCAACAAAAAAGGTACAAGGATGTTCTCAAAGGCAATATGATGAAGGGTCACATCAATTTAAACAACTTCGAGACTAGGGCAAACGATAGGGCTTCATGGCGCCGAACAGTCCATGAGGGAGCAGAAACTTTTGAAGAGCAACGACGTAGACTAGAGACGGAAAAGAGAGAATGTAGAAAGAAGCGACAAAATGAAAGAACGGATGACCAACAACACCCGGCTGCTGCCGGAGACTGGGTGTGCCAGGACTGTAGAAGGGTGTGCGGCTCGAGAATTGGCTTACATAGCCATCAAAAAACTCACAACAGATAGCGACCATACAGAATAGAGGAAAATCATACTCGGTATCGAGTGATTGTCTATTATGATGATGAAGATAAGCATTACACCAAAAATTCCTCCAAACTATAAAAAAAATTCTTTCCTTAAAAAAGAGTTTAAACGTTTTTTAAATATGTTTAAGTTTGGTGCATTTTTAACCTCTACATCTAATTTATTGTAAAGCTTACAATCAGTTAATAAAATGCCTTTTTGAAAAAAATCTGTTTTATGTTTCTGTGATAGAAGAACGAAAGTGCCTTTTGTTAGAAAAAATATCTTTGTTTTTCCGAACATAAGTATAAACATTAAGAATATACAAATCCACTACAGTGAGAATTCCAAGTTGTCGAAATGCATCTCTCAGCTTTCGCCGTATTTTAAGCCAGTTACAATGCTTACCGCGAACTTCTGCAAAATTAGAACTCTGTCAATATCAACACACTTTATATAGTTATATAGTACAGAGTAAGTTGAACACTCTTGCTGCAATGTTTTGATAAGAAACTAAGAACAAAGCATCGGTGTAAGTTTTTTGCACAGATTATAAATATGTGTATTAAAAATGCAAAACATCATCCATAAATATACCTAAAAGTTTAGTGTTTTCTTTTGGAATTCATTCTTGATCTGTATCTGCAAAAACCTTTATGTAGATTTGTCAAAATGTCTTATACCAAAAACAGTTAATGTAGTTTTATCAAAATTTAAAGATAGATGGTTATTTTTTGCCCATGCAATGATTTTATCATAAACCTCCTCTATTTTGAAATTTAGAACTATTTTATTTTTGGCGATTATGACCACATTGATATCATCTGCATAGGCTGCTACATGTACTTCTTCTATTTTATCTAAACAGATAATCAAGTCTGTAATAAAAATATTAAAGAAAAATGGTCCTTACATACATCCTTGGGGAACCCCTGCCTCAACTTATCTTAAGTTACTTCGAGTATTATTGATTTCTGCACTTTGTTTTCTATTTTTTAAATATGGCTCAGTCCAGCCTTGTGGAATTTCCCTGACACCATACCGCTCAAGTTTTGCGAAAAACAATCTGTGATCCACCACAGTAAAAGCTTTCTAGAAGTCGATAATTAGACCTGCAACACTTTTATTTTTATCAAGAAATTGAATAATTAGGATTACAAAATTACTAAGAGCAGTTTCAGTACTTCTTTTTTTTGTAAAACCATGCTGGCCTGATAAAAAACGACTATTTCTAGCAAAAAAAGACGTGAATTGATCGTGAACGGCAATTTCAAAAATTTTGGAAAAACTACTTAATAAACTTAGGGATATATAATTATTAAAATTTTGTAGATAGTCTTTTTTAAATAAGGGTTTAATAATATCTACTTTTAATTTGTCCGAAAAAATTCCTTTCTGTAAAGATAAATTAACTAAAAATGTTAATGGGCTAATAAATGTATTAGATCATTTCTTTATAAAGTTATTTGAGATCAAGTCATCGCCAAAGGAATTGGATGCTTTTAGTCTTTTTATGTAGGAGTTTATGTCAGATTCCGTTATTGAAATTAAAAACATGCAATTAGAGTTAGAATTAATATTTTCGCGTAAAAATGCCTTATTAAATTGTTGGTTGCTTTTTTGTTTTGTAAATAAATCTCCAAACCTTTCCGCTACAACAAAATCATCCAATTTTTCCCCATTTTCTGCAAAAAAGTCAATCGAATTGGTCGAGTTTTCCTTATTGGACAGATTTTTAACGACAGTCCACATAGCTTTCGTTTTATTTTTTGAATTATTAATTTGGTTTTCATGGAAAATTTTTTTTGCTGCTTAGTGACTTACGATATTTCTGATGGAGAACACTGGAGATATGTTTATAACGTTCATCTTCTTTTGAAAATTTACTTAATTTAATTAATTAATTAATATATATATATATCTACAGCGTGGACTCTTTAAACGGAACGGTGCTTCTAGCGGCTTAGAATTTGGTTGAATAAAAAACTCCAAAAACACCTCAATTGAGATTTTTAATTTCCTTTAATTTTGCTATCTTGGATTTTTTACGAGGTATGGCAAAAAAATATTTTTTTGTTCTTAAATAGGACACCGTGTATATTTTGCAATTTTTGAAATCCAACAGTAGGATCTATCTTTTACGATAATCAAGATATTTTTATCTAAATGTGTATGGAAAACTTCGATATTCATTCAAATATCCCCCATAAAACAGGGCCTAGAGATAGACCATTAGTGTGTGGTATTGTCAAAAAGATAATTTTTTTTTTAGAATTCAAAAATGTTATATTATACAGGGTATCCTAAAAAAAATATATTAATTATTATTATATTAATAATTAAGATAGCACGATTAAAGAAAATTAAAAATCTTAGTTGACGTGTTTTTGGATTTTTTTGTAAAACCAAATTCTAACCCACTAGAAGCACTGTTCCGTTTAAAGAATCCACCCTGTATATATATCTATAGACAAAAAATGGTAAATTACAATTAGTAATTAGCAGATGACGTGAGAAAAATACGAATTAACCAACCATATCTTAGTCTGTGATAAAGATAACCACAAAAATTATTTTTCGTATTTGTTGTGGCGCTATCTTTGTTTAATTAACAAAATAAATCTCTTTTCCCTTACTGCGTAGCCGCACAAATCACGATAACTACAAAAACATGTTATTTTAAGTGGTCCAAAATGTCCCTGATATTACTACACAACACTTGTATGTTCTACGTAAGACGAAAATGGCGGTTAACCTTTGTTTCCACGGCCCTGTTCGAAATTGGGTGAAACTAGCCCCAAAAAAGTAAGTTGCTTCCATTTAGCATTTTGATAAGGCTTTAGCGTACAAACGTAAACAAATTTGCACTCTTTCAAATGTCCGCGACAGCAAAGAGTTCTGGGAGTGTATCAAAACTTTTAGAGCGCGCTCTCCTCGAGAGTCCCTTGATGTTGCTACCTGGCAAAGCTACTTTGATACCATTTATACCCCTAAACCAGCTAAGTCCCTCCTTTTTTATGGCACCTTTGATCCTATTTTGGATAGAACTATTGACCACAGCGAGCTATTGGCCGCATTATCGCACACCAAATGCAACAAAAAGCCCAGAGTTGATATGATTCCTTATGAATTCCTTAAAAACTTACCGCAGAATTGGATGATTTACCTTTGCTCGGTTTTCAATAAAATTATATCAACTCGTTCTGCCCCGGAAACATGATCGAAATGACCCTTCAAACTACCGATCGATAGCGCTGGTAAATTGTACGTTAAAACTTTTTACCCAAATTTTATTGTCAAGGCTTGTGGACTTCAGACGAGCCTTCGACTCTGTTACCCGTGAGCTTCGTTGGCGCAAATTGTATTTACTGGGAATCAGGCCAAACTTTATCCACGTAATTAAAGCCATTTATGACGTGGCTAAACTTAGACTTGCAGGTTCGGATGGGCTCTCAAGGTCATATGATGTTTTCCTTGGGGTGTTGCAGGGTGAAACTCTGTCACCAACCCTATTTTCTCTATTTCTTTCGGATATAGACGACTTTTTCTCTACCTGTAATAAATTGAACATCGATGGAACTACTGGCATAATTTTACTCCTTACTTGGTTCTACTGGCCGATACAGAGCGATACTTACAAAGAAAATTGAATATTTTGTGTAAATATGCAGAATTCGTTTACTATAAACACTGCTAAAACAAAGATAATGTGCTTTAGTCAAGGCGGAAAACCTGGATGTGGTCAGTACCTTCACTTACTTAGGAGTCACCTTTGCTGCCTCAGGTGTCTTTTTAACTATGGCCAAATTGTCCGTAGACAAAGCAAAGCAAGCTTCCAGCTCCACTCTAGCCGTTATGGCGAAAGGTTAACTCCTGGGACGCAATAACCACTCTATTCAACTCCAGCGTTATTAATACTATCACTGCATCTCTTCCTGTGTGGGCCCCCAGATATGCCCAAGATCTAGAAATAATTCAGACTTTTTTAAAATCAGTTTTGCGACTTCCAAAATCTACTTCATCCTCTCTTGTACGCCTCGAGTCCGGCTCCATTCACATTGAATATCTTGCCTTTAAGCTTTGTCTTACCTTCCTGTCAAAAATAGTATCTATGCCAAATGATAGACTGCCCAAGAAATGCTTTAACCGACAACTCCAGTTACTAAACTCTAGCAAAATTCAATATAATTGGGCAGGACAACCTTGATGATAACACCCTAAAGTCTAATAAAGACAATATTCTTGAGTCCCTAAAATCAAAACTTATCGAAACTGACTGATCGTTTGCCAAAAATGCAAATTACACTATATTTTACCATAGGTTTACCAACTACCAAAGTCCTGCCACTTACCTAGCGCTTTCTCTACCCATTGCTATCTCAAATATGAACCACATATATGGTCAAGCCAGATGAAAATTGCTCATTTTGCAATATGAATCTACCAAAAAACTTTTTTCATATATTTTTCAATGCCCTATGTATGCATGGGTCCGCCTAGAACCCTGGAACGACCCTGGTGCTTTTTTCAATCAATTGGAAGAAATTGACTCTCACGCAGCGAAAAACTTATTCCAAATGATTCAGAATATTTTCAGAATTCGTGCTTTTTTACGAAATGAGTAATCTGGCTTTTCCTGTTGGTTTATTTTTTGATTAAAAAAAAACAGTACCTAAATACTTACCTGTTCAAAAATAAGCGTCAAAAACTTATCCTTCTTATCATAATATTATTAAACGTATAACAATTCTTTTTATAATAAATTTGGTTTTTAGTTTATCACTCACATTGTGATTTTCTCTTTAAGTTTTGTTTTTCATTGACTGTAAATTTTGTTTGAGACGTGTTTACATTAAGTTTTTTCTTTTTAAACTGAAGTCACTTGTTGTAGAAAATGTATATTTTCTTAGAAACAATAAAAGTAAGTTGAAGTTGAAGTTGATAAGGCTTTAGTGACTTGGCATATAAAACAACTACATTAAATGTCAAGGGGCGGGGGTGATAGCTTTAATAGAAAAGGCCGCATGAAAGGGATCGAATATTCGCGATCTTTAAACTATAGTTTAATAACTGGTTGGAAACCGATGTCAGAAAGCACCAAAAATTAAAAAATTAGGTAGGGGCAGTTGCGGGGAACAAGCAGAGGTGACTGTGGCACATATTTTTGGGCGCGAAACAATGATTGATCAAAGATGGACGTCTACTGCATATCTCAGACATACGGCGTTTATGGCCGCGATCAAAATAATGTTTTTTCTTATTATTTCTCATAAATTTTGTTTATAAAATACTTAAAAAAAGTTTATTGGTTTTTTTATTTAAATAACATTAATTTATATATAAAAGGCTAACTTCTTTGAGGGGTTGTATCCTCGCCCAAAAGGAGCGTGACTGCCCTAGCTCGAACGCGGCTCTGTAAACATTTACTTACTCACCCTGTAGATGAGCGAGAACTAAGATTTTTTTTGGTATGTTAATAGTTAGGTTTAAGACTAAAACCAGAGTACTACAAAATAGCGTCGAAATATCTGTTAACATTAATAGCTACTCTACAACTCGGCACGATGTCATGTTGGATCCTTGCTTGTATCTTACATTTCATATAGTTCCTAAAATATAAAATCAAGTACTTACTGAATTTGAAGAAATCCAATTCTAAACTTATTTTTAGTAATTTACAGTTTTTAAATCATCATTTAAAACTATTAAATATTTCCCGCACCTTCGTTCGCGTGTTTAAAAATGTACATTCAACCTTATGTCCCTCTCCCTCCCGCTTTCACCCCTCGCGCTTTCATCCCATCCCATTCTCATCCAAATTTCATATATTTGCCGCCCTGAAGGGCAACCCCATAAATAATTTTTTTTTAACTTTTACTTCCTTGTGGCAAGAAGGACTAAAAATAACAAAAATTGTCACTGCTGGAGCTGCTACGCCAAGGTATTCACTTTAATGCCTCATCTGCTATAAAAAATAAATATGTCGTTTTCCTCTGCTGGTATCGTGGAATAGTGAATCAAAATTGGTAACGCGGGTTATGGTATACTCTAATTAATTACGGGTTTAGTTTCTTATTAAATATTAAAAAAAAAATATTTAAACGAAATATTTACTACGCTAAAATCTAAACCATCAAATAAAACTTTAAAGTAAGTCTTACAAAAAACAATAAATACAAATCTTAAAAGCTACCTTTTCTCATGCCTTAAAAAAATGTTTGCACCCAATAAAAAAAAATACTTAAAAGATGAAATGTTATGTTTTAAAAAAGGGCCAGTTATCTGCTTGGCTATTGAGGATTGCCCATCTCAAGCATATTTGAATCACAGGCCCTAAGCAAATATATAATTGTTACATGTAATGAAAGTGTAAAAAAAATTTCTATCTTTAGTTCTGGGACAAATATAACATCTAGTTTTGGTGGGTTTTGACTTTAGCATCCGGGTTGGGGTGGGAGTGGGGTGTCAGCATACTCCCATAACTTCAATAACCTTTTCGGGACTTTTTTCTAATAGCGCATTTAAAAATAGTTATGTTTAAGTTTATAATATAATAAATAAGAAAAAAACTAAATATTGTAAAAAAAAATAAATAAAAGTATCTTATGTTTTAAAGTGCTTTAAAAAATAAAAAAGATCGATCATGTAAAAAGGTGGCACATGATAAAGGTAAATCTCTTGTTTAATGCCACTGAAAAGGGGTTACACCACGGATCACTTCTGTTCGGTACTCTGTGGTTACACCTTCAATTAGTAAACAAGAAATAGATGTTGAATAAAAATCGTTGGGGTATGCGACACCGCATCTTACCAACGCCGGGTTAAATGTTTTGTTGGTTTAAGTTTGAGTAGCAATTCTTTGCTAGATTTCTTCTTTTAGAAAGGAATTTATTTATTTATTTATTTTTGGCTCCTTTATCTTAATTATTATTAACAATTGCGCTTCTGCTTCCATTGTCCCTATCCAGTAATTTGTATGAAAAAAGTTTATATTTACATGAGGCCTCATCCATATTATCGGATGTAGTGGTGGTCTCTTATGATGGTACAATGCTTTAGAATTTGCCTGGAACTCATAGTCTTCATAGAGGATTCCTTTTTCTCGACACGACCTCTTGATGCCCTGATAACTTGGTACGCTTTTCTTGCGTTCTGTTGTACAGTATCTAAAACAAAATAGAAAATAGCTTTAGACTACAATTCATAATGACACAAAAACTACGCCTAAATTATAAGAGTAGGGATTCTTTCAAACGGTACACAAAGGAAGCAAAATAAGCACTAAACCGGCCGTTGGTCTTATTTCGCGGTGCTTTTTCAACCTTTAAACAATTGTTTATTTTAGGATATGACATAAATATGAGATTTTTTCATTTATTGATACCAAAAATATTACTACTGCATTTAAAGAAATATTTTGGATATGTTTATGTGTAGAATAAACGCAAGTTAAAACCCATCACCGAAAAGAAGATACTTAAAGTTATCTGCAAAGGCCTAACCAAGTTACACTGAAAAGAAAACTCAAGGAAAAAGTGGTGTCACTCTCAGTTTCTTGATTACAATAAGGTGTGGGACTCGGTATGGGATATAAAAAAATCCTTTTTATAATAATGAACACCTCTATATAGTGGACAGCGACACTCCGACAAAAACGTCTCTATTATTGTTATATGTATTTAAACCTGTTTTGGACACCCTAAAATTTATATTATCCATGGAGCTAAAAAAATGTATTTCACCAATATTTTCAAAAAAGGAAAAAAAAATGTTGTACTTGTTAATAAAACGATAATTCCATTCCAAATTATTCAAAAAAAGACCTCTTGGTTTTTACAGTGATTACTAGGCTCAAGAAATTAAAAAAATTAGACAAAATTAACTTTATAGCAAGTTGGTAAAATTATACGATAATTGCAGATTTTCACAAAATACCAAAAACTACATTAGATTAAAGAAAAAAGCGTTTTGGTTTTACCAATTTGGTGTCAGGTTAAATCTTAATTGACTTTAAATTAGTTATTCAAAAATTTTGCGTAAGATCTGTCTTTAAATGAGATGGTTGAAAAGTGAAAAATTCGGGGCTAATGTGAGAAAACTATTTCCAACATAGTGAAACTAAATTTAAGAAAAAAACCTTTTTTTGGCAACACCTCTTTATAGAGGACATTTTTCCACAGTGGACAATTTTCGTTAAAAGTTTGGTGTCAACTATGGAGAGGTTTTACTATATAATATAATGAAATTAATAAAAGAAAGACCGTGGCTAAAATAACGACAGTCACGTGATAGTCCTTATCTTTCTTACACACGCTGTCAAAACCCGTTTTTTTTCCATTCTTAAAAGAAGATCAACCCAAGTCAACAGAACACAACCTCAGAAATACCAACGCAACTCTATACTAAAATGCGCTAACCCATGCAACCTGGCCTCAAAAACGGCTGTCGAAACAATAGACACAGCCTATACCCACCAGCTATCCTGCTTTTTGTTCGTACAAAGAACTCCGTAAAAAGTTAAAAAAGCATCTTAATTTATTATGCCGCCATTACACTAAATTACGTATTCCTGTTTGTCAATGATTTAGCATTAATTCAATTTCTAACTCAAATACCCTCAGGCAAGATCACTAAAGTCACAGGGGGCATATAGGTGTTGCATATAAGTGTGATAAGTATATGCGGGTGGTCCAATAAAATCATCCATTACCGATCACTGCAAATACCTGTGGGCATCTTCGGCACTCCATTACGTAGAATTCACACATATTACGATATTTTAGAATAATAAATCTTGTTACAGGGTGACGACTATATAGCTAACTATATCAGATACAATGAGCTTTTTATTTGATTTTTTTTTAATAGACGCATCTGCAAGCGTTATCTTTAAAAAAATCGATGCATTAATGCGGAGTGTTGGAAGCCCATTCTAAGCTAGGCTCGATGAAAATATGCTCAGTAGTTTCAGAGATAATTAAAGTATTTGCAATTGCCTTAGAATTTGGAGGGTTAGAATTAGTAATAGCATTTAACTTTATCATTATTTCTAATGTTGTTTTGAATAACTTTACTTATGTCACCTTGTAAATCCTTCTCACATAATAATTCCTCATTTATTCTTATTTTCACATTCCCACCACATCTATCGCGTGAAATAAACTAACGGACCCGTGTAGTTTTAGCACACTACATCAGAGCGCTAGGTAGGTCAGAGATCAGAGCGAGGGTTCATCACATATGATTAGGCTGAACGTATCGAATCATTTTCTCTGGGTTATCAAAACACCTTGGCAAATTAAGGTCAACAGTACAAAATAACAAAGAAAGAAGAAACAATGCTAAATTTGATATAGGGACAGGTAAAATGAAATATATAAATCAACTAGCGGCTAAAATAGTGTTTTTTTTTCGCGAGCGCGTAAAGTAAAAAATAGTTTAGCCGCGAGTTATAAACATGATTTTTTTTATAACTTTATAAACAAATTCAAAAAAGATATGTACTATAAATCAGGGGTGGCCGTGGAAGGACATTGTTCACACTCTTGCGGCCATCTTAATTTCTGACAGTTTATTATATTTTCATATTTTCAAAATTATTTTTTGCAAATACGTGGAAACTACTCAATAAAATAGCTTAACTTTTAGGTATTACCATTTTACGCTAAGTAGGTATGATGTGGCTTGAGGGTGAGAATATATGCCGTCACGTGCAATACCTTAATTAGCGGTATGGCTCTTAAACGGTTTCAGGTACTTCATAGGTCTTCTTAAACGGTCTTAGGCACTTAATAGGTCTTAATAGCCTTTAATGGTCGTCAGATGACACGCTCTAATTAGACGCGCGCACCAACTTTACTGTTACCTGTGCAGACACCTGTTGGGCTACTAACTGAGGATTACTCGCTGTCAGCCATATAGCCGAATGAGTCATATTTGCATATTTTCTCTAGATCCAAATGCTGAGGACCATTGTCAACCTCTTGATGAGTTATTTATTTAATGTTACTTCAATACAACAATCCACACTACCGACATCTAAGGTCCGCTGTCAACACTCACCCATATTTTTTGTGATGTATGGATTTTACACACCTATTAATAAAAAAGTGTATATCATCCAGAGATCAAACTGTCAAAATGACGCTTCTAAAGGCGAATTTACACGGTTCCAGTAACTGGCACAAGTACTAAAGTCAGGAACTAAAATTTAGTCAATGGAATCTTGTAAACTCCATGTTTTAGTATTTGAGCAAGTGAGTTAATGAGTCTACACGTTTCCATTAACTAAATTTTACTTACTGGTTTTAGCACTTGTTGTTGTGCTACTGAAACTGTGTAAATTTGCCTTATGGCTAACTCTCAACCACTCGACCACGGCAGCTTCTTGATAAGGTTTTCGTAAATGATGTAATAAACAGTTTAAGTTGGTCATAGGCCGTACGCGCAAAGTCCAATATCTGCGGTCTATCGTTGAGCTTTTTCAATAAGGTCACGTCTTTAGCATGTATAACGTCCAGACGTGATACTAGCCTACGTAGTATAGCGTCTGCTACATGTTGATAACGTGAAGATATGATAATATACGCAGCGAGTTTTGCCGACGGGAGTCAAAAAATCAATAGACGAGCGACCGAACCAAAGAAAGCAAGATAGAAATACATGGTAATAAAATGTAAAAGTCCGAGCTGAAAAATTTCACGTATACCGCTGGCTACCTCGTACGTGTCATGACCAACTTAAAGTGAATTTTTAAATATTTTGCAAAAGACGCATCTTTCCCTTGATTAGAAAGGATTACTCTATAAAATCGTAAACATTTTAGCATTATGTCTTATAGGCTTTTGTCCTTATTAGTGAAGGGGCGTCCGTGAGATTTTTTATGAAGGAGTTTTGTGACTGTATGGGATTAGCTCTTTAGTCACAAAATCAAGTGTTATCGGGTGTTTTGTTCGCATTCGTGTAGAAGGGGTTGATATGACGACATCTTTGAAGATGGCGGCAACCGGGGGATGGTTATATTTATTTCCATATAACTCGAGGACGAGGATTTTAAAAAAATCACTTTCAAGGTCATCCGATTTTAAATTACTTTGGAAATTGCAAAAACAAGATTTTTGCCATTTTCTCTTCAAAAAAAATTAATAATTCGACCTTTTGTCAGACCAACTTCAAATGTACCTCAAACTATTAGAAATGTATGCCAAATTGGATCCTTAGAGTTTTATGCAGTTTAAAGCTTTATGACCTTGAAAAATACGCCAGTAAAATTAACAAATTACAAAAATAATATACTAAAGAGCGCTATTCATCAATTAGTAAAGCAAAGAAAACCAAATTAGGTAACAAAGATAAGAAGGTCAACTACAACAATTTTGTTTAAAAAAATTAGTTCAGCTTTGACGTAAAAACGTAAAAAAGCAAAAATGACAAGGTGGCCATCAATTCTTGTTTACTTTTTGCCGTTTAATATGAAAAAAATAGTTAACTTGATGCATGACATTGATTGACCTTGAACATGCCATGTAAAATTGAAAAACAAGCTTTTTGTACTTTTTTTTATCAATTTACCGCTACCTAAAAGTTTTAAGGGCCGGTGATGAAATTAACATCTTAGTCATAGACAAACACTTCATTTTAAACCCCCCTACTATTTTTTTTTGATCTGGCGTCCCAGATGTTTATGCTATACCCCGGTAAATATGACCTATATGCCTGTCGTTTTTATTAGGTTTCGGAACTATAAATTTTATGTTCTACTTATTTGTCTAGCCAACAAAGTCATTTAAATTACCGACAAGAGAGTTACCAGAAGTTAGATATACATTACCGTATACTGGACCAGGTCTTTTTGATGTTACTTGCCAAAGTGGCGGTCGAACAATCATAAAAAATTCTAATTATACTAATAAATAAAATTCAAGGATAAGGATTTAACAGCTATTTAGTCACACATTTATGTGCCACCGTGTGTTTTGTTCGCATCCGTGTAGAGGGATGGATAAAAAACATAGGCATATAGGTCATTTTTACTGGGGTATAGCATAAACATATGGAACGCCAGATCAAAAAAAAATGGTAGGGAGGTTTAAAATGAAGTGTGTATCTATGGCTAAGATGTTAATTTCATCTCCGGAACTTAAAATTTTTGCGTAGTGGTAAATTGGAAAAAACACTACAAAAAGCTTGTTTTTTAATTGAACATGGTATGTTCAAGGTCGTGCATCAACTTAACTTTTTTTTCATAGTAAGCGGCAATAAGTAAACAAGAATTGATGGTCATCTTGTCATTTTTGTCTATTTTACGAAACTGGATAAATTAAAATGTGGTTATAGGTAGAAAATTTGGCATATCAGCCGCCATATTGAAACACGTCATAGCTAAATAAAAAATTTTTTCCAAAATTGTTGGACTTGACCTTCTTATTTTTAATACCAAATTTGGTTCTCTTCGCTTTAATAGTTAATGAATAACGCCCCTTAGTATGTTAAGGTCATGAAACTTTAAACTGCATCAAACTCTAAGGATCGAATTTGGCATACATGCCTAATATTTTGTGGCACATTTGAAGTTAGTCTGTCAAAACGTCGAATTATTAAGATTTTTTGAAGAGAAAATGGCAAAAATCTAGTTTTTTGAGATTTTCAAGGTCATTTAAGTTCGGATGACCTTAAAAGTAAATTTTTTGGAATTTTTGGCCTCGATTTATATGGGATCGAGTATAATTATGGCTTGGTTGCGAAAGTTGTATTTTTTATGATTTTTGACCGCCATCTTGAAAGATGTCGTCATATCAACCCCCTCTACTTACACTAATGCGAACAAAACACCCGGTAACACTTGATTATGTGACTAAAGGGTTATCAATCCCACATAGTCACAAAACTCCTTCTTAAAAAATCCCACGGGACAGAAATTATCGACATATGCCCCTACACTATATAGTCGAGAAGGACTCAATCCAAGGAAAATGTAGTTTCGGTTTTTGACTTTTTTTGGATTGCATGCACCCAAGATTAGCCTTTTTATGCCCTGTATAAACGAAGCTTTGTGTAATGACGAAAATAAAGTTATCCTAAAATAGTGACAGCGTGGTCAACCTTTAAAAGGTGGAGTGGGGTCCCTTTGGACTCAACGATCTGTTTTTTGTAAATAATTTTTCAAATTTTTTAGTTTTCTATGTAGACAATTTGTCTAGAAAATAGACCTTTTTATTTATTTATTTATTTAATATTCAATTTAAAATTTCCACTTTCAGTTTTTTGATTGGAGTCGATTAGGACCCCGGCCCACTCTCAATTTGGTTAGAAAATAGTGGCAACAATCGGTTAAGAGGTGTAGCACTTGAATGGTTTAAATCAGTCTTAGTCAAAGAAATCAGAGAGTTATAATTAAAGATTTAAACGGCACCGATGAGTCAACAAACCAAGTAATTCTTACTGGAGTACCCCAAGGAAGCGTTTTAAGGCCATTGCTGTTTATCATATATTTAAACAAATAAATGTCCAAACTCAATTGCAGCGTTTGCTGATGATGCCACTATCGAGGACCCGGTTAAAAAGCATGAAAATGCTGGTGATAAGTGTCAAGCGATACTTGAGGATGCAGAGATGGCTTAGTATTACTTATTTTTAACCATAGAAAAAAACAAACAATTTACTCATAACAAATCACAAAACTCATTTAAACAATATTTCTTTTCAAAATTTTCAAATAGAATTTAAAAGTCAGGCGAAACTTTTAGGCGTTACAATTGAGATTGACCTAAACTACCAAAGACATATAAAAAAACCTTTGTGCAACATTAAAACTTTAGATCGCAAAAAATCCTTAAAACCGATCTATTTTGGTATGTTCTAGCAGTCATACTGAAACGGTGTTGGTTGAAAAAAAAAAATTCGCCAAGAACTTAAGAAAGATGTAGAAACACTGTATTTATTTGAATGTATTATGTATTTAAACAAAAAATATTGCGCAAATTTTGAATATTTAAGGCCCAACCATAAATATGATCTCAAAAATAATTAAAACTATAACTACCCTAAACACAGACCGATCTCCACTCATAATGGACCTAATTATGTGGCTGTAAAACTGTGTAATAGTCTACACGCTACAAGAATATTATACATAATATAGACCTCACAGTGTATAGTACTTATAGAACAATAATAAAAATTAATTATTAATAGATTCTGTGGTAACTCCTGTGATTATTTATGTGTCAGTAAAGTATGAATTCATGTAAATTAAAGCGCTGTATTTTTGTGTTTGCTTCCCTTTATATTAGGGTTTTAATTTTTTAACATAATTTTAAATGAAAACAATAATTAATTAATAATAATTGTGATAGCTACAGTGATTATTTTTAATGTGTTCATAAAGTCAAAATTGACGCAAAAAAAGTTTGCAACGCGGGTATAGAAATGTATTTTCATTTTAACTCTTTAATTATTTATTTTATTTTTGACTAGATATTAATGGCTTGATTTCACGATGACAAAAAATGTCTAAGGTATACTATTTAATAATTTAAGGCATTACATCTCATTGTAAAACAAAAAGTAGGTTGACGCCGTCTTAACTCTACAGGTTTCAAAGGGTGATGAAAATAACTGGGCGATTTTCAAGATTTCTAAAATAAAATGACATGGTTAAAACTAAAAAAGAAAAACAATAGAAGAAAATTTAAGGTTAGTCCATTACCTTCTACCGTCAAAACTATAACAAACACACAAAAAAATATTAAAATGTAAAAATAACATTAACAAGTTGAAAAAAAAAGGAGGACATATAGAACAGTGGTTAAATCTTACATGAAAAAAAATTTTTGAAAACAAAATTTCAGAGAATGTAGCACAATTAATTTACATGATTTATCATTTTAATTATTTTGATGTTTGTGACGCCATCGCCATCTCAAAGTCGCTGAAAAACTGTAAATGAACTTTATTTGCATTTATTTAAAATAACCTTGTGGTACTCTGTTAGTAATCTGTAACTTATATATTTAATTGATTTTTAGTCAGTCAATAGTTACAAGATCTATTATGTAGAATATTATATACCCACCTATAATTTGGAAAAAATTATTTCAAAGCCCAAAATGCAAGTGTAATAGACCAGAAGAAATCAATCGGAAGAAAAAAACATAAGTGTTAAGTTTATTTGATTATGAGTAGAGGTGCAGAAATCCAATCAAAAAAACACAAAACAGATTTTAATGGGTTTCAATTTGGGTGTCTTCAACTGATTGTTATATTTTTTTATTTTTTGTCGGGGAGGGGGTGAAAGAAGTTATTTAAAGATGAATAAGTTTACTAATTTTGCAGCTTCTATGTACATAGAAGGGGACAAAAAAAGTTTTTATCTATTTCTAATCTGACGATTTCAATGTTTTCCAAATTATCCCTCATAACAATTAAACATTTCTGTAATGTAATAGTCATATTCTTAGAAGAAAGAAGAATGTGATAGGAATCTTACATATTGCCCTTGGGAATATAATAATAATAAGTTACGTTTTAGCTCATACAGGTGATATAAATGGAATAGAAACGTGACGTGAAACATGACTATAATATTACTAATAAATTATAGTAATATACCTAAGCACTTCCCCAAAATATGACTATAATATTCCCAGAATAATTTCTTGGTAATATTTCACATAGAAAATATGGCTATGATTTTGTTTCATTCAATTCAAAACATATCAGATGGCCACGAGATGGATATCCTCCGATATGCAGTAGATATCCACATGAATATCCACCATATATCTACTAAAGTGAAAGATTATGGCTGAAAATTCATGCTGGGCATATCAATGTATCACCATTTTATATTGATGTACTACTTGAGATTAGTTAGATAACAATTAGATTACCTAAATAACAATTTGCTGTTTTTATGTCTATGGTAAATATTACCTGCTACATAGGGAACATATAAAACATTTAAATCTCGTTCTTTTAACAATATATTAATATTTTTAGCAAACATGCCAAAATTCTGACAAAAATATTCTTTTTGGGAATATTCATAAATAATAACTTGATTATCAACTTATCATGAAAATATTATTATCTTATACCAAATAAATATAACTGTCTCAAACTCTTAAAGAATATTCAACAAAAAATAGGTCTGTAAAATTCCTGTCATATTCGCAATAAAATATTCCAAAACTCACTTTGAGGGCTTATTCCCACAACATGAATATTCCTTCAATGTTATGTGGGATTCAATTTTCTACCCTTATTAACTACATGTAGTGGTTTAAAATTATTTTTGACCCTAAACTTAACACTTATGTTTTTCTCTTCCGATTGATTTCTTCTGGTCTATTACCCTATTACACTTTTATTTTGGACTTTGACATAGTTTTTTCCATATTATATATAAAATTTTAACTATTGACTAACTAAAAATCAATTAAATGTATAAGTTACAGAGAACTAACTGCCTCAAGGTTATTTTAAATAAATGCAAATAAAGTCCATTTACAGTTTTTAAGTTTCTTTGAGGTGGCGATGGCGCCACAAACATCAAAATAATTAAAATGATGAGTCGTGTAAATTAATTGTGCTGCTCTGTTCTATATGTCCTCCTTTTTTAGTCAACATGTTAATGTTATTTCTACATCTTGATGTTTATTTGTTATAGTTTTGACCATAGCAGGTAATTGACTAACCTTAAATTTTCTTTTATTGATTTTCTTTTTTAGTTTCAACCATGTTATTTTTATTTTAGAATCCTTGAAAATGACCCAATAAAGACGAAACGCGTTGGGAAAATGCTTGACTGGAAATAAATAAGCTATCACTTTTGAAAACCTACGCATTGTTATTTTCATCATCTTTTGAACCTACTTTTTGTTTTACATTAAAAATGCTCCGCGTAGGAGAGTTGGAATCCAAATTAAATCTTAAGGCATTCAATCTATATACAGGGTGGATTATTTAAACGGAACGGTGCTTCTAACGAGTTAGAATTTGGTTTTATAAGAAAATCCAAAAACACGTCAACTACGATTTTTCATGTTCTTTAATCGTGCTATCTTGGATATTTTTATGTTGTTTTGTTTGCGAGGTATGGCAAAAAAAGATTTCTTTTTAAATAGGTCACCCTGTATAGTTTGACATTTTTGAATTCTAAAAAAATTCTTTTTGACAATACCACCCACTAATATTCTATCTAGGCTCTTATGGTTTCCATGATAGAGGCATTTAAACTAGCATGGAATTGTTTTCAAAATCCAAGATAGCACGATGAAAGGAAATTAAAAATCTCAGTTGACTTGTTTTTGGATTTTTTTATTCAACCAAATTCTAACCCGCTAGAAGCACCGTTCGGTTTCAAGAATCCACCCGGTATATGTACTAATGTATAAATAATTCTGACAACATAAATCTATCTATCTATCTATCTATAGGGCACTGAAGCGGTTGGAGTTTATTGGCATTTTAGATGAGAACGGCGTTGTTCCAGACCACTCTTTAATTAACAATATTTTGGACAGGCACGCTGGTTCGCGTAAAAGTATTGTCGACCTTATCTAACCAAATTTTTCTGACTGTTTACTAGATTGTCAGTGCAAAAATAAACGAAAAGTTGACTTTTGTTGCTAAGCTTCAATAAGAAAGTCGTAACTTTTTGGAGATCTTTGTGCTGACAACCTAGTAAACAGTTAGTAAATGTCCGGCCAGAATATTGTCAATTCATCTAATTTGTGTTGGTTGTTAAAATGATGATACACTACCTTTTTGAAACAGTTTTTGTTTAACATTTATTAAAAAACTCAAACAAAAGAATAAAGCAGGTTTCTAAATGAAAATTAAAATTATGTCCTTTTGGACCCCAGGCGGCTTTGCGTAATATTTTGAAGTTCGCCTTATAAAGGTTAAATCCGCATCGCGCCACTGAGGCGTAGGACGACCAGCCGGCAAAAACAAACACAGTTATGGAATGATTAACGATGCGCAAACTTTCTCATGGGATTTTCCTAGAAACGCCTTTTTTTTGCTAGTGCTTTTTTTCTGCGAAGAGCCACAAGAAATCACTGCAAGAAGCTTCTTCTATTTATGTGGCATTCTTGATGTAATAATATTGCTTTATTGTTAGCATGCTAGTCCATTATTACATTCTCTTACTCAAATTGATACCATTATATTCAAATTTTTAAAAAAGAATGATGGGTCCTCTAGAAGTGACCCTTTCCTAAAAATATCTGTTTTTACCTGAAAGTTTTTAACGTTTTAGGTTTTAGGTGCGATTATACAACATCGACAAACAAAACAAGCGGATTTAGCTGAAGCAATTGAAAACTTGGGAATGGGTTGGATTTAAAAATATAAATATACTTTTTTTGTATAAAAAATACACGTTTTTATGTTTACTAATCTTATTAAAAGATTTCTTAAGCTGATAATCATCACTTTCTTCATTTATTTTATATCTTCTTTTCTAGTTCTTCCTATATTAGTGAAGTCCATGGGATTTTGAATGAAGGAGTTTTGCGACTATGTGGGATTGATAGCTCTTTAGTCACGTAATCAAGTGTTACCGGGTGTTTTATCCCAATTCGTGTAGAAGGGGTTGATATGACGTCATCTTTCAAGATGGCGGCCAAAAATCATAAAAAATACAACTTCTGCAACCGGGGCAAGATTATATCCGATTCCATATAACTCGATGACGATGATTCCAAAAAAAATACCTTCAAGGTCATATGAGCTTAAATGACCTTGAAAATCGCATCTGTACAAAAAATCTTAATAATTCGACGTTTTGTCACACTAACTCTAAATGTACCTTGAAAAATACCCCAGTAAAACTAACATATTACAAAAATAACATATTAAAAGGCGCTATTCATCAACTATTAAGCGATGAGGACCAAATTTCGTAAGAAAAATAAGATAGGCAAGTCCAACAATATTGTTAAAAAAAATTGTTTCAGCTATTACGCGTTTCAATAAAGCGGCTGATATATCAAAATGGCGACCTATAACCACATTTTATTTTATCCAATTTCATAAAAAAGCAAAAATGACAAAGTTGCCATCAATTCTTGTTAACTTATCTCCGCTTACTATGAAAAAAAAATTTAGGTGATGCATGACCTTGACTGACCGTAAAAATACCATGTTTAAGTAAAAAACAAGCTTTTTGTAGTAATTTTTTGAATTTACTACTACGCAAAAACTTTAGGTGCCGGAAATGACATTAACATATTAGCCATTACCAAAAACTTCATTTTGAACCTCCCTACCATTTTTTTTTTGATCTGGCGTCCAAGATGTTTATGCTATACCCCGCTAAAAATTACCTGTGTGCCTGTCGTCTTTAATAAGTTTAGGACCTTTCTACACGGATCCGAACAAAACACCCCTTCTGCTAACTCTCCTATCAGTAATTTAAATGACTTTGTTGGCTAGACACGTGAGTAGAACATAAAATTTACAGTTCCGAAACTTAATAAAACAGACATATAGGTCATTTTTACCGGGGTATAGCATAAACACCTTGGACGCCAGATCAAACAAAATAACAGGGAGGTTTAAAATGATGTGTTTAGTTATGGCTAAGATATTAGATACTTAAAGTAAATATTTCAACGCATCGGTATCGGTATACGTATCGAGTTCGAAATAAAGCCAAAATACACTACATTTTTGACTTGATTATGCATATTAGACACTTAAAGTAAATATTTCAACGCATCCGTATCGGTATACGTAATGCGTTCAAAACAAAGACAAAACACGCTAAATTTTTGACTTAATCATGCCATGTGTGATGACAGAATCTCGTTGCGTACGGAAGGATGTACGTATCGTTAGAGACCCACGAACGACAACCTTCAAAAAAGCGGGCATCGCATAAACGAGTCAAAAATGTAGCGTATTTTGACTTTGTTTCGAACGCGTTACGTATACCGATACGGATGCGTTGAAATATTTACTTTAAGTAGAGTCATAAAGCTATTTGTAACTCATCGCGGTATACGTATCCGCATCTAGCGAGAACCAAGTACATTAATTGGTCAGAAACTTGTACCACCTTCGAAAAGAGCAGATATATGCTAATCTAAGGTGTTCTTGAACGCGATAGGTTTTGAGATGCGTTAGGTATCACGCATCGTTACGGCACACGTATCGTATATCAGCACCTATTGCTTTCAGAAACACCTTAAATTAGCATATATCTGCTCTTTTCGAACGTGCTACAAGTTTCTGACCAATCAATGTGCTTGGTTCTCGCTAGATGCGGATACGTATACGGCGATGAGTTACAAATAGCTTTATGTCTCTACTGTCTATTGTTTTCGAGTTAAAAATAGTGGCAGCCATTTATTTTCAGACCCTCTAACTTCAATGCAAGCCATCTTCTGCAGGAGTCTGCTATGGTTCACAAAGTCACTTAAATGACAGAAAATTCCAATTGGCCCTTTTTTATGTCATCCACATAGATAGATAGATAGGATAGAATAGCTTTTTTAGTTCCAGTTTTTATCACTTTTGTTTCTTGTAATGTTGAGGTTATATGGACTTTTTTTTAGAGTTTGATGTGAAACTTTGCAGTGGCTCTTGTGATTTAGGATGCAGTTTTTTTAAATTCTGTTGTTGTGGCGTATGTTTTATAAACTTTTGCCAATGATCTTTTATTGCTTTGGTTAGAAACCAGTGCTTACCAGACCTAATGGCTAACCCATTTTTGGTATATTTTGATCTACGAATTATATAGTGTTACAATCCATGTTTTAATGTGACTGTTTTTAAGAGAAGTTGGACGTTGTAACTTTACAGCCAACGACTTTAAGTTCAGTCTGGTTTTCGGTGCCATAATTTATTTAAATAAAATAACCAATGTTTTGGTGAAACATTCTAAACCTATATCACTGTACGCTGATTAACGGTACCCGCTCGCAGTACGAAATCCAAAAATTATTTAACTTATAGGACAAGGAAAGCTGTGAGCAAAAACTATATTCCTAAAAGTCTTTTTTCTGTAGTGAATTTGGCCCAAGCTTATTTATTTTTAAAAATATAAAATATTCAAAGTGTGTAAAGTTTTAACAGATATTTTCCCTCCTATTTATTAAATAATAGATTGTTTAACATAAAGGTTTGGTTTTTTAGAGAGCCTCACCCTGCCTCCCCTTTGGATTCCTCGTTCGTTGACATCAAATTTTGCTCAATTCATTGCATCAGAATTATTTTTGTGAGGTAATTGTTCACAATACAATTTTGGACAGTTACAGTGGGATTTACTAAGATCTAAAATGGTACCCCCACAGGTCTAAATATTTACACCTGTGGGTACTAAATTTTAAAACCCATTTTCAAAAAACACTTACCCATAGAGAAAAGATACAAAGTTATTGATTATTTTGTATTGTTATTGCAAAATACCACAGAAGCTTTTTTTCTCAAAATATTCCATATTTTAGGAGCAAATGCCCTAAAACTATTTTTTTTTTGACAGGTTTCAAAATAGCAAATGGTGAATACGCCAAAACTTTGACACATATTAGCTTCATCATCTGTGTTTGAGGTTATGAATTCGATGATTTTTTAGACCACCTCTGGGGGGTGGTTTAAATTTATAGCCCCCAGAAAGGATTGTTTTGTGGCAATTGGTAATAAGTTCCTTTATAATTTCCCTAAGCAACCGTTTTTACAAGAATTAATTTACCTTATTTAATATTCCAAGTTCCAGAAAAACGCCATATTTTGAACCCGTTTTCAGCACAAAGAATATATTTATGAGGGCATTACGAGGCAAAACAAACATAAGTGAAGGTCACTGATTATGCACGAAAACTGTCTCCAATGAAAAAAATCCTAAACCACTGTACTTATTCATTTCTTTACAAACAAAGCTGAAATTAAAACATTGAGTTTATCTAAAAGCTTAATCAGCAAACAAAGCTTTTCACTGAAAGATTACACTCAAAGATCTCAACTCTGCAGTTTTTATCGGTACTTCGCTAATAGCCATTTTATCATGTTTTACCAAAAAACCGGACACCGAACAGTTCGTTGAGCCGACATGACTCCTTTGCGAACGCATCAGTTGGATTCAGGTCTGTTTTTAGCCGCATTTGTTTTCATGACCTACTTTGACGAAATATTTTTATTTGTGGTTTGCGATTGCGATGGGTTTGTGTTTTTAAAGTTTTTTCATACTTTCGATAGACAAAAACCCCTTTTAAATAAATACAAAGTTAATCTAATTCTTATTTTATGATTACATTTCGAAATGGTTTTGCGACAGTGAATATTAATCGTAAAAATCAATAAACAAGGGTAAGTCCCCTCCTAGGGTTAAAAAAAACTTCTTTTAGATAGAAATTTTCTTCTTAAATCCAACAAAAGATTATATAAATAAAAGTATGTCGAAAACTCAAGGAAGTTGGTATAAAATGCTTAAAACCAACCATTTCACTTAGACTTAGGACCTGTCTAAAATAGGCTAAACCCTTTTAGTAAATCCCACTGTTATTGTTTTACCAAAGGTAAGCAACTCGATTTGGCAGTTGTTAGGGAATTGCTGATAATTTTTTTGTGTATTGGCAACCATTGGAAATAAATAATTTTGTCAGTTACTACGTTTACACGCAACTAAAAGCAGTTTTACATAAGGACGGTTTTAAAGCGATTTTAGCTTACTCCGAGGGTTTATACGTCCTTCATTAAATCAAAACATTTTGAAATCGTCCTTATATAAAAGCCCATTAAGAGCCCGTATAAACAAAGTAAGTGTCACATTTTTGAAATAAACGTAGGTTCATCAAATTCTAAATTTGATTATTTACGTGCTGTTTAAAAATCAAATATTGCGGTATTAAGAAACTGTAAAAATACTCGCGCCTACTACTTTGTATTGGTCGATTATCCAATGGAAAAAAACGCAAGAAAAATGGAAAGAGATCATGCATTTACCAAACTGGACAATTAATATAAATAGTCGAATTTGTGAGTGAGTGTGAGTAAGATTAGTTATATTTAAGTAATATTATACAGGGTGGATTCTTTAAACGGAACGGTGTTTCTAGCGGGTTAGAATTTGGTTTTATAAAAAAATATAAAAACACGTCAACTGAGATTTTTAATTCTCTTCGTGCTATCTTGGATTTTTTTATGTCGTTTTGTTTACGAGGTATGGCAAAAAAACACCCTGTATAGTTTGACACTTTTGAATTTTAGAAAAAATTGTTTTTTTGACAATACCACACACTAACACTCTATCTCTTATGATTTCCAAGATAGAGGCATTTAAACTTGCATGGAATTGATGTCTATGCCCTATTTTACGGTGGATATTTGAATGAATATCAAAGTTTTCCATACAGATTTAGAACAAAATATCTTGATTATCGAGAGAGAATTTTTTGCAGATTTCAAAAATTGGAAAATATACATGGTGTCCTATTTAAACAAAAATAAAAAATTACCATACATCATAAATTAAATGATATAGAGAAAACCCAAGATAGCACGATTAAAGGATATTAAAAATCTCAGTTCACGTGTTTTTGGATTTTTTTATTCAACCAAATTCTAACCAGCTAGAAGCACCGTTCTGTTTAAAAAACCACCCTGTATATTACTTATTAATATTTTACGAAAATGAGTAACAAAAAGATCAATAAAATTTTTATATTTCTATACTAACATTAATTTTGAATATCTTTGTATCAAATTACCAATTGCACCGCAATAATAAAGTGTTTAGAATGCGCTTCCAGAAAGAACTTAAAATATGAAGGTCTTGCATTATAAACATCAGTTAAATTTAAACCAAGTTTAACATTACGGTGCAATTGGTAATAACTCATGTTTTTTTGTGAAAGTTTGATAAATTTTACTAATCAAAAAAGTCATCTTCATTTAGAAACTGTCTGGGGAAATTATAAAAAGAGACAACAAAACATCAGTCCATTTCATAAAATCGGTTTTACATGCTAATATGAAAAAGACTAAAAAGAGAAGGCAATATGAGTTATATAACCGTCCATATGATAAATTATTTTGAGTTGTTTTGGTGCCCTGTATATTAAAAGGATGCCAAGAATGCTCTGTGCTGCAAATTTAGAAACTTCCTTTTTTATAATATAAAATAGAACCATTTAAAAGATGTATGTATCAACAAAATTAACTTGTACACGTATCAACAAAAGCCAAACAATTATAATGTATGCCTACTTGTTTCTTAAAGATTATCCGCACACATAACTCCAATGAACTCTCACACCAAGGAGGTGGTCCCGCTCTTTACAGGTTATTCATTCTCAGCTATCAATAATATCAGTTTTAACAATATGCTTATTATGTAACTTATTTATGATTTATGCCTGTAAAATAACGCAATATTGATACAACACATTCAAAACCAAGTATTTTATTTACCAAGATTATTGTTACCAAAAAATTTATTAAAGTTTATCAAAACAACTTTAGTCCTCAAGTTTGGAGGGCGTCGGTTGCGCACGCAAAACAAATAGACATAAGGCAATATCAAAAACCGACCAAATATTTTGAATAAGGCCGTAGATCACAAATTGGGACCAAAAATACATAAATAGGTTTGCATACGTCACGGCTCGCGATACGATGCGTGTACCGGATGGATAACCCAGCAAACATAAATTAAAAAATAGTACTTTTTTAGTACTTGCTTTTCGCGCTGCCAATAACGACAAAGTACTAAGTAGGAAGTACTTAGTTAGCATTGATTTGGAACAACGGCCTGCATCAGGCCAACATGTATATATTATAAGTACAAAAAAAGTTGTACTTTTACTTTAATTTTTTCTTTGTACTGTAATGGTATAAACATAACGGTAAGTAAGTAGAAAGTAGTTTTAAAAAAAATAAAAATTAAAACAAACAACATAATCTCACACCCTAATAGTACAGTACATCCCACTCATCCCAGGGATATCCCCGAAATTATTCATTTGGGATGTTCAAAATATCCCAGGGAATAGGGATTGCCTAAATGTCCCACAGAAGTCCCATTTAGGTCATGTCACAACATTTCTTAATATTCTTGATAATAATTTCCAATTTGAAGTTCTCGCTGTCTAAACAAATATATCTAATAGTAGTATCTTCTGTGGAGGAAGAATATTGAAAGTAGCCTACAATAGATGCAAGCTAACTGTTTTGTAACAAGATGTTAGTGTTTTGTACAATACCCGCTGATTTTAACCTCTGTTGTATGTACATGTTTGCCACTACTTATAATATGCTTGATTTTTTGTATTGCTTTTGTACAAATTTTGACATGATCTATTTTTACTTCCGGAGTTTATTTATTTTTTGCTTATACCAAAATATTTTTAAATCACTGGTTTGGATATACTTATAGGAGGTTTTATTGCCATTAACTCTGGCTGCACTAAGATTTTTTTAAAAATAAATTGCAATTTCTTGCTTTAATAAAAACAAAGTAATAAAATGCTCCATTTTGGCACTTTTTAAAAATAATAAAAAAAAATGCACTTCATTGCCGGTACCAGCAGTTGCCAGCAGTCAAAGTAAAATATTAGTAAAGTACCAGCAGATCGATGTTTGCTGGGAAGTTTTCCGTAACGTTTTGAAGCAGACTCATCGTGTTTCTTCTTCACTAGCGGTACAACTCTGGCTGGGTCTTCGCAAAATGCTCGACTTTTTTCCAATTGATACGGTCTTTCATCAAATGATATTCATTTTCTGTAGGTCTGATTTGATGTTGCCTCTCCAACGTATTTTCGAACGTCCGAGTGGTCTTTTCCCTGTTGGAACCTCGTATCGTGTTTGCACATCCGCATTCCAGATGCGGATAAGTGATTATTTTAAATATTGTTTAATGTCTCTAATAGCTCGTTACGTCAATTATATCAATATATATATAACCAAAAATCTATACATATAACGAATCTCTAGAACAACAATTTTTGTAAATTAAATATTTTAAAAAAATTCTTGTTGTTGGCTTTTAACCAAACCATACTTTGTTTAAGAGTTTGAGACAATGATGTGTTTGAAATTAATTGATTAAGGAATAGATTGCAGTTTACACCTAAAGACGATCGGAGATTCTACTCATCGAAACGTCGTGTATAAATAAAATATAGACAATGGAAGTCCGAAACACAGAGTTAATTTCAAACGATACTTTATTAGAATTTTAGTATGTCTGTCTGTTTGTTCCAGCATCACACAAAAACTACTGCACCGATTTTAACGAGACTTTCACTGCTGCATTCCTTGTACTCTTGGGTACAACCGCAGGCTTAGCTGCGGGGTCTTGAGCTAGTTAAAATAATATTGCTTCGAAATATCAAGAAGATAGACAAAGTGCTGATTGAAGATTGTTATATTGAATCCCCTTTCTTTTAAAAGTTTACTTTCAGTACACCGCGAAGGACCCCATTTTTTGTCGACATCACTGAACACTTTCCTGTTCACTGTCGACGTCATGCTTAAAAATAAGCATTAATGGCTCCAAACTACTAAAAAGATTTCCTTGTTACAAAGAAAGGCTTTTTTGAGTATGGGTGAACGAATTTTGGTAATTATGCAGTATACGGTTTTCTGCCATTTTTGATTTTTTATGAAAAATTCTTTATGGGGGCACCTACTAGTGTCCCTAGGACCCCTAATCCGCCTGCGCCCGATTTTTTTTTAAGAGAAAAAAGGGTGCCCGGGGGGGGCGGAGGGGTTGTAATGTGTTTTTTTGATTGTTTTGGGTTGGGTCGGTCTGTGTTGGATTGTGTTGTTTTAATGAAAAAAAAAATGAAAAAACCAAAAAAAAAATAAAAAAAACCAACTTGCACAGGCGGATTTAGGGTCCTAGGGATTCTAGTATGTGCCCCCATAAAGAATATTTCATAAAAATTCAAAAATGGCAGAAAACCGTATACGGCATAATTACCCGAATTTTTATATGCCAGAAAATAACGTCAGGTAATACTTAGATTCTAGTTAGGATTTGCGAGTGTGTATAAGCATTATTTATTTTTATTTAGGAATCCAGTAACAAACGAACAAAAATTCTTTTGGGTGTGTTTTTTTACATATTTTTTAAGAAATTTCCTTAACTTAGTGGCGAAAATCCCAAAAAAGTAGTTTCAGAAAATAATTTGTTGTCCTAAGTTGCATCAACTTACCAAAAATTTGCCTCTTCTGAGACATATAAATCAAAAATTATGCCAAATGATTACAGTGCAAAGAAAAAATTATTCTTTTGTGACAAACAAATATTCATTCAGCCATATTCAAATGTCTTTCTTTGTCACAAAGAAATTTTGTTATCAACATTAATCATTTGATAAGCATAAATTTAATGCTAAATCTGTGTGTCTTATTTGGTAAAAAAAAATGACGGACACACCGAGTCTCCTTTTATACTAAATTGGGGTGGATATATTCAAATCTAAAATCTCTTTTGGAATTTATTTTACAGTTTTAGAGCTATTTGCAAATAAATGGAAAAATAGACGACTCCCTACCAAGAAAGTCAAGCACGGCTCCTTTTCGCTGTTGGTTCACCGGGTTTGGTGAGGTTGGGTCGGGTTGGGTTGGATCGGGTCGGGTCATGTTGGATTAAACTGGAATCAAAGTTGTTGAGAAGTCTGTTTTCCCGAACAAAAGAAATTGTGTTAAATTTAGGTCACGTGGTTTAATGGATCAATAGCGAGAAGGAGCCGTGATTGACTTTAAGCATCTCGTTTATGAAGTGCGTTGGAGATGGACTAGATTTTGTTATCATTCACCAGACGCCTAAATCGAAATATTGCGTTATGGCGAACGACATCGATACAATAAATGAGTTTGCTATACAGTTAGATTTATTACATTCTTCATGCTAAACTATGCTACTATAATAAGATGAGAATACATAATAATATCTACGGAGACAATTCTTGTTTTCATATTTTATGTTTTCCGGAATGCATTTTCCATGGGAAATCTAATCGTTTTAATACCTTCCTACAATGTATTGCTGTCCCGTAAATATTTTGAAGCTTTGTATTCATAATTTTGTTTTAGTATTATTGCATTGGAAATTTTAAACAGCGGCGTAGCATGGCGTAAATAGCGGGAGGAAGGCGAAGCCTTAAAAGGGCGCCAAAGCTTTTGTTTATATGCATTATGGCAATCTTATTTTACAATATAGTATCTATAACTGACTTTTAACAGAGCTTTTTTTGAGGGGGAGGGGGTTTAGTATGAATTTTTTTGAATTAATGAGTACGAAAAAGAATACTTATCTATATTTAATAGCACGGGCAGTGGGGTAGTCACAATTCGAGATTTGTTTTTAAAATAATTTCAGAATCATTTTTAGAAAATTACGGATGCGACATTGTATCCAAACAAAACCATAATACGTGCGAATTTGGAAACTTTAAAGAGATAATTTTGTTACACTGTATGGGCTTGAAACCTCTGCCGGTTGTTTTTTCAAAAGACGTGTGTTTTTAAAATGAAAACAGGGTAGAGACGTTACATCTGGTTTTACTTTTCGTGCAATGACGGCAATATTTTAAAAATAAAATTTTTTTTTCTAGACTAAAGATGAGTATCGAAAAAAAATTGCAAAACTGCTTAATGGTTTTAAAAAATTATTGGCTTAAGTTAGCCCCCCGTTTAAAAATTCGGTAACATTGTAAAATATTTAAATAAAATAACAGAACATTTTTAGAAAATTATATAAAAAAATACCTACTACGCGTTTTAAATGTTGCCGTATAATACGCGTTTTAAATGTTGCTTTTTCAATTTTAACAGACTTTTTTTTTGAATGTTTGATTTCTTTCACATTCTTTGTAAAATATTGATAAAAATATGGATGATTTAGTCGCCAATAAGGAGAGGTACGTATGATACAGTATCCGTCATACATTTGTTGCCAAAAGAATATCAGAAATGCGCCGCAGGAGAAAATTGTAAGAAAACTATACTAAAAATACCATGTTTTAAACATTTTCAATATTGATCACAAAACTTGCTTAAAATTAAACTAAAATTCTTAGACAAGGCTCTGATTTTAATCTACTTTTATTTTTGTTAACATTATTGTCTCAAAAATATCCATTAAAACAATTTACCTAAAATAACATAAAACAATGATAGTCAGCTTAAAACATACGATTCAGTTCAATTTTAAGCATTTTTTGCACAAAGCATTCAAAACGTATAAAAAATGGCCTTCTGGTATTTACTACTTTACTACCCCATTCGCCCTCAAACCCATCCATCCAGTCGAGTTTGAATGGTCAGAACTTTGTTTTCGTAAACCGATTTTAATAAAATAAAGTCTACCTATGTACTACTCAGGACAAACGCAGTAGCGAAACTTCCATAGAAATCGTTTTATTAGTTTCTGGGTGATACTGTCTTTATTATTTGGCCAAAAGCCAACACCAATGATATTATAAATATATTTAATGTACAGAAATGTTCTATCTGGAGATTTAATATATGTACCTATAGCACTGGCGCACCGAGAGGGGGGGTTTTGGGGTTACCCCCCCCCTCCGAGAAGTCTGGTTATGGTCACATTTTTACTTCAAGTTTTGTTTATTATATATCCCCCCCCCCGAAGTCAATTCCTGGGTGCGCTACTGCCTATAGATAATATAGACTTAAAGTAACATCACAAATTTTGAACACATCCCTTTCCGTATACGTATCGGAAGAAAATAAATGACCTATCAAAAAAGGTGTAAAAGCACAGCCTTAATGCATACGTAACGTATCTACTTTATTTAACCAACCAAATATTTTGAATTGGGACCAAAGAATAATAAAATTGGTTTAGATACGTCACGGATTGCGATACGATATGTGTACCGGGTCGATACGTTTCACGTAACGTATCGAAGCAGACGTATCGTGTTTGCAAATTCGCATTTCGATACGGAGGTGCGGAATATTTTTTTTTAAATTAAGGCACGATTTCGGCAGACAATCGCGACTACAACCGCCCGAGTGTATTTTCTTTCTTTCATCCTTTCTGCATACTCTTAATAGGGATATTTTGGAATGCTTATTTGACACTTCGTAGTGGTTGTGGTAATTACTGCGTCTGCGTAATAGCTAAACGTCATTCCGTTGTGGTAATTAACCACTACGACTGCCGTAAGCTACGAATCCATTTCGTTGTGGTTGTGATTATTTTTCTGGTTAATTTTAGAAAATTTTGGCACAATTAATAGAAATAATATAATATTACCAGGTTCCAACATATAAAACACTTATTTTGTAAAATAAAGCCCAATTTTGTGTTCTTTCATATCGCTAAATTTTTTTGTAAGTGACAGTTTCTAGTGTGTTCCAAAAACTTTGGTAAAATCGATGCGTGCTAGTGGTAGTGATTGTTAAACTCTACCACAGCGGCTGTCAAAGTTGTTAAAATTTTAAGCGTTTCAAAATTTCCCTAATAGCGCTTTCTTATCATTTTATCCTTAGAACCTATAAAATCAAAATTGTTCCTTCCTGCTTTAAACTTATATATCGATGTTGTAATTTAATAGGTAGGTATTTTCAATTCTAGCTTTACCCAATTTGCAATTTTCAATAGGATGCTTCTCTCTATGCTCTCATGCTTACAAAATATTGTTGGTATAGAGAAATAGACGCAAGACAATCTAAGTTATTCTTTTAATACATCCAGGTATTCCTTTGTTATTTTGAATGAAAGTACATAGGCCAGTCATATTATCAAAAATCTGGAAAAAATTCAAAGTATTTTAGTGACAGTGTGTGTGTAAATAATGAAATATTGATGGAAATTGTTTCCCTTTTACAAAGTCGGAAAACTGGTTGAATTGAAAAAAAAATAAACACAGGGTTAAATTTACAGAAACAAATTTAAGCGATTAAAGTAAATACCTATGTAAAATAAAATATTGTTATTGTGAAAAACCTAGGAACGTTATGAATATCTGAAAACTCAACAAAAATTATTGCTGTGGAAGAACTGGTGTGGAAAAATAAGCCATTCCATTGTAACGGATGCGACATTGTATGCAAAGAAAAATATAATACGTGCGAATTTGGAAACTTTAAAGAGATAATTTTGTTACACTGTATGGGCTTGAAACCTCTGCCGGTTGTTTTTTCAAAAGACGTGTGTTTTTAAAATAAAAACAGGCTAGAGACGTTACATCTGGTTTTACTTTTCTTGCAATGACGGCAATATTTTAAAAATAAAATATTTTTTTCTAGACTAAAGATAAGTATCGAAAAAAAAATGCAAAACTGCTTAATGGTTTTAAAAAATTATTGGCTTAAGTTAGCCCCCCATTTAAAAATTCGGTAACATTGTAAAATATTTAAATAAAATAATAACATTTTGAGTTTGTAAAATCGCAAAACAGGGCATTGCTTCATTATAGAAAAGTGATTAGGTTCAATTTGATTTTTTCAGTTCAGCAAAAAGCAAATAAAAGGCAATTCTTTTTTTTTCTATTAACAGATATTATATTATATTAATATTATAAAACATCGCTAGAACCCAATTTGTTATGGAAGTGTTGCTCATTCTTTGTACCAAAAATATGGATGTACGAATATACAGACAAGTGCAGAAAGAAAGTATCCCCTTACAAAACAGACAAAATAATTGTATGTAGCTATTTTTCGAATTTGCAAAAAAGTACAATTTATAAATGTCTTTTTTTTTTTAACAGTGGTGGCTAGATTTTAAAGTTTTGATTTTGCATCCCATTACCAATCTATTAAAGTATAAAGCGTTGGAATTAATTTCAGTTTTTTTCCCTAACAACTGGTCTAACATACCTACCTACATTATAGATTTATCAGGGATATGATCATTGAGGTCTGACTTTAATTTTGTGCAGGAAATGTAAAATAAGTTTGCTTTGATTTCAATTTCTCCGTGAATTGTTTCCCGTAAAATGGTCTTGCCTTAAAAGAGTATATTTTTTTTTATATTCACTGCACTCTTGCTTGTTTTCAGTTGTACCTAAATTGAAAAATATAATTTTAGTGTAGGGTATGTATTTGAACTTTGGAAGTAACATTTAAAATTAAGAATTTGCAAAACATTATTTAGGTTCAACTTCAATACCTAAGAAGAAGCATTTTTGAGACAATAAAATAAACAGGCGCTATATACGTGCCAGCAATGCAACAAAGATGGAAATAGTTTTTGTTACGTGATTTCTAGCAAAAATTAAAAATGAGATGTGGGTATTCTCAAGAACGGAAAAGGAGAAAGGATTGCCTATTCCTTTATGAAACTGTCTGCAAAATTAAAATACGGAAAAACAGAAAAGTCAAGTGTGGCCGAGCATGCTTTTGAAAACAATCATAGATTCACATTAGATAGCTTAAAACTTCTAAAAAGTGTTCCAAACAAAAGACTTTTGAATGAATGCAAAGATGGGGCCCCTCATTCCGTTTAGTATACTTTATTCTTTAGTTGAGGGGAGATAGTATTTATTAATATTATCTCCGTCCACTAAAAGACAGTATATAAGATAGAGTGTAGGTTAATTTAGTTTATTTTCTATCGTCTCCTGATGATGCTAACGTTGTTAGCGAAACGCGCGTCGAGTGCAAAAAAGTGTAGTTTTGGTTTGAGGAAAACAATCTAGTTTATATATTCCGCTTTGGTTAAGTTTTAGTATTTTATTTTTACTGTTGCTTAGTTGTTTCCTTAATTGGTTTTATATCTGTTTCGTTTTGATTTGAATTCACATAAGCTTTTTTATCAGTTGTCTATATTTTTGTATCCATTGTTGACAGCCAATTGTTTGATAAGGTTCAGTTATTTTGTATAATAAAAGTTTAATACTGTTGAGAAGAGTCGGTGGATGCAACATCTGAAGTATACCATTTTGTGTTCGTCTGGGGTGTGTGAAGACTGCGGTTTGACATGATCTGTGTGTGTGTGTGGGTTTTCTATACATAGCGTATGAGAATGTGTTGTTGATGAAAGGATCTGTTTTGTGCGGTTTCTAATGTAAAGTTTATGTTTGGGTAAATGTTATTTATTTTTGTGAGGATGTTGTTTACTGTATTTTGGTCTTCCTCTATGATTGCTCAACAGTGGTCCATGTATCTGAACAATTTCTTGATTTGGGGGTTGTTTAGTAGGATTTTCTCATTTTCAAGGTGAATGCATGAATGAGTTTGCAAGCCATCCCGAGAGATAACTGCCCATGGTTAGGCCGTATGGTTGTTTGTAGGTTTTAGCATTGAACGCAAATTATTCTTGGGATAGGTAAAGTTTTGTAGTGTAAGTATATGTAGGATAGTGACTTCGTCTTTACTTTTCTCTCTTAGGAGCTTTTCTACCATTGTATTAATTCTTTTTTAGGTACGGTGTACACTATCGGCATCATAAAAGTGGTACACAATACTTTTTGTTGTAATACCTTTGTCTATTTTTACAAACAAAGTCACCCATTATTGTATTTTTCTTAAACTGTCAAAGTATGTCATTCTGTATTTCAGTCTGACAAATAAATAAAAAATGCCTCCACAAATTTCTTTATTTGATAAGGCCCAACTCCTGGCAAAACTACAACTAGAATAATCAATTAGGGACGTGGGACATTATGTACGCAGTAAAACCACGATTATAAAAATTAAAAAACTATGGGAAGAAGATCAGACAATAGAGAGAAAACAAGGGACTGGTTTATTGAAAGTTTCAACTGATGAACAAGATCGACCTTATCGCTTTTATGGAAGAAAACCCTTTTGCATCTGCTGCCCAGGCAAAGAGATTAACACAATATCCAGGGGTGCGTTCAGATTGAACGTCGGCTGACGCCCGGGCGCACTCTGGCCGTTCAGATTGCTTTGGTTAAAATTTACCTGGCTGTTCAGATTGTCGGTAGATTGTTACCGGACGCTACCCAAACGCGCACTTTCGCACCCCACGAAATAGGTTGATAAAATTTGTCCCGCATGCGCAGATCAAATACACAACCACTTCTAACCTTATTTCAGAGGCAATATTTTTTGTATTTGTGTTTTTTAAATTTCAAGTCTAGTTTTTGACAATGGAAAGAATCAGTACACATTCTCATAATTTGGTGTTCAATCAAGAGTGGTGAAGTGAGTGAAAAGGTGGTGAAAGTGAATCATCCTCAACGAGTAGTAAAATGTTAAGAGTGAGGTTATGATAATGCGTCTTGTTCGTCGGAATGCACTCTCTATCGAGTAACGCTCTGCGCCGGACTTCATCTGAACTCTTCAATCTGAATGAACCCCAGGATGTGTAAGAGTGGCACGAAATCGCGTAAGGAAAGGCTCTAATTTAAGATGTCGTGTAGCTGCTAAAAAAATTAAAGTTACAAATGAAAAAAAAAAACAGGACAGGTTACTTTTTGCCCTTAATTACCCTCTAGAGTTTTGGCGAAAGGTAATATCTTAGATTATAAAGAGACAAGATATCTGGTCCAACGAAAACTCCTTGGCAAATAATAACCACTGTTTATTTACAAAATTTGCAATCACCCAACAAAACCAAAAGAATGAGTTGGAATAAATTCTTGAACTGTGGGTATGCGTCCCAAGATTTCTCAGATAATAATATAACCAAAGTCTCCATACGCATCCGGTATCTTTTCTCTTTTTACTCTAAGGGTAATATTTTCGGATGAAAAAGTTTTCCTGTCCTGTAGTGACAGAAAACAATTTCGGGTGTATCGTCCACCAAGAACGCGCTATGAGATCGCCAGAAGATTTTCGGTAAATATGTGGGGTTGGATTTCTGCTAGAGGTAATGGTTCTCTATTTCGAATCAATGGAAGGCTCACAGCACAGCTTTATGTGGACATTTTGGAGAACACTATGCTTCCAGCCGTCACAGAACTTTATCAAGGCCAGTTTATTTTTCAACAAGACAACTGCCCTGCTCATACGGCCAGAATTTGCCAAACTTGGTTTCGGGAGCAAAATATTGAAGTTCTTCCTTGGCCTGCGAAAACCCCAGACGCCAATCCTAAGGAAAATATCTGGGGTTTAATTTCAAAAAAGCTGAAAGGCTTTAATATTGTGCCGGGAAACCAACATCACTTGGTTTAGTTAATAGTCAATACTTATGAAGAAGTTATTGGTGAAAATGAAAACCTTTTTGAAATTTTGGCTGATTCTCTACCAAGAAGGTTAAACGGTATAATTGAGGTGAATGGCGCAATGACTAGATATTAAAATTTATATACCTAATAATTTATTTCTATTGTTTTATAATTTTCGTTACAGTTTCGTTACAGTTAAGATCTTGACTATTTTTTACCGATCGGGATGTTGTAAATTGTGTTATCTGGTTGAGTATTTTAAGGACGAATGATGATAGGGTCTGGATGGGGGTATTTATAAAACTGCATATTGATCTTATAGGTATGTTTGTTTTGTGTGATTTTGGGAGGCCGTAAAGCCTTGGTATGATAGGATTGTTTGGGATGAGTTAGTGTGGTGCTTTAAGTTCGGTGATTGGTATTGCACAAGCTTTTATTGTAGTTTTTGTTCTAGTTATAAACGTGTTGTGTGGGTTCTTTTTAGTTTCCGTAAAATTATTTTCGTTTAGAAATGTTTGTACTTTTGTTAGCTTGTCGGTTTTAGTTAGGATTACCATGCAATTACCCTTATCTGATTTGGATATGATTAGGTAATTTTTGTTCTAAGTGTAGTTGTCTTCTTCACTTCAATTTTTTTTATTTTGCAGTAAAACTTTTGAACATTGAGTGACGGAAGCATTAAAATTTATATCAGTTGTCTGATTTTTTTCTTGTTGCAAAAAGGGTTCTTCCGTCTATTCAGGCTCTATGAATGTTTTGTGGATAAGATTATTATTAGCTGATCTTATCTTATTTATGTTTTATTCTTAAAGTTAGGGTTTTGTATGTTAAAATGTTATTTTATTAAAGGGGTGAAAAATAACAAAAAACTTTGCTGTAAAAACTAATCTAAGATTATTTTGTACGTTGGGTTTTGATACTCTGTACTTACGTCAAAAATTAACATATCCGTCAGTTAAAAGTCACCAAATTCATTACGACGTAAATGTTTTTTTTGTTGGAATCAAAATTAAATAATACTATTTAATCATTATGTTTTCTTTTTTATTTTACCTTCCCACCCTAATTTTTGGAACAGCCTTAATAGTGGTGGGCTATTTGATGATAGCCGCGGGCAGTTTTCAAAATTTTAAAGAGCATTTTGGCAAGAAGGCACCAAGAATCACGGAATTACCGATAATCACGCCCACTGGATATATCGTAAACTCTGTGGAAGATTTGGACATGCAGTTGGAGTTTTTGGAAAATCAGCTAGAAGAGAAGCAGGTACATAGGATTGCAATTAAATGTATTAAATTCAAGCAAGTAATATCTCGTCTATATAAAACGTAAGCTAATAATTAGCTAAATTTTTGTTAAAAGTGTTAACATTAATATTTTAGAACGAGCTAGAAGTATCGAAATCTAAGCAGGAATCTACATCTGAGCGTTTAAAAAAACTAACTGATACAACTAACCAAATCAAGAAATATTACATTAATTTGAAAGCAGAAATCTCAAAGTCCGAAACTGAATGTGCCGAAATCAAGTAAGCAGCACAAAATAATCTAAATTTTAAAATTAAGAAAATTTTTGACACACCTTATTTTACACAAAAACGATTTGTGACGTAGCGAGGTTGAAATTCTTAGTTAGAAATTCGTCGTCTAAAACCTTCAGTAAAACGGAGTATATCGTATATCATTAGTTTATAGATTAATAAAAATTACATTCAGCTAATAATTGTGAATGCATACAGGGTGATCCATTGTATTTAGTCGCCTATATCTCGATTACTAGTAGAGATAGAATTATAATTGTGGTGCCAAAAGTAGCTGCTGTAAATACATTTTAATCTATGTATATTATCCGTTCTTATCTTCGCTTAAAAAGAATGTCATTTATTGACATAACTTATCTTTTTTTAATAGAAAAATATAAATGGGTTACGAAATACTCTTTACAAAAATAAATTGTATATCTGGCCTTTTACTACTAGTTTGCGAGATATTTGTAAAAACCTAATAAGTAAATAACATTAAATAAAAACCTGGCGCTAAAATGATGGGTGCTTCAGCTATTCTCATAGTCGTGGGTCATTAAAGTTTATTTGTAAATAACTAATAAACGGTTAAGCATAGCATAAGCATGTAGGGGAAGTAGGTTCAAAATGGGATACTAAGGTAAAATACGATCTCACTCTTTAGTCATATTTAAAATACCAACGCTTATTAAGTGCTAATTTTGTTTACTGCGCGTGGCGTTCGACGGGGGACTGCCGTTTTGTCAAATGAGATTGCTATAAACACAAGGAGTAATTGTTTATTTTTTTCTGCTTGTAACTTTTAATTAGTTTCACTTGGCTCCTAAAGAAAGTAAAATATCATATTCAACTGGTGATATTTATATAGTATACACACTTGACTGGCGTTAAATTTTCTGTTTTCGGGCACTAATAAAAAACTAAGGTTAATTTAAACATTTTATTTGAGATGGGATCAAACGGGAAATACTAGTATCGGTTAGAGACCTTGTATGTATATGACATATCTTGATTCTGTCCTTGTTTATTCACAAGCGTAGAAAACTTTTTGTTGATGTTTAATGTCACTCTCATCGCTTCAACAGAGAGTATTCTTTTAACACATTAGTTTCCTACCATTGCCAACTTTTTGGACCTAGAATCAGGGTAAGTACTTTTGACGTTAAGTAGATAAGAAAATGTGTTATGTTGTACATTAATACTAAATCTTTATTTTATGTAAGAAATGGTTATCAAGAACTAAAAGCAATGTGGTATTACACTATAAAATTTAATTGTCAAAGATCTTTTGTAAAAGATGTTTGATGAAACATTTACCATATTTTATAAAATAAAAGAAATATTATTATATTATCAAAGCCTAAAAATATTTTGTAAATGTTTCGAAATGAATGAGCTCCAAAAAATACAAAGATGCTTAAGTACTTATCAATGTTACCCACAGAATAAAACCAGGTTTTTAAGTTGACAAATCCAAATTACCCTAGACACTTTTGTAATAGTCATTATACACAAACACACTGTTAACATTGAATCACGTGGAATAAACCCTCATATTACGCTTTCATATAAATCAAATGCACGAGAGTGAAACAACATGATGTCAGGGATACTTTATGAATGAAAAATGAATACGCCTGTTAAAGCGGCTATGGTATTCATTTTTGTTTCTCTACCGAACATAACAACAAAGAAAATGCGATAGCAGACCCAATATGCCTGAGGGAGACAGAGAAACCAGGACTAGTGAGCGAAGTCAGCCAAAAAATTATGAATTCATAATTATTCAATTTATGTGGTTAAAAATGCAGGACCGGTTTTTAATTTTGCGTTGCTTTTTCAACTATTTCCCAATGAGATATTTGATAGACCGGTGTATAGCGAGCGGTAACAGGTGACCAAGAATTTGTACATGTATTGCCAATAATGCCATATTAATCAGGCTGTAATGCCAAGAAATTTGTTCATGTATTGCCAGAATGCCATGTTAAATTATATGGCTAATGCCGAATAATGCCATGAGCTGTTTGCCTTCGGTGTCAGTGTTCCGGCGACAATACATTTTACTATTTATTTTATAGGAAAAAGATCTAAATGGCGTAAAATAATGTATATGTAATGTATAACTTTTTCGTCGTTTGGTCAAAGAGGCAGACAAATGGATTTTCCGCACTAAAGTATTACTCTTGCTAAGCTTTTTTATTAAACATCGAAAGCATATCTCTTAATTATTTTGTTGCTTAAATAGTCCGCAATATATTTTATAATAGCTGATAAACTGCCGATTGCACTGTAGTTTTAAAGCTGGTTTAAAAACTGATGTTTAGAATGTGACACCGGAAAAAGCCCAAAACTCAAAAAGCCCCACATACAAGATTTTATTTGTTTTGTAAATTAAAAGCTATAAACATGCAGGACTCAAAAATATGTGACCCAAAAAATATATATTCTTTTCTTAAGATATGAAAACTGAACTATGCTTTACATTTGGTATCTTAATTTTTTATCCCATTTTAACTTAATATTCTTTCCCATTTTACCCGCACTACTAGGTGTAAAATAGGAAAGTTTACCAGTATTACTTTTTTCAAAATCACATCATTATTAGTGCATATTTAAAAATATTATTTTATCATTAAACAATATTATAAACATGTAACATCAAAACCTTATTTTTTATGAATTGCCAAAGCTTAGGTACGATATCATATGGGGCCCACTTTCCCTAATAAATCTTTGAATGATCATATGGTTCCACTAACGAAAACGTAAGTAACATTTATTGAACTTGTAGTCAAGAATCAATTACATATAATAAAAGGTGTATAGCAGTTAACTTTTGACACCAGAATATTAATTTAATCTCGAATAGTTATCAAAATATAGGCGTCCAAACATGGTCATAATATAATAGATCCCCTGTATCTCCTTGTCTTAATAAACTGTCTGGATTCCAAAACTACCCCACTACTAACAAATGAATCAGCAGGAAGGATTTCCGAATAGCCGGTCAAAACCCCAAGCCTCGATAGCTCAATTGGATAAAGCATTGGACTGGACCCTAGAGCATTTGGGTTCAAATTCCGATTAAATGAAAACTTTTTTTATGCTTTATTTCCTAATTTCTTGTCCTGTATGCCCCAAATCATTTTTCCTGAAAATCTAAATTTTTATTTTTGAACAAACGACACATTTACAAACACATCACCAACGTTCTAGAGGTCAAATTGAAGACTACAAACAAAGACAATCAAGGCTTAGGGAGGAGGTTAACGCCAATGTCAAATATTACAGTGGACTGCTAGATAACATTAAAGACTCTACCTGTGAAGGATATGAGCTTGTCAAGAAAAGTTTACTTCCAGGTAAGACGAGGATATTAGACATCGTTGAGGGTTTTTATTCTTGACATGAGAGAAAATTCGATGGAAAGTAACCAAAGATGTTGGAGAATTTAGAATGGGCTTCAACATGCATGAAATGTTCACACCTGTTGGTTGGTTCACCCGTCATGGAGTAACATATTTACATTCCAATGTAAAAAATTATTTAAAAAGAATAAAATTTAATTTTTTGTTTAACTCCGCTCAATTTTTTTAAATTAATTAACATTAATCACAGAAAAATTATATAAATTATTGTTTAAAAATAATACGCAAGAACAAGCTATACTAAAGGCGCCATCTATAACAAAACACACGAATTAACAGTCTGCCATTTTTAACATTGTTGGGTAAAAAGGAATAATTTATAAAATTGAAAATTAAGCAAACACAAAAAATTGACATGTAAAAAGTCAAATAGTAAGTTAGTTGACAAAAAAGAGTTTTGATAATTTTATTCTATGGCCTGTCTCAAAATGGCTGCCATTAGTGTGTCCCACGAAATTTGGATGCGCAGTGGTCCCATGCTAGTTTTAAAATCTCCAACATCTTTAAAAGGAACGCTTTCTCAAAAGCAGTCACGTGTTGCATGAAAGCCAATAAAACACCACTTAACATAGCCGCTTGTAGCTTCGTTCTCTGGGATCCCTCTACTGCTTCGTACTTATAGCGATTCTTCAGTCGAAATACGATCATGTTTATTTAGCTTTCGCTCAACTGGTAAGAGCGTTTGACTTTGCGAGTTTTTCTTTATACCGAAGTTTCTCTCATGTCAAGAATAAAGTCCCAGAGCAGTTTTCTAGAGAGACAACATTTTGAGAAAAGGACATGGTCACAAAGGGGCTTCGTAATGAAATAGCGATATACAAAATAGGATGATTTTGGTCAGACAGTTTAACAGTAAATTTCGTTACTCTTACGGTTACCTTTACCCTAAATAAAGGTAACGGCAAGAGGTTAAAAATAGTGCTTTTGAACGTACCCAAACGTATAACGTTTGGAATTAAACATAACCTTACCTATTTTATATGTTTTTCTTTATTTATTCTAAAATTTGTGTCTGATCATATCAACCCCACACTAGTACCAATCACATAAAAATAAAGTACAAAAAAAAAATTACAAATATTTGTAAAATAAACAAACTTTCTAACCTAGAAATGTTCCACCGCAGAATCACACCAAGTTTGGTTGGTTGGCTTTTTAACGGTAAAGGTAGTCGCTATTTGATAGTAATTAGCGCCGGTGGTTACCTTTAATAAAGGTGACTGCCTGACAGAGCGCTACTGCGCCCGCCCACAATCCAGGTAAGGGTAACAGACTGGCCAAAAACCTGACCAAAATCTCCCTAATAGCTTGTAATAAAAAAGTGGGTAACAAAATAGAGGTATTGAAATAGCGACTTTCAAAATAGCGATGTAATGAAGAAGGGATCAAATAAATAGCGATGAATCAAAATAGCGATCCTAATGAAATAGCTACTTAACAAAATAGCTATATTAAATAATCTACTATCAAAATCGCAATGTAACGAAATAGCGCCTGATCAACTTTTCGAATAGAATTCTTTTCGAAAACAATTTGGGTGGAATTTACATCAGAAGAATATTATATTCTTAAACCCAACCCACTTCATAAGTAAGATTAAGCAAACTCTTGCTAACCTTTCTAGCTGGGTTACCAAGGGTTTTCTCATTTTTTTTGCTGGAGTGGGATAAGTTTAATAAAATAATACTTTTTGGCTTTTATTTCACTAAAAATTTTATTTTATGATTAACCCACTTTACCTTAGTATCTCGGCTAGGTCAATTATTATCCGAATTTTGTGTATCGTTATTTTTTGCATCGCTATTTTTATAAGGCGCCGTTTTGCTTCAAACGCTCTTTCATTACATTGGTTATTCATTATTGTTATTCGCCTTTTTTTACGTAGCTGTTTGGAGAGTCATAACATTGTACCAAGTAGTTGTAGCTACATAAGCAAATACACCTCTTGAATTTAAATCAATTTCTTCGTATGACATGTGCTCATGCGTGCCACTCGTTGAATCAACTAAACGGTAGGAGATACGAAAAGGTTTAAATTAGAGCAAAGTTGCGTAATTTCATGCTCTGCTCAAAACTAAAAAAGAAGTTTACAAATTCCGGATACTTCCGGAAAAAACCGAAATCTCCATTTTTAGTTTTTATTTTTCTGCGCTTTTATTCTTAAAACTATTAAAAAACGTTTTTGAGACTTGATATTTTAGTGTGACAGGAGCACTGTCAAGTTCATCTTTTCTTTTTGACAAGTTATCTGACGTTTTGGGTTTATTAACCATCATCAGCCCAAATTTAGGTTTTGCTTTTAACTTACTCAAGATATTTTGGAAACCCGATTGCAGTACTTTTAATATTTTAAAAATGACAGTTATTTTGACATTTTGTTATAACAAAATAACTTGACCTAATATTTCACAAATACTTTTTTTCTTTGTTTTTTAATCTTTGAATTTGGGCTGATGATGGTCAATTAAGTCAAAATGTCAGGTACTTGTCAAAATGAGGTTGTAAAATATCTGTCATTCTTTATGAACCAAACGGAAGGAGAAAAAAAGCATGTGTCCATAAGAAAAAACGGACCTCTCATTAGGTAGATCTTGAAAAAGTGCCTATAGAAAGTTTTAAGCCTTTTTTGACAGTTTTAAAAATAAGGGCGCAGAAAAATAAAACTTAAAAATAAAGATTTCGGTTTTTTTCGCCTATCTCCGGAACTACCCGGAATTTGTAAACGTTTTCTTTGGTTTTGAGCAAAGCGTCAAATTGCACAACTTTGCCCTAATTTAAACCTTTTCGTATCTCCTACCGTTTAGGAGATCCCCACGGTGAGCATCGAATTTGGACACCCTGTATATCTAACACGTTTAGAACAAAGTCAAAAGACACTACATTTTTCACTTGTTTATGATGATACGCGGCGGCTACCGCGAAAAATTTACTGTGAACTTTTTACAGCGAGGTGTTTTACCGCGCACGCAAATACAGCGCAAGCCGTTTATCGCAAGCGGAATAACTAGCGAACGCGTTTATAGGGCAGGCAGATAGAGCGCAAGACAACAAAATCAGCGCCAAGCTATTATAGCGCAAGAATTATACCGCGAAAAAAATTTGCCTCGACTTTTAAGATTCCGCCTAGGATTTCTCGCTCTATCAAGTACCGCGAATTGTAAAAACAATTTTTCAAATATTTATTAGCCACGCCTGCCTTTAACCAGATTGGTTGGGTTGGGTTTGGTTATATAATTAAGTATATTACAAAAATTGAATTTTTGAAGGGATTGCCTATGGTCTCCCAACTAGCAATTTTTAGTTTTGCAAGTTGTAAAAATTAGAATTGCACTAATTTTAAACGTTGTTTTACAGATAAAGTATAGTTATCATGGCGACGGTCGACAAAGTCGACTATTATACGACGCCTAAACGTTTATCACAACTTCAAGTCGCCATTACAACTGTTTATGACCGTCTATTGTACTAACAGTAGTTCCTTAGTTGTGAAGGCGCCGACTACAAACCGGTGTGTGCTAAACCAAAAATTGATCAATTTACTCCACGTTTTCTGGCCGGTTTGTTGGAGACGGGGGCACGCCTGTTTTAATCTAACCAATTTTTCTGTTATGTTTCCAACAAGCCAATTTTGGAGCACTGCTGTCTGTCATACAAACGTGAATTAATTCAGTTAAAATAACTAAGAAGTGTTTTGTAAAGTTTCTATTAGTTTTGTTTGAACATTTTGCATTATGAAAAGGAACAAATGGTATAAATATTCTTCGATATTTTGACATGTGACAGCTGTCATTGAAGGTGATTCCCCAGTGTGTCGGAAAAAAAGAGGAAGGTCCTGTGTAAACAACAACGACGAAAATTAAGTGAGCAGCAGAAAGCCAAACTGTGGAGCAATTTCGATTGGGTAAAAATTGAGGCATGTTCGCGTCTTTAAGTTAGGGGATCCGTTCAAAACACAGTTAAGTAGTTAAAGCAGTCGAGACACGGGACTCCTTTGGTTGTCATAGAAACTAATAAGTGCCGCCATGATTGATTGTTAAAACCATTGTATGCTAATTTGTAAATAAACATTAAAAATTATTTTTTTGCTAAACTAAGATCTTTTTGCATATAAAAATCCGTATCTTGTTCTTAGGAATCCTAAGCAACATCTTTAGAGGATTTTCGAAGCGATTTTTAAATCATAATTTTTTTTTAATTTCATAAAATCATCTTAATCGAGGGCGCGCTTGTTTTTTAGAGCTACGAACTGTACATTTGACAATAAACTACCGTCTGTTTATACATCTTGGCATTGGTTCGCATGTTATGATAATGCAAAACATGATATATGACATAGAATATCATTTTATTTTAATAATATTATGGTGTTAGAAATAGTTTAATTTGTAGTCGAATAGTGTATTTATCATTTTACGTAATGAATAATATTTTGAACAAATAATTGTACTCGCGACGTTGACTCAACCAAAAAATCATCCACCAAATTGGTGCAAAAGTGGGTGGTGTTTGAGTAAAAGTAAACGTTGCGACGCAACGTTGGCACGCGGTGCACAACGTTGAGACGTCGACAAATTGCTAGTTGGGCTATAGATATAATTACCCAATATGTTAATTATTACTATGAATTTTTATTTTTGTGGTATATAGTTGTCCCTTTGCTTAATTTTTTACTAAATGGTAAATTAAAGATTTTTGTTATTAAAGTTAGTTAATTATAGGTTTTCGAGTATTATTTTTGAGCTGCAAAATACCTTGAGGGGTAAATGTCTAGCGCTATAAAAAGGTTGTCCTAAAAGTCCGAGTCCACCCTAATATCTCCAGAACCAAAAGAGACAGAGAAGAAAAATTTATTTTTGGATAATAATCGTGCACAACAGAAGGATAAGCTCTATTTAAATTTTTCAAAATATACAGGGCATCTCATTTAAAAAAAAGTATCTTTTCGCCCTAGCTCCGCCTTCTTAATGACGAGTGCGATGAATAGCATCCAAAAAGATACCTTTTTGTAAACCATTTAACTATGTGAAATTTTACTTCTCTGCCTCTTTTGGTTTTGGAGATACTAGGGTGAACTCGAACTTTTGGGAAACCCTGTATGACGGCACTGTAGTATTTAGCTAACGCGTTTTATGTCTTGAGTGGTAAATGAATGCGCGATAAACAATAGCGCGGTAAATATTACGCGCCGTAAGTTGCTTATGCTATTTGTGCTTGCGCGGTAAAAAACCCCGTTGTAAATAATTCGCGGTAAATTTTTCACTGTAGTCGCCGCGATTCGTTTATGATATGTCTTGAATGAGGCCTGCTTTTATGCTGCAGTCGTTGCGTACGTTGAGATTGACGTTACGTTGCAGGACTGCACACAAATTTTTGCTGTAATAAAGGCTAGAAAAAACCGAGGATAATAACTGTCTGACAGGCTTTTATAAAAACTTAAAAATATTTAAAAAAATCATCAATGAAATGGTAATCTGAGACTTCTTTTACTCAAGTCTCCCCAGTATTAATAATTTCTGCGTACGCCACTGATTTGTAAACCTTTTGAGTCCTACAAAAAATTAAATTTGAAAATATGCTATACACTTACACCCGGTCCACACCTAGCGTGACCACCCTGCATCAAAAAAGGCATCACGTGACTCTGCATTTAAAAGAGCTGGAAATCCATGCTACGTTACGTGGTGCGTTTTTTAAAGCAGGGTGGGCACGCGTTGGTGTGCGAAGGGTTTAAGAATAGGTCTGCGTGTGTAACCGTTTTCCATAAATTTTAAATTGACTTATTTTTCGTTCGACTGCTTTAGAATATAAGATTTTGGACACAGAAAGCTCATAGTACCGTAAATCGACGCCATTTTTTTGATGTACTGTCAATTTGAAATCGGTCTTTTTTGCACATAACGGGTAAAAAGCATTGTTTCTACGAGTGACCATGGGTGTAACTACAGGGGCCTGGGGGGAGCGGCCTCCCCTAGACCTTTTCAGACCCCCCCCCCAGAAAAATATAGCCTAGTATTTGTTAATCCTATGACGGGGCTAGAGTAATGTCTGCGAAACATAAGTGCTTACAAGGTTTAATTAGACAAAAACATCCTTCGGCAATATACATTTATTGTTTGGCACATAAACTGAAAGTTTTTGCTACATGTACAAAAGATGCATCAGCAGCTTCTGTCTTTAATACATAGAGGCAGAAAATCTTGAAAAACTTAAAAAGGTTGCAGATACCTTGTGTATTAAATTTTTGGAAGTATCTAACCTTTCTACTACTCGCTGAGCAGTTTTATTAAACATTAGGGCGATTAAAATGGCACTAGAAAGTGAAGTAACTGATAACTAGGATAGACATGCCGTTGAAGCTGTTGGACTACTAGCATGTATTCAAAAAGCCGAGTTTGGCATGTGCCTGCACATTCTATAAACTGTTTTATTACGTATCAATATTTTGGGCCAGTAATTTCGGGGTAAAGATGCTGCCCTCGGCAATGTAAATGTAATAATAGATGGCACGCTACAATCTATAGAAGAAACTAGAAACAGTTTTAAAAATATTTATTCTGAAATCCAAGACTTCGCCGATAAAGTTGATATTTCTTTAGAACCTATCAAAGTATCAAAACGAAAACGGCAAATTACTGCACAAACTAAGAATTATATATAGTAGAAAGCACTCTTGAACATGACAGTGCGATAGAATTTCCATCAGATGTAAGTTGCTTAGAACACTGGAAAATAAACATTCACTACCAAATAATGGATAAATTACCAGCTAATTTTAGGGAGACGATTTCAAACTTGCTATTAGCCAAATCAGTAGATTCTAAACTAACATTTTTACTTTAATTTAGCTAAGTAATAAATATATATCTTTTTCCTCTTAAAAATGTCTTAAGATAAATGTGAAAATTCACACGATCATCCTGTCTGTTTATTACAACTAAATATTTTATCCATTAAATTACAATGTGGAAGTTTTTTTAATGTCCGCGTTTTTACAAAAATCGACCACTGTGCGAGTCCTACTCTAAAAGACGGTCAAGTTTGCCGTAGCAGGCGCATTAGCGAGTAAAATATCGATCGGTCCTTCGTCCAATAGCATGCTCTGAAATAATACGAGTGACGTTTTTCACACGAGCTTTCCTACAACTCCCAACTACTGGGTCTAGTCGAGAGAACAGCTTCGCTTATTGTTCGAGGCAGCCCTGCGCATGCCCATAATAGTTTGGTGATTATTCGACCGTCTCGTCACTGCTTTTAAGCGCGTTTATTGGTTGAAACTACTTTTCTTCTCTCAGGCGAACGATCACTTCCTATGACTTCCAGAATCGGTACCCTGGCGTATGAAGCATAACATAAGCCACCACACCTAGCGAATTTAAACAACTTTCGTCGTGAAAAGCAAAATTTTAAAGGATGCATCCTTTAACATTTTGCTTTTCACTTTAATCTGACAGGCGGAGCGCTGCATATAGTCGACGCAACATCGCGCGTTATTTGACGATGAAAGTTGTTTAAATTCGCTAGATGTGGTGCCTTATGTTATGCTTCATATGCCAGGTACAGTCCCATGTTACTCTGATGATTCCTAACAAGGATGAAAAAGGCCTGTAGGTTTCTGGACTATCCATTAGATCTTGGAGGCCACGGCGTAATGAATTGAAAAGCAAAATGTGCGTCCGATGCCACGAACCTTTCTTTTTATTTATTTTTCACGGACAAGAAATCTACTTTTCTTAAAATTACTGGGTTTCTATTTGGAGTCGGATAAAAAGTATCTTCTGAAAAGTATCGTAAAAAACTCGTTTGAAAACATTTTTGCACACTCACTCGACTTGTGGGCATCGCCTTCATCTCAATCCACCAATATGTCTCGCTCGTGTGCAAAAAGTCGTTTTCAAACCTTGTTTTTTAATATGATATTACATTTCTTGATTTCGCGGCTACTAGAAAAAAAGTTATCCCAGGGAAAGGTTATACCGGTCATCATGTACATAAAGGTTTGTTCTAAAAATTTGGATATTTTTTAGAGGCAAATAATTGTGAGAAACACGCGTAAAATGACAACCGAAGAAACACCCAAAAAATTACCAGAAAGTAAGAGAAAACTACTTGGGTACTGATATGAGATTTTCTTGTGCCAAATTCAATGTCATATTACGCTTGCCGCATAAGAATTTCAATATTTTGATTTTATGGACTTGGTTAGATCGAAATTGGATTAATATCTTAATCTTTATGTTTTCTAACTTGTGTTCTCCACGTGGTGAAAATATACCTAATAAATCTTTTCATAAATTTATTTGTGTTTTCAATCATTCTTTCACAATCGCATTTTTTAGCTTTTTAGAAAGATAAAACGTGAAAGTTCGATTCGGTTAAAAATTTAAAACTTCTAAAAAATTCAAGATGGCGGACATTATTAAAAAAATGTGTAATGTTCACCCCCAATAAAAAAATATGTGCGACACTAAACAAACTCTAAAGCTTTCACTACAAACGTTCATTGTTTCTGTGTATTTGAGGTATCATTTAATAAAAGCAGTTGACTTAAAAAAAATAACGGGTGTAGAACCTAACTCTTAACTTAACTTAAAACTATTTGCCATCCTGATTTTTTTTACTGTCAAATTTTGTACCAATGGACACAACTCTCATGTTTTGTCTCTTTCAACAATATATTTTTTTTTTAATTAAGTAATCATACCAAAAGTATTAGCAAAATACTCGTAATCTAAAAGCTTATAACTTTTTTCATTTCTCAACCAATTTAATTAAATGCTACGTCAATATACACATAAACAATGAGCGGTCTTAGTGAAAGCTTTAGAGTTTGTTCATTGTTGCATATAAGTTTTTCTCAGGGGGGGAGGGTGAAAATTATTTTTTATAACTATCCGCCATCTTGAATTTTTGAGAAATTTTAAATTTTTAACTAAATCGAAAAAGTATCCCGTTTAATCTTTCTAAAAAAAACAATATCTTTAAGAATCGAACACTTATGTCAACAGCCAATCCAAAAAGTGCGGAATTTTGTGGCCCGCCCAATTTATAGCACTCCTGGAAAATTCTGATACACTCCGGAAAAGTCTGGATACCGATAGAAAAGTCTGAATACACTCTAAAAAAGCCTTAGTACACTCTGGAAAATCCTGTCTGAAAAATTCTGGACACTCTGAAACAACCTGGACATATCCCAAGACAGTTTGGATACACCCAGGATGAAGCAGTTTGGATACACGCTGGGAAAAGGTATACACTCTAAAAAAAAAACCTGAATACACCCTGGAAACATTTGGATACATTCTAAAAAAGTTTAGATACACCCTGGAAAAGTTTTGAAACAGCCTAGAAAAGTCTGAACACGCCCCGAAAAAGTTTGGATACACCCTGCAAAAGTCTGAATACACTCTTAAAAAAACCTAAAAAGCCTGGATACATCCTGAAAAAGTTTTGATACAGTCCAAAAAAGTCTGGGTACACTCTGGAAAAGTCTGGATACACTCTGAAAAAGCCCGGACACACCCAGGAAAAATCTAGAAATACTCTGGAAAAGTCGACCGACTCAACCCATGTTTATATGAGTATAGTTGTATTTTATATATATTCTTGAGCGAGAGAAGTAAGGGCAGAAAAATAAAAACAATGAGAACAAACTCGAATTTTTTGAATTTACAATCCGTTAAATTTTTATGGATGTGTGTAGGCACTCCGTCCACTTCCTCTTACTTTTAAACGGAAGATGATATCGAAATCGGATAAAAAGTTGTTTAATCAGTCATTTTTCTCTATTTTCCCTTAAACTCAATTTTCCTTTAAACGGAATAATGCAGTTTTTAGGGTTGCAGTTTAGTGGTTTTGCCTACTGCAGTAGGTATCAAAGTAGGCTTAAATTTTTATAACATCTAGCTTAGAACTCTAGCTTTTGAAAGTATCTTTTTTAACATATGGTCAGCCAGATAAAAATCTGATAAAATTTTTGCTTTTACCTGGATAGGGTAGATTGTTTATCTTCTGGTTTTATAGTATGCCCATTCATGTAGGCCCGGACGTTACCATTTGAACCTGAAATTAAAAAAAAATCTTCAAAATAATTGTTATAGTTATTTGCCTAACAAGTGCGGAAAGTGATACTTGACAGTTGACCGAACAAGCCCCAAAAATTCTCCAAAAAAAAATATAAATATCTGTATTTTTCTGAAATAAACGTAGTCACTTTACCGCACCGAGTGCGGTAAAGTGCCATAACGTTAACTTTATCGCACGCAGTGCAGTAAAGTACTACTGTCCGCACGCAAATTAGTGCGGTAAAGTGCACTTTACCGCAAGCGAGCAGGTAAATTACTTTTGTACTCAACCCGTTTTATTGATCAATAGCTGATTAAACACTAATCTACTTTTCCTTAGAGGGAACCAAAAACAAATGGGCGGACATCTTTTAATTTAAGATGAAGAATGCTGAAAAACTTGTTTTTTTTTCTGCATTGAAACTACAATGCAAATATCTACAAAAATGCAGTTTTCTATCAGCGGGTAGAGGATTTTCGAATTTACAAAGTGTTAACAAAATTTTCTTGTGCGTTGAAGGCGATCTTGAAAATGGGAACCCTTGACTAGGTACCTCGCCGCTTTAATGAGGTTTATATGAGTAATAGAAGATAAGTGGCCCGTGGCAAAAGAAAAAAACATAGGTGGATTATTTTAAAAATTTTGTTCCAAGTGCTAAAACACCTAACTATTTAAATAAAGACACGCAAAAAATAACAATCATGATATATGATAACATATATTATTTTCAGTTTGTCAGAAAATTTTTAAAGTAAAACTTGTAGAAGACTTAATTTTCTATTTTTTACATGCATAAAGTAGTGAGATGACTCGAAAATATTAGAGATATAATAGAGTGCACCAAATTATTTAAAACCCTGTTTTGCAAACGCAACCTTTACAAAAAATTAATGGTCGTACATACACCATCACTTTAGTGGAGATGAAAGTTTCTTTAAGTGTCAGTTTGTCTCTCGCGTCACATCCTACATAGCAAAAAATTTTTGCACGTATATCCAGCGTATATACGAAAACGGAGAAGGATATTGCCCTGGATGTCACCCAGATATTCACCCGCCGTGCATAGGACCTCCAAAAAAGATCCAATTTAGATCCAGAGGTACCCATTAGGTAACATCCACTGAATAAACTTATTAGTATATTCTGAACATGTATTAATTACGCCACAAAAATATTCGAGTTATATTTCTATTACATTAAATTTGAGTATATTCTATTGATATCCATTACGATATACAAAATGTATGTAAAAATGTTAATTTTAGTTGATATATAATAATGCTATATCCATAAAAGTATATCCTTTTCGTGTCCATAATGTTTTATTTTAAAATGTTAACTTATATGCGGTTAAAACATATAAGGCTTATATAAAAAAAAAACATATTTTAGAATGTACGATAACGCATATACACTGAATATATAGTAAATATCCTTTCATGTTTCCTTTTTTCGAAGCGAATCATTTTTTTTTCTAATATATATGAAATATACATGTAACATAAAACACGTATTTCCTAATTTTAAATGTCTTTTTGATATACAATATCCAAGGCTTGCTTTGTGGGATGTCAAATCTTTTGCTTACACTACGTTTAAGCCTTAGCTTTCAGTGTTTGAAAGATGAGCACAATCTGGCAATCTCTTCAAATACTGTACTAAATTAAGAAAGTTGACAATACGTCGAAAATGATACGTAAAAAAAGCGGATTCATGTTGTCGGCTTGTGCAAAATGGTTGAAAACGAGTTTAGAAAGTGAGTGATACCACCAAAAGAAATAAAGGCAGGGAATCGAGTTGGGGGGGAGAGGGGAAGTGGGACCGATCACAACTGCTTTAAAAAAGCCAAAACATGGCTTGTCAAATGGAGCGACGTCAACGTCACAGAACATCAGTCGGTGCACGACGCATCACATCGGCTATAGTTCCCCTCTTTACCTCAACGCGAAAACTTCGATTTCCGGCCTTTAGGTCTCTCCGTGGCATCAGTTAGAGACGAAAAAATTTGAAAAAAAACAATCGCGGAATTTCATTGAGATTTTTATAAATCTATTATTTTCAAAATTAAAATGTCAGATTTAACAGACGACAAATATGAATAAAATTTCGCCATTCTTTATACAATTTTAAATAAGTGTGCAAAATTTTGTGTGTCTAGCACACTGGGTTAGAACCCCATCACCGAATTCATTTTACAAGTCTTGCATTTTAATTTCTTGATAGGTATAAAGTAACAGACGATTTATTCATTTACTAAAGCGGATTATTATCTTGTAATTCCTTACTGCCCCACATTTTCTAAACAAACTGTAATAAGATAAAATTTGCATTAAAAGAAGCGAAGACGATTTTAGAATTAACCTAACGGTCGAGCGAATTAAAATATGACTTACAATAACGTTAGACTTACTTAATTTGCAGTTATGTTTGCTAAGAAAACAATGTCTAGAATCAGTTAGTTCAACATTTTGTGGGAGTTAGTTACTTTCTTTATCAATTAACAACTTTTTATGTTGCTTTTATTTATTTAAACTCTACGGAACATGTAAATACCTATTTTTTTTCAACAGACCGGAAAGTACACACTTTTCGTACAATTTTTTGTACCGAAAGTGTAACTGTACAAAATGGGTACAATGATGAGACCGGAAAATAAACCATACCGAAAAATTATTATTTTAAAACTTTTTTTATTTTTTTTTACTTTTTTTTATTTTTTAAATATTTTTTTTTAAATGTTTGATTTTTTTAATATTTTTTTTAAATTTTATTAAGGATCTCTAGGTGTAAAAATAGGCGAATATTAATTGGTTAAAAAAAAAGCACGATACATGACCAGAAACTCACTTTACTGGTCTAGTAACGTAAATACCTATTCAGGTTCCATTTGGTTGTCATTTTAGACAAAATAATTTTTTGTTATTTTTGCTTTAAATGCTTTAAATGGTCAAATTGGTTAAACAATGTTTCTAACTTACTTTCGGTTTAAAAAAAGAAAAAAAGAATTAAATCTCTTCTTTAAAATTCATCGTTTTAGATATTTTTTTTCTGTATATTTTCTGTTTTTTAACTTAATCTGCAAAATGAAAATACGTAGCGAATCTTTAATTAGCATAAAATGTGCCTCTGTTTTGTAGGAATTAGATTTAGGCATTTTGAAAATCTGTTTTTATATTGTTTTTGATGTTTTTTAAGAAAATTTCTAAGCCAAAAACCAACCACTAGCTCAAGGTTAATTTTAGTTACTAACTTTTACTTATGTTTTTTCTTTTTTTGATAATTTTGTTTTCAATTTTTTAGTTGATTTTTGTTTCCTTTGTTATTGTTACTTATAGTACTTAGTGTTTTAAGTCTTTAAATACGGACTGGACTAGATCAATTTATTGCCTTCCAGATCCATTTTGCATCTATATGTCTAATTATGTTTTTTCATGTAAAAATGTATGCAAATAAACGTATTATTATTATTATTATTATTATACAATTTGTTCCTTTAAACCGATGCCATTAGTGGAATTTCCATCAAAATCCGTTTGGTACTTTGCACGTGATGCTGGAACAAACAGACAAAAAGACACACAGACAGACAACAATTCCAAAAATTGGATTTTTGGTTAGAAGCTGACACCAAATATTTCAAAAATATTCAGTGTACAGAAATTGATTTAATTGATATACTTGGCTAAGCGTTTTAGCACTTTTTGGGCATGCGTGCAAGTTTTTTACCGGGGTCCAAATTCTGTCGCAAAACTCTTACTGAAAAAATTGTTCGGTTTTATTTCACTGTCGTAATATAAGCAAAACCCAACAAAAACAAAGTTATGATTGTTTTCCAGAAACCAAAACTACACTTTTTTGCACTCGACGCGCGTTTCGCTAACAATGTTAGCATCATCAGGAGACGATAAACAATGAACTAAATTAATCTACGCTCTATCTTATATACAATCCTTTAGTGGGCGGAGATAAGACTAATAATTTGTGATTGATCACGATTTTTAAACCTATCTCCCCTCAACCAAATAACAAAGTGTACTAACCGGGTGGGTCCTCTATCTTTATTTAAACTATTTCTGCATATGAAAGTATGGAAATCATTAAATCCAGAAATAGTTTAAATAAAGATAGAGGACCCATCCCGTTTAGTACACTTTATTCTTTGGTTGAGGGGAGATAGGATTAAAAATCGTGATCAATCACAAATTATTAGTCTTATCTCCGCCCACTAAAGGATTGTATATAAGATAGAGCGTAGATTAATTTAGTTCATTGTTTATCGTCTCCTGATGATGCTAACGTTGTTAGCGAAATGCGCGTCGAGTGCAAAAAAATGTAGTTTTGGTTTGTGGAAAACAGTCATAACTTTGTTTTAGTGCAACCAAAGGTTCCAAATTCCCAACATAGTTAAAACCCAACAAGTCAATTTACTATATGTTTTACTAGTTCATGATGTTTTGAAAGAGCTCGCAGAAAGTTACCTACCACATAAACTTTTTTCCCTCCCTCCATTATGGGAAATAATTTATGTCTTGCAGCTAGTTGTATCTTATTCCAACAATAAAAAGTAATAAGTTTCTGCTAAAAGGCGAGGTTTTGCTATTTTACGACAGCTATTTAAATGTAAATACGTCTGCATAAAAATGTTCGATAATTTTGCAAAAAAGCGTATTGCCTAAAAACATTTTAATATTATAGCAAAATAGTCCGACTCCAAATGACGGTTGTATCACCCCGTTTTTATAATGAATGGGGTAAATACAGGGTGTCCCATTTAAAGCGATGCACCAGAATTTTCTCGAAAACTGATCAAAATTTTAAAAAAATCCCAAGATATGTCGATTTTGTTTACAAGGGAGGCGCTATTTGGCTATATTGGAATTTTTGCAGGGCACAAAGTAGGTCAAGTGATAGCTTATTTTGAAGGTCTTTAGAAGAAAAAAATAAATTACAAAATGTTCTATAGATGAAAACAAAATCGACGTATCCCGGGATTTCTAAAAAATAAAATTTTCATTTCGTTAAAAACACGATTTTTGCATTGGTCATTGCAACTTTGAAAGTGGATATCTCGAAAACTAATCGCACTGTTGTAAAGGTATATGAAATACCTTCAAAATAACATATCGCTTGTTCGATCCACTTTCCCTATTATTTAAATTCTGGTGGTGAAACTCACCCCTCGAAAGGGGTGTATCCTACAACATTTCAATATAGCCAAAATGTGTCCCACTTGCATAAACATAATCAATGTGTTTTGGAACTTAAAATTTTGATCAGTTTTTGAGAAAATTCAGGTGCATGGAACCTGAGGAAATATTTTCTGATAATTTATTGGTCGACACCACCATTTCCCCGAAAATGACACTAATTTCATGACTTTTGATGATATTTGTTTCTACTGCTCTTTAGAGAGAGAAATAAAAGACACTAATTTCTATTTAAAATACAGTCATTTTTGTTTTTTTTTTCAAGATAGTTTAATTACAGATTTCTAATCAGTTATAAAGAAACTGGCACCGAGGCCTTAGCATAAATTGTATAAAACAGATAAAAAATTATAATATATAATAATAATAATTTAACCAAGTTTTATTAATATCTTCAGTCTTTGTTTTTTAAATGTTTTTTGAGCTTGCGACACACAAATTTTTCTTTACCCACAAATAAAGTGAATATTTATTCCTTATGTTGTTCTTTGTTCTTAAATTATAGTTTTGGATATCTTTTATAAGCTTATTTTTTATTTTGTGTATGTGTTTACTTTGTTCCAGGATTTTTAGTTCTTCTATTTTTAAAACTGGATATTGTTTTTATAAGCTTTCACTTAATATTCTTTGATTTAAAGAAAATATAGTTTTAACGGTAATAATCTAACAATGGTATTTCCATAGCATACTATCAAGTATCTAAGATGAGGCTCTATGAAGCTGTCGTACACTAGTTGTTTGGTCTTGCTGTTTAACATATGGTTGCTACTTTTTATTGCGTCTAGGATTGGTGCTATTTAACAAATAACACTTTCAAAATATGCGCAGTTCATGTTAAATTTGCATTTATTGCTAAGCCTAAATATTTGTACTCTTTAACTTTGCGTAGAATTTTGTTATTTAGTTTTATCACTGGATCTATTGCCTCTTTGTTATTTTGATTTATTAACATGTACACTGTTTTTTCTACATTTAAGTTAAGTTTACTGTAGCACAGCCTGTCAAAATAAGTTTTAAGATCATCGTTTACTATTTGTTCCAGTTTTTCTTTTTTATTCCCGAAAACGCAAATATAGTGTCGTCACAAAACTTTTTATATTTAGCTGTAAGTCCTGCATATCTTAAGTTATGAACATATAAGATGTATTCCAAAGGTCCAAGCATGGTTCCTTGGGCAATACAGACACTGACCTCAGTCGTCTCCTCACTTACTGTCCCATTAACTTGTGTACACTGCTTTCGAGCAGAGGAGTAAGACTTCGTCTTATGAAATTTTTGAAGCATTATATTAATATCTACTGTATTAAACTGATTTTTGTGAATCATGAATTTTGTGATAATAAACTCCACCAACCTTTTTTTAATAACTTTTTCAAAGACTTTACTAAATGTGCTCAACAGAGACATCGCGCGGTAGTTGTTGACATCGGCATGCACACCCTTTTTGTAAACTGGCAATATTTTTCCTGTTTTAAGTTCTTCAGGATATTGTCCTCTATCTAGCAATATATTGACTGTTTTTACAATTATTGGTCCTATTACTTCAAACAAAGTTTCTATATCTTTTTGTGTTACGTTGTCTACACCAGGAGCATATCGTTTTCAGTGCTATTTGTCAGATAAATCAACGACATCGACCAATTCGAACCGAACATAGGGCTATTATCAGCTTTGATAAGGTAAATTATCAGTTTTTAAGAAGCAAAAATCACTCTTCTGAGAGAGCGATTGTCGCTTATTAATCAGGTAAAAATCAACATGTTTTGATAATAGATGAGATCAATAATCGCGTTAATTTCTCCTGCCAGTGCAAATATAGGAATAAATTAATTATTATGAGAGGACTAATCGATTCATATAATTTTTTTTAAACAACCAATTTAAGCGCTCGGTCTATTAGCTTATTGGATCAATTGAATCTCAAAACAAATTATGGTAATATAGATGCAAATTGTACAGAATGTTGGGTTTGATTGAAGTAACCCGTGCCTTTTATTAATGACCTGCAATTAACCGATACGCCTTGGTTGCTTCAGCGAAAACAAGATACCTCGCTATATAATGGAAAGGGAGAGAAAGAAACTTGCAACACCTAATATAATTTCAAAATAACAAAACAGTACAAAACATTCCTATTTACAGGTCAGTGAAGCTGGCCCGCACTCAAAAGTAATAAGTTATATTTGCGCACATTTTTCGCAGTAAGAAACGTGAAGTTGCCCCCCTCCCAAATTTCACATTTTTTAAAACCAAATAGTATAATAAATAGTAATACTTTTGTGCAACAATGCGCGGCCAATAAATTTTTTGCCCAGAAACTCCAACAGGACAAATTTAAAAATTGGGGCTAGAAAGCACGGGTAATCCACCATACAGTCAATTATTTTTTTTATATTGAAAGGAAATGAAAATATCTCGAAAACTGTAGCTTTGAAAGTTTGAACCTTATAACAAAATTTTTGGATAATATTTACGAAAACCAAAATCTGAAAACCGCATATCAATAGCCGATTTACATCTAAAGTTATGATTTTTTTAATATATTTTAACGATTTCTCAAATAACCCCGAAACTAAAGCACTCACGAATTCGGAATTCAGAACAAAATTTATAGTACATATTCAGAGAAACCTAAATCTGAAAACCGTACATGGCTAGTTGCTTTTGCTCCAAAGTTACAAAATATTTTATCCCCCTTTTCCCCCCTTAAACCCCCGACCACCTTACTCAAAAATGAGTTACAAAACACCTTAATCGACGAAAAAAAAAAGTTGTCTGTTGGTCTGTCGGTCGGTTGTCTGACTGTATACACGATAACTCAACTTAATCGATTTTAAAGAAATTTGGTACAAAAATTCTTTATCGGGTGATCATGAACTGATTAACTTTTGGGTAGGCTGGTGGGTGGTTGAAGTTATTCAAGGGGGATAAAATATTTAAAAAATTTGTAACTTTGGAACAAGTAGCGATATAAGGTTTTCAGATTTAAGTTTCCATGAATATCTACTACAAATTTTGTTACAAAGTCCAAATTTGTGGGAGCTTTAGTTTCCAAGTTATTTGAAAAAACGTGAAAATATATTTTTAAAAATCATGACTTTCCAAGTAAAGGGTAAATTCTACGCCATACAGGAAGTAACGACCGTTACACTATTTTACAGTGAATTTGTGTAGGCATAATGTTATATACAACTTTAAGTTCTGTTTATGTTAAACTAAAGAAATAAAGAAATATATTGTTATTACTTTGTGGAAAATATTTTTGACCTGCGAGTAGCTGGCAAGAAAGTATATAGTGTAACGACCGTTCTATAATTACCCTAAAGCAGCTATTGATATGCGGTTTTCAGATTTTGGTTTTCGAAAATATTACCCAAAAATTTTGTTATAAGGTTGAAATCTTTTAAAGCTACAGTTTTCGAGATATTTTTAATTCCTTTCAACATAAAATAATTGATTGTATGGTGGACTAACCGTGCTTTCTAGCACCAATTTCTTTTTCGTCGATTGAGGTGTTTTGGAAGCCAAGTAACTCATTTTTGATAAAATGAAGAAAAGTCAAAATTTGACGATTTTAATAGTCCCCCATACCAAATTGGTATGATAGACTAAAAAAGATCCTAAATCTTTCTGGAAATACCTTCGTTGGCTTAATTTAACCAGTGCTCTTCAGGGTACCTTTTAAGTAGAGTTTGGTAAACAAATTTTTGAAGGTAATGAACCAAATTTAACATATAATATTTATTACTCAAAACTATGAAAATCGCCTTATGAATGGAATTAGGGAATTATTCTCGTTTACAGAAGTTTGTGTGGCTGTCGTATGTAGAGTTCTTTCAAAGGCATCAATAACGTAGACATTAAAACATTGCGGTTAGTGACACCGTAGTTAAATAAACACATTACGTATATAATAAAAACTTGTTTGAATACTGACTTTTTTTCCGAAAGGCTGGAAAAATGCCAATTTATTGCCTATAACAAAAAACTCCTCTCCGGTTGAACTCTTAGTTTATCGCCCCATTAGTACCTTCTCAACTTATCAAAAGTAGCCGAAAAAAATATGTAAAATCAGCTTAAGAGATACCAATCAGAACAGATTTAAAGAGTTTCATAGTACAGTACAGTTCGACTTAAAGTGACAAATGATATTTTTGCACCTGCAGAGAAAAAGTTATGTTATTATTGGATTACAGCAAAGGATTTCATAACTTAAACCATGCAATCTTGGATGCTAAATTAAAATTCTGTTTACAAAATTAATGGAAAATTTAGCGCCCTAATAAATATACAGAAAATATTTGTGGCGTAGAGGGCGAAGGGTGAGGGAATAAATCGGAAAAAAGTTTTTCCTCGACCAGGATTTGAACCCGGGACCTCTAGAATACCAGTATAATGCTCTACCAACTGAGCTACCGAGGAACTGGAGTTTTAACTGGCTATTCGGAAATCCTTTCGTCCGATTCATTTGTGAGTAGGCTTCAAAGATGTCCCCACTACTAACAAATGAATCTGACGAAAGGATTTCCGAATAGCCAGTTAAAACCCCAGTTCCTCGGTAGTCAGAGCATTAGACTGGTATTCTAGAGGTCTCGGGTTCAAATCCTGGTCGAAGAAAAACCTTTTTTCGATTTATTCCCTCACCCTTTGCCCTCTACGCCACAAATATTTTTTGTAAAATTCTTTTGTCTAGGTGATATGGCTTTAAATCGTACGCAAAGATTAGTTATTATGAAAGGGGTTACTGAAGGAAGTATCGTAGGACCCCACTTTTTTCTGTAAAAATGGAAAACTTTTCCAAATTTCTCAATAATTGCATAAGCTATGAATAGGCTGACGATTTTTGATTAATTTGTTTATTTCAAATATCCCAAATGCATCATGCCGTAAATAAAATTAATAATGATCTGGATGTCAATAAGAAGATTTCAGATGCTTATTGCTTGAAGTTAAACATCTCTAAAACTGAATTGTTTTTGGACCTACAAACCAAGCGATAGTTAATACCCCTAATTTTAATAAAAACCTGGCTGGTAAGAAATTTATACTGATTGTTGCAAAAACTTAAGATTTTACCTTGATTCTAACAATATGCGAGTCAACAAACACGTTAATGTCATACCACAGAAATCCTACTTTAAACTAAATCATTTATACTACCAGTTACTGTGGCATTGTTTACTGGCCAACAATTATCAATAGGGATAAAGAACTTCAAAGGCTGCAAAATTCATGTTTGAAGTACTGCTTTGGTTTGCGAAAGTTGATTGATTCGAGAGTTCTGGTTGGTTAACTTTAAATCAAGGATACAGTGTGTCAATGAGCTGCTTTACTTACAAACTAAACAAAAACCATAATCCATTATACCTAATTAGGAAGTGAAAAACATCTGGCGCTGAGCATAGGTACAAAACTCGGCACGGTGCCGGTGGTTTGTACCGTATCCCGCGACATCAATTTGCTTTATTTCAAGGGTCATTTAGCTACAATGCTACAAAGTGCTTTAACAAAATCCCCCCAGTATAAAATTAGTTGCTACCATTTGTTCACGGTTCACCACATAATTTTAGTTTAATTAGAATTGGTTTTATTTTTTACCTTTTGCACTGCCTTTCTAACAAAAGAATACCTGAGAAGGTTTATATTTATTTTCGGTTTATTTTCTGTAAATAAACGGGTAAATTATAGTCAAATTTACCGAGAAAATACAGTTGAGAAAGCTCTGAATACTGGCTACTAGTGACAGATACAAAACACCAAGACTTTTGTATTTTGTATCTTGTAATTTGTATCTTATTAATGAAAATGGCGCAAAAAAGTGAGGTTAGAAATCACTGTAATCTGTATTTAGTCGCTTGTACATTCAATTGTGCGTTCAGCTTAACTGACTAAAATTCTCCGCTTTGTGATCGTAAATTTATGTGCTAGTAGTAGTAGTAAAATAAGGGGAGGCTCCCGGCTCGGCGATTAGGCTCTACGCGAGCCCTTTTCGCCATCTCCCAGAGCTTCCCCCTCATGCTCCCACTCCACCATGGTCGAGCCTTCCCGTCCTTTGGATAAAGGGCAAGATATCCGACCATTTCAGCGTCGGAAGATGTTCCGGCTCGAACACTTCCTCTCCGAAAATTCCTCCTCTGATTCTTCTGTAGGCCGGACACCTTGCAAGATAGTGGTAAATTTATGTGCTATGTCTAAGACGTTTATTTCGTAAGAACTCTAGAGTGCTGTGCAGAAAGTCCATGGTTGGAACCCCTTTGAAACATCAGCAGGTACAAGGTATTCAAGTAAGTGGACTCAACTGTTCGTCGCCATTTTTATAATAATTTTTGACCTTATCACTGGTCCGTTAAAAGTAAAAATTGAACTAGAACCCGCGCCTCACGCCCCACTTTTACACCATTGTTAAAAAAAAATGTTACAGATTTTTTTTACAGAACCTAACGTCTTTGAATATATTTTTACTTTTATCCTAAACGCGTGCTTGGAGTGTACTAAGTGTTATTTCAACACTTGTTCTATAATAAGAATTTTTTTTTTTTCGTTTCTTTTTCGGGTGGTTATATTGAAAAGCTTGAAGTAAAACATGTTTCTACGAAAGTTGACACAAACTTCAGTTGTCCGCCTTATATACCACTAAAGGAACATTACATTACATTGATTATGACAGTTGAGAGAACTGTCACTTTTTTAAAGGTTTTCGATCCAATATCGACAGAAGAGTAAAAAAAGAAATTCGCTTGTCCCACACATTTTGACAGAGCTTGACAGGTACCAAAATTAATGACATTTGTAGGTTTATCGACCTCTATATAATGTAGTTCGAGTCCCTACTCGTTAATATATGTCATCGCACCAGTGGTTTTCTCCATGACAGTAAATGACAGTTAACACAATTGACTTTTTTTTACGGTTTCCGATTTAATATCTCCAACAAAGTAAAAAAAAAGGTATTCGATTTTGCAAAAAAAAATAAATGCTATTTTTAAATTCAGCGATGCCATTTTAGTGGGAATTGATGTTTTTTGGCCCTTATCGGGCATCATAAGCATGTTAATAATAAGCTCATCCCAAACTTTGCCAGGTATCATTGGCTCACCCTGTAGAAATCGGCACCTGGGCCCATGAGACAAAATGCTATCACGTATTGTCCCAATAACATACTTAAACGGCGTTGAAATCCCACTGAGAGAGAAAGAAGGAATAGTGACAAAGTGATATTTAGATAACTTGTGTCACAAAAAAAGGATAAAAATGTGTTTCAAAAACTAGAACTTTTAGTTCCCGTATACGTACGATATTAAAAGGCGCACAAATAAACCTTATAAAAGTCCTTAACATTAGGGACCGTTTGCACCTCATTTTAATTTTAATTATTAATAATCTTTAAAAACTCGAAAACACAACAGAGCAAAGGGAGGTTATAACAATCAGATCGGAATCACTTATTACAGTTGCCAGTGCAAGTCAATTTTTTACATTTCTTTCAAAATTCTAGCCAAACAAAAACAAAAATTGACACCTATATTTACAATTAAAAAGAATATCCGACAAACAGGTCAATGAATCGCTCAATGTCAATTTCAATATGTCTGTTGATATCCAGCAACGCTAAGCCCGTCAGACGAATTTCCGTCATAGTGTTTTTAAGTACTTGTGTTTTTAATCTTATGAGGCATTAGAAGCTTCTTTCTGACGAGGCATTACTGGCAAACATTCAAGAATGTTCTAATCAACGGAAAAATATTGCCACACTTGTTAATTGCCTTGAAAACGTTATCAGGTATGTTTTAATTTAAGCTTTTGCCTACTTCTGACCAATATTGTTTCCAAATACTGACTTTTCCCAATAAAAGTTCAAGAATTTGTGTTTTGGATTAATAAAACAGTTTATAATATTTAGGAACGACTTTAGTTAATTTTTCCTTGATTTTGGCTTCATGTTAAACTTGGTATGAATATGTTCAGGTCAAAAATACTTTTTTATATCCGAATTGATTTCGTCTAAAACTTGTCTATAAATAGAAACTCTATAATGCTGTTCTGTATTTTCAATGGTTTTCGCGGTTCATCATGAATGTATTTAAAGGAACTTTCTGCAATTTCTCGTTTTTTCTTCTTCAGTTTTCTTCAAAGTTGCGCAATTTGACGCTTTGCTCAAAACCAAAAAAAAAAAGTTTACAAATTCCGGGTAGTTCCGGAGATAGGCGAAAAAACAGTCAAGTTCATTTTTCCTTATGGAGACGTACTTTTTTTCTCCTGCCGTTTGGTTCATAAAGGATGATAGATTTTTTACAACCTCATTTTGACAAGTACCTGACATTCTGAGTTAATTGACCATCATCAGCCCAAATTCAAAGATAAAAAACAAAGAAAAAATCGATTTCTAAAATATTAGGTAAAGTTATTTGGTTATAACAAAATATCTTGAGTAGGTTAAAAGCAAAAATTAAAAATTTGTGCTGATGATGGTCAATAAACCCAAAACGTCAGGTGACTTTTCAAAATAAGGTTGCAAAATGTTATCTGTCATCCTTTATGAACCAAACGGCAGGAGAAAAAAATTATGTGTCCATAAGGAAAAATGAACTTGACAGTGCTCCTGTCACACTGAAATGTCACATTTTGAAAATGGACATTTCATTCGATAGATCTTGAAAAAGTGCCTGAAGAAAGTTTAAAGTGTTTTTTGACAGCTTTAAGAATAAGGGCACAGAAAAATAAAAACTAAGAATGAAGATTTCGGTTTTTTCCGACTATCTCCGGAACTAGCCGTAATTTGTAAACTTTTTATTTAATTTTGAGCAAAGCATCAAATTGCACAACTTTGTTGTAATTTAAACCTTTTCTCCTCTCTTCTTACTTTATCTCCTACCGTTTAGGAGATCCCCATGGTGATCATCGAATTTGAAACACCCTGTATAAGGGTTTTTGGGGTCAATAATCAGATTTTAAAAGTTATGATGTTGACAGCTTCTCTTCTTAGGAGGGAGGGGGTATCTAAACAGATTTCGTTTAAAATTGGTGTACAGGGATTTTTGTTGTAGAGTACTGTAGAGGATTACGAATTTGTGCTAAGGTGTTAAAAATTATAAAGTTAATCGCTTCCTTCACCCTCTTGTCCTATGTAACGATACATTACACAAATAGCATCAGTAACTAAAAATTAAAAAATGAATTTGAGTAGAGTAAAAAATGTTTTTTTAATAACAAGCTTCTATAAAAGGTACTAAAAAGTAAAAAAAAATAGCTTTCTGATACCATAATAAAAGCGATGGGCATAAATTAAATTTTGAAATGGAACCTTAAAAATTCGCGCAAAAGGTTCGGGCTAAAAGGTTCGGGGTTCGGGTAAAAAGGTTCGTGGTGTTCGGACAAAATTTGCTGAAAGAAATACTTGAAATAAAATAAAAATGGAACTGAATTGTAACATAAAAATTAAATTTTAAAACCTTTCCGACGGAAAAACGATTTGGCGCATAAAAAATAATGAGGTTTACTTTATTTCATTTTGTGGGGTTTTGGTGGTGGGGTTTGGTGATGGGGTTTGATGAGTTTACACTTAATTAAGGAAAAGCAGAAAAGTAAAAAAGCAAACAACAATCAGGTACAAACTTATTTAGTAGATATCTACCAACCTCACAACCTACCTCCCAGCAAATAATAATTTTTCGCTTTCCGTCGGTTTTACTATTTAATGGAAAAATAAAATAAAATATTTTTGGTGTTCTAATTTAATTTCAAGAATTGAGGTCAGTGATGTGAGACCAAAAATATTATCTTTTGCCACTTTAAAAAATATATTTTTAAAAAATCCTTCGAAAATTTGGCCGAATGTTCGTGGAAAATGTTCGCTGCAAATGTTCGTTGCAAATGTTTGAGTGTTCGGGCAAACGTTCATCGAAAAAGGTTCGCCAGATTTGGCCCTAATTTTTGGACGAACCTATTCGCTCTGTGTAAATGCGCCTTTAGAGGATAATAATAAAAAGACACTCATCACAAGTTTGGTATTTACTAGACTCAAAAGCACTCGAATTTTAAAAACCGTTTTTTTAACGTTTTTTATATAAATTTATTTTAGGTATATGATCGCGACAATCCTCTAAGTTTACGTTGGGATAGATGCGAAAATTTGGTATACAATATTTTATAAAATATAGGTACTTTCTTTTATTTACCAAGATTTTGTGTGTGTTTTTGTTTTTTTTTTAACGCTCATTGTAGTTCGCTATTATGATATTGTTGATATTGTTTTCTGACAAGAGCATGATATTATAGAACAGTATACTAAATTGAATAAAAAAAGTATCCTAAAATTAACTGGTTCTTATTAATTTTGTAAAAGTATTACCCTTTGTGATTACCACAAAGGAAATACTTTCCGTAGGTGTTTCCTTTGTGGTATTACAAACAAATTAAATAAATCGCGCTAAAATAACAAAAAAATATCTTCATCATTACCTCGTTTTTGTAGGTATTTGTGCTTCAGATTCCTCAACGAAAAGTTCATCTCAGGTTTAGTTTCTTTATCCGAATATAACTGAATATCTATATTTATTATGAGCGTGCTCAGCTGCATAACTGTCATACCATACCAACAGGTTTATACCACAGTTTAGTGTTTATTATATCATACAGATTGATTTATAAATTACCTATTTAATAAAATGAAATGAGGGGTACTGAAGGAAATTAGTTACTTTATGGTTACTTTGGTTTATATTTTAAGTTATTTTGATCGGAATAATATCATTAAGTGGTTGTGGGCAAAAACAAAAGTTATTGCCTAAAAACAAGTTCACTTTTAGATTTTGCCAAATAGTCAGTTTTTCAAAGTAAGCATTTCCTGAAGCGTTTTGATGATGGAAATATGTGCGATACATTCTAGACTAGAAAATGCGATGGTGGAAATCTTGATTTTTTTCCGGGGAAGGAAATAACCCTTCTTAAGTGGATTGGATTATACCGAACAAACGATGGGGGCTGCTTCGCGCATTTTTAATTTGTCTTTAACATTCGGGACCCCATTTTTATATAAAAAAAATTGGATTATTTGAAGGAGGGCGGAAACCTTTAAGATATATAAAGAACCTGACACCTATTACTATCACATAACTTTTTAAAAAATGCACTCTTGTAAGGATTAAAATAAGGGTGTTTTAAAAAAATTTCGGTAAGTTTTCTTTTAATTACATTTAACAAAATACTGCGACTTACATCTAAATTAGCTCCATTACCTTTTTTAAGAAAATAAGCTGGTCAAAAATTGAAGTAGCGCACCAGGATTTTTCAATTTCAATTTCAATTTCAAATAAGCTTTATTGTCGTAAAATTCAAAATTTCATTGACAAAGCAAATAGTCTTAAACTAATCAAGTAATATTAATCTAATTGTCTACATAATATAAAATAAATTTTGTTGAAGTGTAAATATCAACAACATCCAAAGTAGATAATTAAACCACAAAGTTTAAATGCTTTACATGAAAGAGAGTTTTAAAATACACATCTAGACATATACAGTTAAAGAAAAAAAGATGTACCTGTAAGGAGTGCAGAATTTAAAATAAACAACACAATAATATTAGTCACAGTAATCATAATTTTAACATTATATATACACTATTAAATTTGATAAAACTCCCCTAAGGTATAAAACGCTTTGGTAACCAAAAATTTTTTTGCTCCACTTCGGAAACAATTGTAATCATCAATAGTCTTTATTTGGTCAGGCAGATGATTATACAGTTTAACACTCTCATATATTATCGAGTTTTTGGTTAGTGTAAATTTTTGGTATTGTTAAAGGTAAATTATTGTTATGGACATTCTAATGCCGACTGTTAACAAACCCTGAGAACTTCTTAAAGACCAAACTAACAGATTCAAAAATAAAAATGGAAGGTACAGTTAAAATTTCCTCCGGTATAAACAACGACCTACAACTCTCTCTGCAGTTTTTTTTGCAAATATAGCGAAGAGCTCTCTTTTGTAGTACAAAGACTGCCTGGATCGATTTTTGTGTCGAATATCCCCAAAAACCAATTCCATATCTAATATGGGACTCCACAAGTGAGAAATATGCGTTTCTGGCAACCTTTTTCCCCAGCTCATGTACAATATTCCTATGTGTAACTCAAACTTTAATTGGGAATCGATGTGCAGCCCTAAAAATTTTACAGTTGGTATATTTTGTATACATTTTTTTTCTAGTTGAACATCGGGTATTAAGCACTTAAATGTTAATATGTTTGTCTTTTTGACTTTAAAAGAAAGTTTGTTTGTGTCACTTGCTCTATGATTATTTTAAAACTATCTAGTGTCTTTGCAGTCCAAAGAGAGTTTGCATCATCTGCGAAAGCTTTTTTTTCTGATATTGGTAAAGATAGGTCGTTAACATAAACAAAGAATAAAATGGGACCCAAGACAGACTCTTGTGGGACGCCATGGGTTATCTTAATTTTAAAAGAGTCAATACCATTTGCTCTCACAAACTGATCTCTCTCAGTAAGCATGGAGTTGAATCAGTTCAGTTTTGTCGACTCGATGCCGTAATGAAGTAGTTTCCGCAACACTATTTCATGATTCACGCAATCAAATGCTTTTGAGAAATTACAAAATACTGCCGCGGCGTACTCATGTTCATTTAATTTTAAATGGAGTTCTTCCAAGAATGAGAAGAGAGCATCGTTGGTACCTTTGGAGCTCTGAAATACAAACTGGTTTTGACTTAGAATATTACGTTTCTTAAAAAAATTCTAAAAGCTGCACTTTTACAATTTTTTCTGTGATTTTTGAGAAAGTGCCTAAGAGAGAAATGGTTCTATAGTTCGAACGATTTGTAGTTTCGCCCCCCTTGAATTGAATTGAATTACCATTGCTGACTTTAGACAAGAAGGAAATATACCTGAGTTTAGAGATAAGTTTATGCAGTTTGTTAGTACTTGCAACGCATTTTCTGGTATATTTTTAAGAATTCTCACATATATGTTATCTGTGCCTGTTGAATTTTGTTTCTTTATGTATCTAAGAGTCGATTTTAGTTCCGTTATATTTGTCATTTTAAACTTATCTTTGTAATTAATACTCGGAAGGTAGGATAGTGGATCAGTAGTGGAATCAAGACGTTCTGATAACTTTGCTGCTATTGACGTATAAAAACTATTGAGATATTGCGCACTGATGTCAATAGAATTTTCCGATTTTGGCGCTTTACCCCTAAATTCATTAATAATATCCCAGTATGCTTTACTCTTGTTATCAGCCCTAATTATACGCTTATTATAATATTTTTGCCTTTTTTATGACCTTTCTATAGATGGACCTATATTTATTAAAGTACTGGATAAACCTTTGACAGTTTGTTAACTTTCTGATAGTAAAAAGGTTTCTTAAGTTTTTACCAGAAATTTTTATCCCTTTTGTTACCCAAAATTTGTTACCTTTTGTTTTAATTTTTCGTAACGGAAAACTATCGTCAAAAATGCACCTTATTTTTTCCTGAAAACTTTGAAAAGAGTTTTGAGAATTTAAGCAGCGTTGCCAATAAACTTGTGTAGCTTCTGGCTATATATTCTCCGTTTTATTTGAGATTTTTTTGGTAACTGGTTAAAAATAACTAACTCTGCTGTCAAATTAGTTGATTAACGTCACAGTTGCTACAAAAGTAATCAATTGTTGTTGCAGAATGGTTGGTAATTCTTGTTGGTTCGTTAACAAATACTTTTAAGTCAAAGGAATTTAACAGATTAATTAAACCTTTAGATTCGCTTGAATCCACATCATCAAAATTGATGTTTAAATCTCCTGCAAGGATTATTTTTGAGGATAAGGGAAACTTTTGCAGCAGAACCTCAAGACTTTCTAAAAATACTGCTGGTCTTTCGGATGGAGGCCTATAAACACATATTACGTAGATGTTACGTTTTTTTATATGAACAATATAAAATTTAAAATTATTTTTAATTATTAAGTAATCGTGTGTATCAATACATTGCACTTCAGAATGACCTAAAATATATTATTGTGCCTCCGTATCCTTTTTCCCTGCAGTATTTCGAAATTGACCTACACCCTGGAATGTAACACAGTTCACTTTCGGTCAACCAATGTTCTGTTAAAAGAATAAAATGCGGACATTTAAAGTTTTCGACTAGAATAAAGAGTTCATCTAGTTTATTTCGTAACGATTGCACATTCAGTAATATGAAAGAAAGTTTGAAATTTGATTTTAGTGTTGTTTTAAGATTTTCGGAGTTGCCTAATCTAAAAAAGAGTTCGGAACTATGTTACATTCATCAATATTGGTACTTATGTTGCTTATAATGTTATATATACTTTGAGCCAACTGCTTTTTTCCAATTTTATTTAAAGCCAGAGATTTGCCGAAAATAAAACACGATGACTAAAGAAATAAGTTCAAATTTAAAAACATTTTACAGTTACCCTTAAGCTTTTCGTAGATTGAAATATTTATCTGGTCTATAAATTTATTAAGAACTGTTCTATTACCCCAGAGAGGAACTGATGAATAGACTAAGTTTGTGTGCTGGCAAAGAGATAACAGTAAGTCAAGAAACTGTTCTCCTATTCGACGACCTTCTATGGCATCTTGTAGACCACCGGATATGATAACAAAGTCGTTCTTCGTAAATTTTTTTACCAGACTTCTGACGTCATCCAATACGTTTTCCATATTTGCGTTATGTTTCGCAACTGTCAATATGCTGTAGTTTTCATCTTGGGAGAACTTCATGAATTTATACAGATCCGTAATAAGGCTGTCCCCTAGTATGAGAACCTGGTGTTGTTGACCAGTCACTGGTGTTGAATGCTCTTTGTGTTGGTTTTGTTGTTTATCCTTTGTGGTTGTAGTTCCTGTATAGTTTAGGTCGCACTGAGTTTCTTTATTTGACAGGTGAGGTTGATTAAAGATACTATATTTTAGCAAAAATAGTTCTTTTTGAGACTGCTTATAATCTTTCATATAGACTAAGTTATCCTCAGTTAAGGTTTGTATTGTAGCTTACATATCGCCTTTCACTGAAGTTAAATTTTCTAGATCCGATTCCAGTTTTTTAATTCTTTTCACCCAAATTTGGGCTTAAATTATGGCTAAAAACTCTGTTTGTCTGATAGAGTCATTCGTCCGTTATAAAGCCCATATTTTGATAAATTTTACTTAGATGCAGTTAGGGGTGAAACACAAAGGTGTCAAAATCGCAATTTTTTTTATTTTTTTTTAAATGTCTCAAAATGAGCCATGTCAAGAGGTGAAAAAACTATTTATCATTCATTTTGTTTTACCTCTAGTTTTTTAGATATCGTTTTTTTTTTCATAAAACAGTACTTTTTTGCTTTGAATGCCTTTGGTTGCTGCACGGTTTGTTTCAAGTTCACCAAATTCGCTCAGATAAAAGCCACAAAAGTAGACCCCTTATCTTTCGCTAAATTTTAGATGAGCATAAGGCGGAATGAGAGCTGCGTAAAATTAAAAAAAAAATCTTAAAACTTCAATTTGGGCTTCCGAACGTCGCTTTTGGATAACTCCCCTGTCATCAAGCCAATTGTATCTCGCCGCAATGAAGTCTCCAAACATAGAAGATAAGGTTTCACTCGAATTCGCATAGGCAACGCTACAAATGAGCACATTTCTACTATTAGAATGGAAATTGAACCGTAGATAGAGATGATCCTGATGAAACCTTGCTTCTTTTTATTAATTGGTATACTAATATTTTAGTATTAAAATCTCTTTAAGTAATTGAAAACTTCTTATACTTTTTTAGGTAGTATCTATACAATAATAATTATAATTAATATAAAAAAGTCAGGGGGGAAGAGGCGTAATGACGTCCAATGTATATACAAAGGACCACGGGATTTTAATTATTTTCTCAGATGTCGGTATTACACCGAGTGATATAAAGTATGAAAAATAATTTTAATTTATTTAAAAAAGTAACAAATCTTACTACGTAGGTGCCTACTTCGTGTGCTCGTGAATTTTTAAATTTACTGCACGTTCAAAGACTGATCCTAAAAACCTTTTATTGAAAGTGCGTCCTTTATCTTTTTTTCTGATCATACTTATTTCTAAAAATCTTGAACGAGGTATTTAGCACTCTTAAATAAATTCTGTATAAACTAAACGTATAAGTTTGTCCTTCTTTATGGCTTTGTTAACATATTTTTTAAATTTAAACTAAAACTTGTTATAGTAAAATTATTGAATGCTGTTGAAATAAATTGCTTAAAATTACATTAAAGATGTTAAATTCAAAATTCTTAAAAATTTTGATCTCTCTCACGGTTTTTGTAAAATATTTAAAAATTTGTCTGTATTTTCTAGATAAACTTGTTGTTTTAAAATAGAGGTCTTATATGTCTTTTGCTGTGTTTTAAAAAATTTTAAATAAATTTAGACTACTAAAATATTGCATAATTAAGAATAAAATTGTGATTGTCATCGTACTCTACACGTTATGCCGTTCAATCAATCAATCTCTGCGTTTCTTTACGTTAAGAGAGAGATAAAGGCAACCCTGGAGTGCTCAGAGTGCAATCTCAAACTCACCTACAATGTCCAATTAAGACATTTTCAGTTTTAAAGTAATATTATTTCTGTTTTGAGTAAACAAAATATGAACTTTTTTAATCTAAGTTATCTTTTGATCCTTATAGAAAAAATGTGTTCCTAACGTGCGCATAATTTAAATTTAGCGCCAAAATCATAAATAAGAAAAAATCAGGTTTTATTTGACTATGAAGCATGGGAATGGTGTTTGAACAATACTTAAACTTAAACAAAAAAATAACTGCTATAACCTACCCGCGCTTATTTGCGTGCGGAAAGAAGCTTTCCTCTACTTTACCGAATGTCAAAGCTTAAATCATTTATTAAGTATGACTTATTTGGTATATTTATTTTATGTTAATATTTTAACTTCTGGGACAACTCTGCGCGAAAGTAATTTGAAGAAAAATCCTCGGGAATAAAAACATTTAACTAACCCAGACCCAACCTAAGCCAATCTTAGCTAACCCAAAGTGATATCGTCGTTGGCACTGCAATACCTGCTATGTGCAATTTTGTTCATTTTATTTTAGTTATTTATGTTTTTTCATTTCAGAATATGTGCTATATGTTTGTGTTTCATAGTTTACTAGTAAAATTATTCTGTAATATCTGCTTAGTATTTTATGGAATGGAAATAACTGCTATGTGTAAAAGTAACACATAGCACACCAACAGCTAGTTGATATCTTTGAGCATTAAGTTGCACATAGCAGGTATTTTCTAACCTGAATGAAAATGTTTATTTATTTTGTTCAGTTTGGCGTTAATTTTGCAATTAGCCAGGAATGCCTGCAGCAATGTAACGGACAGTAATTCGGACGCAAAAAGCAAGGGTATTTATATAAACGCATTTTCATATCCCAATATTTTTTTAATACTCTACAAATTTTAGTTAATTCAGATTTTACATCTGCTTCTCAAGATTCAAGCGACTTATTTTAACACTTCCATTTCAGTGAAGTCCCAATATTGCAATAAAAATGAAACTGTGAGAGATTCTAATGACTATATTCTAGATGACGAACATACAACTATGCAATTCGAAGGTATAGTAAATGTCACATACACACCATTTTTGATAAATATTTAATTTGTTCCCAATTTAAGCCAGTACATCAGTCGACCAAGAGTCAAACGATTTCACAGCATCGGATGAGGAGCCTTTGAGTAATTTAGTAAACAAGTACAATCAAAATAACGGTGGGTATATACATAACATACTTAAGAATTTAGTTGGGTGATTTTTAAACTTTACCTATTAATTAAGGGGAAGTTTTGTTCGAAGTGTCCGTTAACTCTCCTTTCACACTTCCCTCAAATACAATAGATGAGATCGAAAATCAAAACACTAACTTAATACGACGTGAGGAAAGTAACGAAGATTACGATTTAATATTGGAAGAGCAACGTGTAGCTGTACCTACAGCTGAACATGACGAGATGGAAGCATCTACCTTAAAGTCACAAAGGGAAAAAACTAAAAATAAAATATTGAGAGGTGAACTATACACTGGTTATACCCGTTCAAAAACTGAGGGAAGGACAATCAAAAAAAGATGTTTGCATGAAATACCTAAAAAAAAACTATTCGATTATTTCTAGAGTTTGTGCCAGAGCAGTATACCGAGCGGGCCATAAAAAACCGGACCACATGTTTTACGTTATAACTTTTAAACCATACCACCGATTTTAATGCAACAAATTGTTCTTTGCAGGGAATTGAGCAAAACTTTACTAAAAGTATTTTTTTTCTTAAAATCCAAGATGGCGGACAGAAACAAACTTTACCCTTTAAAGAGCCTCGTTTATTCTTAAGTTGCCGAAATTTTTTGGATTCTTTTATAAAATAGTAAAAAAGCCTTGTTTCTTCCACGCAGAACGAGGTACAAATCATTAAAATCGGTTAAGTGGTTCCTAAAAAAAATAAGAAATTTTTAATCAGTGTTTTACGGATTATGCGATTGCCGTCTCAATTCTGTCTGTATACATTTTCTCATAAATTCGTTATTACTAAACCGATTTTAATGAAATAAAAAGCCTCATTGTTCTTTAAGTACTGCTATTGAAATTTGTCGCCATCTTGAAATCCAAGATGACGGACAAAATCAAGCTTGCCCTTTTAAATAGTCTCGTTTATTTATATGTTCTGTAAACTTTTAAATATTTTTTTAAATTCATACAAAAGTCCTACTTTCGCCACACACAACGAGCTATAAGTCATCAAAATCGGTTTGGTGGTTCTCCAAAAATTAATTTTTATTTCCATCTCTGTTTTCCAGGTTATACGATTGCCTTCTCAAATTGATACTCAACCGATTTCAATAAAATAAAAAACATCATGGCGAAGATGAAAAACTCAGATTACTATCGAAATTTGTTGCCATTTGGAAACCCAATATGGCGGACACAATTAAATTTATCCCTTTAAAGAAACTAAACTAGATTTAACAGCAACATATGAAAAAATGTTCCTTTATAAAGGGGAGAATTTGATTTAATCCTCCATCTTGAATTTTATGGCGCCAAATTTCAATAGTAATCTCCAAAAAGCAATTGATTTTCGCCATGATGTTTTTCATTTTATTAAAATCGGTTTAGTAATAATGAATTTATGAGGAAACGAATGCAGACAGAATCAGCAAGGCAATCGTACAATTTGTACCCATAGTCTGTAAAACAATAAGTGAATAAAAAATTAATTTTTTAATAACCACTAAACAGTTTTTAATGATTTGTACCTAGTTATACGCGGCGGAGACAGAGCTTTTTTACAAATTTAAAAAAAGTCAAAAGGTTCTCGATACATAAGAATAATCGAGCGTCTTTGAGGGTCAAATTTGATTTTGTCCGCAATCTTGGGTTTACAAATTACGACAAATTTTAAGTATGCTTAATGCTTTTTATTTACTAAATTAAACATACATTTCTACATTTCTACAAATAAAAAATTTTTTTAGAAAATATGAATAAACGAGCCTCTTTGAAGGGTCAAGTTTGATTCTGTCTGCCATCTTAAATTTCAAGGTGGCGGCAAATTTCAATAGCAGTGGTTAAAAAACAATCAATTTTCGCCATGCTACCTTTTATTTCATTGAAATCGGTATTGTAAGAATGAATTTATGAGAAAATGTATGCAGACAGAATTGAGACGGCAATTGCATAATCCGTAAAAATCTGATTGAACATTTTTAATTTTTTTGGGAACCACTTAACCGATTTTAATGATTCGTACCACGTTCTGCGTGACAGAAAGAGAGCTTTTTTACAAATTCATAAAAAAATCCTAAAATATTCCGTAACATAAGAATAAACGTGGCTCTTTGAAGGGTAAAGTTTCGTTTTTTTTTGCCATATTAGATTTTAAGATGGAAAAAAAATTTTGTTCAAAGTGCTGCTCAATTCCCTGCAAAAAGCAGTATATTGCATTAAAATCGGTGGCATGGTTCGAAAGTTATAACGGAAAACATTTTGTCCGGTTTCTTATGGCCCACCCGGTATTCGAGAGGTTTAGTGACAATAAAAGAGCCTGAATGAAGAAGAAAACACAAAATTTACACAATGTCACAAGAATGTTTTTTCTCACAAAGGTAATGACGAGTTTGGACATAAAGATTTGGACAATCTACTCAGAACAAGAAGATGATAATAATACCACTAGCAAACAGAAAGAAACTTCTGGTTTTTCAGCTAAAATCAAACAAAATAAAGGGAATACCCAGAAACTTCAACAATGGCTTCGAGATTTACCTAAGGTTCCAAGCTATTATTGTCGGAGTTCTTGAAAGAAAATGTATATAGAATCAGTATTTAGATCGACTTGACATATTTACAAGGTGTACAAAACATTTTGTAAAGAGAATAACACCCAATTTGTATCACGCAAACTATTTAGAAAAGTATAGTGGAAAGATCAGTGTGATCTCTGTTGTGCACGGAAAACAGGAAACGTTTTAGAAGAAATATACAACGATCACTTAATAAAAAAAATGAGGCTACAGAAACTAAGAAAAAAGCAAAATAATCTGCCAGTCAGGAGAAGTTTGTCATAACGATGGATCTGCATAGTGTTTTATTGGCACTAAAGTTAGAGGCATCTGCCATTTATTATAAACAGAAACTGAAAATTCACAACTTTACAGTTTTCGAACTAAATAACAAAACTGTAGATTTCTACGTTTGGCATGAATGCAATGGTGGTGTAACAGCAAATGAGTTTGTAAGCTGTATCGTCGAAGAAAAACGCAAAAAGAATATTGTTTTGGTATCTGACGGGTGCGGGTATCAAAACCGAAACAAGATGCTTTCAAGTGCACTTCTACAACTTGCTCAGAATTCGAAGATTACAATTGAACAGCTGATACTGGAACGTGACCATACAATGATTCTGTTCCTCGTTAGAGTCATATTTTAAACCTCCAATTTATGCTTCAAGTGACCCTATAATATTCACAACCTAAATTTTACTTTTTTTTAATTATAAGAATATGTCAAATAATTTGACAAGTATGAGAACATGCCAAATAATTTGACAAGTATCAAGCCGGCTATGACAGCAAAAGTCACAGATATACGTGACCTTTTGTATTTGCCAACAGGAGAATTGAAATATAAATTAAATCAAAACGATACACGGGAAGATTTAAAATTAATTAGAAATAGGCAAATATATCTCAAAATAACACCAGGCCAGTTATATTCGCGGCAAATTCGATTAAGTAAAAGCAAATTTTGGCATTTACTTAAAGAGACTATCATCCGTTTTATGACCTGACTTCCTCATAAATAATTCACATTATTTCCACGTGTTTTTTTAAATTTATTATGTAAGCCCTTATTTTAATCTTTTTTAATTTTTGAAAGTCTGCATTTTTAAAAAGCTAGAGACTGTTATAAATACGGAATTAAAGATAAATGTGTGCTCTATCTATCTAACGTATTTGTTAAACAGGTTGGAAACTTAATAAAAATCGTCTGTAAATAAAACAAAATTAAAATTCCATGTTTTCTTTTTATATTTTAAAAGTTTAGTAGTCCCCCATACAAATATGGTATGGGTGACTATTAAAATTTTGACTTTTCTTAATTTTATCAAGAATGAGTTACTAAGGTTCCAAAACACCTTAATCGACGAAAAAAAAAGTTTCCAGTCGGTCTGTTGTCTGTTGTCTGTCTGTATGCACGGTAACTCAAGAACGCCTTAATCGATGTTAACGAAATTTGGTAAAAAAATCCTCTATCGGATGACCATGAACTGATTGAAGGGGGGAAAACGGGGATAACATATTTTAAAAAATTGTAACTTTCGAACAAAAGCAAGTGGCGATATACGGTTTTCAGATTTAAGTTTCCATGAACATGTACTACAAATTTCGTTATAAACTCCAAATTCGTGGGAGCTTAAAAACGTTAAAATATATTTAAAAACTCATAACTTTAGAAGTAAAGCAGCTATTGATATGCAGCTATAATTGCTTGTATGGTGAACTATCCCTGCTTCCTAGCACCAATTTTTGTTATAAAAACCACCCTCCAACCCCCTGAAAAATTAATATTTTTGCTACTGCGTTTCGTAATCTAAAATTTTTAAAGTTTTTTTAATGCATCACACATGTTTCCAAATTCAATAAGCAAACGGCAAATATACGAGAATAGACTAAAAATATTTGACAAAATGCGATCCAGAAAATGAAATTTTTATTGGTAATAGTCTGTTTTTGTATCGTTCTTTTTCCCACCTTGTTAGGCTTATCGTTATAAAAGTTGTGCTTATCGTCATTTTTTGTGGGGTATATTTTACAATAGATTTTTAACATATGCATTTTTATAAAATTATTGCAAATTATTAATATGGTTCTTAAAATTTAAAATTCATATAAAATTTACTTAACTCCTTTCGTTATTTGAAGCGGTCCAACAATTTTACGATTTTATCATTACACCGTGATGATTCTTAATAAGGATGAAACATATCTGTATAGGGTGTCTGGATTCTCCATTAGACATTGGAGGCCTGGTCGTAAAGAAGTGAGAAAAAAAAACGCTGTGTCCGATATGCCACGACGAGTGTTACTTTCATTTTTTATTTGCGGACACGAGATTCATTTTTTGTTATTAGTGATATTTTGGAACGCTTAAAATTTTGACAACTTTGTCAGCCGCTGTGGTAATGTTTAACAACCACTACCACTACCACTCATCGATTTTACCAGAGTTTATGGAACAAATTAAAAACTGTCACTTGTAAAAAAATTTAGAGACGAGAAAAAATAAAAAATTTGGCTTAATTTTACCATATAAGTGTTTTATATCTTGGAACGCCAAAATTCTCTAATACTAACCAGAAAAATAACCACAACCACAACGAAATGGATTCGTAGCTTACGGCAGTGGTAGTGGTTAATTACCACTACGGAATGACGTTTAGCTATTGTGCAGACGCAGTAATTACCACACACAACCACTACGAAGTGTCAAATAAGCATTCGAAAATATCCCTATTGTTATTTAAGTTATTTATTTAGGCAAAAACGGGTTGCTTTCGGCGGTTATTGCAGAAGTGTAACCAAATTACGGATGATTTTTCCTTAAAAACGCTAAAGCTTTTTTGAAGTATTTATACTGACCCTAAAATGGGTTTTAAAGCGATAAACGATCGATTGTGTTTATAAGCCCTTCAAGAAGCCCGTATAAACAAAGTAATTCACATTGAATTTTTTATTTATTGTCACCCATAGATTTCTTGTGCCATCTAATTAAAAATACCAAGTCAATATTTTAACATATTGGTCCTAAGATCGCGGTTCTTCAAAAGCCGTCAGAAAATCTCGCCGTTACAAAGAATCTAACGATTTTGAAACAGAAGTTTACACTTAATACTTTTTTATCAGGACTATTTGCCAATATTCCTTAAAATTTGGTTTGTTAATACTGTACTAGGAAATAAACAAAATAACAGAATGAGAAATAAATTCCCAATGTCCATAGTGGAGTTAAATATAAATAAAAAGAGAGCTTTAACAACAAAAAAATGTTGGATTTTTCGCCTTCTCCACCAGTTCTACCACTGACTGGTTTCAGACACAGTCCATCCACCAGGCGGGTTCTCTACTATGACGAATCGATAGCAAAAAAACGAACTTTATAAAATACACCGGAGTACCACAAGAATACATACCGGGTGCGACTTGGAGATTAGACGCAGACACGTGTTTCACTCTTTTTAGAGATCATCAGTGCGACATAAGTTTTTATAATCGAATAATATACACAATCTAATCAAAAAGTCATGGACAAATTTTTGGCACAACATTAGTTAATAGAATGAGAAATAAATTCCCAATGTCTATAGTGGAGTTAAATATAAATAAAAAGCGAGTTTTACCAACAGAAAACTGTTGGATTTTTCGCCTTCTCCACCAGTTCTACCAATGACTGGTTTCAGACACAGTCCATCCACCAGTCGGGTTCTCTACTATGACGAATCGATAGCAAAAAAACGAACTTTATAAAATACACCGGAGTACCACAAGAATACATACCGGGTGCGACTTGGAGACTAGACGCAGACACGTGTTTCACTCTTGTTAGAGATCATCAGTGAGACATAAGTTTTTATAAATGATTAATATGAACAATCTAATCAAAAAGTCATGGACAAATGTTTGGCACAACATTAGTTAACAGAATGAGAAATAAATTCCCAATGTCCATAGTGGTGTTAAATATAAATAAAAAGAGAGATTTACCAACAGAAAACTGTTGGATTTTTCGCCTTCTTCACCAGTTCTACCACTTCCAACAATTTTCTGTTGGTAAAACTCTCTTTTTATTTATATTTAACTCCACCATGGCCATTGGGAATTTATTTATTATTCTGTTAACTAATGTTGTGCTGAACATTTGTCCATGATGTTTTGATTTGATCGTTCATATTATTCGACTATAAAAAGTTATGTCGCACTGATGATCTACCGGGTGCGACTTGGAGACTAGACGCAGACACGTGTTTCACTCTTGTTAGAGATCATCAGTGAGACATAAGTTTTTATAAATGATTAATATACACAATCTAATCAAAAAGTCATGGACAAATTTTTGGCACAACATTAGTTAATAGAATGAGAAATAAATTCCCAATGTCCATAGTGGAGTTAAATATAAATAAAAAGCGAGTTTTACCAACAGAAAACTGTTGGATTTTTCGCCTTCTCCACCAGTTCTACCAATGACTGGTTTCAGACACAGTCCATCCACCAGTCGGGTTCTCTACTATGACGAATCGATAGCAAAAAAACGAACTTTATAAAATACACCGGAGTACCACAAGAATACATACCGGGTGCGACTTGGAGACTAGACACAGACACGTGTTTCACTCTTGTTAGAGATCATCAGTGAGACATAAGTTTTTATAAATGATTAATATGAACAATCTAATCAAAAAGTCATGGACAAATGTTTGGCACAACATTAGTTAACAGAATGAGAAATAAATTCCCAATGTCCATAGTGGTGTTAAATATAAATAAAAAGAGAGATTTACCAACAGAAAACTGTTGGATTTTTCGCCTTCTTCACCAGTTCTACCACTTCCAACAATTTTCTGTTGGTAAAACTCTCTTTTTATTTATATTTAACTCCACCATGGCCATTGGGAATTTATTTATTATTCTGTTAACTAATATTGTGCTGAACATTTGTCCATGATGTTTTGATTTGATCGTTCATATTATTCGACTATAAAAACTTATGTCGCACTGATGATCTCTAACAAGAGTGAAAAACGTGTCTGCGTCTAGTCTCCAAGTCGCACCCGGTATGTATTCTTGTGGTACTCCGGTGTATTGTATAAAGTTCGTTTTTTTGCTATCGATTCGTCATAGTAGAGAACCCGAATGGTGGATGGACTGTATCTGAAACCAGTCAGTGGTAGAACTGGTGGAGAAAGCGAAAAATCCAACAGTTTTCTGTTGATAAAACTCTCTTTTTATTTATATTTAACTCCACTATGGACATTGGGAATTTATTTCTTATTCTGTTAACTAATGTTGTGCCGATCATTTGTCCATGACTTTTTGATTACATCGTTCATATTATTCGACTATAAAAACTTATGTCGCACTAATGATCTCTAACAAGAGTGAATAGTCTCCAAGTCGCACCCGGTATGTATTCTTGTGGTACTCCGGTGTATTTTATAAATTTTGTTTTTTTTGCTATCGATTCGTCATAGTAGAGAACCCGACTGGTGGATGGACTGTGTCTGAAACCAGTCAGTGGTAGAACTGGTGGAGAAGGCGAAAAATCCAACAGTTTTCTGTTGGTAAAACTCTCTTTTTATTATTAAACAAAATGTCAGTTTTAATTTTTGTAGGCTGTTTTTCTGAAAACCCTGTTTTTTATTTAAAAATGTATGTTATTAAGCTTATTTTTATATGTAAACAAACCTTTAAAACTTTTAACGTACAAAACCTTAGATAGCCATGGAATATTTCGCTGTCAATTACTTAGTTTAGACGGGCCCGTTAAACCGTTTAAATTTCAAACCGTTTTCCTAAAACGCATGTATAAACACTCCTAAACCGTTTTAAGAGGTCCGATGCGCTTTTTGCTAAAATCGTTTTAAAAATGCGGATTAGCATTTGTAAAACCGTTTAAAAGTGCGTATAAACCCTCAAACCGTTTTTGAAGCCAGTGCTGCCAACCGAAAAGTTCAAAATGAGTTCGATTCCGATGTGAAACCAGGTATGTATCGACTATACCAACCAGTCGGCTTTTGGTTGCATTAAAATAAAAACGGTTTACGGGCCGTATAAACTAAGTAACTGTTCAGAAAAGTCACACAAATTCTGTGTTTGCTTTAACATCGTGAGAATTTTCGACACTTTTTGACGTTTATTGGTACGCGTAGTAACAGTTTAGCTCCGCCATAAACTAGTCCTGCAGAATATCTTTAAAATATTAAATTTACAAAATGCTATTAAAAAAATGGCGCAGTTTATTTTACAATGTTAGGATAAATATGAAGGACTCTGTGTCTTTATTTTAAATGAGGCGATATATAAAAATCGCCCCTTTCCAGAATTCTGACTGGTTTCTGTCGTTTCTGAAGAATCGCGAACTTTGCCAGAAGCTGCCATTTTTTTATGTTTATGGGAGCAATAGGAACGTGCTGTGCCATTTTCGATTTCTACGATGCAATTTTCTGTAAAATTTGTTTAAAGCCAATTTTTTATCCAAAACCTGAGGATTGTTTTTGGTGCTGTGCACGCATGCTTTTATTTAGAAAAAAATATCTTAAAACCATATTCTTCCAAAATTTTCATTGGAAGGGGAAATTTCTCACCGCAATGCCAAATATGAGAATTCCGGAAATTTTCAGGGGATATTAAATTTTTACAGCGAAATGTCCGCTTTAATTTTTCGTAAATTCCACATCTCTTATGAGAGTTCGAAGATATTGGGAGGTATTTCTAAGCGAAATAGCGAGAAACTAATAAATATGTTATGGGCTCGATATTTAAAAAAGTAATAATGATAAAAACCGTATGGCAGTATGTCAACCCGTTTTTATACTAAAGATGTTTTTGGAAAAATATGCATTTTAATATTTCTCCTATACCTAACTTTTTTATTTATGAAAAATAGTTAAAATTACTTTTTGGTGTCAATTGATTTTTTATAGATAATTTGAAGCAGAATTTATATATCACATTGGATTTTACCTGTAGCGTTTAGTTTTTGAAATATAACATTAATTTGGTATTTTTTCCATGGAATGACCTACTTTTTACTTGATTTTTAAATTAGGCGTGAAATTTCTTTTAAAATGATGTATCGCACTTAAACTAACGTTTTTATATGTTTATATGGTTAATATTTCCTTTATTTTCTTAATAATGTTTTTGTTTTTTTATTTTTATATTTTATTTTAGCTTTTTGCAAAAGTTATTTAATAAAAATAAATAAGTAAATAATGAAAAAAATTAAAATAATCAAAACGAAAATAGGTATTAAAAAAATAAAAATTTAAATATCATATGCGTTACACCATTTTAAAAAAAATTTTATGCTGATCTCAACAATCGAATTAAAAATATGCCACTTAATGAAATATATAGCAACTTAGTGTTATATCTCTACTTAAAATTATTAATAAAAAAGCAATTTCGACCAATAAGACATTTTCATTAATTAAAGTAACACTCGTGGCATATCGGACAAAGCGTTTTTGTTTCTCACTTCAATACGACCAGGCCTCCAACGTCTAATGGAGAATCCAGACACCTACAGAGCTATTTCATCCTTATAAGGAATCATCAGGGAGTCATAGGATTGTACCTGGCAGTTGAAGCTACACAGGCAACCATGCACAGCTCTCGAATTTAAAACAAACAGTTGGTAATCCGTGGACACGTGGTACCTGTGTGCGCCACCCGTGCAATAAACAGAGAAACAAAAAAAATCAAAATTGAAAAGTGAAGAAGACTGTAAATAGAGAATCCTGTACCTTTCGGCAGGTTACAAGGAAGAAACCTGTTAAAATATAAGGTCACTGTAACATAACTTTTAAAAAGAGGTAAAATTTGCAGCAGCACCGCCCCCAATTGAAGCTTCATGTTACTTTAATTTTTATTTGCGGACACGAGATTTATTTTGTTGTTTTTAAATATTTTCGTTAATAAGAAGTTAAAGGTGAAATTCTAAAACATATTTTTTTCAAAAAAAACCCCGGGTTGACATATTTTCATGCAGTTTTAGCCATTATTAATTTCTTAAAAATCGAGCCTATAACATGTATTAGTTTTTTACTATCTCTCTTAGAAATACCCAAAACCCCCAAATCCCCTCGAATTTAGACCACCCTGTACCTATAATCAATCAGAAACAAAACTCTTAGCAAAATGTATGAGCATCGTTTTCACTTAAAGTATGACCCCTTCATCTATTCGCCCCCCCCCCCCCTGGCATCTTTTTGAATCCGAATTTTCCTGTTAATGAGTGTTGAAAACCGGTAGTTTTATTCTCATTTATTTAGACAATAACGCAATTAATTAGTAAACTAAGGAAATCATCAGATCAAGATGGTTGATCTTTTAATTAAAATAATAAATAGTTGAAGCTCATCTATCCATATCGCTTAGATGCATTTAATGAAAATATTTGATGCTTATTAATAACTACACGATGTTCATTAACAGTGATTTATAGTGCGTGCGATGAAGAATAATGCACATTATCATTTTACCTACTCGCCAGCCAACTGAACTTCATCAGAAACTCATCTTTAATGGAAAATAGCCCAAAATGGTAAAATTTAGAACTACACCAAAAATTTTTTTAGTTTTTACCAAAAATGACTTCAGAAATATGATATAATAACAAACTGTCAAAAAATAAAATGGCCAACAGTATCTAACTAAAAATAAATACGATTAAAAAACCATTTATTTTTTTGTTGCTTTCAGGAAAATATATTTCAATTAACAGTTCTCAATAAAAAATAAATAATAAATAAATTTATAGAAATTGTTAAAAAATTAAAAACAACTTAATTTCTTACTCATCAAAGATCAGTTATCCAGTCTTCGATTGGATGACGACAGTAGAGGAGAAAATTGGAAATAAGCTGTTAAAAAAATCCCGAGACCACAAAGTTATTGTCATCCATGAGAATTTCGTGATTTTTTATTGCAAGCTTTTATTTAACTCTCTATGTATGTATGTATGTATGTTCCAGTGACAATACAATAATATGATATTACTAGGCACCCCCTCCACTCCTACGAGGGAAGTGAAAGGGGGAAAACGCCTAAGTCTTTCCGATTTCAACCAAAATTGGTATATGGGGATTTTTGGGGATAAGAAATACGAATTTTTATCAGATTTTGAAAATTCAATATGGTGGGTTCAAGATGAACGGTTTTGGGTCTAACTAATTTTGAGTGACTTATACATATCCGATTGTCTTCAAATTTGGCATGCGTTTATAGTTACGGTGACAATACAATAGTATTATTAGGCACCCCTCTTCTCTCCTACGATGGGCGTGGAGGGGGGAAAACACGTAAGGTTGCCGATTTCAACCAAAATTGTTATACGGCGGCCTTTGTGGATAAAGAAAAAGAATTTTTGATCAGATTTTAAAAATTCACATCCGATTGTCCTCAAATTTGGTACGCGTTTATAGTTTCGGTAACAATAAAATAATATGGTATTTTGAGGGACCCACCTCCCCCTAAATAGGGAAGTGGAGGCGGGAAAAAATTTAGTTCGATTTCAATCAAAATTGGCATGCACGGGTTTTTAGAGAAGGGGATTATAAATATCAGTATGGCGAATCCAAAACGGACGATTTAGGGTACAAATCTAAAAATTAAAAATAATTGCTTGTATTGTTATGATATCAGAATGCTAATAATTGTTTTCTACTTTTTAGTGTACTTTATATTTTATAAAAGCTTGTATCTAAAAAGCTTTTTTTTATATAGAATTATTAGCACAAAAGTGGTGACCTCCCTATGTTTGTTGTGTTCGAGTTTTTAGGGGTTATTTTGTAAACTAAACAATAAAGACATTTTTTAATCATTACATAATAATCCTACATATATAAGGTACATCTTCAAAACAGTTTTATATTTGCAATGTTGCCATTTGCACCTAAACTTGGCAACAACTTTCTTATTTTAAATTGAGCATTAAATATATTTTGTATTTTCTAATCCTCCATAAAACTCCTAATTTAGTGGTAATTGCTTCCTTATTTTTTTATATTTCATAATTTTTAGTCTAAATTTGACTGCTAGAAAAATGGCGAATGTCAACTTATAGTTGACACATAAGTGTAAAATTTAACACTTTACCTGCAGAAAATGATTTGGTCTGTTCCATTATGTATAAAATATTGCTCCTGCTGGTACAACGTGTGCAAAAAATATGTTTCATATGCGATTTACAAATTTGTGGCCCCTATTCTATTGCTCGGTTTTCTGCAAAAGCCGCCGTATTACTCACAATTACTTTTAGGTAGATATAGAGAAATCAGCAGAAAATTTGTAAAAATATAATAATAAAAATGTACAGGGTGTCTAATTTGAAAAACAGATTTTTTTTTACTAGTTGGAACATAATGGAACAGGCCAAAGCATTTTCTGGTAAAGTGTTAAATTTTACATTTATGTGTCGACAAAAAATTAGGAAACTAATAATAAATAAAATAAATAAACTTTAAGATAAGTATAGAGAAGCAAATGTCAATAAATTAGGAAATTTGTGGAGAATTAGAAAATAAAAAAAATATACCGAGTTTTCAATTTAATTTATAATTGTTGCCAAGTTTATGTGCAAAAGAAAACATTGCAAATATAAAATTTTTTTAGAAATTTACCACATGTAGGCTAATGTTATTACACAAAGTTTAAGAATTTTCTATCGTTTAGTTCGTAAAATAATCTAATAGGTTAGTCACCTTGAAAAACCCGGTATAGATAACGAAAAGTCGCAAATGAAAGTACCTACTTAATTATTAAGAAAAGGAGGGAAATAATTAAAAGTAGTTAACCACCCGAATAAAGAATTAAATGATGTTTTAAATAATTATTAAAAATAAAAAAAATTTATTTTTTATTTTTTTGTTTATATATAAAGAAAAATAAAGTTTCACTTGCATTGAATAATAATATATGACCTTGACAATGAAATTCGTAAACAATGTGTTTTGTTTATTTAGAAAAACCATATATAAAAAGAAGACAATTCCAACTGTCATTTGGTCGTTTTAGCGAGTAAAAGTATTATGTACTTTTTCAAATTACCCTTTGGTCAGTTCAAACATTATTTTGGTACACATAATAAATTAAAATAAATTATAAAAACTCCCTTAGTTGCTTTCAACAAATCACTTAATTTAATTTCAGTTCGATATTGTTAAGCATAAAAAATATTAGTTTTGTTTAATGTATCACAAGAGTCTTCCTGTCAAATTTTTTTACGCAACACAGGCTAAAAGTAATCTCCATCGGTGGTTACCTCTTATTTTGATTAAACACACACAGCTTTCCATATAAATAGTGTGTAAATCCAAAAGCTTTCCAAAATGTACGCATCATTGGTACCGACCGACGGATTAATAAAAAACGTTTTTTCAAAATTTTCCATAGCGCAAATAGCTATGTCAAAGATTTTTGTGTTGGTGACTACACAACTTACTTGAATACACAGTAGTGCAAAATTCATACAATTTATCAAAGATTATACCTTCTCTCTTAAACATGGTCGTCACAACTGACTAAAAGTATGAAGCATAAAAAAGCATCTACAATTATAATTTTAAAACGATAATTTTTATAATTCGTTGTATAAATAGACTCAAGGTAAGTAGAATTAATGACATTGAACTGGGTAAGTATAAACATTAATTTTGCATAATGTTATGTAATGTAGATCTCAAATATCGGTGTATTGACAGCACTACCGAAGGACGGTAATTCATATGACAAATGTAAATTATGCTAAATTGAAGACGGAAGACTGAATTGCTTAAAGTTTATTTTTCGCAAGAATACATACTGCAGTCAGTGGGAGTTCCCATCCAAAAAAAAACATTCAGTTTTGTACTGTCATATGTATGTTACTTTTATACCTAGAGCGTAAACTAGTACTTTTGCGTTCGTGGCTTACTCTTATTGACCGAGTATGCGTGGAGAACAAGTAACTTCAAATTTTCGCACTCTACTCCGCAAAACATTGTTCTGCATTGCCGAATTTGGTAGCATTATATTTACCGGGTGGGCCATAAAAAACCGGACCAAATGTTTTCCGTTATAACTTTCGAACCAAACCACCGATTTTAATGAGACAAACTGCTTTTTGCAGGGAATTTAGCAGGACTTTGAGCTGAAATATCTTTTAGTCCGCCAAATTAAAATCTAAGATGACGGACATAAACAAACTTTACCCTTCAAAGTGCCACATTTATTCTTATTTTACGAAAGATTTTTGGATTTTTTTATAAATTCGTAAAAAAGCATTGTTTCTGCCACGCAGAACGAGATGCGAGTCATTAAAATCGGTTAAGTGGTTCTCAACAAAAATTAAACATTTTCAATCAGTGTTTTACGGATTATGCGATTGCCGTCTCAATTCTGTCTGCATACATTTTCTCATAAATTCGTTACTTAAATTACTTAACCGATCTTGATGAAATAAAAAGCCTCATGGCGAAAAGCGATTGTTCTTTAACTAATGCTACTGCTATTGAAATTTGTCGCCATCTTGAATTCCAAGATGACGGACAAAATCAAACTTGTTCCCTTAAAGTAAACTTTTAAATATTTTTTTTAATTTGTACCAAAGTTCTCCTTTCGCCACGCACAACGAGGTATAAATCATCAAAATTGGTTTGGTGGTTCTCCAAAAATTAATTTTTGTTTCCATCACTGTTTTCCAGATTATACGATTGCCTTTTCAAATTAATACTCAACCGATTTCAATAAAATAAAAAGCATCATGGCAAAGATCAAAAACTATTAAAGGATCACTATCGAAATTTGTTGCCATTTTGAAATCCAATTAAATTTATCTCTTCAAAAAGCTCGCTTATTCTTAGATTTCAAGAACCTAAAAGTGCCCTTTCTCCAATGCGATAGCTAGGAACAAATCATTAAAATCAGTTTAGAGGTTCTCAAACAATTAATTTTTGTTTTAACCATTTAACCATAAAAAATATCATGGAAAGAATCGATTTATCTTTAAAGATCGCCATTGAAATTTGCCACCATTTAAAAAAGCCGCTCGTTTTTTGTTGAGAGTAAAGAGAAATCGATTCCTGCCATGATATGTTTTATGAAGAAACAATGGTTAAAACAAAAATTAATTTTTTGAGAACCACTAAACCGATTTTAATGATTCGTAGCTAGCTATGCGAGTTGGAGAAAGGGTATTTTTAGGTTCTTGAAACCTAAGAAAAAACGAGTTTCTCTGAAGAGATAAATTTAATTGTGTTCGCCATCTTGGCTTTCAAAATGGCGACAAATTTCAATAGTAATCTTTTTTGAGAAGGCAATCATATAATCTAGAAAATAGTGATATAAACAAAAACTAATTTTTGGAGAACCACCAAACCGACTTTGTGCCTCGTTGTACGTGGCGAAAGCAAAACTTTTGTACAAATTAAAAAAAAAATATTTAAAAGTTTACAGAACATATAAATAAACGAGCCTCTTTAAAGGGACAAGTTTGATTTTGTCCGTCATCTTGTATTTCAAGATGGCGACAAATTTCAATAGCAGTGGTTAAAGAACAATCGATTTTCGCCATGAAGCTTTCTATTTTATCAAAATCGGTTTGATAACAACGAATTTATGAGAAAATGTATGCAGACAGAATTGAGACGACAATCGCATAATCCGTAAAACACTGATTGAATTTTTTTTATTTTTTGGGAACCACTTAACCGATTTTAATGATTTGCACCTCGTTCTTCGTGGCAGAAACAAAGCTTTTTTACGAATTAATAAAAAAATCCAAAAAATTTTTGTAAAATAAGAATAAACTAGGCTCTTTGAAGGGTAAAGTTTGTTTCTGTCCGCCATCTTAGATTTTAAGATGACGGAAAAAAATATCTCTAATCAAAGTCTTGCTCAATTTTTTGCAAAGAACGGTTTGTTGCATTAAAATCGGTAGTACGGTTTAAAAGTTATAACGAAAAACATTTTGTTGGTTTTTTTATGGCCCACCCGGTAGATTTGAGCCAAGTCTGATTATTTTTAATTCAATGACGTCAAACCGTTTGAACCATTTTCCCAGTTTCTATATTATACTGTTGGTTATATATTTAACACTCGACTTTAACTTTCTTATATCTTATTATTATATTAGGTGTATCTATGTTCTTTATTTGCAGTCGTAGAAAAAATCATTGCACACTAGCTCGCCAACTTGCTCGTGTGCAAAAAATCGTGTTTAAATCTTCTTCCTTGATATAGAAGTTTGGCGTAAAATGTCATCTCATACATAATTTTTTTTGGGTCTGTGTTGATTTCCAATTTTTTGTTTAAAATTGTGCATTTTGCGCGGGTATTGCACATATTATTTTTCTCTCAAATTTCGGGGACTACCTTAGGTGAGATTTTGAGAATTCTGACACTGCGCTGGTGTGCCGTCCATCCAATATCAAAATCAAATTAATAAAACCTCTGATTATATAGCGTGGGCCACAAAATTCCTCACTTTTTGGATTAGCTATAACTTTTGATTTGTTTACTCGATTTTGAAATATATTGGCTTTTTGGAAAGATAAAACGTAGGAGTTTTTCGATTCGGTTGAAAACTTAAAATTCCTAAAAGATTCAAGATGGCGGACAGTTTTAAAAAATGTGTAATTTTTACCTCCGTTGAAAAAAATGTATGTGCGACACTGAACAAACTTTAAAGCTTTCACTACGAACTTTTCAAATCAGTTGGGAAATAAAGAAGTTATAAGTTTTTTGACTACGAGCGTTTTGGCTTCGCATTGAAAAAAAATCACAAAATTACATACATTCTCCATTTGCTATATCTTTTGACCTAATTATTTAATTAAGAAAAACACTAACTCTTATCCGATCCGAGAAAAAATGAAGATTTGAAAATACTAATTTATATTTTGACCAGTGTCTGTCTTAAAAAAATAAGGCATGTAAAACCTAAACCTTTTTAAAACTATCCGCCATCCTGATTTTTTTTTAATGTCAAATTTTGAACAAACGTACGCAACTCTCATATTTTGTCCCTTTAAAAAATATATTTTTTTTTAATTAAGTAATCAGGCCAAAAGTTATAGCAATTACAAAAAATATGTAATTTTGTGATTTTTTCCAATGTTAAGCCCTAACACTCGTAATATAAAAGCTTATAACTTTTTCATTTCTCAGCCGATTTTTTAAAACTAGCCGTCATCTTGGATTTTTGAGAAATTTTTAATTTTCATCTAAATCGAAAAAGTATCACGTTTAATCTTTTTTTAAAAATCAATATCTTTAACAATCGAGCACTTAAGTTATAGCTAATTCAAAAAGTGTCGAAGTTTGTGGCCCACCAATAGATATATGAACGTTAAAGACATGCATGCTAACAACCCACATGTTTTTCCGCCCTCATGTAGGCTCTGGTGATATGATGTGGTTGATTATCAGGCTGAGAGCAGAGCTGAGGGCAGAAAAATAGGTTGGTCTTTTATTAGCATCGGGAAGTCTATCTTTAGCGGTTGTATAACCAAAGATAAACCCTAAACTAAATAAAATGTAATTACTGGGTAATTACTAAACGAATAAACGAACTTCTGAAGTCAACTTTATGATAGCCTCAACATAACATCTTCCATTAACTTGAAACAGAACTTTTATATTCAAAGTTATCACAGTATCGTACCGACAATGTTAATGCTTTGCCTTGTAAAACCACATAAAATACGCGGTCATTCTAATATTTCAGAGACCGAGCGGCATCACAGTAAAATGTACTGCATTTTTATAACTGCTTAGCATTTTTGCTTTGAGCATACAAGCGAAATAAAAAGGCTCTAAAAATGTTAATTTGAAGTAATGTTCCAGGAAAAAAACAAAATAGGTATTTTTATGCCACACACGCAGGAATTACACAGTAAACCTACCTCTGTAATTTGTTTGTCCTCCAAAATAAATTTTTTTCTCTGACAGCTGATAAACAATTTAACTTATTTCACATAATGGTCGCGATTCTTCAAAAACCGTCAGAAAATCTCGCCCTTACAAAAAATTTGACAATTTTTAAACAGAAGCTTACACTTAATGCTTTTTGGTCAGGACTATTTGCTAATATTCGTTAAAATTTAGTTTTTTAATACTGCTCTAGTAAATAAACAATATGTCAATTTTAATTTTTGTATGCTGTTTTTCTGAAAACCCTGTTTTTTATTTAAAAATGTATGTTATTAAGCTTATCTTTATGTGTAAACAAACCTTTAAAACTTTTAACATACAAAACCATAGATAGCCATGAAATATTTCGTTGTCACTGTCACACAAATTCTGTCTTTCCTTTTACATGAGACGTCTTTTCGCGACCGATGATTTCGAAAGCATATTTTGAAAACATACGTCACCGTTTCAACCGCAACGTCACTGTTTCGAACCATCGCCACTGATCGCCAAAATGACAATTATTGAATGGCATTAATCAGCTGTGTGTGTGTGTGTGGGTTTTTTTTTGTGATTCTTCGAAATGAATGTGGTAGATCCACAAGTGAGCCTTTTTTTTTGTCTGCGCCAGATAACCTTGGCCTATTTTCATTATTACTAAATAGTGAGCAGCAGGGCAGGTTTCTCTTGCCCTATGTTGTAAGACAGAAACATTATAAAATCCAATGTGAGGAGTGGATTGACAAATATTCGGAATATGACTTTTTTAAGCTGTTTAGAATGACGCAAGATACGTTTAATGCCCTTTTAAACAAACTGAAAAAAAAATCAACTATAGGAGAGGAAATCACCCTTTGACAGGAGATCATCAGTTGCTCATGACCTTGTGGTGGCTGGGAAAAGGAGAGACTCTGATTTCTGTATCGGAGAGATTCTCAGTTGCAGAATCCACAGTATTTTGTTGCACTGCCAAAGTATTGGATCGGTTACTATCCATTATTAAAGAATATATTAGTTGGCCCACTGTCGAGGAAATGGCTACTATTAAGGCTTTGAAAAAAGTGGGTTTCCAGGGAGGCGAAATTTTATTACCCTTAATTAATAGTGTTTTCATGGGCTGTCCTTGTTGCTAATAAAAATATTTTGAATTGAATTAGTCTCACCTTTCATAAAGTTCATTTGGAAAAGGTACTGATTGTAAGCTTACCTCACCTCACGGGCCATCAAGAATAAGGGTCCAGGGAAAGCTTCTGTGCTGAATTATGCAATTTGCTTTAGAAATGATTCTGTCGGCACCTTATAAAGTCCTTTTTCCAAGAGGTGTACAACATGTGTTTACAACTCGTAAAGAAGATATTCATAATAGTATCTGTGTTAGATAATATTTTTGATACAATTGCTTGCGGCTGGTTTTTTAAGGCATGGTGGAGTTGTCAAATGTATTAAATAGTTTAGTTTTAAGTATTTGATGTAAAATTGCAATTTCAGGAGTTATTGGAGCCATAGATGGATGCTGTGTAGAATTTAAACCACCAAGAGAGCAACAAGATAGCTATATTGACAAAGATTGGAATCACAGTATAAAACTGCAGGCGACTGTGACATGTAATAAAATAATTACAAATATTTGTGTGGGACAACCTGGGTCGGTACATGATATGAGGGTAAGTTTTTAGACACATTCATTTTACTTACTTATTGAATTTATACATTTTTTATTAATTCAGAAAAATTTTCTTTAAGGATGTTTTTTTTTGGAAGAGAAATGTGGATTTTAATATTTATAAGGTTTTCATATTTTTAGGTATTCCGAAACTGCACCTTGTATTAACAGATAAATGCTGGCCACCTTAAGAAATTAATATTGGGTGTTATTTTAGTGTTGTTAGAACTAACATTACCTATTTTAGTACTAGTAGAGTAGACAATATTATCAATAACTCTAAATAAAGTATTTTTTTTTAATGTTTGTCCAAAATTACAAATATATGGTTGTTTTTTTTTATGCTATTGATTGGGTTAGTTACATTTTTTTTTCAAAAACAACCAAAATCAAAAAACAAAAATTAACTTTATTTTAATTTTAGGAACTTTGGAAATCTCCAGAGGCGTCATATTGCATATAACAATGCTCTATCTAGATCCAGAATGTTTGTAGAACATGTTTTTGGCATGCTAAAATCAAGATGGAGAATAATGCAATTCACAAATGTCAACAGTTTAGAAAAGGCAGTGAAAATAATTGCCGCTTGTTGCATTCTACATAATTTTTGCCTGATAAATGGGGATAACTGGAATTTCAATTTACCTGAAGAGGATGAATATGAGGTGGGAGAAGAGGGTATCAGGGAAAATAATAATGTAGCTAAAGCTAAGAGGACCAGGCTTATGAATGAAATTTTTAATGGCAATAGGCAGCAAAATTAAGTTTTGTTTCATTTTTTTATGTATACATACATTACAATAAAAATAATTTTGTGAAAGTAGTAAATTAACCTTTTTTTTAATCTTGGACAGTTAAATTTGTTAAAATAATAACTAGAAATAGTGCATTATATACCTAGGGACTAAAGTGGTACTTTTTATCTCTATTTAGGCGAAGTTTTTTTCGCTTTCGTTTTTTCGCTGGTGTAAAAAAATTGACACAAAACCAAACCACCAATCATTATATTATCAAACTATGTATTTTTCTTGGACTAATTTGCCATATTTTTAGTTTAAGGACTAAAAGCACATTTTATAGTCTCTAATTTGAGGGACTAAAATGCGTTTTTATTTCCAAAAGTGCAATTTTTTTAAAATGAAGCAACAAAATAATATAGGAATATTATTACTTGTTTATTTAAAATAAACAGAAAACACTAATAACAGAAAATAAATGTTTACTTAAAGAAACATAAAAAACACAGCAAGTGTTTATTTAAAACACTTTTACAGGAACTAAGTAACTAAAAAAATAAAACCAGGAACAAGCTAACTAAAAAAATAATACCAGGAACAAAATAATACCAAAGATTTATGAATTATTAGGTGATTTTTTTGAGATTTAAACTACAAAATTATTCAAAATTCAACTTAAAAAAGTTATAAAATTTTTAATTTTAATATGCTTATGCAATCTTTGGTTTTAAAGTCTTAAAGAAATTCACCTTGTTAAGCTTTACCTTACAAAAGACATGAACAAGCAATGGCAATGTGATTATTCGCTGTCAGAAGAAGAATACTGTTTTCGTTTTCTTTTTTTTTTCTCTTTTTGTTTAAAGTTTTTAAGCAATGCCATTACTTGCTCATGCCTTTTGTTGCTGTAATCTTTCATGTGACTTAAAATTGCTTGGAACTCCTTTTTTCTATTCTCTTCATTTTTAATGTTTTGTTCATAGAGTCTTTCCAAAATCGAATTTTTTGACGGCCTTACACTGCTTTTAATATTAGCAAATCTATTTCCTTTACCTTTAACTCTAGTACTGGGGGTGCATGAACCAGAAGTACTAGCAATAGCAGTTGTGCAAGTACTAGAAAGGACTAGAAGTGCTGTGACTACCAGCCACGCCATCACTAGCATCGTTCTTTGTGGCATCTTTTACTGGTGGTGTACTGGCACTGTCTATTATTAAAACTGGTCTGGTCTTATCCTTTTTCCCCATAATATCATGCATATCGTTAAAAAAGTATGGCTTTTCAATTTTGCCTAAAACAAATTTTTAATTTAAAATAAATGGAGCCAGCAGGCATGTATAGCCATCCATAAAATCTTTAAAAACATTTTTGTTGTTGAAAATGCAATTATCTATTTTAGTGTGAAAACCACGTGTCGCTAGCTGCTACGGTTTGTGAGTTACGATTTTTTAAAAAGTTTAATCTCTCCTCCCCCCAGATCATGAAAAACTAATCAGCTCTGCATCTGATAACAAAGAATTTTTGCACCAAATTTGATTAAAATCGGTTAAGTGGTTTTTGAGTAACCGCGTTACCGACAGACACACACACCATGACAAAATTTGTATTTATGTCTGGTTATTAGGTGATCAAATTAACTTATTTTTAGTGGAAATAAAAAAACTATTTTTGGATGACCCATACCATATATGGTACAGGGCGGTTCAAAACTACTGAAACTATAAACTTCTTGGTTTATGAAAAATGCTTATAAATACATGCAATAACATTCATATTTTTTTTTTAACCAACATACCTTCTCCAGTCAGTTTTGCCTTATCCATTATCTTGTTGTAGATATTTAGAAGGTTAGAAAACTTTTGTCGACACCTTTCTCGTCCTTCGGTTCCCTCTCCTATATAGAAACCTTGAATATTCATATCTTTCGCAATTTTTGCCCACAGGTCATTTTTAGGAGTTGTTTGGACCTTAAATTCATCTTCTAGGGACTTTCTTAAGCTAAGGAAATATCTTGCAGCATCCTCATCCCGCTTTGACTGGCCTTTGGATACTTGTCAAACTTTTTATTGACTAAAGTTTTCACTTAAGTTTGCGTTTGTAAGAATAAAGACATTAGTAAGCAATGCAATATTTCAAATGGGCAATATAATTATTTACACATTTTGTTCAAATGCATTATGACAAAAGTAGCAAAATGCAACAAAGGTGAAAATTAGTGAACATTTTTTTTTAACTCTTACAGTTTGTACATGTATAATCCTAATTTTGTTAGTCAAAAAATGACATACCTAATTTAGGCTGTATTTCATTTTTACTGCATTGGTTTCTGATTGCTTGTAAATAATTTTTGGCCAGTATTGGATGTAAAACAACAACTAAGTTTTGAATAAATAAAATAAATATATAGATCCTTTATTTAGTCAAGACTAATTTACAAATGTAGGTAATTGATGACTTTTTTATCCACAGATGGAAAAAATGGCGCCAGCAGGCACATGCAGAGTGACATATTTTACATTAGTGTGAATGTCACATCATATTTGAGTGCTGGGCGAATATTCTTGACGGCCAGTGAGGTGAGCAGTCACTGGCGAGTATTTGCCTCTCAAACACATGGTTCAAAGCAGGTGAGAAGTGAGAAATTTGTTCACACTCACGGGCCTCAAGAATACAGCAAGAGATAACTAGCTGCAGTGTCAGGGTAACCCTAACCCTTACCTTGCTGTACAGAATAAATCAATCAATCAAAATAATTGGTAACTATGCAGTATATGGTTTTCTGTAATTTTTGATTTTTTATGAAAAATTCTTTATGGGGGCACCTACTAGGGTCCCTAAGACCCCAAATCCGGCTGCGCCCGACTTTTTTTTTAAGAGAAAAAAGGGTGCCTGGGGGGGGGGGGGTTGTAATGTGTTTTTTTTTATTGTTTTGGGTTGGGTTGGATTAGTTTGGGTTGGATTGTTTAGGATTGGGTTGTTTGAGTGAAAAAAAAAAAAAATAAAAAAAAAATGGTAGGTGCCCCCATAAAGAATTTTTCATAAAAAATCAAAAATGGCAGAAAACCGTATACTGCATAATTACCAAATAATTCTCTTCTTTACAAAAACTTAAATTTTTTCTTTTGATTTCCTACTTACCCTTTTCCAACTGCATGCCAGTTTCACAATCCACGTTTATTGTGAATTCCCCCATTATAAGCTCGCACATTTCCAACATTTTTTGAAAATAAGAAAAAATTTATTAACCCATTATTAAACTCACAAAACATTGACAAGTACCGCCATATTGAACCGTGTTCGAAACGGCGACCGAGGCGCTTTCGAAATCCTTTGAAATGTTTTGAACCGTGACGTCACCGTTTCGTCGCCAAAATAACACTTTACGCATGTTTTCAAAGCGGTTTCGAAATCATCGGTCGCGAAAAGACGTCTATGGTGATAATTTCCGACACTTTTTGATGTTTATTCGTACGCGTAGTAACAATTTAGCTCCGCCATAAACTAGTCCTGCAGAATATCTTTAAAATATTAAATTTACAAAATGTTATTAAAAAAACGAAGCAGTTTCTCTTACAACGTTAGGATAAATATGAAGTACGCTGTGTTTTTATTTTAAATGAGGCAATAAGTAAAAATCGCCACTTTTCAGAACTCTGACGGGTGAGATTTTCTGTCATTTCAGAAGAATCGCGACCAATATGCCTATTTTTCTCCGTATAATTTTCCGCGAAAATTTAGAATATCAAAACAAATTTGAGTTTTTTTTGTGACTGTCTAAATCTTAAGAGCTGACCCGACAAGGAATGTGATCGATCGAGCAGGACCGGCTATACAAATATTTACTTTACCTACGACCGACGAATATACTAATATTTTGACCCTCTCAACATGATTTTAATGGCTCACTTACGTTCCGGGGATAATAATAAAGCTTAGACGTAAACCACAAGATGGCTTGACAAGCGATGAAACTTTATTTTATAAGATCACTAATTTACGCAAAAATGTTATTTTTCTATATTTTTAAGAAAATAAATAATTAAACGTAAATGAATCCAATGTAATTTTAGGCCCTAACCAAAAATAAGTCCCGTTAAATTTTTAAGAAAAAAAAATCTTATTTTTAAAAAGATATATGAAAATTCCCTTAGTAACCTTATTTGTTTTGACGTTTTAGATAGAACGTTATCGAAACTTCAGGTTATGAAGGTTGTTGGCTTAAGAATTTTCGCATTTAATATTTTTAATAATCTCTAATATTTATGATGACATTTTCATTGGTCGTAGGTAAAGTATAGTACACTAACTCGCATGTTATGGTCATTACAGGCTCAGATAAATTAAGACACTCACCTGCGGCTCGCGTCGAGTTTGAGTTTCCCACACCCCTCGAGAACGATGTGCAACGTTAAAAGGCATTTGGAACCAAAAAGGTTTCTTAAAAAAATTTGTACATTTTTTGATATGACCATTAATATTGAAAAAAACAAACTGAAGATGGCTGTGGCACCGTAAATCTAACGAAAAAACAAGAGTTTTTTGTACTTCCGTGCAAAATGATCTTCTTGAATTTCGATTGCTCACACAGAGGGTGGAACCTAGGACGACGCCGTTTCGTCCTTATTAGGGACTCGTCAGCTAAGTGTACCACAACCACAGAGAACCTCGGTCACGCTTATGTGCCAAAGATTACGGCTCAAGCGGAGAGAATCTCTGTCGAGTACGGACCATGGCGGTGTGAATCTGTGAATTGATATGGAGTTAATAAAGAAAATTTTTGGTTGTTTGTTTAATTGTTTATAATTAATTTAACAGTCTCCACAGAAAGTAATTATACTAAACTTATATATAAATGTTAAATTTCCGTAATATTCTTATTCATAATTTTGGCAGTTCGCGAGTTTGTGGTGGTGAAATTATTTTAATACTGTTTTTTGGTAACCTCGTCGCACATATCAGATATTTCAGTAGGTACTAAAAAATTTTAAAAAAAATATATCAACCACTTTCGTCATTTTTTGTCAATAGACATCGATAAAATTCGTTTCCATTTTTTTTTTTAATGACGGTTAGTTCGGGCGGTTTGGGTCCTATCGGGTAAAAGCTACCGACCGCCGCACGGTGATCGATTTTCAGAAAAACGCAGACATAAATGAAAACAAAAAATTCAAAATGTATCTAAATTTGCTCCTATATTTTTGTCAAGGTCAAGAAAAAACATTACGCAAATGTTTAAAAGTCCGTATTGTGTATTTATTATAAAATATTTGTTTGCAAAGTTTCTCACCTCCATAAAGTCAGTTTTTTTACTATTTGTGTAATTGTCTGATATAAATACTTTTACATGTACTTTAGAATTTGACAGGTAAGTTTGTTTTAAATATAACTTTAAGTGAATGATTGTTTTATTTTAAGTATATTTTCGACGGTTATTTCTTTTTGGTTAGCTTTTTCTTGATGAATAAATCTTTATTCAACATTCGTAAAAACATCTTTACAATCTGTTATTTTTTTTTTAATATAATACCCACTAGTATTTTTGCATTTTTGAATTTTTCAAAAAATTAGCTTTACAAAAATACCAAACACTATTGAAATATCTTTTGTAGTTTTAATAAAATACATTAGAAACGACCAGCTGATCAAGCACAAATTGCCTTCAATCGTTTTTTTTCAAGGCCACTAAATTTTTAAGTTTATATTGTTAAAATCATATGTAATCTCATAGTAATATGGTTAAAATAAAATATATTCTTGGCCCACTTGGTAGCTTGATCAGTTGGTCATTTCCAATATATTTTTTAATTTTTAAATTTAGACCTATCCTTTATTTTCAATAATAAAAAAGATAATGAGTGTTCCAGTTATAAAAAAATACCCTGTACCACACCCAGAGAATTAGTTTGGATAGATATGAAAATATGGTAAATACAAAATTTTTATATCTCTTTATAAATCTTAACAGTGGAATTTACAAAGATCTAAAATAGTTACAAAATGAAGGGAAAATTTAGCGCCCTAATAAATTTACAGAAAAGATTTGTGGCGTAGAGGGCAAAGGGTGAGGGAATAAATCGAAAAAACTTTTTCCTCGATCAGGATTTGAACCCGGGACCTCTAGAATACCAGTCTAATGCTCTACCAACTGAGCTACCGAAGAACTGGGGTTTTAACTGGCTATTCGGAAATCCTTTCGTCCGATTCATTTGTTATTAGTAGGAAGATCTTTGAAGCCTACTGCAGCTTTAAAAACCTAAACATGATTATTAGTTGTACGAAATTTCTATTTATCTATCAACCAACGATACACGACATATAGCGTTTTATTGGATGTTTTTAAAGCCGCAGTAGGCTTCAAAGATTTCCCCACTACTAACAAATGAATCGGACGAAAGGATTTCCGAATAGCCAGTTAAAACCCCAGTTCCTCGGTAGCTCAGTTGGTAGAGCATTAGACTGGTATTCTAGAGGTCCCGGGTTCAAATCCTGGTCGAGGAAAAACTTTTTTCCGATTTATTCCCTAGCCCTTTGCCCTCTACGCCAAAAATCTTTTATCTAAAATAGTACCCCCTACAGGTCTAAATATTTACACCTGTGGGGTGTATTAAATTTCAAAACCCATTTTCAAAAAATACTTACCCATACAGAAAAGACACAAAGTTATAGATTATTTTGTATTGTTATTGCAAAATACCACTGAAAAACTCCTTTTTTTCTCAAAATACACCATATTTTAGGAGAAAATGCCCTAAAACTAATTTTTTTGACAGATTTCAAAATGGCAAATGGTGAATACGCCAAAAATTTGGCACATAATGGCTTCATTATCTGTGTTTGAAGTTATAAAGTTGATGATTTTTTAGACCACTTCAGGGGGGTGGTTTAAATTTATAGTCCCCAGAAAGGATTGTTTTGTGGCATTTGGTAATAAGTTCATTTATAATTTCCCTAAGCCTAAGTAATCATTTTTACAAGGATTAATTTACCTTATTTAATGTCCCAAGTTGTTCATTACCCAATAAAACACCTCCTATTTTATCCAGAAGAACGCCATAGTTTGAACCCGTTTTCAGCACAAAAAATATATTTATGAGGGCAATACGGGGCACTGATTATGCACGAAAAATATACCAGACAAAAAACCCAAAACAACTATATTAATTTATTTACAAACTTAAACTAAAACATTGAGGTTATCTAAAAGCTCAGTCAAAAAAACTTGCCTTCCTCAAAGCCCACTCATTTCAAAGCTGTAGCTTTTATCATTAGAGGTTGGTGCAAGCCAAGGTGCAAGCAGAGGTAAAAGATCCGAACTCGCTGTTTGTGATTGAACGCAGCGCTAATATTTTTCAACTGATATTTCGACAGTGACAGAAATGTAAAAAAAACTTGCGTTTAAGTTTTTAAATATATTATTATTTCATAAATAAACACACCTTTTAAATAAATACAAAATTAATCTACTGCTTATTTTATTATTACCCATCTAAATCGTTGTGTGACATCAAGTATTAATTGGAAAAATTAATTAACAAAGGTAAGTTTTAATTAGAGTGACATATAACCTCAATGTTAATTTATTCTACAGAATGTTTACTATTTAATTTTCTTTTCTTCTGAATTGAAAATTTCCTCTTAAATCCAACAAAAGATTGTGTTAAGATGATTATTCAATAAACAAATTTATTAAAATTCTTCTTATAAATCAAGCTATGTCCAAAACTCAAGGAGGGTTGGTTTAAAATGCTTAAAACCAAAAATTTAATTTAAACTTGGGAGCGTTCTAAAATAGACTTTGCACCAACATATTTATGGGTAACCTCTAGCATTATGTGGCACCTACATCTAGTTTAGTTTTAAATTAGGGGAGCGCTAGGGGACCAAAAACGGGCCCCTAGATTTAGGGATCACCTATGGTAGTTTAGGGGAGTTCTAAATACAAATGAAACTCTTCTCTAACCTAGGCTACCTTATTCTAGGTGACCCCTAACTAAGTAAATATGTTGATGCAAATGGCTGTAAACCGTTTGAGTAAATCCCGCCGTAAGAATTTTTGGTCTAATATGTCAAGAACATTTCAATAAATGTCAAATTTTGACCATCTAATGGTTTTTTTAAATAAAAAAACCTGTATACTATTTTGTTTTTAATGGGAGAGCCATGATGGTAATTTAAGGCTTAATATTTTATTATAATGTTTTTCACATTTTTGTGCCATGATTTTGCCTACATTTTAAAGCTTTCTTTTCAAACTTTCGATTTCTAAGGCAATTGTTTAATAAAAATCGTTTGGTGCATATGATTTTTATTTTGCCATTTTATCCAAAAGCCATTTAAAACCGATCAATTCCCTCACCCTTTGCCCTCCACACCACAAATGTTTTCTGTTTATTATGTATGTTATATCCCTGTTGTTTAAAGCAATTAACGCAATAAGGAATAATAGAGCAACTGATGTACAGGAGTCATTCCTCATAATATATTGACACCTTTCTTTTTTATTTAAAGAGTGGTAAGCTTTATCTAAACTTTTCGACTGTTTCATTTTTATATATACAGGATACATAAAAAAATGGCAACTCGAACTTACAAATTTCAAATAGACCACCCAGAATAATATTGAATATTTTCGATCTGTTTGAAATTCTATGCACTTCTATGTAACGTACCCTATGACAATATTCAACTGTTAATATCTTGAAAACAGTTAAAGATCGACATAGGTGGTGTTATATAAAAATGCTTAGCATTTATATATTAGATGTTCCATTTGAAATTTTGCAAGTTTCGGTTGGCATTCTTCTTAGTAATATTTATATATTGTATTTATACTATGTATGTCTATTACCTCTTAAAAATGTCGTAGGATAAATGTGAAAATTCACACGACCATTTTGTATATTAGCTAAATAAGAATAAAGTCAAATTTAAATATTGTAAATCATTTATTTTTTTAATAAAACTAAATATTTTGTACGAATAAATTACAATGTGGAAGTATTTTTAATGTCCCCGTTTTTACAAAAATCGCCCATCCAACAGCGGCTCCACTACAGGAAGGCAGGAATATTTCAAAAAGTTAAGATGCTTTTTTTTATTTTAAAATTTAAATAATAAAATGACTGTGTGCACGTTACAATTTTCTACGAATTTGGTTTGCAAATTTTCAGCACAGAGCAACTTATTAAATATTTATGCTGACTCCAATTTGTGTCAGGTGGTCAATCACAATTTTAAAGAGAAAAGCGTAAAACTTAATTGCCCCAAAAATGTTATAAGCTTTTCACGGTACACAGTAGCGTAAATAAATGTTTTAAATTATAATATAAAGGTGTCAAAGCGTGGTTAATAAGAAAATTGGGTATAAATTATTTTTAAAAATGTCATGAATTTTGCTACGGACATTAACGTCAAACGTTTGAATCTGAGACTGCAGTTTAAAAAAAGTAGAAAATAAATATTCCTTGCTTTTAGTGCTTTTAGTATTGCTTACTATTCTAATTTGTTTGTTAACCTAACCTCTTTAATGAACGATTTGGTTTCCAGTCATAAGAGAAAACAAATCAAGCCTACCATTTTTTTAAAAAAACGTATGCAGGATAGTAAAAATAGAAAACTAAAGAAAATATAAATATAAGAGGACTGGCTGAAGACCCCGTAGCTTCGCCTGCAGTTTTACCCGCATAAATTTATCATAACTTTTGTTCCGTAAACCGATTTTGATGATAAGAAGCTTGATCAGGAAACCAAGAATTCCATTAGTGACACTCCCATCAACATCAGACAGACAGTGAAACATACAAACAGACAGGCAAACTGAAAAACAGACCAAAATTATAAAAATTGTATTTTTGGAATCTATATGGTTTGATTAGAAGCCGACACCAAAAATTTTAAAAAATATTCAATAAGCAGAAATGGTCTAACTAGAGATTTCTAATATGTAAAGATAAATGGAAGTTTATTCCGGCATTATTAGTCCTCATGCCAGGGCTTTAAATTTATGATTATCTCATCATCGTTGAGACTTTGTATACAGACCGCTTCAAGCTACTGCGAACATAGGGCGGAAGAAGTTTAATTTGCCAGTGTACGTACATGCAGAGACACCGCACGCCTATCAGTGAAGCAACCAACACTCAGGTTTCCGATCGCCATTCGCTGCCGTTCGCCGCCGTTCGCCTTGTATTTAGTACGCCTCTAACCACGGTGCTGTGTGGAGCGTAGTCAATGAAACCGGAATTTGGTCAATAAATACGCAAATTTTTATAACGTAATTTTCTTATTTTTTGTCACTGTTAAATAAGAGCGTTTTATTGTCAACTGCTCAGATTTTTCAGTGACGACGTGTTACAATGAAAATAATAAGGAGAAACAAAATAAAAGCAAGTTCTCAAAATAAAATAATACATTCTAAAAACCAAAAAGATTCTCCCAGTCAAAAAAAAATTAAAGCAAATGTTCGAAAAGTCCTCCTTGCTCGGCTAGACAATATCCGAGCCTACTATAAAAACCCCTTCTAACGTTTCCAAGCATGTTAGGGGTGATAATTTGAAAAGCTTCTTCAAAAACAGATAGAAGTCATTAGGAGCAAGATCGGGAAATCGAGCTGGCCATAAAAAAGTTCCCCGTGTACTTATAACCCGATTAGGAAATACATTATCAAGATATTCCCTAACAAGGCCAACATTGTGAGCGGAACAACCATCTTGTTGAAACCATGTTTCACCAAATCTTACACCTAACAACTGCCTAGCAGTTGGAATAATGTGCTGCTGCAGTAGATCCAAGTATCTAGGACCATTCAAATTGCAATTGCCGTTAATAAAAAATGGCCCAATTACGTGTTCCCCTACAATACCCCCCCCCCCAAACATTTAGTTTTTGGGGATACTGTGTTCTTACGTCAAAATACAAATGCAAATTTTCCCTCGACCAATATCGAACGTGTGTTGGGTTATGACGATTTGACCATTTGACCATCTGCACTTTTTCGGCAACTTCGTAGACATCCATTTTTAGTTTTAAAAATGTATTATTTCAATTAAGAACTTACCCATCTGTTTCTCGAGCAAGGCAGAAATAAAACAAAATAATAAAAACAAAATGAATTTCCAAAAGATAACACTGCGGCGTGCTTCGAATCCACCTCGGTCGTACGGCAAATTGGACTTGATTCCCCCTATGTTCGCAGTAGCTTGAAGCGGTCTGTATGTATTCATGTCTAGTCGAACAAATTATTATTTTAGAAAATTCTCGGCGGGTCGTTTTTTTTTTGAGACACTTCATTAGTAATTGATTTGATGGAAAAAATATTAACGACCAGTTATTCATATAGAAAAGCAATATCAGATCTTTTCAAAATCAAATTCTTGCAGACACGTTAGAATTTATTCAGACGTCAGTAATGCATTAAAAAAAAATTAAACCTTCATCAAAAACATGATTTTAGTAACTGTGTGCAGATAACTAAAGCATGGCTTGTTTGGTTGGTTATTTTTTTTATCACGGGTGCAAAAAAATATTTCTGTCCGTTTTTTACCAAAAAATAGCGGAAAATAGTATTATTGAAAAAATATAATTATTCTTGCTTAAAAATTAAGCCATTTCCGCCAGTTTTCACAAGTATTTACGAAAAAATCATTTAAAAACATCGTCAAAATATCAAACTGTCAAACTATGAACGTCACTGAGTTAAAAGGCACATCTCTATGGAAACCATTGTTATTTTATTTACCAGCCGCTTTGATTTACAGTGTAAAGATGGTGCGTTGCAAGAAGTTTCGAGATTTTTAAGTATCTTCCTGTTTTTCTTGGATTTTTTGATAGAGGTATTAAAAACAAAAAGTGTTAACGACTCGCGGCTAAACTGTGTTTTTTTACTCGCATTTTTAAATACCTCGCTATTTTAGCCACTAGTTGTGAAAACTACTATTTTTCATAAAAAATTTTTTGATGAAAGAAATTAAAAAAAGTTAGTTTATTGGAAAAATACATTAGGTTATATGACGCGTTGGAGACCATTAAAATATTAAAAAGTTATGACGTTATTAAAATTCACAGCTAATGTTTTAAGGATCAAAGAACACAAATACATAGTGTTAAAGGTGAGGTCCTCACAAATATTTTTGTCTTGGGTCCGATAACTACCATGACATAATACAAGAAATTAAGATTTATTCCAGTTATGCAGAGAGAAAAACAATACCAGAGTTTTTTCTTTTCTGTATAAAATATCTGCAGACACGTGAGCATTTGTTAAATCGTCAGTGACGCATTTAAAAAGAAATGTTTTGCATTCTTTTACGCAAAAAGACAATTACACAGATATTGCTACTTTATTGCGGACTTCTTTTTGTATGTACCGTTCCTAATAAAAATAACTTGTGAAAATAATACAGATTGTTGGATAAAATAACAAACAAAAAAGGCGATAGGGTATTCAAATAAGAAATTGCGTGTGGCTTGAGGTCAAGACAGAACCAGATAGTAGAGAAAAATATCTTTGGGCCAATATGTTCAGAAGGCCTACTGTTTTAAAGAACCTTTGGGTCTCTAGGTACGCGTCAGATACTTCATAAAATAAGGCGCGGGGTGTAAGGGGCAAAATCAGACATTTGCAAATATTTCAAAAACTAAGGATTTAAGTGAAATAAGCAAAGGAAGACATTTTAAAGCAGATTTCAAATGAACGAAGTTTTGCGTAAAAACCAAACCGAAGAAAAAATACTAATAATAAGTTGGTTTGTTGGGTGGTACATAGTTTATATGATCTCTAAGAAATGCATATTTGAGCAAGTAAAAAAAAATGTACAAGCCTTTAGTTGCGTTTTTTTCCGCAACGTTGCACTGACGTTGGAAAACACGAATATTTTTTTTGTTTGGTGGAATTAAGATGTGTGCGCACGATTTTTAAACAGTTTTCAAGTTTATTCCTAAAATCATTTGTGAGGCTGTGAGAGAACAATTACCTTTATTCATTTTAATCATTTTCTTGTGTTCAATAGGGCAAATATTGTCAAATTTATCAGAATTCATTAAATTTTATGTAGATTAGCCTTTATTATTATGGGTGCCGATGTCAAAAGAGGTATGCCCGAGAATGATGGAAAATCGTCGTTGTTTTCATTCTGTCTTTTTTTTTCATGCTATTGGTAAAGGAAAGAAGCATATCCCGACTAAAACTTTAAATTTGCGGACATACCCTAGCGCTGATTATTTCCACCAGCTTTAAAAGTCGGAGGCGTTGCGGTGGCTGCTAAATTTTTCGGTTAGAATTTCTTTTTTTTAATTTTACAAGGGCAGTGCATTTATGTGGCCAAAATGATTTCAAGACTCGTCATAGTCATGATTTTTAGAAGATTTTTATTCTGACGGGACATTAAATTTTTATTAAAGGAGTCCAATAAGAACTTTCGGCGTTTAAAAAGTGGAAAAAGCAACACATCACAAAAGAAAAAGGAAGCAGTAAAATTACAGCTCGCAAATGGGCTTTGTGTGTTCATTTTGATTTAATTTAAATAAATCATTTTATTTTTTTATGTTTAATCCTAAATAAGTCCAACTTGTCCCAACTAATTCCAATGACAATGATAGCCATACACAATAAACAACAAGTCAAACAAAGATAGCCATCTCTTTATTTTTGAGATCACAGCTACGTTTACATTTGCACGTATAAACCTTTTGTATCCGTTCGAGGCCGTATCAACAAAAGCAAAAAACCAAAATTCTAATCTATTTTCATGCTGCATCTGCATATATAATTAAACGTAAAAATCTGACCAATAGGAAACAAGTTTTATGGTAAATCTGGGTTTAAGAATTTTTAAGCCTTGCCGAATGAGGTGTTAACCAAACCGGGTTTAACGACCCTTAAATCCGGTTTTCAAATACGGTGCAAATGAAAATCGACGTCTTAAATTTAAATCTGGTTTTAACTCTGCGGTGCAAATGGACATTATTATATAATATAAATAGAGTTGGCAAACGAAGTATACTCAATAAAAATAAATAAAAATATTGAATGGTGAGTCACTTAACAAACCGAAACAAATCTTGCAGTTAATAATTTTTTTAATAATTGCTATAAAGTTGATTTAAGTCGCACATGTAAACGTATCTAGACATTTTCGCCATGTTTTCCAATGTCCGGTGGATTCCACCGCAACGTTGCAGAAAAAAACGCCACTTTTGTAAAAACAATGAATTTTGCATGTCAAAACTGTCAAACAAAACGTCAAAGCAGTGGATGAACTGTAATATTTTTTAAAGTAACCTTATAAAAATTGATATTTACATTAAGGTTACATTACATTACAATACATATCCAAACCGACAGCTTTGGCGAAAAAAACTGTCAGACAATAAAGTAGCAATAAAAGGGCTCCAAATTTATACTTGTAGCCTCGATCCCAACAAAAAGTTATCAGCGTTTTCATAAAGCCTTGTCTATTTTTTGGAGGTTCGTGCCGTGATTCTTGGCACTTGGCGATGAATCCCAAGTCGTGCCGAGCACTACTTGGTCAAATATGAGTTTTTCAAGGATCGTACAAGGTACGTACAGGTTGATTCACCATATTTTTCACCCCCTTATCTCCTTTATTATTGGAGCCGGAAATTTTTTTTGTGTGTGCAGAAGTTGCATAGTTTTTTGTAAGCTTTCAAATGACGTCCTTAGAAATTAGTAGCTGTTATCGCAACTGTCAAATTTTGACATTAACTTTTTTATTTTAAATAAAACACCCTGTATATTTTTTCAAATTTGGAATTTCCTTGTCTTAATGATTCTAAAAATATATAATATGTTGGATTTATCTTGGATGGTTCTCTAGTAAATGGAAAAATACTTTTCAATAAGAGTAATGTGTTGAACGAAGAACCACAAAAACTATGTTTACTTGTCTAACACATTGTACCTGTGGAAAAGTATTATTTATCTTTTTTCTTGAGAACCGTCCACGTATTATATATATTTCTAGAATCAGGAAAAAACGTCTATTACACATTTAAAATGAAAAAGTTAATTTAAGCACGTCATGTGAAAGTTTACACACTACACTTATTTCCAGCTTTAATAATAAGGGAGGTAACCCAAGCAACAATTTTCTGACCAATGACCACATACTTCACCTAAATGGAGGATAATTTGGGTGTGAAAATTGGTGATCTTCAGACGGTCTTGCATATTACGACAAAATTCTTGCTTTAACGTTAGATAATAATGCAGTGACACTGTTACCGTCTACCCAACGTTTAGCCGACCTGTCACGCGTTGGTGCATTTTCTAGTAAACCAGTGACGTCGTGTGGACGTTTTTATGAGACTGTAGTTACGTTCTGCCAACGTATCAACGAAAATTATATCTTGAAATGGGTCAAGCTTTATCCCATATTTCTCATAATATTCATCCATGATTAATTTTGCTGTGACGTACCAAATTGTTTTTACGGTAGTTTTTTTATACTTCTCACCGTTTCCTTTCTTCATATTTTGTGCCCAATCCTTTAAAATTTTTGCAATCTCGCAACCAGCGTTTCCTGCTTCCTGTTTTTTCTGGTGTCCTCTCGTATATTTTTTTGTATGTGCAAGTCGATTTCGGCCTCGGATAAAGACCCAAAACAGGTCATTTTGTATAAGAACTCGGAAACTCGGAATTTGTTTACACCACGTACGCGTTGCTAAGGGTAAGTCGTTCTGTTGGGGAATTATCATTTATTAATTCAGCGATAATTCCACACTTTTTACGGACGGTTTTACATATAAGGAAAATTTTCGAAACAAGTCCTGACTTTAATAAATTCAAGACTATTTTTGACAGTTCGGTACGAAGACAAACAACTACTATTTTCATCTTGTTATCCTCCAGACATGCTCATATTGTGCCAGCTATAAATTGGACATAACTAAAGTTAGTGCCAAACATTATGAAAGTTGACATTATTTTCACATTAAACCTTTGTGTAGAACTGTCAAAAATAGTGCCAAATTTAGTTTAAGTCAGGCTATGCCATGTTATATACCGATAGGTCCCTATTGATTCTTACTACAACACAATTTGACTTTATTCCTTACACTAAATTCTACAAATATCACAATGAAAAATATTACCCCCCCCCCTTTAAACTCTCTTAACGGGTCAGTAGCCGATCTTAATATGAGACGTTTGTGAAACGTTCGAGGAAATTTACTCTGGAACGCTCCGTGAAGGTCCGTTAGATACGTGCGAACGTTCTAATTAGAGTGAAAACATTCCCAACCAACGGGAACCTTAAGGAGACGTTCCGGGAACGTTATGTGTTACTAGTGAATGTTCTTTTAAGCAACAACTGCATTTTTTTTGTGTTTGATGGAAAAAAAAACGTTTTTTTTTTGCTAAACATCCTCCAGAACCCTGAAAAATGGCCGTTTAGGAGCTACAGGATCAAGAGCGCCGAGAAACTCTCTTTAAGTTCTGATCTATGATTGAAGAACGCACCATTTTTCTTAAACCAGGTTCGAACACTAAACCTACTGCCATTAAAAAACTGAGCATTGGTAATTTTTAGGTATGCGTTCATATTATATTTTTCTTGAAAAAACGTAATAAATAAAAGCAACAGTATCTTTTATATAATTAGATCCCTTTTGACGTGGTAAATCGAGATGACAGCAAAATGTATATATAATTTTAGCCCACAATTTATAAAAAGTCCCTTACAAAAGAACTGCGTAATATTTAATGTTTTAATATAGCAATTTTATATTAGTGTTTGATAGCTCTTTAGTCACAAAATCAAGTGTTACCGGATGTTTTGTTCGCATTGTGTAGAAGACCTTGATATGACGTCATGTTTCGATATGGCAGCCAAAAATCATAAAAGATACAACTTTCGCAGCGGAGGCATGATTATACTTGATTCCATATAACTCGAGACCTGAGATAAAAAAAAAATTCACTTTCAAGATCATCCGACCTTAAATGACCTTTAATATCGCAAAAAGCAAGAGTTTTGCCATTTTCTCTTCAAAAAATCTTAATAATTCGAGGTTTTGTCAGTCCAACTTGAAATGTACCTCAAACTATTAGGCATATATACCAAATTCGATCCTTAGAGTTTGATGCAGTTTGAAGCTTCATGCCCTTGAAAAACACCACAGTAAAATTAACAAATTGCAAATATAACATACTAAAGGGCGCTATTCATTAACTAGTAAAGCGAAAAAGACCAAATTTGGTAAAAAAGATAAGATGGTCAAGTCCAATAACACTGTTTAAAAAATTTGGTTCAGCTATGACGCGTTTCAATATGGCGGCTGGTATATCAAAACCACATTTTATTTTATCCAATTTCGTAAAAAAGCAAAAATGGCAAGGTGGCCATCAATTCCTGTTGAATTGTCGCCGCTTACTATGAAGAAAAAGTTTAGTTGATGCATGACCTTGATTGACTTTGAAAATACCATACCAGCTTTTTCTGGTGTTTTTTCTAATTTACCACTACGCAAAAACTTTGGGCGTCGGAGATAAAATTAATACCCTATACCCCGGTAAAAATGCCTGCTGTTTTTATTAAGTTTCGAAACTTCTACAGGGATGTGGTTTCACATGAATGTGTGACTAAATACCTGTTAAATCGTCATCCTTGAATTTTATAATAAATATTAATAAACAAGTGTAGTCATGCCCTACTGGTATAATTAGAATTTTTTATGCTTTTCCACCGCCGATGGCTTTGGAGTCGGGGAGCGGGAACACCCAAATTTTGATAGAATGGAATGAGCGATCACCGCTCAAGAATACAAAAAGCGTTCGACCTGGGATCATTCGACACAAATCTATGTCGTTCCCTGCTCAAGAATTAGGGTTCTGAGAGAGAGATGACATTATCCTACAAGTATATGGGCGAAAAAGGAAGACTGGTGCTATTTAAACAGTAATGTCTGATCCACAGCTTCACTTCTCGCCGCTCACTAAAAATACTTTTTGCTTTTGCTTCCAAGAAGTAGGATCTTTGAAGCGTCCTGCCATATTTGAAAAAACTAAATTTTATTTCATAGTTCACCGACCATTTATTTTAGAAAAATCGAATGAAAAGTAAGGTTATGGGGACTGTCATCGCCGGATTTGTTGAAGCGTTTTCCAGTCGCATGTTGGTTTGATAGTAACCAACGGTCGTGGCAAGTGGTTCATTTGGGAATGTTTGACGACTGTAGTCCATTTACGTATATTTTTGATGCCGTCGTTTATGTTCGAAGTGGCCGCTATTGTTTATATTTACTAAACACGGCAAAAAATACTACATGTGTGAATGGCATTTTGGAGACGTTTTATGTTCCGGGCGAGATAGGTATTTGATCAGGGAGTCCTAAAAAGAGGGCTTTAGTAACATTAATTTTTTTTACATTAAAAAAAAGCAATATTTTTTGTTTAAACAAAAAGAAATCAAGGGCGCGCGTGTTTTTTATTCCTTTTCTAAGCATATTTGTCAGTAAACCGAATTGCGTTTTTAAATTTTGCTACCATAGTGGCCGTATAAATACTATTTAATAAACGGTAATTATCAAATTATAATTTTTGGTTTGCCATTTTCTAAAGTGTATACAAATAAGTTTATTTTAGTAACCGGAAATACCAAAGTTTGAGATGGGCAACATTTTGGGTACTGAAACACCACCAAAAAATAAATAACACAGAGGGCGCTAGTGTCACAGTCACTGGACAACGACGTAAGAACTCAAAAATCATCCACCATTTTGGTGTAAATCCGGGTCGGCATGTTGGCTAAAACGACGTCGCATCATAACGTCGGGTCGCATTTAACAACGTCGCTACGCCGTTAAATTGCTGCTTGGGAAGGGAGGTGAAAAATAATAATAAGGGAGGTAAGGGAGGTGGAAAATATGGTGAATCACCCTGTACCAAAAACTGTTAAAATTACTTAAAGGATTGCTCTAAAATGTATGAGAAATATATTACTTGTATTTTAGTCAGGTTGGGTTGTACCCTTAACTTCATTAATTTCAATCCGATTTTATAGGGCTTTTGAAAAGCAATTCTGCTAATTGTCTACCCTTGCTTCTCTCACTTAAATCTTCCTTAGTTTTTCATAAAGTACTCAACGCGCAGCTAGAGACGGTATCTTAGAAAAGAAGGTCTTCTGAACATACTGACATACTGGCACAAAAAATAGCTGTTGCCTGTAATAAAACATTTATTTTAGTAAATTCTTCTGTTTTATCACCGAACAGCCTGTCCGGTGGTTTTATGTCAATTTTCCGTGTGAAACATTTGTCATACTCAGATGAAAATAAATAAAGAAGGTACCTACCAAAATATTTACACAAGTATCTGATGCCGGTCGTCTCTAAATATTTGAAAATACATAAAAAAACAAGCGAAAGTTATACCACGGATCACCTACCAACGTTAAATATCGGTTAACCAGTTACGGATTAAAAATCGTAACAAGGAGTTACCATGCTTAGTTAGATCAAATAGGTAAGGATATTATAAAAGGTACAAAGTATACCTAAGGCGTCCATTAAGCAAAAAGTCCATCTGTGAGAGAGAGCCTTCGATGAGACATAAAATTATCTTATGATTGTTTTTACTAATAATTAATTTGTGCCCCCCATAAATAACACATAAGTTAAAATATCAAGATTTTTTGGTATTGTAACCAAATATTGACTTTTTTGACTTCAGGTCTGTCAAAGGGGACAGAATTTATTAGTGACGAGTATACAGGGTGTCCCATTTTCGATGGGATTTAATGGGAAAAATACTTTTTTGAGCTAAAAAACTGTCCCTGGCAGTGTTTGAGCTACAGGGAAAAATTAAAAATTGGTCGAAATTACCAATTGATAATAGCTCCCTTAATTTAACGTTTCGTTTCGTAGATACTATCATTAGGCTCAAAAAGCTAAATACGGACCAAAAAATGTTTTACTTTATATCTTAGTTTGTTTGATAATAAAATATCATTTTTTTATTTTATTTTATTGTCGTCCCTTTTAATTTCTTTTTTGAGATCATTTATAAATATATGAATATACATATATAACTATATGGCAGACCTGGACAACCAAGATATATTATATGAACATACCAGGTGAACCAAAAAAAACAAGACAAATTGTGTTTTGCTGTAACTTTAATTACCAGTTTCGATAAAAAAAAACTATTAATAAGATAAATAAGCCTTTTTTTTTAAAAAAAAACATTCGCTTTGCCACCTTATTTAAGTCCAAGATGGCGAAGAAAATCAAATACTTACCTTTTTCAAACCCCTTTTTGTTATATATTGCTATTTTTTTTTCTAAATACTTTGTTTTGTATTTTGAAAAGTAACATTTATACCTAAATCAAAAACAAGTATGAAAAAAGGTGCGAATTTGATTTTATGCGCCATTTTGGATTTAAATATGGCGGCAGAACGCATGTTTTTTTTTATTGATATTGATAAGGTTGTAACCTAAAACAATTTGTCCGGTTTTTTGGGTTCATCCGGTATGGTCATGTAATATGTCTTTGTTGTCCAGGTCTACTATATAGTAGTAAAATATAAATGGTTCCAAAAAAAAAAAAATAAAAATGGGACAGGGCTGTACCAAAAAAAAATAGCACTGATGATTTTTTTCGGTATAAAAACTTCAAAATAAAAAATAAAATATACTTTATTATCCAACAAACTTAAAAAAACTAAAATATCAAGTAAAACATTTTGGTCCCTGTTTAACTTTTGGATCTTTATGATGGTATCTACTTAATAAAACGTCTGATTAAAATGTCGAAAAGGTCATTGTGCTTTTTAAAACGGTTACCCCAGACATGTTTTTACAACTTAATTATCTCTTAAATTAAGGGAGATTACATCAATTGGTAATCCGAACTTTTTTAATGGTCAAAAAAGTAAGACAGTTACATTGCCAATGCTATGGTGGAAAAGTACGTCGAACCACTGGAAGCCTTGAGTCAAGACAATAGAGTTACAGTGATGTGGGTACCGAGACCCACGGCAGTGTTGGGCAACGAAAAGGCGGATGAACTCGCTCGGATCGGGGCCAGCACTCAATACGTGGGGCCGGAACCACTCTTAGGTATAACAAGGAGACTGGCAGACTCCTGGGAAAACGAAAGAGGATGCAGAGAGTCCAAAGAATTTATCGTCGGACGGGACGCGGCCAGACTCAAATAGCTCCTGGGAAGGACACGAAAAGATATTGGACTACTGACAGGAAAACTGACCGGCCACAACCGACTCAGTAGGAATCTGACTCGCATAGGAATCGGGAATGAATCTATCTGCCAGGCCTGCGGTAGGGCGGAGGAGACATCCCGACAGCTCATTGCGGAGTGGGATGCATACCTAAGGATGAGGCATCAGGTGCTCGGGCAACCGAACCTGGATGCAGACGACCTTCGAGTTCTCAAATGGGCCAAAGTACTGGACTTCGTGAAGAGAACCTGAAGGCCAGGAGAGCCCACTACCGTACAAGCGGTACAGGTGGTGGATTAGGGGGCTGGGCTGGGGTAAGGTAAAAAGGGACCGATTGGGCCTACTTGCTAGGTTTTGGGCCGCCCCCTATTTACCACTACTACTACTACTACTACTACTACTACTAATATAGTGATGCGAAAGCCGCATGTCTCGAAGTTTCCTATTGACTCTCATCGAAAATGGGTAACCCTTTACCTACTAGAGTGTGTAATATAGAAACTTGTTGCACTAAAACATTATGTACTTACCTAAAAAATGTGTAGTTTTTTGTCTTTCTTTGGCTTTAAATTTAAATAAAATAATAGCATATTGCACAATAAGTACGTAATGAGGATGACGTTTCAGACGCGAGTCGAAGGCGAGTTTCTTAATTAATTCATCTGAGCATGTAATGCCCCATTACACGTTGATTTATCATTTAAGGAGAGCACTTTTTGGAATTTTCCTAGGACACACCCCTATGAAGGGGTTGGTTTTATCACCAAAATTTAAATAGGGAAAGTGGGTCAAGTGATACCTTATTTTGAAGGTCTTTTAAATGCCTTCACAAAAGTGTTAAAATTTTAAAAACCTAGCGATTCGTTTCCGATATATTTTTTTCAAAGTTGACTCAAACTTTACAGGTAAATTTTCTTCCTCGTAGAAATGTATCCTGGAAGAAAAAATTAAATGGTAAAATGATTCGAATAACGAAAACAAAGTCTACGTGTCTCGGGATTTCTCAAAAATCAAATTCCAATTTCGTTAAAAAACGAATTTTGCATTGGTACACGCATCTTTGAAAGAAAATCTTTTAAAACTGACCGCTAGATTTTTTAAATTTTTTAAATATTAGAAAACGTCTCTGTTTCGTTTTCGTTGGGACACCATCTATATTTTATCCATTACCTACCACAAGGTCATATGAGACTCTTAAAATCATATTTTTCAAACAAAATTTCTTTCCAGGTTCGCCGCCATCTTGAATTTATACGTAATTAGGGTTAACTCGGTTTTACTCCGATATCTCATTGACCAAAGTGGTTTTTCTAAGATTTTTGATTCAATATTTTTTTTGCTATAATAATATTTCTCGGATAAAAAGTTAATTCCCATCTACCGTCGAAAAGCATGATTAATCAAGGTAGCGTATACAGGGTGGATTCTTTAAATGGAACGATGCTTCTAGCGGATTTAGGGAAGAGGTTTTAAAAAAAAGCGAATCTTTAATGACTTTTTACGGACTTTCCGCCTGTGATAAAAACAAATTTGGGGCCACCAACTGGAGGCCCAGGGCCCACCAACTATTTTTTTTTTTTAAAGAAGGTACTACTTGTGGCACGCTTTTGGGAAGCTTGTTAAGAAGAAATTTACTAGTTTTTTTTTGACATCTGTCAACCAATGTGTCAAAGATTTTTTTTTTATTATTTTTTTTGGCAATTGTCTTAGCTTAAAAATAAACCACATATTTCTCTATTTACTAAGCGGAATAAAGAAAATACCACACAAGGACATTATTGGCGGCCCATTTGGGGGCACTCACTGAAGGCCCAGGGCCTACCACCATTTTTTTCATGAGGAGGTACCACTTCTGGCACCTTTTTGGAAAGCTTGTTAAAAAATTTGATTAAATAACTTTTTCTGACATCTGTCCATCCATGTGTTAAAAATTAAAAAAATATATTTTTTGTCAATTGTTTTAGCTTCAAAATAAACTACACATCTCTTTATTTACTAAGCGCAATAAATAAACTACCACACAAAGATATTATGGGCAAAGCACACGTCAATGTTCTTTTTAACTCAACCATCCTTAACAACAAAAAATAGATTTTGAAAAATTTTTAACACATGGGTTGACAGATGTCAAAAAAAGTTACTTAATCGAATTTATTTTTTAACAAGCTTTCCAAAAAGGTGCCACAAGTGGTACCTCCTCATTAAAAAAATGTTGGCAGGCCCTGGGTCTTTAGTAAAGGCCCCCAAATGGGCCGCGAATAATGTTCTTGTGTGGTATTTTTTTCTTTATTCCGCTCTGTAAATAGAAAAATATGTAGTTTATTTTAAGGCTAAAAAAATTGAAAAAAAAAAAAAATTTAAATTTTTTTGACACATTGGTTGACAGATGTCAAAAGATCTAGTACATTAAATTTCTTTCTTAACAAGTTTTCTAAAAAAGTACCACAAGTGGTACCTTCTTACTTTAAAAAAAAGTCATTAAAGAATCGCTTTTAGCTTTCTTCAAATCCTCTTCCCTAAAGCCGCTAGAAGCACCGTTCCATTTAAAGAATCCACCCTGTATATATATTGACATATAATTTGTTACCATTACTTTTTTTTAAAATGTACATACAAAAAATTTATTGGGTTAATTTTCTTTAAATTTTGATAATAAAAAATAACAGGGGGGCAATTCCAGTGGGCTATCGTTATGAGATAACGATCGCTATCGCAATTTTTTTCACTGTTACCGCAACATCGCTTATTGTTAATTGAAAAAAAGGCTTGAATGGCACTTTTTGCACGCAATCTGGACTAAAAATCTGATGATAATGTGATGGAGGACGACCGTTTTCAACTTTTGATTGAATTTTGTTTGGAAAAGCCACGTTCTTTGTGAAGAAAAACCCACATGGGCCTTGTGTGGAAGTGCCGCCAGATTTTTTGTTTGGGTAAGTACTTATAATTGATTTATTTTATGTTCTATTCTGTTCTTTTTGGTGCTTAAAGAACACTACCTACATAATGTAAATAAAAAGATATAGTAGGTCAGTTTTAAGTTCAGTTTATACATTTGAAAAAAGAGCCAGTGGTCAGAAAGCCGAAAAATAATTTAACAAAATAGTCAAACATTATAAGAAAAAAAAGTTGGAAATTAGTCAAAAATGCAGGATTCGTTTGATCCAATGTTGACTTTTTAATGAAAAAAATCTGACATCAACTAATATCTACCTCTTTATTGAGAAAAAATCAAATACAATTTATTTGGATACTGACACTTGCTCGCCTATTTATCATGCATGGTGTTTATACTTGTATTTTTTGTGGTTATCGCCAAATTACAACAGAACGCATTGAGTACCTAGACCTAGTTAAAGAGAGGTGGCTGATTCTGAATTGCTATGCACCACCAAGCAAAAATTTTGCATCTCTTCTCATACTGTCCCCGCTTCTTCAATGATTTGCTTTTTTCACAGGATAGTAGATCTTTTGAACTCCCTCCCTCTGGCCGCTATCACCATTTAAATGGATAAATGACAGACAAAAATCATGTACCTAACTTTCGTACATTCAAATTGATTTTTCTAAAACAAATTCTGATGTTTTTCTTTTTTTAAGGTTTGCAAACTTTTAATGTTCTTTTTTTTAGGTCAACTGTTGAAAATCTCTAAGAGCAGGACCCATGCTGTAGTGCTAGTAAGAAAGAAAATAAATTATGAAGTTTGGGAATAAACACTTACCGTAGCTGCTCAATGTATATTGATAAATTATTCATAGAAATCAGTTTTGGTAAGTTTTCAATTCCAACACCAAATTTTAAATTTGTAGGTACACCTTTTGTCAAGTAATGCAAAATATCCTAAGATTTTGTCTCATACAGTTAAGTATTGTCAGGTATTATGGAGTTTTTGTACACCTAAATTATTGGAGGCGTTGGCCTCTCGGATTTAGATTTTGAGATTTAAATATGTTTACTTAAATCTCTGATTAATAATAAGGCATGTTTAAAAAGTAAACAAAAACTTCTAGTAATTTTACCATCAGTACCTATAGACATTGGGTCATTACTTTTTAAATCCACCAATTTGGGATTAATTTGTTTCTCAATATTTTTAAAAATTGATAATTTTTGACACTTATAAAGCCAATCTAAAATTACATACAGAATAGCTAGCTAATAGAATCTTTCAAAAAACCCTGTTTAATTGGTCTAATTTTTTTAAATATATTTTTTAGAGGAAAGAAAAAATTTTATGTAAATATAATATTTTTGTGTAAAAGTAGAGTATTGTGGTTTTTAAATGTTGATTAAATTCCTGTTTAAAAAACTCTTTTAGTTTTTATCTACTGTTTTACAAAGTTTACTAGTTATTATCAGTAAATTATTTAACCCATCATCACACAAAATTAGTAAAGTAAAAAAAATTTAATGCGCAAAATGAGGCAAATAATTTAATAATAATAAAATGAAATTTTAGTCGGAAATCATTTTATTTCGTTTTTCGTTTTCCTTTTTTTAACCGCTATCAGAGAGTTTTTACCTCGACTCCTCCTTCCTTTGGGACGCTACTGGGTAATCATATATACCTATTTAACAAATCTTATGCATTTTTGTTAGATAACGTTACATTTTTTATGCATAGATTTTATAGATGTCACTAATAAAAAGAACAATTAAGTAAAATTGATAATACAGTACCTAAAATGTGTTATAAAAATCTAAACTTTTTACATGAAAAAGTTAGCTCATTTTTTTCCTCGTATTGAAAGATTCATATCCCAATAACTGAAAGAGTCTCAAATAAAGAAATTTAATCTTCAGTAGAGCATGAAAGAATAACAATATATGACAAGTTTTATTCATTTTTATTCAGGCCTAGATGAGCAGATTAACTTTAAATTTGGCAGACTATAGATTTGCATACATCACACCTATAATAAATTACTTTAAATTTCATTTCAGATCAATGATTTCTCGTAATTATTAAGATGTATGATGAAGACATTTAAGCAGGCAGCAGGGTGGGGTGGCCACCCCATGCAACGAAACATTTTAGCAAAATCCGGCAAAATTATATGAAGGACAAAACATATATGGTAAGCTACCTTCACATTAAAAAGGAAACATTTTAAAATCCAAAAATTCATCAGTAAAATTAAAAAATTTGGCTACTTTTTGGAAGACTCTTGTCGTTTCAATCAAATATAAATTGCCACTTCTTTATTGCCGTAATTTAAGTTTTTGTTTTCTCTTATTTTTATTAGCCACCAAAACATAAATAATTTCTAAATCAAAGTGTGTTGGACCAAATTCACACAAGCATTGACCATCACTTAAGTTTCTAGTTTACCTTAAATATTAAGATGTGGGGTAAACAAAAGATAATCAATAATAAAATTTTCAAATTAGAATCTGATGTAAAACTTGGTCCGTACTTTTCTAAAAGAAACTAAATTGAAAGACAGCAATAAAACTGGTGGCCAAAAAATTGGTGAGATATAGGGCGAGGTGAAACCAAACCTAAAAGCTTTCAATCTTAAGTAGCCAGTTCACGGGCTTACATTTTAAAATACATTTTATTTTTTGTTTCAGGTTAGCAGTGTCCAAGCTGATGAAAGAGAAGATGCAATCTACCAATTATTGAAATATTAGAAAACCATTTTTAATTCTAAGTAACATTTAAACCAATAAGTAAAATAAATCAGTTTTTTATCCCAGATTTGATTAAGAATGACAAAATCAAGTCAAATCAATTTTTTCTTTGTAACATAATAAATTGGTAATATTAAATTAAAAACTAGTATAAAGTATAAATCTAGCCAAAAAATTAAATTTACCTAAATGCATTGTAAAAAACTTTTCGTGCCAGTCCGTAAACCTTTAAAGTTAGTTTAAAAATGCAGCATACATTTTAGGCCCTTTATTTGAAGTACTAAGTAGGTTTCTTAAATTATATTACTCAGCTTTATATTCACGAAGATTGATTTAAATATGGTATTTTCAAGTGTATTATTTATAAAAATAGGTTTCTGAGGTAAGCAATTATATGATTATTTAGAATCTATAACTTTGAGTTATTAGTTTTTCTGGGAGCCGTAAAAATAAGTTGACAAAGCAAATATTAAAATGTGTGTGTGTGGGAAGAAATATCATTTAGGTAATTTAAAAATGAATGTAAAATAATGAAGAAATATAATTTAGGTAAATATTCTTTTTTATAGCAATCAGAGCTGGAAATAACTTAATACTGTATTTAACTTTCCCCACCAAAACAATCTAAAGGCTCTTGAAAATAAAAATCTGCCTTATTATAAAAAGTTTCCAATAACTTAAATTAATTTGTTTAAAATAAAGTGATTTTACAGGTGTGGCGTTGAGCAGTAACTGTGACCCACTCTTTTTCGATGACTCCCCCAAAAAATCTGCGAATTTTCATGAAGAAGTTCTAAAATCGTAGTTACAATAGGCCCAATCTTCTATAACTATCACTTAAGTGACATTTAATTTTTTTTTATTTAAACAAATGTGGCCTAACAGAATTAAATATTAAAATTTTATTTCTGTACTATATTTTACACAACTTTTTAATTCATTAAAAGTTATCTTATTATTTTTTTTAATGTACGTATATTGCATCAGTTTCTTCTGAAAGTTAGTTTCACTATGTCTATTGAACATCGAATCTTTGTCTACTTCATCTAGTGCCTTGGAAAGTTGGACTATGTCTTACTTGAATCCATCCATACTTAATTTGTGGCCCGAGTTGTGGTACTTGATCGGAGACTTGATCCTACTAGAATGATTCTTACATGTAGCTCCATTCACATACCCCAGCATGTTATACCTAAAAAGAAGAATACATTTTAAGTTTTATCAAAATAGTACTTATCCAGCAGCTTTAAGTAGTTATTTTTTATTTGGTGAACTGCAAGAATCTAAGTCAGTAGTTTTTATTTTAAATAAACTATCTTAGTAGAAATCAAAAGATATATATGAACTCAATGGCCCTCGCTAATGCGCACATACACGGATGCAAAGAATATATATGTCATACATGCTCACATGTTAACTTTAAGTCCAAAATTGGTAAAGTAGTTGTTGCATAAACTGAGCTTTAATTTCTTTTAAAAAAAACTTGAATCCTACCTTTTACTGTATAATTTTTTCTAGGCTCATCTTACGAGTATGTTCACTAATAACTAATACCTCTTTATCGGTGATAAACATACACACCAAAAACACAAAGAGCATGACTTTTTATTTTTTCTCTCATTTGTTTTGTTAGACCTATGTTCTTGAAGCTCTTTGCATGGTCATTTAAAGCATCTTTTAGCTAACAGAATAGTGCAACCGAATTTTTGTTTTAATAAAGACATTTATGTATTAAAAACAAACAATCACCTCAAAGTATCACATTCTCGCCCACCCTGACTTTAATTTGAGTAGGTAATAAACTTCAGCAAACTCAACTGATTGGGCCATGCTTATCGATATTCTGCTATAAGGGCTTGCGTTTCCTTTTACAGAAGAGTATAAAATATAAACCCACCTTAAAAGAGCAGTCTCATAAATATCTAGTCGGGAAGTTATGATGTACAAGTTTAGGATGAGAAGTAAAAAAAATATTTCCTCATAACAAAAGCTAGTTTTACTTACTGTGCTGCTCTTTGTGGGCTCCAAATATGGCGTGAACTGCAACCATCGCAGAAGAAATCATGTTAGATTTTCTCAATCATTGTAGCACCATTATTAGTCAAAAGTTATATTTTTGTGCGAGTTAAGTTTTCAAATTTGAATTGATACGACCGCGGTCATTGTGAAACAACAAAACAAACCGCGGTGTTGCCGCGATAACGAATTCGCTACGTAACGATATCGGTATGAGCCACTGGAAGAGCCCCCCAGTTATATTAAAAATAACGGAGATAGAGGGCGGCACAAATGTGTATTTTTTTATAGAAAAAGAAAGAAATCTTAACGCAAGCAAGAATTTCTAAAATACTATTTCACATTATAGGCACTAAAGCTCTCACCAAAGCCTTCACAATATCTGTTTAAATACGTTCCAGTTACCCCCAGATGCACCGTAAAAATATTCGGATTAGTTTAGCTAATCCATGCTTTTTCTTTGTTCATTTATGTGGGATCAAGAGAGAAAAAGAATGGATTAGATAGCCAATCGAGGTTAAGTGCCTACGGTGCATTTAAGGGTTAATACCCCACATGCCATATTCTGGATTAAACTGGGTTTTTCAATAAGCCCCGTCCATTATCTCCGCCCATGGGGGGCAATTTTAATGTTTTTGAAATGGGACCATCTGGAGCACAAGTCTACGTACCTACTAAATTTCGTCAAAATCGGACAAGTGTTTCTTGAGTTTGGCGCATTGGTGACAGACAGACGGACAGACAGACATTAGGGCAAAAAATGTTCTAAAAAATTTTTGAGAAAAAATGCTTATTCAGATTTGAGTAGCACTGGGTAACCACAACCTCCCCTCTCCTCTTGGATAAGCCACTGTATATCCGGCAAAACTCGAAGTTGACGAAAATCACGTGATCTGCTATAGAAACGTCAAAAACATAGAAAAACCAAGTCTCGTTTTATTTCTATCTTAAGAACCGTAGAAAAGAAGAAGTAAGGCTACCTTCTGGATCACTCTGTAAAATGTGTCGAACATACTTATAACATTTGTAAAAAGCGCCGCTGGCAAAAATTTTCCCTAATGAGACTTTTTATATCTTTATTCTTTAGGTAGGTTTTTGGTAAATAAGTACTTAATTTCAGATATCAGTATTTGCTTAGCTTTCTTTTTCACGACGTGATTTTAATTTTCGCGTAATGTTTTGTTGCAAAGAAAATAATTAATTTCCTCGTTTTCCTCGAAATACATAAGGGTGAATATCGAATTATACTCAAAAAATGTATATTTTAAAAGTAGCTACGCAGAATATTATCTAATATTCCAATATTCCAGAATGGAAAAATACTAACTAACGACAGTAAAGTTGTCAATAATAGGTGAGTTGGTACTTTTGTTTTGTCTTGGCGGACGCCCACGGTTTATCAGAATGTGCAACACCAAATCCGTTAAATAAAAGAAATTATCAATTATAAAATCATTCACTACAGAAACTGCAATTCGCTAAACCAATTTTTAATCCGAACCTTATTTCTTCAAATCCATTTAATAGCAAATTCGAAATTTATAAGACCCGTTTTTACTCGTTCATCAAACTCAAATTTAATATAAACTTGTAATTTGGAATCCCATTTTTAATAAAACCCAAAATTTGTCAATCCATTATTTTTTTAAACCATAATTCGTAAGAATCGTTTTTTATCAGAAATTTCTGCTAAATTGATTGCGTATTTGGCCATAATACATGAATGGGAGGCGTACACGTAGGTGCCACGGCGGCGCGTTTCGATGCATTTGTCGCTGCTACGCGCGCATACTTGTACAAGTAGCGTTCAATGTTCAATAGTTTGTTTATAGATGTCATTTGCATTCCAGTTAAGAATATTTCTGATAAACAACGGGTCTTACGAATTCCGATTCCGAAAAATAATGTTTTGACAAATACCTGGTTTGGATAAAAATGGGTTTTACAAATTACGAGTTTGATATTGAATCAATTTGATGAAAAACGGGTCTTATAAATTTCGAGTTTGTTATTAAGTGGGTTTGAAAAAATGAGTTTCGGATAAAAAAATTGGTTTAAAAAATTACAGTTTTTATGGTCATTTGTTCTTAAGATGAAAATTTTTATTAAATACGGTCTGATAAATTCCTGGTTTGACAAACCATAGGCGTTCATCATGACCAACTCGACACAATACGGGAGTTAAATCTTGTCTCTAGAATTTGTAGTGTCAACTTTGCAGAACTCTATCTCAACAATTTTTTACTGTACAGAAAAAGTTTTAAAAAATTATAGAGAATTTTGATATCTACAATTTATATTCAAACACTTTTCTTCTCAAGTCTACACAAAAAGAAATACTGGCTAGTAAGTAATCACATGTCACCATTTTCGGGAGTCTTTTAGGTATAACTTTTTTATGACAGATACAAAAAAATGTTTTATAATAAAGGTTTTAAAACATAATTTTGTTTAGCGAACACAAAAAACCTTTTTAAAATCTGACAAATATTAACCGAAATATTAAGTCACAAACACAAAATCGAAGATGGCGGCGAACCTAGAGGGAAATTTTGTTGGAAAAATGTGGTTTTAGGTTCCTGGCATGATCCCCTATTAGCCCTGAACAGTGTGGCTGTGTAGTCAGTTTTGCTATTTTAAAGTACTATTCTATTGGGTTAATGATCATTAAAAACAAAACATTAGGAGGACGTTTATGCAATTTTTTTTTCTTTTAGAAGTAAATTAAAACTATTTAAATCTATATAAACTCAAGAAGAAACGTCGTCTAATTAGACTTTAGAAACTCACTTAGCATTGCCACTGACTTTCGGTCGGTATGGACTGGGCGTTTGATATGTTGTAGATCTGTTCTCCCTGATTCAAAATTGTCAATATTTTCTGAGAAGCACCTTTTATACTACATGGTAGAGATATCAATTTTTGAAAACAAAATCCTTGAAAATGCTTGACAAAAACCCTAAAACATGTCATTGTCAGCACACGTAGACTTGCTTGGTAAATTATTTTAAAGGCGATTCCCAAAAAATTCAGACAAAAAAAATGTTAAATTTATACAAAATAATCACGTAACTTTTCTTAGATTAATGATACCTAACCTAACGACTGTTCAAATCTTTCTAGGGAATTTTGAATCACCCTGTATTATACATCCGCGAAGCAAAATCATATACATAGGCATTATTAGTAAAATCCAGAATAATATTTTATTTCCGGTAAAATGCACATTAAAGAAGAAGTAACGTTATGTAATGCTTCAACCAGTTCAACTGGTTAATCAGTTACTTTTTTCATACCAAACTGTTCCCATATATTTTAATGCTTTCATAATATTTTTGTAAGATTAATATAAAAATGGTCTTTCAGCAAGAGTATAATACTAATTCTGATAAGTTAAGGAAATAGAATATTGCATAACAAGAGAAGAAAGTGACAACGAGGCGCTAGCTGAATGAAGCAACACGAGAGTTTAAGAAAGTTACTTTCTATCGAGTTGTGTACACTATTTTTCCTACGAACACGATGAATTGCACTAATTTTTGGAAAAATTTTGCACAAATCAAATGAAATTGACTTTCCGCATATGTGTGGAAAAGTACTTTTCAACACATGGGTGGAAAAGAAAGGGGACAGTTACTTTCTATCGAGATGTGTACGCTAATTTTCCTACGAAAACTGATGAATTGCACTAATTTTTGTAAAAATTGGTCTCTAATTTTGCACATATCAAATGAAACTGGCTTTTCCGCACATGCGTGGAAAAGTTCTATGCAACACATGTGCGAAAAAACTTCTGCACACGGGTGAAACTGTGTGACATCCATCATTTTCATATGTGGTCGTAGAAAAATATTATTTTGTAGTTAATTATAGATAATGCCTTATTGACGAAATATTTTCCATTTAGGAAGTGAACAACTGTATTAGCAACCAAGGCTGCACTAATTTTTCGAAAATTTGGTCTTTAATTTTGCATAAATCAAATGAAACTGCCTTCGCGCACATGTGTGGAAAAGTACTTTTCAACACATGTCCGGAAAAGAATGGTGACAGTTAACGCCATCGTACACTTTTCCACACATGGACGGAAAAATTTGTCAATTACATCATTTTAATATGTGGTCGTAGAAAAATATTATTTTGTAGATAATTAAAGATAATGCCTTATTGATGAAATATTTTCCATTTATGAAGTGAACAACTGTACTAGCAGCCAAGGCTGCTCACAGCCTGTTGGCCCCTAGTGCACCTTTTGTGCGACAGTGCAGTAGGTGGAGTCCACTTGTTAACCATTTACCTATTTCTATGTCTTTAATTTTATTTACTTGACTTTAAAACCATCCATTTTATTTTTCTAAAATTCAGGTTTTAAGTCAAAATTGCGAATTTTATGGATAACCTCCAAAAATATTTTCGGGGTTAATATTACTAGAGCTTTAAAATTATCGATATTTTTCCCGGTTTCACTATCTGTTTCTTGCATAACTTCTGTAAAAGTTGTTTTTTGCTTCTTATTGGCTATTCTGCAATGTTCATGTCAAAGCTAAAAGAGTAAATCAAGTCGGTAGCTCGTCAGATCGATCTAAATTTTTCTTTATTGCAGAATTGCATTAAAATCCTTCTGTTAACGACCATTGAACTGACCATCACGGGATAGTGATGTACAGGTCTTTTTATATACCAAGAAGACGTGGCTAACTTTTACAAATAGAATCTCCAACACTTTTCGCATAAATCCCCGAGATACTAACAGACATTCAAATAAATAAAGACAACTGACATGACAATTTTGCGCTATTCAGTATTACAAATGTATATATTATGCTAAAATACTGGTGGACGTAACTCGTCTTTGTTATAAGATAAAGTTTGCACCATAAAAATATTCCACCAAATTGGTATGACAGTTTTACCGTAAAGTTTTGTTTTCCTCAATGTAACTAAGAGATAATATGATGGCACAAGAATAGCAAAATGTGTAACAATAATAACTTTGAAAAACAAAAAAATAATGTAAAAATCAGAGTTGGCCTTGGGTAAGGCCAAAGTCGAAAAATCTACTGCGCATGCCCGACGCAGTCTGCTCGGCCCAGACGAGTTTTTGGCTCTGCATTTTTTCCATGCTAACTTGATTAGGCGAGTTATTTTTGATATGGCTTTTTTTCGGAAACTACAATGGCAAGAACATTAGAGTAACTCATAATTTTATGGTTTTCCCTGACTCCTCATTTTTTTTTAGTTTTTAAACCATTAGTACAGTAAAATTGTCATAAATAAGAAGGGTATCTCGAAAAAAATCCTGGGAGGCTAAAATTTTTATATGTTGATGGGAAAGATCTAAAAGTAAGATCCGCAAAACTTTGTAACCAACTTTTCCCCGTTTCTATTATCTGGAGGCGAAAAAGTCTGAAAACAAAAATATTTGGCATAAAATTTTTTAACATTTTAATAACAGTGCTCAACTTTCTGTGGTTAGTTTCCAAAAAGTGAGATGGCGCCGAAGGTACAAAAAATCAGTTTTAACGTATTTTGACCAACAAAAAGTAATCTTTTTTAAAAACTTTAAATGAAAATGTAGTTCAAAGACTGTTTAATTGATTATAAATAATTTTTTCTTTCTTTCTTTTTAAAGTTTTTAAAAAAATAAATTTTTGTTTGTCAAAATAAGTTAAAACTGATTTTTTTGTAACTTTGGCGACCCCTATCTTTTTGGAAACTAACTACAGAAAGTTGAGCACCTATAAAAATTATTGGAAATTATTTGCCGAATATTTTTGTTCTCAGACTTTTTCGATTCCCGAGGAGTGGAGGAAACACAAACTTGGGAGGTTTACTTTCAGACACCCCCGAAAAGAACATACCAAAATTCAGCTTTGCCAGATTTTTTTCGACCTCAGATGACAATTTTACTGTACTACATACCTTCAATTTAATAATCAGCAACGACGGGCCAAAAGAAAATTGTCATAACTCACATTTTGGTGATTTTAGTTTCATACAAATACTAATATTATTTGCCCTGATTTGAATTATTTGTTTACAAAAAAAATCTGATGCAGTTGAGGTTATAGAAAGGCAATGAACCAAAATTATTTGTGGTCGAATATTTCTTTATATTTTCTCGTAGAAAAAACATTTATGTAATAATAGAGACGTAAATAAAACGTGTTTTTTCAGGCATTTACCATCGCAATTTCTATTTCTCTAAGTGCAGGAATAAAAGTAATTAATAATCAAATAATTGTATATTTGCAACTACGTTTTATTCTCAAAAATTGTAGAGGGATACGCGAAATTTGGGGGAGAGTTATGAAACTTTTTTTTAAATAACCCCTGAACCCTTCTTATAAAGGGTGAAAATTTGTTTCGTGACTTCGGGGGAAGGGGGAGGGGTGAGAATAAATAGTAAAAAAAATACGAATGAAAAATTAACCATAACCAGGCTTCTCGGGGGAGGGGGAGGTTTAACCGCAACACCCCCCCCCCCCATGGTGCGCCACTGGTATTATATAAACCGTCGTTTAAGATACAAGAACTTTTGTGTGGCAGTTCCAGAGTGGAGAGGTACTAAAGGCAAATGCCCTCCCCCCTTCCAAGAATTTATATATTTAAGTTCTCAAAAAATTCGAAATATTAGAAATACCATGGGAGTTATTAAGGAAGTAGTGGCCTTTTTTAACTATTCAACTAGAAGAAATTTTGTTTTGACATTTTTTTGAAGACACAATCAATAGGACTATGTGAGACTAGGTGGGTGGAAAGACACGACTCCTTTCTGCTCTTTCGAGTTTCATTTTATTAAATCCTTGAATGGTTGGCCCAAATATCAAATTGGAATGACAAGAGATACTTAAAGTTGCACAAATAGTGAGCGCATGCTCAGAGCGGATACGTCGTACAACAGCGATTATGTCTCACTTATCTCCACGACCAATCTTGCAGTATTCGTAGTCAGCTAGCGTATCCTAACCATTTTGTTATCTGTGAATTTTCATAAATGCCGGATACAGAGTTTCACTCCTTTTATTTTCCATTCGATTGCCCTCTTTTTCGACAAGAAAGGATATAGAAGTGAGCGCATGAATTAAAACTGTGCATCAAGCACTGAACAAGACTTGGTTTGGTTACGTCGTAAGCACTACTTTAACGCTTTTTTTAAAGGACGCTTTCACAAACGTATCAAAGATACGATAACAACAAAAAATTAAAAATAGGTTGCCAACTTTAATGGTGGGATTTACATAAAGAGTTTAGTCTATTTTAGAACGGTCCCAAGTTTAAGTGAAATTTTTGGTTTTAAGCATTTTAAATCAATCATCATTAAGTTTTGAAAATAATTTGATTTATAAGAAGAATTATAATAAATTAGTTTATTGAATAATCATCTTTTGTTGAATTTAAGAAGAAAGTTTCAATTTAGAAGAAAAGAAAATTAAAAAATTTAAACCCACGCGGGGTTTAAATAGTAAACACTCTATAGAGCAAATTAAAATTGAGGTTATATGTCACTCTAATTAAAACTTACCCTTGATAATTGATTTTTCCAATTAATACTTGGTGTCATACAACGATTTCGATGGGTGATAATAAAATAAGGACTAGATTAATTTTGTATTTATTTAAAAGGTGTTTTTATTTATGAAGTGTATTAAAAAACTTAAATGCAAGTTTTTTTTACATTTCTGTCACTGTCGAAATGTCCGTTTAAAAATAGTAGCGCTGCATTCAATCACAAACAGCGAGTTCGGATCTTTTGCCTCTGCTTGCATTTTGGCTTGCACCAACCTCTACTGATGAAAGCTACAGCTTTAAAATGAGTGGACTTTGAGTTAGGAAAGTTATTTTGACTGAGCTTCTAGATAACCTCAATGTTTTACTTTCACTTTGTAAATAAATTAATATAGTTGTTTTGGGTTTTTTTGTTGCGTTTATTTTTTGTGCATAATTAGTGACCTTCACTTATGTTTGTTTTGCCTCGCAGTACCCTCATAAATATATTTTTTGTGCTGAAAACGGATTGAAAATATGGCGTTTTTCTGGACAAAATTAGAGGTGTTTTATTGATTAATAAACAACTTGGGATATATAGTTCTTGTAAAAACGATTACTTAGGAAAATTTTAAACGAACTTATTACCAGTTGCCACAAACCAATCCTTTCTGGGGGCTATAAATTTAAACCACCCGCCAGAGTGGACTTTAGGTATAAGGCGGAAAGTGAATGATTGCTCTCCTTCTTTTACGGCTTCTGCAAAAAATTTCCAAACTTTCATGGACATTTGGTAGAATTGCTAAAATCACACGTTACTTTTCCGACCCCTAGCGCGCAAGAATTTATCATGCAAGACTACCAAAAAAAAGGCAAAAATAAACATGTGAAGTAGGCAAATTCCTAGCAACCAAAAAATGCTTTTTTACTTGCACGGTTAAAGCCGCGGACCTTTTATTATTATCTTTGTGTAAAAGATGGTCACGTTGGCACTATAATGATATGCGCGGTTTTTGCGTAGCGCAAAATTTTTACTGCGCGCATATGCCCCATATACCGCCAATTTTTATTTACTTGTATCTAAAAGGCTTTTTTTTATTTAACAGGGCAGTGATCTCCTTGAATCAACTTAAAGTATCTTATACGTTCCTATATACATGGACTTAAAAAACAATCATCAAGCAAAATCGTGGTTGTTTTAAAATTAAAAGTGGATGAACCACCTCTTCTAGGTGGCCTACAATATACAATGATAAATTTACTCGAAATACGACATCCCATGTCACTTTGACAGTTTTCAGATTTTTTATTTACCGAGATTTTATTCATTTTTATGGATAATTTCGAACTGTTTTAAGAAAAAATGGCATTAAGCGTCTTATTCCAGTAATATATATCCATGTAATAATATCTTATCAATTGCGATCTGGAACTATATTTATGAATGAAACTACTAGGCATTAACAAAGGGCCCTACAACTTTTTAACGACAAAAAAAGGGAAAGAGGCAAAAAATGGATCTGAAAAGATCGACGTGTACCTATTATGTACCACCCTAATCAAAAATGTAATCTAATAAGCCACTTTCAATTGACGTCACACGCAAAACAATTGAACATCGGGTCACGTGGTACATCGAAAGTTTTTTTGGGTCAACCAACCAAAAGTCTAAGCTATGATTTGTTTTGACAACACATTTGATATCTAAAAATACTTTGACATTTTCAGGTTAGAAATTTTTGTTTATTTCTAACCTCAAAATGTTCAGATGTCAAAATGTGTTGTCATAACAAACCATAGCTTAGCCTTTTGGTTGGTTGGTCCAAAAAAACTTTCGATGTACCACGTGACTCTTTCGTGTCAAGTAGGTCATGCACAGCGTCACTGAAACTGGCTAATTTAAATCCCTTAAAGTTTGAGTAAGAAATTTTTTTTTTCTTAAACTTTAGAGAACCGTTCTGAAGTCACAAACTAAATAAAATCCCACAAATGAAATCTTGTGCGTAGGTATGGATAAGAATTCTTCAGGTAAGCTAGATAGAATACTGGTTAAAAGTACCTTTAATATGAGATTTTTAATTAGTGCAAAATAGTAGTTTTAAAAAATAGTGGCGAAAATAGTGCTTTTTTTTGCAAGCGAGGTATTTAAAGACGCGAGTAAAAAAAGCACAGTTTAACCGCGAGTTGTTAACACTATTCTTTTTAATACCTTTAAAAATTTCGAACGAAGAGCACTTCTCGCAACACACCATTTTTACACTATAAATCAAGGCGACTGGTAAATGAAATAACAATTGTTTCGATAGTTATGTGCCTTTTTACTCGGTGACGTTCATTGTAGCGACATATTAGTCTTTGACAGTTTGATATTTTGACGATGTTTTTAAATGATTTTTTCGTAAATACTTAGTGAAAACTGGCGGAAATAGCTGAATTTTTAGGCAAGAATAATAAGATATTTTCAATATTATTATATTCCGCTATTTCCCTATAATTTTGGACAAAAAACGGACATAAATCTTTTTTTGCACCCGTGATCAAAAAAAGAGTTTTTTTGCATCGGTAACAAAAAAGCCATGCTTTAGTTATCTGGAGACAGTTACTAAAATCATGTTTTTGATGAAAGTATAAAAAAAAAGTTTTGTAGAGAATTTAATCCTTTCGCAACTTTTATTTGAACATTGTTTTTCTAAAACCTATAGAAACCGAGATATACGTAAAAAAATATTTTGGCCGCCATTTTTTCAAGATAGCAGCGCGAGCGGAGGCGGCGATCGCCCGAGGTCGCAAACTTAGGTTTTAAAGACCCTCAGGTCTATCTTTTTGCCAAATTTCAAAATTATTACACCTTTTGCAAGCAATCACCTTTGTTATATCTCTAATGATTAAACTACTGTTATTTCTTGCGTTTATGATGCTTTGGAAATATCAAAATGACTTTTTAAACGAACATACTGGAATTGTTTCAGGACTATATAAGTAAGGTATAAAATAATATATGAAAAGTGTAGTTCAAGTGACTTACTAGTAGGCAACAGGTTAGTGTGGTTTGTTGTTCTGGATATATTTACCTGAAAAAAAAAGAAAAAAAATTTATTACCTGAAATTTTGCTTGTATTAAACAGGGATTTTTTTTCATATATAATTAACTAAAGGAAATCGTATAAAAAAATAACACATGGAAAATTTTAAATCGTAAGCTAATTATAAACCCCCACATGGGCGTCGCGTGTCGTGGTACCTTTCATGCAGCAGAAATTTAATATTGTACAAAAAAGTGATGTAAAAACGATTTTTGCGGTTTCCATCAGTACAGTTCCAAAGGTTGCGAAATAAGGTGGGTTCACGGTCTACAGAACTTTAATAACGTTAATCTAAAGTTGTAATAAAAATATCCACAAAAAATATTTTTTTCCTACTAGCGTGCGTAAAAGTGCACTTTTACGCAAGCATTTGCATAAGGGAAGCTGCATTTCCCGAACGCCGTGCAGGATTGGATTTACCCTGTGTCTTTCGCGCACGGCGTGCGGGAAAATATTTTCCGCAAATATTTGGTTTTAAATTTTTTAATATAAAATTTAAATAACTATTTTACGCAGGTAGGAAAAATTTTGTTCCTGACACGTGCGAGCCCTTGACGGCTTGCCCAAATTGCGCTCCACGTTGTTCGTGCAACTGCAGTCGCGTGCGGAAAAGTATCACTTTCCGCAGTTGTTGGGTAAATAACTATTTCCTACTGCGTGTGCGTAAAAGTGGTTTTTATGCTCGAATTTGCGTAGGAAAAGTAGAATTTTCCATACGCCGTCTATTGCATTATGCTTGTGTATTAGTTTTATAGCAATAGCATTAAAACAATAAAATACTTCTTGAAAACCACCTAATAAACTTGTCAATCACTAAATATCAAAATAACAACAATACAATATTTACAGATTGCCTGCAAATCAATTTGTAAATATACCATTTATTGAAATATTTCTACGCGAGAAGGAAGAATGTGGCACCTAACATGGGCGTAGTCTGCCTTTTCCGATCTTGGTGGCAAACCCAAAGAAACAAAAGGTATCACTTTCCGTCCTTGTTAGGTAAATAACTATTAACAGTCTGCCAAAGTAATAGCAGGTTTCTTGAAACAGTGTAAGGTTTTTCTACCAATTTTTTTTAACTTATTAGAAAAAATCACGTGCCGCATGATACCCGCGTGAAAATTATTTTCCTATCCTGTCTGTGGTTTAAAAAATATGCGCTTTCTTTGGCAGCCTGAAAACGTTGACTATTGCCTTTAATAGTGTTGCAATTATATGTATTGCATGTCTTTACCCCTCTCCTCACCCACCCGCTAACAAAGTGGTTATAAGGTTGTCGGTTTCTAAACGCAATAAAAACTTGTAATTTAATTGAAAAAAAAATCAATTGTTTTTTTAGTTCAAAAGTACAAAAAAATAAGGGGGTTACAAAGAAAGCCAAATAAAAAAACAATATTTTTGAAGCCCATCACTGAAAATGAAATGTTCTTTATCATCAATCATCAAAGCCTAATAAAACCACTCTTACATCTCACAAACGCCATCCCAGCCACAGGTGAGTACGCCGATGTTTTCAAAATGTCAGTTATAATTCCGCTATATAAAAACGGGGACAAAACCGATGTCAATAATTACAGGCCTAGAGCCTTAACAAGTGTTCTTAATAAAGTTACTGAGAAATTTATTAAATTGAGGCTTACTGACTTTCTACAAAAGAATTAGATTCTATCGAAGGATCAATTTAGATTTAAGGCAAGATGTTCAACAGAGTACGCATTACATAAAGTGACAACTTATATTACAGAGAGTTTGAATATGCACCAAAAACCGATTGCAGTATTTTTAGACTACAAAAGGCGTTTGATACGGGAACTACAATATTTTGCTGGAAGGTTTGAATTATATTGGAGTAAGGGGTTTTGGAAATCAACTATTTAAATCATATTTAACTGGACGTGGGCAAAAAGTAAAAATTAAAAATGTGTACAGTGATCCTACTGAATTACGCATTGGTGTGCCCCAAGGAACAGAACTTGGTCTAATTTTATTCTTAATTTATATAAACAGTCTGAATATGAATATGTTTCGCTGACAACACAGCTTTGTTAATAAGAGTACCTACCTGGTTTCTAGCATCTCAAAAAGCTAAAAAAGCATTACATAAAGTTAAATGTTGACTTGATGAAAACCAACTTACGTTAAATACAAACAAAACCGTTTTTATTGATTTTGTCATGAACATAAAACCACTGCATGATGCTTCATATTCCTTGCAAACAAATAAATGGCACTTGTACTACTAACAGTAATCAAACGAAGTTTTAGTTAAATATCTCGGTATGTATATCGATATATTTTTCAAATGGGACGTGCATATTAATTATGTAACAACTAAAATCAGGAAGACAATTTTTTGATTTTACGAGTTAAGAAATATTTTATCATTAGGTCTACTGAAATTAGTTTACTGTGTATTGGTTGAATCTTTTATAAGTTATGGTGTTATCGGTTGGGCTGTGGCTTCTGAATCTGCTCTTGAATCTTTGATAGTTGCCCAAAAATATGTACTTAAAATAATGTCCTTTAAACAGCTTGGAATAAGAGAACTTTTTTGTTATCGTCTTATTATATTTTCCGTAAAAAATCATCTTAGAAAAAGCAGTTGAGCACGCAATTCTAACTAGAGCAGTAAGTCGAGTGGACCTCTGTATATCTTTTAAAAATTTTAGCGTTATGCAAAGACGTTTAAACTATATAGGTCCTATTATAAATAACATTATCCTTAAAATCTTGTGTAGGCAATAATTAAAACATCCTGATAAACTTAAAATCAAACTGTGGCTAACAAATAACTTCCATATTTTGTCCAGAGAAATATTTTGGCTATAAAACAATTTAAATAATTTTATTTATAACCAATTGTACTATTTTTGTACGATCTAGGTTAAGCTAATGTTGTTATAAGTAAGTATTTAAAAAGAAGTTTATTATTTTTATATGTCATTTGAGAAACACACACATATCTTCGAATATACGCTGTTACCTCAAATGATGTACATATTGTTGCCATTGTATATTCTTCTTCAGTGAAATAAATAAATAAGCAAATGTTCCATTCCATTTTGACGTAAAAAATGCGAAGAGGCAAAATGTATTGCAAAGAAATTCCCACGAGTCTCGGGAAACACTGTGTTTCTTTGTCTTTTGACACAAACGATTGGTGCGCTTTAAAGAGCGCATGCAGAGACGCATGGGGCATGCATCAAGATGTTCGACAAAAGGCACCGTCTGAAGGTAGCTTTAGAGTGTGTTTAAGGCAAAAAAGTTCAGTTTAAATTCAAATTAAATATATTCATGTCCTGAAAAATAATATGTATACAAATTAAGGGTCAAAAAATCCAAATACAGTTTAAAAAGTATCAAGGTAAAATAAATAAGTGGTAAATTTACTAGTTTAATTATCCAAAATTAATTTTTACATATATTATTGTTTAAGAGGTCAACTTTATTTAGCTTGACTGCTGAATGAGTTCCGTTCTTTCTGTGTTTGTTTCGAACTACTTCCCGGAGATCTAGAAAGTTGAAATTTGGTAGGTATAATATGTTCCGGTGACAAAAAATACATTTCAGTATATTTTTATTATAAAAAAATCAAATGGCGGACTTTCTTATTTACAAACCGATTTGTCTCATTTTTAAAAACTGGTGTTTAAGCTCACTGAATACAATTTTTAGCTCAAACTTAAAAAAATCGAAATGGCGAATCCAAGTTGTCGAACTTTCCTATATATCAACCGATTTGTCTCATAACTGAAACTTTGCAGTGTAAGATTACAAAATAGAATTTTTGATTCAAAATTAAAAAGATCAAAATGGCGGATCAAATTTATTGGTGAACTTGTGCAAAAATCAAACTAAAAACTGGAAAATTAAAATAGAGAAAGAAACTTTTAAGCCAAACTATAAAACAATAATCTGGGCCTTTTAACAGACTAAAATAGAAACGTGGGGCGCATAAAAACCTGCGTAATTGAATAAGAACGTTAAAATGTGTTTTCAAGTTCACCAAAAGGAATAATTCAAATTAGTCCCACGTTTTTATTTTGATCTGTTAAAAGACTCAGATTATTGTTTTATAGTTTTTGGTACAGCTGATGATTTAAAATAAAAAAGTTTGACTTAAAAGTCGTTATATCTATTTTTATTTTTAAAACAACATAATATAATATTAATAGATTATAGACAGAAAATAAATCAAATTAACACAGACTATGTCTGTGATAATTGACTAAAAGTCAAACCACTAGTAAAGGAGATGAATAGTAATAGTGCGTGCTATAATTAGATTTGACAAGAGTAAGATAATAAGGTATTAAATTGAATAACTGTCCTCTTTTTTACTTTTTGAGAATCCCTAATATTAAAAACCTCAAAACATCGAAGAGGATATTCTCACATAGGTTTTGAAATGTATACAATTGATAATAAACTAAAAATTACTCAAACAAACTTCAAAGATATTCTCCCATACTTGCTCCTATTCAGCCAAATCAAAACGTTCTACTTTGTAACTTAAACGTAGGAATACCCACTCTTTAATATTCTATATATTTAACAATGGTGCACTAAAAACATATTCTTAAAAAAATATAATATATCTTTAGTAATCCTTATTATACCAAAAATATCGATCTTTTTCTTTTTTCCTCTTATTTACTTTTCTCTTGCTATATTTTTTGTAATTCTTATAGCCGAATACCAATCCTTAAATTTACTTACTTTAATTTTTGTTTTTATTATTTCTAATATCACTGAACAATAAAATAATGAATTGAGAGCAACTTAACATTATTATCTTTGTAATCAAACTCTTCTCCCTTGCTGGCTAGCAGACAAGTTGCTAGCTTAATCAGACTACTCACAGGACAAATAATGATACAATCTTTCCTCCCAGTATTCTGTACATATTTAACTGAATATAATATTATAAGTAGTAGGGCTTTATATTTATTTTGTATTTGTTATGTTATATCTTCAAATCAAATCTATTGTAAATTGTAGTTTGAAGAAATAAATATTTATTTATTTATTTATATATACTCATAAAATTTTCAGTTTCAGATTTTAGATAAATACACTCCTGCATGTTTCTTATTACTGAACATCCGATATTGGGAGAAATTCTACGGAGTTTGGGGAATTTTAAGATTATGGTTACGTACATTAATAGAATATAAACCAAATTTTTAAGTTGCCCAAATCAAACGCCCCTAGACTTTAGTAATTGGCATTTTAACTCTGCTAACCTTAAATCACTCCGAATAACCCCTCACATTACGCTTTCATATGAATTAAATGCACCAGAGTGAAACAACTTGATGCCAGGGATACTTAATGAATGAAAAATGAATATACGTGTTAAGGTGACCATGATATTTGTTTTTGTTCGTGTACAATATGCCTGAGAGAGACTAAAAGACCCAGATTGATGAGCGAATTCACCCAAAAAATAATGAATTTAAATTTAGTTTAGACGTTTAAAAATGCAGGACCGGCTTTTAATATTGAGTATTTTTATTTACAGAGCTTTTGCCTCTCTTGTTGTGGATCGTTTCCTAACTAATTACCAATGAGGTAGAAACTTGTAATTTGGTAGGTAGGTATATAGTGTTCCAGTGGCAATACAATTAAAAAAAAATTATTGGAAAAACATACAAAAATAGTGGTGCCTAATGTCCCTTAATACAAATTTGAAGTCAAATTAAAAAAAAATAAAATGGCAGACTTTCTTGTTTCAAACTTGAAACTTTGCGGTGTCTAAGGTCACTCAATACAATGTTTGACTCAAACTTAAAGAATTAAAAATGGATCATCCAAAATGGCGCACCTTCTTACTTATAAATAAATTTGTCTCAAAGATAAGATAAAAGTTTGTAGTTTTTAAGCTAGATCACTCAATGACGGACTTTCTTATTTAAGATACCATTTGTCTCAAACTTGAAACTTTGCGATGTTTTACGTCACTCAATACCATTTTTGGTCTAAACTTTAAAAAAATCAAAATGGCGGATCCAAAACGACGCACTTTATTATTTATAATCCACTTGTCCCAAACTTGAAACTTTGCGTTATTTAAGCACTTGATATAATTTTAGAGGCAAACTTCGAAAAATTAAAAATGGCTGATCCAAAATGGCGCTCTTTCTTCAAATCGATTTGTCTCAAACTTAAAAGTTTATAGTGTTTAAGGTCACTTAATTCAATTTTTGATTAAAACTTTAAAAATATCAAATGGCGGACTTACAATAAAGACAAGACAATACAGACACAAACTTTTAAAAATCACAATGGCGGACTTTCCTGTTTGAGGTCACTCAGCAATTTTTGACTCAAACTTAAAAAAATAAAAATGGCAGATCCAAAATTGTGCACTTTTTTAGTTATAAACCGATTTGTTTTAAACTTGAAACTTTGAGGTATTTGGGATGACTCAATACCATTTTGACTCAAATTTGAAAAAAATTAAAATGGCGGATTTTCTTATTTATAATCTAAATTGTCTTGAAGTTTCAATTGTGGGGTTTAATTTTTAACTCAAACTCAAAAACAAAACAAAATGGCGCATACAAAATGGCGGATTTTTTCATTTATGATTGACTTATTTTAAATTTGGAGATCAGATGCAATGATAGAGTTGGAAAGAATGAGAAAATTGAGTAGGTAGTGATACGACTTGCGGAAAATCAAATCAAAATAAAAGTGGGTAAAACTTTGGTATTATGTAGGTCTGGTGGATAATAGATTTGAAAACTCAAAAATATAACTTTCGAACCGAAGCTGCTACAAATATGCAGTTTCCAGGATTGACTTTAAGTTAATGTGAATTTAATTTGAGAAAAATAATAATTTGCTGGGGAGTGTTTTGGGGAGTTGGGTGTCTTAATTTTTCAAAATTCTTTTAAACCAAAGATGCTACGATTATACAGTTTTAGATTTATGTTGTTTCCTAATTTTGGGAGAAAAAATAATTTGGTGTGGTATGGTGGAAGGTTAATTGTAAATTCATAACTTTTGAACCAAAGCCGCTCACTATAAATATGTCATTCTCAGATATAACTTCAACTAAATATTTTCTAGTTTTCCTAGAGGAAACAACATACTTTGGTGGTGATAGTTAAGGGGGTAAAACATGCCATTTACAAATATATATGTATCTAATGATTTTCAATGTTGAGAAAAAATAATTTGGGGGTGGATAACGGCGTGAGAGGGAATTTTGATTCCAAGCTGCGGTTTTATAAATTTAAGTTTGGTGGTGGTGTTGATGTAAATTCATAACTTTTTAATTAATGCTGCTATGAATATAAAGTGTAACGAAACAGACTTCTATCGATCTTGCTACTCTTGCGACTATATGCCTAATACGGCCCTAAAAATGACCAATGCCTGCGTCCACGATACTTATGCCCCAAAGAATGTCTGAGCTTCATTCATTTGAGATTTCATAACCAGCCTCTTCTATGATGTAGAGTTCGCTATGTTTGCTACGTTTATGTATTGAATCAACACTTGCGGCCCTAGTCATATCTAGTATACTGTAATCGATCAACTGTCTTCTGATACCAATAAAAAATAAAAAAAAAAAGAAATGGTCCAGAAACCGTCTATTTTAAACTAAACGAAATCGAAAATTTTTCGAAGCCGGCCCTGGCCATATTGTGATCAGTAAGGCCGAGGATCTAGGGAGAAACGAAAAACTAAACGTCAGACTGAAAATTCGTATTAACGGCAATCAATGTGTATAAATTTTGTGTGAAAAATACTGTATAGATGCAAAATATGTACATGCGATGATGATTCGTAAACGGCAGTTTCCCCCCAGATATTTTTTTTATTTTATAAGTTTTTCAAGATTTTAGAATACAAACACGTGCTTTTATATTCTGAAATGAATGTTTATTAGATATTTAGTAAATTTTTCTACCAATCATGCCCTTAAACAAAAATCATAATGCTTAGAGTATACAAGAATGTGGTTTCACTTTATTCGAAAAGCTAAATATCAAAGAAAAGCCGCTGTTGTTTATATCAAAGCCAACTTAAGAACAAAAACGTGCTGTGGTGTCGACTTAATTTGTTTCTGAGATACTTACAACGTATTTATTACCATAAGTAAGTATATTGTGGTATTTAAGAGGATAGCGTAAAACGAAATATCGATAACAAATCCAACCGCAGCTTTTATGTCTTTGAGCATGTCCTAATAAGCTTTGGTTAAAAATTTAAGGCTGTTTTGGAAACGTTATTTTTTTTTTTGGGTAAAGTTCTGATACTCTAATATACTACATTACCTTGTCAGTATGAATGATAACAAAGAAGGGTCAACGCAGTTTTTTATGAAAGTTTTAGAACAAATCTTTCCGTAAAGAAAGGGCTCTCCGACGCAAAACAAAAAAATATGCCTGAGTACGCTTTAATTTGTTTATTATTTTGTTTTATTTTATTGATGCGTAAAACTTTCGTTTCCAATTTTTTAAATATTAAAATTTTTGGCGAAAAATAGGAAATCAACAGAAAGAAACGTGAAATATCGCTAAATTACCAAAAAAACTGCGAAAATTTGTTAAATTACCTTAGTGAAATCGCTCACAGAGAAGTTTGATCGGTAACAAAAAAAGTCAGTTTTGTAGTGGTGGGGTGGAAAATATTCTGAATCACCCTGTACATACAAAACAATTCATATTTCATATTAGCGAAATATGACCCAACTTTTCACGTCCGAATTACTGAGCTTTGTAATCCAAAACACATTTTTTTTAACGTACTTTCCGTAAAATATATAGATTTTAAATTGCAAATTTTATAAATTTTTACCATAATTGCTTAAAAGTAAATGGCACCAATGACATTATATAGCACCTAAACGAAAGTAATAAATATATATATATATATATATATATATATACAAAATTTTTATATAATTTTGTTGGTAAGTAGTTAAAAAATACTTTAGAGAGGAGTTAAATTGGTTTATGCAGCGTTTGACAGAGCTGCGTTCCGACTGTTTTAAATCTCCCCCATCCCCCGGGTCCTGAAAAAATAACTACTCTCCAGAATAGTCCTCTAAACATATCCATCTGCATTTAAAAAAATAATTAGTTCGAAGATATTTCCGTTTCCTAATTTAAATGAAAGAAAACTAAAAAAGTGAGAAAAAAGAATGAAATATTATTACCTCCATGGTAAGCTATTAACATTGCATGTGACAATAATAATGTTTTGCTTGCCGTCGGCTTTTTTTGATAAAAATTTAAAATAAAAGTTGGTGTTCCATTTTTTTAAAGAACTGAGATCACTGATCACTAATGTCAAATTATATTTATTCTTTAAAAAATACCATGTTTCCAAAATAGAGAACAAAAATTTGCTCGAAGATTTACCCGAACAAAATGTTTAAAGAAAAGCTCACAAAAATGTTCGCGCAAAAAATGTTAGATCTTTTGCTCGAGCTTTTGTTTGAGCATATTCGTCTGTGTAATTGCCCTTTAAGACTACTAACTTTCTTGCTGTTATAAAATATGCTCCCTTAAGTGCTAATTTCTTCTCGCCATTTATTTCAAATGTCATCTAACTAAAAGAGACTACCTGCAGTGCAAAATCTAATGAGATCGCGTGTGTAGCAAACTAAGTACTGGCGCAAGTTGAAATTATAGGTAAATCTAAGCTATCTACACTACCCATTTTTAAATTGTGGAATAGTTATTTAGATAAGTACCAAGGGAATGAAGTTCCATTTTCTTTCCGAATAAAGGAGCGCATTAAAAATCCAAGCGAAAAGTACTTTACTCCAGAGAAATCTTTGTGATTACTTTTTAGTAGATACCTACAAATACCTTTTTTAAGACCGTGCGGGAAACACTACTTTCCCGCGCACACGGGAACGAATTGACTCCGAGACTTTCCTGCACTCGGATTTTTTTTAAGTCCGTCATCCGTTCAAATGCAAAGTCTAATTGGTTGGTTTGTAGGGTTTGGTTAGGTTGGTTTGGTTCGATCTGGATCGGTTTGGTTAGTTTAGCTTATAATATGAGTAATATGTCAAATCCTTCCTGTCAGGTCAAACAACGTCCGAACGCCATATTTTTTTAATATATCAATTTTCTATACTATTTTACCAATTCATTTCTACCATTTTAGCAGTTCATAACGTTCAGCGCGCAAGTGGGTTGGATTGGGTTGTGTTGCCGACGCTATCTAACTCGTTACCCATCACGACCCAACCCAACCCACTATCCTCACCAACCCCCAGTAAACGTTATGGGTCTTGCGCGGTGAACGTTATGCGCGGTAAAGACCGAAATTCGTAAACTACAGATGTTATTTTAAACCCCAATACTCGAATCCACCAACGCAAAAATTCGCCGATTAGGCTTTAATCGTGAATAGTTACAAACAAATTCATTACAAACTCCGATTAGTGTTAATCATGATTAAAGCTTAAACGGAGAATTTTCACGTTGGTGGATATGGACATACTTATTTAAAATAATGTTTATTATAACTTTAAAGTGCGCGAATAATTTGGTGCAGACTTTAACATAATGATTTGGTTAAAAAACGTCTAAATTGTTTAGTTCATAAGTCTATAAAAATTTCTAATGATAATTTACCTAAACGACCGGATTGACCTTCTTTATCCTCCAACTTGAGAGTTATTTTTGCACCTGAAATCGTCAACGCTTTAACATAAGTTAAAGTTGACAGTCGAGATGAATAACAGCGTGATGATGATGACGTTCTACATTTTTGTTTGTCAGCTGAGAGATTTATGGAGTTGTCTTGGACGTATGTACAAACTGCTGATCACGCAAGAAAAATTAATCCTATCTTTGTTTCACATTTCATATGTGTAAAGCGTGCTTTTTTTTAATTACATTAAAAACGCTACTTCTCACATTACTTGACTTGTAATACAAGGTGTCTCGATATATTTTGGCCCTCAATTTTCTATAAACTTTCTTTCAAGTACTTTAAGGCCCGGTTGATCAAGAGCGGTTTAAATCTTATTTTAGCGATATTAAAAACCACGATATTTTAAAAGAGCGACATTTGATAGAGCGACATGTTAAAAGAGCGAAATATCAAAAGAGCGATATTTAAAACAGCGATGTATTGAAACAGCGATATATTAAAACAGGGACAACCAAACTTAACCAAACCGAACCAAACTAGCCAAACCAAACCAAACCCAGTAAACCTAACCAAACCAAACCAACCAAACCCAGTAAACCCAATCAAACCGAACAAACTAAACCCACCAAACCAAACCAAACTAACCAAACCGAACCAAACCAACCCCTAACCAAACCGACGCAGCTCGAACCAAACCAACCTAATTGGTTGGTTTGTAGGGTTTGGTCAGATTGGATTGGTTCGATCTAAGTCGGTTTGGTTAGGTCGGTTTTGTTCGATATGGTTCGGTTTTAAATATCGCTCATTTGAATGTCCCTATTTTAATATATCGCTGTTTTATATGGCGCCATTTTTAATGTCGCTCTTTTAGTATGTCGCTGTTCTGTCTAAATGTCGCTTTTTTAAATGTCGCTCTTTATATATGTCACCTTTATTACTGTCGCCATTTTAATATATCGCCCATTTAAAGGTCGCTCTTGTAAATGTCGCCAAATTAAACATTGCTTTTTTGAACCGGAGCCGAGCTTATAATGTCAGCAACATGTCAAATCCTTCTGTCAGGTCAAACAATGTTCGGCGGCCATATTTTTTTAGTTTATTAATTTTCTATACTATTTTACCAGTTCATTTCTACTGTTTTACCAGTTCGTAACGTTCACTGCGCAAGTATGTTGGGTTGTTTTTTATTACCTACTAACTCGTTACCTATCACCAAACCACCCAAGTCATCATCGGCGGTATTGGTCTTGCGCGGTGAACGTTATGCGCGGTTTTGGTACCGCAATTCGTAAACTACTAAAACTAAACTTATACTCGAATCTACCAACGTGAAAATTACCCGATTGGGCTTTAATCGTGATTAGTTAATAATCAGAGTTTACCAAAGATTTATTTCAAACTTCGATTAGTGTTAATCATGATTAAAACTTAATCGGAGAATTTTCACGTTGGTGAATATGGACATAAGTATTTAAAATAATGCTTATTATAACTTTAAAATGCGCGAATAATTTGGTGCAGACTTTAATGTAATGATTTGGTTCAAAAAAGTGTAAATTGTTTAGTTCATAAGTCTATAAAAATTTCTAATGGTAATCTACCTAAACGACCTGATTGATCTTCTTCCTCCTCTTATTCTTGCACCTGAAATCGTCAAGGCTTTAACATAAGTTAAAGTTGACAGTCGAGATGAATAACAGCGTGATGTTTCAAGTGTGATGATGACGTTCTACATTTTTGTTTGTCAGCTGAGAGATTTATGGAGTTGGCTTGGACGTATGTACAAACTGCTGATCACGCATGAAAAATTATTCCTATCTTTGTTCTACATTTCATATGTGTAAAGCGTGCCTTTTCTTTTTTAATTATACTAAAAACGCTACTTCTCACATTACTTGATTTGTAGTACAGGGTGTCTCGATATATTTTTGCCTTCGATTTTCTATAAACTTTCTTTCAAGTACTTTAAGGCCCGGCTGTTCAATAGCGGTTTAAACTCGGTTTGGAGTTTAAACTTGGGTTAAGTTTTTGGAAGAGTTGCTCCATCTTGGTTGAGCCTTAAACCAAGTTTACAGGCAGGTTTAACCTCAGTTTTCCCAAACGCCCAAATTTGGGTGTTTAAACGAAGTTTTAAAGACAAAAATCAAGTTTTATAGAAAAATAAAGTGTAGAAATCAATCGATTATGCTTTTATTACAGGAAAAAGGTCATATTTTGTCTAAATTTGTGAATTTTATATATCTATATTTTTTGAATTGATAAATTTTGACAAGTGAACTGCATAGTGAGTCTATGCAACAACCGTTAAAGTGTGGGGGCCCTGGTAAATAAGAAAAATATATCACATAGTACACGTTTTTTTTTATCAAAAAAAATCTAGGAATATTTTGAAAACTCTTAATTTGTGATTCCCTCGAACAAGCCAAGCTACAAAATGTGGCGTTTATTTGAACTTTCTAGCTTTATCAGACCTAAAGTTATGGCGTGGCCCTTCAGCTCAACGGTTAAGCTAGGGGGCTCGCGTTTTCTTGAAAACTACTACAGCTACAAAATTAATTTAACCGTAACAAAATAACTACAAAAAGGCTACCAAATGTAACATTGAAAGTATTTGGGCCCTTTATGATGGTCCCCCCAGGTCAAGCGACGTTAAAAAAAGAGCTATAAACATGAACCTGCACGATATTGAGTGTGACGGGGGTCAGCACAGAGTACCAAATTGGTCACCCATGTTCTGACCTTTACAGGAAAGCTATAGTTTAATAACTGGTTAAAAACCGGTGTTATAAAGCTTCAAAAATTAGGTAGGAGCAGTTGCGAAAAACAGGCGGAAGTAAGTAACTGCGCCGCGTGTTTTCGTGCGCGCGTTCATAGATTGATCAGAGACGGATGTCTACAGCATGTCTCAGATAAATGGCGGTTATGACGGCGATCAAAATAATGTTTTTTCTTATTATTTCTCGTAAATTTTGTTTAACAAGTAGTTTTAAAAAAAAGTTATTGGTGCAATACAGATTACGACAATGCAAGAAATTGTTTGTTTTACATTTAACCACCTTGCCCAAAAAGAGCGTGACTGCCCTAGCTTGAACGCGGCTGAGGTAACACACGCTGCTTCTGAAATTTAGTTACAAGTTTCAAATCACTTTCAAGATTTGACTTGCGGAACGAAGTATTTATTCTCCAGCATAAATTTCGTGAAAATTTGAAAACTTTGCCGTAGCGCTTCATTAGATATGGCGGATCAAAGATGGCGCCTATTTAACCAGCATTCAGAATTAAACAAAACATTTAATTTTTCACTAATAACGGAATATTATTCAATCAGATATAAAAGGTCTACAGTTTTTCAAGTACAAAAAATACATTTGAGAGATATTTCACCTTTTTGGTTTTATCGCCACAAAGTGAATAATTAATTACTAAAATTGCTTGATGACATTAATCTGAGTACTCTGCTAAACACATAATTTCCAGAATCTGTCTGGTTATCGCATAGACGTTTGCAACAAAGCGTGGTCCCAGGAATTAGAAATTAAAATTAATTTAGTTATATGGAAGTTGGGTGTTATATTTGTATATGTAAACATGGAGACAGATATCAACCAACAATACTTATTTATTAGTTATTACATATATATAGTAAAAATAATAGATGAGAAGTTTTTTTTCACCTATTTTTGTCGATCGGTCGATTTGCGATGCCAACAGTTGGTTGACAGCTGACATATTTCATCAATCTGTCATTATTTCTGATTGCATCAGATGAAGCTATCAGTTGAAATAAAAACCCGATGGCATCACGCCTACAAGTGGCAACCCAAATTTTTTCGATTTTCCACCATTGTTTTTCACAAACGACCTGGGCCAGTATTCTTGAAATTTCACCTAGAGAGTACTCCCTGAAATTTGGGTGAAAGTAAAAGTGCGCATGCGTTGTCATCCGTTTCAGAGACCTCGGTTGGTCCGGACCAGTCGAGATGTGAGTACTCCGGTCTCACTTTTTTAAGAATACTGGCCCTGGGTCTATATTCTTGACGGGCTGGGCTGTGAGGTGAATAGTCATCAGTGAGTATTTGCCTCTTCTCACTTTTCGTATGATTCAGGGTAGGTGACAAGTAAGAAATTTGTTCACACTCACGGGCGCGGGTGTCAAGAATACAGCGTCTGGATGGTATAGTGGGTACTTATCTGATCTAACCTGGAAGACCCCGGTTCGATCCCCGGGGATGTCGGTAGTCTACTTAGTCTAATTTTGTGAGATTGTGAGATTATGGAAAACACCGTATGGAGCGGAGTAGGCCGTGTTACCTAGAAGGCAGGCTAAGCATGATTCCATACCGTCCCTCGTAGAGGAGGATAAGAAGATGGTACCCTGTGATCCATATATTGATAGTGAAGCACGTTAAAGTTCCCTAGCCCCGACAAAGGGGTTTATGTCTAAGGGCCGTATTCATAGTCGTTCCTCAAGGCTCTCTCAAGGAAGAAGGAAGCCTTAACAAGTAGCAATTTGACGTAATATAACGTTGTGCGTTCGTCCGCATTAATAATCGGACGTCGGTCCCCAACGTCCATTTGACCTCGAACCGGCTCCTTTTTGCACCTATATGGCACACTCAAATGCGAGTCGTGTTAACGTCGAACAATTTTATTATTAGGGTCTATCGATGTACTTAAATTGACCTGGCGGTAATAGGTACACGGGTTGATCGTACGACGTTGGACCGCCATCGGAATTACCTAGGTTTCTACAAAATGTCCATGATGAAGTAGTCGCCAAGCCGAGGTGAAATAGGTAGAGGTAATCTCATTATACCTATTTATATCTTATTAGTTCAATCGGGTAAACTTGTTTGTGAATACAAGCTACCTATATGGAGAACAAAGAATATTATTATTTAGAAGCAGTTTTTAGTAATCATAACAAGACAGGCCTTTAATGCACGATGGGGATGTAAAATTACTAACGAAGATTAGTTTACCGATAAACATTGATAAGATAATTCCGAAGAATACATGCGCCTCAAAATTTCTTAGATTTTATAGAAAAAAAAAACTAAAAACATAAAATATACATATATTTTTTTTTTAATTTGCAAAAATATTTGACATTTCTTAGTTTAAGCTATATTCTAAAGACATATTGGTTGCAATATTGACCATTTTTGACTGTCAATATCAACGTTATTGCAAAATTTAACCTGCATTTGTCTAATGGCGGAAGACAGCTAATTCGCAAGTGTGGCGGATTTCCGCTGAGGCCCATAAAATTACCAATATGGACAGGATCTCCAAGTTTAGTAGATGGTCTTTACTCGATCCGTGATAAATTGATTTATTCGAATGCATTTTGAATTTCAGGCCATGGTATACACCTTATACGTTGGCTTGACGATGCCCCAACGTCCCGCCGACAACTCTGGACCCGACGCCCAATTTTTTTCATTCGTAGGGTGGGGCTTCCATGTAGGTACGACGATGGCCCAATGGCCCGTCGACCTAAGTGAAATTCGTCCGATCGTCGACGGCTCGGAATCCAGTAACTGTGCTTAAACGTCAAATGTCAACCATGTCGAAATAATCCTAACCGTTTTTTCAAATATTTCTTGCAATACAAAAGTAGTGAACAATGAACAAATTTCGGCAAAATCGCAAAAAACAATGAGTGAGTATTTCTGTATGAACTTTTCTTTGAAAGAACCCTTATTTACTGTTTTGAACTATCCACTTGACGCTAGACGGTAGGCCAAATGTCGACGTAAATTGATCTGCATACATCGTAAGGCATTTTTCCTTCGGCAACCAGAATACACCAGTAGGAATCTAGCGACGTTAATATACGTACGTTATAAATACAAAAAAATACGTCGTGCAGGCCAACGGCATATATCGTCGGCGATATACCTATGACTATTGACAATTCCACCTAAAACTACGTCGTATCTGTTGACGATGGGACATCGTCTGAATCTTGCCTTAATTTTACTTTTATCTATTAGGGACTCTACCGGACGTTATTTGTAGTTGGCGAAAATTCTTAAAAATATGTTAAACATAAGGACGTCCATCCAACGACTAAGCGTGCGCTATATTTAACTGCACTATATTTGAACTGGACTAAGGTGGGCTATTGACTGACGTCAATGGGTTGATGAAACCTGTACTTAAAACTATATTACAATAGCTGACGTCGCCTCTACGTCTGGTTTAATTCTTTTTTGTAACTGCAACGTAATTTTTAGTCAAACCGGACGTTGGATCATGATTTAAGGCGGTGTGTTCTATCAGGGAATCCAAATTCAACTTAAATACGACGTCGCATTGGTCAGATTAGCTCGTAAGTCAGAAAAATGCTGCTTGGGTTGGGAACGAGTATGAATAAGACTCTAAATCCCTCTAGAAAAAGAAAATTGCCTTCCTAGAGGGTGCTTGTCAGACTGGTCTGGCGAGCGAGGTAGTGGGACAGCCGTTTGAAAAGACGCGAGTTCATAAAAAGAGAAGAAGTAGGCCAGCGTTTTTCATGTTTTTTTTTTAATTTAAAAGAAAATTAACGGATAAAAAAATATCTTATGAACAAGAAACTCTGAGAGCCCTTGAGATACCTAATGAGAAAACAATTTATGTAAAGTTGAGTGCAGAAAGTGACCATCAAAGAAAGTGAGGTATAACTGATGGCATCGAAAATCCATCTGAAAAATTTAAGAACCTGATTGTTGCCACTGGTTGCTGTTTAGTGAAAAAAAACTTCCCCATATTAAAACTATTATGAGTTGACAAAAAATTAAAATAAACCGAATCCATTGCGTGTTTGCTAAAAAAAGCCAGGTCTAAATTGATTTGCGTTGCAGACTTGGGATAAATTTAAAGTTAATAAAACATAATCTCAATTTCTGCAAAAAGCTTTTGCGAGCAACTCATTCCCATATATAATTTTTACTTAATTATTATATTATAAATTTTGCGTAAAATAAGTATTGTTCGTTGTTATCTATATATTCACACAATTTCCATATCAATAAGTTTTTCGCACTTAAAGAAATAAAAGGTTAATTTTAATTCTTGTTTTCAGGAAATAAATTGGTAACGTTCTCATTACGTTCCGTCCATGGATATGGAAATATTAAGAGTATCAGTATTTTAGTTGTTCTTATAGCTAACAACCCCGCAGAGCTTCCTTCACAAAATGCAAGCGCCTATGTGGTCACCAGACAGATTCTAGAAAAAAGAAGGAGAAGTTGCAGTAGTTACTTATTGATTTTGTGGCGATAAATCTCATGATTAAAATGTCTTTTTGGCCTCCAACGAACTTTATAGACTTCGCTGCGCTCATCTTAAGGATCCACAAAGAACGAACAGGCTGGTCTAAAAGCTCGGGCAAAAAAACAATTTTTTGCGCGAATACTTTCGCCAGCTTTTTTTTTTTTTTATCGGGTAAATATTCGAACAAATGTTCGGGCAAATTTTTGCAATCTTTTGTGGAGACAAAGCTGAGAATAAAAATATTTTTGACCTCACATCACTGATCTCAAATTTAAAAAAAAATGGAACACCAAAAATACTTTTTTAAATGTTATAAAAAAACCAACGGCTTGCAAAAAAATATTATTAGTTGTCGGAGGTACTAATTAGGTTTGTAATTTTTGTCACAGCTATTAATAGTTTTCTTTCTATTCTATCACTTTTTTGCTTTTGTTTCATTAAAAAAGGAAACAAAATGTATCTTCTGTTCTGTTTATAAAATACAAGTGGATATTTTTAGGAGACCGTTCTGGAGAGTGGGTAGTTATTTTTTTAGGACCATGAGGAGAGATTTCAAAAAATTTTAAAACTTTAAATTTAAAACGAATTACTTTTTTACCTTCTTTTCACCCTAAGCCCCGTAGTACTCTTTTTACACAGCGCCATTAATTATTATTCCCTCTCTATCCTGTTTTGACAGGCCCAGAGAAGTTGCAAATAAACTGATTGTTCCTGGGTTATCTATTGGGAAAAAATTAAATTTCTGCATCAAATCGTTTTTCCGCCGGAAAGCACTTTATATAAAAAAACAGTTGTTTGAAAACTTAAAAATTTAATTTTTGGTTTTTCTTGGTTAATTTCTTAATTAATTTCTTTCTTATTGGTTAAGTTCAATGATTTCCGACAAAAATGTATATTTTGAATTTTTATAAATTTCTATACCATCTTTTCTTCAAAAAAATTTTGTCCGAACATTTTCGCAAACATTTCCGCAAGCTTTTAATCGAACTTTTTTACGAGCTTTTGCGCTAGCTTTTACTTAAACATTTTGTCACCTAGACTCGCGTAAATGTTTTTCGGCATTTTGAACATCAAAGGAAAGCTCGCCTCTATAAATATCCCTTTACAAACTTTTCGTCTCAGAAAAGGTGCTACTTTTATTTTTTGGTCATTTATTATAGTCCAGTATTAGCGAATAATAAAATATCTGGTTTTATTTTAAATGTTCGTACAGAAGCTCAGGCAAAACAATCTGAAATTTTTTGCTTGGACATTTCTGCAAGCATTTTTACGAGTATTTAACGAACGTTTTGTTCGGCAAATGTTCGTGTAAATTTTTGTTATGAGGCACCAAAAAGACTTCTTTTTTAATTTTGATTAGAAAAAATCCGACGGCAAACGAAACATTATTACTGGCTGTCAAAAGTACCAAATAAGTTTGCACGGTAAGTAATATTAAAGTGAAAGTAGATCGTTTGGGAAAAAATCCATGTTAAAGATTGTTGAGATTTATAAAGAAAAAGCAATTTAAAAATAATAATTTCAAAAACTTTAGAGACTGAACTTACAATGCTGATAGGACGATAACCTCTAATATTTTGTCTTGCTCCTGACTTGAATTTTGGTATAACTTTGCTTATTTTCCAAATGTTGCGGTATGTTTAACTTATTAAATAAGATAGGAAAGTATACTAGTGGATGATAAATAATAAAATAATAATAAATAATAATAATAAAACCGGAATAAATTTGTATAAATCCAAATTTTGTTTTAAATCTGTTGATTATCCTTTCCGCAGTACTCTTTTTACATTTTAGAGTCAATAATTAAATAAAATAAATTAAATGAGATAAAATAAAAAGCGGCACTAATTATTATTTTCTCTATTCTATCCTGTTTCTTAGCTCCATGAAAGCCGGAAGATATAAATTTTATTACACAATTTTTGACAACCCCAGAAAAGTAACCTGATATATCTCCTTTAAAAATTGGAGCAACCGTTCCTGAGTTACCTATCAGGTCAAATTTAAATGTCTGCCTCAAATAATTATTCTGTCGGAAATGACTTTATTAAAAACACCTGTTGTTTAAAACTTAAAATTATAATTTCTATTTTTTCTATTTTCAGTAAAGTTCAGTGATTTCCGATAAAAATATATATTTTTTTATTTTTAATAAACATCTATACCAATTTTTCCTTCAAATAAATTTTTCTCGAATATTTTCTCGAACATTTCCGCGAGCTTTTCGGCGAGCTTTTTCACAGGCTTTTGGTCAAACTTTTCCTCAAACATTTTGCAACATATGCTCGAGTAAATGCTTGTCGGTATTTCGAAACTCAAAGAAAAGCTCGTCCGTTTAAATGCCCCTTAAGAAAGCAAAATTAAATTTCAGGAGCAGCACCGTGAACACTCTAACAAAACATTAACGTTTTCGAGGTAGTGCCTCGGAAGTAATGTTCATTTTAGAACCTAAAACTTTGGTTCTGGGAACTGTGCAGTATTTTGACATCCGCTGTGGTAGTGTTTAATAACCACTACCACTACCACTCATCGATTTTACCAAAGTTTTTGAAACACATTAAAAACAGTCACTTGTAAAAAAAATGACAGATGAGAAAAAGTAAAAAATTTGGCTTAATTTTACAAAATAAGTGTTTTATATGTCGGAACCTGGTAGTATTTTATTAATATTAAAATTAATTACACCAAAATTTTCTAAAATTAACCAGAAAAATAACCACAACCACAACGAAATGGATTCGTAGCTTACGGCAGTGGTAGTGGTCAATTACCACAACGGAATGACGTTTAGCTATTGCGCAGACGCAGTAAGTACCACAAACACTACGAAGTTTCAAATAAGCGTTTCAAAATATCCCTATTATTCATAATTGTGAAATAAATGCTACAAAAATAGTTATTATGCTTGAGAACAATTATGATGCTCCTAAGACTGTTTAAGAAACAAGATTGATTTGACAAACACTGTGTACTAAAATAGCAGGTACTTTCTTTGGTTCACTTATTAAGACCACACTGTCTCAATGTACTGCACCCACATAAACCCATATCGTTTATCATATTACAATCTACACTTTATAATTTGGTACCAATACAACTTAATTCCTACTTTCTCTGTAATAATTTACAACTATGGTGTATGTATGTCGGACATTTTCCAATAGAAGATACAAGGGACCAGTTATAAAGCACTTTGTAATTTCTGATCAAATCTCTTTTTTACATTTTTAAAAACTTGAAAATTAAAAATACCTAAATAAATGTGTGTAACGGTGTGTTTTTGTATCATGTGAGGGAACGCCTATGGTTTATCAAAGCAGGAATTTATCAGACCGTATTTAATAAAAAAATTCATCGTAAGAACGATTCACCATAGAAACTGCAATTCGTCAAACCAATTTTTTATCCGAACCTTATTTCATCAAAACCTTTCAATAGCAAATTAGAAATTTAAAGTACCCGTTTTTAATCGAACCATTGTTCATCAGACTCGTAATTTGTAAAATCCATTTTTAATAAAACCAGGAATTTGTCAAACCATTATTTATCAATTCAATTCAATTCAATTCAACTGATAGCGCATTCGCCAATAATACTTACATGAACTGGAGGCATGCACGAGGGTGGCGCGGCGTCACGGCGGCGTTTCGATGTATTTATCGTTCTATAAAAGTATTCACAGGTAGTGTTCAATACTTTGTGTAAAGATGTCGCCACCTTCGTGTATGCCTCCGGGTCATGTAAGTATTATTGACGAATGCGCTATCAATTTAAGAAATATTTTCTAATAAATAAAAAGTTTGACAAAATCCGGTTTTGATAAATCTGGATCTGAGTTCTTATATGTATTTTGTGGGAAATAGGCCAAAATTAATGAAAATAGATCGGCAACCAATCATACAAGGAGTATGGCCTTTTTTATACCTGCAGTTTTGAATGTGCTTATGCAAACATCGAGATTGGCCTTTTTATACTCTGGTATAGGAATAATGTTTTGACAAATTGCGGGTTTTATTAAAAATAGGTTTTACAAATTACGAGTTTGATGAATAATGGTTCGATTAAAAATGGGTTTGTCAAATTACGAATTTGTTATTGAATGGGTTTGATGAATAAATGATTTTATGACTGAACTTTCTTTTATTTAACGGGTTTGATTTTGCCCATTCTGATAAACCGTGGGCGTCCATGTGCAGGCCGTCTCAGTGAGACCTACCGGCGAGGCGGAAAACTGCAAGGCCGGATCAAATTCTACTAATATTATAAATGTGAAAGTTTGTATGTATGTGTGTTTGTTCCTTGATCACGGAAAAACGGGTCAAACGATTTGGATGAAATTTGTTAAGAAGATAGGGTCTGAGCTGCATTGAAACATAGGTTACTTTTTATTTGGCATTAATTTGGAAATGGCGGGCAACGTCACGGGTCAACCGCTAGTTTAAAATAAAAGCGAACAATTTCTCGTTCATACGAAAATACTTCACAAGGGCGAAGATAAAGGGCGGACAAGGGGTTAATGCCCCCCCCCCAAACCGGTGTCCGCACCCGTTACTCTCACGCATGAAAAATGTGAAAAATACCTATTTTTCAACTTTTCTATAAGTTTATAACAATTTCCATTCTATTGCAATCATATACCAATATATTTATCCCTTTGCCTACTGACTCTTTTCGAAAAATATGTGAAACCACGGCGTGGGCGAATATTCTACGAAAATATATTTTCATTTCCTTTCGACATAAAATAATTTATATCCGTGCTTTGTACCACAAATTTTTTAGAATAATTTACAGAAAACGCGAAAACAATAAAATTTGTACCCTAGGTTTAAAAAAATTTTGCTTACGGCGCAATAAAGTCCTTGAATGTTAGAATTTTAGTTTATCTCCGATTTCACAGCAAATGTTGCCCGTGGCGCTACAACACATTGATTGATTGATGAGGTAAAAAGGTAGTATATTTTAATTAGTATTATTAAAAAAGGTCAACATTTTTAAAAATCTTTCTTCTCAAACTGTTTGCTACAATTTTAGTTTAAGTTATTAGTATCTTTTTACAAAATTTTCGCCTACGGCACATTTAGGACATGATTTTAGCAACAAATCTAGAATCAAGACCAGATCTCAAAACCCAGTTTTATTTTATATTTGATAAAAAACGTAAAAAATAAAAATTTTCTGCAATTCCTTTGAAAGTGGCAGGTGGAAGAATTTTTTTCTTTTAACATGAAAGAAAACTTTGACCACTTTCCTTTTTTACCTTTTCTTCAAAAATTTACCCTCTTTACATCAATTCAACTTTGAAAAACTCACGAAATAGTTAACTGATACACTGAAAAGAATATCGTGTGTTTATTAATTTTTTATAGATATTTGTACATCAATAACACACAACTGTTGCAAAAATCGGAGGAAACTTATAAAAATTGTCATATACAGTAATGAAATAATGAAATTAATAAACGGAGGTTACGAAATCAATGAAAAATGTTTCCTGACATTTATAGAGGGTTGTTATTAATAGTATGTACAGGTTAGGAAATAGAGTATATGAAATAAATAAAACATGTTAACGATTTTAATCAATGCTCTAAATAAAATAAATGGCGATCACTGACTGTCGTTTAAAAGTTGTTATGGAATGTATCGACAAGTTTATAAAAATTATAAACCGGGCATACAAAATACATAAAAAAGGTTATGAAATTTATGTACGTAACAGCCTTTTACTAAATTTATTCTTAGGTGTAACTGAAAGCTATGAAAACATGTCTCTTAATCCTTGATTTCATACCAGCCTTCATAAAAATCATTCCTAAAGACAACTTTTTTTTTTAAATTCGTCTTACAGCAGTAAAAGCAGTAATTCGTTTTGGCTATAAGCTTTATGTAAACTTGATTGTGATACAAAAGTCATACAAAATACATTGACTCAATGTATTTTTTTTTGGAAAACGGAGCCTTTTTTGGTTCAGTGTACTATTTTAAGACGTAGGGACTATTGAGACTTCGTCCCGCAACGTACCTAGAGACAGATTTCATAGTATCACACAAATTTTCACGATACTGATTGGTGGTGTCAGTTAAAGAGATAAAAAAAACAAAATGGTATTAAATCAGAAAAACAATAAACTTCAAAAGTTAAAGGTAAGTTTTTACTGGAAAAAAGCGTTTTTGTCGTGCGATTTTCAACACATATATTCTTTACTTCAAATTCTGGCGTAAAATAATATTTTTTCCCCCTAGTATAGTCAGTTCCAAGCAGAGTTCGTTTGTATTTAATGCTTTGTTCATACAGATATTCAAGTTTACACCTATACTTGTTGCTCTCGCATACCCGGGCAACAACATTAACCGGCGGTCGCAAAAGTACTACTCTAACCCCTAAATGCACCGTAGGCACTTAATCGCGATTGGCTATCTAATCCATTATTTTTCTCTCTTCATCCCACATAAATGAACAATGGGGAAGCATGGATTAACTAAACATGGATTAACTAAACTAAACAAATATTTTTACGGTGCTTCTGAAGGTAAGTCCTATATAGTTACAAATATATCTGTCTTTTTGCCCTAAATTCTTGCCATTTTTTTTAAGTAATTGATTTTATCAAAGTTTTCAAATTTATAAAAACGTAATAAATCCTTTTAAAAAATTAGAGTTTCTATATTTTTTTATAACCAAGTTGCTTAGATCCACCATATTTGTTTGTATAGAGCCACAAAAAGTTTTAGTTACTTTTTGATATATATCTTTAACTAATAGTCCGAATAAAAAAGTACATATATAGTAGCAAAGAATATATCTCATATTTTTTAGAAAAAGTATCAAAATTAAAAAATAGCATAAGCATTTCTTCACCATTTTGAAACTTTTTTCTTGCGCCACTAGCACGAAAATAGCAGAATGTATCATTTGCGAAAATCGGTAAAGAATTAAGAATACAAGGGGTTTTATTCTTGGTGTATTTTGGCCATATTTTGCTACCTATTGTTTAAATCAAGTAAAATAATCTAAACTTGATTGTGGTATTAATAAAACTTTACATCAGTGTGTCAGTTAAAGAAGTAAAAAAAAACAAAATGGTATTAAATGAGAAAAACAAAAAACTTTAAAAGTTAAAGGAAAGTTTTTACTTGCAAAAAAGCGTTTTCGTTGAGTGATTTCCAACACGTATATTTTTTATTTCAAACACGGGCGTAAAATAATACTTTTTCGCCCTAGGACATAAATGTAATTTTTACAAGGGGTTTTATTCTTGGTGCATTTTGGCCATATTTTGCAAGGTATTGTTTAAATTAAGTATTGAGAAGTCTCAACTTTGGCTATAAATATATAAATTTGACAGTTTTAGAAATTTAAAGGTGGCGCTTGTATAGGATGTGTCTATGAAAAAAAAAAAAAAATATGGCACAGAAAAAGTTTCATGGGGGCGAAAAATTGCAACTTTTTAAATTGTCCGGAATCTTGGATTTGTAAAAAACGTTATTTTTGACATCAATTCTGAAAAATATGAAGTTTATTCTTTCCAGTGTAGCTATATTCTTGAGAGGGAAAAGAAAATAATTCCTCACAAATGCGCGGTTCTCATTGGTCGATGCCGCATTTTTTATGTCTCTCACTAAAAACCAGTAGGAACAAATCTCATCAAAAGTCATATTATTAGTGTCATTTTCGAGGGAAACGGTGACGTCTACCAATAAGATTTGTGCATTTCAGGAACATAATTGTGGTCTCCCTGATTTGAAGAATAGCTACACAGACATGTAATAATTTTTTTATTTGGACTTTTGGCAATCCAAAAAGTCGCATTTGTTGTGACCCACACTATATATCTACTCTTTTGCTAAAACTATTTCTTGATACCCCTCTGATTTAGGTAAGCTAATAAAGTCAGAAACTTATAGGACATTATTGCAATTATTTGCTCGGATAAAAAGGTCTTTTTCTCACAATAAAATCATTCTTAATTGCATTTCATAGTTACTTCATGGATATAATTTAACTTTAAAATTTTGATTTAATATACAAATTCTTCACATAGTTCAAAGCAGGTGAGAAGTGAGAAATTTGTTCACACTCACGGGCATGGGTGTCAAGATTACAGCTTCTAAGGAAACGATGGTAGTCACCAATCCTTTATCAGCATAAGGTTTAAAAACTGCTACACTTTTTTGTCTCTTAACAAAAAATTTTTATTTTTGTTTAATTTGGACAACTAATAAAGGACAAATATAGCCGTCCGGCACACTTTTATTTTAACTCAGAATTTTTCTGTTCTTAATCGTCATTGTTGTCATATTAATCAGGAATCCAATTATATGTTTTCAAATTGCCATGGCGTGTCAATGGCTCTTTGTTGAGGCTGATCTTTATCTGGATTCTTTATAGGAAACTGTTTTTGTATTTGTTAAGAAGCAAATGATACTAACATACTATAAGAGTTTTTCTTACAAATAAAAGACTACTTAACGGAAAGTGCTGAAAACTTACAATTTTGCTTCTTATTAATAACTCGTTAAAAATGAAGCTTGTTCTTCAGGTGTTCCTTAAGTTAATAGTTTATTTTCCGAATCATAAATGCATATGAGCTGGTGCCATTCTGTGAGATAAATCTTAATTATACATATATTTCTTGGTTTTAGAAGGAAACCAATTTACCAAAAAAAAAATTTTCATTTGTAGTTTAGTAATATGGTTATCTTACCAGATATGTCAACGGGATCTAGTCTTCTATAGTTCTTTGTGTATTTAGTAATCTATTCTTCATTGAGAAAACTTTCAATAGAGACGATTATCAAAAGCTAATACCAATTTCTTTTTCCCGAGAGATATCACCGATTCTTATCTTTTGTATCGATTTGTTTGTAAAGTTTGAATGAAAGTTTTAAATTTGCTTTGCACATATATTAAAAGATTTTACTGCATAATACAAAGCAAGAAAAAAGGATTTTAGTTACGCAATACATATGGCGCAGACAGAAAATGACTGACGAAAAGGTGTTATTCGAATTTTTAACACATGACTGAAATAATTATCATTATTTTATGTCCTATTCCCATTAGTTGACGTCGTAGTGATGAGCACCAGCAGTGTTTTTTTTTTTAGATGACTACTTTCTTGACGCGAGTAGAAAAAAGTTGTACCTCACACGTGTGCGTAAAGTTACTTTTACTAAAGTTACGCACTTGCTGATTACTAAGTGGCACTTTCCTCTTTTGAAAAAACAAGAGTTTTTTTGTACTTCAGTGCAAAATGAACTTCTTGAATTTCGATTGCTTACATAAAGGATGGAAACTAGGACGACGCTGTTTCATCCTTATTAGAGACTCATCAGCTAGGTGTACCACAACGACAGAGAATTTCGGTCACCCTCAAGCAGGCGCCATGGTCGGTACTCGACAGAAATTCTCTCCGCTTGAGCCGTAATCTTTGGCACATAAGCATGACCAAAATTCTCTGTCGTTGTGGTTCCCCTAGCTGATGAGTCCCTAATAAGGACGAAACGGCGTCGTCCTAGGTTCCACCCTCTGTGTAAGCAATCGAAATTCAAGAAGTTCACTTTGCACTGAAGTACAAAAAACTCTTGTTTTTTCGTATGATTTACAGTGCCATAGCCATCGTCTGTTTGTCTTTCCTCTTTTGTTAGGTAAACTTACTATAATATCAATTTGATTTTTTTTTAATGAAAAACCTGGTATGATTCTAGTAAAGGCTATTATGACCTTACAACAGACAATAAAGCAAACGATATAATTATGCCGTAGTGGTAGTAACTGCAAGACAACACAACAATAACAACGGTGAAACAAGTCATGAACAAAATTGTAATACTTTTAAGATGTCCGACCTGCAAAACAATCAGAGCAACTTAAAGTACCTATTTAAAAATGTTTGTGTACAAGGAAAAAAAAAGTGTAAATTACATACCTGTTTTCTTACTTTCAAATGCCAATTTTTCGAATTTTGGAATCTGTTTTAAATAATCTATATAATTTTTATTAAAAGTTTAAGACTTACGCCTATTTATTGCGGTGTTCCTCTAAAGTGTCTTTAGGTTTTGAGATTTGCTAAAATTAGCTACATATTATTCGCCACCAATCTAACAACGGTTACCTACTAGGACCAGTATTCTGGAAATCTTACTTATAGGGAGTTCTTCCCCAAATTTGAGTGAAAGTAAGCATGCGCATACAAAATTATGCGGTAGCGACTACTTCTGTCTCTTCCTATACCATAGAGAATAGGATTCATGGGTAGTGCGTAAAAGAATAACCAGTTTTTTATGCGAAACAACATTATTAAACCAGTCGAATTCGAACGCAGTCCACATACCGGCTTATATTTCGCCTGTCATTTCACACGGTATAGAAAGAGACTGACATAAAAATTGTCTATTATTTAGTTCAGATATGCGGACATTTTCGTATGAATTCGAAAATATCCGTATAAGTATACTAAATAATAGATAATTTTTATGTCAGTCTCTTTCTAAACCGTGTAAAATGAGAGGCGAAAGATAAGCCGGTATGTGTGGACCGCGTTCGAATTCGACTGATTTAAATCAATATTGCACGAGTGGGTGGAGGGCAGTTGTGTTGTTTCGCATGAAAAACCGGTTATTCTTTCCGTCTCTTCCTATACCGTATAGAAGACGAGGCAAAAGATATGCCGATATGCTGATTTATGGGTAGTACGTGAAACCAGTTTTGCGTACGAAAGAGATCGACTCCCCTCCACCCACTCGAGTCAAATTGATCAAGAAATTGTAAATTTTCAGAACTTATCATTGGTAATTTTGTGACCAACGATAAGTAAGGGAAAAAATACATAAACCATGCATTACATAATATATATGGTGTATTTTTTTACAAAGTATGTACTGTAATTATAGGAATCCAAACTCCGACTTGTAGTAGTAGTAGTAGTAGTAGAAGTACAGGGGCGGCCCGTGGGCCTGGCAATTAGGCATCTTTATGGATCCTTTCTGCTATACCCCGTTCCTTACCCCTATGACTCTACTTCCGCTGCCACTCTCTATCCGGGCCTCCCTGTCTTTTTTACGAAGTTTAGTATGTCGGTCCATTTGAGCGAGTGCAGCCCCGACTTGTAAGATGTAATTTGGTAATTTAAACACTTCTATGTTATACAAATAAAGTTTTCCATTGTAAAGTTACAAAACGTTTAGTAAAATTACAATAAAATTTTCAAATTTGTCGTAAAACTACATTGTAATTTTAGAAATTATTTTTGTAATACAATTTGTAAACATAAAATTTTTATATTACAAACATTTTTGTAATTTTACAAACCTCTTTGTAATTTTGTATGTAAAATTACAAACTTTGTTGTAAAACGACAAAAAACAATATTTTTATTTAATTGTTTTCATTCAGAAAATATTTACGAGCAGATTACTAAAAATAGTCTAGTATGGAGTATAGAGTATAATGCCTGCGGGATACCGTAACACATTTCATTCTCGAAAAAACCTACAAAAGGGGTTATGTTGAGGTTCAAAGGCACTACTGGAATCTAGTGTTTCCTCGCTTCTATACTGTTCGGTGATGGTTTTTAAATGGAAACTTTTTACTTTGTAAAATATAGTCACTCTCTTTCGATAAAAAAAATAATTGACACATGTCAAGGATAAAATATGTTGCATTATCCAGGACTAATAAGAGTGCATCTATACCATGCAATATTTATCAAAAGTTATGTTAGTATTTAAGCTAGAGGCACATTTGTTAATTACAGTGACTTCTCACCTCACTTTATGGTGCGATTTTCGTTAGCGAGGTTCATATTACTAGATAAAAAACATTTATTTAAAACGTAAAAATTTTACGCATTTACTATATTTTACTTGAAAAGTGCTCTTCAAACGAACCCCTGTGCCACTGTGAAACAAACGACTCCAAAATGGCCGCCTCAGGTGTGTTCCGTCGTGTTACAACTATTTTACCGAATAAACACTGGACTTTTACCATATTACACTGTAATATTACATTTTACAATGTAAATTTTGCTACAAATAGTAAAATTAATATGTAAAATTGTAAAGTAAATATGTAACGTAAACTTCTTGGACTAGAACTAGAAGGATAAGAAACAAAGGGTTTTTACAAGACAACTGCAAAATTACGAAATAAGTTAGATAATTTTTACAAAATATGTTTTGTACTTTTCATACATTTTTTTTTTCAGCGATTATTTTCATATGGTTTCGAAAATCAAACCCCAGGCGAGGTATGAGTACTCCCTTTTTACTTTATTAACAATACTGATGGTGCAGGAAATGTGTATGATTTTGAAATGGGTAACGTGCCGACAAAGATAACAAACCTATTATATAGTCAGAAACAAATCGGGTATTTTTCCATTATTGAGAAGTAGCGGCTGCGTTGGTGTGAGAATATATGCTTATTTTAGGTTTTCTAAAGGTCAAATATTGTATTTTACTTTTAAGAGAATTAAAATATAAGTGCTGGTTTTCAGTTAGTACCATTAAGCCTAATTCTAACGATGCAATTTTGTCATTGCATAAAATAACTTTTAACAATTCTATAGGGAAAAACGGTGCTGCAGTCAAGATTTAAAATCCCTAGATTTGATACCATAACTCAAAATTACAAAAAAACTAAACAAGCTTTTATTTAACTTGCAAAGTATATAATAACGAACTATGTTTGTTTGGGTGGAATCTTGCAACTTAATTTTGGCCAACTTCCCGACATCCAATCGGCTTCAAATTTGGCTTGCTTATATAGATGCGGTGACAATACAAGAATATAGTGTGATGAAATTGACAGCTCCCCCCTACTCGAAGGTGGTGGAGGGGGTACAGTTGAAGTACGCCCGACTTCATTTAAATTTGGTGTGTTGGGGCACTTAGGGATGGAGATAACGAATTTTTAATCAGATTTTGAAAATTCAATATGGCGGATTCGAAATGGACGATTATTTTTCATCTTTTGCTAACCAATCTTAACTAACTTATACACATCCGATCGCCTTCAAATTTGGCATGCACTTATAGTTCCAGTAGCAATACAATAATATGTCATTATTAGACACCCCTCCCCCCTACGAGGTTAGCAGATGGGAGAAAACACCTAAGTTTGTTCGATTTTAACCAAAATTGATGTACGGAGGATTTTGGGGATAAGAAATACGAATTTTTAATCAGATTTTAAAAAATTCAGTATGGCGGATTCAAGATGAATGATTGTTGGTCATGTTTTGCTAACCAATTTTAACTGACTTATCCTCATCCGATTGTGTTCAAATTTGGTATCTGTTTATAGTTCCGGTGAAAATGCAATAATATGGTGTTCTCAGGTAACCACCTCCCGAGGGAAGTGGAGCGGAAAAAGATTTAGTATGTTCGATTTCATTCAAAATTGGCAAACAGGGGTTTTTAAGGGAGATTATGAATTTTTTATTAGATTTGAAAATTTCAATATGGCGGATTCAGAATGGAACATTAAGGTTACAAATCTAAAAATTAAGGTTTGTGATCAAATTTTGTACGCGTTTATAGTTCCGGCGGCAATACAATAATATGGTATTATTATTAACCACCTCCCGAGGGAAGTGGAGGGGGAAAAAGATTTAGTTTGTTCGATTTCCATCAAAACTGGCATACAGGGGTTTTTCGGAAATAGGATTTGAATTTTTGATCAGATTTGAAAATTTCAATATGGCGTATTCAAAAATTAAAAAGTAAATATTTGTTAAAAAAATTTTTTTGAAGAACAAGCTTTTATTAACTCACTCAAAAGTAGAAAATAATGTGTTATCTCTCTTATACTATAATAAAAGCGATGAGCGCAAATAAAAAATTTTAACTTTACGATGACAAAGAGAGAACTACAAAAGAAGAACTAAATTCTTCTTCTATTCGAATGATAAACATAATGCTTTCATCTAAAGAAGCTGAGAAAGGGTGAGATTGCGTGCTTGTCAAGCCTTTGAAAATATCCTTAGGTTATATAGTAATACAACTGTTTCTTAGGTGAATCGTCGATTGCGACCATCGCTTTTAATATGGTATAAGAGAAAAGGTTCTTTAAAAGTTCTATTCATAAATATTATATTATATTATATATTATTACAGCCGAACAAAAAATCGTGTAATTATGGATGCCAACACTTCCATTAAAGTGCACATTTCCCAGCTTTAGAGATATATGAACAAGGCAGGCGTCAACCCATTGTTTTGGAAAAACCAATAGTAATAATAATACTTAAAGTTAATTTACAGTTTTATCAGCATTCGTATCGTTATTTCTTTTGTTTTGACCAATCAAGCAGGTGCACTTTTAAAATCATGGCGAATGCGTGACAGCTCCAGCTGATTAAATGCACGAAAACGTAATGTTTCGACCGTCCCTGCATACGAAAAGATGTTTTGACGCATTTGATCAGCTTTAGCTGTCACGCATTCGCCATTAGTGTAAAAGTGCACCTGCTCGATAGGTCGACTCGATAGAGATAAGGATACGAATGCTGATAAACCCGAAAATTAGTGTCCATTGATTAAATCGCCGCGGTTTTCCGCGTGATTGTACTATTTGCAACTCGACAAATCTCGTTTTTTATGCAACTTTTGACAATCGCGTCGACATCGACACCGTCAGAATCAGGCTAGAGAAAAGGGTAACCTTTTTCAGTAGCGCAGTCAAGGCTGAGTTCATCAAAATAAGATAGGTATCCTGGACAATATTTTCTGTTAAGCTTATCAAATCTTTAAAGGCAACGGCTTTACCTTTACCAATTGCTTTCTCCCATTCACCTGCTCATTATTAAAAAAATGCAATTTGCTGTTTCGCACACCCGCATACCGTTATTGGAAAAAATCTCATTAACAGCGTACCTCTGCAACTAAGATTACTGATTACGCGTGTGATTGCTGCTTTTATATGGTTTTAAAACAACGGACAGGCAAAACAATTGCAAGACCAAGAGAGTTAATAGAAATAAAAATGCACTGCATAATGTTAAAACGGGACAGACAATTTTATTTATAGCGTATTCCATTGGTAAATTGAGTGCGCCACTAGTTGTGCGCCAATACCTGTCTAGAGCTGTCAAAAAGTTGCCCTAGTGCAGTTTCCATAAACTTCCACTTATCATTTAACCATTACGCTAAACTATACTAAATTTTTATTAAAAAAACTTTTATTAAATGCATTCAAAAGTAGAAAATAATTTTTTTGTAATAAAAAAAAAATATCAAAACTGTAATAAAAGCCGAGAATTAAAAATAGACGAGAATTAAAAATTTTAACTTTAAGGTGACAAAGAGAGAACTACAAAAGAAGAACTAAATTCTTCTTCTTATTAAGTAAGTATAAGAAAGATACAAAATTATTTTCTACTATTAAGTGCATTTAATAAAAGCTTATTCTCTAAAAGTTTTTCTTAATAAAAATTTATTTTTTAATTTTTAGATTTGTACCTTAAATCGTCCATTTTGAATCCGTCATATTGAAATTTTTAAATCTGATCAAAAATACATATCCCCTCTCAGAAAAACCCCTGTATGCCAATATTGATTTAAATCGGACAAACTAAATCTTTTCCCCCTCCACTTTACTTATTATTGTATTGTTGCCGGAACTATAAAAGCATATCAGATTTGAACACACACCCTTAAATTTTAGATTTGGACCCTTAATCGTCCATTTTGAATCCACCATATTGAAATTTTCAAATCTGATCCAAAATTCATAATCCCCTCCATAAAAACCTTTTATTGAAATCGAACAAACCAATAATACAATATTATTGTATTTTCACCGGAACTATAAACGCATACCAAATTTGAACACAATCGGATGTAGATAAGTCAGTTAAAATTGTTTAGCGAAACATGACGAAAAATCGTCCATTTTGAATCCGCTATATTGAATTTTCAAAATCTGATCAAAAATTTGTATTCCTTATCCCCAAAAGCCCCCGTGTACCAATTTTGGTTGAAATCGGACAAACTTAGGTGTTTTCCTTCCTCCACTCCTCTCGTAGAGAGGAGGGGTGCCCAATAATGACATTTTATTGTATTATCACTCAAACTATAAATGCGTGCCTAACTTGAAGGCCATAGGATATGTATAAGTTAGTTAAAATTGGTTAGCAAAAGATGACTAAAAATCGTCCATCTTGAATCCGCCATACTGAATTTTCAAAATCTGATTAGAAATTCGTTATCTCGATCCCCAAGTGCCCCAATACACCACATTTCAACGAAATCGGGCGAACTTCAACTGTACCCCCCTCCACCCCCTTCTAGTAGGTAGGAGCTGTCAATTTCATCACACTATATTCTTGTGTTGTCACCGCATATTATATAAGCATGCCAAATCTCACCCCAACGAACAAAAGCTTGTAAAAAAGTAAGAAAATTTTAGTTATCGGGTTTTACTACCGAAATTATTTTGTTATAATTTTAAATAGTTAAAAACAACACCAAGAAGTCATAAAGGGGGTGCAGAAAAAACCGCGCTCAGTTCAAAACTGAATGGTTTAGTTCTTTTAAAAAGTGCAACAGGATGGAACAAAAAAACTGCCTCACTATTTTCTCAATGGAATATGCTTTCAGATAAAATATATAAACAGTTACCTGTCCATTAATAAAAATGGTACAGCTGCACAGTGATTCAGCATCCATAAATCCCTATGTCAAAAATCATGTATTATATTAAATTTTAAGAAATTTAATATAAGTAGATTGATACAAATAATGCAAACACTATTGAGCTCTTGTTTCTGTTAATTGAGATGCTAATTTTGAGTACAAGCAAATGATTAGATTAGAAATAATTATTATATCCAAAAATTGACAAGCTGAAAGAAGCTTCTTTAATGAGTACGCGAACATGCCTAAAAAATGAATATTTAGATATTAGGGAAACACAATTCCTACATGTCAACATTTATTGTGTTTGTCACGTTTACTAGCCTACAGAATTAGTATTCTTTATGATTTAAGAAGCTTTTTTAGGTAGCTTAGGATGTATAGGACAAAGTAAAATAATAATTTGTAAAAAATATCCCGATAAACTTTTTGAATTTTGTCATAGGAAACCACTGTATTTCAACGATTTCAGTAAAAGGCCTTGAAGCTCATTTTTCCAATTTTTTAGCGTTTAACAAAAAGAAATAAGTAACCTAAAAAAAAGAAATTTCTCAAATCTTTACTTCAGCTCCCAAGCCCTACATACACCCGTCATGTATGCAAAGTATTTTGGACACGGATCACTGTTATTTTTGATTTGTTACCGTTTAGTCACGTCAAATATATATTTAAAAAAAAATACGAATTGCGATCTTCATTTGCAATCAGGCAAAATACGTAAACAACTCGTTGGGAAACCTCTTTGCTCCTCTACAACTCACTCCCCTCTCAGTTTCATTCGTTCTCCTTCTATCACTCCCCCCAGTCGAATACCCGCTTTGCCTGCAATTTTTGTTTTTTACCCCTTACCAATTTTAATAAAATAAAGCCCCTGAACCCAAGGAATGCAAAAGTAAAGCTCCCATCAAAATCTGTTTAGTAATTTGCTCGTGATACTGGAACAAAAAAACGACAGGGAAAGAGACCAAAATTTCAAAAAATATATTGTTTCGATAGAATCCAACCCCAATAAAAAATTTTCTATCTATAGATTTAGTACATGTATAAATTAATAAACTAATCTGTCAAGAAGTCATAAAAAGTTTAAGTGATTGATATAAAACGCCCATATCAAAGATTATATCTCCTAAAAAAGTGACTTGATCTTGATCTTCATTATGATCTAACCATTATTAACATTGTAAATGTTTGAATTAAAATAATAATATGTTATGTTCCACAATAAACTATTCAACATTTCTTTTAATGTAGAACTCTTGCTGTGATTTTTTTTTGATGATTTAATGGTCATCATCTAATAAAAATTGACTTTACTATTTTCTAATAGGAAGATCAAAGGAGTTTTTCAGGTGTGTTGTGAAGCTATTCATGCGGAAAGACGTGGGTACTTGTTATATTTCAAAATTAATTGAACAAACTCTTTTAAAAATGCTCTATAAATTTTACATAATATCAAGTATCTATGAAAATTTTATATATCCTATATCTGAACTAGGCAATAAAAAACACAAGACAATAGATACCAGATAAAACTTTTAGAGAACCATAATTAGACCGTAACGGAACTGAAGATATACTTAGTATTTGTTCAAAGAAGCTTATTGAAAGGCGTGCAATACCTTTTGGTGCTGCTTCTTGTCTTTTTTGTGAGATAAGCGCCATTTGTAAGTTAGAAGCAGTTAGTTATCTTATTGTATTGAGCGCACGACTATTTATTAGACTAGTGGGTAAAGTGCTACATTTGTGTTGCAAAAAAAGGGGGCAAGCAGGCTTATTTTCTTAGGTGATTCACCAGTAAATTTAAGGGAAATCGTAGGTTTTACTCCGGTTGTGAGCACTTATTTTTTTTTGTGTTTTTGAGAACGATTTGCAACTAAAATCAAAATCGATTTAAAAATTAGTAAAAGTTGCAAGAAAGGCTATACATTATTAAGATTTTTTCAACGAAATACATATTTTGCGATGACATTGCGCAAAAATTAAAAAAGAAAGAGATATAGCTACCGTTAGTTTAATTACAATAAATTTTAAAGCTCTTGAAGAAGGTCGAACATGTGATTGAAAAATGTTATATTGTATATTTTCTGATGAATCTAAGAGGAAACCAAGCAGGAGCAAGTATAAAAGCCATTGCGCATTGTAGAGATAAGGGGCGGGCATGGCCACCTAAAGAAGAAAGCAAGTATAGTTTAGTTTGAGTAAATGTAGAGATGTGTGTACATTTTTAATTTGTTGATTGATTATTCTGTTAAATATCCATGTTTAAATTGCTTGTGGTAAATATTATGAATTTTTACAAAAGATTTGCGGCGTAGAGGGCAAAGGGTGAGGGAATAAATCGGAAAAAAGTATTTCCTCGACCAGGATTTGAACCCGGGTCCTCTAGAATACCAGTCTAATGCTCTAACAACTTAGCTACCAAGAAACTGGGATTTTAACTGGCTATTCGGAAATCCTTTCGCCCGATTCATTTGTTAGTAGTGGGGAGATCTTTGAAGCCTACTGCGGCTTTAAAAAACTAGACATATTATAAAGACAAGGAGGTACACATTCTGTAAATATGTTTGGCTGAAATTATTAGTTGGAAATTCGCGATCTGAGACCTACAATAAAACGCTATAAGTCGTGTATCGTTGGTTGATAGATAAATAGAAATTTCGTACAACTAATAATCGTGAATGTGTACCCTCTTGTCTTTATAACATGTCTAGGTTTTTAAAGCCGCAGTAGGCTTCAAAGATCTCCCCACTACTAACAAATGAATCGGACGAAAGGTTTTCCCAACACCGTTCTTAACTAAAAAGCTAGTTAACTCATTTTCGTTTTAGTATCCTTTGGCCTATGATCGGTGCCATATTGATACCAAACTGACAGAAAATCCATGTTTTACTTGTCAATTTGGTTATAAAAATGGCAGCCACGATAGACTAAAGAGCACTGAGGGCGTAGGAGTTAACAGGCTTTTTAGTTGAGAACGGTGTTGGGTTTTCCGAATAGCCAGTTAAAACCCCAGTCCCTCGGTAGCTCAGTTGGTAGAGCATTAGACTGTTATTCTGGAGGTCTCGGGTTCAAATCCGGGTCGAGGAAAAACTTTTTTCCGATTTATTCCTTCACCCTTTGTCCTCTATGCCACAAATCTTTTCTGTAAATTCATTGGGGCGCTAAATTTTTCCTTCATTTTGTAAATACGTTTGGCTGAAATTATTAGTTAGAAATTCGCCATCTGACACATCCAATAAAACGCTATATATCGTGTATCGTTGGTTGATAGATAAATAGAAATTTCGTACGTTACTAATAATCATATCTAGGTTTTTAAAGCTGCAGTAGGTTTCAAAGATCTCCCCACTAATAACAAATGAATCGGACGAAAGGATTTCCGAATAGCCAGTTAAAACCCCTGTTCTTCGGTAGCTCAGTTGGTAGAGCATTAGAGTGGTATTCTAGAGGTCCCGGGTGCAAATCCTGATCGAGGAAAAAGATTTTTCGATTTATTCCCTCACCTTTTGCTCTCTACGCCACAAATCTTTTCTGTAAGTTTATTAGGGCGCTAAATTTTCCCTTCATTATGAATTTTGTTTACTATTCCTTGTGGGACCGCTACTTTATATTGAAATATACAGTTATGTGTAGTTAGGTTGATAAAATAATTAAAACTCTGGTCTTATCTTAAATCTTGACATTGGTTAAGATTCATATTTTATAGAATTACAAATTTGCTATAGCCAAAAGGTGACTGCAAGAGTCGGAACAACAAAAAATAATGGATTTACATTGAGTTTTGGAACTGAATCATAAAATTCATTTGATATAAACAATGGTAACTAAATAGACGTAAGATATACCTTAGTTTAAAAATTATGTGCTTGTGCAACTGAAAAAGATGATTTTCCCAAATAAATATATAAAAATAATATATCTTGTTTATTTTATGCAACAAAAAAAACAAAAAAATACAATACAAAATAGAACAGCTTTCGATACTACCTGTGTCACTGCATAAAACAAACGACAATCCTCTACGTAATTTGCCATTTTTTCGGCTTCCACTTCCTATTGTCGTTCGTTCCGATTATGCGTATTCCGAAGACTAAATGTAATAAGGACACCCGTGGATATGCAATAAATGTGTATTTAACTGAATAAAAACTAAATATGTTATACTAGTTAAAGACCCGCAGCTTCCCGTTTTTTCTTTAAATGGTCACAACCTTTGTTCGCGTGAACTAATTTTGATAAAATAAAACGAATGTCCTGTTCAGACTCCTATCAAAATCTGTGTAGTAGTTTTTTGTGATGATGGTACAGGGTGTTTGTTTATAATTGGAACACTCAGTATCTTTTTTATTATTGAAAATAAAGGGCAGGCCTAAATTCACAAATTTATTGGCAAATTACAACGAACCTAAGCGCTATAACAACTTTTTTTTGTTGACCTTGGTATACAGTATGTGGCAATAAAGACATTTTTTTTAAAATATAACACCCTGTATATTTTTGCATTATTTCAATATCTTTTGTAGTTCGGGAGATATTTGAGTTTAAGTTTTAATAATCGTCAAAATGAAAATATATTGGAAATGACCAACTGATCAAGCTACCAAGTGGGCCATGAATGTATTTCTTTATTTTAACAATATAAACCTAAAAATCTAGTGCGTCAAAATGAAAATATATTGGAAATGACCAACTGATCAAGCTACCAAGTGGGCCATGAATGTATTTCTTTAATTTAACAATATAAACCTAAAAATCTAGTGGCCTTGAAAAAAAAAACGATTGAAGGCAATGTAGCTTGATCAGATGGTCGTTTCTAATGTATTTTATTAAAATTTTAAACGCAAATATCTCAAAAACCACAAAAAATATTTCAATAGTGTTTGGTATTTTTGTAAAGCTAATTTTTTGAAAAATTCAAAAATGCAAAAATATACTGAATATTCTATTTAAAAAATTAGCTTTATTGCCACACCCTGTATACCAAGGGCACAAAAAAAGTTGTTATAGCGCTTAAATTCATTGCAATTTGCCAAGAAATTTTTGAATTCAAACCTACCATTTATTTTCAATAATAAAAAAGATACTGAGTTTCCCAGTTATAAACAAACACCCTGTACAGGGTGGTCCAAATTCGAGGGGCCTCTATAGCTTTGGGATTTTGCAGCATAGTTAGCCCAATACTAATATACATGTTACGGGTTCGATTTTCAAGAGAAGTCGAAAACTAAAAAGCGCATTGCGATATGTCAAAGCGTTTCTGAGCTACAGGGTGATTCTCAAAAATGTGCGTTTCTAAAAACCCTCTACAACTTTTTTATTTGTAAAGATAGAGATTTTCATTAAAAACATTTTTTGAAGATTTTTTAAGGAAAAATCTACCTGTTTCACCGATTTTGTCTTAAAGCTTTTAGTTCACGAGATATAACACCAAGTTACATTTTTTTAAATGGAATACCCCAATTTTTTAAAAAAAATAGATTTGTAATAAAATTTCCTGTTAAACGATGTGTCATACACCTATTTTTATTAAGTAGTTAAACAGATATCTGCAATAATTACCATAGTAGGCTGTGTTTAACTCTGACCTATGCAGTTTTAGGGTATCTATCTAGGTAGCTATGATTAAATAAAAACAATTGCCATGATAAACGAGCCCAAGTATCAAAAGGGGCGTCTTCGTCAAGATATAAAAATGTTTGAAAACTTTGAAAAGTACGACATGATAAAATGTTATATTGAAAGTAACGAAAATAGACAGACGGCGTTAAATATATATTTCCAGAGATATCCGGAAAGAAGGCAACCTAGCTCAAAAATATTTTTTTAAAGTTAAAACGTCAGTTAAAACGTCATCTACAAGAATACGGATCCCTTACAAAACCACAGGCTAGATATAGAGAGTTGGAAGAACTAACGGTTCTAGGAGAAATAGAAATTAACCGAATACTTCGAAAATTTTAAATAAAAACTTTTAATAATTTTATTTTTGTTTATTATTTTAGGGTTGGTAATTATAGTAAACTAGAAGTTAAAATTCGAGGTTGCTGTGTCTCCTCGTGTCATAGCCGACCTGATTTTGTATGAAAAAAAAACAATGAAATTTTATTTACACATTTAGGGCGCGCACAGCGCCTACTATGGTAAATATCAAAATATGCAATTATCTTTTAAACTATTTAATAAAAATTGGTGTGTGGAACATCGTTCGACAGGAAATTTTATTAGAAAACTGATTTTTTAGAAAAATTGGGAGTATCCCATTTAAATAAATATAACTTTGTGTGATATCTCGGGAACTAAAGGCTTTAAGAGAAAATCGGTAAAACAGGTAGATTTATCTTTAAAAAATGTTCAAAAAATGTTTTTAATGAAAATCTCTATCTTTACAAATAAAAAAGTTGTAGAAGGCCTTTAAAATCGCACATTTTTGAGAATCACCCTGTAGCTCAGAAACGCTTTGACATATCGCAATGCGGTTTTTAGTTTTCGACTTTTCTTGAAAATCGAGCCCGTAACATGTATATTAGTTTTGGGCTAACTATGCTGCAAAATCCCAAAGCTATAGAGGCCCCTCAAATTTGGACCACCCGTACAAACAAACAGAGAAAAATTCTAAAAAAAATAGATTTTTCGTATCTATACGATTTGGTTACAAGCGTACAAAAAAAAATAAAAAAAAAATATTCAGTGTACAGAAATGGTCTATCTGTTTTTTGTTTCCTGAACAAAAACCATTTTCTTAAGTTTAAGTACACCCAAGTAACGAACAAATACCAATCAAATATTCAAGTGCATTCGCAAAAAGAACTATATTATTTATTACAAAATTTATGATGTAATAATAAATATACAGGATGGAGACTAAATGGAATATTGACCGTAGCGGGTTAAAAAACTGTTTTTTCAAAAAATCCAAAAACATGTCAACTAAGATTTTTAGCAGCTAAAATTTTCGGTAAAAAATTTTTGTGAATGAACCCTCAGAAAGGAGTCTATTTACATACAACTTTATTTTTCAAATAAGAAGACCCCGCTTGTGGCACCTTATTGGAAAGATTATGGGAAATGGAAAACGCTCGTGTAATTTATTTTGACATTTGACATCGTATTCCTACGATTTTTAGGATAACGGTGTTTCAAGTTAAGTTTTAGACTCTAATTTTAACCAAAGATATTTTTACATTGTTATAAATATATACTATATTTTTTTTAGCAAAGGGTCAATTCAGAGGCAAAACCCTTGGCATCCAATCTTGGACGAAACCATCTTGTAAGTAAAAAATTAATATTAAGACACTTAAAATTGTGCATTTTTGAGCAAATCACAATACAATACAAATATATTGTACAGTAAAGTTATAAATGACCCACAAAAGCTTTCAGTTATGTCAAGAGAGTATTACTTGTTTTTAGGTATCACTTGCACCTCCCCCATTGCCAAGCCTATGCAAAAATCCATCCAAAAGCCCATGTGAAACTCGAAATGATAATGGTGAGATTCAGCTATTTTCCATAATTTTTATCAACAACATTGAATAAGATACTTCTTATCTGGTTAATTTTGTGTTTTTCTTTTAAAAAATACACACCTGAAAAAACGCAAAAGTAAGAAGAATGTACAAGGAGCTAAAACGAAAACACTGACAAAAATATCCACTTATCCTAAATTTATTAGCCCCAAGTAGAAACTTCATTAAAATATAAGAGAAGTGAACTGTCTACTTACCATAAGTTTTCTTTCATAAATAAAATCTTCACTTATCGTAAGTAAAGTATCTACTAACCGTTAGTAAATCTATAGTAGCTCAAAACCCGTGTAACTCCTAAAATATGGCTTTAAATAAAATAAAACCTATATTTTTGAGATCTAAAAACCAAGTCCTGTCACAATGCACCCCAAGAAAAAATAAAAACAAAAAATAAAAAAAGTGCGACGCACCACAGGTTGATAGACCAATGTTTTATCCACCGTACCATGCGCTTATAAAGAAATAAGGTAAAAGTGTTAATCATTATTAAAGCTTAATCAGAGAATTTTGGCATTTGGTGGATATAGATGGACAAGCATCTTTTTCTTTTGAGTTTTCTAACTTATTTTCATCTAGATCTCCCTATAAATAGAACAATGATCGTGGCAAATGGGATTGTCAAATTCTTATGATGGCAATACGTTGACAAATCATTAAAGGCGTGCATTTTATTATTAGGATGAATATATTTTTCCGCATGATTTATTAATATTTGATGCCTTCACTTATCCTTAGTGGACAAATTCACTAACCGTGAGTGAAGGGAAAGTTAAGTGAGTTGTCGCATATTGTTAAGTAGATAAATCACTAAGAGTTAACAGACTAGTAGAAAAATTCACTAACACTAAGTGAAGGGAAAGTTAATTGACTTGTCGCATATTGGTAAGCGGGTTAACTCGGGTCGAAGTAGGTCGTTTTACTTGCAGCTATTGAATTCATCACTTGAGGCTAATACAAAATTAACTTACCACTAACAAAAAAGCTAAGTAGCCACTTCTTTTGGGATGGTTTTCTGAGTTACAGCTTTCTTTATCTATATATAATTTTATTTTTGGTGGAAGCACCTTGAATTAATAAAAATAACAACAAATTTCACTTCTTTCATTTAGTAATACTATGCTAACTCATATGCCTACGTTCGCAACAAAGCCAAAATACTTTTTGACTTATGCAATGTTTAGCATGAGGCCCGCTTCATTGCATGTGGCTATATCCGTAAAATTACGTCCATCCTTACGTGGAGACTAAATGGAATACGTCTACATTAAGCTCTTCTGTCATCTGTATTTTGACGTTATTTTGAACGTGTTAGGTAAACATAGAGGCCCTCTATATATTTGACAGTTGTTGTTTTTACTCTTATTGCCCTCCTTTTTCCAGTTTTTAATATTTGCATTTGCATTTCACCAATTGAAACGTAAGCATAGTCCAAAGATTTTACATTCTCATACTCCATACTTAAAATTGCCGGATTATTCAACCTATCCTGTGACATGATGGCACATTTAAAATCTCTAATATGGTTAAGTTTGCTTAGGCAGCGCTCAAATGGACTTAAAGGTGGCGTTAAGAACTAATCTTAAGGGAGTTGCAACATTTGAATAACTGGAAGTTAAACTCCTTTAAAACGTTAAGAATGACCAGCATTACGTAAAGTTTGGGTAAGGCCTGGGGTATGGTGTTTAAAGTTTTCAATTTCCAGACATAAGTTTGTGGCATTTAAATCGGTAGAATATTTTAATGCCAAGTCTGCAGCTGCTTTTTGGAGATGGTTTCCTGTTACAATATTGATTTTTCCATAAGAAAACGAAAATCAAAATAAATTGCCCAATAATTTATCCAATGCTTTATATACTTGAACATTAAGCCTATGTTCAGGTTCAAATTAACTGAGTTCGTCTTCAGCATTTGCATCAAAAATATTTTTGACTTTCCTAGAAAAGTAAATAAAAAGAAAAATAAAATAAATAATACATTTGCAGACCTTTTAGCCATTGGGACGCTTTTTGATCCCAAGTGTCTCTTTCTGGTTTATTTACATCATCTATATTTCGAAGGATCTTTTCTCAAATCACAAGTAGGCAGACAAACGTAAAATCGCTGACTTAAACCTTGTGCCGAAGAAATAGCAGCTGGAGAAACATTTTTGTTTCTTTGGTTAGCAATATCATCTATTATATTATTTTAACAACCTGAAGCAGCTAAGAGTTTAGAGAACTGACTGCTTAGTATTTTAAAGATCACCTTGGGTTAGAGAGTCTCTTGACGATGACAACCGGGGCAGGTGCCCTTGTTGCCCTTAACTCTAGTTACGCCGCTGCTATTACCAGCATACTTAAACAAAAGTTTTCTATTCCCACTAAATTCTATTACAATTATCAGTAGTTTGCTGTTGCTGAAACAAATTGCCATTCCTTATCAATTTACTAAGGCATATATTTATTCACATACATAATATGCATACAGCGAAAACGTTAGTCAAACCATCATATTTTCAAAATGTTCGCTTTAACTATTGTTTTACTAATAAGTCCATCTTTTGGGAAACAAACTGTTAAGGAAGCTTTTGAAAAGGCAAAGATTGTGCCATATGTAATCGATAAGTCTCCTGAAAATATAGCAGAGGTTAAATTTAAAACTGGCGTAGAAGCCGATTTAGGAAACAATTTAAATCCTAAGCAAGGTAAGGATTCTACTTTAGTGTGTAAAAGTTACTAGATTTACCCCCAAGTAATGTTTATAATTTATAATTTAATAATGGGCTTGGTTTTAAACTGACAAGTGAGCAATAAAAAATGTATGATGGGAGAAATCTTGCCCAAATAGCTAGTCTTTTTCTTGCGTCTTGCAATCATGCATGTTTTATATCTCACAGTGAAGTCTCTTTTTTAGGAGAGCCTATAAAATGTGCAGTTAAGGGGGGGGGGGACATACAAAAAAAATTAGTGCAATTAGTCGTTTTATGCACGCGATTTTTGTCAAAAGGACAATAAGCCAGGGCATTAAAATTTATAGATCCAATCGATCTGAAATTTGAAAAATTAGAGCGAGCATTAAGGAAGTTTGAATTATTTGTATAGACCAACGTTTGCCTGCAAAATCAAGCTTACTGGGAAACAATTGAAATGTTTGAATAGCAATTTTCTTTTCCAAAAATTAAACAATTTTGTTGAATTTGGCTTTTTTTAAAAGCACAGGTTTCAAAATTTATAGGGGGTGGGGTTGCCTATTTTATAAATAAGCTCACCATCTTGGATTTTCAGGAAATGTCAAATTTGACATCGGATCTATAAATATAGATGTCTTGGCTTTCTAAAAAGCTTAATATTATTAAAATCGGACAGTTTCTCGTTAAGTGATAATTATAATCATTTATATAGTGTGTTTTTTTGGCACCACCTATATACATCATTCTTCAGCGTTCGTTACCAACTGGTGTGCCGAACCTCATTCTCATTTAAGGTTCGGCATATCACTCTAAAAGCGGACCATTTTTATGATTTAAGGTCGTATATATACGATCTAGAGTTATCCTCCAAATTATTTCAACCGAACATCATAAGAGTACTGAGATCTATATTATAACCCTTGAACTACGCATTTCTCTCTCAAATTCAATGAAATAGAAACGCTTAGAAAGCAAGATTTATCGATCATTGATTTTCTTGGCCGGGGTACTCAGCTTTTTTAGAAAACAGGAGACCTAGTTTTTTTTTTCGCTCAGGCAGTGACACATAAAAAGAAATAATGTGATCCAGAGAAAATCATTGATAAGTCTCCATTTTTTTTTTTTTTAAATCGGGTTTGAAACCTACGATAAAGGTGTTATTACAGGAGCTCATTTTGTCGAAAAAAAATATGGAAAATTTTGAAAAATATTTTAGATATTTTTGTTAAGAATTTTAAACAACCGTTTAAAATTTCAGCTAATTTTCATGTTTAGTGATCCCTGGCCTGCTAACATTTTAAAACTTATAACAAATATTATGCATAAAACCTAACGTTAAAAAAATAATAAAATATTTCCTATAAGATGTAGCCCCCCCTGTTACCCCCGGAGGGGTAGAAGTTACCTACCCACCTTTACGGTGGTGTACCGAGACTGTCCATTTCGTTGCACACTTGCTCTACTAGATAACAGGAAATTTTTTTAACATATTTTTCTGGTATTTAAGTTTGTAATTTAATTTTTTTTGTGAGCACTTTATTATATCCCAATAACAGTAGTTTAGATAACAAGCATGTTATGTTGGTCATTGTGTTTTAATTTATCTGAGCATGTAATGACCATAACATGCAAGTTACTGTAGTAGTTAGGTAGTACTATACTTTACCTATGATCAACATAAATATCAGAAATTATTAAGAATTTCAAACGCAAACACCCTTCAACAACCTTCATAACCTGAAGTTTCAATGACGTTCTATCTAACACGTCAAAACAAGTAAGGTTACTAAGGGATTTTTCATATGTCTTTTTAAAAACAAGTTTTTTTTTCTTAAAAATGCGTAATATGTATGTCAATTTAAGGGGAAATATTTTTGGTTAGGTACTAAAGTTATATTGGATTTATTTACGTTTTCACATTTTTGCGTCAATTGTTGTTAACAGTTGTTAATAGTATGTACAGGTAATGAAAATAATAAAAGAGCATATGAAATAAATAAAACATGTTAACGATTTTAATCAATGCCTGAAATAAATTTAATAAATGGCGATTACTGACTGTCGTTTAACAGTTGTTATGGAATATATGCACAAGTTTATGAAAATTATGAACCGGGCATATAAAATACATAAAAATGGTTATGAAATTTATGTTCGTAACAGTCTTTTACTAAATTCATTCTTGGGTGTAACTAAAAGCCTTGAAAACATGTCTCTTAATCCTGGATTTCATAACACCTTTCATAAAAATCATTCTTAAAGACTCTTTATATTGTAACAACATTTTTTGAAACTGGGTCTTGCAGCAACAAAATCAATAACTCGTTTTGGCTATAGAATTTATGTAAACTTGATTATGATATTATTAAAACTTTACATCGGAGCAAAAATCATATACAAAATACATTGGCTCAATGTATTTTTTTTTAGAAAACGGTGCCTTTTTTGGTTCAGTGTTAGTGCTCTTTTAAAATAAAGTTTTATCGCTTGCCACGCCATCTTGTTATTTACGTCTAAGCTTTATTATTATCGTAGAACATCCCTAGAACAGTAAATGAGCAATTCAAATCGTGTTGAGATGGTCGTAAAATTAGTATTATTCGTTGGTCGTAGGTAAAATTTATTACTGTTGACGGATCACAATGTATTTTATATCTTTTCAGTTAATGAACAACCTACAGTCACATGGAATGCTAAATCCAGTTCAATATACACAGTAGCAATGGTTGATCCTGATGCACCAACTCCTCAAAATAACTCTGAATCAGAGATACGTCATTGGCTTGTAGTTAATATCCCTGATGGGAATGTTGATAAAGGTAGCAGTAGCAACGTTTGCTTTTTTTCTGTCAATTACTTGTAGCCCAGTATTGAAATTGAGGGTTTCGCGATACTAACACAAATCGCTTCTTAAAATGTTAAAATTTTCTCAAAAAAAACACACCGCATACTCTAGCTAAGACAGCGTTTCGTTTACTTCATAAAACCATATTTTCCATATTTTAAGTCTTTAACATGTTGAAAATCGTAGTTGTAATTGTAGTTGTCGGCTAAAACTCTCTATCATTGTAAAGTATCATTAATAAAAGCTGAAGTTCCACAGCTTTGACTGCAGCCTTACCCATTTTTTTTCGGTTTTCCTGGTTTTAAATGGTCATAACTTTTGTTCTCGTAAACCGATTTTAATGAAATAAAGCCTACATTGATCAAAAATATTAGTGAGTACATGAGACTTTACATTTTAATTATTTTTTTTTAATTAATATTTAGTACGTTTTCATGATAAAGTTTAATCCATATTGAAATGATTGCATCTGCTTTTTTATAGCAGGTAGAATTAATAAACACATGATTTCGATACGAATTTAAGCCCATCATAAAAACATACTAATTAATTAGTACATTATAGGAATTAAAAAGAAAGCCGTGACTTATTTTATTTACAAGTTTCTGGTAAAAGAAACACTAAAGGTTAACAGAACTTTTATCAAGTTTGTGGAAGCTCGTTATCAATTAGCTATGCAACAATAATTATAAGAAAAATATTTTATATAAAGCCCATCAAAAGATTGAAACAAAAATAAACCGTAAGGTTTCTGGTAACTAAAGAAAATCTACAATGGGGAAAGCTAAAAGCAATATTTTTAAAAATAACTTAAAAATCAATTTTCTCGTAAAGGACAACAATTACATTTTGGTAATAGTTAAACCGATGTATATAAGTTTTAAAACTGATATGTTTTAAATTGTATCTCACAGTCTAGGCAATATAACCATATAACATATAAAAGTAATAATTTTGGTGAAAATGTACAGGGTGTGCAATTTTCGATGGGATTCAATGGAAAACTCCGTTTTTATTGAAGATAGAAACATGCGGTTTTGACATTACATTTTATTGAAATTGGTAAAGTTATAGCAAAAAACAATTTGTTCGGTATGTTCATATAATATATCTTGGTTGTCTAGGTCTACTATATAGTAGTTAAATATAAATGGTCTAAAAAAAAAGTTAAAGTGAGACAGGGCCGTACCAGAAAAAAAATGCAGTGAAGTTGATTTTTTGCGGGATTGAAACTTTAAAATAAAAAAAATATATATTTTATTATCAAACACACTAAAAATTAATTAAAATATGAAGTAAAACATTTTGGTTCGTATGTAAATTTTTGATCCTGATGATGGTATCTACGAAACGAAACTTCGGATTAAAATTTCGAAAAAATCATTGTGTTTTTCTAAAAAGGTTTTCACAGACATGTTTTTACAGAAGTCAATTAAGGAGATATTATCAATTTTTAAACTCAAAAACTACAAAAGACAGAATAAATCAATTTTTTAAAGCTCAAAAAAAACCCGCATGTCTCTATCTTCAATAACAACGGATTTTTCCATTGAATCCCATCGAAAATGTTGCCTTATTTATTTACTTTGGTTGATGGACAGTGACAGAAATATCACCCGACCGGGTACGGCGTGTAATGAAAATATAATTCTGACAGTGTAGATTTACACTATTTGAGTGAATTTTAATATATATAATATATATATATAAGCAAAATCACATACGTATTAGGAATTATAGACCTTATATTATAAAATGGCCATAGTAACATATTTTAAAAGAAAAAATTCATGACCAGATATGATTTATTTGATACATGTTGGAAAACAAATAAAGCCGTAAAAATCAATGGTAAAGTTTTTAGCAGTACATGTCCTGTCTTGCCCAGGAGTCCATGGAGTGCAGTAGTAAAAGTCCCATAAAAATCGCTCCAGTAGTTTTGCGTGATGCTGTTGAAAACAGATAAATAGACAAACAAACAAATAAAGAAACAAACGGACAAACAAACCCACATTGTAAATATTGGTTTTAAGCCAACACAAAAATTAAAATAAAATATTTATTGGAAAAGATCCAGATTATAATCTATTTCTTTCTAAACAGTACAAGTAAAATGAATAATACATTGTTTATATGCCAAATGCCCTTGCAAATGCCTAAAGTTTTGAACTTCTCTGAATATCTTACAATTTTTGTCAAAAGCACATAATAAACACACAAACAAATTTTCCTGAAAACCATGATAGGCTTGGTTCAAAAATTTAGGCATTTGACATATGAAAGTCATCAGGAAGATTCCGCATTAACTTTTTTTGCAGAGTAAACGCTAACAAATATATTTAAAAAATATATTTAAAAAAATGTGGAAGTTCTACATTAAATTAAAAGTCCTTCTTTAACAAACAAGCAATTCATTTTGATCATAACGGATCGAAAAAAATGTGATTCGCATACACAAAAACAAATTTTTGTTCCCTTAACTTTTCTTAATTTATCACCAATTTTAATTTATTTGTCCTAAAAATTAGTTATATAATACTATATAAACTTAAGTTTTAATAAAAACAACTTTAATCATACTATGATTATTTTCTACATTCTAAAAACTGATACATAACTGTAGGACAAATTTCTATTCCACATAATCTCAAATAAAACTTCGTTTTAGGTAAAGTAATCACCAAATACCTTGGCTCCAAACCACCAAAAGGATCCGATCCTCATAGGTACATCATTTTGGTCTACAAGCAAGATCATTTACTAAAACTGGACTCAGATAATGGAAGTCGAGCTAAATTTTCTATAAGATATTTTGCAACTATCAATGGCTTAGGATATCCCGTCGCCGGAAATTTGTTTAGAGCTAGTTATGATGGATCATATTAGTATAACCGCACTGGTATTAACTGATTAAAATTATAACTTACTTATTTAATATAATCATAATAGTGTAAAACTGGGCACGCAAATATTATTTAGTAAGGATGTTCCTGCTGAGTTTGCCTACAACTTTGCAAAAAAATTGTGCTGCTCTTGGGGTGCCTTTGGGTGTCCTGTGTTGTCATTTTAAAGAAAACCTACATTTTAGGCCTATTTGGGCACAAAATCTATCAAAAATCTTGTTTTGTTGTGAAATATTCACTTCAATACAACTCAATTTTTTGTAAAAAACGCCATATATAATCCTGGAAAATGATATGCGAACCTAAAAATATAATATTTATCGGTCCGTTATTAAAATTTTCTATTGTTAAGTTGTCCGAATTCCCCCCTTTGCATCCAATCCAACTCAATTTTTTTTAAATATCAAAATTTTTAAACAATTTTTGGTTTAAATATAGAAAATAATTGCTTGCGGAACTATAACAGTATTTATTGTTACATTCTAGCATAATTTTACGTAACTTTTTTTAGTGATGGCATTTTTATGTTCCTTCAAATGTTTATTATAAATCTAGAATCAAGAAAGAATAGATCCCATCACAAACATAACTCACTTAAAAAAATATATATTACAAAAAACGCAAAATAGATAAAAAAAATGTTCCGCTTAAGTTGCCAAAATGTTGACAGCCAACATAATTGATTTTTACAATTTTAATAAAACATTTTTCAAACCAATCAACCAAACCAACCAAACCGAACCAAAGTCACCAAATCAACTTTACCAACCCAACCTGACCAATCCATCCAAAGCCACCAAACCAATTAAAACCACGCTTGTCTATATTCCTACTAAAAAAAACCTCCCAAGCTTCTTAATCATCTGAATTCCTACTAAAAGACCTTCTAAACTTTTTAGTAAAAAAGGGTCGCGTAAAATTGTTCGAAACAATTAGTTTAAAACAGTTTTTTCGAATGTAAATTAGTTCGAAAATCACAATTTTGGAACAAATTACCATTCGAACCAATGATTTTCGAAAAAAATAGCTTTGGAACTAAAGATTTTCGAAAAATTGCTTAAAAAATTGCCGTTTAAACTTTATGATTTCAAACAATTTTCCATTAGAAACAAAGATTTTCGAAAAAGTTTACATTCGAAACTTGTGTTTTTCGAACTAATTTACATTCGAAAAAATTGTTTCGAACTAATTGTTTCGAACAATCTTCCGCGACCCAAAACATTTAATGTTAATTTTTTTTAAACTATGAAAATACTGAAATGTTTGGGAAAAGTTATATTATTATTGGTGCTATAAAATATTGGTAACAAAACAAGTTAAGTTCCATTATAAATTATAATTATGTGACAAGTGCTAATCAACTTGAGCCCTTGCCAAAATCGGTTTACTTTGTTTAGGGAAAACCGTTAATGTTCATTAAAACTTTTAAGAGGCCCGTATAAGTGCATGGCCATTATATTTTGAAAATAAATAATTTGTTTTATTTTCTGGGAACCTACACAATTTGTTTATTTTTTCAATATTCTCAATGGAACTATAAAACAACTTGATGCAAATGCAAAATATCCTCTAACATCAGTCCAAAGAGTAGCTTATTTATTGTCAATTGCACCGCAATGTTAAACCTACTTTAATCTAACCGGTGTTTAGAATGCGCTTCCACAACTACTTGGCAATTGACAATTAAAGCATGTTTTATTAGCTGAAGAACTGCGCTAGTGTTCTTACGGTAGAATCTTTAAAAAAACGGACCATATGCGTTTGGCTAGGTAATGGTTTTTGACATAAACATTTCTATAAATTGATCTTTATTACAAGTATAATGTTTAGGCTTGGTGTTTCTCCACTCGCGGGCATCTTGATTCGACGTAAACCACAAGATGGCGTGACAAGCGATGAAACTTTATTTTATAAGACCAAAAATGTGAATTATTACCTAACCAAAAATAAGTCCCGCTAAATTGACATATTACATTTTTCAGAAAAAGGAAACCTTGTTTTTAAAAAGATATATGAAAAGTCCCTTAGTAACCTTATTTGTTTTGGCGTTTTAGATAGAACGTCACTGAAACTTCAGGTTATGAAAGTTGTTGACTAGTGTATTCGTGTTTGATATTATTAATTTCTGATAAGATACTGTTGGGTAATAAGGCAGGGTTGACAAAAAAATATATTTATTTCCAAACTATAAAAGTTACAAATTTTTAAAGTATAAATAAATGTTGTGACACATTCCTATAAAAATCCAAACCATTTACAAACTAAATTTGAAATTAAAAACGTATTTTAATTATTTTTAATAACCTCTTGCATTTTGGCGTGCATAGGCAATCACTCGATACCGAGTATGATTTTCCTCTATTCTGTATCGTCGCTATCTGTTGTGCGTTTTTTGATGGCTATGTAAGCCAATTCTCGAGCCGCGCACCCTTCCACAGTCCTGGCACACCCAGTCTCCGGCAGCAGCCGGTTGTTGTTGGTCATCCATTCTTCCATTTTGTCGCTCCTTTCTACGTTCTCTCTTTTCCGTTCCTAGTCTACGTCGTTGCTCTTCAAAAGTTTGTGGTCCCTCATGGACTGTTCGGCGCCATGTAGCCCTATCGTTTGCCGTGTTCTCGAAGTTGTTTATATCGATGTGACCCTTCATCATATTGCTTTTGAGAACGCCCGTTTACTTTTTTGTTGACCTCCTTGATTTCTCTTTCCCTCCTTCAGTTGTCCATAAAATATCTGTTTTGGGAGACGTGTTTCGGGCATGCGGATAACGTGACCAGAACTAGGCAGATAATAAGGCTCACTCACTCCTTTAGATGACGGTCCCAACTAATGCCACTCTATGGTCGCGATTCTTCAGAAACCGTCAGAAAATCTCGCCCTTACAAAAAATCTGACGATTTTTAAACACAAGTTTAGACTTAATGCTTTTATTGTCAAGACTATTTGCTAATATTCCTTAAATATTTTTATGTGTAAACAAACCTTTAAAACTTTTAACGTACAAAACCATAGATAGCCATGGAATATTTTGCTGTCACTGTTCAGAAAAGTCTCACAAATTCTGTCTTTCCTTTTACATGGTGAGAATTTTTGACGTTTATTGGTACGCGTATTACAATTTAGCTCCGCCATAAACTAGTCCTGCAGAAGAATATCTTTAAAATATTAAATTTACAAAATGTTAATAAAAAATTGACGCAGTTTCTCTTACAACGTTAGAATAAATATGAAGGTTACTGAGTTTTTATTTTAAATGAGGCCATAAGTAAAAATCGCCACTTTCCAGAATTCTGGGATTTTCTATCGCTTCTGAAAAATCGCGACCTATGTACCGAATTTCAAGCAAAAAATACTAACAACAAAATGATTACATACATTTTGAAAATAATGTTTATATCAACAGGTAAATTATACGAGTCACTTTGTAAACACGTGCACACCCGCTAGTAGGGAGTAAAAGCCAAACTACCGCGTAACCGTAACATAGCTCTGAGATCCAGCGCTCTCATTGCTCAGACAGAAGTTGTCAATCGTACGTCGAGTGTGACTGATTTTCATGAGATACGGGCGCTAGCAACCCTAGGGTGGCGTATCCTTACGTCGAGTCGCATGATACGGTAGCTGAAATCGCGTTAGTCGAGGTGGAAACGCTCATCTTTGCCGGTTTTCACCAATGAGAGCGCTGGATTTCAGAGCTTCGTTACGTTTACTCGGTGGTTTGGCTTTTACTCCCTAATATCAAGCGCTTGCGTCCGATGACTGTGGCCACTCGATTGCGTTAAACAATAGTGATGCCGCAAGAGGGCAGTTTTGAATAAATATTGCAAAATATAACATATTGGCCTGATTACCTGTCCGGCCTTATTATCCAACAGTACCTTATTTATGATGACATTTTCATTGGTCGTAGGTAAAGTTGAGTACACTAACTCGCATGTTATGGCAACTACAAGCTCAGATAAATTATGACACTCGCCGGCCACTTCATCTTCGTGTTTAATAACCATCATAACAAGCTTGTTATGTAAACTACTATTACTCTTTTGCGTCACAAGATACGGTACGATCATATCTATTCGCCTATTTTTTAGTTTTTTATTTAATTCCTTTATCATTACAAAAATTGAAAAATAAAGATCGGCAAATTATAGGGTGACTGCGACGGGCGACTTAACCCGACCCAATTCAGTGACCTTATTTTTTTACAAAAACGAGAAAAACAGGAAATTATAGAAATTTTATAAAGCGCTATGCCAGCAAATGTCACGGTATAGATGAATACTTCCGTCGTCTCTAGTTTGTAATAAATAATAATATAAACCATTCACTTGAATCACTTGGAATTGCTCCAGCAGCTAGCAAAGCCGGTTGTTTCGCGCAAGTGTCATCAGCTTACGTCGCGAATCAATCAGCAGCAGCAAAATGAAACGTCACGGAACCTTGACATTATTCGCAGTTTTTCTGTTTGTTTGTTCGATTTCCGCTGAAAATATCGCAATAATTATGGAGAAAAACAAAATTGTGCCCGACATAATTGATAGGGCTCCAGAGGAGGTAGCCAATGTGAGTTTTAAGAGTGGCGTTAAGGCTGATTTGGGCAACGAGTTGACACCGACGCAAGGTAAACCCCAAGTTTGTTTTAATTGTATAGGTCAGGATCTAAAAAATCTGCTTTTACCCACCAGTTGTGAAACTATTATTTTTCTAGCAAGTATGCAAATAAAGTCCATCTTTTTTTTTTATTCAAATTTCATGAAAGATAACGCAAAATCGTACGAAAGCGTAGAAGTGCTACACCAGTTTTATTTTTTTTCATTTCTAAAATTTCGTGTTACTAACTCGAAATTTTAAAATTTCGTAATAGTATCTCGAAATTTTAAAATTTCGTCTTATATCTCGAAACTTTAAAATTTCGTGTTACTAACTCAAAATTTTAAAATTTCGTGTTATTATCTCGAAATTTTAAAATTATGTGATATTATCTCAAAAGTTTGGACTAAAATTTCGTGTTAGTATTTTAAAAGTTTAAAATTTCGAGATGATAACTCGAAAGTTTAAAATTTCGAGATGATAACTCGAAATTTTAAACTTTCAAGATGATAACACGAAATTTTGGCCCAAACTTTTGAGATAATTTTAAAATTTCGAGATAATAACTCGAAATTTTAAAATTTATAAATAATATAATATATAATAACTCGAAATTTTAAAATTTCGAGATAATAACTCGAAATTTCAAACTTTCGAGATAGTAACAAGAAATTTTAAAGTTCCGAGATATGAGACAAATTTTAAAATTTCGAGATACTATTACGAAATTTAAAAATTTGGAGTTAGTAACACGAAATTTTAGATATGAAAAAAAAATAAAACTTGTGTGGCCCTTCTACGCCTTCGTAAAATCGTAATACACTATTTTAACCGCTTGTTGTGAAAACTACTATTTCTTTTAGTAAAAGACGAACCATCTGTAACTTGGACGACAGAAACTGGCAGTTTATACACTGTTTGTATGACAGATCCTGATGCTCCAAGCAGAGCAGATCCCAAGTTTAGGGAATGGAGACACTGGTTGGTTGGTAATATCCCTGAAGCAGATATCTCTAAAGGTAACAATTTATTTTTACTTTACTCATAAAATAGGCATCTTTTCTCTAACTTTTACACTTAGTGTAGGGGCATATGTCGATAATTTCTATCCCGAGGGATTTTGAATGAAGGAGTTTTGTGATTAAGTGGGATTGATAGCTCTTTAGTCACACAATCAAGTGTTACTGGGTGTTTGACGTCATCTTTCAAGATGGCGGTCAAAAATCATAAAAAAATACAACTTTCGCAACCGGGGCATGATTATACCCGATGATATATAATTCGAGGACGAGGATTCCAAAAAATTTACTTTTAAGGTCATCCGTCATGATTTTTCCATTTTCTCTTCAAAAAATCTTAATAATTCGACGTTTTGTCATACTAACTTCAAATATACCTCAAACTATTAGGCATATATGTCAAATTCGATCCTTCGAGTTTGATACAGTTTGAAGCTTTATTAGCTTGAAAAATACCCCAGTAAAATTCACATATTGCAAAATTAACTAACAAAAGGGCGCTATTAATCAACTATTAAAGCGAATAGGACCAAATTTGGTAGGAAAGATAAGAAGGTCGAGTCCCGTAACACTGTTAAAAACATTTGGTTCAGCCATGATGCGTTTCAATATGGTGGCTAATATATCAAAAGGGCGACCTACAACCATATTTTGTTTTATCCAATTTCGTAAAAAAACCAAATTGACAAGGTGGCCATTGACTTATCGACGCTTACTATGAAAAAAAGGTTTAGTTTGTATGGGTGAATATCAAAAAATTACCTCTTTTTATTGATGAATTTTGCAAAAAACTTAAAATGGCTAAAATATAGTGGCAATCTAGTTTTTCTTAAAAATCTTGCTGTCAAGTGACGTTTATATTTTCATGCCAGGAGAATGAGAAAGTGCCAGAATAATAACGTAACAATAATAATAACAGAATAATAAATAATACACAAATAAATAAAAAATGAATAATAAATAAAGAAAAGAATAATTACAGAATAACAGATCATTTATTTCGTTCTCATGGGAATAAAGTAGCCAGGAGAATGAAAATGCCAAAATAATGATATGCCAGGAAAATGATAAAATACATCATAAATATTTTTTTTTGTAGTTAAATCGCAAAATTAGGATAACTGGTTTACACTATTAGGAAAAATAACACATTACCTTATTTAAGACATACAAGCGTGTTTTATATAAAACTTCGTTTTGGTAAAAAATGATCCAGGAGAATGAAAATAATAAATATACTATTTTATGATTTTTCACTTCCTTATTTTATTTTGGACAAACTTCAATTTGTTACAAAAGGCAAATCGAACAAGAGAAATTTAATGTTATTTTGAGTTTTTTAGAATGAAGAAGTTATGGACTGGATGCAAAAGCAGGTAGTTTTATAGTGCTTAACAGAGCTAGGAGAATGAGAATAAAAGTGGGGGATAATTTTTAAGTTATTCCAGTGCGCATATTTTTTAACATTATATTCTAGTGTTTTTGCCAGGTGCAGATTGGATGGATCAATATGAATCTAAACTTAGTCAAACTTCTAATCTATGGGAACATTTTATGGGGAAAAAAAACTTACCCGGCCCGGATTGGGGCTGTATTTTTTTAAATAAAATATTAAAAACATAAAAATGTAGGTAGATTTTCCTTTTTACAATCAAATACACCTCTCTTCCTAACCACATCAAAAAAAAATTCACAAATCCCTCGTATTTGCGTAGGTAGGGACAACTAGAGAGGTAATTTTTTGATATTCACCCATATATGATCTTGATTGACTTTAAAAATACCATGTACAAGTAAAAAACCAGGTTTTTGTAGTGTTTTTTCCAATTAACCACTACGCAAAAACTTTAAGTGCCGGAGATGAAATTAACATCTTAGCCATAACTAAACATCATTTTAAACCTCCTTATCATTTTTTTTTTCATCTCTCGTCCACGGTGTTTATGGTATACCCCGGTAAAAATGAGCTATATGTCGTTTTTGTTAAGTGTCGGAAATGTGAATTTTAGGTTCTACTCACTTGTCTAGCCAACAAGGTCATTTAAATTACCTATAGGAATGTTAGTAGAAGTTAGATTTACATTACCATATACTGGACCAGGTGTTTTAGATGGTATTTTCCAAAATGGCCGTCAAAAAAGCATAAAATATTCTAATTATGCCAGTAGGAAATGACTATACTTGTTTATTAACATTCATAATAAAATTCAAGAATAAGGTGACAGCTATTTAGTCACACATTCATGTGCCACCGGGTGATTTTTTCGCATCCGTGTAGAGAGTTTTTAACCCTAATAAAAACGACAGGCATATAGGTCATTTTTACCGAGGTATAGCATAAACATCTTGGACGCTAGATCAAAAAAAAATGGTAGTGGGGATCAAAATGAAGGTTTTTGTTATCGCTAAGATGTTAATTTCATTTCCGGCACTTAAAGTTTTTGCGTAGTAGTAATTTGGAAAACTTACAACAAAAAGCGGGTTTTTCACTTGCACATGTTATTTTCAGGATCAATAAAGGCCATGCATCAACTAAACTTTTTTTTCATAGTAAGCGGCGATAAGCCAACAAGAATTGATGGTCATCTTGTCAGTTTTGCTTTTTTACGAAACTGGATGAAATAAAATGTGGTTATAGGTCGCCATTTTGATATATAACAATATTTTTAACAATATTGTTGAACTGGACCATCTTATCTTTCTGACCAAATTTGGTCCTCTTCCGTTTAATAGTTGATGAATAGCGCTCTTTAGTATGTTATTTTTGCAATATGTTAATTTTACTGGGGTATTTTTCACGGTCGTAAAGCTTCAAACTGCATCAAATCCCAAGGATCGAATTTGGCATATATGCCCAATAGTTTGAGGTACATTTCAAGTCGAACGTCGAATTATTTTTGTAGAGATAATGCAAAAATCTTGTTTTTTGGCGATTTTCAAGGTCATTTAAGCTCAGATGACCCTGAAAGTAAATTTTTTGGAATCCTCGTCGTCGAATTATATGAAATCAAGTATAATCATGCCCCGGTTGCAAAAGTTGTATTTTTTATAATTTTTGGCTTAAAAGATGACGTCATATCAACCCCTTCTACACGGATGCGAACAAAACACCCGGTAACATTTGATTATGTGACAAAAGAGCTATCAATTCCACATGGTCACAAAACTCTTTCGTTCAAAATCCCACGAACTTACACATGCCCCTTCACTAACTATCAAGATTTACACTGATAAAAATATTTTTCTGGCGAAAATGCTTTAATCCAGAGAATATGATTGGCACGTACAGAGTGACCATTTATAAAGTTCCACTTGGGAAAAGTTTTTTGTTATTTGTCACAAGAAGCTAAATTAAAAAGTTAATGATTTATGAAATTCGGTAGACTTCTGTAAGATTTTCAGTTTTTTCCTTAATCACACTCTACACGCATCGTGGCCATGAGGTTCTGTTGTTTAAATTAAATTAGTAAAATTTTGGTATATCTCTTCTTTCTGGTTTCAAAGATATATCATATGTAGGGTTTATCTTTGACGGTTCTCAAGTAAGATAAAAAATAATTTTCCATTGAAAAATAGTTTAGGTGGTTCTTTGTTTAACACATTACTCTTATGGCAACGTTTTTGTATGGGCAATGACCATTCAAGACAATGGTAATATATGGTATATTTTTGGAATCAGAGAAAAAGATCTATTGAAATTTTTAAAAATATACACGGTGTCCCATTTAAAAAAAGGACCTCATGGCCATTCTGCGTGTAACGGGTGACTTTTAAAAAAAAAATGAAACTGTAATAGGAACTTTATAAACGGTCACTTTGTACACTAAGTGGACTCTTAGGTAATTTTTTAGATCTCTAGCCCCCATAGAGTCCCCTGCAGAGGACGCCTATTATGGTGAAGTGATAAAATTTGACGCAGATATTCATTAAAGTCCCAGCTACATTTTAACACATGATTCTTACTCAAGGTCTTTTGCTGAGGGTCCCAACTCTTGACGTTAAACAAAAAAAAAAAGAAAAGAACCAAATTATCAATTGCAAATTTTTAAAAAGCAATAGCGCTATCAGATTTGGCACAATTATTTATCGCTTCATGAACTAATGTTTGAGGATGTAGCTACTAAATGATAGAATAATCAATTTTGATACAAATGTTTATGGTGTTTCTTAGTACCAACTTCGGGAATTAAGGTCCTTAGTGAGTGACTTTGTAAACAAAGTTTAATTTGGTAGCTTTATAATATTTTAAAATCCTTTACGACATTTGAGATTATTTTTAGAGAATGGAGGCTCTTTTTAGAGGAGTTTGAAACGAGGGGGTAACAGCTGCTTAACTTTTTTACTGTAATTCCAGTAATACCAACTAATTTATTATGTAATGCGAAGTAATGCCTTGTTTACCTGGTACTGCCTTGTATACCTGGTAATGCCATATAATGCGATTTGGGAGGCAAGTAATTCCAAGTAATAACTTGTAATGCCTTGTAATGGCAAGTTTTAATTCCAACGTAATACAGTGTAACGTAAGTTATTTACCTGACTAGTGCGGAAAAAGATACTGTTCAGCACGCGACTGCAGTTGCACAAACGACGCGGAGCGGAGTTCGGGATACTTTACGTAAGAGTTTTAGATATAATTTTACCCCTAAGAGTGATTTTAACCTTCAGCTTCCTAAAAAATAAGTTCTTAATAAACATACATTTTTCTAAAATTGTGGAGAACACTAAAAAATCGTTTGGAAAAGTCTCGGGAGGGGGGGGGCGTAACTTTTCAGCACTATTTAAATCATGCGGGAAAGAAAAGAAATAGCTATTGCCAATTACAGGCAGTTAAGTGCGGGGGAGTTACTTTCTGCAAAAGTTAGGATCAAGATTTTTTCTACTAGCATAAAATACTTAATTATTTAAATTTTATTTTTAATAATTAAAAAAAAATAAGTGCGAGAAAGACACAGGGTAGATGAATTCCCGCACGGCGAGCGGGAAAGTGACACTTTCTTAACTAAAATGCGTGTGGGAAAGTGTAATAAAAAAGTAATTTATTTTTGCACATTTTTTTTGACAAACTAAGACATGGTTTCCTTTAAATCTTTATAAATTTTATTTATTTTTAATTTTTCTTGTCGACATAATTGAAAAGGTTCTGATCCAATTATTTGATTATTCTAACCTTTCTTGTTAATATAATATATTTAGTGTTGAATTTTTCCGTATAACTTCAACATTACTTTTTCGCACATGTTTTGCAATAGTTATTTACCTAACAAGTGCGGAAAGTCAGAATTTTCCGCACGCGACGGCAGTTGCACGAATGAGGCGGATAGGAGTTCGGGCAAGCCGTCAAGGGCGGAAAAAACACTTTTCGCAGGTGTCGGGTACAAAATTTTTCCTACTTTTGTAAAAACCCTCTAGACAACATTATATTTCAATTTCTAGATATTAAAATAGCAAAAAACTGTTATTTTTTGGATTTTCTTTGAGTTGAAATATGTATCTAGGCGCGGCTAGCGTAAATACTTATTTACCTAACAATTGCGGAAAGTGATACCTTTCCGCACGCGACTGCAGCTGCACAAAAGACGCTGAGCGGAGTTCTGGCAAGCTATCAAGGGCGGAAAAGACAGTTTTCGCACACGTCCGGTACAAAAATTTTTCTACTTGCGTAAAAACGGTCTAAACAACATTATATTGTCATTTTTAGGTATTAAAATAGCAAAAAAACTGTTTTTTTTTGCATTTTCTTTAAATTTGAGTTTAAAAATATATCTAAAAAGTCAAATTGGATCTAAAAAGTCGGTAAAAAAGCGGAAATGCAACTTCTCGCACGCAAGCACAGCGTGCAAAATAGTTATTTTTCTACTAGAATGCAAAAAATACGTTTCCCCGCACTCTCGTATACAAATTTAATTTTTGGCATTATTTCTAATACAAAATGAACAAGGAAATATTTAATATTGTAATATATGATAGCTACTTACTTTACCAGAAAACGCAAATAAACTGTGTCATCATGCATATGGTAAACAATAATAAAACATCTAAACAACAGTTTTTTGTTAAAATTAATTTTTTTCTAGATTAGAAGAAACAATTGCTTTTAACCAATGGCGTACGCAAAAAGTGTTTTTGAGGGGAAGGGCTTGAGGCTCCTGGAGAAAGCTGGAGTAACAGGAAAGTCTCAGATAACTATTTTGTTCTTGATATTTGGAGAAAATTCAATCTTTTGGAGTAGATTTTCACGGGCTCGTAAGGGGTCCCTTCTTCTGCGAACGCCACTGTTTTAACGCTTGTAACATGCGAAAAATTCGGTTTTCTGATTGATGCGTATATTTTTACTTTTACTTATTGTTTCTTAAATATAGTAAATAATTAAGTTTATTTTATTGTTAGGTGAAGTGTTGACCGGATACGTCGGAGCAGGACCCCCAAAAGGCTCTGGCCTTCATCGTTACGTCATCCTCGTCTACAAACAAAATCAAAAGCAAACGTTTGATGAACCTAAAGTAACGAAAAACTCTGGAGATAAACGACCTAAATTTTCCATCAGAAAGTTTGCCAAAAAATACGATCTGGGGGAACCTATAGCCGGAAACTTTTTCCAAGCCCAATGGGATGACTACGTGCCTAAGTTGTATGAACAACTAAAGGGCAAGTAAAAATATTTTCCTAGCAGGGATGGTTTATATATTATCTATCTCTGGTTTTAGCTATTTTTTAGATTTTTAAACCTGAATTACTACAAATATTTTTTTATTTTTAATGAATACACACAACTACATTATATTAAAATATTGAACAAAAATATACGTATTTTATATATTTTATAGTTCTTCAGATAATGTGTAAGTATTATTATTCTCATACCATTAAAAAGAAAGCAATACCAAAGGTACATTTAGACTGTGGTAGTGTCGTCGTAGTTGCGTTGTAGTTGTAGTGAATTGTTTTCCATAGATAATGCAGAACAGATTATTTTAATAGATAAATAGTTAACAATATTTTTTTGTACACCTTTTTTAATATAATTTACTTTTTATATGTTTTAAACAAATATTGGTGGTAATAGTAATAGCTAAGTTTCACCTTACATATTTCTATAAAAATAAATATTTAATTAAATTTTTCTTTACCCAATGGCTGTTAAAAATGTGTCAAATATCATTTTAGGTAGTTTTCGATAAAAGCTTCAAACTCCTCGTATTCGAAAACTCGAGCGAAAACCTATACATCTATATCAAACACCATCGATTTTTCTCTACACAAAAAATTAAAAAATCAAATTTAGTCATTGGCCGCTATTTTGAATTTTTTGCTGAATATCTCAATACGCTCAACATTTTCGAGATGTCATCCGGCGGCTTCATAATCTCGGGAGTCTCAGCTTTCATATGACACCATCAAATCTACTATGGTAAGAAAATCCGGGCTCGATTAAAAATCTGTTGTCTGTTGTCTGTCTGTATGTATGTTTCAGCATCACGCAAAGACCGCCCAGCCGATTTTGATAAAAACGGGAAAAATGGGTAAAACCGCAGGCAAAGGGACGTGTTGTGTAATAAAAGTAATATGCCTAGTAGGTAATGAAAGTAATATTTGAGAGGGAAAATGTTCTTTAAAAAAAGTTGCTTCTAAAGAGTTTTATAAACAATTTTAGAAAATTACTAGTTTGACGTAAAAAATAGCGCCACTGTGTATTGTAGGTAGGTACCAATATTCATTATTAACTTCGGTTGGTCAGGGGATAGGGACATAAGTAAATATTATACTTTGTTCATTTATTGAAAATATCGACTGTCCCATACTTAAAGTTGGTGTGTTCTCTTTCTTTTTGACTAGAACCACCCAGCACCGCTGATAATATGGTACTATAACTTTTGTAAAGGTTATTACTAAAGCATTACATAAGATTAAAAAGGTAAATTATTTGATATAATTTGTCCATGCAAGCAAAGTAATGCTAAAAGTAAGCGCTTTTTGTCACTTATAAAAAAGGCCCGCAATTATAATAAACCAGAATGACTAATCAGCGGATCACATATAACTGCTACAGTACCTTGTTAATTTATCGCTAATATCACTGAACACACTATTGACTGTATGTATGTATGAAAATACAAAATTAACACATTTTCTTTCTCCCCAAGTTTTATTTTGTCTCTCTTTGGTACCCAATCAATCCTAATTTTAAAACTAAAGCATTTTTGAACGTTTATTAAGAAAAAACGGAACTTTCTCGGTTAATACAAAAAAAATATTTCGGGAAGATCTTTTAACATGTTAAAAAAATTTGCAGGAGGGTCTGTTATCACCAATATTTGTTTAAAATACTAAACAAGGTAAATTATATTAAAAAGTGTGTACCAAAAAATATTGTTAACTATTTATCTGTAAAATATCCTGTTCTTCATTATCTATGGAAAACAATTCACTACAGCTACAATGCAACGACGACTACACTACCACAGTCTAACTGCACCTTTAATGGAATACTAACATTTTTCTTCTTATTAGATTTTTGGGTTCCAAATATCACCATAAAAGCCGTTTTTAAAAATCGTATTTTTAAAAAGTGTGCAAAACCACCGGCACAACCCCATGGTGTAGAATAGGCCACATATCTTAAAAAAATAAATTAACAAAATAAATCTTAAAAAGGGTCTATGAATATAAATATAACTTAAATTTTTCCAAAAATAATTCTTGATTTTCTCTATGATTGATGACCAATTTTAAAACGATATTTTAAAATTTGTTTTACCAAATTTTGAAGAATCTTTTCTTTTCAAGCGGAATATTTTTTGGCAATATTAAACTCTTTAAGTTGGTCATAGGACGTAAGTGTAAACGTGGAATATAGCTTCCTTTTATCTGTAAAAAAGCAAAGACTTTCCGGTCGAATACAGATATCAGAGTCCAATCTCTGCGGTCTAGCGTTGAGCTTTTTCACCAAGGTCACGTCTTTAGGATGTTTGACTTTTAGACGAGATCCAAGCTTACGTACTGTAATGTCTGGTCTATGTTGCTAACGCTAACGCAGAGATATAGAAAAAAGTACAATTGGCAGCTAGACACCTCGTACGTGTCATGACCAACTTAAGTCTATCAGAATTTTCGTCGTGGATCACTATCACAGTGATTTATAAGCCATTAACCAGTGAGAAGTGGTTTTGACCGCGGTTATTCTTTTGGTCATTGATTTTGAGGTTAGGCTATGATGTAATTCACAATAACCGTAACCCAACGACACGTTCGCTTGTATGGAACGTTCAACCTGACTGATTGGAAAATTTTACTAATAGCGCCAAAGGCAAGAATTTTCGGCTTAGGACCCACCCATCTTTTTAAGTTTAACGGTACCACAGTATAGTCTGTAACTCCGCAGTGGTTCGCCCCAAATATTTTTCCACACAAAACTTTAAATCACCTTTAAATCTCATATCCAAAGACATAACTCAACTTTAGATCAAGATTCTCATCGAAGGTCGTGCATGGGACAAAGCACTAAAATAAATTTAAAAATCGCTATTTGGAAATATACCTAACCTCTCCAAAACTAATGACCGGAACCACTCGAGCACTCGAGCACGGCCATCTTTGGTCAAGACCAAAAGTAAAACAACTGATCAATGACGTCACAGTTTCCTTTATTTTGGTTAAAGCCTGTGTCGCTTAGATGCATTGGCCTTGACAAAGTATGACCGGTCATTATTGATCAATGGCTTATAAATCAGTCAGGTAAGGATAGAGAAGTCTAAGAGACAGAAACATTGGGCGAGTCTTTAAATTCTTCGGTGGATCTACCGGTGCCAGCAAAAATGTATGTTGTCTATCGGTAGAGTTACAAAATCCTTGATGAATTGCACCGATTTATCGATCGATTCCAACAATACTTAACCTCCACCAAGAGTGATTTTGGTCAGGTTTTTGTATCCTTACTTTTACCTTTTACCTGGGCACTTACCTTTATTAAAGGTAAGTGCCCACAGGCGCTAATTAGCGCCGAATAGCGACAATTTTGACCGTTAAAAACCCAACCAGCCAAACTTGCTGTGATTCTGTGGTGGAAGAATTTTAGGTTAAAAAGTTTTGTTTTTATTTACAAAAATTTGCTAATTGTTGGTTTGTACTTTTTTTTATACCACTAGCAGTGTGGGGTTAATGTGATTAAACACAAATGCAAAGATTTGTACCAGCCAAGTCCGAAGTTTTCCAAACTAATAACTTTAACTTTTGAATAGTACAAATTTAACTAAAGAACTTAACTATACTTTGATGTCACCTCTTTTTAAGAAAAAGCAGTTTTGCGTATCTTGGACACCTGTTTCGGGGGGTGAGTTTTACCACCAGAATAGAGATATTTACTTTCGAAATCCGAAATCTGTTATAATATTACACTTTTTTTTCTATTCTGGGATACTAACGAGTGGTTGGTAAAGTATAGATGTCGCTTGAAAACTGAGAATCAATTAAACCCCATGAAAAGTTTACGTGAAAGGCATCATATGTATATGAAAAATAAGCTCACCTGCATGTCCGTTGCACTTGGCATGCCCGTTTTGCTGATAAAGATGCCCGTGTCCGTTCTGATGCAAATGTCCGTTGGCGTGGCCGTTAACATGCCCATTAGTATGTCCGTTACCAACAAACGGGGGATGACCGTTATGCGGACGCAGAATAGTTTGAGGCATTTTGGATGGTCACTTTGCTGTAACAATTTTACAAGAAGATTTTCTGGCTACATTTTGATGTGGAAATGAATCTGAAAAGAAATAGACAGCGTTAGATTGCTTGATCTGAGTCCTCACATTTAAACATTTTGGGCACTTTTGGAGAATACATGCTTTTTGTACGTACTACATTTTGCTGGAGGACACTTTATACCTCGGTTTATACTCGATATCGTACCTAAACAATAGTATATTACATAACGAGAGAAGAAAGTGACATATTTCACACGAGCGTGAATGTTGTGTACGAGGCGCTAACCGAGTGAAACAACACGCGTGGGTAGGAAAGTTACTTTCTATCGAGTTGTGTACGCTATTTTTCCTACGACCACTTTTAGGATTGAATTCGTATTATTTATTATTATTATTTTTTTTTCATTTTCATCTCAAGAGAAGAAAGTATTTTCTTCTCTAGGGACGAAAATTTAAAAAAATACAAATGATAACCCACTAGATACCTACATTGTTTGGCTGGTTTGCTGTCATTCATTTTCGTCACTAGAGAAGAAAACATTTTATTCTCTAAAGACGAAAATAAAATTGATATGCGTGTGAAATATAAAACTTTTTGAGTCGTTATAGAGTGCAGATTTGGTTACTTTCATGTGTGGCCGCAGAAAAAAGTATATTACGTGCTAATAAGGAGATTCCTGTCTGTGTTGTCGAAGACTCTAGAAACATTAATGTAGAACCGAATAATTTCTTTTTTAAAGCAGTCAGGCTTTTTTAATAAATTTCAGCACGGTTTTGTGAAAAATAAATCAACTGAGACAGCACTTTCAGCTTCATTCAGAGCATGATGGATTCACTGGACAGTCAGGATGTGACACTTGGTTTATTCCCTGACTTGTCCAGGGCTTTTGACACGCTTAGTCATGATCTTCTTCTGATTAAACTGAATGAACTTGGAATACGTGGCAGGGCTTTAGGATCGACTAAGTCATTTCTAAAAAATAGACCTAGCAAAACCTCCGTTAAAACTCCAGAAGGTAATTATGAGTCAAAACTGATCTCAAACACAAGTGTATCACAAGGAAGTGTACTTGGTCCATTCCTCTTTGTTTGCTACATCCATGACTTGCCGTTTATCTCGAATCTGGCTCAGGTGTCATTTAAGTACTAAGCCGATGACACAAATATTAAAATATCAGCCTGTAATTTTAGAGTTCTTGAGACTATTGTACAGAGGCTATGGGAATATTTGGGGGACTGGTTTTATAAAAATGATTTGGTAATTGATGAAAATAAAACACATTGTAGGCTTTTCAAAATAGGTCAATCAGCAGATCAAAATACACAAATCCAACTTGGGCAAATTTCTACAGTCGAATGAAATATGGTAACTCGGTATGGGGAAGTTCAAGCTCATTGAGGAGATTTTTTTTAATTTAGAAAAGGGCTGTTAGGGTAATGTTTGGCATGAAGTATACTGAATCTTGTAGAGCAGTTTTCAAAAAAAATGTTGACTGTGACTGATGCTTAAACTATATCTATCAACACAGTTCTGAATTTTAAAACTATAAACGAAATCATATTTACAATACTAGACGAAAACATGAATATGCTCTACCTGTATACCGTCTAACAGCATATGAAAACTCTCCACAATACTAGTTTATGAGGCTCAGAAATGCCGTACCATCTTACATAGTCGAGTGTCAAAATCTAAAAAAGCTTTTCTTGCTGATCTTCCAACTTATCTGCGATATAGAGCCCTACTCAATGGAAGAGTTTATGGATCAAAGTAAGTCAAGAACTCAAGTCACCTTTTAAGTTTGTAATATACATATTTTAATTAAGCTGATATATTTAGTTTTATTCTGTCATAAGCACACTTTTCTGACTTTTAATCTGTATGTTATGTATGTGGTATGGTTTTTCGTCCTATTTATAATTTTATTTCTTTTGTATGTGGCTGTTTATTTTATTTCAGATGTGTAAGTACCTAAACAAACATTTATTTATCTAGACTGTTATGTATAAATTTTAAACAAAAATAAAGTGCACTTGAAACCACTGCCTTTGTATTTTTTCAAAAGATATGTGTTTTAGATGTTTCTAAGTGGTAACTGACGCAACATTTGGTCTCACTTTTCGGGGAATGGCTGAAATATTAAATTTTAATATAGGTCCAGAGTGGACAAAATATGTTTATCCGAAACAAGGCTACTGTTTCAACCATCTATATACCAACAGTACGTCGATGGTTTCAAACATGTGAACTAAATGGTTTTAATTATTTGGCATTATAGTTTACCACTATTGGTATGGTTTTTTCTTAATAAATTATTCTTACTGATTTTTTTTTAGTAGCAATTTTTAGTTGTGCAAGTTGTAAAAATTAGAATTGCACTAATTTTAAACGTTGTTTTACAGATAAAGAATAGTTATCATGGCGACGGTCGACAACGTCGACTATTATACGACGCCTAAACGTTTATCACAACTTCAGTCGCCACCGCAACTATTTATGACCGTCTATTGTACTAACAGTAATTCCTTAGTTGTGAAGGCGCCGACTACAAACCGGTGTGTGCTAAACCAAAAATTGATCAATTTACTCCACGTTTTCTGGCCGGTGTGTTGGGGACGCGGGCGCGCCTGTTTTCATCTAACCAATTTTTCTGTTATGTTTGCAACAAACCAATTTTGGAGCACTGCTGTCTGTCATACAAACGTCCATTAATTCAGTAAAAGTAACTAACAAGTGTTTTGTAAAGTTTCTATTAGTTTTGTTTGAACATTTTTCACTATGAAAAGGAACAAATGGTATAAATATTCTTCAATATTTTGACATGTGACAGCTGTCATTGAAGGTGATTCCCCAGTGTGGCGGAAAAAAAGAGGAAGGTCCTGTGTAAACAACAAGGACGGAAATTAAGTGAGCAGCAGAAAGCCAAACTGTGAGCACTTTCGATTAGGTAAAAATTGAGGCGTGTTCGCGTCTTTTAAGTTAGGGGATCTGTTCAAAACACAGTTAAGTAGTTAAAGCAGTCGAGGCACGGAACTCCTTTGGTTGTCATAGAAACTAATAAGTGCCGCTATGATTGATCGTTCAAAACATTGTATGCTAATTTGTAAACCAACATTAAAAATTATTTTTTTGCTTTTTTCTACAATAAACTACGATCTTTTTGCATATGAAAATCCGTATTTTGTTCTTAGGAATCCTAAGCAACATCTTTAGAGGATTTTCGAAGCGATTTTTAAATCACGATTTTTTTTTAATTTCATAAAATCATCTGAATCGAGGGCGCGCTTGTTTTTTAGAGCTACGAACTATACATTTGACAGTAAACTACCGTCTGTTTATATATTTGGGCATTGGTTCGCATGTTATGATGATGCAAAACATGATATATGACATAGAATATCATTTTATTTTAATAATATGATGGTGTTAGAAATAGTTTAATTTGTAGTAGAATAGTGTATTTATCATTTCACGTAATGAATAATATTTTGAACAAATAATTGTACTCCAAAACCCATTGAACTATTACTTTAACTGTAGTCGCGATCGCGACGTTGACTCAACCAAAAAATCATCCACCAAATTGATGCAAAAGTGGGTAGTGTTTGACTAAAGGAAACGTTGCGACGCAACGTTGGCACGCGGTGCACAACGTTGAGACGTCGACAAATTGCTAGTTGGGCAGCCTTAACGCGGAGCATTTGGCAACACCTCTCAACGAATCGGTTTCCCGCACGTTCCTTCATATACTTGCTCTAGACCCTAACTCTTGAGCAGGGAGCGACATAGATTTGTGTCGAAAGATCCCACGTCGAACGCATTTCGTATTCTTGAGCGGTGATCGCTCATTGCATTCTATCAAAAATTGGGTGTTCCCGCTCCCCGACTCCAAAGCCAGGGATCGGTCCCATTTCTCAGGCAAGCATGCGCGTAAAATCTATAATTTTCAATCTAAAATTTTGAAGAGGTTTCAAGGAAAAGCATATTTTTTTCGAGGGATGGGATCATTCCCCGGTATTGATCCCTTCTCTTGAGGGATCGATCCTTCTCTCGAGATTCAAGAATTAGGCCCCTGGTAGTGGCGTGGAATTTTTATCTACAGTGTTGCTGATAATTAAAATGAATATTTTAAAGCATTTTTGTGAGTTTTGATAAACAGTGCCGTAGATTGATATAATTTAATTGTTTTCTTAAGTGGTTTTTAAGTATTAAGTAATAAAGCTTAATTAATACTTTTGCTGTTACCCTCTAGTTTCGTTATTTGAATTGATCTTTTACATTTTTTGAATTTAAAATTAAAATTATTTTAACAGCTCTGCCTATGCGTGACACACAGCGTCACTGTAAATTAAAATGAGTAACATAAGAATGATAATAACCTTTTAAAAATATATTAATTAATATCAGCTGCACGTACCTTAAGTTATCTTTGGTGTGTGTTTTTTAACTCTACCAACGGTTGACAAAAATATGTTAACAAAATAACTATCCATTCTACACTAATTTTCAAAAATTATTTAATTTTTTTTTCTTCGCCTATGGTTGACGTTTTTTAAATATTAAAAAAAAACCCTTCCGAGATAGTGGTCCAAACAATCAAATGCACATGTGCAATTTTGACTAGTGCTAAAACCACTTTTCACAGAACAATATATATTTAGTGTCTTTTTTTTTAACAAAAATCTACTCTTACGAAAATGAAAAAAAAATATCGGGCATGAGTGGTAACCTTAAAAAGTGCAAAAGTAAAAATGGTAATTTTTCAAAAATACTCTGTAATTTCCACAATGAAGAAGTTATCAAAAATTCAAGAAATTAGTTTTTAGATATTAGATAACACTTTATAATCAAAAGAAAAAATCAGCTCCACCTTCATTTCTATCAATTGTCGCACTTACCAAACTTCGTCAAAAATGAAGAGTCAAGATGGACAACCTGTATAATCCAAATGTCAAATTAGACAAGATTTTGCGCACCCCTAGTAAAAACCCAAGAGGTGGAATTACACGTCAGTGAAAACCGCAGTTCAAAATGTATATTCCTTACGAAGCTCGCCAGTTTATTAGGGGAGCGCGCAGTGCTGTGACGAGCCGTCCTGGGAGCTGATTCTTGAATTTCGTAGGAAAGATCGCACGGGAACGGTCCTCTCCCTGATATCGACCAATAATAGGCTTTGAAGCGATCACGAGTTATCCGAAACCTATCCGACCACGACCGAAGCTCACCTTATTGCCGTGTATCGTAGGAACTTTCCTACACTTTCATAAACCTGGTTCGGGGGCAGGTGTATAAAAGTGCATCGCTTCAAAGTCAATTATTGGTCGATTTCAGGGAGAGGGCCGTTCCCGTGCCATCTTTCTTACGAAATTCAAGAATAAGCCCCCTGGGTGCCTATTCTGGCTTTAGTAGGATGGGATCGTTCGCCTGAGAGAAGATAAGTAGTTTCAATTAATAAATGCGCTTAAAAGCAGCGACGAGACGATCGAAGAATCACCAAACTATTATGGGCACGCGCAGAGCTGCCTCGAACAACGATTTTTGAACGAAGCCGTTCTCTCGATTAGAGCCAGTAGTTGGGACTTGTAGGAAAGCTTGTGTGAAAAACGTCACTCGGGTGATTTTTGGCTCTGCTTGTCCGAGTGTCAGATATTTCAGAGCACGCTAGTGGACGAAACCATCACGTGACCGATTGATATTTTACTAGCTAATGCGCCTGCTGTGGCAAACTTGACCGTCTTTCAGAGTAGGATGCCGCACAGTGAATCGAGGTATAGGGAATTTTGGTCATTTACCTTAAAATTTGGCATGATAGATCATGTCAAAAGTAAATTATACAGGTATATGGGGTGTTTTAAAATTCAGTGCAAAGAATTTAGGCACAAATTGTTCAGGTCAAAATAAGAACATTTTTTTTCATGAACATGTCCTCTCTTGCAGTTTTTGAGATATTTGCAACAAATTTGAAACATAGGCAACTGGGGCTTACGTAATATAAACATATTGAATGATCGTGGGAATCTATAGGGAGATATTTTTTCAGATGTGAAGTTCTTCTTTTCCCCCTAAACTTTTACGTGGTGCGCCGCTGATGGATTCTGAATTAGTACATACATTACCTGTTTAGTTTAGAAACTATTTTGTCTCATATAAGTTTTTCGCATTTGTGACTGTTATCGAGAAAATAAATTATTACAATCATTATTTTAAACTCGCTAGATTCAATTAGAATTTTTAACAACAGGGGAGAGCACATAGGAAAATCGCAGTTAAGAAAAATGTTTTACTGGTTTATGGTTTTTAAAGAATGCAAAAATAATAAAACAAAATTGTGCATATTTGAGCATTTTTAAAAAAATCAATATGAATTTTAAAATGTTTGAAATTTTGATATAGGTCTAAAAAAATTGAAAAAAAAACTATTTCAAAAAAGTATAAAGAGACAAAATAAGTTTTAAGAAATGCTGTAAAGTATAGAACATAAATTAAAAAATTGAAAAGAAAATGGTAAGTCAAAATGGCTATTAAATGTTTAAAGGGTCTGGTCTTATAAAACAGTGTTCACAAATATATAAAATGATCTGTAAAATACGTCACAGTAAAAAGGACAAATATTAAATAATTCATTGCTTATGATCTAATTAAATCGTGGTACATCAGCAACAAACTAAGTATAAAATAGCAACAAAATTGTTAGTTTCAATTTTTTTCTTAATGTCTGTATAAAAAAATATAAAAAAATATCGTACATAGTATTAATAACTGAAGTAACGAAATCAATGAAAAATGTTTCTTGACATTTTATAGAGAGTTGTTATTAATAGTATGTACAGGTTATGGAGATAATAAAAGAGTATACGAAATAAATAAAACATGTTAACGATTTTAATCAATGCCGTAAATATTATTATTATTGACTGTCGTTTAAAAGTTGTTATGGAATGTATGGACAAGTTTATGAAAATTATGAACCGGGCATAAATACATAAACATGGTTATGAAATTTATGTACGTAACAGTCTTTTGCTAAATTCATTCTTGGGTGTAACTAGAAGCTATGAAAACATGTCTCTTAATCCTTTATTTCATAACACCTTTCATCAAAATCAATCTTAATGACTCTTTATATCGTAACAACTTTTTTTTGAAAATGTGTCTTGCAGCAATAAAATCAATAACTCGTTTTCGCTCGTCGATTATGATATTAATAAAACTTTACATCGGAGCAAAAATCATATACAAAATACCTTGGCTCAATGTATTTTTTTTTAGAAAACGGTGCCTTTTTAGGTTCAGTGTGATAAAACTCGTAGGAAAGCTCGTAGGAAAGCTCGTGTGAATTACGTCACGCGAGTGATTTTTTGGAGGTCATTGAAGTCAACTCACTATCTACAAATACAAATAATAACATGTTACCAGGTATCGTAACGCAGTTACTCATTTTCAGTTTTTCTTCACCGAGTAACTCAAACCATATGACGTTGCGAGTAATTAGACTATGTCATTCGTCGAAGGAATGTGTTTACCTGTAATATGTAAAGTTACAGTGCGGTTTATTGATTGGTTTTAATATCTCAATTTCATGTTTTTAACTGATGGTACCATAATTATAGCTTCAGGCAGAACCCGTGAGATCATGAAAATTAACTCAAACGAGTTACTTAATGTTTTCGACAAAAACGCCTTTAATTCTTGCGTTGTTCTGAACAAGATCCCAAATCCTGACTTCTATTTTATCAATAAATCATATCTTATTAACCTTGGCCAGAAAAAATTAAGCAAATCCTTGCCAACCCGGCTGTAAGAAAAGCGTTGGTTCATCACATTTAATACAATAATTTAACTTAATATAGAAAGTGACAAGCTTATTACAGGAATTATACCCTTTTAATAAGGCATCAAAATAAATTGAAATCTTAAGTCGGCACTTTCTCGTGTGTATCCTGTTTGAGTGCAATTGAAGCTGCAATTTTGCGTAATTACCGTAATCAGTTCAATTGCGAGAAAAAGAGGAAGTTTGGAATATCAGTTTAATGGTTTGTCGGTTACTATATAAATCAATAGCGGTGAATACTAAAATTTGTACGGTAAAAATTGATGGAATTTGTTACAATGTAAGGCATTGGCTCATTCAAGAAAACATAGCCAGTCTTGTTGAAGTTTTATTGTTGCTTTTTTATCTGTTGGGTTCAGATCCTACCCTAAAATAAAAAACCGATTTAGAATCTGAGAAAGAGCACATTACTTGATTGTCCACATAACTCACTAGATAGTTATTAACTATGGTTCTGAAAATCGCCCGTGCCATAAAGGGTTGTCGGTCCGTCAACTTTCCCCCCCCCCCCAGATATGGTTTCTGAAAAATTTTTAGGCCATACTTTTGCACACATTTTGCACAATTTTGTATACCTTTCTTCGAGTAACTGTGGTCATTTTTCTATGGGGGGGGGCTAACTTGATGGTAGCCCACCACCATATAAGGTTTTTTTTTTAATTTTGGTATCATTCTAAAGGTCCAATTTTGCACAATTTTGGACACCAATTTTGAAATTTTGCACACCTCATGGGAACCCGCAATAGGGTTCTCGAATAACAAGTCTGCCCCCCGCCCCACCCCCCAGATGATATTTTTTGAAAATTTTTTGCACACCTATTTTGAAATTTTGCACAACCCAACCCAAGCCAATCCAACCCAACCTTATTGCGGGTCCCCACGGGGTATGCAAAATTTCAAAATAAGTGTGCAAAATCAGACCTTTCAAATGACACCAAAATTTTCAAAAAATATCATCGGGGGGGGGGCTAGCCTCGTTACTCGAGAACCCTATTGCGAATTCCCATAGGGTGTGCAACTACTATCAAGTTAGCCCCCCCCCCTTAGAAAAATGACCACAGTTACTCGTAGGAAGGTGAGAAAAACTAAAAATTTTTCAGTAACCGCAAAGTTGACCGTGGTTCCCATAAAAGTGCGGCAAAAATTGCGCATTTCAAATTAACGCATGATTACAACGTTGCATGAGCACAGTTCAGAACAGCACATGGCCAAAATAGCGCATGGCCATAACAGCGCATGGTCGGAACAGTTTGTAATAGTAGTAAGGCAACGAAACGAGACGTTATAAACCTTATTATCGGTATTCTGACCTCTTTTGGCCATGCGCTAGTCTGACCTTTTGCGCTTTTCTGACCTGCGCTGTTATGCCCATGCGCTGTTTTGACCTGCGCTATTTTCTTAAAGAAAATAGAGACAAAAAGCTATTTGTAACTCATCGCGGTATACGTATCCGCATCTAGCGAGAACCAAGCACATTAATTGGTCAGAAACTTGTACCACGTTCGAAAAGAGCAGATATACGCTAATCTAAGGTGTTCTTGAACGCGATAGGTGTTGAGATGCGTTAGGTATCACGTATCGTTACGGCACACGTATCGTATCTCAGCACCTGTTGCATTCAGAAACACCTTAAATTAGCATATATCTGCTCTTTTCGAACGTGCTACAAGTTTCTGACCATTCAATGTGCTTGGTTCTCGCTAGATGCAGATACGTATACCGCGATGAGTTACAAATAGCTTTGTCTCTAATATTATATCATCATAACTTATCTATCGATAAGTGGATATATTAATACCGACCGCCGGCGCCATAGCGCAGTGGGCAGCGTATCTGCCTGCCGCACAGAAGGTTCCGGGTTCGAATTCCGGCTAGGTGCATGGATATTTTGTGTTTGTCTTTAACTTTGCATAAAAACTTGGCTCACACTGGACATTGATCCTATAAAGGATGGAAAGTCTCAGTATCAAAAAAAAATCGATTTAAATTAATTATTCATCTCAATAGTATAATGTTAAATGTATAATATGTTTATTAATTTATTAAAAATGGTCTAGTTTACAGAAACAGAAAAAAAAAGGAAAAACCATAGATAAAGCAAATTATAAAATTGGTAAACAAAAACTCTGCAACCTATTAAAATAAAAATTGCTATGTTTTCATGGATATTGAATACGTTTTCAATATGTTTTGAAACCTTTTTTTTCATGAATTTTCATGACAGGTTTTCAATTCGATTTTGAATCGATTTGAAAACGGTTTTCAAATTTTGATATTTTATGTAATAGTTGTCAAATATTCCTTTTTGAGTTTTGGTTTTTTTTTTAATGTGTTTTATTCAAAATATGATGTTGGCCCTTGCTACACATTTTTTTTTATTTTTAATTATTACTCTGTTTGCAAGTGGAATACAATACAATATAATACATGGATATTGAATTCGTTTTCAATATGCTTCAATATTTTCCATAATTAAGGCAGCTTTTCAAGGCTTAAAAAAAAACAAATTTTATTTAAGTAAGGTTAAGTTATTAATCTTCTTTTCTCTATACACTGGGGGTATCCACTCCACCAAATTTTAAAATGTCGGTTCTACAGTTTCTACATTTCTATTTCTCTCTCTCTCTCAAAAAGAATGAGAGCAATAAAATATATTTTGGCGGCTGTCTGGTAACCCGACGCAATACGCATGTGTAAACTCAATCCCCGTTTTCATGGAAAATCGGTATTTCGATCTCAATACGATCTTGATCCAACCCTAAAAATTTTCAGGGTCGGATCTAGATTGAAATCGATTAGAATACTGGAAAAACAGGCGTTTTTATGGACGGTATCCGATTGAAATCGTTTTCAGAATTAACACAATTCTCATGAAAACGTAGCAAATGTATGTCTGAAGTGATGCTGTAATTTTATGTACCAAAAGATAATAATTAAATAAAATCGTATATCAAGACCTGGATTTTTTAAAATAATCCCTTTTTTTAATTTTTGTGTCAATTTGATGATTTAGATTTGATGATGCTGGTAAATCTATGCTACGGAAAAGCACCGGGAAAATTTACAGATTTTTTTTAAAAAACAAAAAGTTGCGTGTTATTTTTTTTCTTTAGGAATTAGTACTAATCGTAAGCTTTTAGGAGAAAATAAGAAAATTTACTTATTGTAAGTTACAGGGAGTTGTTTTTAAGTCAGATTTAAGAATGAGAAAGAAACTAACTCCGGACCCGAAAATTTAAAATTTTTAAACACACGTTTATTGATCTTCTTCAGTGTAATTGGCATGCAAAATTGGAATGGGTTTAGTCCATAATGCCTATGGTGTGACTATGTTCCATTTGTTGTGAATCACCCTGTATAGAAAAATAAGGAAAATAGAGTCATAAGTACTATATTTAGTGAAGGCAGACAAAGAATAATAAACAAGACATTAACAAAACGAAAGTGTATTTTAAAGAATAGTAGTCTCTTCTAAACTATGGAATAAAGTAAGAGCAATGGTTACTAAATCGACTAAGAGCATCAAAGCCTCTAAAAATGAAAATGAAAATAACTTTATCTTAACTGTTAAGTTGCTACCGAGGCGAGGTAAGAAAAAGCCAGGCCTGCCCTAATTTTAAAATTTAAATATAAGATATTAAACTAATTTATAAATTTGAAGTATTGACTTATTGTTTTATTACTATTGACTTATGGATTAAACTGTTATTATTGGGCGCTCCCTACAAGTTTTTAGAACAAAAAATATGTAGGTATTTATCGTCGACATGATTGTTCTTCGTTGCCTTCTTTGTAAATAGAAATATATTAGATTTAGCTTGAATTACTATTATGTTGCATTATCTTCATCATATCGTTCGTTTGCCATCAACTTAAATTTTACTTGGTTAGCTATCTAATTTAAATAATCCTTATTATTTTTTTGACTAGAATTTCTATCAATAGGCAATACCTTGTAGCAATTTAAATATAAATATGTTGCGAGTCATTTATTCGTGTGGTTTTATCGATGTGGGTGGGGTGCCTGAGTTTGAGGTTTTTTCCTTATTATCCAAAGGTACCCGAATACCACAACGAGAGAGAGAGAGAGCCACTAGAACTCAATGGAGCTAAAAATACTCGCCGGTTTGAAACCACCTCTTTCTAGACAAGTAGTTTTCTAAAATATTTTTGCTTTATATTAATTTTATAAAACATAATATATTTTTTATCTTCATCTCATAAAAAATATTTCTTTCTTCATTTTATCTTTTTAGCTCCCCTAAAATAAAAAGGTCGTTAGAAATTGAACCCTTGAACCAACTTCCCAGCAAACACATCTATTACATTAATATACTATTTGTGTAAGTCTAAATTCAGCAAATTTACGTAGAAAAGTTTTCAGAAAAATTACGTAATATTTACATAACATAACTTATGTTCCTTTAATTATATTAAATTTACGTAATAAGAAGGGAATTTTGTGCAAAGCATTATGTAGAACATGTACGTTAACACATGCAGCATGTATAAAACTGCTCCCTACGGACAATGCTTTTCGAAGGGGGCCAATAGAGAATGCCATTCTCTTCCCACCGTTGTGAAATAGGCTCCACTTTATTGGTCTCTTCAATATAGATAACTTTAAAGTGATCTGCTGAGATCGCTAAACTAAGTAAAGTCTAGTTTTTATTTAAAAAAATTAAAATAACAACTTTGATAGATTCTGATATGTCACTAATGCTGGGTCCACAGTTTCACTTCTTGCCACTCATTTTTATTTCCGTCGTTGTTGATAAAAGTGTGCAATTAGTGCAAAATTGGGTTTTTACAACGTCTACAAAACGTTGACCTGGCGACTACAGTCAAGTCGCCGACTTTTTATAACACTTCGTCGCAACGTTAAAATGCAGCTTGGGTGTCTAAGCTTAATTTTTGTAAAAATAATCAGTACTGATAATAATAACGGTGTTTTTTCTTTGTAGTTGGATAAAAGGACTTAAACGTAAAAATTTAGGCCAAACTTTCTTGAAAAATGCGAGGATTGTTCCAGTCATTTCAGCCTAAAAAATGTAGTAGTTATTTAACATTCGACTTTAAAAAACTCACTTGTTAGCACATCAACTGACTGACTGATGATGAACTAAAATATTCTTTAGCACAGTTTTTGTTTGATCCCTTTATGGCTATTAGAAAAAAAGTTGTTCCAGGGATCAGTTATCACACTGTACAGTGGGCTTTTAACTATTTTTAATGACTTTTTATATTGTTTCTTGCCAAAAAAATAGCATAGCATTGTTAGAAATTAAAAGAAATATAAATGCCCTCAATTAACCAGAGCATTCATTCAAGAACATAAGAAAGATAGGAGTTAGAGGTATCGCACTCAAATGCTTTAGATTATATGTTACTCAGAGAAAACAAAGGGTTATAATTACAGATTTAAACGACACCCATGGGTCACAAAACTAAACCATAATTACTGGATTGCTGTAAGGAATTGTTTTAAGGCCATTGCTGTTTATAATATATCTAAATAATTTTTGTTAACAATAATGAACATATGGGTGATAAAAGTGCCAAGCAATCCTTGAGGACGCTAGCAGATAGATGGCCTAATAAGAACCAACTGCTTTTAAACATGGGAAAAACTATTTTAATCTGTTTAAAAAAAAAACTTCTTTGAAATCTATCTATCTATCTATATCTCCAGCACTTTCTGTTTAGCTAGAGTTTATATATTCTTAAACAGTTATATCAAGGCAAAACAGTTGTTATTATTAAAGTCCTATAGGCTTTATCTAGAAAAACCTGTGCTGCCAGGCCGATGACTGTTTTGCTTCGATGCGTTTTTTATAGTTTTGTACTTCTATAGTTTGGGAGCAATAGATTAAACTTATTACCTAAAAATAAAAATATTTGCTGGTTTTTATTCAGAAAGTGGTTTATATGACAAATTCATCGTCAGTTATTAATTAGCAGGTAGGTACACGTTATTCCAAATTCAATCGAATCCATTTTTTACACTGTCAATGACAGTTCCATTTAGTTTGTGTTTAAACGTCAGTCGCCATCTTGAAATTTGTCCGGAAAATTTGGAATAAACAGTACCTAGGCTTCGGCCCATTGCGCTTATGTAAATACCTAACGGAGCCCAATCCTTCAAAAGGGAACTGAATTCTCCGAAAAAAATCCCATTTCCCACGAAAGACGTAGGCCCTTGATTAATTAAACCTATTGGCTTAAATATCTTAACTTAAACATCTATAATCTAGCCAGTCATTAAAATAAAAAAACAAAAGATAGTGGTTTAGCTATAGCCTTTTGCCCATTCGCGAAAATCGATCGATCTGAGGGATTTCGATCTAAAAGATGCCGCTGTATAAAAATGCTTGGAAAAAATAAAAAATTGCAGGATTTCTAAGAAAAGGAATCAAATATATGACAAATATTGCATTATTTCTGTAAAACAACAACAAAGTAGAAATTAACTCTGTATTTCGGACTTCCATTGTCTATATTTTATTTATATACGACGTTTCGATCAGTACAATCTCTGATCGTCTTCAGGTGCAAACTACAATCTATTCCTAAGGCTACGTACTTATATACTATGGGAAATCACTCAACCTTGGTTTGGTCTAGCTTGAGTTGTGTTGGGTTTTCGGTTAGCTATAATAATTCCATCTTTTACAAAAACACAGCTCCTATACTAATTTATTTATTAACTGTGCTTTTTTCCACTCGGCGGTAATGTTTAATAGCTAATGGTTAATAACTAACGTAAAGTCAGTAATTACGCATGATATTCTTTTCCCTAATTGTCAAGTATTCCGCGTTCGCGTGCTTCCCTATAGCGAGTCTGATGATTCCTTGTCTAATCATAGACGACTTTTATTATGGAGGTTATATGGATAATAAAAGAGAACTCCATCGGCATTGCTGCTACCAAAGTGGGACATTAGACGTCGAGGATTATTAATTTATATATACATACCTTATAGCAAATAAAGCAATATGAAATCAAACGAATGGCGGTACGATCAAAATTTCTACAAAGGTTACAAATGTACAAAAATACGAATTGACGCTCAAAACTAAGGACCTTTTAATTATGGTACATAAAGGGGACTAACGCTCTATGTGGGTCTTACTTCGGGGTACCTATGCTGCTCCCAAGATTTTCAGCATTTAAACACTTATATCTTTTACAATGTGACACAAATATTAGATTTTCTTATTTAAGTACCTTTAAATTTTTTTACAGTGTTATTTCTAACATAGAAACCTAAAAAAAAACAGCGAAGTATCACATCAAATAATTTTCTATTAAAAAAAACTTTTAAAGTAGAAAGTAATGTTTTATCTTTGTTATACCATAATAAAAGTGATGGGCGAAAATTTAAAATTTAGGTATCGTATATCAGTCACATCGACGATTCACCTAAGAAACAGTTGTGTTACTTTATAACCTAAGGACATTTTCAAAGGCTTGGCAAGCACGGCAATCTCACCCGTTTTCATCTTCTTTAGATAAAAACATTATGTTTATCATTCGAATAGAAGAGTATAGTTCTTCTTTTGTAGTTCTCTCTTTGTCACCATAAAGTTAAAATTTTTAATTTGCTCCCATCATCGCTTTTATTATGGTATAAGGAAATAAAAAAATATTTTTTACTTTTAAGAGCATTTAATAAAAGCTTCTGCCTTAAAAGTTTTTTTTTAATAAAAATGTATTTCTTAATTTTTAGATTTGTATTCTAAATCGTCCATTTTGAATCCTCCATATTTAAATTTTGAAATCTAATCAAAAATTCATATCCCCCTCCCGAAAAATCCCAATGCCAATTTTGATTTAAATCGAACAAACTAAATCTTTTCCGCCCTCCACTTCCCTCGTTAGAGGGAAGTGTGTATCTAATAATTTCATATTATTGTATTGTCGCCGGAACTATAAACGAATACCAAATTTGAACACACCCTCAATTTTTAGATTTGTACTCTTTGTGGTCCATTTTGAATCCGCAATATTGAAATTTTCAAATCTGATCAAAAATTCATAATCCGCCTCCTTAAAAACCGCTGTATGCCAATTTTGATTCTTTTTACCCCTCCGCTTCCATCGTTAGAGTAAGGTGGGTATATACCTGAGAATACCATATTATTGTATTTTCACCGGAACTATAAAGGCGTACCAAATTTGAACACAATCAGATGTGGATAAGTCAGTTAAAATTGGATAGCAAAATATAACCGAAAATTGTCCATCTTGAATCCGCCATATCGAATTTTCAAAATCTTATCAAAAATTCGTATTCCTTATCCTCAAAAGTCCTTGTATACCAATTTTGGTTGAAATCGGACAAACTTAGGTATTTTCCCCTTCCAGCCCCCCTTGTAGGGGGGAGGGGTGTCTAATAATGACCTATTATTGTATTGTCACCGGAACTATAAATGCATGCCAAATTTGAATGTAATCAAATGTAGTAGTAGACCAAAAATCGTCCATCTTGAATCCGCCATACTGAATCTTCAAAATGTGATTAGAAACTCGTTATCTCCATCCCCAAGTTCCCCAACACACCAAATGTCAACCAAATCGGACGTACTTCAACTGTACCCCCCTCCACCCCCTTCGAGTAGGGGGGAGTTGTCAATTTCATCACACTATATTCTTGTGTTGTCACCGCAACTATATAAGCATGCCAAATTTGAAGCCGATCGGATGTCGGGAAGTTGAAGAAGACATAGATAGATACATACATTGCAAGTTAAATAAAAGCTTGTAAAAAATACACTCAAAAGCAGCAAATACAATAATTTTTCATCATTTCATTAGATATAAAACCCTGCTTTTTGGAAGCGTAAAGTATCACAAAATTTATAAAAAGATATATGCGCCGACTTAAAAAGAGCTGTGTTTTATTACTAAAATCTTTGAGTGTGGAAGGGAAGAAAACGACCCTAAAAATCCAAGATTCCGTTTTTCGAACAATTTGTTGATTTCTGACTGTAAAAGTTTAATAAATTAAAATAAAGGGTATTCAATTCAATTTCACAGGGTGTTACAAAAGGTTTTAAAATGAAATAAACAAGGCAGGTTATATAAAAAAGCAAAAATTTTCTTCAAAACGATTTTAAGAAGTAAGTCCTTGTATCATAAACAATCTTGAAATCTCTTGAGGGAAAGATATTTTGAAATTTATTTTTCATAGGATAATCCGCGGCGTTACCCGCGATATTAATAAATAATGTTATTTGACGTATTTGAAGGTAATGTCAAATAAAAAGAAGTCTATGTTGCAATCCAGATCACACTCTATTTTCTTAAATTTCATACAAATCGGATCAGGCATTTTTGCGTTATTGAGGAACAACTACACACTCACATTTCACACGCACACTTTCACATTTTATAATATTAGTAACATAAGTAGTTCTAACAAAATAGTCATATAGTCATTTTATTGTTGATTTATGGGACACATTGAATAATTACATCAACTTTTTTAATAGTTGATAAAAGTGGTAACAAGTGAGGAAAGTGCCACTTTTCCACACGCGATTGCAGATCGCGTCCTTTGGCCAGCAATAAAGTGAGAGTTGCTTACAACGTTTTTCTAATCGCGTGACGAAAGTTAATTAACACGATAAAAAAAAAGACTTTAAAAACAAATCAATATTTCCAATTTACTGGATTTATGTCAATTTAGATCAAAATCTTGTCAAAAGTGACAATTAATAATGGCACCTCTTTCAAATTCTGACGTTAATAACATTTTACAATAGAAAACAAATAAAAAACTAAAGTGCTACTTTTAATCCCGCGGCAAATAGTTTTTACATTTCGCTAAGGGATTAAAATACGCTTTAGTCCCGGGGTTTATATATTATTTTATGCACTTTAGGAAAAGATCATTATCAAAATCACGTTATTTCTATGCCAAATGGTTCGTCGACTTCAAGAATGCAAAGAATGAAATCTTGGCCAAGAGCAAGTGCTGCTTGGCTTGACTTGCGATAAATTTAATTATAATTTCTCAGGGATTATTTCATTTTCATCCCTTAGAGATTAAAAGTGCCACTGTAGTCCCTTAAAAGAGGAATTAAACGTACTATTTAATCCCTTAAGTGCATAAAGTAAAATATTGCCTGTGTCACGTTTGGGACCCTCAGCAATCCAGGGATACCACTGTTATTAAAATTGGTTGAGCCGTTTGTTCTCTATCGTGGCGTATATAAACTTATATACATATTCCATCTAAGTGAAAAAATATTACTCTCGTACCGATGCCGTAGGCAGTCAGTTAAATTTTTTCCTACGAGCGGGCGGAAAAGTTGAAAGTTGTACTTTTCCGCACGATTTCTTAACTTTTCCGTGCGGTTTTTACTCATCCGCACGATTTTTAATGTAACGCACTATTTTCACTTAAAACAACATTATTTCTCAGAAAATTCATAGCCTTAGTCATTAACTTAAAAAGTCACATGCAGGCACTTTACTTTTTTGTACGATTTTTTATTGTTAAAAATGAAGATATTTAGGACTAATTTATTTTATTTTTATAATATATGTAACTATTCTATGTTATGTATCATTTTGTAGCATTATTATAAAATATTTACGTATTTTTTTTTAAACAGGATTTACAAAAACACTCGTAGGAAAAACATTGTACCTAACTCTTGCGGAAAATGCCTTTTCCACCCTTGACGGCTTGCCCGAACTCCGCTTCGTGCAACTGCCGTCACGTGCGGAAAAGTATCACTTTCCGCACTTGTTAGGTAAATAACTACTTCACAAATCCACACGTAAAAACCTCATTTTAAAGGTATTAGAATTTGCAAATTACAATGTTTTTAAAAATGTGAAAACTTCCAAATTATAACTGTCACACAGACAGATATCATTTAGATAGCTTTTTAGTCTTAGAAGGTATTTTTTACACATGGCTAGACTGTTTAAATTGGAGAACGCTATAAGTAAACGTACGACCAACGTACTGTGGCAAAATTAATTAGCATATCTGTTATTACGGTGATGATTTTTACTTCCTTGTTAAATAAAATAATTATTAATCGAAACAGGAGCTTCCATAAATTATACAAATTATTTTAAGGTTGAAATAACGGACTTATATACATTATTTTTTTAAATTACGCAAGTACTTTTTAACTTATTTATGAGACTAGCATATTCCGGGGCTTATTTAATAAATAAACCTCTGGTGACAGAAATGTATATAATTATTATAGGGAGGGTTCCATTGATGCCCTACGGTATTAAAATTAAAGTCATCAGTAACAAAGGTTATATAAATTGGTGTTAACTATGTTTCCACCAAAATATTCATAAAAGTGTAAGTCATTAGTGACAAAAGTTATATAAATTGGTGTTTGAAATCTTTCTATCAACCCCAAAATGTTGCTATCAAGCCACTTTTAAAAACTTAGTAACCAACAACAAATTTATAGAAGATAAGATTGAAAATATTTCGAGAGTCAATCTAAAAACTTGGGAACCCAAACACAATAGTTATAAATTGTTATATTCTTATGAACCCATTCATAAACCTTTTTTGCCCATAAGGTGTTTTTATTAATTTCTTTATATAGTGGTTATAATACCATTCTTTTTGCAACAAAAAAAAACAATTTTAATTTATTTTGGCAATTATAATAACAAAAAATCGGGCAAAATTTTATAATAAAAAAACAAGATTTTTTTCCTATACCCACAGGAGTAAGGTTAATTTTGTGACATCAAAATGTGCTTTTTTGCAAGATACCGTACAGATAGTTGTCGATGACAGATGTCGGGGGTGGAATGCATTTCAGAAAAAGAGAGATATAATAGTAACCATGTTAAGTTCGCAAAAGCGCACACAGTGCGCACGGCTGCTTGGCGAAAAATGTAAACACACCACCTTATGGCGGAAACCAGCATCAATGTTCAACATTTGTTTTATAAAGGTCATAAAATAGTGTTAAACGAGGTAAATAGTAATTGTATTGTTTTTTCTATAGAATTGTCGTAAATATTTGGCATTTTGGATTCCAAAAATAGGTTTTTAACCAAAATAAAAATGTTATTCATGGGGTTTCTACATGTGTTTCAATTGAAATATTGATTGTTTATAGTTAATAATAAAATACAAAATTCAATATTTCTCCGAAAAAGCAAAAAACGTAGGTGGAAAAAAAGTGTTATTTAAATGAATATTTTTTCCCGTTTTCTCAAGTATTTTTGGAGTCCATGAAAATTTTGTGAGTATATTCGAAAAGTAGACAGTACACTCGAGACCACAGTTGATTTTCAGAGTAGGATGACTGGAAAAACAGCTTTTATTTTACTATAGTATGCTACAAATATTCATATTCCTGCTTTCACTTATCTCATTTCCATTTTTATTCATTTTAGAAGAAAAATAATAATAATACATAACAAGCAAAGGGGAGAAAGATGGAAAATTTATATTTCTAAATCAAGAAAAATCTTTAATTTGTTATTTAATTTCTATACTTGAGGACTCATAAGGAAGTTTTATAAAATCTATATGCCGTTTTTCTATCCATTACTATTTACTATAAATTTGTATAAGTTGTTGTGGTGTTGGTAAGTTTTTTTTCAAGTCTTTTTACTCATTTAACACTAAATAATATAACTTTTGGTTATTTTATATTATTTGCTGTAACTTCTATTGATATAATTATTGAACAGTGTTGGATTTAGATTTTAAATAAAATTGTTACAGAATAAAAAAAAAAAAATGCAAAGCCCGTTGGAGACAAACCTGGAAGAAAAACGAAAAAAGCTCCGAAAACTAACTTCAAGAAAAAATTATCATAACCAACCCAACCAAACTCAAGCTAAACTCAACCTAAGCTGAAAGCTAAAACCACCCCAAAATAATATTTTTGTTATTTCTTAATTTGTATCAATCAATTTTTTTGGAGATTTTTCTTTCAGGGCCTTTTTCGGGTTTCTTTTTAAGTTTTTTTTTCCGATTTTTTTCCCGTTTACCGCTACGAATGTGACTGGAATGTGTAAAGCGTCTACCCTATGGACTTTTTTTTAAAGTCTATAGTCTACTCTTCTTATGACATCAAAATATTACTTTTCACATAACGTGAGTGGGTATATCAGGTTTTTAATAGTAAAACGAAAAAAAAAGTAATCAAACCGTGCGAGCTTTTTAGGTACATCTCAAATTTCTGTATAAAGTAAACAGTGTGTTTTTTAATAATTATTTTATTTTCTACTTTCACTTGACATAATTAACTAAAGGGGATAGGGGTGGTCGCTAGTGTCACGTAATTTTAGAGAGGTTAAAAGGCTACAATTTCCTAAATTGACAAAATTTTAACTGTTTCAAAATGTTCAAAATTTTTCAAAATTAAAATTTAAAATCTGGATCTACGGTTACCATTACCTTTTTTCAGGGAAAGCTTGCTATTCATTATTCATTATTCACCTTCGCTAAATTCCTTTTTAAATTTACCAAAATGTTCTTGTTATTTTCTTTTGAAACAAAGTTGAGCGCCTTGGATGAAGGCCCAGCAAACACGGTGCCCTCGGGCCTTCGTCGGCCCGATGTCGATTTTGCAGTCATCGGCATGATATCGATTTACGACATCGGACCAGCAGTATTTTTGTCCGCTTTGCGATATAGGCCCAATGTATGTTTGCCGACGCAACGTTAGACTGTAGCTCGCCGTCGGACCAATGCTAAATTTAACTTTTTGCTGGCATCGGCATACCGACGCCGTACGATTAGGGTCCGATATGGTTTAACCATATGATACCGACCATCCGCCCATATGGCTGTTTAATTTGGTCTATCGTAGGCAAGCTGATTTCGGTCCGACATCGGTAAACTATTCATGTCCGACATTGGTTTCCTAAAGCGGTTCAACGTCGGCGATTGATGAAGGTCCATCGGTGGTAGCTTAAAGCGGCCCGACAATGGCAAACTACAAAGGTCCGATAATGGGTGGATAATAAGGCCCCACATCAGCCTCTTAAAGCGGGTCGACATCGGTGATTGACGAAGGTCCGTCGGTGGTTGCTTGACACGATCTGACATTGGCAAACTCAGTGTTGCCAGGAGGTTGGAAAAAAACTATCATTTGCAATCCGAAAAATTATCAAGTTGAGGGAAAAATTATCATAGTTTTTGTTTTTGAATGACATTCGCTTAAAATGTATTGTTATTTTTGAGTGACAAAAAAAAAGGACTATTAATTTCTTAGATTACTGAGTGTTACTATTTATTGTTATTTTTGAGTGACCAAACAAAAAAAGGACTATTAATTTCTTACATTACTTAGGATTTCTTATTACTATTGTACAGCTTTTTTATATCTCAATTATATATTCACTTTTTGCGTGAATTATAAGAATAAATGGCGTTTGATGTGAGGATTTGTTAAATTATCATAGATTTGGGGGTTGATAATAGGTGATTATTAATTATAATGTTTCCCCCAAAATTATAATAGATTTTAATAATTATCATGTTCCTGGCAACCTTGGGCAAACTACGATAATGCGGGTGCTTAATCAGTCGGGGTGATTTAAGTGGCGGAAGAGGTGATTCTTGTAGCATCTCGTCAAGTCCGCATTCTAGTTTTGAAATATCTTTGCTCATTATATATATATATATATATATATATATATATATATATATATATTATCTTCCATTGTACAGGGAACATAGTGAGCGCCATCTCTACACACTAGGATTAAGCTATTAAGAAGTTTAAAAATTTTAATGTGACGTACCATCGTTTGTTGCCGGTTATTGACCAATCGAACAAAAATCTGATCAGGCCATCGTTTGTCCTAAAGCAGATAGAGTGCGTTTCGGTGTAAAGTCGACTATAGTAAATCGGACCATCGTCAGTTGCCGATTCTTGAACAATCAAACAAAGTTCCAATCGGACCATCGTCGGCCCTAAAGCAGATAAAGTGGGCGTCGGCATAAACTCGACTATAGTAAATCGGGCCATCGTCAGATGCCGATTTTCGACCGATTAAACAAAGTTTCAATTAGACCATCGTCGGTCCTAAAGTGGTGTCGGCATAAAGTCGACTGTAGTAATGTGAACCTCCGTCAGTTGCCGATTATTGACCGAAAAGTGAAAATCGCAATCACACAATTTTAATTTAATTTCCCGAACCTTAAAATATCAGCGGTAGACAAATATTTGAAAGGTAACACGGAGATTTTTTTTATTAAACGATTTTGTTTTTAACTTTACAGTTTCTGACTGTCTAACTGTCTATCAAATTTTGCGATTTATTTTTGTAATGTAGGTACCATGAAAATACAATATTATGAACAAATTTGGGGGTAAGGGGTGGTTGAAGTATGTAAAGGGGGTAAATTAATACAATATCACAACTTACTTCGACTCTTCATTGATGTAAGCCTGGCAACATAGCAATTGAATTTGTGGCTATCGGTTCAAATCATTTTTGGCCAGATTGGGATTGGGGTTCTTGAATGTTGTGGTTCGGCATATCAAATTATTTTCGTTAAAAATATTTTCTAATGTTTTGTGTTTCTATAAAAATATATTTCGTGTAAATTTAATTCTATGCATATTTTTTCCTGCGATTTGATTTTCCCGTCATTTCAATTTCGAGAAAATTTTTTCGGACCAATTATTTTCGTTTCTTTTAAATTCTGAAAAATTATATTTCTTCTAAATTTGGTTTTGGGTTTTTTTTATAGGGACCCGAATGAAGTTGCTAGGGTCAAAGGTTTCATGTCTGTGAGGATTAATTATTATACTTTTCTTACCAGTAGTGTTTATATTGTGATCTACTTTTACTTTTTTCCCGGAAACAATAAACGGCTGATTGTAATTGTTTGTCAGTGCAAGTCAAAAAATTCTAACGGAAATCGCGAATTATTAGCCAATAAAACAAAACAAAGGAGAATACCCATAAAGCCTTAAGTAATAGAGTCAGAAATAACAAAAGCAATATTGCTTTATAAATCGGACTTCATCTTATCGTTCTTTATTTCATAAAGTAACGCGTTGTGGTGTAGACACGTTACGTAATTTTTGAGGCAGCATTTTTAGCACCTCGTCTCTTGGTTTGTTTGGTTTAAAGCCCAAGAGCGTTAGAAACTTTCCTATTTATAAACCGATTTTTCTTAAATATACATTATTTCATGTAGCTATAGAGTCTTTTAAAATTATCAGCAACACCTTGTATTTTAGTGCAGGGCTTTTTGACTTACAATGGTTACAAACAAAGCGACGGACAATGGACAGAGCAACAGACAGCGCGACGGCGCGGCGTCTGGAAATGTGCTTATCTGGATTCGGAACCAACAAATTCGTGGAAATGGGCAAGTTTTTAAAATCATCTGAAATTCATCTAAACGTTGGCGCCGATGTCAACATTTAATTGAACATCTGATTCTGACAGCCATCACTGATGATTAATCCATCCATCAATAGCCATCAGCCCTCGGAGCCGATTTCAATTGTTGGCATCAAGTCGGTTGCATCGGAAATCAAAAAGAACGTGTTTGATGGCATCGGAACGTTTCAAGAACTTGTTTGATGCATCGATTGCTCAATCGATGAGATTACAAACTCGCCCGAATCATCAAAATCTCGAAGTGAGATTTTTGGATGATAACATTACTTCCTTTATTCAGGGAAGGAAAATCGGAATGGTTTTTAATTCAGAACATATTCTGTTCGACAACTCTGCACTCGCCAGGCAAAGACATGCGAATCGAATAAAAACATCTTCACCCTCCTCCAAGCCATATTTTGGTCAAGAGACCCACACGGAAAACAAAGTATTTTAAAAATAAATATAAATATATTAAAATTTAATAAATTATGTATTGGTATATTTTACAAAAATCCAAGATTTTAAAAAGTCTTATAAAAATATATTTCAATAGGATATTAACTCCTAAAATTCATCATATTACATATATATATAAAAATCCATTGTAATTAAAAGTTGAAAATGTATCTTATTATATATATATATATATATATATATATATCCATTAAATATCTTTTATTTTAAGATTAAGTATATGTTTTATTACGATTTAATAAATTAATTTATTAAATTTTTAAATATAAAATGTTTTATGTTATTATATTAATTAATATAAATATATTTAAAATTAATATAATATTTATTAATATATGTTACAAATATCCAATATTTTAAAGATTAATATACAATTACACTGAAATTAGATATTATATAGACATAACATAAAATTGTTACGAAGACGGCTTTTCTCTCTTACGTTATTCTGTTCGGTCCCTTTCCAACATCTCTCGATTTACCTTTTGCCTGCTTTGAAGTTTTTCTTTCTTCGCGTTTGCGCTTTCCCAGTATTTTTTTAGCCAAACATTCCTCTTCTTTCCTGAAAAATAATACCAAATTTGGCGATTAATTCATAAAACATAATTCTTTTAAATTTTTACAAAAAAATTATCAAAATTAAATGAGTTAAACTTTAAAACACCATTCCTATATACATACAAGTTTACAAACTAACGTTAAAAAATTTGTTTAAATACACATTAAAAAAAAAATAAACAAAACCAAGTCAGGGTTAGATTTCGTCCTAAAAAAATACTTTGACAGACCAATATAATTCCTCTATATAGAATTCTTTTAACTGTTTTTCAAATTAGTGTTACCTATGTAAAATGTCTTTAAATTTTTTATTTAAAAGAAATAGTTTGTTTAGGCATTTTATTTCCATATAGGTAATTTGGGTCATGTTGAAAAAAAGATGATGACTAACGCAATACAAAAACGCTAAATCACACATTTTAACCCCTGAAGTACGACTGTAGTAAGTTTTAAACAGTATCAAAGCTTACCTTGAAAATCCGCAAAAAGTTCTGGCATTTACCAATCTTCTAAGAGTTTTTGCAAATCATTCATAACTTCTCAAACTGTTAGTTTTTTTCTGCGTACTTACTGAACTACTGTAGACCGGGTATAACGAAAAATTTTTTCGGCCTTTGTCGGTCAAGACACATCCGTCGCGTCCCACGATTGAATATCAAATGACACTTTTTTAAATTTCAAATTTTACTAGCTTGATTTTTAAAATAAATTTTTTGTGTAATATTTTATCGAAAAATTGAAGCCAAGTTTAAATAGGTTCGTGTTTTATTTTTCAAAATATATCTTATTAAAGATACTTTTTAATATATAGTTTTCTAAAATTTAATATAAGCTGGTATTAAATTTTATAACATTCATACTTTAAAAACATATGTATATGTATTTTTAAAACACATGTTATTTAACTGTAAAATTGTAATAAATCTAATTTTAGATTCGGATATCTGGAAGTATTCTAATATAAAAATATATTTGAAAGAAATACTCTCACGTTTTTAAACGTAATAAAATTAAACTTAAAATTAATATATTTTCTTTAAACCACAATTTATTAAAAAATACAATGCATTTTTTTTTTCGTGAATTTTGTCGCAAAACAGTGATCCAGATTTAGAAAAATAGAAGTTGACCTTGAGATGTTAAGCGGAGTATTGATTCTGCCTCTCTTGGCTTTGGCAAATCGAATAAAATAAGCCCACCCCCTTCGACTCAAATTTTGGCCAGAATCCCCATTTTTTGCAAAACTGTGGCCCACATTTCAAAAAATAGAAGTTGATCTTATAGGCATCAAGCTGGGCATCGATTCTCCATATTTCGGTCATGGCAAGCAGAATGAAACCATCTTTACCCCCCCCCCTCTCTCTCTGACCCATATTTGGCCTAAAAGTATTTATGTTTGGTCATCATCAAAAACTTATAAATTGATATCAATGATGATTATACACAAGAAACTAAAATTTAAGAAAATATAAACCCCTCCAGTTTTTACCCTCCCCACCCCACCGCACCTGCATAAGTTTTGGGAGAAGAGCAGCGGGTCACATTGACTGTTCTGGTCTAAAGAACAACTGTGCAAAGTTTGTTGCTTTTATCACAAAACGCCGCTTTTTCCCACGTAGCCCATGCACTATAACGGTCAACTTCTAGTTTTCGAAATGTGGGCCAGTGTTTTGCAAAAACAGGGGCTTCTGGCCCAAAATTTGGATTGATTTTGTTCGATTTGCCATGGATAAAGAGGCAGAATCAATACACCGCTTAACACCCCACGTTGTATTCCTATTTTTCGAAATGTGGATCACTGTTTTGCGAAAAATGGGCCCCTTGGCGAAAATGTAGGTCGGAAAGGGTGGAGATGGTTTTCTTCGATTCGTCATGGCCGAATTATGAGGAATTGGTAACTCGCTTAATTTTGCCTCTATTTTTTTTAAATGGGGCATTCGGCCAAAATATCGGTAGGATTCAGATAAGAGCAGCTAGCTTGACTCGGCGAGCCCAAAATATGCGGAAAAAATATCTCGCTCGACTTTCTCCGACCATTTTTAATTTTTCGAAATTTTTCTGCCATTTTGGGAAAAATAGAGTTTTCTAGCAATGTTTAGAAACTATAATCTGAATTTCAGACCGCTAATCAAAAGTGCAACGTATAAATGCGTTCCGTCCTTACTATAGTACTAATGGGGACAATTGATTTGGGTTGTATTTTTTAAGGGCAAAGACAGTTAGTATTCCTGAACGATGATCAATTAATCGATCCCATTCTATTAAACGCGCGAATGCTAGCGCCTCGGTTTGCGCCTTCCGAGTATACCAAGCCAGGGATCGAGCTTTAAAACCACTGAATAAGGCAGTTTTATCTCTGGAAAACTAAAGTGGATATTTAGTTTTTCTGATTTAATCTAAAAAAATCACCAGATATACCGTTGCAACCTTATTTGTACGATCTCTAGAGATTAAGAGTGATTCTCGATTAGATCGATTTATAGGATGTTTTTAAGTTAACTATTACGTTTTTGTGATTTCGAAGGCCAAATTTATTTAACAAATATAGACATTATTCTCGCAATTTTTTACAATTTTAACGCTTTGAATTTATTTATTAATACATTTAAAAAGTAGATACAAAGGCCCCTTTAATTTAAAAATGTTTAAAATTTGTTTTAATTCTATGTTTAAAGCTTACTATTTTTTCGGGTATTTATTATTTTCTTTTTTTGATGTAAGGATCTTCTTTTTTACTTGCGTTTTTAAGGCAAGTTGTGCGAAAACAAATTGGTAGGATGGCACCTGACCGCCCTGTATCTGGAAAACTAAGGAAATTTTTTTGACTCGATGTTTTCTGACCCTATCACCCATTAAACTTTTTGCACTTATTTTGGCAGATTTTGCATGTATGGTAAGTAAAAATACTTGTATTTAAGAAACGTATTCGCATTTGTTCCCAGTGCTCTATCCTTCCTTGAGTAATGTAAATTTCAAATTCACTTCTTATAGGGAAGGAAAAGGAAAGACTTCCGACTGTGAATACGGCCCTGAGCACGCCATCTTAACAAAATAGTTATTTACCTAACAAGGGCGAAAAGTAATAATTTTTCACACGCGTTGGCAGTTGCACGAACGATGCTTGCGGAGTTCGGGCATACAATTGAGGGTTGAAAAGGTACTTTACCCATGTTCATTACAATATTTCTTCTAATTAACTAAAAATTAGCAAGTCAATTGTATATATGCTACCAAGGCATTTTAACGGCTATATATTATTATAAAAGAATTAGCGTGCCTAAAAGTAATTTTACCATAAGGCGTGCTAAAATAGTAGTTTACCTAACTAGTGCGGCAAGTGCCACTTTTCCGCACGCGATTGCAGATGGTCGAACGACGCGTTAGCGGAGTTCGGCCAGCAATTAAGTACAATACATATTTTTTCTAGTAGCTTGACTTGTATTCGTTTAACCCAATAAAAGGAACTTTAAAAATGTTACTCTTTATTTATCGTGACTAAAATGTTTACCTAACACAATAAAGAAAATTTTGAAAATATATCAATTTATTTATTTTTTGTCGAGTGCGGAAGAGTACCATAAAGTTAATTTTTCCGCACGCAAAACAGTGTGGAAAAGTGGTTTTTCCGCACGGTAGTAGAAAATAGTATATTTCCTAACAAGTGCAGAAATGACGCTTCCCGCACGTGTTAGGAACAACATTTTTTCTACTGGGGTAAAACTCTTATTTAAATTTTATTTTTTCAAAATTTTTTTGATAAGGTAATGTTTTTGACTGACACTGAGAGGCTTATTTTTATTTGTTGTTATGATGATTCAGGCTCCCCAATAAACAGTAAGTGCGGGAATGTCTCGGGGTAAATTTTTTCTCGCACTCAGTGCGGGAATGAGATACTTTGCGAACTAAATTGCGTGCGACAAGTAGGTACTTCTCGCACGGAAATAAAAAAAATACATTTACGCACTCTGGTAATTTTCCGCACGCAAATGCATGCATAAGAACAACTTTTACGCACGCAGTTAGGAAAAAAAACTTACCAACTTCAACTCAATCCAGTAATCCATAGAAAACAGCACAGACCTACGATTGCAGTTTACAGTGCACTAATAAAAACAGATTCTCACAATGAGACAGTGAAGGTTAAATCGAGGGTTAAATGACTACCACGCTATTGATAAAGCGGCCTTAACTAACGTTTTCTTCCGCGAGTTTTTTACCGTGTCGAAACGTAAACCGTGACAAGAAGTCAGGTGATCGCGCCGCCCGACCACGAGGAAATGCACGGCTGATGCCGCGACAAAATCGCGGTTGGCCTAGGATACTAGACCAGAAAGATGAGCGCGAAGAAGTGGAGTAAGGCTTTTCTATGGTTTAGATTAGGTGAAAAAATCTCGTGCAAAGGAAATAATAGGGACTGAAAGCCAACATTTTGCGTAACTACAGCATACCTACATTACGTAGATGGGATGCGACGCGACGCCGCGACGCTTAGTAATAACGAGATAAGTACTCAAAGCCGCCGCTGAAACGCATCTGTTTTTAAATGTTTTAACACATAGGTCGCGACTCTTCAGAAACGACAGAAAATCTCACCCGTCACAATTCTGAAAAGTGGCAATATTTGCTTATTGCCTCATTTAAAATAAAAAAGAGCGTCCTTAACATTTATCCTAACGTTTAAAGAGAAACTGCATCACGTTTTTAATATTGAACACTTAAGGCTATAGTTTCTCCCCAGAATTTAAGTAAAAAAAAGTACAACTGGCAACGCCTTATTCTCTATTTTTTTTTTGTCTTTTGCCAGAGTGCACAGGAAAAAGTAAACATCAGAATTAGCTGAAATTTTGCAGTGGTGATCACTTTTAAATGCTTAACAAAATTATCTGAAGGATTTTTCAAAATTCTCAATTATTTTTTCATCAAATTAAAAGCTCTGGTGCTCTCATTTATCCCAAAAACATCCAAATAATTGAGGCTTAGAACAAACCCGATTTAAAAAAAAAATAGAGAAATACTCACAATTACCTCTGGATTATATTTTTCCTTTTTATATTTCCTTGCTTTAGCGAAAATAAAAACTAAGTTTCCTTTTTTCTAAAAGCCTGCGCACTCCGAAAAAGAAAACCGATCAATCAATCACACTTCATTGAATTTGAGAGACACACGAAGTTCACGTTTTGGCCGATAGACCGCAGAATTTATACGAGTCCATGGTAACTGCAGGGTTTTGTCAATAAACTTTAAATCGGGCCGCAGTGGGCAGAAGAGTTTTTTTAAATTTTTTGATAGAAAACCATTCGAGGTTATGTTTATCTTTCAAAAATGTGTTTTCAAAAATATTGTTCTAAAACAAACATGAAACCACTCCGCGTGTGCGGTCGCCCGCCGAAAAAGACCTAGGCTGCGCGGGCATTACCCCGAGTTTATCAAAGAATCAAGAGAACTTTACTGGCTCGCTGGGATTACTAGGAATTCGCGGCGCATATAACCCCACATAACTTTGTTTTTATTTTGATTCAGCCATTTTTTTTTAAATTTAAATTATTGCGGCATAGTTATGTGTAATGGCGGGTTTACCCAACTTTTCATATTGATAATTCATAACTTTAATTCATAGTGTATAAGCACAATTTTGGTATTAATACATAATTTAACAGCACCTGTTTATGCAAGAGTTTATAAGCATAGTGCATTAGGATAAATTTTAAAAACTAACATACCAAATTGACAAAAAAGAAAAACAAAAAAAAATCTTTTTCTTTACCTAACCTCAACAGGTTAGGTATTCCTCCTTCTTGCTAAATTTCTGTTTTCTAATATCAGCTAAAATCAATCACTCCCATTTTGAAATCAACCAACCAAAATGTTTTCTTTGCTTTTTTCATATAGATAGTGCATAAAGTTAAAATTAACCAACTTTTAAATTATGCACTGTGCTTACGAATTGTGAATTATAACTATGAAAACTTGGGTAAACACTTCTATTAAGAATAATGTATTTAACATTATGACTATGAATAAAATTGTGCTTAGGTTATAAATTATCAATATGAAAAGTTGGGTAAACCCGCCTTAAGTATACTAGTGAAATCTTGGAGTGGAGGATGGATTTTAGATCCCATCCTCAGTTTCAAAAACAGACGGATAGTTGAGTACTAACAAAACAGGTAGTTAAACTCCATTTAGAGGTTGGAAAGACTATTGCTAGTTCGTTGACGCTCCTGTTTAAAGTAGAATATGATTACCCTGTGTAGCGCCAATAGCTGATTTTTTAATCTGCATGCTTTTAAGTTAACCTGTTGTCCTTAAACCTGCGGTATCAGTTAGCAAGAGTGTTTCCAATTCAATTATAAATGCACTTGTAAATGCAACCTTACACATGACTCTCAGTTACTTTAATACGTAGTTGGGCAGCGTTTTTTTAGCAGGTAATTCTGCAATAAATGTTTTTTTTTACAATTTTAGTATTTTGCTTGGGTTTTTATGAAAAAAATCTTGTATGTAGGGCCTTATGGTAAAGCCATGATGACCCTTAAAATAATTTTCTTATGGTCAAGCCATGATGGTAATTTAAGGCTTAAAATATTTTAGCATAATTTTATGGGTACCGTTTTTGATTAAGCAATTTTTACTATGTTCTTCACATTTTTATGCCATGACTTTGCACACATTTTAAAGCTTTCTTTCTAAGCTTTCGACTTCTAGAATAAAACAATCAAATCAAGTTTTCACTATTTTTTTGGGGTTTAAAAAAAGTACTGCCAAAAATCATTTTTACTCTGTTAAAATGAAAAATATTTAGGAGAGAGGGCAGAATTTTAGAGGTAGATGAAGAGTTAATTTAGTAACGTAACATGCATTTAATTTTTTTTTATTTTCTAATTAAAAAATTTTAACAAAATCTTTCACTAGTAAAAAATACTATCATTATGTTTTCAAATCGTACTCAATAGGTATTGAAAAGATTGTCTTCTTTTTCTTTCACAGAGCATGTTCTCTGATCTGAAAAAGAGCGTGATATATGATAGAACAAAATGCTTGGCTTTCAATACGCATTGAGTACAATATACAGGGTGTCCTAAAAATCCGAGTCCACCCTAATATCTCCAGAACCAAAAGAGACAGAGAAGTAAAATTTGACATAATTATCTTTTTGAATTTTTTTTTAAATGAGATACCCTATATATTTTCTAAAATATGAATAAAGCTTTTTATTCTGTTTCCAAAAATACCTAAAATGTTACCTTTTGAATTTTAAATAAAAAGAAAAATGCTTTTAAATAAAAGCAATGATTTAGACAAAGAATCACCGAATATCTGTGTTTTTGTTTAACTCGTTGGTCTTATGGAGATGATTTTCCCATTTAATTTAAAAGTTGTTAGAGAAAAGGGTAACATATTAGGTATTTTTAGAAACAGAATGAAAACATCTACTCAAATTTTAGAAAATATACAGGGTATCTCATTTAAAAAAAAGTATCGTCGCCGCCCTAGCTCCGCCTCCTTAATGATGGGCGCCAGGATTAGCATCCAAAACGATACTTTTTTCTAAACCATCTAATTATGTGAAATTTTACTTCTCTGCATCTTTTGGTTTTGGAGATATTAGGGTAAACTCGAACTTTTGGGACACCCTGTGTATGAAAACATAATAAATATTTGTGCAACGGTCATGAGGTCCCCTGAGAAAAAGACACCTTAATGTTGCCAAAAAATAATTTTTCTACAAAATTGTTATCATATGAAATATATTTTATGAAAAACCATAAATAATAATTAACCATTTAGGCTTGTTTTCTCTAATAATTTACTGAAAATCATTTTGATCATGACTATTGTACATATCAAAAGTTCTTTCGGAAAAAAATAGTGGATTTGGCTATTACAACACTATATTAAAATTTTATCCACATTCAAAAATGTGAACAAAATTTCACAAAAATAAGCGGCTAAGATTTTGGAAAATTTAATTTTATTAAGTAATTACACTTATTCAAAGTAAGCAATAATTTTTGTCATCAATTTTTAAGTGTCTTCTTTTCAGGAGACCTTGGTGTGTTACACGTACTTAATTATAATCAAAGTGAAATTTTCTTATGGCAAAGTTCTTTTTATTTTTCATCTGACATATTATTCAGTACATTTAGATAAATAATCTTTATAAGATTAGTATAATGCATACAGTACGAGTTCTACAAATCCAAAATAATCTACTCAGTCTTGGGTAAGTAAATAATTTAACCTATTTACCTAAATGTTGTTTTGCCGTTGTAGTCCACTGAAATGATCGAAAAAACAGGCCTTACCTTGAACAAATGGCAACACGAGCAGTTTTAACGGCTTTTATTGTAAAAAAGTCTACTTTTTAACATATCCAAAATCGGAAAAAATCGGACTTGCGGAACATTGTTTTTTTTTTGACGTTTTTTCAAGGTGACCGCTAAAAAATTCAAAAAAAACTTGCATTTATGTATTAAGATATAAACCAATAACCATTTGGCCAACGGCACATGTGGCACGTATTTTTGGATCAATTTTTACTGCTGATTCCAAATATTTTATCATTTTTTAGACAGAGAGAAATAAAAGGCTCTTAAAATACGTAACAAATCATAAGCCGTGTTCTGTTTTAATTTCCGTTAATTTCCTAAAACTAAACGGACGGAATACCTACCCACTACCTACCTATTAAATGTTTACTATGGAATAGATGGCTAGTGGCGCACCCAGGAATTGGACAGTAAGACCCATCACACACAAACGCTGCACTGCGAGCACTGCGGTTGCATGGGAATTCCACCAAGCGGCGCTGGAGAACTTTCAACATGGCATCCTAAGAACGAGCGCTAATTGGTTGAAACCTCAATGCCATCGCAGTGCAGCGTTTGTGTGTGATCGGCTTAAACAAACGCAAAACAAAATCAACATAAAGAAAATGTCATCTTTTAGAAATTTAGACGGACTAACACGTAATTTCAACTCTTCTTTTGTTTGAAGAAATAAAAATCTGTAATGGGACTTTATCGATCTCAAATAACAGACAGTATCAGTATTAAATGATTCTTATTCCAAAGTGTACCACCAAGCGTGTATAATTTTATTGTATCGGATAGAAAGGGACATCGTGGGTAAACTAGTATGTTAAAATCAAAGTTATTTGGATCCTGAAAGTTTTTCTCAACATGTGCCACATCCTCCTATATATTATCTGCGAATTTTTGGTCCTATGTGATAAAGAGAGAAAGCAAAATGAGCGTATCTGTATCTTTTTTTTGAAATTAAACCCAAAACTACTACATCTCTCACTTTATGCTTGCCTCGTTCATAATATATTTCTTCAGGATAGAGGGAGAAAGCCTCACCAGCGAGGTTATTTTTATCTTTTTCCAATTTTTTTCAGATTCAAAACCAGCGCTGAAAACTACTCTAAAAACATGTATCACGCGACTTAGTTAATGAAGATGTTTTTTTGTGTGATTTTTTTGGCCTCCATTTTGAAAAAAAAATCAAAAATGACAATGTTCCGCATGTCTGATTTTGGGTATGTTAAAAAGTAGGCAAATCTAAGCTGAATAACGTTAAAACCGTTCGTGTTGCAATTAGTTCAAGGTAAAACGCTAATTTCAGTGGACTATTGACATAAAAATTACAATATTTTATAAGTACTTTAATAATAATTTTTTATAATTTTCCTGACCGTTATGTAAATTTTTGTGAAAATATTTTCCTGGCTGGTGGTCTTAAATGAATTCAGAGTAAATAGTTACGTTACGGTTTATTACAACCTTCATCAGACTACATCTTTCTAAAATTAAAAAATCATATTTTTTTTATAAAAGTTCTACAAAATGTAAAAACTGGCAGTTTACAAAAAAAAACATACAGAACAAACAAAACTATGTTAGATTAAAGAAAAGTTTTTAAAATTTTTTCTAGATGTTATGAACAATAAATATTTGGTTTATGTAAAATAAATCCTGCGAAAAACAAAGAAAATATCAACAGAGCTTACATTATTATTATTTTAATATACAAATTACAAAAGACCCAAAAGCAGTAAACTTTAGATCCGACGGTGACAATCTAAGTAACATTTACAAAAATCTTATCAAATACTAAATAAAAATAATAAAACATTGTATATACAACAAAAATTATCCTGTGAAAACAACAAAAGAATTAACATGGAAATAACGAAAAGCATGATATATATTTTAAAATAGTATTAGTATAAGATAGGCCACTGTTGACATTTTCTTTGTTTTTTTGTAAGATTTATTTTATATAAATAAAAAATTTACTATTCATGACATCTAAAAAAAATTTTTAAAGTCTATTAACATAAGATAACTTTTTTAATGTTTTTTATATGTACCTATGTAAAAAATTCTTTCTTATTTTTCTTTAAACAGTCACTTTTTATATTTTGTAGAACTTTTATTAAAACATATGATTTTGATGAGGAAAACATTTTGTATTTTCAAAAAAAAAACAATAATATGAATAAAAATAATAGCACAAATACAAAAACTCCCCACAATATTGTTCTTTTTGATCGTTAGTTTCAAATATTTCAGCTTTCTGACATCATCAAACCTGTCCTTTTGTTAGCCATATTTTAGGTCCTAATCTTTCTTTGTGAAACCATAAAGTAATATACCTACGGAACAGACAAGCAAAGTCTGCCGAAATGGATCGCATACTTGTGAAACCAAAACTCGTCCAGGAAACAGAATCCTTCTAGGAAACACTTTGACATCTCTGGAGTTGAGTTGATTTTGGCTAACTGAAACCGAGGTTGACACATCGAAGTCTGCAAATAAAATGGCCTAATTTATTTTTTTTTAATCTATTTGATTTTCTTTCACATTATAAACTTCATTGGTAAAATCAAAACTAAGATTAATGAACAAAAATCTCTCTGGAAATAACTCTGATAGTAGGTATCAATTTTTTCCACATGAAAATAGGTCCCTGATCTGAGGATAGACAAGTCTGAAAAAAGTGAATGACAAAACTTTTTTTTCTAATTTTAAAAATGTATTTTACTTTTAACAAACGTGGTATAAATATCTATTATAGGCTATATATGTAACTTTCTTTGTAAAAACCAAACGTTAGCACATTACTGGTGGGAAGATCGGAAAAAAAAATAATGAGTTAATTTTGTTTTAACCCTATTTGTAAATTTACCTCGACAAATTTTATCTGGTACAGTGCTTAAAGAACCGATCAGAGGATACAAATTTAAATCTATTTGGCGTTAAAAAACTTGATAGCTACCTCGCATATCACTGGTCAACAAACCTAGCTAGCGACGAATCTGTATTGGGTTACTTAGGTACATGTGCAGGACCATGCCTATTGGTATACTGATCCAATTTTGAATTTTAGTCATTCCGCCCAGGACCACGACCTTTTGATTTTTTCTTTTTAAATCTGGTTATATTTGTAACTGCCTAGGTGAAATCCAACTAGTGCAGCCAATAAAATGTTATGAGACAAAACTTTGATACTGCTAATTCTGACAATTTGGAGAAACATTACTGGTGAAGACGGGAAAGTCTGAAAAAAATTAATGGCCTAACTTTATTCTTATTTTTTTGAAATATATTTCGACATCTACCTAATAAACGTACTACTTTTATAAGCCCCACTTTCTTTGAAAATCGAAACAAGAGAAGTTAACAAAATCTTGCAACAATAAATCTCACTTATATCTTATCATCACTGATCAGAGGATAGAAAAATCGGAAAAAAATAAATGGCTCAAGTTTTTTTTTAATGTATTTGGCGTTAAAAAACTTGGTATATAGCTACCTCACATATATCACTGGTCAACAAACCTAGCCAAGCCATTGACGAAGCCATATTGGGTGACTTAGGTACAAGTGCAGAACCATGCCTATTAGTACGCTCATCCAATTTTGAATTTTAGTCATTATTTACTAATCTAATCTACTTACCTGTTTGCACCGTGGCTCCTAGACAACCGGTTCTTATAAGACATCGGCATTGTCTCAAGGTATTAGTTCACAAATTTTTGGAAGGACGCGCTCTGATTTTGAAGATGCCTTGTAGTAGTAGTAGTAAAGAAGGGGCGGCGCGAAGCCTGGCAAGTAGGCCTCCCTGGGCCCTTTCTGCCCTACCCCAGATGCCTTGTAAATAGGATTTTAACACCTGTCACCTGCTGTCAAGTCAAAATAAGTAACCTAACGCCAAATTTTTGACCTGCTGCTAAAAAATCTCTGGTGTCCCACTGTGGATAAACATAAATAAAGTCTCCGCGTTGCCATGGAAAACAAATTCAATGACATAAAATTTTGCAAAAAAATCAGGTCGACATAGTTAAATTAATTTCCCGTACATTGTTGCTAAAAAACAATTCCCCAGATTGTAACTACCACCTTAAAGTAAACATTTCATCGCATCGGTATCGGTATACCTAACGCGTTTAAAGTAAAGCCAAAATACACTACATTTTTGACTGGTTTATGTGATGTATCGAACAATACCCGCTTTTTGAAGGATGCGATGACAGAACTGTTCATGGGTCCGTAAAGTTACGTACATCCGTACGCAACGAGTGGAATTAGCTGTTTTGTCATCACACTCATCGAAAACGCGGGCACCGTTCGAAACATGGCATGAACAAGTAGAAAATGTAGTGTATTTTGGCTTTGTTTCGAACGCGTTAGGTATACCGATACCGATGCGTTGAAATATTTACTTTATGTGTCTAATAACATTTTGTAAATTTATTATTTTAAAGATATTCTGCAGAACTAGTTTTTTGGCGGAGCTAAATTGCTACTAAATGTCTAAAAAGTATTCATGTAAAAGACAGAATCTCTGTGAGTTTTCTGAACAGTGGTAGTGACATATTCCATAGCTATCTATGGTTTTGTAATGTTTTGTAAAATTGGTGCTCGAGAAAGCACGGATAGTCCACCATAGAGTCAATTATTTTATGTTGAAAGGAAATTAAAATATCTCCAAAACTGTAGCTTTGAAAGATTTGGACCTTATAACAAAATTTTTGGGTAATATTTAGGAAAACCAAAATCTGAAAACCGCATATCAATGCTGCTTTACTTCTAATGTTATGATTTATTTTATTTATTTTAACGTTTTTTCAAATAACTGGGAAACTAAAGCTCCAACGGATTTGGACTTAACAAAATTTGTAGTCCATATTCATGGAAACTTAAATCTGAAAACCGAATATCGCTACTTGCTTTTGTTCCAAAGTTACGTACCATATTGGTATGGTGAACTAAAAACGATTTTTACAAAAACTGCCTACAAAAATGAAAATTGACATATTTTTTATTGACTATATTAGCAAATAAGTCCTGATAAAAAAAGCAGTTAGTGTAAAAGAAATCGTCAGGTTTTTTTGTGAGGGCGACATTTTCTGACGGTTTTTGAAGAATCGCGACTGGGGCCGATTTTTAGACAAACTCCAGAAATTCCGGCGCGCCAGTTGTGTAGCAACGTCAAAGTCACTTTTAAGTTATACTTTGGTTTGACATCATCGGTATATTTTTTTTTAACGAAACATGTTGAAAAAGAGCAGACCAGGTGTAGATTTGAAGAAGACACAGATGGAACAGCAAAATTATTAAATAAATATTCTGGGAATGTCAGCCATATTTACAGTAATGGAAGGTTAAATTAGTCTTAAATAAAGGCCTTTTACAGTTGTACCTAGACTGGAATTCTCGTAGTTAAAAGCGCTAAGCGTTTTCAAGAACTGTAGGCAAAACAGCAAATGGTTTGTAGAAGTTCTGCGATTCGTTTTGGAAACCCCTTAACTTTTTTCATTACGAAAATAAGCTATTTCTTTCACTTTGTGTATTTTGATTAAAATTTTAGAGGGTCCTAGGTAGATAATCGGCATTACTATTTTATTACTTTTTACGTAGAATATTTGCATGCTGGACTTGGTACCTATTGATTAAGTCAAATTACCTGTTTTTTGTTACGCAATTTTTAACATTAAAGAACATTTTTGATTTTTTATCATTCTCTCATTAAATCCAAGTAATATCTTAAAACTAGCAGGAGCAGAGATTTCGTTATAGCTAAGCACAGTAAAAGTTTTTTCTACCTTTTAAAAAGAGCACCTTTCTAGCTAACCCGACCCACTTTTCTTAAAATATTTTACAAAAAATTTTTACGAAAATGAGAGGTATAACCAAGGCTATAGTTTCTCCCCAGATTTTAAGTAAAAAAAAGTACAACTGACGCCTTGTTCTTTAATTCTTTAATCTTTTGCAGGGGTGATCATTTTTAAATGCCTAACAAAAATATCTGAAGGACTTTTCAAAATTCTCAATTATTTTTTCTTCAAAATAAAAGCTTTGGTGCTGTCATCTATCCCAAAAGCCTCAAAATAATTGCGGTTTAGAAGAAACCCGATTTAGAAAAAAAAATAGTGAAATACTCACAATTTCCTCTGGATTACATTTTTCCTTTTTATATTTCCTTGCTTTAGCGAAAATAAAAACTAAGTTTCCTTTTTTCTAAAAGCCTGTGCACTCCGGAATCATACTTCATTGAATTTGGGAGACACACGCAGTTCAAGTGTTGGCCGATAGATCGCAGAAACAAACTTTAAATTGGACCGCAGTGGGACAGAAGAGTATTTTTACGTTTTCTGACAGAAAACCTTTCGAGGTTCTGTTTATCTTTCAAAAATGTGTTTTCAAAATCATTGTTCTAAGACAAATATGAACCCACTCCGCGAGTGCGGTCGCCTGCCGAAAAAGGCCTAGCGCTGCGCAGGCATTACCCCGAGTCTATCAAAGAACCAAGAGAACTTTACTGGCTCGCTGGGATTACTAGGAATTCGCATAGAAACATTTGGCGCCCATAACCCCAAATAATTTTGTTTTTATTTTGAATCAATCTTTTTTTTAAATTTAAATTATTGCGGCATAGTTATGTCCTAGTATACTAGTGAAATCTTGGAGTGAAAAGGATAGATTTTAGAACCTTAGTTTCAAAAACACACGAATACTTGAGTACTAACAAAACAGGTCAGTAAAGCTCCATTTAGAGGTTGGAAAGCCTCTTGCTAGTCGTTGCTCTCCTGTTTAATATAGAATACGATTATTTCGTTTAGCGCCAGTAGCCGATTTTTATATCTGCATGTTTTTAAGGTAACCTGTTGTCGGTATCAGCTAGCGGGAGTGCTTTCAATTCAATTATAAATGCACCTGTAAATGCAACCTTAAACTTTACATCCAGTTATTTTAATACATAGTTGAGTAGCGTTTATTTTAGTATTTTACTTGATTTTTTAGCGGCGCAGAACGCGAAAAGTCAAAATAAGTAACCTAACCCCAAATTTTTGATCCGGTTCTAAAAAATCTCTGGTGTCCCACTGTGGATAAACATAATAAAGTATCCGCGTTGCCATGAAAAACAAATTCAGGGACGTAAAATTTTGAAAAAAAATCAGGTCGACATAGTTAAATTGATTTCCCGTACAGTATTGCTAAAAACATTTCCCCAGATTGTAACTACGACCTTAAATTTAAAATAGTTGTCTGCGGTGCTTTGACATAACAGGACCGAAAACGTGTAAAAAAATAGCATTTTTAAAATAAATTTTTAAACATTTATTTTGATGACTAATCCTGAACTAGATCTCACCCCAACCCAACCAACTTTTTTTTAATATTTAAAAAAAAAACATAAAAGAACTCAGAATTATTGTAAAATTATTGCAAAAAATCATAGTATAATTTTTAAATATTTTTGTTAAGAGCATATAAACATCTAAAAATGTTATTTTTCGTATAATTGTCTTATTCCCATATCCACCAACGCATTTTTTCTACAATTAACTTTTAATTGCGGTTAGCGAGTAAATTCGGTATCCACCAACAAAAATTTTTGCGTTAATCGCGCCGTTTACCAACCCGGCCATGTTGGGCGATTAAAGCTTAATCGAGGAATTAAGGCGCTGTCATATGCATTTTGTTGGTTATTCTGTTTATTTTCATTTCCAGTTTGATTTGTTAAATTGGTTTTTTTTTAAATACGGAAATATATTGTATTATGACGATTTGGATATGTTGGACATAATCAATGAACGAGAGTACAAATTATTTTGAGACTATGGACAACATTAGAAGGCTTCGGCTCACAAAGCTTTCAGACTTCAGACTTATTTCACTTTCATAAGCTTCTTTTAAGCTTTTTTTATTTGTTTCACCTTTTATTTAAGTGTGGATTAACGTTTGTAGTTAATAGTTTTCATAAAATAAAAACAAATACAATTAAAACTGAAGTCGATGTTTTATTTATCTAAAAACAAAATAAATTCTTTAATAAAACAAAGAACAAATGCAGACAACTACACCTAAATTAGTAACCTCATCAATTAGGAACTTAATAAAAAACAATGGTCCATCTCAACCAATTTTATTTAAGTTTTTAAAACTGTCTACATGTTTTAACGGTATTACATATAGGCTTTTTGCTCAAGGACAATAATAACTTTTTGGATTACTTGTCATGACGTGACGGTTACTTTCAGTGACCATGCTTAGTTATGACATCATCATAGAAAAACATGAGATTTATAAAAAAAAATAATACAAATTAAAAAATCATAAACAATCGGTAAACCGCACTTTGACCTTAAATTTTTCAAGTAACCATGTCCCATTGGCTGGTAACATAGTTTGGTAACTCGTGACGTCATGACTTGGATTACTGTACGAAGAAAAACTGAAAACGAGCAACTGGTTTACCTGGTAACCTGTGGTTACTTCGAGGAAAAACTCTTTTTGACACTGTCAATCATCAGTCATCATAAAAAGAGAATAAAAGAAAAAAAACTAAAAGATCCTGAAACATTTTAATGTAAAACTTTTAGTTTCAACATTTTGTTGAAAGACAAGAAATTCTTAAGAAGAGAAATAGAAAATTAAATACACAAATCTGCAACCAGTGTGTACAAAACTTCATTGCTGCAACCTTTAAGTCGAGGTCCGATAAAACTTATTTTTTCTAAATTCCTATTTCATTATTTTTCTTCTTTAATTATTATAACTTTAAACCTCTTTTTTCTTAGAGTGGTCCTAAATAAATCACTTTTAAGCTGAGAAGATTATTACCCACAGACCTTCTAGGTTGGTGATAACCGAAAACAAACTTTTTTGACATTTTATTAACAAAAGTGGGTTGTGCTCCTCCTCAAGTAAAAAGCCCCATTGCAGCACCTACCATAATGTCGTTTTTGCAGTAAACAGTGATGTGGTGCCTCATATACGGGGACCTGTCCAGTAATACAAGGGAATAAGTATCCTATTCTAAAACTATACAAATACTGAAAGTGACTTGAAAAAAAATTAAAAAATAAACATATCAAATATTTTCAAACATCTAATCCAGTCAAAAGATGGCTGTTTTTCCTCCTGATAATTCTCCCATACATATCATATCACATAAAAATTGACATTAACAAACCGTCTAAACTATATTTTTTTATTTGTTTGTAACGACTTGTTGTGCTGATAAAATTTAAGGCACTTTTACTTTAACTTAACCCTCTTATCTGAATGCTTGTGGGTTACAAAATACAAATACTATGTTGACTTCGTTGCAAAGGATTTATTTTTGAAAAGACCATTTATATACACATTTTGCAATCCTTATACCATTATAGTATCACACACTTTCGGCAAATCCTCTTTTTTTACACTACACGACTGAAAATGAGCAGTTAATTATTGGAAATAATACTGCGACAACAAACTGATCAGCTCCAAACAGCACCGATTCGGCCATCCCCGTTTAACTTGAGTTTCAGTTGCAACAGCTAGGGAACGTTTTTCTGATAGGTTTTAAAAATAAATAAACAAAAACTGAAAGAAAATTAAAAACTAAACGGAAGAGATAACCTTTACGGTCAAACATTTTTTGACATATCCAGTGTTACACACACACCAAATATGCTGCGTTGCCAGCTCTTTTTTTAATCGAGTTACTTAACCCTGATTAGGTAATTATTTCATAAAAAAAAGTTGGTGGACAGGGAAATTTGTTTAGCCGCGATTAGCAAGTTAATTCCATTTAGCTAGCCCTAATTAGAATGTTTAATGGTGGATATGGGCATTAAAACTTTATTAAGACTACATCCGCCCGAGAATTTGCCCTTGCTCTTAAATAAAAATAAGTTTCGTTTATAAAGACTTGCTAAACCCAAAACCTAATAAACTGCCTCCCCCCTCTTTAAAAAATTCTGCGTTCGCCCTGTATGAAGATCATTATTTAAGTTTTTTTTTATAATTTTTTAGGAAAACTACTGAAATGGAGAACTTCGACCAAAATTACCTAGTATATTTAAAGGTAATTAGGTATGAGGAGAAAAATAGTAGGTAAGTGTCAATTCGGATTAGGGTATAGTAGAGGCCCTGTATACGATTTTTGACGGTTTATATTTTACCAGAGGTGAGCAACTGGATTTGACAGTTGCTAGGGAAATGTTTAAAAACAAATTGTGTGTAAGCAATGATAGTTGGTAAACCCTGAAAATAAATAATTTTGTCACTGTCACATTTTTGATTAACACGTGCCTCGTCGAATTTGTATTGTTTCGTTGTCCAACGGAAAAAGAAACTCAAGAAAAGTGGAAAGAAAAGATGCATTTACCAAGCTGCAAAATTAATAAAAATAGCCAAATTTGCGAGGTAAGTTAGTTATAAGCAGTAGGTACAAAAATACGCATTTAGCATGTACTTTGTTAATAAATAGCACATTATTTTCCGTGTTTTATTGTAAGAAAAAGAGTAACAAAAATATAGATCAATATGAGTGTAAATTCACTGTTTGTTTATGTTTACTAACCAAAAAAAAAACTGTCTGGGGAAATTATAAAAAGAGACAAGAAAACATCAGTCCATTTCATAAAATCCGTTTTACATCCAAACACGGATGTAGAAACTTTGGATTGATAATAACATTGTGGAAAAATCACTGTCGCATGTCTTCCGCCATTTTCGCCGTCACGTTGTGGAGACTTGGGTTGGCGACATTGGGTTCCTTAATTTTAAATAGTAGTGTGGGAACACTGACTATCAATAGTGTCAAAAATGACGTTTCTATGAAAGGTTATTTTTTTTGTTGCTTTTTATTACAAAACAAACAAAGTGAAGAACCACGCAAGAAAAATAATTTAAAAGTAGACTAAAAGTCATACAAATTCTCGAACGGTCTCGCCATGATAATCTCTCTCAGTTGATCTGAATCTGAAACAGGAACTAAAACGGCTAGGGATAGATATGCTCCAACAGTTTATAAATCCCAGGTTGTTATGGGTCTAGAAGACAAGAAAAAGGTATTACCAAGAAAAATAAATGAATAGAGGGAGATACAGAGTTTGATAATAGCATATATGGATCAGCTGAAAGCCAGAGCAATGGCAAGCGATCAAAAAAAAAGAGCATCTTTGGCACATAGAGTTTTACGAAATTAGAACAATGCTTCATAAGTTTTAAAAAGAACATTAAAAAAATTCTTTTAGAGATATTACCATATACAACTCAAGAGTTACTAAATCACCAATTTTAATATGTATTTTATCAGTATATTTTTTTTTCTTGTTGTCATTTCCATGTGTTTGTAACTTTCTATATGTAATTTTAAGTAAGTAGTTTAAGATTTTATTGTCAATTTTTGTGATATTGTAGCCAGTATTTTTTTTTCAGATGTGTTACCAGTTTACTAGAAATAAAGAGAAATCAATATTTATTTTTTAATCTTTATTAACAAAACCTTAATGTCAACATTGCTTAATATATAAATGACATTTTGAAAACATTCTTAGGTTAAATTTACCTTAATGTTAATTTTTAACACTACATTTTGACGCTTATTTATTCAATTGTGACAATGTTTTTTGTTTGTTAACAATTTTTGTAATAAAAGTTTTCGGATTTTGAAGAAGTTATTACTAAGATATCCTTGAGTTTTGGTAAGTTTTCAGCATTTGGCAGTTTTTTTTGTAGATTTGTCTTTTACAAAGGATGATGCACTTTCCTTATGGAAACTGGCTTTCTGTGGGATTTTGCTTGTCGTGATGAAAATCTATCATTGCTCTATAGTAATAAATATTCCCATTTTACTAAAATCAACAAAAATGGCTAAAAATGTTACAAAAGTTTTTGTTTTGAAGCATGTTTCTTAAATACTAAGCGGCAACATAACAATTGAGATTTGCCTTTTGGTAAAAAGATCATTTGTTGGTCATATTTTTATGTTTGTAATGCCAGTGCGATGCAACCTATATTTTTCTGCTACTTATTCTCAGACTACAATTTGGTTCTTAAACATTATTTATGTTTTCACAAAAAGTGTAAAAAACTGATTTTAGGGAAAAACCAGAATACCAAAATGTTTAACATTGACCGCAGTATCTCGAAAACCACATACCAGGTCACTGTGGAGCAATGATAGATTTTTATCAGGACAATGAGACCTATAAAAAATCCCACATCCTTTATAAAAGATAGAGCTACAAAAAAAATGTTGAATGCTGAAAACTTACCAAAACTCAAGTATATCTTAGTAATAACTTGTTAACTTAGAGAAGGTATGGTCGACACAGATGTTATTTAAAAGGTTTTTTTTCGCCAGGGTCTTCAAATATTGTAAAACTCCATACTCGACTCCATGTGCCAAAGATGTGCTTTTTTTGTGATCGCTAAATGTTACTTGACTTTCCATAGCTCTAGCTTTCAGCTGATCAATATATCTTAGTTCCTGGGCAGATTTAGATCAACGTAATCAGGGTGTATCTTCAGCGGGAGCGCCAGCAGCAATGGTTGAACCGAGCGTTTGTAATTTATAACGTGTGGCTTAACAGTACCCTTTGAGTTTATAAATTTGGGGGCACTGTTTCCATGTTGTTATTTATTTGTTCGAAACCTGCACATACTTCAGTCCAAACAAAAGAGATAAATGGCGTGACCGTTGGAGCATTTTTTTATGGCTCGTTTCTTTACTTTCTTGTTTTTCGATTAAAAACAACAACAAAAATATCGAAGAAGTTAAAAAACCTCCAAATCAGTTACTTCAACCGAAAAGAAACTAAAAAACAAAAGATCAAAAGATCTTGGGTGGAAATAACGAAAATTCAAACTTGGATGAGCATCCCACAAGGAACACACAAAAGATCAAAGCAAAAAGAGAAATCATTAAACGATGTTTCGCCCTGGGTAACCAGCGTGGGCTCATCAGTAGCTTCACTGGTCACCCTCCACTATACATCATTAAACACCATCATACACTTTGATTTCCAACCTTGAACCACTCACAAATAGGCATCGTTCCGCACTGGTACTTACTTATCCAAGTTACCTGATACGAATTCGTCCTGGCGTGTTAATATTTCCAGTAGGATTATGGTCCTAAGGCAATTAAAACAAAGAAGAAGTTAAAAAACCTCCAAATCAGTTACTTCAACCGAAAAGAAACTAAAAAACAAAAGATCAAAAGATCTTGGGTGGAAATAACGACAATTCAAACTTGGATGAACATCCCACAAGGAACACACAAAAGATCAAAGCAAAAAGAGAAATGATTAAACGATGTTTCGCCCTGGGTAACCAGCGTGGGCTCATCAGTAGCTTCACTGGTCACCCTCCACTATACATCATTAAACACCATCATACACTTTGATTTCCAACCTTGAACCACTCACAAATAGGCATCGTTCCGCACTGGTACTTACTTATCCAAGTTACCTGATACGAATTCGTCCTGGCGTGTTAATATTTCCAGTAGGATTATGGTCCTAAGGCAATTAAAACAAAGAAGAAGTTAAAAAACCTCCAAATCAGTTACTTCAACTGAAAAGAAACTAAAAAACAAAAGATCAAAAGATCTTGGGTGGAAATAACGAAAATTCAAACTTGGATGAGCATCCCACAAGGAACACACAAAAGATCAAAGCAAAAAGAGAAATGATTAAACGATGTTTCGCCCTGGGTAACCAGCGTGGGCTCATCAGTAGCTTCACTGGTCACCCTCCACTATACATCATTAAACACCATCATACACTTTGATTTCCAACCTTGAACCACTCACAAATAGGCATCGTTCCGCACTGGTACTTACTTATCCAAGTTACCTGATACGAATTCGTCCTGGCGTGTTAATATTTCCAGTAGGATTATGGTCCTAAGGCAATTAAAACAAAGAAGAAGTTAAAAAACCTCCAAAACAGTTACTTCAACCGAAAAGAAACTAAAAAACAAAAGATCAAAAGATCTTGGGTAGAAATAACGAAAATTCAAACTTGGATGAGCATCCCACAAGGAACACACAAAAGATCAAAGCACAAAGAGAAATGATTAAACGATGTTTCGCCCTGGGTAACCAGCGTGGGCTCATCAGTAGCTTCACTGGTCACCCTCCACTATACATCATTAAACACCATCATACACTTTGATTTCCAACCTTGAACCACTCACAAATAGGCATCGTTCCGCACTGGTACTTACTTATCCAAGTTACCTGATACGAATTCGTCCTGGCGTGTTAATATTTCCAGTAGGATTATGGTCCTAAGGCAATTAAAACAAAGAAGAAGTTAAAAAACCTCCAAATCAGTTACTTCAACCGAAAAGAAACTAAAAAACAAAAGATCAAAAGATCTTGGGAAGAAATAACGAAAATTCAAACTTGGATGAGCATCCCACAAGGAACACACAAAAGATCAAAGCACAAAGAGAAATGATTAAACGATGTTTCGCCCTGGGTAACCAGCGTGGGCTCATCAGTAGCTTCACTGGTCACCCTCCACTATACATCATTAAACACCATCATACACTTTGATTTCCAACCTTGAACCACTCACAAATAGGCATCGTTCCGCACTGGTACTTACTTATCCAAGTTACCTGATACGAATTCGTCCTGGCGTGTTAATATTTCCAGTAGGATTATGGTCCTAAGGCAATTAAAACAAAGAAGAAGTTAAAAAACCTCCAAAACAGTTACTTCAACCGAAAAGAAACTAAAAAACAAAAGATCAAAAGATCTTGGGTAGAAATAACGAAAATTCAAACTTGGATGAGCATCCCACAAGGAACACACAAAAGATCAAAGCACAAAGAGAAATGATTAAACGATGTTTCGCCCTGGGTAACCAGCGTGGGCTCATCAGTAGCTTCACTGGTCACCCTCCACTATACATCATTAAACACCATCATACACTTTGATTTCCAACCTTGAACCACTCACAAATAGGCATCGTTCCGCACTGGTACTTACTTATCCAAGTTACCTGATACGAATTCGTCCTGGCGTGTTAATATTTCCAGTAGGATTATGGTCCTAAGGCAATTAAAACAAAGAAGAAGTTAAAAAACCTCCAAATCAGTTACTTCAACCGAAAAGAAACTAAAAAACAAAAGATCAAAAGATCTTGGGAAGAAATAACGAAAATTCAAACTTGGATGAGCATCCCACAAGGAACACACAAAAGATCAAAGCACAAAGAGAAATGAATTAACGATGTTTCGCCCTGGGTAACCAGCGTGGGCTCATCAGTAGCTTCACTGGTCACCCTCCACTATACATCATTAAACACCATCATACACTTTGATTTCCAACCTTGAACCACTCACAAATAGGCATCGTTCCGCACTGGTACTTACTTATCCAAGTTACCTGATACGAATTCGTCCTGGCATGTTAATATTTCCAGTAGGTTACCCAGGGCAAAACATCGTTTAATCATTTCTCTTTTTGCTTTGATCTTTTGTGTGTTCCTTGTGGGATGCTCATCCAAGTTTGAATTTTCGTTATTTCCACCCAAGATCTTTTGATCTTTTGTTTTTTAGTTTCTTTTCGGTTGAAGTAACTGATTTGGAGGTTTTTTAACTTCTTCTTTGTTTTAATTGCCTTAGGACCATAATCCTACTGGAAATATTAACACGCCAGGACGAATTCGTATCAGGTAACTTGGATAAGTAAGTACCAGTGCGGAACGATGCCTATTTGTGAGTGGTTCAAGGTTGGAAATCAAAGTGTATGATGGTGTTTAATGATGTATAGTGGAGGGTGACCAGTGAAGCTACTGATGAGCCCACGCTGGTTACCCAGGGCGAAACATCGTTTAATCATTTCTCTTTTTGCTATGATCTTTTGTGTGTTCCTTGTGGGATGCTCATCCAAGTTTGAATTTTCGTTATTTCCACCCAAGATCTTTTGCTCTTTTGTTTTTTAGTTTCTTTTCGGTTAAAGTAACTGATTTGGAGGTTTTTTAACTTCTTCTTTGTTTTAATTGCCTTAGGACCATAATCCTACTGGAAATATTAACACGCCAGGACGAATTCGTATCAGGTAACTTGGATAAGTAAGTACCAGTGCGGAACGATGCCTATTTGTGAGTGGTTCAAGGTTGGAAATCAAAGTGTATGATGGTGTTTAATGATGTATAGTGGAGGGTGACCAGTGAAGCTACTGATGAGCCCACGCTGGTTACCCAGGGCGAAACATCGTTTAATCATTTCTCTTTTTGCTTTGATCTTTTGTGTGTTCCTTGTGGGATGCTCATCCAAGTTTGAATTTTCGTTATTTCCACCCAAGATCTTTTGATCTTTTGTTTTTTAACAAAAATATCCTTTTAAAGAAACGTCAAATTCAATCATTTGACACTGTTGGCAGTCACTGTTCCCACACTACTATTTAAAATTAAGGAAACTAATGTTGCCAACCTAAATCTCCACACCATGGCGGCGAAAATGTCGGAAGACACGCGGCAGTGATTTTCATGAAAATTTCCCATAGGTATTAGCAATCCAAGGTTTCTACATCCGTGTATGCAAATATGAAAAAAACTAGAAAGAGAGGGTAATATGAGTTGCCCACCTCTGGTAAAACAATAACTGTCAATTCTATAGGTGTAGTACCAATTTTTTTCAAATTTTTAGTTTTTAGGCAAGCAAAAGTTTGCCTCAATGGAAAAACATGTAATATATTAAAAAACACTTCCTGAGTCTTGAGGTGTACGCACTATTTTATGATTTAGAAAAAGATTTCTAGTAGTAAAATATACTTCCAGGGAAATAAAGTGGAAATTGGTCCCTGAGATTTTAATAGTACTTTTAACAACTAGTAGCTAAAATAGTGCTTTTTTTTAAAAGCGTTGGTTTAAATAACGAGCGAAGCGAGGTATTTAAAAACGCGAGTAAAGAAAAGCACAGTTTAGCGGCGAGTTGTTAACACTATTTTTTTAATACCTTTAACAAAAAATCCAAGAAAAACAGGAAAATACTTTTAAAAATCTCGAACGAAGAGCACTTCTCGCAATACACAATTTTTACACTATAAATCAAGGCGGCTGGTAAATGAAATAACAATGGCGCTTTCCATGACGATGTGCCTTTTTATTCGGTGACGTTCATTGTTGCGACATTTTAATCGGTGACAGTTTGATATTTTGACGATGTTTTTGAATGATTTTTTTGTAAATACTTGGTGAAAAGTGGCGGAAATGGCTTAATTTTACTATTTCTCTGTAATTCTGGGTAAAAAATGGACCGAAATCTTTTTTTGCACCCGTGATCAAAAAAAAAGTTTTTTTGCATCGGTAACCAAAAAAGCCTTGCTTTAGTTATCCGCAGACAGTTACTAAAATCATGTTTTTGATGAAGCTATAAAAAAATAGTAGTTCGCACAACTAGTGGCTAAAATAGTGCTTTTTTATAAAAGCGTTGACTTAAATAACGAGCGCAGCGAGGTATATCAATTCAATTTTCTTAGGTCTAAGTAAAAAAAAGACAAAAATATGATTTCAACTACTCTAATCAACTAATCATTCGTTAGAAATGCCCTACGTTTTATAACATTTGTTATCCAATGAAAAATATTCCGGACATTAGCAGGTGTAAAACTATCTAAACTTAAAACTAAATTATTTGGGTCTTGCCAATTTATTGGCCTAATGTGCCTGTATAACAGACAAACAGCAGCGAGGTATTTAAAAACGCGAGAGTTTACTATTTCTCTGTAATTTTTGGGTAAAAAACGCACCTGTGATAAAAGAAAAGCTTTTTTTTGCATCGGTAACCAAAAAAGTCATGCTTTAGTTATCTGCAAACAGTTCCTAAAATCGTGTTTTCGATGAAGGTATAAAAAAAGAGTTTTTTATATCAGGTATGTGTAAAATGGGCGTTTCTTTTATAAAATTTAAATAGGTATGTTAAAAACTACTAACATTTCTGTAAGGTTTAAACCACAAAATTTAAAACAATTTCCATTTTTTGTTTCAGCTTAGCGGTGCCCAGCTCATCAGAAAATACGAAGCAAAATGTAACTTAAAGTAAATCTATCTAAACAGTAAGTATACATAAATATTTGCCAATAAACAAAATAAACTAAATCAGTATTATGTTTTTGAGATTGTTATAAATTTTGGTCAAACTGATAGTTTCACTAAATTAATATTTCCACTCAAATAATTTATTAACAAAGTAAAACTTTTGCCAGTTAACAATCATTAACGGATATTTTAAAAACATTCCAGTAAAAGTAGGTAAATTAAATTTTGCACATAGAACGTTTGATGTACTGTTTGCCTTTTATCAAAATTTTTAGATATCTTTTTTTTTATATCAGTGATGCTGCCCTCCCGTCAACTAAAATTTAAAAAAAAACTAGTGCACTTATTTGAGCACTATTGCGCAATCACTTTTATCTTTTGCGCAGTAACCGTCTGGAAACTGCGGGCATTTCTTTGTGGGTTGGGCCAACTTCACCCTAGCCCGCCCCCCACTTAATTTTTGCAAGTTTTTATAACTCAATTAGATTGGATACGTTTCGCGCAGCAACGCGCAGTCATTAAAACATTTTGTGCAGCAAACCCTTAAAAGAGATAACTATTGAAAGAGCGTGAAGTTTCCAGGGTGCATCCAGACTTTTTTTGAGTGTATCCAGACTTTTCGAGGGCGTATTTCATTAAATTTTACATGTGCTATACATATACAAAGATTTTTGCACATCAATCACGTAAAACCGGCGTAACTGATTTGGATGAAATTTGCTTAGGAAATAGGGCGTGACCTGGATTTTATTTATATCGCATAATTATTTGAACTAATACGCTCTAAAAGTTTCTGACATAAGTTGTGAAACACCCTGTATATTATGTTGTCAAAAATTTTCGCGCCATTGAGATTTTTATAAACTTGCACAAGGTAAGAAAAAAAATATTTTTTTTAGGGAATAAGTTTTTTAGGGGTGCGAAATGTGTAATGGGGTAAAGCTCAAGAACAATAGAAGTCTCCACGGCAACACAAGTAATCATAGCGTAAAATTTCGTTATGTTTTGGGCAGGGATTTTTGAGTTACAGTGGGTACAAAGTGAGCGACGGACAGACCGACCGACAGACAAAGCGACGGCGTCTGGATTCGTGCTTATCTATCACTATTCGGATCTACCAAATTCGTGGGGATTCGCAACTTTAGCTCCGTCTGGCAGCACTTTTTGTTCCACCCGGATGTCTGACAATAGTCGTTCGTTTCTCAAGACATCAACTTCCATAATACTGTGCTTTTTCAGCCGTGTACAAATGACGTTAATTTTGTCAAAAATTGCCGGCTTTGAAGGACCACCGCCCTCTAATTTCGGATTTTTTAAACATATTTTTCGTCGTTTCTACGCGAAAAAAATAGTTTATTAAATAATGCTAATTTTTTTCTCTTCACAACTTTGGCGTCGTTCAAGATCATCCATGTACAAACGACGTTATTTTCTTGGCATTTTTTACAACTTTGATGTCCTCTGCCGGCGCCTTGTGCTCCACCAGGAAGTCTCGCAATAGTTCGTTTGTCAAGTAGTCATTTTCAGCCATGTACAAATGAGGTTAATTTTGAAAAAAATTACCGACTTTGAGGAACTACCCCCTTCTCGTTTCCCTGTCTGGAGTGCCAGAGTTTTCTGTTTTTACAACCCCCTCCGTCTAATGGGTCCAAAATGAATCGTGTAATGACGTCAGTTTTTTTCGTCAGTTCTTAGCCTATTGGATAATCAAAATAAGCAAAGCGCCCTGTAACCTAAAGCCCCCAACTATCCTAAGGCCCCCGATACCATGGCAACTGCAGGTGTTTTGTCAACAAGGGCCACAGTAGGCAGAAGGGTATTTTTACGTTTTCTGACAGAAAACCATTCGACGTTATGTTTATTTTTCAAAAATATTTTTTCAAAAACGAATGTGAAACCACTCCGCGTGTGCGGTCGCCTGTCGAAAATGGCCTAGCGCTGCGCGAACATTACCCCAAGTTTATCAAAGAACCAAGAGAACTTTACTGGCTCGCTGGAATTACTAGGAATTCGCCTAGAAACATTCCCATAACTTCACATAATTTTGTTTTTATTTTGATTCAATAATTTTTTTTTTAATTTAAATTATTGCGGCATAAGTTATGTGCAAGGTTACTAGTGAAATCTTGGAGGCCTAAGGATAGATTTTAGATCCCAACAGCAGTTTCAAAAACAGTAAGTATTAACAAAACAGGTCAGTAACGCTCCATTTAGAGGTTAAAGATACTCTTGCTAGTCGTTGATGCTCCTGTTTAAAATAGAATATGATTATTGCGTCTAGCGTCAGCAGCCGATTTTTAAATCTGCATGCTTTTTAAGTTAATCTGTTGTCCTTAAATCAGTGGTAACAGCTAGCAGGAGTATTTCAAATTCAATTATAAATGCACTTGTAAATGCAACCTTAAACAGTACACCCAGTTACTTTAATATGTAGTTGGGTAGCGTTTTTTTAGCAAGTAATTCAGTAGTAAATGTTTTTTTATTTTAGTATTTTACTAGGTTTTTTTTTTATGAAAAAAATCTTGTATGTAGGCACTGATTAGGGTCCCTAAAGAGTTAAAATGTATGAGTGCTGGCATTGCTAAAAAAAGTGCTGGGTTGGTTTGAGTTCAGGATTTGGGTGGTTTAGTTCCAGCTTTAGTTAAAGAAAGTTAAAAAAGTTTCATCACTGGTAAATTTCTCAGGTAAGCCCTAAACAGGTATCTAAAGAAAACTGTTTACTACACTAATACCGTTTAGCCTTAATATATTAAGTGAGCAGCATGAAATAATACTGTGGAAAATTTTACTGATAAAAAGTTATTCTTAGGGCCAGTTTCTCAATAGCGGGTTATCAGAAACTGAAAGTAACTCGCGAGCTATAAATCCCACTTTTCTTGCTGTTTTTAAGCCAATATTTTTTTTAGGTTAACCCTGAAGTAAGGTAACTTACCCTCACCTTGAAGCCCTCTGGTTACCCTGTAATTAATTTTAACCTGATTTTTAAAGATTTTTACTAGGTTATATTGCTTGAGTTCACACAAACTCGCTTTTGAGAAACTGGCCCTTAGTCTCTCTTGTTTTTTGAATTAAATAGGTAAGTTACTTGAAAATTGGAGAATATTGATCAGGAAAAATTCTTCAAAATATAAATAGTTGCTCATTCATCTTTCAAATAAATTAAATACACAGGATCAAACACCGTGTGTGTATGTCATAACTGGTGGTTAGTGAACACGTCTATGAAAGTTGAATCATGCACTGTGAACCTGCTTAGATTTTGAAACTCATAACATAGGAAAATAAAACTGCAGATTACAAAACTTGATTTACTTTGGCTTGATACTTTTGTCTCTAACTTATAACTTAGATAACAAAACCAAACCTCTCCTTCTGTAACTAAAAAATTATTAGGCAAAAAAACTTTTAAACGGTTTATAAACAACTCAAGAGAAAATTTTTAAGAAATATTGGTTGTCCTCGCCTAAAGTGAAAAAAAATTTAGAGATAGAATATTTCTTGTTATTTTTATTATTCTTTTAGGAGCTGTATATAATAACAACATAATGGAGCAGTGGATATTTAGGCAACTACCTAAAATGAAAAAGAAGAAGATTCTAAAGTGGCACCACCCAGAGAAGAATAATAATCTATAAATTAAAAAGCCTACAATTTGTACCCAAACATACAGAGCAGTGGATATTTTGCCAACTAAAATATATAGCAAAACAAGATGGTGCTATAGAGTCAGCACCAAACAAAGAATAATAATCTATAAACCCAAAGTAAGTTTTTGCTTCTGATTTCAATTATATTTGGTAAAACTTCCTTAAATAAACAAAATTTGTTATAGTCTAGATCCGATATCAAAATTTTCTGGACCTATTTCTGAACATATTTTGAGCCTCCCCTCATCTATTTCAATTTCATTAGGAAAAACAGAAAAACTATACTCAAAGAACAAAATAGAGACCGATTTTGAAGGGGGATACTCACAGATACTTTTTGGCTCTGTTGGAAATTTCATAGGGTAATTTTCATCACTGGAATTTAAAAACGGAAAGGTCTTTTAAACGTCTTTACTATTATGTCAAAATTTCAAAAAGCTAGGATGACTGCTGTTTAAGATATTTGCTTTTAAATTTGGTATGGAATGAAGAAAAGGTTTGAACCTTTTCAGTGGATCAGTTTAAACACCAAAATTTGTATGTTTGAGAAAACAATCAGAAAATAATCATGAATTGTTTATTCCCTTTTTCATTATGAAAAGTATAACTTTAAAACCAACGCTTTTTCCTGATTTTTGTGCAAAAAATTGTTTATTTGTCGCTCCTTGACAAATATAAACTCTAATGCATGTTTGTAAAGCAATTTAAACGATCTTCTAAAAAAATATATTAAGAAGTAATTCCTAGACTACTAAAATTGTATAATGTTTTTCAAGTGTTCACCACATACTCAAAAACACCTCTGTTATGTTTTCGTTGAACATGAATTTGAATTATTTCAAACATAAGTCAAGGTGCCAATGAGCTTTTTTCCATGTTTGAAGGGAGTGCTTGATAATAAAGGTTTTTGACGGATTTTGGTAGCTAAGGGGGTCTATTTTACAAATCCAAGTGATGAAACTCTGGCTCCTTTGGGAGAACTCCAAAAAATAAAAAATTAAAGAGAAAAGTAAAACATAATATAGGGACCATAAGGCTTCTAAGAACAGATTTGACAGTAAACATTTTTTTAAATAAACACATCAAAAATGGACTATATATAAATCCATTTTTGTCGCAATATATACTTTTTTTGCCACCCCAAATATTCCAGATGGCGATGACAGTGACTTAAGGCACAAAAAATTGATGAGAAACTAGATCAAGTACACACGATTGATAGAAAGACATAAGACATCACTTTGGAGATTCTGGGCTTAACTAAATTCATTTTGGGGATTAAACAGTTTTTAGGGGTAATGTAACGAGCCTGAAAGGGCAACATAAAAAATTATTGGAGTAAAAGATATGTGATATATTGTTTAGGGGTTTTTTGGGTCTTCCAAAATTAGTTACAATTACAATAGGGATTCAGACGAGGATTTAAGGTAGTTTTAGGGAAATATATCGATTTGGATATTTTTAAGTCTTCTAAAGTTGTATATATGTTAAGATGTAATATAATTTTGGGCTGGGTCCCAAAATTTTGTCCTAAGATCCTTCTATTATCTGTAGAATTTTGTTTTATCCAAAGAATGATATCAGGGGATCCCAAAACCTTATTTATTTATTTATTTATTTCACAAGTATCAACAGCACTAAATGCCAATTATAGATACGTCTTAAAACTACTCTGAAAAAAAAATAAATAAGAAAGTTATGCAAGTACACTACTTTTTAGTAAACATAAATAAAAATTAATTATTACATTTATATGTGTCATTGATTATTTTGTAAATTAGTCATACACAGGTATACAACTTATTCAGATAATTCACATACATTCATTGTACTAAAAGTTGGTGAAAAGTCTAAGTATATATGTTTTACAACATCTAATAAAAACACAGGTAGGTACTAAAACAACAGGACTGTAAGACACCACCCAATTAGTAATATAAAATATTTAAACAAAAAAAGAGAACATACTAAAATAGATACTTATTTAAGAATATTTATGTCTTTTTAACTATTGGTTTTCAGTTTATTTTCAACTAGTTGTTTAAACTTACTGAGACTAGTTTTATCTACATCAATACTGGAGGCATACAAATTAAACAGGTAGCACATCTTGTAAATTGCTGAATTTTTATACAGGTGTGTTCAAAGATATATCATATGTCTGTATTTGATCTGGCTTCTTCTAAAATGTTTGTGTCCCATCTTGAATATTTTGAGTTTTACAAGGGTGTCAGAGTGGCATTAATCGGATTCATAAAATTTACACCTTTACCAATTAAAATCAACTAAAAAAACTGAAATTAGTCAACCATGCATGCAAAATGTTTACTTTTAAAACTGCTACTAGAACCCTTATGATACTTCTAAGAATTTTTAAATCACATAAATGGATTATGAGAACCCAAAAACCCCTGAATTGATGTATCAGATGCCTATATTTTGTTTTATTTTTTTTATTATTTATTTTAAAAAAATCAGTCAAAAAATATCTGTTATCAAGCTCTTTCTTCAATTTTGTTGTTTTCTCTAAAGAAAATATTTTTTCAGTTCATTTCATTTTTTTTTCTAATTTCAGAACCTAACCACGTGAAGCCTGATATTTGAAACTACAGCTACTAGTTTGTAATATAAATAATAAATTTAATTATGTTTTACATTGAAATATTTATTACACTCCATTCCAAATTGCTGCAGGCCAGTTTTTTGACACTGACAATGACAGTTACATTTAGCTTCTGTGTTTAGTTATTCGCCGCCATATTGAAATTGGTTCGGAGAATTTGGAATGAGGTGTGTATATAAAAATGTAATTTTTCAGCATATTTTTTAAAATTTTATTATATATAGTTAATAAATTTGCTAAAAATATTTCTACGACTTAAAAATGCTATAGTATTCTACCCATATAGTTTTTATTGTTCTGTGAATAACTAAAATGTATAAAAATTGTATTGTTCATTCTGGTAGTTTTCTTGCCTAATTCCAAAATCTGAAAATAAAAAAAATTAGAGGTAAACATTTGTCTAATTTAGCTACAACGCTTTTTTAGTACTAGTAGGGAGTGCTTTAATAAATGTTCACTTAAAACCAAAAAAGAACTCCAAAAAAAGTATTTCTGCAACCCTATCTTTACTGCAACCTTCTCTTATGTATTTTTAACTACATTGGGCATTGGTAATTAGAGTTTTAGTTAAAGGATCTTTTATTAGGAAATTATAGAGATTTTTGGACCTGTGGGTATCTCTCTTTCAGAAGCTACACGTTTCAAATTTTTACACAATAAATGATTCACTAACAGAAAACACAAGTTTACATAAAAGATAGCAAGAGATGTAACATTACCATTTGATACCTACCTATATGACAACAAAAATAAATAGGTAGTATTTCTGTGTGTGCAAGCATATTAAATATTAAGTTTTTGGATTTTATTTGAATTATTTTTTTTTGAGTTTGCAAACGAAGTAATAATTTTGGGCAAGGGTAAGGGGTTTAAATGAGAAAGGCATCAGTACATAAGGTCAATAACAGAGTTTTTACAGAAAACCTTTAATTGGATTCTCTGATGTTTCCTAGTTTCTCCTAAACATTTGTAAAAAACTTTTCATGATTTTTTCGAGAATTTTTTATGAAAGAAAACAGCCGCAAAATTTTATTTTGACAATTTTTTTTTTTTATTTCATGATTCTAATTTGTTTTCAAATCAATTTTTTCCAGATCGCCTTCCAGATTTTCCTTGTTTTTGTATATTTTTTTGTCAAATTTCCTGACCTTTTCAAAGAATAAATTTCTCAACTTTTCTCGGTTTTTCAGTTCCATACGTACTCTGACTGATTAAAATTGTTACACTAAGAATTTTAATTTTGAATTTTATATATATTTCTTTCCTACAATAAGGCATGATTTAGGAAATCTCTGACACTGCAGCTAGTTTGCTTATTGCAAGGCTTATTGTATTCCTCATTGTATATTCTTTTCTACTAGGTGGAGCAGCCTTCTTATTAGTATTTTCAGGAACCCTCCCTCCTAGACAGTTTCCTCAGGCCAGTACGCTTATTCTTGAAAGAACGTGAGGGGAATTTCGCTCACCTCACCTCACGGTCCTTTATCTTGGACACCTTAAATTTGCAAAAATATTCAGGTCCTAAATTTATTATTTTCAACTCTTAAAAAGTGCATACAGGTAGATATTAAAAACTGGAGTTTCTACAGCTTTACTGTAGAGAAAAAAATAAGTAAATGAGCCAAAGTGAGCAAAATGTGCCTCACTGTTTTTTTGTATAATTTTTTTATTCTTTACCTAATATTTTTATTATAGTCCGTGAGCCCAGACCTATAAAAATTTATGATCACCGTTGAGACTTTGTATGTGTTCTTCAAGATGTTTGAAGGGGTATTTTTAGGGACCCCTTCAAACTTAACCCTTAACTTAGCCCTTAAGTTAAGGTCCTTTCAACAAAATTTCTCAGAAATGTTTAAACTAGATAATGTGACCATGTGTTTTAAATATTAGTTTTTCAAAAAATCTGTTGTTAATTAATTAAGTTGTTTTATTTGTTTTAAACTGACATTTAATGAAGGACATATAAACCCTCGAAGACAGTGATTTTATTTAAAACCGTCCTTATATAAAAGCGCTTTTAGGTGCGTATAAACGTAGTAATTAAGGACAGCAGCATATGCTTGCTATAGTTATGGAAGGAATGGAAAAGAATCTAAAAGAAAAAAATTTCCTTAAACTAAAAATGAGTATCTAACAAGGTTGCCTTCACTCTAGTTATTTCAAGGAAAAACCAAGGGAAAAACCCTCATAAAGACAACAATACTTATTCAAAAAATGTATAGTCTACTAGGTCTTACCTTAAGAATCTGCTTTTTTTTATTTTTTCTTGATGCATTGCATATTTTTGGAAACCTAGGCACAAATAGAAGAACTTATTGTTTTTGTCTGAAAAATAAACACGCAGTCACATGGACCTAAACATAGGTTAAGTAGTTCCTTAATCTATAGACCTAAAGGTTTATTTGCGCGGTGGTACCGTACAGCGGCGGTAATGATAGCAATGCAAGTTCGGGTTACATCAACGCATCATGAGTTACACGGAAGCGAAAGTAAAAAAAAACTTTTGTGCCTTAGCGGCGCTGAATGCGAAATCAAAATAAGTAACCTATCCCCAAATTTTTGACACGGTGCTAAAAGTGCTCTGGTGTCCCACTGGGGACCAATATAAATAAACTCTCCGCGTTGCCATGGAAAACAAATGCAATGATGTAAAGTTTTGTACAAAAATCAGGTCGCCACGGTTAAATTGATTTCCCAATACAACTTATTATTATTTGTGGCGAACTAAGTATGTCATTGAATTTAGTTTGCTTTGCATATCTCAAAATTCTGACCTTTGGCTTCATTAGGCTCTAAAATTTACAATAATATTTTGTGGGATATCGGTCGCGATTCTTCAGAAACGACAGAAAATCTCACCCGTCAGAATTCTGGAAAGTGGCGATGTTTACTTATCGCCTCATTTAAAATAAAAACACGGCAACCTTCATATTTTTCCTAACGTTATAAGAAAAACTGCGACATATTTTTATTAACATTTTGTAAGTTTAATATTTTAAAGATATTCTTCAGGACTAGTTTACGGCGGAGCTAAATTGTTACTACGCGTTCCAATAAACGTCGAAAATTCTCACCATGTAAAAGGAAAGACAGAATTTGTGTGACTTTTCTGAACAGTGACAGTGAAATATTCCATGGCTATCTATGGTTTTGTATGTTAAAAGTTTTAAAGGTTTACTTACACATAAAAATATTTAAGGAATATTAGCAAATAGTCCTGACCAAAAAGCATGTAAACTTGTATTTAAAAATTGTCAAATTTTTTATAAGGACGAGATTTTCTGACGGTTTTTGAAGAATCGCGACCTTCGTGTCAGACTTTTGCCAAGTCGAGAAACAGAGCAATGCACATTTTGCCGCTGTTAATATTATTAGAGACATCAGCCAGTAGGGCGGCCATTATACTATTGGTATCAACACCTTCTGTAAGTCCATATTGGTAAGGTGAGAATAAACCATTTGCAGTAACTTTGACTAAACATTTTCGGATCTTGTTTAGTAGAATTTTTAGTATTTTTAAGAATTTTGTTTTGTTTGACTTAAAGTTCAGTTGTTACGGTATTATTTCAAAATTCGTTTTCTAGACCTGGGTTTGTTAAGGCTATCACAACTTTTATTGAATTAATTTAAATTTTAAATAAAAATAAAAACAGAGTTTTACCAACACAAACTGTTGGATTTTTGGCCTCCTCCACCAGTTCTGACTGGTTTCAGACACCCTAATAGCACAGAATATTCCAGGGATATCCCAGTACTGTGAATGTCTGAATGCTCTGGCACATTCACAGCATATTCGCAGGATGTTCCAAAAACGTGCTCCTAATAATTTTCAAGTTAGCACATTAGCAGTACATTTAAAATACATTCGTAGAATATCCTACCTAGTACATTCAGCGAACATTCTATGCAGGATATTCCGTGAATGTTCTGCCAATCTTCATAAAATGTCCTTTCTTTTTTAGATATGGACAGCACATTCAAAAAACATTCTTACACATCCTGAACAGTACATTCACCGAATATTCTATGCAGGATATTCCACGAATGTTCTGGTAAGGTCTTAAAAATGTCCTGACATTTGCACATTGATAGCACATTTGGGAGATATTCTGGGAATATCCTGGTTAATACATTCAGTGAACGCTCTAGTCAGGATAATCTACCGATGTCCTACCAAAGTTCTAAAAATAGCACACAATATTGTAACGTTTTTTATTCTAACAGCTGCGGTAAAAAAATTTTTTGGGATATTTTTATCTGTCGCTGCAAGTTTTCTTTTTATTAAAAAAAATACTTTATTTCTATTTACAAGAAAAAACGATTTTCTACGATCATGCTTACCCAGCAGAATTTAAGATTTTATTTTCTTGAAAAAGCTTGTTGGGGTAGGGTAATATTTATTTCCAATAAAAAAATAATTATGAAAATCCGTTGAGCCGTTCGCGAGTTATCCTGTATTGAACAAATAAAATAATCCCTTTTCACTATCGTTTGGAAGGATTCGGGGAGGGGGGTAATATTTTTATCCCATAAAAAAAGAATTATGAAAATCCGTTTAGCCGTTCAGGAGTGATCCTGATTTTAAGTAAAAAAAAAACAATTCACGGTGCTCTTCTACAGAAAAAAATGTCCAAAAGGTTATACCTCGCTAATATATAATTTCTCTTATAAGCCCCTGTAGCGCAAAAGGTTAAGTCGTTGGGAAAGTGTTGAAAACTTTGTTTTAAAAGTTTTTAAATTTTTTTAGGGTGTCTTGTGCGGACACTTGCTTAGAGGATTGAAGGGAACATTCAAGGAATGTTCCCAATATACTAGCTGAACATTCAGCGTATATTTGTAGAATATTTTTGTGCTATTAGGGCACAATCCATCCACCTGTCGGGCTTTTTACTATAACGAATCGATAGCAAAAAAATGAACTTTACAAAATACACCGGAGTACCACAAGAATACATACCGGGTGCGACTTGAAGACTAGACGCAGACACGTGTTTCACTCTTGTTAGAGATCATCAGTGTGACATAAGTTTTTATAGTCGAATAATATGCACGATCAAATCAACAAGTCATGGATAAATGTTCGGCAAAACATCACATCACATCACAGAGTGATTACCATTTAGATCCCCCCCTAGGGTTAAAAACACTTCTTTAAATAGATTTTTTTTTCCTAAATCCAACAAAAGATTGTGTTAAGATGATTCTTCACTAAACAAAATAATTAAAATTATTCTTACAAATCAAAGTATGTCCAAAACTCAAGGAAGTTGGTATAAAATGCTTAAAACCAACAACTTCACTTAAACTTAGGACCTGTCTAAAATAGGCTAGATCCTTTTAGTAAATCCCACTGTTAATTTCTTATTCTGTAATTTTAATTTTGACTAAAACTGGATTTTAATCTAAGTTAATACAGTGTTTGTACCCCTTAGTTATATATAGTCTAAAACGATTAATGTATCTCTAGCGATCATGGTGGAATGTACGCATTAATTATAATAGAAGTTCAGGTGAAATAGACAACTGGCTGAAAGTGCAAAGTAAGTATTTTAAAATCCAAAATAATTTGATATAATTGGTATAGAAATACCGTACCTTCCAACGATGTCTTCTCTTGGAGTGTTTTAAGGTTTTGCGCTGAAGACCCCATAACAACGGTGATCTCGATGGTGCCTTGGGTAAATCAAGCGTAGTTTAAATTTGGTCGTAAAAGGCTTCTTCTATGACATCATCACTGGTTGGATCGTGCACTTGAATAGCATTAACGTTGAAGGGTTAAGAGCTAAGTTGAAAAATTATGACTCGATCTGATATAGGAACAAAATAAATAACGAATTTTTGACTTTTCTTTATTTTTTTTTGTTGTAGTAATTTTGGCCGTCATTTTTTTTCATAATTACAATTTTTGACTAAAACTATTCAATTCAATTAGAATTTAAGAATATTTGATTGTATTTTATACTTCTATCAATACTAGCTATCCCACTATTTTATCTTGTAATATTCAGGAATTTTTTAAGTAGTTTCATCAGTCATAGGTATGTATGTTTGATTAAGATTAAAATTATTAACGAGTTTCACTCGACCATTTATTGCAAGTTTTTTAGAAACTCAATGCTAAAAAGAAAGAAATTAGAGTAAACCTTTAAACTGACAAATTTTGTATCAAATAAATAAATAAATAAATAAATAAATAAATAAATAAATAAATAAATAAATAAATAAATAAATAAATAAATAAATAAATAAATAAATAAATAAATAAATAAATAAATAAATAAATAAATAAATAAATAAATAAATAAATAAATAAATAAATAAATAAATAAATAAATAAATAAATAAATAAATAAATAAATAAATAAATAAATAAATAAATAAATAAATAAATAAATAAATAAATAAATAAATAAATAAATAAATAAATAAATAAATAAATAAATAAATAAATAAATAAATAAATAAATAAATAAATAAATAAATAAATAAATAAATAAATAAATAAATAAATAAATAAATAAATAAATAAATAAATAAATAAATAAATAAATAAATAAATAAATAAATAAATAAATAAATAAATAAATAAATAAATAAATAAATAAATAAATAAATAAATAAATAAATAAATAAATAAATAAATAAATAAATAAATAAATAAATAAATAAATAAATAAATAAATAAATAAATAAATAAATAAATAAATAAATAAATAAATAAATAAATAAATAAATAAATAAATAAATAAATAAATAAATAAATAAATAAATAAATAAATAAATAAATAAATAAATAAATAAATAAATAAATAAATAAATAAATAAATAAATAAATAAATAAATAAATAAATAAATAAATAAATAAATAAATAAATAAATAAATAAATAAATAAATAAATAAATAAATAAATAAATAAATAAATAAATAAATAAATAAATAAATAAATAAATAAATAAATAAATAAATAAATAAATAAATAAATAAATAAATAAATAAATAAATAAATAAATAAATAAATAAATAAATAAATAAATAAATAAATAAATAAATAAATAAATAAATAAATAAATAAATAAATAAATAAATAAATAAATAAATAAATAAATAAATAAATAAATAAATAAATAAATAAATAAATAAATAAATAAATAAATAAATAAATAAATAAATAAATAAATATTTGCCTCTCTGGCATTTATCCGCATTTATCGGAGTTAACATAACATAATTTGTACATTTCTGATTTCAATCAACTTTAAGACTAGTCTGGACATTCTTAGCACTTTTTCATCACTTAAGATCTGAGAGCTTGGGCTTTTACTTCTCCAGTCGTGCTGATGATTTTTCCTGGTGAAGATAAAGAGGTGGTTTTCTTTTTGCCTTCCTCATCGCAGTATTAAAACCTCTAAGAAAATCTTACGGCTTTAACTTTAACATAGTTATGCATCTCCTTTTTTAGTGTTCGTGCTGCTCAAGGTGCAGCGTTATTAATAACATTGATAAAACGCTTTATTTTTAGATTAGACTAATCTTAACTAAAACCGTTGCTGTATTTTAAACAGTAAGTAATCAATAATTTTAAACATAGCGCCTATTTTAAATTTTACGCGCGACCAGAGTCAACGCGATGTGTGCAGTTGACTACACAAGGGCTAAACAAATTTTAATTCTAAAACTAATATAATTGCCTGGATCCAACAAATTTAACTACATTCTTGTAGTCCTAATCATTTAATAATTTTGTTGGTGATATCTTTTTTATTGTTATCATTATTAATTTCTTTTGCATTTTACTATAAGGTCGTCACTCTCATATTCAGTTACTGAGGCCATCTGTGAGCTCGATTCACCTGTGTAGCAGTATGTTCGGTACTCTATGGTAGCAGCATCGCGCGCCATTTTTTAATAGAGCAAGTGTTCAAGGTATACATTATGATGGATAGGTAACCCTCGCCATTTTTTGACAAGATGTGCATTTTCTCGTCCTGAATACGAAATGGACAATCCTGTACCTTAAAATTGTGGACAAGGGCTCGGCACAACAATTCAAAGGTGAGCAATTTAAGAGGGGTAGGGTAACCTCCACCATTTTTACATATATGATATAGTAGTACCCTTAGACCAAAAATCATCTGGTGTGCCGGACCTCATTCATGGATAAGAGTTCAGTACAGCACTCTAACAACGCCCACTTTTGGTACACCAGGTGATTTTTGGTCTGGTGGTACCACTACATAATACATGTCTCCAAAATTGCCAACCTTTGGATTGGTATGCCGAGCCCTTATCTAAAATTTTGAGGTACAGAATTGTCCATTTCGTATTTATTCGTAAAAAGGGCGAGGGTTACCTATCCATCATAATTTTTACTGCAAACGCTTATAAGTTCCTGCTCGAGTAAACGTGAACCATAAAAATCAGCTCAGACAAGCCACACCCCCTTCGAAAGATATTCGAGTTTTGATATCCTTATAATTTCGAACTAATTTTGAAATACTTTTAAAAATTTTGAATCACACTCCTTCTTGGTTTGTGTAATATTCAAAAGGGGGGGTTTGCAGCCGGACGTCAAGCTGCACCTCCCTCATTTAAATCGTAAAGAAAAATGAGAAGGAACTATCACAAAATAAGAAACTAATTTTGAACTCCTACCACACATATTAAAAAAAAACAGGAAGGAGTGTGGTTCAAAATTTTTAAAAGTAGGTCAAAATTAGTTTGAAATTGGTTCGAAATTATAAGCATACTAAAATTCGGAATAGCTTTCGGTTGGGTTGGGTTGGGTTGGGTGTGAGGAACTTGGTATTGAGAAGGGTCTCAATTTTTCTTGCTCATTTATAATTTTGACCACCCGCACCACAATTCTCTAATCCTTTTGTGAAAGTTTCTGAGCTTTTGAAAAAGTTTTGGTGATGTTTTGGACCGGCAAGCTAAACTTCAACAGTGGGATTTACTAAGATCTAAAATAGTACCCCCCACAGGTCTAAATATTTACACCTGTGGGGGGCACTAAATTTTAAAACCAATTTTCAAAAAACACTTACCCATACAGAAAAGACACAAAGTTATTGATCATTTTGTATTTTTATTGCTAAATACCACTGAAAAACTGCTTTTTTGTCAAAATAAATTCCATATTTTAGAAGAAAATGCCGTAAAACTAATTTGTTTTGACAGGTTTCAAAATGGTAAATGGTGAATACGCCAAAATTTTGGCACATAATAGCTTCATAATCCGTGTTTGAGGTTATAAAATTGGTGATTTTTTACACCACCTCTGGAGGGTGGTTTAAATTTGTAACCCTCAGAAAGGATCGTTTTGTTTAATTGATAATAAGTTCGTTCATAATTTTCCTAAGTAACCGTTTTCATAAGGATTAATTTACCTTATTTAATATCCCAAGTTGTTCATTAATCAATAAAACACCTCCAATTTTGTCCAGAAAAACGCCATCTTTTGAACCCGTTTTCAGCACTCAAAATATATTTATGAGGGCACTACGAGGCAAAACAAACATAAGTGAAGGTCACTGATTATGCACGAAAAATATACCAAACAAAAAAAACCCAAAACAACTATAATAATTCATTTAAAACTGAAATTAAAACATTGAGGTTATCTAAAAGCTCACTCAAGGAAACTTTTCTTACTCAAAGCCCACTCATTTTAAAGCTGTAGCTTTCATCAGTAGAGGTTGGTGCAAGCCAATGTGAAAGCAGAGGTAAAAGATCCGAACTCGCTGTTTGTGATTGAATGCAGCGCTAATATTTTTAAACTGACATTTCGACATGTGAACAAAATTTGCATTTAAGTTTTTTAATACATTTCATAAATAAAAACACCTTTTAAATAAATACAAAATTAATCTACTCCTTATTTCATTATTACCCATCTAAATCTTTGTGTGACATTAATTGGAAAAATCAATTAACAAGGGTAAGTTTTAATTAGAGTGACATATAATCCCAATTTTAATTTGTTCTACAGAGTGTTTACTATTTAAACCCCGCGTGGGTTAAATTTTTTAATTTTCTTTTTTTCTAAATTGAAACTTTCTTCTTAAATCCAACAGAAGGTTGTGTTAAGATGATTATTCAATAAACAATTAAATTATGTCCAAAACTCAAGGATGGTTGGTTTAAAGTGCTTAAAACCAGAAATTTCCCTTAAACTTAGGACAGTTCTAAAATAGACTAAACCCTTTTAGTAAATCCCACCGTAAGTTTTCAGTTCTACTTTTTATCTATTAATATCTTTAAAAATTAAATATAAAAAAGGGTACTATATATTACTATATCTGATTGAGATTATTTTACTGCTAGGTTCCAATATACATAGGGGCATAGGTAGAAAATTATTTTAATCATTACACCCACACTTTCTAACCTGCAATGCTGCAGTCAAAAGTAGGGTTAGGGTGTCAATTTTTTTTTAAATTCAGACGGTTTGAGCTAGAGCCACGAAATTTGGCACATAAGCTCATCTGAATCTCAGTCAGTTGGTAGTTCATCCTATTACCTACAAGTCTACTGTACCGAAAAATATTCATAGCTGTTAACAAAGCCCCTAAGTTAAAGGCCAAAAATTTTATCGATTTCAACTAAAAAATTACATTTCACTTCTCTTTTAACCTATGTCAATATAAATGAGCCACTAGGGGCGTAGTGGACCATTTATCAATTTTGAATACTCACAACTTTGTCGTAGCCCCTAGGGGCTGCAAGGGGGTGGACTCTAATTTTCACCATTTTCACATATGGACACTTTTCGGTGAGGTTTAGATGTGCATATTAAGTGGTTTTCTGGAATATTGTAATTGCCAAAAACTTTTGCAATTTTTGAATTTGGTTTGAGATTTTTATATTTCATAATATTTCATAATATGTGTTTTAAAGTATTTTCTGGAATATGAAAATGGTGAAAATTAGATCCCGCCCCCTTACAGCCTCTAGGGGCTGTGGCAAAGCAAAATTGAGAAATGGTCGTGATGGTGCATTTTCTAAATTTAAATCGATAAGATTTTTAGCCCATAACCTAGAGGCCTTGTTAACAACCACGATTTTTTTTTTCGGTATAGTAGACTTGTAGGTAATAGTATGAACTAGCAACTAGAATTAGATATGCAGGTACATTAGTATGGAAGGTATGAGAGATAGTTTTAAAGTATTTTCTGGAATATGAAAATGGTGAAAATTAGATCCCGCCGCCTTACAACCCCTAGGGGCTGTGGCAAAGTTGGGGTTATTTAAAATTGAGAAATGGTCCACTGCGCTCGTTATGGTGCATTTTCTAAATTTAAATCGACAAAATTTTTAGCCCATAACCTAGAGGCCTTGTTAACAACCACGAATTTTTTTTCGGTATAGTAGACTTGTAGGTAATAGTATGAACTAGCATCTAGATTTAGATATGCAGGTGCGTTACACATTTTGGCCCTTGTGTGTCATAAAAAGTTACATATGTGGCTCTTAGGAGACAACAACGTTGCCGGAAGACCAAATTTCATTGGTCCCTCTTAAAGCGTATGAATTTAAGAAAAAAAATTGACACCCTAAACCTACTTTTTGACTACAGCATTTTTGGAACTGTCAACAGGTTAGGCAGTGTTGGCTCCATTAGTAATCGATTTAAATTGGTTTCGTAAAATCTTCATTAAAAGTCCCATGGAATACGCTATGCTCCCTAAGTAATAGTCCAATCAAATTCTAGTATGAAAAATCTAAAGAAATGAGTCACGATGCTACTCAAGGAAGATCATACCCTCTGTTTATTCTCTACCTTTGTTGGTATTTCTGGTTCCTGCCTTGCTGGTGGTAAAAATTATAAGAAAAAGGAAAACAAGAGAATATTCAGGTATCTAGGTATTTCTTAATTTTAAAAGAATATAAATTTTGTCAATTTTTTAATTACATGGTGATCAAGCTTAAAATTTAGACACGTTGAAAGATTTGAATTAGACCTAAAGTTTTTTTTTTAATCATTAATATTCATTGAATTTTAATAATGATCAGGGAAATTTTGATTTATATTTATTACTTATTGGTATACTTCTACTACGTAGATTAACTATACTCATAATCATCCTAATAATTTTTGAAATATTGATTCTATTTAATTGAATGATATTTAATACGTTTTTTTTTATATTGTTGCTCTGTTTTTTCTTGCATTTTTTCTAGAAAATAAAAACTATACAGCATCCATTTGTAAATTTTTAATATTCAATATTTTATAAACTATATAATATATTTTAACTAACCTTAACCCAATGCTTCCGCAGACGAAAAGCTGCCCTGCTTTATGTGTTTTCTTTTATAATTTTTTGGCAATAGTTTTAGAGAAGATAAATGCTATAAAGAGGGGCTTGGAGATTTTCTTGTTTCGAGAAAAGTGTCTTAAATTTAGGTACGAGTTTGGAAAAGCGACAGTTGATAGAAAATTTGAGGAAAATTAAAGCTTTTCAGTTGCCACTTTTCAGCGAATAACAATTATTCCCGCAGCCAAAATCAAAATCCGGCTTCTAATAATAATCCTAAATCAATTACTTGTTTAATTGTGGTTTAGCCAACTACGTTTTTAAGATTGTCGCTTTAAAAGAAATATTTTTTGAAATAAATTTTGTGTTTCGGATTTCTATTGTCTATATTTTATTTATAGACGACGTTTCGATCAGTACAATCTCTGATCGTCGTCAGGTACAAACTACAATCTATTTCTAAGGCTACGTACTTATATACTATGGGAAATCACTCAACCGTAAAGTTTAAGAAGTTGACTCCGCCCAAGGAGGGCTTCCAAATATTTGGAATTTCAACACTTGGTTTACTGAAAATTCCCTCATTCTGCCCAATAAAGGTTGTGGTTAAGTTGGTTCATTAACAAGTACAGGTTAGGAAAGAATTTCTCTTGTATATGCTTGTACATGGGACATTTGAATATTATGTGGAACAATTTTTCATTTTCATGAAGGTTACAGATACTACAAAGTTCGGTGTGATTGATGCGGTAAGATATACCATTTGAGGTAAACCTAGAGTAGTGGTTATTAGCAAGTCGAAGTTGAGCTAACATTCTTGTTACATTTAAAGTTAGATGGCAGCTGAGGTATCTGGGAGGAGAACCTGAAGTAGTTATGATATTGTAAAACACAGTGTAATGAGTAATTAAAACCCAGTTCTTCGGTCCAGTATTTAATTTGTGCTACCCAGTTTTATTTTGCGTCGTTAATGTTAACTAATTGCAAATTGTAAAAGAGTTGGGGACGTATTTTTCTGGAGAAGCAAAAATCTTTTAAAGAAATGGGTTTGGATTTTTTTCAATAATTTCCAAATAGCGAGGGCCCCAAATAGCAATGTTTTCCAAATTACAATCGCTATGTTGTATACTCGAATAAGCGACTTCCAAGAAACTGGCTTTGATTTATGCAACATGTTTAGGGCTCATTCAGTGCATTTTTGGGCTTTAGTCAGCGCTGATTCAGCCATTTCTCTGAATAGTAAAGAAAAGGAGAAAGTTACGCCAAGATATGTGTATTTGCTTACAAAGTCTAGGGGGTTGCTTTGCAAAAAGACACGATCGTTCAAACATACTAGACTCAATGCCTACTATTTTAGTTTTCTGTACATTAACTGTAAGTTAATTGGCTTTGGTATATTTTCCCAAAATTTTAGGTTTCCTACGAATGTCACTCACTGAGTCACCAAGAATGACCAGGTCATCAGTGTAAAGCAGAAGAAGCGAGTGCGTCACACCGTCAATTGAGAATCCTTGAGCTTCAAGTTTATTAAAAAAGTTGACAATATCGAAAAGGAACAGAAACAATAGAAATGGACTCAAGGACTAACATTGTAACACGCCGAATATTACATGTACACTTTTAGATAGATCATCACAATCTTTAACTGTTGCAGAGGCATTTTCGTAAACATTTTTTAAAACGTTAATAAAATTAGAACTAACACGTATGATATAAAGTTTATGCTACAAACGGACGTGGCTGATTAAGTCGAACGCTCTATGGAAGTCGACAAAAACAGCATACACTTTCTGCCCGCTCAGGTGCAAGTGGCGTTAATCACATATATATTATCAATACATTTTCTGTCTTTGCGAAACTTCGATCGAGAATCTTTCGAGAAAAATTTGAGTTAATATTTTTACCGAAGTTATAATGAAAGCAAAGGGGGCATTCGTGTCCTCTTTCTTGTAAAGTTTTGAGAAGATAACATTGCTCCAGCCAGACGGAGATGTCCCAAATGTCAAAATATTATTGAGAAGCGAGTTAAGTTGGAAAATCAAATTTTACGGCATATTTTTTAAAAACTCATATGATATTCCGTCTATGCCAGGGGTGAGTTATTTTTGTACTTGAAAAGGATGCGTTGAATTTCAATGGGCGAAACATCTCTGTCAAGAAGAGGGTCACAAGTTTCAAAACGTGGTTCAGAAGGAATTCTAGACGGGTAAGATATGCCTAAGAAATCTTCCCAAATTTTGGCTGGTAAATTCACTTGGATTAGATTTTTATTTTGAGATTTTACGAAGCACCAAAATGAACGTTGGTCTTTTATATATAGGGTTTTGATTGTAAAAGACTCGAATCGCCCTTTTTTTTTTATTCAGATTTTGTGGCAAGATATTTTAGTAGGGTAAGAGATGTGAGTATAAACTTAATATCTCTTTTTAATTGTAATTTGAGCTTTTTACAGTCAGAGTCGACCCAAGGTTTGTTACTGCAACTTGAATAATGAGGTGTTTGGTCGAAGCATACCACTTGTTGCGGCTGCCTCAACAATTGCTTGATTAATGTTTTTCTAAGATTTATTGACATCAGCAGTGAAAAGTCGAAAAGCAATTTCTGTTCAAATTCATCCTTCCGAGTGGAAATAATACTTGAATCCTAGATTGCGAAATATTCCACCTTGTTGATGTTTGATCCTGCCAGTATTTTTGTTAATAAAAAAAGGGTAAATTTTCGATTTTTTTTTATTTTACCGACTCAGGACTTATGCAACTTATTAGTAATTTTTTAAATATTTATTAGTGCCATTTTAAAGTTCTAGTTAATTGATTGCATACGTACTTATTTTTACGAAAAAAATTATTAAAATGTTAACAAAAACATCAATAATAAATAGAGCATAAACTTTTCTAATTATTTAAACGAAAAGAAATCAAACAAGGGTATTATTATAAAATAAAACTAAATGGCGCCCATTCGCAAATACTTCTAGAACTCAAAAGGTCATCACACCATTTAATATTTAATTTATAATACTTGCATATTATACATACATAAAGCCGTGTTTTATGTGTTTTCTTTTATATTTTTTTGACAAAAGTTGTTAGAAAAATAAAGAGTGCACAAACTCGACCAATATAAAACAATAAGCTGATATGACTTCGATATCGTTCTGAATGTTACAGTAAAAATCATCATTCTGTGGTGTGACTCACGCATTTTGGGAACTGTGAACGTGCATTTGAACGTGACTGTTGACGGTTAGATCTTCTTTCAAACTTTAAAAATTTGCCCTAAATAAAGTTAACTTTCTGAGACAAAAAAGTCTCCGTAAGCATTAGATATCTTTGGTAGTTCATCTTAGCGTGATTTATTGCATGTTTAACTAGCAAAACCATTACGTATAAATTAAGGAAGAATTAAAAATACTCACAAAAACACTGTAAGATTTTTTTTAAGTCGTTCAATATACTAGCTAAAGTATGTTCAAAATACTTTTTAAATGTCAAAAAAAGTAGCGATTCATAGGGAATAAGTAATTTATTTTTTCTAATATCCAACTAGTTCGTAAATCGTTAATACATTCCTCATCTATACAACTAGACAATTAAATATTTTATCTCACGACATTCTTACAAAACTCTTGTTTATTTACAAAAACCAGTTTGTTTTCAGCAATGTTACAACAAACGTAAAAAAAAAATAATTTACATTTGGTTGTAAGGCACATTTATATTATTTATTTTTTTTATTTACACTGTTCTATATATGCTAATTTTACTCTAAGATAATACTAATAATATTTCAAGTCAATAATTTGTCTAATTCGAATAATTTTGTTAATGATATAGTAAATAATACAACGTTTTCATGATGGGATTAAAACAGTATAGAATATCTTATTTTTTTTTAAACAGTGTCAGAGAAAGATGAAATAATTCCATTATGAGAACGTCATAGTATATATTAAAAAAAAAAACAAATATGTTTGGTCATTGGTAAAATTTAGTTTTAAAATGCCGTCTTTTTTTAGTAATAATAATTTTTGTTAAACATGTTTACAATTATTTTTTCTATATTTTTTCATACTTGAATACCAATATCTTTTGTTTTTTTTTTAAATTAAATATTGAGTTTTACTTTATGGCTATGATATATCTATTACTTCAGATATTTATTCTAATTTATTTTTTAAAACATAAAAATCACAATGTGTATGTTTAATATAAAATATTAATTATCTTAACTAAAAACTACTAACCGTATGAGGTATTGCAAAAATAATATTCATTAAGATATGTACAATACCCTTTGCCCAAATAGAAAATATTAATGCAATTAAACAAATATATCAACAAATAAAAAAGTGCAGAAGGTTATTTAAATTTTTTAAGAATATTCGTTTTTAGGAAAATCCAGCACCATACAAATACTTGAAACAATTTGTTCTACTATTTGGACACAAAAACTATCTATAACTATCACAATTATTTTCCTAAAGGGGTGATCCTTATAATACAGTAAAATAATAATTAAATAATTTATGGACAAAGAAAAGAAATAGGTTCTTAAGAGTGAAGTATATGCTGGCAGCTCTCCTTGTCTTCTCATTTCAAATTTCGCTTACAAGGTCATTTTTGTTCACAAATTTTAGTCCCATTTTAAAAAGTAAAGTTAAATCTAGAGTTCCGAGTAATAGTTTTTGCGTTTTGAAATGTGGATCCAAATACGGCGTGTTTTGCGTGCTGATATCTGCAAGACTACACAAAAATTGCAAAAAGTGCCACCAGAGAATCCTACATCTAATCTTTCTCTTTAAAATGGGACTAAAATGTTTCAAAAACTTCTCTGTTTGGATAGTAAAATCTGGGGTCAAAAATGGCCTTGCAAGCGAAATTTTGCATGACTGAGAGCCGGTTACCATAGAGTTAAATTATCTCGATCTATAAATCCCAGTTTTTTGCTGTTTTAAGCCAATATTTTTTTAAGTTAACGCTGAGGTAATGTAACTTACCCTCACCTTGAAGCCCTGGTTACCCTGGAGGTAATTTTAACCCGATTTTTACAAGGTTGTGTTGTTCGAGCTACCTCGCCATTGAGAAACCGGCACTAAGACAAGGAAATCTGTCAGTGAAGACTATACTCTTAAAAAGATTTTGAGATTGTCTTGAGGAGAAATTGCAGAATGGTTAGGTCCCGCCTGTAATAGCCCAAAAGTTCTTTAAGGTCTTTGAAGAGAATCCCCCCTCTGCACGTCGCTCCCTAATGCATCAATGTCTATAAAAATGTAAATAATTTTTTTAACTTTCTTGCTTTTTACCAACTAACAATAAAGTTATTTAAAAGGCTTTAATAATAATATACAAATTTTTTAAACGTAAATGGCTTTTGATAAAACCACTATTATTTTGCACGTTATATTTATAGTCCATGTGACAGGAAATCATCTTTAAAATTTATTGTTTGACCGCTAAATTATTTGTTTGCTTAAATGATTTTTTTCCTGTATTATAAGAATTTTTTTGAAACACATTTTTATTTTTACAACGCTAAATTAGAACCGAGATTCTTGACCACCCCTGGTAATTGAGCCCGCATACTAGGGTTTCAGTCGTTTGAATCCTGCACCTAAAAAAATAAGCAAATATCTCTAAAAGACCATTAATTTTATACGCTTTAACTTATTGTAATGAGGAAGGGACTTTCCTGCTCATACGGCAAAAGGCCACTATTAGGGGGACGAAATATTTTTTTTACCTTTTAAATTTATGAATATATTATTTATATTTTAAAATTACAAATATCTAGAATGCAAGAATAACTAACAAAAAACATTTTTTAAATCTCTACATGAGATATCATAAAACTTAAAAATAGTTTTGCCTGTCCTATGAAGAATATTTTTTATGCCGCAGTTACGGTTTGAGAGCAAACAATTTTCAAACATCGATTAGGCTTTGGAAAAACTTTTAAAAAGTTTTAAAAGTTTTAAAACAGAGAAAAATGGCTCAATATAAATTTCTGACAATTTAATGTTTAGAATCTCAAATTTTCTTCCCTTCCGATATCTTCCGACTCTGTAAGCCCACAAAGACACAGACATTTCTGTTTTAATTTTTTGATATAATGTAGAATAGCTTTTTTTTTATAAAATATGAAAAAATTAAGTGGCGCAAGTTTGCGCTTTTTGAGAATATAAGATTTTTCTGAACATATATCTGTAGAGAGGGTGTCAATTTAAAAACGAGCGAGAGCCGTTTCTGAGTATAATAGTGCGGTTAAAAACTCGCGATTTCCATTTTTGCTGGCGGAAAACTTCTAGGACAAAGAATTTTCATACACAGCTAAAGCAAACTCTGGTACATTTTTAATGATAGTTAGAATCAATCAGCCCCCTCTGGATCCAGAGGCGCAGGCAAAATATCATTTTTAGAAAATTAGCATGACACGCTCCAATGTACAACATTTGATATCCTACAAAGTTCTTTTATAGCTCAATCGAGAGCCAAGAAATCTATCTACTCGTTGGTGTAAGAAACATTTTTGTGGGACTTAGCTGAGTATTTCTTCTGCAGGTCAAAATAAAAAATTGAAAAAAAAATTATTGTCACTTTTTTTACATATTTTGAATAAAAATGTATTTGTACGATTCTGAGTTTGAATATTTAAGAAATATCTAAAACGTTTTGTGAATCCTATAAAACCACAATTTTAGTTCAGGCCCGCTCCATAAAGCTGAAATAATTTTTTTTAAATAGATTTTAGCCGTTTTTTAAGGAAATTTCGATTTTGGTAGTTGACTGACAATTTCCATGATAGTTCGTAGAAATCCGCATACAGGAAAATAATTTTTATAATAATAAGTTTCTGAGTAATGCCTCTCCAAACACAATATTTAATTTTTGTAAATTTTCGGACAAAAAATCTCAAATTTTACTGATTTTTGAAGGATTGTCTTTCCTTAATGTATAATACGATGCTTGATTTCATTTCATTTATGGAAAGGGAATTTCATGTCAATTCTAAATATGTACAAAACACGAAGTTAGCCTAACCGGATCTCAGATTTTGGTTTCACTTTTCTGTAAGGCACACTTTGAAACTCCGACTCCTCAAGATTGGAGAATAAACATGTGCATAAGCTGACTGAATTTGATTATTACTTTAACCGACCTAACGCACAAATATGAGCACATAAAACGTTCTTTTGTACTATTTAAATATACCTATCCAACAAGTAGGCACAATGCTCAAAAATTCAAATGGTTTATGGTGTTTCTTACATTTTGTCTACTGTAACTACCTGCATAATAATAATTTTTGAGCATATTGTGATCCAGTTTTGAATATATCTACTGCTTGTAAACTGTTCATAGGATGCAAAACAAGCGAGTGCACAGTGGTCCAGAACGTGAATGATACTATTTGATCTATTGGTCTTGACTAAGAGAATTACTTTCGATCAATATCGGTCAAAAGTGAGAGAAACCGATTTAAACCGAAGATTTGGACCAATGAGATGCATAGTAGTGAGAAAATTTGACTCCCTGAGAGCAAATTTTCTCTCGATTCAAGAATAGACCCACTAGTATCGAAACGTCTGCGTCTCCGCGTCAAAATATCGTCGCGCCCAGCGGTGCCGTATAAAAAAATTATATAAATATAAGAAAAATTTTCTCCGAAAAATGTCATCGTATATAAAGTATATTTGTCAAAAATATAGTAGCATTAGTTTTGTGCAAAATCATAAATACAAACAGAAAAAAAAATAGGTGGAAGAGTGAAATACAAAAAATATTTTAGTTGTGTTAAAACTTTGCAATATTTTAAGATGTAAAATATTTCTGGACAGATTTTTTCTAAAGATATATAGGAGAAACATTTTTGCTAGCTAGCTAGTAACAGCTTTAAAATACTTTTGATGGTATCTTATAATAATTTTATTAAAAAAATTTATAATTAGTTATTTTCTTCTTCTACTGAGTTTTTTAAAAATAACTTTTTTTGGAGAAATAACTTACCATCTTGACCCAATTTGAGTTCTTCATAAATAGTGGGATTGACCTCTTGCGAGCCTGCAGGTACGTGGAGCGACTCGTTTTTCCAACCCTGTCCTCCAGAACTGGACGAGGTTGAAATACCGCCATTACTGATTGAACCATTGAGAGTGGTTGAAGTAGGAGATTCGCTAAGGGGTTGACTGTTAGAGACCTAATATTTATGCAAAATATATTCTTTTAAATATCGTTATATCTTTGTATTCGAAACCACCCGAAAAGTATTTTCATTCGAGTAGTGATAAATTATGGGTAACTTTTAATTCTGGCTCTTTCTTTACCGGCTAGAATGAGAGGTAAAAAAACATGCCGGTAAGTTGTCTCAAGAGTAGCGTAACCTAGACAAAACACTTGACAGTTGTTGTATTACCAGAGGTGGGCAACTCATATCGCCCGCTCTTTCTCGTTGTCTCTTTTTATAATTTCCCCATTTTTGAAAGAGTAATTTGTTTTGGTTAGTAAAATAGTTGAGATAGATGTCTAAATTAATAATATTGATAATAGATAAATTATAAAAAATTTTTTGATATATTTTTTATTGAAATAATAATACTTACACACTTTACCCTTTAAACAGTTTCAATTTTTGCTGTTTTTTGGAAAAAATGGCAAAATAAAAATCATATACACGACACCAGTAAAGATGTCAGAAATTTTTATTAAACAATTGCCTTAAATTATTTCCATCTTTCTCTAAAATACTTTTTTTATAGCCTGCAGTCTGTCTTCAACGACCTTAAATAATGTTTTTATGTGTGCAGACAACTAAAGCATGGCTTTTTTAGCCAAAATGAAAGAGAAATAGCGGAAAAAATTAATTAAATTAAAAATTAAGCCATTTCCGCCAGTTTTTACTAGGTATTTACGAAAAAATCGTGTAAAAACATCGTCAAAATATCAAACTTTCAAAGATTAAAATGTCGCAACAATGAACATCACTGAGTAGAAAGGCACATAGCTATAAAAAGATGGTGTATTGCGAGAAGTGCTCTTCGTTTGAGATTTTTAAAAGTAATTTCCTGTTTTTCTTGGATTTTTTGGTAAAGGTATTAAAAAAAGTGTTAACAACTCGCGGCTAAACTGTGCTTTTTTTACTCGCTTTTTTAAATACCTCGCTATGCTCGTTATTTAAACCAACGGTTGTAAAGAAAGCACTATTTTAGCCACTAGTTGTGAAAACTACTATTTTATTTTAACAGAGAGAAAAAATGTTTTTTGGCAGTACTTTTTCTAAACGCCTAAAAGACAGTTAAAACTTGAAAAATGTGAGTGCTTTATTCTAGAAATCGAAAGCTTGGAAAGAAAGCTTGAAAATATGAGTAAAGGTATGGCATAAAAATGTCAAAAACATAATAAAAATTGCTTAAATAAAAACGTTACTCCTTAAATTATGCTAAAATATAAGCGTTAAATTACCATCATGGCTTTACCACTACTGTGGCAAAATATTTTATTGTCGGTGTATGGTTGTCAACTGTCACTGTGAACCTGTGCCAACATACAAAAAAATTGTTAAGATTTCCGTAACAACTGCCAAATCGAGTTGTTTACCTCTGATAAAATAATAACTGTCAAAAATTGTATACAGAATTTACGACCAAAACAATTCGGGTTGTCTGGACCTATCCGATTCATCTTGACCGAAACTATTTGTATTGGAACACTCACAACATACCGGCATAGCTTATGCCTCTCATTCTATACGGTATAGGGTTAGTTAGCACACCTGTGGTTTCGAAAATACGGACTCATACACTGTACTTTTACTAAATTTCATTGGTTACTACGGCAAACATACGCCTTCATTTATTTATTCGAAGAACGAAACGTGTGGATCCTCATAGTGTTGTACAGAGCATATTGAGCTTAAAACAAAAAAAAATGAACAGGTTTTGGACTTTATATAGCTATTACTTTTAATCTGGTCCCTTTTTTTCATAAATAAACTCCCCATCATTATGAACATGAGAGGACTAATCAAGTTAGAGATAATGATAAAAATAAAAGCCTAGAACACTTCAACCTTATGATAAAACCTCTTAAATGCGGTTTCTCCATTTACTTCGTTTCTGGGAATACGTCTTTTCGCTTTGCTGGTTGTGAAAGTAAAACCTAATAGTTCCTATATAATTATATTTACCTGGATATGGTCCATGTTGACCTCTCTCAGATAGCTTGGATTTTCAAAGGCGATTCCTCCTCCACTGCCCTTTAAACCAATTCGTCTGGTTCTCATAAACCAAATGGCCGCCGCAACTACAACTGCAACAACTGCTAAGGCTAGGACTATGGCGACTGCAACGCCTACACCGCCTACAAAACAATAAGATTCAACACACAACTCTTCAGTTCGCTTGGCTACCACTAATTTTATTTAAAGTTTGTTTAGTCCTGGTCCTGTTTCATTTTGCTTTTCAACGCGTTCAAAAATTTTAAGACCAGAGTTAATTAACTTGTAATTTTGTAGATTGGTAAAGAATCAAAAATTAGTGTTTTTTACAGATTTTAAAATTACCCAATAGTTTAAGGCTATTTTATATTACGTTATATAAGTCGAAATAACAACAATTTTTTTTATTGTGAAAAGGATAAATAGTTTCCGTGATATTTATTTTCTTTCGTCCAAATAAAAACCTTCTTTTCAATCAAAACTTCTACTTGCCACAGCTCACTTTCTTTTGTTTTGAGATATACTTTTTTATAAAATAAAAAAATCTAGTCACAATTTAAAAAATGCAAATGATACAAAAAATGATTCTCGCGATAATAAAGAACCCCGCTTCACCCAACTCTAAGGTGTGGGTCGACACCAACAGATTTTTTCGAAATTTTGATATGATATAGAAGCATCTAAAAGCATCACCGTTGAGACACAGGGGCGTATCAAAGAAGCACTGAAATGCATTTTACGATTTTTATGTATTAAACACCTTATCAATGCTCCTTATTAACTAAAATAGAGTGCTAATTGATTTGGAATTTTTGTTCAGTGGCGTACCACATTATTTATTTTGAAATATAAAAACTCTGCTTTTTAGAAACAGGTTTAAGAAACACGTATCCTTAAAATTATTGTTAGTCGTCTGGTTATTGGTTTTTAAAGTTATGCCCGAACAGGTAGTGTTTTGAGACTTTTGTGCAGCAGCGTACATACCACATTTTTAGTGTAAATTTTGTGATATTTAAAAAGAATTTTATCGTTTCAATAAAATATTATGTAGTCATTAGTTCATTTCATGAAAAAATATCAAAACATTATCTTTTTAGGCATAATAAACCAATAGCAGGACAACTAAAAATTATTTTATAAATACCTGTTTCTTAAAACGCGGAATTTTGATAATCAGATATTTTAAAAAGGTGTTTAAGTCCTAAAACCAATAAGCGGATCACTATAAGTGTTATATTGGAGATAAATAATTCGTACGAAAACAGCTAAATTTTTAATTTTAACTAAATAAAAATCTGAAATAAACTGTTTAGAACAGAGCCTTTTTTTTCGTTTAGTGGGCCAATATCTAATTATAACATGTATTTTACTACTTCTTTAATACTCCCTGTGTCTAAAAGGTGGACGGCACCTCATCTTAGCCCATAATGGGGCTTTCCCATAAAAAAAAAGTTACCTTTTTTTTGGAATATACATAAACATAAAGGTCCAAGAAATCCATCTAAAAACTTTTTTCCCCAAAAAATTTTGGTTTTCTATGTGAAAAATAATGTTTTTAATCGTCGATTCAGTGGCCTTACGATTTTTCAAAACGAATATAGGTGACGTCATAATCAATACAGGTGACGTCATTTTTGGCTGGTCCATTGTAATTTGTCAAGTGCAGTTTTTATTTGGACCACTGGGTTGCGAACTGCGGCCTGCGGCTAACTTTAAGTCATACTGTCAATTCGTTTTTTTAAGTGTTTTGCTTTTTTTGTTGTGATTCTTTTGAAGTTAATTTATAAAATTATAAACATTTAGTAGTGCGGAAGTTTATATTTGTTTCTTGTTTAGAAAGCCTACAAGTAATATACAACTATATATGTAGTGAATGTTATTACAAACAGTACGGTTCCTGTCTACCATAGCCCTAGCTGCTAAGAAAATTTAAGCTGGGTTTATAAGCTTAATTCGGAGACAAGAAGAATAAGAACTTTTGATTGCGATTTTTAACAGAGTGTGCGCATACAAATTTTGATATTTGGTAAGTTTTTTTAAGTAATTTTATATAAGGGAGTGTCTATAAAGAGCCGACAATTTGGCTAAATAGTCGTGAGGGTAAAGAGCCGACAATAATTATTTATTATGTGTTTCATATTTTCATATTTTTTTAAAGTAAATTAACCCAACCTAACCTAAACAGACTCAAACCAACTTATTAAAAGCCAAAACAACCCAAACATTTTTTTTGTGCCAAAAAAAGATGTAGGGGTTGTAGTGTGTTTTTTTGGGCTGTTTTGGCTTTGAATAAGTTGGTTTGTTTAGGTTAGGTTGGGTGAATTTAGTTGGTTTGAGTCTGTTTAGGTTGGGTTAATTTAGTTTAAAGTGTGTTTTTTTGGGTTGTTTTGGCTTTTCATAAGTTGGATTGAGACTGTTTAGGTTAGGTTGGGTTAATTTAGTTTTTAAAAAAAATGAAAAATACATAATAAATTGTCGGCTCTTTAGACACTCTCTTTATATAAAGCCGCTTTCTGACGCATCGTCAAAAACCACCATAAAAACTCAACCCCAGATCCAACAATTTTCATGCTTGCTACATGTCTATTAGAAGACAGAATTTTCTCCTAAAATCTATATCTTTTGATAGCTTTTCTTATTTGCTTGCAAAAGTGTAGATTCATACTAGTAACATTATAAAAACTACGTTCTGGTATTGTTTAAAATCTGTATATTGGTACAGCCAACGGGTGAAATGATCCCATATTTTGTACGTCTCCTGGAAAAAGTGTCCATATTCCAGTTCTTCCTGGGTTTAGGATAAAATGAAACTCATAATATAGGAGGCCTGCAAGTGCTAAAATATAGTTCCTGTCAAATATTTTGTGCACTTGCTGGATTGGTTCACCCCTTGGGTACAGCCATGATGGTATTTTCAGACTTCAAATACAGCTATCTATTCCAAAGCGATAATATTCTGTTCTTTTAATTTTTTTGCACTTATTTTAAAGGTTTCAATATTTATATTAAAAAAAGTATTGATAAAAAGATTTTTAAAGAGAGCTGTAGGTAAGTAGTTTTTTAACTTTTTGAATTTTGTTAAGATTTTTTCTTGATTTTTTTTTAGAGAATATGGCTCAGAATATGGAGAAGGGATTTGTGAAGGGTGATTCTAACAACTTACCCAAAGTGGATCATGAGATGATTAATTTATATTATTTGGATAATATGGATTTCTTTAGCGCTGAGATGAAGAATGTTAAGACTGGAAAGTGAGTATGGTTTAACTGCGCACATTAAAAATCCAAATTGTGTCAAAATATATGAGTAGACTGTTAAGCATTTGTTATAAAAACCTTGTCAAGTGACTTGAAATATGATTTTGGACACCCTGTACATATTTTTTTAAATTTAACTTTTTTTTTCCCGATTACAAAAACACAAACCTTGTTACTTTTTTATGCCAAGTAAGAAGAAGCAAGGTAACTTTTTGAGAAAGGACCTCAGCACAAGTAATTTAATATATTTATTTATATTTATAGGGAACAGAAACCCCATTAAAATCAATACCTTGTCAAAAGAAAAAAAATTTACATAGTCAACACTGAATACTAATTAATAAATAAAGACATGAAATATAGTATAGTAGGAGTTATAGTATGAACAACGCAAAATATTTGAAAACAGACATACAACAGTATAAAATTTAACTAAAAAAAATATTTAGTCTGATAAGATTCTTTTTGTTAGTCTTTTTAAGGAGTTAACAGATACATTAAAAACATTAATAACTGGTTACTGAGCTAAGCAATAAAGTTCTTTCAATAAATTATTTTTTTGTCTATAGTCAGTTGTATGAAAAGTAATGTGAAAAGTATGATGATGTCTAACAGTCAGTTAGACCGTTAATTAATTTATGCATCAAACAAATGTCAGTAATTTTTTATGCATCTCTAAACTATCAAGATTGAGCTAAATTCTGACATGATGATAATTTAGTGCTACATTACCATCAAATTTCTTTACTAACACATTAGGCTTATGACGGTAAAGTTTTTTCAGAAAAATGCAATGTTAATTTCGAGGTTAATTTATATACTTAGAAAAAGCTAGTTTAAAAAAAATACAAAAGAATGTCAATAAAGTAAAAAACTAAACTAAAAATAAATATTTAAAATTTTGGGTTTAATAAAACCTGATGACTAGCTTATTAAATCATTCAAGTATCTTTCAAAGAAAATCCCAAACATTTAGTTAAAATGACTTTTAAAACAAAACATTATATAATAGTCAATTAATTTGTTGTGAAGAGGGTGGAATTGTAGCAGCTAGCAATTACATTTACGTTGAAGTCAGATCTGTAGTTCTTGAAATATTCAAGGAAAATAAAATATACTTTTAGCAGCTAGCAACACGTGGTTTTAATATTTAGATAGATAATTACAGTTCCAACAAAAACTATATCAGATTTGTAGTTTTTCAGATATTCAAGGAAATATTGGACTCAACAGGATTTCTTACTAGTTTTGACCAAGGTTTTGACCAACTTATTAAAAGCAAAATATAAATGACAGTAAATAAGTAATTTATTACAGTTACTATATTTTAAACATCCTGGATTTTTTTGTAACAGTAAAAAGCTGCAAAATGTGAAGATAATAAAAAAGTCATTTGTAGGTACACCTAAAATTTTGCTATAAAATTTAAAAGAAAATTTTAGAAAAGCTTTATCAGAAATAATTAACCACAGCTGTAAAATCTGGGAAAACTATTTTGAGGTATATAACTAAGACAGATTTGTCTCAAGATTTGTAAAAATATAAAAAAAATTGTATTTTTTTTATCTTATATTTTTAATCTCAAAGAAGTTCCAAATTTCATTCATGTTATGAAAAATATCATAGCATGAAAAATTAACAGCTAATGAAGTGTCACCACATGCCATTCAGTGCATTACAAAAAAAATATAATTTCTAAACTTTTGCCATACCTAGAGGACTCATGGTATGTAAACTGGACATATGAAGTTTTGTCTATCTATCAGTTATTCTCGTGTCATATGAGAGTTGCAATTCTACGTGTATATGAAATTATTTTTACTTTGTACCTTAAAAATGTACATAAATGTACATGGTCTGGTTGATTTGGTGTTAAAAATGAGATGATTGGAGGCTTAAGTGTTATTGTTTATTTTAGAGTTACGAAGGAGGTCTATGGTGACAAGTTAAGAGAGAAGGAGATGTTTGCACAATCAAGGCGAAAATAACTCCGGAGCACAGAGTAAGAAATACTCCTTATACTGTGGAAATTTCTGTTTATGAGAAGGAGGAAAAAGTGCTGCATTCTGAGTGCAAAGATTGTTCTGCTTCTGCAGGTAGTTTTAAAAACTTTTGAAACTATACATATTTTACATTACATTTAAAAAAAAATATTTGGTTAATCTCTTTTTAAAGTCTTCTTAAAATTACTTAATAATTGTTATTATTTACATTTTTTGAGAAAAAGAGGTAAAATTATAACTTACAGAATAGCAGCTGCCACTGTTTTGCAATTACACCTGGTAGGAAAATTATATCTTTAAGGTATCCAAACTTACAGAATATTAGGCGCTGCTCTTTTTTTTGTACATATCTGTGGTGGAAAATCCAAGTAAAACTGCTTAAAATTTTTTAAAAGTTGACCTTTATGCATAGAGTTTTTAGAGCATACCAACACAAAAAGTTACGTTTGTTAGGACAAAATGAGGAGCTATGAACATTGGAATAATTTTTTTAGACATTAAAAGGTTGTATCCCCAAACCATCTCCGAGACTTGTTTAATTATCAAATTTCGGCGTCATTTCACATTTCTCTGGTGGGGGGCATTCCTAACTTCAAAAACAAAAATATGAGCGAAACAAAAACACTTTATTTATACCAAAATAACTCAAATAAACATGAAAGACCTAAATACAAAATTTCTTAATTGGTGCCTGCCTGTCTGTCTGGACAACGATGACTGAAAAGCCACTAAAGTTAACCGATTTTGATGAAATTTGGCACAAAAATCCTTTGGAACCAAAGAATGAGCTGATTAGTTTTTGATGAGGGTGAAGATTGTAAAGAGGGTAAGAAAGGGGGTTGAAAATCATAACTCACAAACCGTATCAGCTAGCAACACACATACAGTTTTCACATTAAAAGAAATAATTATATTTTCAACAAAAATTAGCAGATCAGTAATTTTTGAGATATTGAAGAAAAATAAAATTTATACATGCCTGCTGGTGCCATGTTTTAAAAAATATTTTTCTGGTATTTTCTAACTATGATGTATTTTTTGTACCAGTTTCTGTTAAGCTAGGAACACACAATGCAAATTTAGTTTTCACAAGATAAAAAAAGACGCAAGCAGAATGTGTCTCCTTTTAACCTGTTATTAGAAAATTTTTAACTGTTTTTAACTTTTCTTTTTTGATACTTACAGGGGGCTGCAAGCATGCCATTGCTGTTCTTTTTTGGCTTCACAGAAGAAGTGAAGAACCAGCCTGCACCTCTACAATGATGTTGGAAATGCCAAAATGGATTTGCAGTCACTTAAACGAAGACGTGCCAGCCCTCGGACCAAAAAGTCATAATTATGTGTCTCAATTGATGTAAATCTGCGCAGATAACAAAGGGGTAATATATACACTTTTGCGATCTGAAGACAAGTACACCTATATCGATGTATACCAGCTCTGGTTCAAGTTTAAAACTGCAGAGAAAATGGACCAAATGGAATGTTGACAGGTTCATTAATTACATGCGGTCAAATATGAGCGATTCCTTGTGTGTCGAAGCTGAAACGGATACTCGACTTCAAGCCAATTCTCCATTATGGCACAGCTTGCGATTTGGCAGAATAACGTTAACTGAGGCTATTTTTGGCGCTTCTAAACACCTGGGCACTGAGGCAGTGGAGGCTTGTACCTGAGAAGCCAATACCCATGTTTTGGTGTGGTGTCTTTTTGTTACATTAGTGGAGAGCTGCTACACCGATTTTTATAAAAAAATTTACAAAATATCTATGGCATCAAGCAATGAGTTTTTAATGGTCGTGGGAGGTTGGAAAGAGGGTTGAACTTTTAAAAACATCCTTACTTACTGTAGCTGCTAGCTAGAGATATTCAAGAAAAGGTTCTTTGGGCGATATATGTGTCTGCTAAAGCACTTTAAAAAATCCGTGTTTGTTTAATTTATATCTGCGGTTTTTTTTTGGTTTTTTAATGTTTATATTTTTTTAAAGTCTCATTCGTTACTTAAATATCTGGTTATAAAACAAAAATTTCATCTCAAAGTGCCATAAAAAATGTAGATATCTCAAAACGCGCATACTTACAGTAATACCAAAAATATAGTTACTACCTAAACTAATGCAAAACATTGAGTTGTTTAATAAAACGCGGAAATTATTTATAAAACATGGATTTTTTTTTGTGAAAATCACAAAAATATATGATAAATTCCAAAAAATGTTGTCAGCCTGAATTTTTTTATCTCTGTAGAAAATTCAAAGTGATAGATCACAAATGACCCCCAAAGTGAAGTACCGTTATTTATCAAATCTTGCAATGTTTTATGTGAAACATTGTTTTTCGCCAATTTGAATAAAATTTTTTGTTTCATGTAAACCTTTTATAATGTACAGGGTAAATCAGATATCGTGATTAAAATTACTACTAAAGACTTAAAATAAGTGTTATAAAACACTTTTATGAAATTTTCGTTATGATTTCTGTATTGTGTATTTTGACTACGACAATAACATACTAAAATTTTATCCAAATTGGTGGAGCACAATTTTTTACAGAGGAGTCTTATGACAGGACCATCAAAAACTTAAAAAAACTGTTAAGAGATAAAACCTCAATGTAAGGTACCGCCAAATAAATTATAGGTTTTTGGTATTGCTAAAAAGATCTTTTGACAAAGATTTTGCCAGAAAAAAAATCTTCACTGATTGATGTTAATACATTGTTTTGATTCCCTGTACAAATCTTGGCATAATAAAAACCGAAGACAGGCTGTTAGGATAAAAAATTGTCTCTCTGAAGAGATATTAGTGAAGTCTGGAGTACCACAAGGGGACCTATGTCAACAATTCTTTTCATTTGTTTTATTAATGATATTTCAAACTGTTTCTGTTGCTGTATAATCCTTCTATATGCAGACGATTAAAATATTTTTAGAATTGTTAAAGATTTTAGGGATTGTGAAAGAGTGCAGAATGATCTCAACACTTTTTCACAAAATTTAAAGACTTAAGAGTATTATTTGACCCAAGCTTAAGCTTTAAAAATCACTATAACTTTATCTGTATCAAAGCTTTTAAACTACTGGGTTTCTTAAAAAGGAGCCTATCTGAATTTAAAAATGTAATCTGTTTTAAAAATGTTTATTGTTCTCTTGTTAGATCAATATTAGAATATTGTAGTTCCATATGGTCCCCATTCTATAAATGTCATGTAGAAAATCTGGAAAGGGTATTGAAGAAATTCTTACGTTTTGTAGCTTTCAAACTTAAAATTCTATCTGGGGAAATAGTTTATTGTGATGTTTTAAAATTTCTAAAGGTCACAACTCTTGAAAACCGTAGAGTAATGTCTTGATCTAGCTTTTCTTTTCAAGATTTGTAATGCAATGTTTGATTCTCCTCAATTAATACATAGAATTGGCTTAAGGGTTCCACAGCGGAGTACAAGAAATAGGAATATTTTTAACTTAGAATATTATAATACAAATTACAACCTTAATAGACCTATACGAAGAATGTGTAGCTCTGCTAATAATGTGGATATTTTTTCGACCTCTCTGGATTCCTTCAGATATAAAATTAAAGTTTTGTATATTTAGAATAATAAAAAATTGTAGAATTAAAATAGTACATTTATTTATTTTGTTTTATTAATAATTTACTATTTTCTTGTGTATCTAACACTCCTTTTGTTTAAATAGTACGTATTTTTGACCATATTATTTAATAAAACTATTTAACTATAGTCTTGATATTTTTTTGTCCGCCTTTAAAAGCTTGAGTTTTAGGATACATAAAACATGGTAAACGCTCTACAGTAGGTATATTTATTTCTTACAAAACAAAAGAACAGGCAATGATTTTATTTCACTTCACTTATTAAAAATAAAAATTATATAAAACTATTGTAATATTAAAAATGACAATTTTTTCCATTGAAGTCTAAAAAAAGATTGAAACAATTTCAGACAGTATAAAACCACCAGGCGCCCACCCCAAACATCATTTTGAATCACTCACAAATAGGCATCATTCCGCACTTGTACTTTATTATAAGTCATCTAATATGGGTTTGTCCTGGCGATGGCGTGTTAATATTTCCAATAGGAATATGCTCCTAAGGCAATTAAAACAAAAGAGAAATAAAAAAAAGAAGTTAAAAAAAACGCATCCAATTTTGAATTTCGTTTTTCCACCCAAGATTTTTTTCGGTTGAAAGTTATGAGAAAAAAGTCTTCTTGGGTGTTTGCCAGACATCTGTTATTTGACGGCTCATATGTCCTATCATATAAGATCCTCATAGAATTTCACTATTTTGACCTTTGGTACAATACATTAAAATACGGTTACATTTTACAAGTTTTTGTGCAGGGGTTCTTTCAAAAATTTTGCTTGTGGCTCTATAATGGCATTAACAAATGTGAAAATAATGTCATTTTTAATATCATTTTTCACAAATTTTCGTCTGCAATGCATTAGTAACTTGATTTTCCCAACATCTAAAATTAAGACGAGATTCGACCCCAACCCAGTCCTTGGCAGGTAAACTAACCCAGAAGTTTTTGGTTTAAGAAAAATTTGGGAAGAAACATTGACTCTTGCTAATCAATGCATCTCTCTAAATTACTTGCTATGAACTTCTTAAACTTCAAAAAAATTAACCCTGAGGCAATAAATTTAAATATAAGTTTAAAAAAATTCCACTAAACTTGAAGAAAAAATATTAGAAAAAAATAACTTGAAGTGATTTACCATATTTTTTCACTCCCATCACTGGAACTAAAAAAAAGTTTTACAGAAGTTTTATACGTCCCTAGATTCCTATAAAGGTGGGGAGGACTGACCTTATCAGACTTTTCTATGTCATAAGTGGGAAGTTTGGCTCGGTCAATTTTAAATAAATCTTTTCTTTCCAGTTTTTAAGCAAATCAACAAAAGTCTTATTACAGAATGAGATATAAATTCCCAATGTCTATAGTGGAGTTAAATATAAATAAAAAAAAGAGTTTTACCAACACAAAACTATTGGATTTTTGGGCTCCTCCACTAGTTCTACCACTGACTGGTTTCAAACAAATTCCCACTATCCATAGTAGCCATCATTTCTCATCCTGTTATCTATAATGTTTTGCCGAGCATTTGTTCATGATGGCATACCGATGATCCCCAACAAGGGTGAAACACATGTTTGCGTTTATTCTCCAAGTCGCACCCGGTATGTATTCTTGTGGTACTCCGGTGCATTTTGTAAAGTTCATTGTTTTTGTTATCGATTTGTTATAGTTGAAGGGCCGACTGGTGGATGGACTGTGTCTGAAACCAGTGGTGGTTGGTAAAACTATTTTTTATTTAAAAACTTTATTGCTATAAGAATAATGGGTTAAACAAGAAGTGAACTAAATTTTACTTGTCTTAACAGATTGTACGGGGGTTATTTTACGCGAGAACCATCAAAGGTAAAGGTTTTCCTTTGGGTGGCGATGTCTCTAATGGGGTTGTATTTGAATTTCAGCTGTGATCTTCACACACTATTGCGCCCAGCCGTGGATAATTTTTTCAGCATTAGTGCCTCTAGAGCCACAATTTTCTTCTTGGTCACAAAGGGAAGGGCAAAAATATCTTAAATTTCCAGGGGAATTCTGACATTTATTTGTTTTCACATCCGCGGAAAACGCACTTTTTCATTTTGATGCAGAAAAAGCTCGAGAAAAAATAAATACAACTTTTAACAGATTGTTTACTAAACAGAAATGACATTTAGTGACAGCTAAGCATTAAACTGAAGTTAGGAAGAGGCTGAGAAAAAGGTCACCACTCGCTACTTTTCTCGTAAAGTTAGTTGGCTAAAAAATTTTTTTGAGCGTTTTTGTAGAACTCCAACTTTAAAAAATTTTTTCTACAAAACCAAGAGTTTTTCAGAAGAAATAATAAATGCGTTTTGGATAACTCACTCTAAGGTACCAAATTCCGTTGCTTCCCAAAAATGTGGGAAAACCCCATTGGGCGAAGCGGGGTTCATTATTGTCGCAAGCATCAGTTTTTGTTTCTTTTGCATTTTGACAAAGTCTTTAAAGTGCGAGTATAGATTTTTTGTGGCAAAACTATGTACGATGATTTTCTTAAGTAGAATTTTTTATTGAAACTAGTTATTGTTGTACATTAAAAAATTGTGATTACTCCAGACCCAGATTAAAAAAGGGGTTTTGGAGCGACAATAATCATTATCTCGAAAATTACTTGTTTTTTTACATTAAAAAAATTATGGATATTCCATACACAAAGAGGTATACTCTCACCAAGTTTCGGAGAATTTCAATTATTTTTGCAAAAAAAATAAAAAACAAAAATTATTACGATATATTATAATATACGAAAGACATTTACAAAATTTGTAGATTGTAACACGATTTACAACTTTTTTATCAAAGTTTTTATTTTTCTTCGTCTTCTACAATTTTCACCACTCCTGGAGCGTCCTTAGGGATGAGGCAGTTACCTTGGGCAACCGTTTTTTTAGGCGGACAAATTAAAAAAACTTCTGCAAAAATGTTTGGCTGTTTTTGTCTATTATGTAAAACTCGCCATTACATTTCTGAAATTTCTGAAAAAGTTTTAGACAAAAAAAAAACGTAATTAAATTGAAATTCTGAAGAAAAATTCATCGCTTTCCCCCTTTTGGAGGAGTTGTAACCGCCCCCAATATAACTGAAGCATTTTAGCTCTTTAGAAATAATCTCAAAGGATATTGCTAAGAGTTTAAACTATGATAAAATAAATAAATATAGGTCAATATTTTTTAAAATTTAAGCCCACTCCCCATTGTTATTTATTTAAATGTTATACTTTTAAATAGACGGGGTTAGCGAAACTGGAGGGAGGCAGAATATTTGGTTATTGCCCCAGGCGGCCAGAGTCTTATAGAGACGCCCCTAGTGCCTTGTTTGATCTGTATTAGTTATATAAGGCTTATATATAAAAAGCATATTCACGGTTTCTAACATTTTTTTTTTATTTTAATGTCAGCAATATGTACTTACCTCCTTCGGAACTTTGACTCGCTGCTGGTGTAATATAAAGAGACTTCTCCCCCATTGTGAATTTGATTGGCTCAGTTAATAGGGAGGTACCTCTATTATTGCCAGCTTTGATGACTGCTTCGTAGGTAGTGCCATCTATAAAATTAAGGAATTATAAAATAAACTAACTTAAAATTACCAAGATAAACCAAAGTAAGTTTTATAAAATAAAAGATATAATTCAGCTCTATATTGTTTTATTAATTATTTTTTTTTAAAGTAAATGGGCTTACCTTTCAGATCACTAATTTTGAACTGCGTATCAGAGGTATCACCTTTTTGACTAGATCGATTTGGAGAGTCCACTGGTCGCCAGAATACTCTGTACATTTCCACGCTTTGAGGATTTTTGACTGGTGGATCCCACATTATGTAGACCGAGCGCGAGTCAATAAACTCTACTCTTACATTTTGGGGAGGACCTGGTATTTTGTCACTAAAAAAATATTAAAAAAATTGTACCAAACTAGTAGAAAAAATAATTAGACTTTTGTTAAAATTATTTTTCACTTATTTTTGAATCAAAAGGTTCCATTTTTACAGGAACATATTTGAAAACCAAAATATAGGCTTTTATTTCAATCTATTCCGTCGTAGATAACATTTATTTTGCTTATAATTGAAGCATACAAATTGAAAATAAATAAGACATAACTAAGACATAAATAAACATATAAGACATATCTGTAAAGATAATTATATCTGTCTCCGTAGAGACGCTTAATTTTCCTTCAAATTGAAGGTACATCTGCCGATTCTGCAATTTGACAGATGGTTGTCTTTTACATGAATCCTGTGTCATATTTTTTTAACATCATTTCATCTCCTAATTCCTAGCACCGTACTGATGAGCACCACAAGTGCGAAATCCGAATCTACGGTTACGATTATCTTTTTTGAGGGAAAGCTCGCTATTCATTGATTTTGACAAATATTATTGCTAATTGTGCAGTCAAGTCACGACTCAGGAGAGGAGAGCAACTACCTCTTTATTATATTAACTAATTCAAATAATTTATATTTTCCTTCAATAATTTGGATCACAGTCTCACCGGAAGATTTAATTCGCCTAGTCATGTGGCGCATGGAAACAAAGTTGCAAGGTTCTAATTATATCATTAATTTTATTATCTAGTACGAATCTCTAATTTTTCTACCTTAGTTCGTGGAAACAACCCATAATATGTTTGGTATAGGACAAAATGCAGACTTTGTTGTTTAAGATTGGTTCACCCCTGCACCAATCCAAGCACTTTCTGGGCACATTGGCATGCGCGCAACAGTTTCTGTGATCGGATCCATCTGCAGCGCATCTAAAAAGTTTAAAATTTATTGGTTTACATCTGGGTGCTAATTTTTGAAAGTGAGAAAAGTGAACGGTTCTGACGACCTTACTGTGTGTGATGAAAAATAAATTCAAAACAAAATATATCACGAATTATCAATTCAATTTGACTACTGTATAGTTATTCTTGATTTTTTTTTTATGAAAAATTCTTTATGGGGGCACCTATTAGGGTCCCTAGGACCTCAAATCCGCCTGCGCCCGATTTTTTTTTTAATTTTTTTAAGAGAAAAAAGGGTACCTGGGGGGGTTGTAATGTATTTTTTTTATTGTTTTGGGTTGGGTTGGATTAGGTTGGGTTGGACTGTGTTGGATTAGGTTGTTTTAGTGAAAGAAAATTAAAAAAAAAACAAATAAAAATAAAAAAAAACAACGGGCACAGGCGGATTTGGGATCCTAGGGACCCTAGTAGGTGCCCCTATAAAGAATTTTTCATAAAAAAATCAAAAATGTCAGAAAACCGTATACTGCATAATTATCTTTGGAATAAAATACATTTAAAAAAAAGTACCAAAACTCAAAAATGAATATTTGACAACTATGACATATGTCAGCTGCCAAATATCAAAATTTGAAAACCGTTTTTAAATCGATTCAAAATCGATTTGAAAACCTGTCACGCAAACTCATGAAAAAAAAGTTTTCAAAAAATATTGAAAACGAATTCAATATCCATGAAAACATAGCAATTCTTTTTAAACGATCTTGCGTATTGGTAAATAAGTATAAGTGCTAAAAATTGTTGCTGATAAGAACTTACTTCATAAGTTTATCAAAATCTTGTATACACTCAGGCTTGTCGATAACCGCATCAATATCTACATGGGAGGAACAAGCATCCATACAAACTGAAGACACGTTTTGCTGCATACAGCATTGAGTGACGTTTGTTACCTAATTGAAGAAAGAAATATTTGTTTATTTTTATAATATAATAAGAAAAATACTGAACGTTTACCAATAAAAATTTCGTAAAATCAAACCAAATTAGGTTTGAATATTTTTTTTATGATAGTCTTTTAAAAAAAAGTTTAGTGTTAATTAGCTTACTTAACTTACAAAAAGATTAAAATTAGTCTTTTACTGAAGATCTTAATTAAATTAGCGAAACACGCAAAAATATAAAGTTTTGGTTAGAGGTAAGTCATCAATCATTCATCTAAGTGGTACATCAAATTGTGTTTTATTTTAACTTTTTAGTTTAGTTAGTTAAGAGAAAAGACCATTTACAACCTACCAGTGCTAAGTTTCTGATTCTAACAGATACTGGCTGTGTGACACTTCCAAATGCATTTTCAGCATGACAGTAATACTCGCCTACATCCACATCTGTGATGCTTTTGATTGTAAGATGCATAATGTATTTGTCTTCTTCATCTTTAGCTGGTAAAATTGATATGTCATACTTCCCACCTAAAAAGAAAATATTGTAACTCACACTTTACAAAATTTCTTTTAAACTTATATATACAGTTATAAAATCTAAAAGTGGCGACCAGGAGAAAAACCCTAACGTGTAAAACGTTGAGCAAGCGAAAATTTTTGAAAAAGCAATATTTGATTTGGATTAGATTAGATTAGAATGGGGTGGTGTAGACACTTGTCCACCTCGACCTTCTCAGATCTATTGTGGTTTCTCTTTCTTCTTCCCTTCTTTGCTAGAACTACAAAAAAAGTTGCAGCCCCGTCCTTCTCATGAAACCCAGAAGCTTTGTCAGTGTGCCCTGTATATAGCTTTCTGGCCGCGGACATTCTAGGTCCCCCAGTAAGGCCCTGGTTCTAACTAGGCCTTCACATTGACATAGGACATGTAATGAGGTTTCTTCCTCTTTTTTGCAGAAGTGGCACGTAGCATCTTCTACCAATCCCATCGCATACAAATGCTTATTGAGTTTACAGTGACCTGTTAGTCACCCCACTATTTGTCTGACAAGCTTTCTTTCCTTACCAAGAAGTTCTTGCAGCGAGCTTTGGTGAACGTTCTCTACTGAACAGTTTGGCCTGTCTTTGTCCAGGCGTTTGCTCCCACAGACCGTTCGTCTCTTTAATGAGCCACTATTTAATAGATTGGTTGGCTCTGGCCTTAGCAATCCCATAAAATGGTTCAAGCCCTGTTAATTTTATTTTGTTTCCAGAGTGTTTTGGTGCTTGCCAGCCTATTTAGAGCTATTCTGCAGTCCCAAACCAGTTATGACGTCACTTGCATTGCTTCTAGAGCTTTAAGTGCAGCTTAACATCTGAATATACAACTAACGAATGAGTTTTTTCCTGTACTCTTTGTATTTCTTCGGAACAGTGATGTATGACCGCTACTTCAGCTTGGAACACCGTGCAATCGTTTGTCAGGCTTATAGAGAATAAAGTCTCATATTTTTGCCCGTATATGCCAGCTCCTGCATCCTCATCGGTCTTGGAGCCGTCTATGTACCAAATGGATTCCGCTCCGAAAGGAGGACCTCCCTCCCAGTCGGCTCTATCCGGAATTTTGTCTTTTTTTTCGAAATTGTAGTTGCAGAGCATTACGTCGCTCGGCAATCCCAGTATAGCATCTTTTTTGAGCTCGTTTTCAAGTCTTTCATGCTCATTTCCATGTAAACTGATAATGGATGCTTGACCTCGCGTTAGTCTGTAGGCTACCTCTCGTGCTTCTGTCTGAATGAAGACATTCAGAGGTGGCAAATTCAGTAAAACTTCCAAAGCTTCCGTTGAGGTGGTTCTCATAGCACCCGTGTTTGATTTAAAACTCAAGCAAAATTTTTCGGAAGTGTAAAGTGGGATTTTAAAAAATATACAAATGTTATATAAACATCCTAAAATTTTTTAAAGCAGACAGCACAGACAAAAATGCACTGCATTCAAAATATTCTACTGCACATATGACATACCTTGAATAACTGGGGTCCTTTCCTCATGACTCTTCCAGAAGATCATTTTTGGTTCTGGAGTTGATTCCACTCTGCACTCCAAAACTACTGAGTCTCCAATGGTGGCCATGGTAATTCCACTGGCTTGTATGGTTGGCTTGTCTTTAAATATAAAAATTTAGCAGATTAAATACCACTAACAATAATTTTTGTTTATTATTTAATTATAATCCAGCGTTTTTGGCAAATAACAGGACGAGAGTTTTAGGTATTTAGATCATGTGTGTGGTTGTTTGGCTAGATTAGACATGTGTGTTTGAAATTAACTCTGTATTTCGGAATTCTATTGTCTACATTTTATTTATACACGACGTTTCGATCAGTATAATCTCTGATCGTCTTCAGGTTGGCTCCGCCCAAGGAAGGGCTTCCAAATATTTGCTATTTCAACACTTGGTTTACTGAAAATACCCTGATTCTGCTCAATAAAGGCAGTTTCAAGAAATTTTAGTTTCTTCCAGTTTGACTCCTTGTGCAAAACCTTTGCTTCTGTCCACTTCATTCGGTTTTGTTTTGACCATGCATATTCGACGATTCCTGATTTTGTTGTTTCACCTCTTTGGTCTGATGTTTCTTAAGCCAGATAGTGGTCTTTTTATTTCGTCTATGTATGATTCACCACTATGCTCAGGATGACGGTCTTCCAATGGGTTCATCGCTTTCACCAGTGGTGGCTAATATCTACATGGAGTGGTTTGACTCACACGAGGTTGATACCACAACATATAAACCGAAACTCTGGCTGAGATATGTTGATGATACTTTTATTGTCTGGACCGGGAATAACCAACAACTTTCAGAATTTCTTAACCACCTAAATAACATAAAACCCACCATTAAATTCACAATGGAGTTGGAGCAAAATTTTCAAGTTTCTTTTCTGCTTGTCAAACGAGTAGAAAGCGACATCAGAACAACAGTCTATCGTAAGCCCACTCACACTACATTCTACTACAACCAAACGAGGCATAATAAGAACTTTGTATAACAGAGCCGTTCAAATTTGTAACAATTATCATGACTTGCAAATAGAAATAAGAAACATTAAGAAGGATCTGCGGCAGAATGGTTACACTCTTAAACTTATAACAAATACTATTTCTAAATTTCAATAAACAGGGCAGAGATTACAAGACCAAAACTCGGCAAATGCATTCCTTACAATTCCATACGTTAAAGGCGTATCAGAGAACACTCGAACAGTAGCGAACAACTTTAATATTAAAACAGCTTTTAAATCTAGTAATACAATTCAAAGCCTTCTTAGTAAAACAAAACCGGAGAACAAACAAAATAAGGAATGCATTTACCAAGTTCCTTGTGAGTGTGGTGAATCATACATAGGCGAAACAAAAAGACCACTATCTGTTAGGCTTAAGTAACATCAGATGAATATCCAAAGAGGTGAAACAACGATATCAGGAATCGCCGAACATGCATGGTCAACACAACAACGAATGAAGTGGACAGAAGCAAAGGTTTTGCTCAAGGATTCACCCTGAGAGAAACGAAAATTCCTGAAGCTGCCTTTATTGGGCAGAATCGGGGTATTTTCAGTAAACCAGGTGTTGGAATAGCAAATATTTGGAAGCCCCTCCTTGGGCGGAGCCAACTTCTCAAACTTCACGGTTGAGTGTATATAAGTACTGAGTTTTAGGAATTGATTGTAGTTTGCACCTGAAGACGATCAGAGATTGTACTGATCGAAACGTCGTGTATAATAAAATATAGACAATGGAAGTCCGAACACACAGAGTTAGATTAGACATATTTAACACTTTCGGTTAATGTTCATTTCAAATTCTCCGAACCAATTTCAAAATGGCGGCTGAAATTTAAACCAATAATTTAAATGAAACTGTCAATGTTAATGAAAAGATATGGTCCGATTGAATTTGGAATAAAGATGTAGTTGGAGCCTAGCAGTTTTTCGATGACTCAACGTTGTGCACCGCGTGCCAACGTTGAGTCACAACGTTTACTTTTAGTCAAACATGACCTTCTTTTGCACTAATTTGGTGGATGATTTTTTGATTGAGTCAACGATGCGATAAGTAAAATCTTTAACTGGAAAATGAACTATTTCTAACTCCATATTATTATTATTACAATATTCTGTCATATAATATGATATTTCACATCACCAATAGACGCAAACCAATGCCGAAATTTATAAACAACCCGTAGGTAATTGTTAAATATGTAATAAAAATATTAAAAAATACCTGACCTCAAAATAAATATTATTATTATATTAGACGGACTTTGGGTTTACAGAATATTATTTACCTATCTAAGGATTACGTATTTACCAAATATCTCCCTGGGCTTTTCGTAGCATAAAATAATATTGACTTACGACTAATAATAATCCTCCTAGATGCTTGCATAGGCGTTCCATACCCATTATCGGCATAGCACGATATGTGAGCCATATCTCTAGTGACATTATGAATTACAGTGACCATGTGGCGGGTAGTGTCCTGTCTTACCAGTCTACCAGAGATGTAGAGCGAGATGGTTGGCATGGGGTTGCCCATTGCTATGCACAGAATGGTCATGCTACTGCCCTCGATGATGAGGTTGATTGGATGAACAGTGGGAGGCTAAAAAAGTAATACATATAATAAATATCTAGGGAGGCCATTTCCGTACATTGAATATTTTTTTTTAATTTTTGGTGTTGACTTCTAATGGAACATAAATACAGTTTTTAGAATTTCTGTCTGTTTGTTTGTTATAACATCACGAAAATGCTACTAAACGGATTTTAATAAGACTTTCACTACTGGCTTTCTTTGAGTGTTAAGCAGGTCGTAGGTTTTATTTCATCAGAATCAATGTACGGAAACAAAAGTTATGATAATTTGAAACAAAAAAAATGGAAAAAAATCACAAGCACACGGGTATTTGACCGGTTTAAAAGTTTTGAAGAAGTAGGCGAGGCGAGGGACAAGCTATAATTTTAAACACACGAACAAAGTCGCGGGCAACCAGCTAGTTACATATATATTTAAAATCTAAATCAATTATCAACCTAGGTACCTGCAATCTTATATAAACTTATTATTTTTGCAAGAGAATGGGGAAAACCATAACAATTTAAGAAGGGCACCCCAAAAATCTTATAAAAGGTTACAAGGTGGGAGAAAGGTGGGCAGAAAATAATAGTTTGACAATATAGTATTACATTATGCGGCCCTTTACAAAAGTGAAGTGACGTTTTTTTTTTGAATAGATTTCAAGTGCGGTACTAAAAAGAAATAGCAAAATTTTAGGGAGACGGAATGGGTTTATCAATAAAAAGAATATTTTTTCTTGATAAATAGCATAAAAAACATAATTGGGAAATTGCAGATCTTTACCTCAACAAAAGCAGGATAAGCCGGATCAGTCCAAGCAATCAGGGTCTCGGATGGCATGCTGACGCCTTTATTCGTGGCGGCCTCGACATAGATGATGTATTTTGTGTTTGGACTAAGATCTTTAATGACGTAGGAAGTGATCGTAGTATTTCGAAGTTGGTAGGTATCATCTGCTGTTGATTTGTAATACATTCTAAAAGTAACAACATTTAAGGTTTTATAAAAAAATACTTATACTAACTTCCGTTCTTTGCAAGAACTGGCTAAAGGTTGGGAATAATTGCACTCTAATATTATTATATAATTTAAAATTTTTTGTTCGTCTACTAGGTACTTTTGTACGCCCAACATTTAATAGTAGTGTTAATATTCAGATAAAATTAGAAAAAATATTATTTTAAAGTAATATAAAGATAACAATTATTATTGGGCCTATTAAGAAATGTTATTATCTTAACGTAATCAAAATAAAATAACTTACTTATAAGTGATGATCTCTGTAGGATGACTAAACTCAGGCGGTTGCCAAATGATGGTCACTGAAGTAGCGCTATGTCCTGCCACGGCTAACGTATGAGGCGGTGATGTCACTGCATTGACCCACTTAGATTGATCAGGTTTCTCTAATTTAATGACCAGAATGGAGGATGGTAACGAGGTGCCATGTTGATTCCTTGAAACTACGAAAACATGATAGAGAGCGTCTTCTTCGAGGCCGGTGAGTGTTGCTGAAGTGGTGGTAGTATTTATTTGCTAAAATAATACCAAAAGTAGACATTGTGTCTGTCTTCTCTTTCGTATGATTTTTGGGAACAAGCAATTAGTTTTTATGCCCTATTGCATTGACTTTTATAAGGAATTTTGGACTGTCAGATCTTCTATAGTCAATTAAAAAAATAGTTTGGTGGATATACAATGCCTAATTTTAAATTAAAATCAAATACAGTCTTTTTGCTTCGTTCTTTTAACCAAATATGTTTTCTACTTTAGTACTTAAACTGCTTACTTGATCTAACTTAAGAAGAGTTTCATGCATAGAGGTATTGTCTACTTTTTGGTAATGTATTACATAATCCGTCACGTTGGCACCTTCTTCTGGCGGGGTCCATTCGAGCAAAATACTCGTTTGGTCCACTGATATGGCTTGCAAAGCTGATACTGGCCCTGGTAGAAGGCCTGTGCCTAAAACAACAATAAATAACTTACTTGCCGTGCACGATATAACATTTTCTTACGAAAGTGCGAAAGTGCCACTTTTCCGCAAAATATTTTATCGCACACCGTGCGGAAATAATATATTACATAAGAAGAGAAGTGACAAATTTCACACGAGTGTGAACAAGGCGACAGCCGAGTGAAACAACATGCGAGTGTAAGAAAGTTACTTTTTATCGAGTTGTGTACGCTAATTTTTGTAAAAATTGGTCTTTAATTTTGCACAAATCAAACGAAACTGCTTTTCCGCACATATATGGAAAAGTACTTTGCAATACATATGCGGAAAAGTATGGTGACAGTTAACGTCATCGTACACTTTTTCACATATATGCGGAAAAATGTCTGCACACGGGTGAAATTTAACGTTTTCTAAGGATGCAGATCGTGTGAAAATCCATAATTTTCATATGTGCTAGTAGGAAAAAGTATTTTCACGAATAAAAGAAGAATTCTCGCAATTAAAATTTTTTTCGGTGGGCAGATTTTTTTAAAAAATCATGTAAAACAAGATATTTTTAATTTTCCTTACGCTCATAGGAAAAATGTTGTAGCTAAAGCGTGCGGAAAGCGCCTTTTCCAAACTTACGGTTTGCCCGAATGACTTTCCAGCGAACTATATTTTGAATCACCTATTAACGTTTAAAACGAGAGATTTTTTACATAATGAATCGATATTTCCTTTCTGATTTAAAAAATACCAAATACGTTATTTTGGCACAGCGATTTTAATCAATGATGACTTGCCCAGCATGTACGAGTTCGAAAGCATTGAATATAATCACCTTGAAGTAGAAAACACCTTTGAATTTTGCTTCATTTTTAACAAAAAAAAAATAGTTATATTTTGAGTACTTATAGACCCCCCAGGTTGGATAACCTGGAAATGTTTTTCACAAACTTGGAATTATTACTTGACAATTTACCCAAAAAATGCAAACTCATACTGGCTGGGGATCTCAACATAAACTTTAAAGATATTGGCTCAGCTATAACTCAAAGGTTAAATAATTTATTTCTCTCGTTTAACCTAAATATGTTGGTTGAAGATGCAACGAGAACAACATCACATTCCGCTAGTATCATTGATTATTTATGTACCAACTTTTCTGAGAGCGAAATGCGATGTCAGGTAATTGCAGCAGGTCTTTCAGACCATGATGCAATTTTTACAGAGTTTTCACTAAATACTCCTAAGGTCATCTGTATTACACAGTTCAGATGCTATTAACTCATTTGTTGATGTTGTTAATGGGTTTGTGTTTGAAAGTTTTCCGTTACAAAAAATAAAAACTAAAAAAAATTATGGATAACGCCTGGATTGAAAAATGCCTCACAAAACATGAGATCGCTACATTATATTAGAAAATTTTTAATGAACAACACTTTTTTTGTAACATATTATAATAAATTCAGAAAAATGTATAGAAAGATCGTTAAATTGGCAAAAAAGAACTACTACAAACAAAGAATAATAAACTCAAAAAATAAACTAAAAGAAAAATGGTCTATTGTAAATGAACTCAAAGGTAAATATAACAAAATATCACCGCAAACAAGTGTTCATCCAAACGAACTAAATACCTTTTACTGCAATATCTCAAAAAAGGTTACAGCTAACATTAATATATCGAAAAATCCCTTATATAATATATGACAGATATTGAAATCCATGATATTTTTGATTTCGCACCAACAAATTTACTTGAAATTAAAGAAACGTTAAAGGAAATAAAAAACAAAAAATCAAATGGTATTGACAATATATCTCTAAAAACAATCGAAAACTTACCTGATTCAGCTTTACTAGTATTAAGTGACGCCTTAAACAGTTCTTTTAGTACAGGAGTGTTTCCTGACTGTCTTAAGACAGCTATAATAGTGCCTATTCACAAAGGAGGAAGCATTGAAGACCCTTTTAATTTTAGGCCAATTTCTTTATTATCTACCGTCTCAAAAATCATTGAGAAACTTGTGAAAAAAAGAATGACAGCTTTTTTAATAAAAAATAACATCCTTGCTAGTGAACAGTTCGGTTTTCAGAAATCAAAAAACACAATTGATGCAATCTTCCAGTTGTTTGAACAGATCTACCATAACTTAAATGGGAGTGAGGCGGTTTCGGCAGTATTCTGTGACTTCACCAAAGCTTTTGACTGTGTTAGACACAGAATACTGTTAGATAAACTCTATAAATATGGATTTCAGGGCAGAGCACACTGCTGGTTTAGGTCTTACCTGGAAAACAGATGGCAGTTGGTCAAAATAGGAAATGAGGTTTCAGATAGAGTACAAATTGACAGTGGCGTACCTCAGGGGTCAGTTCTAGCGCCCCTCCTATTCCTTATCTATTTGAACGATCTTACAAAACTAAAACTGAACGGTTCATTTATTTTATTTGCCGATGATACCACTTTGCTATGGCATAGCAAGGATGGATCATGTCTAAAAGATATAATTAAAAGAGGCCTTTCCAAGGTAAAAGAGTGATGTGATGCCAACTTGCTATGCTTTAATACCAATAAAACGTGTTTCTTGACCTTCAAATTTGAACTTGAAAACTTAGTCTTGGAAAATCAAAATATCGTAAAAAAATTTTCTACAAAGTTTTTGGGCATTGAAATAGACTCAAAGCTTAAATTTCAAGAACATGTTGCAAAGTTAAATGGCAGATTGGCAAGCGGTTGCTACGCATTAAGGGTCATTTCTAATGAGTTAGATTTCCAAGCATCAATAGAGGCTTATTATGCTTTTATCGAATCCCACCTTAGGTATGGTATTCCATTCTGGGGTTTCTGTACTGGTCAACTGATAAACTCTGTTTTCTTATTACAAAAACGAGCACTCAGATACATGTGTAAAGTTGGACCAAGAGAGTCTTGTAGAACTCTCTTCAAAAAACATAAAATTTTAACAGTTTATAACCTTTTTATTCTGGAAACAGTATGTTTAATGCACAAAAAATTTTATGAATTGTTTAACCAAGGCGGCACTCATAGCACAAGACGATCAAATTATATACCTCTCCCAATCCCAAAAACAACATTAACAAAAAATTCTATATTATTCAATGGCAAAAAGATTTTCAATCACCTCCCTGGGGATACTAAAAACATTCCTGATTAAAAAAAGTTTAAAAATACCATAAAACATCTGCTTAAACAAAACCCATATTATTGTTTGCAAGAATTTTTTGATGAAAATCTTTGATTAAATTTATTTCGGGTTAACGATGCTCTACATTTTTGTTTATTTAATTCGTTTTTGGGCTCTTTGTATTTTTTTATTTTTTTATCTGTTTTATTTATGATCTTTTTATGTATATTTTTTTTTATTTTTATAACTAATTATATTTTATACGCTTTTTTGTACTTATAGTTTATTTGTTTTGAATTTTATACCACTGTAATTAATTTATGAATTCCTTCGTTTTTCACTACTAATGTTTGTTTGTTTATACTATTTTCAAACCCTTTTAATTTTATACTAATTAAGTAATTGTCGTGTTATATATTGTTGTTTATTTGTTTATACTATGTTTTTAACTTAATTTTGACTTTATTCTATTATGTAACTAATTATCATCAGTATTTTTAAACCCTTTTTAATTTTGTAACTAACTGTCGTTTTATATATTGTTGTTTATTTATTTATTTGTCTATACCATTTTTCTAACTTAATTTTAATTTTACTTTATTGTGTAATTATCATTTATCCATCCACCCATATATTTCTATTTTCTATTTTTAGCCTAGTTCTATAGTTTTCGCTTTGTCCACAAATTTTTTTTTATAAATTTTAGACAATAAAGCATTATTCAATTCAATTCAATTGTATATAAAGAACAATCTTAGTTTTAATCTCTCTTTAAAACATGATGCTAATGATAAGGTTTATAGAAATTTGCCCACAAACGACTCGAGATAGAAATAACGTAATTGGTATTTTTCAATATGGGAGGAAAAATATAAACTAGATGTCTAACTTATTCTAAAAGCACTTAAACAATTGCAAGACTTTCCTTTTAGAGTTTTTATTAATTTCTCGTATTAATTTAGTTAAAAGAGGGTTCAAAATACAGTGAGATACCCGGTACATAATATGGGCGGCGTTAAGTGCCGTTTTCACCCTTAGTGGCACGCTCGAACTCTGCAAGCGTCATTCGTGCAACTGCCACTGCGTGCGGAAAAATATCACTTTCCGCCCTTGTTAGGTAGATAACTATTTTTCCGTTTTACAGGAAAATATAAATTGTAAATAGGTTTATTTTAATTTCTTTGGGAGTTACATGGTAATAAGTGTGACAGATTGCACACATCTTTAACCGACCGCACAAGTTCAATGAAATTCGTCGCAACCCATGCACCCTCAAGAAAATGAAAAATTATACTACTAAGACCACTGGAACTTTTTTTGAGAAATCATAATTTAAAAACGTTTTATCAAAACACCAAAACTTTGTAAGTCGTTAACATCTTCAGTTGTGGATAAAATATTTTAAGTGTTACCTTCTTCGAAACACTGAACGATATTGCCAATGTAAGTGACGCAGTTGGCGGCTGTTACTCGTAGCGAATCCACAATAACTCCGGAACATAAGGAGAGACAATTGGTTGGGACCCCTCTTCTGTTACAGCAGGTACCGTGATTCCTTCCACCAGCAGCACATCTGTAAAAATAAATATACCCAAAATTTTAAAAGTTTAATATGGATTTATTGTTACAGATATTCTATTTTAACATTAAAAATTAATACCCGTGAGTGTTTGTGGGTTTTAACTTACCAATGACAAACATTTTCAGCACCAACTTATAAATATTTAATACGCAATCTCAAAAGGTCTAAAAAGCAACTGTTGTTTTTCCAGTTAATATTTACAAAGTTTTTAGTATTTTCTTGAAATCATGTATTTATTACCTTAAAAATTTGTTTTACCTTAAAATTGTGTGGAACTCTGACCCACAAACAGCAAGTCTCTTAATGTCATTCATGCTGGCATCATAGGAACATAAAGGTAGACATATGTTGCTAAGATTTGCATCCACGCAGCACTGAGTTACATTGTAGTTGCCGTTAGATTCTTCAATTTTGTCTTCATTGACCTGCAATATTTTATTTTATAAAAAACAAGTAACTTTCATACGACATTTAAAGATACAATTATCTAGCGCACTTTGAAGGCAAATACAAATTTCTTGTCGTTTTTTACCAACATCTTTTACCAAGGATGAAAAGTAACCTCATAAGATTTTTGGGCCGTAATTATTACCTATAAGGCCGAGCAGTTAGGCCGTTTTAATAAGGTTTACAAGTTTTACCATCAGTAACGCTTAAGTATAGCTTTTTGGAATATGAAATTTTAGACATTCCCGTGTTATTCAAGGCACCTTTATTATCTAAAAATATTTCTAAAGCCATATTTCTTCAGATCGTCAGTAGTTGAGAGCCTTACAGTCACCAAAACACCTTAAAGAAACATAAAAAAAATGCACTCGACACCTCCTCGAGTAAATGCCATGTCAAATTTTATAAACTTCAAAATGACATTATAAACCAATAAAAAAGATATTTAAATTATTACTTCTTAAGAACAATTAATTTTCCACAAAATTTTAGTATGGACGAATCCCAACTATCCACACAACCACAAACACTTCAAAATCAACCCTCAGCTGAAGAAAACATCAATCCAAATGAAGATTTTTCAAAAGATAGCCTTAAACAAGCGAAAATTGAATTGAAGAAAACATCTATACAATCCTCTAAATCAAGTTCGCTTAAATCAAGTTCGCTTTGTGTAGAAAAAGAATGCGTTGTACTAAAGGAAGACGTTTTTGGACGGCATACTGACGAAATTGGAGAAGAACATTTGATTTACCGATATACTTGGAAAAATCGTAATAACATACAAGTGCAGGTTAGATTTCAAGTATGATCTAAAGAAAACTGATAAAATAATAAACGTTCTTCTTAGTATGTTAATATATCGTACCCGATACGTATCAAAAATTAGAGATCTTGTTCTTAAATATATTACGCTCTTTATTAGAACAGACATCATATACCACGATTAAGACAAAGTTACCCCAGAATCCTTTGAATGCGAAGGAGTTTTCTTATTTTCGTTGTCTTTTCTTTGATCTTTAAATCTATGTTTGTTCATTCGTAGGTTATTAATTATGGCGCAAGATTAACCTCTATTAGACTTCCAGATAGAAAAGGCGAAATAGAAGACATAGTTTTGGGATTTGATGATATAGCTGGTTACTTGTTTTACGAAAGCCACTATTTTGGAGCTACTCTTGGACGTTACAGCAATATTATTCAAAACAGCAAATTTACACTTGAAAATAAAAGTTACTCTGTCACTTCGAACCGTGGTGAACATTGTTTTCACGGTGGACATAAAGGATTGGACAAAATGGTAAGAATTAAATCAGTTATAGAATAAGTTATAATGTGGTCTTTTGGTACTTTTCAAGAAAAGCTTCTGCATAAAAAATTAACACTAAAAATAAAGCGTTTTTTACGCAAAAAAAAAATATTTCGCAAAAATATATTAAATAATAAAAAAATTTTAGACGTAAATTACTTAAGGTGGTCCTCAGCCTAGTGAAATATTACCTGGCAAAATAAAGTATGTTTATTGAATCCTCTGAGTAGTAAAATTAATTTTGTCATCGTGGAATTTTCATAAGTACAAGTACAAGTATCACTTACTATTATTATTATTAACTACAAACTAATATAAGATTATAATAAATAAATAAAGTATAATACAAATTATTTAAAAAAGTATTAAAAAAACATGAAGTTTACCCTTCATTTAAAAACAAAAAAATTAAAAATACATGGTTAAGTACAGAAAACTAAAATGCAAACATTACAGTTATAAATTATTTTAAAAACTACGAAATAATCAAATATCAAAAATATTTTAAAAAAGTACTCAAAGAAACACTAAACGTTATTAAATTATTTAACAAATACACGTTAAAATGTCAAAGCTAATTTACTTGAAAAATAAAAAAATAAGAGAGATATTACAGCAGTATAAAAAAAAATAACACAATGCTATTGTTTATCTTGTAAAAAATCCTCTAGAGTAGTAACATTTGTATACCAGTAGTTTCTTTAGTTTTCTTTTAGTTTTGTAGAACTATAAATTCTTTTTCGGTGCTATGGACATTATTAATGTATTTTATTCCCATATATTTTGGATCTTGCTGTCCTATTTAAAGCCTCGAAAAGAGCATCCGAAAGAGATCACTATTTTAAGTATTGTGCCTTTGAGATTTTTTTTATTAAATTCTTATTTTGTTTAATTGTAAATAAAATTAAAGAATATATATATATATATATATATATATATATATAGGTAGGAAAATGTTAAAATTTGGCAAATTTTAGAGTAGTCATGAAATGAAGTAGATTTTGCGAAATCGCAAAAGAAAGCACAGAATACCTAATCTTCCAAAATCATAGCTGCCTCCTTTAAGAGCCTTCTATTCTTAGGCAGTATCTGCAGTAATACCAAGCAGCTTAAGAACCAAAAACACCTTGTCCTGTAATCTACAATCTACATCTGGGTGGGTCAAAAGAAACTTATTTTTAAAACTCATGGTAGCTTAAAACATAATGGTCCAATTTCAAAAAAAAATAGTCTCTAACTCAATTTGTATGAAGGAATAGTCTGTCTAGTACAGCATACAGCATACTTTTAAAAAAATAGCAACTCTGTATTATTTTGCGTCACAGTACAATAATGTGTCCCATCAAAATCTTAAGTGGATACTTTAAATAAACTTTTTTTAGGTATGGAATACACATATTAAAGACAAAAAGGTAATTATGAGCTGTTTATGCCCAAACATGACCGATGGTTTTCCGGGTGATCTTCTAGTTAGAGTAACTTTTGAGTTATCCGGTAAAAATGAATTTAAAATCAATATGGATGCACAGAGTACCTGTCCAACGATAGTTAATCTGTCAAATCTACTTTATTTTAATTTGGCCGGACATTACAAGGGTTCTGATGAAATATACAAACACATACTAACTATGAACTGTAATTGTTTTACGCCTACGGATGACCACGGTATCCCCACCAGCGAGATTATAAATGTTATTCATACTCCATTTGACTTTCAAATACCCAAGCAGCTTGGAAAAGTTATTGGGATTACGCCTAAGGATGGTTTTGACCAAAATCTGTGTGTGAACCGAGGTATGTATCAAGGTGAATGTTTTGTTGGCCGAATACTTCATGTTCCAAGTGGTAGGATGTTGGAAGTTTATAGCAATCAGCCCGGGGTCCAACTTGTAACTGCCAATGACTTTGGGCATGGACAATTTAAAACTATAGAAGAAATCATGGACAGAAAGCCTGAGTCTAAAAATGTAGAAACAATTATTATTGATCCTGTAATGTTAGTTTATCAGAAAGTACACGATAAAATATTAGAACTTTTACAAAAAGATAAAGAAAATAATTTTGAAGAAATTAAAAACTTGTTAATAAGGTTTAACGATATGAAAAAAAGAGATAGTAATTCATTAACAAATTTTTTAACCGCGGGCATCGAGCTTTCTCCTACGCAACTTGATTACTTGCAAAGGGCAAAGGAAATTGTTTGCGAGTACCCTGAATTAGACAATTCATGTCTTAATTTAAAAGAGGCGATAAGCAATATTTTAAAAGCAATAAAAGTTGTGGAAACAAATACTAAAACTCCTTTTACAGAAGAAACCAGAATATCCCAAGGTGTTGTTAGGCAATCAGAACCACACATGGAGGCTTCCATTTTAAATAATGAACCGTTTTCAAATAATAATAAACTATCGGGAATATTGTTTGCAGAAAACAGTTCGAAGCCAAGCTCTCAGAAGAAAATAAAAAACGTTCTTGGTCAAAACAATATACCCGCAATTTACAAAAACTCTGATGTCATTCGTGGCAAAGGTGGTGCCGTTTACAAAGTGCATGGCGGTATTGCTTTACAGACGCAAAATTATCCAAACGCACCAAATTTAAAAAATGCTCCATGTTGTGAACTTAAGCCTGGTGAAGTTTACAAGCATGATATCGTATACAGATTTTGGATTAGAGCGGGAAATCCAACTAAATGGGTGAAACGAAATGAGACAACAAAAAAAAGCTAACTACATCATTTTAAGGATTTTTTAAACAAAATAGTACCATTTGCTTTATTTGAATCTAAGTCTGTCAGAAATTTTAAATGGCAAATTTTCCCGCAACAAATTTTCGTTATGTTAAAAACACAAATCAACGGAATACTAATTACAAAATTAACTCTAACTAAGGCTGCATCTGGATTAAGTTGATATCGAATTTTAACCGAGCCCCCAAGCTTCTACAGTGCGCTCGCAAAGCTGTTTCGATTGTCAGTTTCGAAGATAATGCGTTTATTATGCCGGAAAGGGATGAATGGAATGGTTTTCTTAATAACCGACAATTGGGTGATGTTTAGCTGTAAACGGCCAATTTTTTGATTTCTCGTAAAAGATTCAAAGCCTGTTATTGGTCGAAATCAGGGATGTAAACGTTCCCAGATGACTTTTTTTCAGAAATTTAAGAATCAAACCTCTGGATCATTCATACCTTACTTCCAGTCCTAAAGGTCAGTCGTGGACTGGGATTACCGACTCCATGTATGTTTACTGCATCTACGTATACCTCGTAATCTGATAAACTCTCTAAATGTTCTATGACATGAGGGCTATGAGTTTTGGTGTATACCTAGAAAACACATCAAAAAGGAGAATTAGCAACAGATTTAGTAGGATAAACAACTAGAACATAATTTCAGGGTTATCTGTCAAAAATAAATAATATGTTAAAATAGTGCGAATTTCGAAACCACTTTGTACTTGCAAATAAAGGATCAGTGTTTTTATACAGGTGCACATATTTAGCCTAAAGATCTGACTTTATTTACTAACCATATAATCTTCACCAGAATTATCCTCGTCCAATTCTCCAGAATTTAGTCTTCTCACATGCACATTATAGCTCAAAACGGTGTCTGTTAGAGTTTTTGGGGGTGACCAGTGGACAATCGCTAGGTCAGTCTCAACGTTTGTAATGTAAACTCTGGTTGGTTCGCTGGGTAAGACCCCGTACCCTTGAAGGAGACAGTTGGTGTAGTCCCCCATGTATCTGAGACATCTGAAAATAAAAATAACCGACACCGAGCTTTACTCTAAAATTCAAAACAAACCACTTTGAATTTTTGCGAAAAAAAACTTGACTTGAAACTATTTTTAACATTTAAGAAGAATAAGCCCAAAATCTAACAAAAATATCTCTGAAATACCCTTTTCTAATGTCTGGCCACAATAATGGAAAATTCCTGAGATAACTGGGATATCCCGAACTATGCTAATTTTTGATCAGTTGCGTAGGTACTGCGTGCCTCGGTAAAAACTGATTTAAATATGATTTTTCTGAACCCGAGGTATATTAATGTATTTCACTTACTTGAAATAGTTAAAATCTATACTCGACACATTCCCAGTACACAGCTGCTGACAAATATCCGGCAACCCTCTGGCTTTGCAACAGGGAGTGTGGTCCAGACCACTTGTAAGACATCCAAAAGTATCTTGAGCCCAAGGTGCGCAGATCATTAGGTCAGTTATCTCTACTGACTCGGCTTCGATTGGATCGCAAAGTCGGTTTAGACAGGTCTTGTGAGTGATACCTAAAAAGTTATGTTTTTGAAAGCGATGTTATTGTTTTGTGTTTTTTCGTTTAGCAAGGACGCTTTACAGATGCTAACAATAAGGCTTCATTTTCTAAATATCAAAAAAATAACATTTTGTGACAATCCAAGATGGCGGATGCCTTACAATTTTATGCGTTTCAAAAAACCCGTTGTCTTTTTTCCTAAACCACTTTGTAGTTGATTTTTGCCGTAAATGGTGATCACATTCTCCACCTTAATTTTTTATTTTATGAATAAAAGGTGTTACACTAGAATTCCAATATATATTTCTTATTTCTTAACAGAATTTAACAAATGATACATGGGTTAACAGATAAAATAGTTGTTACTTTTCTGTTATAGCAAAAAAATATACAAAGTGTTTAAAAAAGCCAACGAGTTTTTTAAAATGCATAAAATTGGAATTGTCAACAAATGTAATATTTTGATATTTAGAATAAGAAACCTTATTGCTATCATCTGTATAGAGTGTCAACAAAACTGGCGAAAAGATAATGAAATCCAGTTAACTTAAATTATTAGCAGTTTTTATTTTAAACAAGAAGTTAGTATACGAAAAAACCCATGATTTTTTTAATTCTTAATAGAATTTGTTAAATGACATATCGGTTTACAGGCAATAGATAGAATTTTTTGTACTTGCAAAAAAAATTGCCTTAAAAAAACAACGCTTTTTTAAGATGCATAAAACTTTTGGACATCCCCCATTTTGAGTTTTTGATAAATGTCATTTTTTGACATATTTGCAAAAAGTATATTTCTTTACCTTTCCGAAAACTTTTTTTTAGGTTAAAATTCGACAATAAATAAAAATTGGTAGTTAAAACAAAACAGTGCGGTTTTTTGTGGTCCACCCTACACTTTATATTCGAAAACGTGCATTTTGCAAATTTTTGTGATGTGTGTACTAAATTTTGGAAATAGTTTTATTTGACTCTTTACTTTATTTTTCTTTTGGAAATAGATATGATAATGTTATTTCATTTTGCGTAGCGGTAAGCCAAACTTTAAAAAAATTCTGGTCATTACAGCTAAGCTTTTTACAATTAAAGTGCAAAATACAAAATCTACTAATAAAAACTACAATGTAAATTTTTAAAGCGCTACTTCTAGCCCATTGAGCTTTTACCTTTATTTGCACAGCAACTCCTTATATCAGGCAAGGGTGGAGTTTCACCCACCATGGTCTGCTTCACCTGTCCGGTTGCTAATGTTAAAGTTCTTATTGAGTAACTTGGTAGAGATGATCCAATTATATTGTGCGCCACTACGGTTATTTCGTACATTGTGAATGGCGTAAGGTTATTGAAAACTGTTGAGTTTACATTTGCAGTAACCTGCGAAAAATTGTAAATATATTCTACGTAAAAAAGACTTACTTTCCAGCAGTAGAAATATTCTTAATTTTTATGATGTAAATAACTTATAATTGTAAAGATATCACGGTTGTTTTTGCTTATTTTCACTCATTGGTTTTAATAAAAACACTGGGGTTGAATATGCAGAAAATGGCGGAAAGCAACTACTACTACTAACTAACTAACTAACTCAAAACTAATTTGATATTTCATAGGTATTTTATTTTTGCACAACCAGTAAGTAGGTACTAATAATAAAAACAAAACTTACATTTTGTATAATAGTAACAGTTGTTCTATTCTTGTCACTGCCAGTATCTTCTGCTGAATCCTTGGTTTCATCAAAGCTTCTTAGAACTGTCAAATTTACGACGTATTCTTTGATTGTCTCAAAGTTAGCTTTTGGTAAGGCCCATTCCACTTTTATTGAATTTTCGGACAAAACGTCTACTTCAACGTTTTCAGGCGGGCTTGGCAATAGTTCTAAAGTAGGATAAAACATACATATTAAATTGTACATTGGATTTCTTCACTTACTTACTTACTTCTTAAAATTATTAGTAAATAAAAAAAATTATTAATAAAATGAGACAGTACTTTTTAAAATAGAAATACCATAAAATATATTTTAGCACTCCTCGCATTCCTTTTCTTGAACCTCCAGTTGAAATCTTTATAGATATCAGAAAATATGCTGACCTAACAATATCGAATTCTTGCCGACTAAAATCACCAAAAGAATGACTTTCCTTTGGTTGCGTTAATTCTAAGTCTTGCACCGAAACCTCCTGTTGGGCTTATTGTACATTTTCCCTCAAAGAACGGGTATCTAAGGTGGTGCTTGCGTTTATCTCCACCTTCTACCTGACATGGTCTTTAGGTCAGCCGAATTAGATGATATAGCTAACTAAGATTAATGTCCCATTTGGTGCTCGTGTTAGTCATTTTGGCAACAACGAGTTTTAGACGTTTTAAAAACGGGCCTTAACTACGTGTGCGACCTCCGTTAAATACCGACGTTGTTCAAAGGTTTCTATGACGACCTGAGAATTGGTAGTGTATTGGGAGGTAACGTTAATGAAACATCGTCTAATTAGGTCGGGTAGAGACACAACATTTTTAAGTCATTTAAGCAACGTTTAGGCCAAAAACTAGTTAGAGGTTTTAGTTTTTGTTAAAAAAAGTTAAAAAAAAACAACTTTTACAGATTTTTCTCTTTGTTGATAAGAGTGAGAAAGAAAAAAAGATGACAAAATGCGAAATAGAAGTGATCGTCAAGAAGTGAACCAGGCCAATATTGTCAGAAACGGTTTTATTGGAAAGGTGGTTTTATGTAAAAACACGAAACAAATTGCTAGCGTCAATGTGCCAATGGCCACTCGGCCGGTCTCTTCCGTTTACTCGGCGTGTAAAATACGACTAAATACGACTCCGCCATTTTTGGTGATTTACGGCTTGGCCCGCCATGATACTTGTTAGTTGTAAAAAACAGAAAATTTAAAAAAATTTGCTGGAGTTCTCTTTAGTATACATTTTGAAATATGCTTGGGACCTAGGCCCGTACCCAAATTAAATTTGAAATAGATTTCTAATAATTTAATAGTAAATATATGTGTTCAAAATTAATTAGTTTCTTAAAAATACGTTGAATTTAGGGCGCGGGTGTTTTTTAGGTCAAAGTAGGCATATATTTGAGAGTAAACTGGCTTGCGTCGGATATTTTTGCTAGGAATATGTGTTTTTCTTTCAAAATCAAACACCTAAGTATTGTTAGTGCATTATTTATTTTACGTACATACAAAGATATGGAGTGTGTATTATTTAGAAACAGCCGCGACTAATTTTTGGACATCAAAAGTGACCCTAGAGGGCGCTAAATTCAGTCGTTTTCTGGTAAACCCACGACGTTAAACCAATGACTCCCGTAGACTGTAGTTAGGGTTGCAACGTCGCTACGACTCAAAAATGTATTCCCCAAATTATTCCAAAACTGGTTTTTACAACGTTAACAAAACGTTGACCGTCCAACTACAGTCAAGTCGCCGACTTCTTAAAATACGTCATCGGAACGTTAAAATGTTGCTTGGGCAATATTTGGTGATGGGCATTGGTCATTTTGTTTTTCTTTTTTTTAAATTAATCGTTTAACAAAATAGGAGAAAACAAGCAAAGTAGTACCCCATGTTTTAATATTTAAATTGACTTAAGACTACCTAGCAAACATCGATCTACTGGCACTTTACTAATATTTTACTTTGACCGCTGGCAACTACTGGCACCAGTAATGCATATTTTTAAAAAGTTCCACAAATGCTACATTTTAGTAGTTGGTTCTTAATAAAGCAAGAAATTGCACTTTATTTAAAAAAAAAATCTTAGTGCAGCCAGAGTTAATGGCAATAAAACTTTCTTTAAGTATATCCAACAAATATTTTGGTATAAGCAAAAAACAAGTAAACTTCCGGAAGTAGAAATAGATCATGTAAAAATTTGTACAAAAAATATATAAAAAATCAAGCATATTATTAGTAGTGACAAACATGTACCGCAGAGGTTAAAATCAGCGAGTACAGTACAAAATTCTTATATCTTGTTATGAAATAGTTAGCTTGCCTCAATTGTAAGTAGATGGCGCTACTTTCAATATTTTGGCTCTTCAGAAGATACTATAGTCCAATTTTTTGATAAGCAGACTGACGTCATTTTTTTGGATCTCGATTTGATACGTTGTATTAGACAGCGACAATAAATATGTAAAAAAAGTCATGTTGTTGATTGTTTCAACTGTTACTTCAAATTGATAACAATAAATTATTTGACATGCGAACTGTTGACAAAAAAGAAATACGTTTTCAGAGGCAAAAATGACGTCAGTCAGCTCATGAAAAAATTGGACTATACTATTAGATATATTTGTTTAGACAGCGAGAACTGGGAACTCGGAAATTGAAAATTATTATCAAGAAGATTAGGAAATATGATGGTGATACTAGATGAATCATTATCCTCTTTTGGAGTTATGCGGGTTGGGATTTGACCTAAATGGGACTTCTGTAGGACATTTAGGCAATCCCTATTCACTGGGATATTTTGAACATCCCAGATGGTGCATTTCGGGGATATCCCTGGGATTTGATGTGCTATTAGGGCGAGATTATCTTGTTTGTTTTATTTTTATTTAAAACTACTTTCGAGTTAGTCCGTTATGTTGTTACCATTACTAAAAATGTATAGAGAAAAAATTAAAGTAAGGGTACAACTTTTTTGTACTAAATATATATATATATATATATATATATATATACATGCTGTCCTTATGAAGGCCGTTGTTCCAAATCAATGCTAACTAAGTACTTCCTACTTAGTACTTTGCCGTTATTGGCAGTGCGGAAAGCAAGTACTTAAAAAGTAATATTTTTTTTAATTTATTTTTCCTGGGTAGAACAATTGCTATTTTTGCATTGTTTGACTTACTTTAAATGTTTAAGTAAATCAATCCCATACATATTATCCACTGAAATATAAAATACCAAAGAATAGACTCCACGTTATTGAAAAAATATGTTTTATGATTTAAATATTTTTCTTTGGGCACGTCCTGATGGAAAATCTATACCTCTACACCTAATCAATCTATTGACTTTTGGGTGAAAAGTCATTTTTAAGATTGGACGACGAAGGACCGATATTATCGTATTTAATTAAAACAAATTCTGTAGAATCAGTTATTTGGAATTGTACTTATTTTAAGAAACTCCCCTATTAGATTTTTAAGTAAAAATAAGACTCCATACAGTTCTCGCACCTACCGATTCCTTCAATAATACAAGCCAATGTTTGTTCAGTATATGCAGAACATGAGAAATGAGTCTTTATGTTTTCAGTGATTGCTGTATATTCTCCTCTGCAAACATCCTGACAAATATCTGGGACTCTTTCGTGAATACAACAGGGAACGTGGTTTCTGCCATCGGCCATGCATTTAACTATTGCTGGAAAATCCTTCTCACAGTTTTCTGGGTCTTGACCTGTGTTACCTGTAATATAAAGTTCACTGCTTAAAATAGATTAGGGTATATAATACGATAAGATGGTAAAGCGGAAACCAAAGAGGTATAAAAATAGAATGATGAATTATTAACCAATTTTCATATTATAGAATTTAAAAATATTTCACTACGATTATTAACAGTTGGTTGTACTTCCTACAGGGTTTTTCAGCATAAATCATCATAATAAATTTTAAATAGTGTTGAAAAACGTCGCACAACTGAAATAATCTTCAAATTAACTCTGTGTTTCGGACTTCCATTGTCTATGTTTTATTTATACACGACGTTTCGATCAGTACAATCTTTGATCGTTTCAGGTGCAAACTACAATCTATTCCTAAGGGAAAACTTATACCTATACTCTGAATGAAAGAAGTTGGCTCCGCCCAAGGAGGGGCTTCCAAATATTTGGAATTTTAACACTTCATTCGGTGTTGTTTTGACCATGCATGTTCGGCGATTCCTGATTTTAATGTCTTACCTCTTTAGGTATTCGTCTAATGTTCCTTAACCCTAACAGATAGTGGACTTTTTGTTTCGTCTATGTATGATTTACCACACTCACAATGAACTTGGTAAATGCATTCCTTATTTTGTTTGTACTCCGGTTTTGTTTTACTAAGAAGGCTTCGAATTGTATTATTAGATTTCAAAGCTGTTTTAATATCAAAGTTTTTCGCTACTCTTCGAATTTTCTCTGATACTCCTTTAATTTAAGGAATAGTAAGGAATGCATTTGCTTCGTTTTAGTCTTGTAATCTCTTTCCTGTTTGCTAAAATTTAGAAATAGTGTCAGTTATAAGTTTAAAACTTAATATTCCTTATTTCGATTTCCAAGTATGAGAATTGTTACAAATTTGAATGATTTGAACCTTAATTTAAATATTGTCCTTTGTGAGTGGGTTGGGAAACAACAAAATCAGGAATCGCCGAACATGCATGGTTAAAAAAACACCGAATGAAGTAGACAGAAGCAGAGGTTTTGCACAAGGAGTCACACTGGAAGAAACGAAAATTCCTTGAAGCTACCTTTATTGGGCAGAATCAGGGTATTTTCAGTCACCCAAGTGTTGAAATTCCAAATATTTGGAAGCTTCTCCTTGTTGTGAGCCACATTCTTAAATTTCACGGTTGAGTGATTTCCCATGATATATAAGTACGTAGCCTTGAGAATAGATTTTAGTTTGCACCTGAAGACAATCAGATATTGTACTGATCGAAACGTCGTGTGTAAAAAAAAATGGTGGAATGATAGAGTGAAAAAAACTGTAAGAATGAGAGATGAAAGTTATAAGTATTATAAAAGCTTGCGAACGGAAGAGAGTCATAGTTATTAAAAAGAAAATAGAAAAAAGACTGTAAAAGTAATAAGACAGGAAAAAACAAATTATTTTGAATAAATGTAGATCAGTGTAGGAGTGATCCTACGAGCATGTGATCACATTAAAACGATTGTTCCTTGATAAAAAAAAGTTCATAAAATTCGTGAAATTGATTTTGATGGAGTAATAGAAACAAATGAAAATCGGCTGCCTGATAGACTTAACAATTTTTATATAGATAGCATTCATCAGTTTGTAGATAATATTGACACTGTGGATTTTGAAAATGCAGATAATATTTTACACAATGATTTTCAGTTTTCTGATTTTAGGCTAATTGACAGTACTACACTTAAAAATATTGTTGTTTCATTAAAATATAAAGGCAGTCCAGATGATGCGAATGTTAACTTTTTAAAAAATGTTTACTCCACTATTGAAGCTCCATTATTAAACATAATAAACTCCTCGTTAGAACAAGAAAGTTTTCCAGATTTATTAAAGTTTTTTACTATTGTTCCTGTAGAGAAAAAAAAGAAAAAAGAAAACAATATTGAAGCAAGAAACTTGCGACCAATAAACACACTACCAGTCCTTGAGAAGATCCTTGAAAAAGTTATGTATATTCAGCTTTTGAACTATCTTGAACACTGCAATCTTATCACTGAAAAACAATCAAGATTCCGTATAGGTCACAGCTGTAAAACTGCAATTTAGTTTGTGTTATATAGCTGGAAGCTTGCCTACGACAATGATAAATGCATAATTCTAGTGTTTTTAGACCTACAAAAGGCATTTGGGACTATTGATCGTAATAAACTTCTGAAAAAACTGGAAAGTATGAATCTGTAACGGAGAGTGTTGAGTTGGTTTATAAGTTATTTGAGTGATATAAAACAGAATATAAAAGTAAGGTAGAATCTCTGAATGTATAAATAATGAGTGTGGCGTACACCAGGGACGTATATTCGGACCTCTGCTATTTGTTTTATATATAAACAATATTGTGAATTTTGTTAATGACAGTGATGGCTTGGATTTGCATCTTCTAGCAGACGATACTGTGTTATATGGATTTTTAAAGATATTGGAGACCTATTACAGAACATAAATCTAGCATTAACAAATATTGACCAGTATTGTCGAAAAAATTTGTTAAGTATAAACAAGGACAAAACTAAATTTATGGTTGTTGCTAAAGACACTATCAAGAGAAATTTTAATCTAAACAGCCTTATAGTTCAAATTGGCAATGAAATTATTGAAATGAAATCAGAAATAAAAAAATAGCAGCTATATTTTTTAAGGGTCTAGATGATTTTGAAAGACTGCGGGTTGACATAAAAACTTGTTCCACACTTCAAGGTTTTAAAAAACAACTAAAAATTTTGTTATTAAAAAACTGAGTTATTTTTAGATATATTTAAGTGTGGTGTTTTTTATTTTTATGTTTAGTGACCTGTATGTTGGTTCTGCTTGTTTGCTGTTTCTTAGATTTTGTATTATAATTGGCTATTATCATTTGATTCTCGAATAGGTCATGGCTAAATTTACGTTGCTTACTTTTGTATTTTGTATACTATATTTTGTAAACTATCTTTTTTTGCTAAATAAATGATTTATATATATATATATACATATAAATATATATAAATAAAATATAGACAATGGAAGTCGGAATCACAGAGTTAATTTGAAACCCATGATTGTATCAAACTTTCAAAAAAACGTTGAAATTGTCTTCTTAAACCACATATTGTATTGATAATAAAATTTTCTTTTCTCGCCCTCGATTTTGGATTTTCGCCACGGTAATTGGTCTATTTTTGTAAACATTTTCTTTTAGATGGTTCCAAAGCCAAATATCTGGCGAATTAGGTCCGGACTGTTTGGAGGCATGGGATTGTCCCATTTTTCGCAACCAGGTCGGATAATTCCTGTTAAGGAATTTCGTTGCTTCTAATGTATTGTGCACGGAAGCACCATCCTGTTGCCATTTTTTTTTATTTCAGTTGTACGTTGAATCTAAGAGTTTATAATTACGATCACTTTAAGTGGTGAAAAAACGTCAGATTTTGTAATTTTTCTTCGTAACGTTTTACTCAAAGGTCATTTTTCCAATATCTTCCTTTTTTTTAGCATTCAGAATTGCGTGGCTACTGACTAGCCTGGTCGATAAAATACGCTGACAAATAAATCCATAACATATTGAATTTTAAACAAAAGATCAGGAGATCTTGGGTGGAAATAACGAAAATTCAAACTTAGATCAGCATCCCACAAGGAACACACAAAAGACCAAAGTGAAAAGAGAAATGATTAAACGATGTTTCGCTCTGGGTACCCAGCGTGATGACATCAGTGGTTTCACTGGTCACCCTCCCCATACATCATTAAACACCACCATACACTTTGATTTCCAAACTTGAATCACTCACAAATAGGCATCGTTCCGCACTGGTACTTATCCAAGTTACCTGATACGGATTCGTCCTGGCGTGTTAATATTTCCAATAGGATTATGCTCCTAAGGCAATTAAAACAAAAAAAAAAGTTAAAAAAAACCTCCAAATCAGTTACTTCAACCGAAAAGAAACCAAAAAACAAAAGATCAAGAGATCTTGGGTGGAAGTAACGAAAATTCAAACTTGGATTAGCATCCCACAAGGAACACACAAAAGACCAAAGCGAAAAGAGCAATGATTAAACGATGTTTCGCTCTGGGTAACCAGAGTGTGCTCATCAGTGTTGATCATATTGAATTTTGTGTGAGTTAGCCCGATGTCTTCATTAATTTTTTTTATCGGGATTATTAAGGTTCTTAACAGCCATGACATTTAGTGACAAATTGACCATTTCTTCCTTAACAGATGATTGCAACATATCTAAACATCTACCACCGTTTAGATTGCCTCATCGCGGTAATCATTGTCTGGCAGTATACTAATCGCTTTCTTTTGTCCTGTTCTGATAATTTTTTGGCCAGTGAAAAATTTTTAAAGTTCAATATCTTAAAAACTACTGAACCCAGTGCATATAAGTTATACATTTCTAAAATCAGGAAGAAACCTAGAATCCAAAAGTAAGAAATATACAAGATGTTGTGTTTAAAAGAATAAAGTTGCTTTCGATATTTGACACTTTGAATAACACTTTACTTAAATTTTTTGAAGAAGATTTTTATAAATCAAAATAAACTTTGGATTAAAAACTTTTTTCTTGCTCACATATTAACAAATATAATAGGGAGGGAAGGGGCATTTATGATGAAACACCCTGTACATATCCATGATATGCAGGGTGGATTCTTTAAACGGATCGGTGCTTCTAGCGGGTTAGAATTTGGTTTTATAAAAAATCCAAAAACACGTCAACTGAGATTTTTAATTTTCTTTAATCGTGCTATCTTATATTTTTTATGTCGTTTTGTTTACGAGGTATGACAAAAAATATATATATTTTTTAAATAGGACACCTTGTATAGTATGACATTTTTGAATACTAAAAAAATTTATGTTTTTGACAATACCATACTATTGCTATGTTTTCATGGGTATTGAGTTCGTTTTCAAAACTCATTCTATCTTTTTCTTTTATATAGCGTGTTCTTGGTCTTGATAAAGAACACGCTATATAAAAGAAAAAGATACAATGAGTTTTGAAAACGAACTCAATACCCATGAAAACATAGCAATTAATACTCTATCTCTTATGGTTTCCAAGATAGAGGCATTTTAACTTACATGGAATTGTTGTCTATACCCTGTTTTACGGCGGTTATTTGAATGAATATCGAAGTTTTTCATACAGATTTAGATGAAAATATCTTGATTATCGTAAAAGATAGATACTACTGTGTGGTATTGCCGAAGAGAGAATTGTTTGCAGATTTTAAAAATTGGAAAATATACCTATTTAGTCCTATTAAAAAGAAATAAAAAATTGCCATACCTATATAGCACGATTAAAGGAAATTAAAAATCTCAGTTGACGTGTTTTTGGATTTTTTTATTCAACCAAATTCTAACCCGCTAGAAGCACCGTTCCGTTTAAAGAATCCACCCTGTATATAAAATATAAAGGTGCAGAAAATAGAGACTCTTTTATCCTTTTTTCAAAATATGGTTGGGGTTATGATTATTACTGCATTTGCACATAAGCTAAATGCCATTCCGATTTGTTATGTTGATAAAAAAAACTCCCTGTGATAAAAATATCTTAGAGCAGGTTTCTCAATAGCAAGTTAGCGCTAACTCGATAATCATACCCTTATAAAAATATTTAACCTTTCGGTTAAAATTTACTCCGAGGAATAAATGCTTTGAGGTAACCATGACTTCAAGGTGAGTTAACCAAAAAAATATTGGCTTAAAGCTTAAAACTACTGAGATTTAAAACCCGAGTTAATTTAACGCGCTATTGGGAACACAGCATGAATAATTTGGGTGATTGAGATTAGCTGAAGATAAACAGGTGGGTTCAAACGAGACTGGTTATATAAAGTAAGTAGTATTTAATCTACAAGTAACTATAAAAGCTTAATTGTTGCCAAAAAATTTAATAGTTGAAAGGAACATCAAAACCAAGAGTCAGTCAGGTTCATAATGAACAAATGGTTCAACCTTAAAATAGGTTAATAAAAAGTTTGTCCGAAATTAAATAATAGCTTAAAAAGTTCTTTCGTAATGGAAACAAAACTTGGTTTTGCAAGAAAGTTAATGTTCAATAAGGCCACAAAAAGAATTACCAAAATTGTTTAAATATATTATTTAAGTTTAAAGATTTAATAAATGTCAAATTAAAAGTATAATTAAATAATCGAATAGGCTACAAAGAGCGCCATGAAAAAAACTAATTACTCTACGAAGATGTCATTTATCAGTGAAGACGGGCGTGAAGTCTAAAATGCTTCACGGGTTACTTGGAATTTTTTGTTGAATGATATCACCTGTGAAAAAGCAAATAATTTATGTACAGGTCAATATTTAAATCAAGGTTCAAATCATTCTGCTACAGCCAAACGAGGCATAATAAGAACTTTGTATAACAAGGCCGTTCACATTTGTAACAATTCTCATGACTTGGAAATCGAAATGAGAAATATTAGCGAAGGATCTGCAGCAGAATGGGTACAGCCTTAAACTTATAACAGGACACTATTTCTAAATTTCAGCAAACAAGACAGAGATTACAAAACCAGGCAAATGCATTCCTTACAATTCCATACATTAAAGGAGTATCAGAGAAAATTCGAAAAGTAGTGAACAACTTTAATATTAATACAGCTTTTAAATGTTATAAACAAAATCGGAGAACAAACAAAATAAGGATGCATTTGCCAAGTTCCTTGTGAGTGTGGTGAATCATACATAGGCGAAACAAAAAGACCACTATCTGTTAGGCTTAAGGAACATCAAACGAATACCCAAAGAGGTAAAACAACGAAATCAGGAATCGCCGCACATGCGTGAAAACAATACCAAATAAAGTGGACAGAAGCAAAGGTTTTTTCACAAGGAGTCACACTACGAAAATTCCTTGAAGTTGCCTTCATTGGGCAGACTCGGGGTATTTTCAGTAAACCAAGTGTTGAAATTCCTAATATTTTGAAGCCCCTCCTTGGGCGGAGCCAACTTCTTAAACTTTACGGTTGAGGGATTTCCCGTAGTATATAAGTACGAAACCTTAAAAATAGATTGTAGTTTGCATCTGAAGACTCATGCTATGTTTCGAACGATGCCTGCTTCTCTGACGGGTGTGATGACAGAATTTCGTTGCGTACGGAAGGATGGTACGTATCGTTAGGGACCCACGAACGTACACGATTTCAATCAGCAGTCCTGTCATCGCACTCTTCAGAAAAGCGGGCATTGTTCGTAACATCGCATAAACAAGTCAAAAATGTAGCGTATTTTGACTTTGTTTCGAACGCGTTACGTATACCGATACGGATGCGTTGAAATATTTACTTTAAGTGTCTATTAACTCTGTGTCTCAGACTTCCATTGTCTACATTTTATTTATAAACGACGTTTCGATCAGTACAATCTCTGATCGTCTTCAGATGCAAACTACAATTGATTTTTAAGGCTTCGTACTTATATACTACGGGAAATCACTCAACCGATACGAATGCGTTAAAATATTCGCTTTAAGTGTCCAATTTCAAACACATTATTGTCTCAAACGTTATCTTTAAGTTCGGCATAATTTAACAATTTAAACTAACTCTTTTTTAATATTTGAAAAGGTACTGATCGTTCCAGTTATAAATACACACCTTGTACAATTAGGAAGTTAAGAAAAAAATACCATAATTTGTTGCTTTAAAGTTTTAGTAAAAATGCGAATAATGTTATTAATATTTACACGCGAAAAAATATTTATAAACGTTGATGCCGCCCAAGATTTTCTTTACATAAACGTCACCTTATTAAAAAAGAGTTTCCTTATATTGAAGTTACTTTTGGGTATCTACCCATGACAAAATGCAACCAATTTCACCGAAAGAAATATGAAGATATGCCAAAACATTCTATAGAAACATAAGTATTGAATTATTAGACACGTAAAAACCGCATTGCGATATATCAAAGCGTTTCTGAGCTACAGGGTGATTCTCAAAAATGTGCGTTTCTAAAAAACCTCTACATTTTCTTTATTTGCAAAGATAGAGATTTTCATTAAAAACACTTTTTGAAGATTTTTTAAGGACAAATCTACCTGTCTCACCGATTTTTTCTTAAAGTCTTTAGTTCACGAGATATAACACAAAGTTACATTTTTTTAAATGGAATACCCCAATTTTTAAAAAAAATAGTTTTGCAATAAAATTTCCTGTTAAACGATGTGTCATACACCTATTTTTATTAAGCAGTTAAACAGATATCTGCAATTTTTAATAATTACCATAGTAGGCTGTGTTTAACTCTGACCTATGCAGTTTTAGGGTATCTATCAAGAGAGCTATGATCAAATAAAAACAATTGCCATGATAAACGAGCCCAAGTGTTAAAAGTTGCTTCTTCGTCAAGATATAAAAATGTTTGAAAACTTTGAAAAGTACGACATGATAAAATGTTATATTAAAAGTAACGAAAATCGACAGACGGCATTAAATCTATATTTCCAGAGATATCCGGAAAGAAGGCAACCTAGCTCAAAAATATTTTCGAAGTTAAAATGTCATCTACAAGAATACTGATCCTTTACAAAACCGTGGCCTAGGACGTATAGAAGCCTAGTCAGAGATAAAAAGTTGTAAGAACTAACGGTTCTAGGAGAAATAGAAATTAACCTGAATACTTCCACCAGGGCTATGAAGAGAAACACTGGCATTCCACGCAGCAATGCCGTTTGGGTGCTTAAAAAACACAAGTTTAGGCCCTATCGACCCCGACGGGTGCACCAATTACGGCAACGAGATTTTGCTCCAAGACATGCATTTTGCAGGTGGTACCTAAATAAAAGCCAAGAAGACCCCGATTTTGCCAGAAAAGTTATTTGGACGGATGAGGCAACGATTTCTAGTGATGGAATATTCACCAGATATACCTGCTATTACTGGAAACAGCAAAATCCCCATATTATGGTGGAACAAGCGAATTAGGGAAGGTTCAGTTTTAAGGTATGGGTAGGCATCTACAGAGGAAAAATTATTGGGCCATATATTTTTGATGGAAATTTAAATGCCGAAAGATACCATCAAATTTTAGAAGAGCAGGTGATTCCGTTTATCGACAATTTGCCACTTCAGCAAAATAATGACCTATACTTTCAATATGACGGTGCACCTCCTCAAAATGCACGAGACATTACTAATTTGCTAAATATTGTATTTGCCGAAAACTGGATCGGAAATAAAGGTTCTATATATTGGCCCCCAGGTCTCCAGACCTGACTCCTTGCGACTTCTTTTTGTGGGGGAGAGTCAAAGACATTGTATTTCAAAATCGCCCAACTACTAGAAGGGAATTGGAAGAGGCACTTCGTACTGCATTCGGGCAGCTTCGTGCGGTAGAACTTCTTAATGCAGAAAATAGCGTCAAGAAAAGATGTAGGATATGTTTACAAGAAAACGCCCGTCAATTTGAGCATTTGCTTTAGAATTAAAGAAAATTGTTAGATGTAGTTTTTCGGTGTTTAATTAATAAAAATTTTAAATAAAACCTTTTAATAATTTGATTTTTGTTTATTATTTTAGGATTGGTAATTATAGTAAACTAGAAGTTAAAGTTCGAGGTTGCTGTGTCCCTTCGTGTCGTTGCCAACTTGATTTTGTATGAAAAAAAAACAATAAAATTTTATTTACACATTTAGGGCGCGCACAGTGCCTACTATGGTAAATATCAAAATATGCAAATATCTTTTAAACTATTTAATAAAAATAGGTGTATGGCACATCGTTCGACAGGAAATTTTATTAGAAAACTGATTTTTTAGGAAAATTGGGGGTATATAATTTAAAGAAATATAAATGTGTGTGATATCTCGGGAACTAAAGGCTTTAAGAAAAAATCGGGCAAACAGGTAGATTTTTCTTTAAAAAATCTGCAAAAAATATTTTTAATGAAAATCTCTATCTATACAAATAAAAAAGTTGTAGAAGGCCTTTAAAATCGCGCATTTTTGAGAATCACCCTGTAGCTCAGAAGCGCTTTGACATATCGCAATGCGGTTTTTAGTTTTCTGCTAACTATGCTGCAAAAGCCCAAAGCTATAGAGGCCCCTCGAATTTGGACGACCCTTTACACTTGATTTAAAAAAAAAAGTGTATAATATATACAGACTACCAGCTGAAATGCCTAAAAACTTCAAAAGTACGACAATTTGTCATATTGTTTAAAAAAGGTCTCTAAAACTGAAAATAGTTTTTTTACTTAAATTAAAGGCAACCTTATTTTTGTATTAAATTTTGCATAATACTAAAAATAATGTTTTAGTAAAGTCTTTATTGAACAATATCAAATTATCACTCGAGTAACGGACGAAGGCTGTTCTATAAAGAGGGCGGTAACCCATTTCGGAGTTGACAAAATAACAGTAATACGATGGAAACAGCACTGGATTGAAAACAATTCGACGAATAGGAAACTTGGATTAGGACAAAAACGATGGTAAACTTACTAATTATTTTAACTTAAAAAAAAACTAAAATAAATAATTTAGTATTTAATAGGATCACCATTTTTCTCTATTACAAGCTGCAAAAGTCTGGGCATTGAAAAGGTTAAATTTTGAAAATACTGATGGGCTTCTGAGAGCTGATCCAATGCGCGATAAATAGCATCGCTTAACTCTTCAGCATTTCGCGGTCTCCAATTTCTTTGGTATAATATTTTAACAATTCGACCCGATATATTTTCCATTGGGTTAAGGTCAGGGCTGTTGGATGGCCAAGGAAGTGTTTCTATATTATTATTCTGAAACCATTGGCGAACAACATTAGTCGTGTGTACTGGACAGTTGTGCTGCTGATAAACGAAGTCATTATTTTCATTTAAAGCCTGTACAGATGGCAGCATAACGTTTTCAAAGATTTCAATATATCGTTCACTATTGAATCTTCCTTTGATTCTCCAAAAAAAACCCAAACCTCTAGCACAAAACCATCCCCACATGTTTACAGAAAAATGTCCAGCTTTTTTAATTTGGTTTGTATATTCGGGTTCAAATCTAGAATTTGGTGGACGATAAACTAAAATTCTCCTGCTGCCTGAAGATGATTGAAAAATTTTTTCGTCAGTGAAAACCACCCTCTCCCAGAAGTCATTATCACGAAGAACGTTGTTCAGTGCAAAAACCACTCTGGCCTGTTTTTGTTCTTCTATTAGAAAAGGCTTCTTTGCAGCAACTCGTCAAGACTTCTGATTTCGTTACTCTTCTATTAACTGTTAAAAGGATTATGTATGAGATGGTCAATAAGTCTCTCATCTTGCACTTCAGAACTTACTTTTGTCGTCCTGATCCATCTTTTCTATCCGTAGAATTATTTTCAATCCAGCGCTTTTTCCATCGCATTATCGTCATTTTATCAACTCCAAAATGGGTAGCCGCTCTTCTTATAGGCCAGCCGTCTTCAATAACTCGAGTGATACATTTAACTTTTGTAAATATTGATATCTGTGGCATTTTTAAGGATGTCACACTGAATTTTAAGCTGTCAGGCATACTAAGCTGGTGGTGCCTTTTAATAGTATACACTAATGGAAAGCTAAATTTTGTGGCATAGGAAATAGACAAGTGAGAAATGATCGTCTTTTGGCTTTGTTTTTAACGCGTTACGTATACCGATGCGTTGAAATATTTACTTTAAAAACGCATATTTCAACGCATCGATATCGGTACCTAACGCGTTCGAAATACAGCCAAAATACACTACATTTTTGACTTGTTTATGCGATTTTTCGAACGATGCCCGCTTAATCGAAGGGTGTGATGACAGAACTGCTGATTGAAATCCTTGCGTACGTTCGTGGGTCCGTAACGTTACGTAGATCCTTCAGTACGCAATGAGTAGAATCAGCTGTTCTGGCATCGCACCCGAGCATCGTTCGAAACATGGCATGAACAAATCAAAAATGTAGTGTATTTTGACTTTGTTTCGAACGCGTTAAGTATACCCATACCGATGCGTTGAAATATTTACTTTAGTGTCTAATTATTTCAATATTTGGTTATTGTTGTCAATTAATATTTTATGAACCTATAAAACATTATATTAACATATAAGATGTTGTTTTAAATAATACGCCCCTGCGTTCCAGCTAGAATACACCCGATTCCCACCTACGACTTTTTCGTGCGTGCCCGCTAAAGGTTTTCATAATATTTTATATTGACATCATTTTACGCGTGAGTGAGCACTCACGAGAAAGTCGTAGGTGGTAACCGGGTGATAAGATTTAAAATAGAGTTTAACAAATGGGAAACAAATGACCGAATAATCCATATTGGAAATACGGGCCGGTAGAAAGAAAACCAACAATTTTCTTACCATCTAATATACTTTGAATATTACAAAATCCTAGACATCCTGTAGAAACGTTGTGGTTCGTACAGCAATCAGTGTAGTTGTGGTTTTTGCCTGACATGCTCATCGTATCTTCGAATCTAATCAAGTCAGTCGTATTTACTGTGGGGACGGGTTGTTTGGAAATAACTATAACAAAAACACTATCATGTTTAGCAAGGATAGAAGAAATTCGTGTAGCTATTAAATTTTTCTAGTTCTTTATTAAGGACCTAAGAATAACTACTATAATTTGTATCTAAAAAAAAGATATATAAGATTGTATTACAATTAATTACACGTAGAGGTATTTTGTAGATTATTATTTGCCGAATATTTCTAGATACCCAGACATCAAACTTTTAAAAAAATAGTAAGTATGTTCGAAGTATCTGCATTTTGGTTTTTTCGACCTTATTAGAAAAAAAAATGCGCGAAAGCAGTTTTTCAATGCAACAAACGTGAGGGAAAATTTTCTGATTATTTTCATATCACGAGATATCAAAGTTTAAAATATAAAAAGTATGAGAATGATGAGATATTAATCGTTTTCCGAGGGCAATCGTAGTCGGTTTTTTCGTTGAGAGGAGTGATACATTACCTGCCAAAAAAAACCTAAAAGATTATAAAAAATTATTCCTGATCATTTTGGCTATTGCATCGTATTTTACCAGAAAATGGGTTTGGAAATTTTTACTATATTTTATGGTTTTTATTATTCTATTAGATCTCCCTGCAACAATCTAAAATAAAAAATGAAGGCACAACTGCAGCAGTGGTAATAGTAGTAGTAATCTAATAATATCGATTTAAACTGGCAAACCAAACTATAACTAAAGCTAAACTAAAACTACGACTACCTAACCACTAATATAATAATAACACACCTGGAAAACGCACAAGATTTACATATATAATAGAAAATTGTTCTGTTGTAAGACTGTGTGAGAAATGTTACTTTGATAAGTTTCTATGAGAATGTTTGCGATATTAAATTAAAGTACATACCATAGATAATTTGATGAGTTAATATATGTTTGAATAAAGGGCAAATGACTTGGAGCAGGTACGATCTTATACACTTCTTGTTATAGAAAATTGCACTGCACTACCTATCTCCCACTGGAGGAGTAAGAGAAATGTTAGATTTAAATATATCCTTGGGATTTCGTGAGGCATTATTTATAATATTTTATAAAATATCATTAGTACAAAAAATATTATTTTATTGTAGTATTATTTTGATTAGATTTATCAGATTTTGTGAAGCATTTTTTAAAAAATTTAATAAAATTTCAGGTGACCAAGAAATTTTTTTCGAAAGGTAATATATGTATCAGAAGCTATAGCATAGATCAAGTATAAGATTATAAAAGAATACTTAGGCTTTTATAGAAATCTGTCGAATGTTATGAGTCCTTCAGATTATATAATCTCCTGAAAAACTCATAAAACCCATATTGTGTATTCTTGTGTTTCATAAAAAAACTTATAAAGTTTAAAAAGTGTATTTGATTACAAAATCTCTAGAAAACAGTGCATTTATAAACCCATAAATAAATTTTAAAGCTTAAAAACTTTATAAGAACTTATAAAAATCAAGTGTATTTTTATGAGACTTAATGCGGTTTTTTGGCAGCGTTGTTTTAGACATCGACAATAAATATATCAAAAAAGTCATGTAAGGTAAACGAAAATCGCTTATTTCCTTATAAAAACAACTGCTTAAATGGACAATGTCAAGTCACAAAAAAAACACAATGCAATAAATAAACCCCATGTAAAATAAATAAATCTGTGTTAAAAACATCTACATCTAATATCTCTTTAAAACTTTAAGTTTAGGTTAAGAAATAAACTTCCTCTTTTAATTCCAATATTCAGGCTCTTCCCCTTTATCTCTTTGCTCTTCTTATCGGCAGAAGTCAAAAACAATTTTATTAAGTCGATTTAAAAAGTATCGGATAGAAAAAAAAAACATGCAGGAGACAAAAAAAATAAAATAATATTAATAATAATATTGACAAAAATAATAAACAACTTAACAATAAAGATTTCGTAAAAAATATTTAGGTGGTAATGTCAAACGCCAAAATCATCAACCAAAAATCAAAAAGAAGTAAAATCTTGACATTTAAATATATCCACGCTCTGAGGTTAATGGCATTATTATATTGAAAAGAAACTGACTTTTCAAGTAAGTTTCATTTTTTTTTAATGTATAAAATGCCTCGGATTGTAATAAACTTTTTAGCTTATTTTTAAATAAAGTAAGTAAAGTGCACATCTTTAGCTTTTTGGTTAGCCTGTTAAATCAGAGGCTTCCTAAATAAAATGGGGACTTTTCGTAAAATTTAAGGGGAATGTTTCTTAAGTAATAAATTCTCCTTTTCCCGTGTGTTATAAGAGGGAGAAAGTAACTATTAAAATCCCGAAAATAAATATTTCCGAGATTGTTCATAAGGAATATAAAATAACAATCCAATTATCCTTTTTTGGCTAACAAAAACCCTTTCTATATCTTTTGAATTTCCCCACAATACTATGTGCCATAATAAACACTCATTAAAATAAATCTTCAAGTCCCAATAAATTTAATTGTTCTATTCTAAAACAACTGATGTGCAACCGCTTGCAGACATATACAATTTAATCGGATCATACCAAATGCCTGTCAATAATTACATTAAAAAATTTAGCGTTTTTGGACGTCTCTATAAAGATCCCAACAAAGTTAAACACCAAATTCTTAAGACTGCGATAGTTGTTATAATTTTTCACTATTTTATTCTTTAAGTCAGTCAGGAAAAACTAAATAATTTTCCACAAATGCGCGGTTCCCATTGGTCGATGTCGCTGGTTGTTCCCACAAATTACACTAATGACAGTATTTTAAATAAAAATTGGTGTCTTTTATTTCTCTCACCAGTAGAAACAAATTTCATCAAAATTTATGTCATTAGTGTCATTTTCGTAGAAATCGGCGGCGTCGACCAATAGGATCTGAGCGTTAATTTCTCCCTAATTTTAAGAATAGCTATACAAGTATGCTTCAATCAAAAGTCACATCTCCAATCCTATATGTAAATATTTTAGGAGAGTCGTTGATTGTTTTAATTTTTACTTTAAAAACAAAAGGATTTAATGAGCATAAGCAACATAGAAAACCGCTTTTTTTTCAAACAATTGTCTCTTCATTTCTAGTTCTTTCATATTATAATTGTATTTCTTGACAATAAAGGACTTTTAAAACTATACCTACTTAAAAAAAAAACGAAATTAACAATAAAATGCAAGAAATACATAAAATTGTGAACCTCAAAATAAAATTTTAAAATAAAAAATTTCCTCTAAACGAGAATCGTCTGGGATTGTTCCTAGAATGGAAGCTGCGTTATCGCGTTGAATCGCGAGACCTATTTGTTGTTTAATGAAGAAATCTGCATTTTTATTGTTTATTAATTTTGATAATTTATTAACAAAAGATTTAGTTTCTTCACCCCAGGGTCCCAAAATTTCGACGCTGAAGGGTACAAAAATGTACCCTTTGGCTTCTAGCTCTTTATATTTTTTTATTTTTTGATTCTCTCCGACACGTGATTTTTTGGATGTTTTATCGAGATAAGATAATGCTAAAGTATCTCTGCAAGTGGCGTCCCAAATTAGGGATTTTCCTCTGCACTGGCGAGACGAACGATCGTCTACAGTTTTGCCGCAAGTGCAGTCGTGCATCTCGCACAGCGGCTGATCCAAACGTAAAAAGATGGAAATACGAAAGTTGGAATCATCCAAAACATTCTCTAGTGCAGATGAAGGTAGAGCCTGTAGCCTGGCTTCTAGTCCTTCATATTTTTTATTTTTTGAGTCTCTCCGACACGTGCAGCTTCTCCTGATTTTTTGGATGTTTTATCGACATAAGATAATGCAAAAGTATATCTGCAAGTGGCGTCCTAAATTAGGGATTTTCCTCTGCACTGCCGAGACGAACGACCGTCTACAGTGTTGCCGCAAGTGCAGTCGTGCATTTCACACAGCGGCTGACACAAACGTAAAAAGATGGAAATAAGAAAGTTGGAATCATCCAAAGCATTCCCTAGTGCAGATGGAGGTAGAGCCTGTAGCCTGGCTTCTAGCTCTTTTTATTTTTTGATTCTCTCCGACACGTGCAGCTTCTCCTGATTTTTTGGATGTTTTATCGAGATAAGATAATGCAAAAGTATCTCTGCAAGTGGCGTCCTAAATTAGGGATTTTCCTCTGCACTGGCGAGATGAACGACCGTCTACAGTTTTGCCGCAAGTGCAGTTGTGCATCTCGCACAACGGCTGACCCAAACGTAAAAAGATGGAAATACGAAAGTTGGAATCATCCAAAGGATTCCTAGTGCAGATGAAGGTAGAGCCTGTAGCCAAGCGTTGCTCTCGGGTTCGTGCAGAGCTAGAAGCCTAGCATGATCTTTGGTATCACTGGATGAATTAAAAATTGCTTCGAATTTAGAACGACAAATTATATTATCAAAATCTTTTTGGCGATTGAGATTATTGAAAGGAATATTATTGGTACTAAAAATAGAAGTAAAAAAAAATCAAAAGCTTCTTTAAAATCGTAGTCAAGATAATATAAAATTTCGCTCTTTTAGTAACTTAGTGGTTGGTTGTGTTATCAGTTTTTACAAATCAAATTATTAGTTTCTTGGAGTGAAAATCCCTATTAATCAAGTAAAAAATCAACCCGCCTTTATAATAAGTGAGATAATACTCTACAAAACTGCTTTCATGCATCTTTTATGTTTTTTGACTTTTATAGAGAAAACAAAAATTCACAGTTTTCAGGGAAGATTTTTGATAACTTTCATAAGATTTGTTGTATTACTACAGATATAACGTAGTTTTTTTTTAAGCTTATAGCGCAAAATATCACATTTATGTTTTCTGGCTTTGATGATTTGTTTTTAAGTTATGCATTTTTTAGTTGGATTTTTACAAACGGCGTGATTGTAAAATGGAAAACTAGTGCATTGTGATTTTAAGGAAGAAATTTATACAAAATTTATTGGGGAAGTCGCTTTAAAAAGAGTTTTTAAATGTAATAAAAAATAAGACTAACTTTCAGTCTAAAATAACATCATCAGGACAATGTCAAAGTAAGCACGTAATAGTTGCTAGGTTTTTTTTGTAATTAAGTGGCTGACTCGGATATGATTAATAAAGTTTTTCCATTTACGGTATCACCAGAGGAGATACTTTAGATTGGTATCTTTTAAAATCTTTTAATATATCGCTTACACAAATGAAGAAAATAGGTGATCCAAGATAGATATCAAAGAATGATCTCTAACTAATGTATTACCCACGCAGAGTTTATACCAGTTGACTAGCAAAATTTTATCCCTAGGTGTGTGTATCTCAAAATGAAAAGCAAGAGGTGTATAAAACTGTTATAGATTCTACTAGTGACTAACTGTTCAAACAAATAACGTATTAGTTCAATTTTCGTTAATTAATTCTCTTATCAGTTCCATTTTGTGCGCAAAAAAATACCACAAAAAACAAACTAAGTGACAGCCGATCCAACAGCTGATTTGTTTTTAAATCGTAAATACATCTGAAGTTGTCGACTTGTCCTCCTAAACGGCCTTAAGCATCTAGCCCACAACCTCCTTCACTGAAAGTCGTCTGGGAGTTAACGGCGAGGCAACCGGATCCAACCGGTGTGTTCACAGATTAATAAATATACCAGACTTTCTCTGTGGGTATATCTTCCTACATCACCGCACAGTGGTTCTGAAAAGCAATCGACTGCCAAACATGTCCTACTCAAAGTGTGAAAATGCTTTGTCTGACAAAGAGGTTAAGTACAAAATAATCTGTGAAATCTGTACACATCAGTTCTGCACAACATGTTCCAAGCTATTTACATCTGAGGCTCAAGTACCCCAAATGAAATCCAGGGTTACGATTTTTGCTTGCGAAACTTGTATATCACCGATTCAAGAATACATAAACGAGCCTTTGTCTGATGTTCTCAGTAATACGCAACAACAGAATCCTAACCTGTTGCCAAATCTAGATGCCCTCAGCTCCAATATAAAGTCATCGATTAATTTGCTGTTTCATTCTAAACTGGACAAATTAAAAATCAATCTTTCTACTGAGCTGACCGCGATTAAAAATGACATTACCAAATCTAACAACCAATATATTCTGTCCTTATCATCATTCAAAAATTGTCTTAAGAACATGGGTAATTCTAATGCAGATGCTTCAATATGTAACAATCCGAATCATGGAAATAGAATAAACGATCTGGAACTCATGAATGTCAACCTAATTAGTAAAATCGCTAAACTGGAGGAAATTTAGTTTCTCAGGAAAATTACATTCTTGGGTCAGTGCGTAAAAAACAAACAACCTTTAAAATTATCCAATTTGAGAATGCTTCCTTACTAAACACCAATAGAGCCAACAAAAATAAGCCCAACCGCAAAGCAGCTCCTGTGAATGTATCTCCGAGTCTACCAGCCAGTGTAGACTCTAATAACCATAGCAAGGAGAACAACGTGGTCATCGGCACAGGAGGAACTGAAACAAGCTCTTTTACCGCTGCTGAGAGAAGACAATGGCTATACATTGACAGGTGCAGCCCCAGTACTACCGAGGAGCAGATTATCAACTATGTACAGTCCAGGCTTTGTGCTGTTGATGTGAAGTGTTATGTCCTTGACAAAAACGAAGATGTAGCCTTATTTAAAATTGGTGTGTAGGAAACCATCATAAAAGGATTATTGGAACCTGTTCTATGGTCAGATATAGATCTTATCACAATCTTTTACCAAAACTTAAGGGCTTCCAAAACCAAGCTGAAAGAAATCTTCTGTGCAGCTCAAGTTGAATCATGTCCTGTCATAGACTTAACTGAAACTTGACTGGACCCAACAATAAACGATGCTGAACTTCTGGACTCTTACTATACAATTTATACAGTAGAGAGAAATACTACAAATAGCGCTAAGAATAACGGCGGAGGGGTGGCAGTTGATAACCAATATAAATCTCATCGTGTAAACTTTGGTGATCTAGCTGTGGAAGAAGTTTGGGTTTCTGTGTCAATTGCTGAAGTTACCTACTGTATCGGTTGCCTATATATCTTTCCCCGAATGGATGTGTCAGTGTATGAGGCTCATTTACGCTCTGTTACTACGGCTTGTGAAACATTTGAAAATGTTCTTGTGGTGGGAGACTATAACCTACCGAAAATTAAATGGTCTGAAACTGTGAGCCACTTAGGATTCTTGCCATATAATGTAAAATATATGAAAGACGCTCTGCTGTGTGACACCTTTGCTTCTTTAGTATTGACTCAGTTTAACGGTAGTCATCAAAATAATACTTTGAATCTTTGTTTTGCAAATTTTGATCTAAAATCCATAGTAGAGACTGTGGGATTGGTTAATCCTGATCCATTGCACCCACCCTTAGAAATATCTTTTCAAAGTAATCACTGTAATAATTTAAAAACCAAAGAGTCTCTTTACTAAGATTTTAAGAACGCAGATTTTACACAAATTAATAACTACTTTCTGATTTACGACTGGAAAACCATTACGGATGTTGATATTGACAAAACGATTGATAACTTTTCTGCAAGCTTTAAACTATTTGTTCCTTCAAAAGTGTTCAAACCATCAAATATATTTCCAGAATGGTTTTCTAGGGAGCTCAAAAACTTAGTTTTTCAGAAAAAGATAGCGCACAAGATACAAACATTGTTTAAATAGCAATCCCAAGAGCTTCTGGAAATTCGTTCGCTCTAAGTCAAACGTTGGTACTACTACTACAGCGACCCAGGGTGAAAATGTGGCTGATATTTTCGCCAATTTTTTTGCCTCTGTGTACAATCCCGCAAGAAACTATCCTCAAGGCGAGGACATAAGCTCTCACGATAATCTTAACCAAAACCAAATTAACATAGGTGCTGTTGAAGTTGAAAAAGCATTAAGATCCCTTGACATTAACAAGGGGAAAGGCCCCGATGGCATCCCAAATAGACTTTTAAAACACTGCTCCCATACCCTGTATTTTCCAATTTATCTAATTTTTAACAGTTCACTAAAATCCGGCACCCCCATACATAAAAGTGGAAAAAAAATCATTACTACAGGCCCATAAGCATTTTATCAGCCTTACCAAAGTTCTTTGAAAAATGCGTAATGGGGATACTCTCTCCATACTTCCAGAGTAAAATACTTACTCAGCCACATGGCCTAACCCTTGGCAGGTCATTTGATACTAACCTATACTTTTTTACTAATACCATCTTTGGAAACTTTGAAAATGGTCTCGAAACCTATGCAATATATACTGATTTCAGCAAGGCCTTTGACAGAGTTAACCACTCTTTACTATTACTTAAACTCTACTATGGTTTGTCGGGGGCCTTGCTGAGATGGGTGGCCCCCTATCTGATGGACAGATGGCAGCAGGTTCAAATTGACGGTCACCTTTTAACTGCGTTTATAGTTACATCCGGGGTTCCCCACTTGGGACCCCACTTCTTCGTTCTTTTGATCAATGACCTGGGCAAACTACTTTCCTGTAACTTCTTGATGTTTGCAGACGACTTAAAACTATTCATTAAGATTGAATCACTCAACAACGTACTGCAACTTCAGAGAGATATTGACATTGTCTTCTCTTGGTGCTAGGCAAATGACATGTCTTTAAACGCAGAAAAATGCAAATTCCTAAGATTTAGCCGACTAACAACAAAAGTACAGACTTAGTACCATATTAACAACATTATTCGTGAAGAAGTTAGTGTACCGTATGTTAGGGTTTATCAAAAGAACATGTAAGGACTTCAAAAACGTTTTTGCTTTGAAAACACTGTATACATCATATGTCAGATCAGTACTAGAATTTTCAAACATTATTTGGTGTCCATATAATCAAATTCATATAGACAGGTTAAATAGCATTCAAAATAAGTTTACGAAATTTTCCAGTTTTATTCTAACAAAACAGAGTGTTAACCTAACGAAGGATTTAACCATGTCTTATCTTAATCTAAATAGTCTAACAAGCAGAAGGGAATATTACGATGTCTGTTTTGCCTATAAAATCTTGAATAACATAATCCAAAGCCCTGAATGCCTAAATACTTTCAAAATCGATGTTCCTGTTACCACACACGTAATCTGTCCCTTTGGCATGTTCCTTTCTGTATGACAAACTACTTAATTAATTTTCCAATTAACAGAATATCGACTAATGTTAGCAAATTTACTAAAGTAGATTATTTTAATTTTTCTGCTTTTAGCAAATTTAAGTTATCTGCCAAGAAAACTGTGTTGAAATAAAATAATTGCTTTCTCTGTATACTGTTTGTATACTTTATCTGTATACTGTAGCTTATGATTAAGTTAGTGTACCTAAGTAGACTTTAAATTCTTTAAAGTGTACCTTTATGTTAATTAATAAATAAATAAATAAATTAATTAATAAAGTAATAAAATAAGCAAATAGTCACTTTATTTATACGGGCCTCTTAAAGCGCTTTTATATAAGGACGGTTTCAAAATGTTGTATAAACACCACCAAAATCAATTTAAGCACTAAATTGATTTAATTTATAAAGCTATTTAAGAAAACTGTTTATCGCTTAAAAACCCATTTTAGGGTCGTTATAAACACTTTAAAAACGCTTTACCGCATTTCTTCCAACCTAAAGAAATACTGAACCATGGTTTTCCGAAATATCTGTTTTTTAACTAAGTTGTTTTATTTCTTTTTTTCTTTAAACTGACATTCTTAATGACATCTAATGAAGGACGTATAAACCCTAGGACAAAGCGATTTTATTTAAAACCGGCCTTATATAAAAGCGATTTTAGGTGCGTATAAACGTAGTAAGTGATTCTGTTTTAAAGGTGAATAATTTATATCTACTTGAAGGTCCAAATCAAAATAGCTCTGAAAGTTTGAAATCACTCCCTATATCCGACAAACATTATATTCCGGCAAAATGTGGTTTGTGGTGTATCAAATTAAATGCAATATTGTTTGGAGTCTAAAACAGTGTTTGTTAATAATTAGGGCGGGGGACAGGGGAAAGGTATTTTATTAATCCATCGAAATATTTAGTACGATGTTTTAAACTAAACAAAACACAGTCTAAATTGTCGCCAAAAGAATTTTACAACCACTCAGGTAAAATTTTATCAGATTTTAAAAATCATGAAGTTGACAGTTCCTCAAAGGAAGAGGGCGACAATCTAAGTGTCTCCGACTTCATTTGCAATTGCATATAAGGATTTTTAGAACCTAAGATTGTAAATTTTTGATCAGTTTAGAAAAATTATGAAATTGACAGTTTCCACCTATTAATGTAAAGAGACGTATCTATCATCAAAATATGTCAGTTTTTGCTTAAAATTAATTACAAAGAAATTGTGGTTTAGATTTAAAAAAAAGTTATGACCACTTAAAGAAAACATTTTTGATACAGTTTCGGAAAAACCGCGTGTTAGTATTTTTATAAGTTTTATAAATTATAACATTCTTACACGAAAAATATAGGTAATTTCATGTTTAGTTACTTACCGTTTAATTTATGGAAGCTTCTAACGATAGGATTGCTGTTGACTTCACAAACGTAGATTCCGGAATCGCTTAGTTTAGAATTTTTAATGACCAAAACCCAAACGTCTCCTCCAGAAGGAAGATCTCGCGGATCGCCGGTTGTTGGTATTTCTGCAGACTCGCTACTAAAGCTTGACGAGCTACCTGAAAATGTTAACAAAATACTATTAGGATTAGGTGTATACCGGGATGATAAAGGTCGTATGATCATAATCAATGATAAAAGGCTGGCGTTTTTAAAATATTTTTGACAGGATAACTTTTTTGTTGAGGTGGTAAAGTTTTTTCTTTTTTTAGAAGGAAGCCCAGCAAAAAACTATGATTCTTACGTGCTATCAGAAAATGGCCTGCATTTTCCCTTATTTGAATGCATTTTTTTGGTTGCAGCTAAAAGCTTATACATTGTATCTTAAAAATATATCGTGGGATTCAAGGGGGAGAATCAATAATGTATTTATAGACTTGCCTCCTCACACCTAAGCAATGCAGGCTACACAAACCAGTTATAACCCTGCCTTTGTGATCTCTTGTTTAAAAAGGTATTGCATCTGCTATATTTTTTTGAGGTATTAGTAGTAAAATGCAAAAAGTATTAAATTTTGGACGCAAATAATTTTAAAATCAGAAAAAATAATTACAAAAAAAATAGATAAGTAAAAACTTTATTATTGTTTTTACTTATCTATTTTTTTTGTAATTATTTTTTCTGGTTTTAAAATTATTTGCGTCCAAAATTTAATACTTTTTGCATTTTATTACTAATACCTCAAAAAAATATGACAAACCATATGACACGAACTACGCCTACATTTTTTTTATTTTAGTTGGAACCAACCAATAAGGGTTTTCGTTCCTCTTATTTAAGACTGAATCATTCAGCTGTAGCATATGACTCTACGTACAATATCCTGGTAACTGCATCGACTTTTAGGCCAACCTGTGTGTGAAGGTTGTCAGAGAAAATTAGTATGCCCGGCGTACTTCTAGATACAGAAACAAAAACGGCAAAAAATGACGCGTGAATTAAGGCATGACAATGATTGTCCTCACGGTTTTACAGTAAGATAAGGAGGGCAAAGTAAAACCACCTCATTATTACTACTCAGAAAAATTATCACCATGACTCGAAAACCAAAAGCCCAGACCCTGACTCCCCGACAGGTCTTAAGGTGACCAGTGGGTGCTAAGAGCCTCTTTCTGCGGGAAACAATGGACAATTTTATCAAATAAATGAAAAGATTCGACAAAGGGATCTTGGGAGTTAGCGAAGTAGGATGACCTAACTCAGGTGAATGACAAACAGACGACTACTATATTTACACACGCAGGCAATGACTCCCAAAACGATTATAACGGCGTAGCAGTCATTTTAAATAAATAAAATAGTGAAAATACTAAAAATGGCACTTTTCGAAAAAGCCATGCATTTTTCACTCTCTTGGATATTGCAAAATTACTGAGTGCGCAATTTTGTTAAAACTGCAGCAAAATAATCTCCATGATATTGGCTAAAACGGCAGAACGGCCTACCCACAGAGTTAAAAGTCTTTAAAACAAACTATCTTTAAAAAAAGTCAAAGAACACTTATTTAATACCTAATGAATATACTGTCAGATTTATCTTTACTGTCAATTAAGTACCTATCAAAAACAAATCACCTTCTGAATGTTAACAACATTTCTTTTTGTAATTTTTTTTATTTATAATGTATTATTATATCTACTTATATATTAGGCTGTAAATTTAAAGGTCTGGACTTTGATCAGTTCTTATTGCCTTCCAGGTCCTTTTGCATTTAATCAGACAAATCCCGTTTTATTAATTTCTGACTATGTATATTTTTTTCCTTTGGAATGCAAAATTTTTATTTATTATTGTTATTATTATTATTATTATTTATTTTTCTCACGACTAAGTCGGGTTTATTTGCCATAACTAGTGCGGAGCTCTTGTTTGAGCTAGCGGCCTAGTTTTGAACGAGTTCGCGACGGACGGAGCGCGTGGTCTCAACTATGACGGCTTTTTAGGCTCCTTTTGGTATTTCTGCCTGCCTTTCGACTTTCAGTTTCTCTAGTTCAGCGGCAGTTCTTTTTGCTATAAGTCCATTCGCGGATATGACGAACGGATGGACGGTGATATTTCTAGATGCAGATGCAGATGGATTGCCTTTAGTTCGTGCGCTAAGTCTATATATTTATTGACTTTTGTGTTAAAAGCGTCTCTTATATTGGCGTCTTTTGGTACCGTTATTTAGATGATTTATGCAGAGTTGTCTTCCTTGTCAAACACTATTATCTCCGCTCTATTGTAAACGATTTCTCTATCCGTTATTACGTTAGCACGCTGTTGTCAAGTGTTGTATAGTTTCAGCTTTTTCATTACAGAGTCTACAGCGGTCTCCTATATCTTGTTTGAGGATATACTTTCGGTAGTTTTTAGTCGCTATTACCTGATCCTGGATTGCTAGAGCAAATCTTTAGTCTCTGCCATCAGTGCACCATCTGAGAGGAAGGCTGTTGAGAGTTCTGCATCCATTTCATTGCTATGTAGAGTTCTGTCTTAATTTCTTTTTGATAATCTTTGTTTTCTTTTTCAGGAACTTCGTTAGCAGCAAGGTTCAGAGGGGTCAAACTGCTGTCAATGGAGACGATAGCTATGGCATGAAGGTAAGTAAACATTATGCCCATTTCTCTGGCGTGGCTTTCTTTCAGGTTTCTAAGCCCTCTGCCAACTGTTTCCCAAGTTGACATTAGACTTCCTAGGCACTCTACTATTTGTCTCTTTACTTTATAAATCTTGAGAACCCGAATTAGCCAAGAGTGTGGGACTGAGTCGAGGGCCTTTCTGTAGTCAATCCAGGCTACCGAAAGGTTCCTTCTCCTCCTTCCTCTCTGAGTCGATTATCAGCCATTCTTTGCTACCTCGGGCTTTTGATCTGCATCCATTTTGCTCTTTTGCTAAGATGTCGTCGAGAGCCAGGTGTTTGCTGAATTTGTGCTCGAATATAGCGGTGAATATTTTATAGATCACCGGCAGACATGGTATCGATAATTTTTTGGGTTCTCGACATTATCGGTTTTAGGTAGTAGGAATGTCACGGCTTTGGTGAAAAAGTCTGGGATCTGTCTCCGTGAATTGTGCAGCCAGCAGTTCGTGGACATCTGCTATCTTCCAGCGAGAGTGTTACATCGGGCATCTCAGGTATATTGTGCATTTTTCTTTGCTCCTGTTGGATCCAGTATGCGTTCTCGTGGTGCTGTAATGGATTGCTCCATATATTGGTCCAGTACTGGTAAGTCTGTTCTTATAATGCTAGTGAAATGTTTCTTCTGGTGGTCTTTGAAGTTAGTTTTGGAAGGATAGCTGTTGGTTTTCTAGATATTGTTTATTTTGTCGATATCTCCACGGCCTCCCCAATAACGTGGGAAGTACAGCCCCAAAGGAGTAAGTAAGTAAGAGAGACCCTTTTATTGCGACACTATCATGAATGTGTCTTTGGGGAACACCCAGATATGCATAGGTCTCTCCGACATCCAGATGGCGTAGGATGCTCCCATCTACAAGTTGCGCATCCTTGGCATGATCCGCATGGCGTCCTGTCTTAAGCTGAACCGTCGCAAACTTATCCAACCCGAACTCCATTCCGATCGCATGAGTATACTCCTGCACTACCCGAGGAGCTTGGTCAAAATCTCTCTTCGTCGAAGCGTAAAACTTAAGGTCATCCATATAAAAGGGGTGGGTAACCCTATGTGTTCTATGGCCAGGAGCACCGCACATTTATCCCTTTGTGTTTCGCAAAGCAACGAACAACGGAAGTAGCGAGACGCAAAAGAGGAGTGAGCTTAGAGAATCTTCCTGAAACACTCCCCGGCGAAACTATACCAATTCAGTCGACACCCTTGTGTTACCCGTACTTATGGAAAATCGGGTCTTCCAAAGAGGCATCATTCCTGAAATGCATCTGGCTATAGGATCCGGTACCGCAAGGCCTCTCACAAGGTGAATAATAAGTTCATGAGAAGTTGTGTCAAAGGCCTTGCGATAATCTATCCAGGTCATCAAAAGGTTTCGCTTGTACTGGAAGGAGTCTTGTGTGACACATCTGTCTATCAGTAGATTCTCCTTGCAGCCGGCTACGCCTTTCTTTGACCCTCGCTGCTCGTACACTTCACTAAACACGGGACCCATGGCTTGGAGTATCCGCTGGTACAAGAGTCGCGTAAAAATCTTGTAACAAGCGTTTAAACATGTTATTGGGCGGTAGTTCTTTGGGTCGGACAAGTCTCCGTTCTTGGGGAGTAGGACGGTTCGCCCCTCAATAAACCAGGAAGGGATTGGCTGTCCCTCATTAACCCGGGAGTTAAAAATTCGGGCTAGGGCCTCATGGGTTGACGGAAATTTTTTCCACCAGTAGGCGTTAATTCGATCAGGCCCAGGGACAGCAAAGTTCTTAGCACCCATAAGAGCACCTCGAACTTCCTCCACAGTTATTGGTGGGCACAGTTGCTCTGGTGGTAGAAACCCCCTCACGAAGGTTTCGAACTGTGCCAGGGCTGGTGTGTTTACGTTAAGCGGACGAGTTATCTCGTAAATACCCCTCCAGAAGTTTTCCACCCTCTCAGCGGTTGGAGGATTATCAATAATCCTCGGCGGCGTCTGAAATAGGCGACTGGGGTTTTCGAAAAACAACTTGTTTTCCCAAATGCCCCTCGCCCGCCGAATTAGATTTTGTTTGGCAGTCACTAGCATCCGTATCCTTTCGCAGCACTGCTGCTTGATGGTCTGCAACAGCGCTTCGTTCAGTGTGTGGTGGATGCGTCGCAAGTTGGCGGCTATGCGGCGCACTTTTGGCGTAAATGGCCTGCCTGCTACTCTGTATTCCAATACACACTGTATACGGGATACTTGCTGCCTTGCTGAGAGGATTTTTGCTTCCATCTTCTTCACTCGGCGTTGCGCCCTGTCGACGCAGGGGTCCCTGTTGGGCACCCTGGGCGACACGGACCAAGCTGCCTCGTACACGGCGCAATTAATACGCCAAATGTCAGCTTCTTCTGTTAAAGCATTTAACAATTCTGCGTCCGCTCTAGCTAGGTCTTGTAGTTTCGGGCACTTAGTCTTGTGCAGCGCCCTGCGGTCTCGGAGTCTCTCTTCCGGTTCTACGGGAAGCTCCTCTTCAGTTACATGTATCTGCGGTTCCTTTTCCTCAGGTACTGCCGGCTGTTGAGGTCTTCTAACATATCCCCTTCGCCGAAGATAAGATACATAGTCTCGCAGGCTCTGAGCAGTAAATGTATTATGCTCAGGATGCATATCATTCCAAAGCTCGCGCATACGAACCATATATCCCCTTCGACCTGGGCTATTGCTCTCATAGCATTCCAGCAGATCGTCTCTCAGATCATCTGTCCACTCAAAGCGTCCTTGGTCATTGCAGTTGTCGTCGGGCAATCCATCCGGTTGGGCCCCTCCACCTTGCCTCTGACCCCTCATCCGACGGGGTCGGTTGTGGGGGCTCTCTCGTTCCTCTGCGTTTGGAACCGAGCTAAGGGACTGGCAGGAGGTTACCCTGGTCAGCCCCCGATCGACATTTAAGACAAGCAGAATTTCGTCCTTGCGGGTCACCTGTGTTGCAGGTTACCGATCCGATTTGACCCTGGCAGCTGTGGTACAGGGGGGTGTTGCTAATACCCAGGCGTTGTTCTTGGTTGCCTCCTTGCCCCTCTATTATTATTATTATCTTTATTATTATTATTAATAATAAAAGGTGCTATTTGATGAGTTCTTATCCATGAAGGCACGAAGGTTCTCTTGCACGCTATGTTCGAGTACATGGAAATTGGATTAATTTTGACAGAACGGCAGAGAGACTTTTGTATTACTAAAATATTTCGGTCACTTTTTAAAAATTGTTTAAGCTGTCTCTTGGAGGAAAATTTTGCTGTTTAGGTAGAACTTAGATTTCTTTTTAAATATAGTATACAAATTGCATTGTTTCTTCTGCCTACCTGCATAATAACAATTTTTGGAGCACATAGTGCTCTAGTTGTAGATGTTTTTATTAATATTTGATTACATTTCGTATAAACTGCTGGTAAACTGTTCATGAGATGCAGAACAAGTAGGTGATCAGTGGTCCAGTACGTGGTAGATGGAATTAATAAAATTAAATTTGCTTTAACTATAAGATCCGAAAACGAATGAAACAATGGTAGCAGACCCATCACTGATCACGTAATTTACATATTAAATGAGAAAACTTTGAATTTTATACTAGTTTTGCAGTTGGCCTGTACATATTTTTTTATAATTATTCGATTTTTTTGCATGTAGGCATATTGCCTGATAACAACATGAGTTTATTTTTAAATTTTAGCAAAATAGCCTTGCTGCAAAGGAAATAAGTCCCTAGATTATTCTAATGTTTCAAAGCTACCCGACAGTCAAAAATTATTATGTACAGACAAACTTCAAAACCGGTACAACGCAAAGTTTTCTTCATGTGATGATAATATGTACATCACGTGATCAGTGATGGTCCTGCTACCATCGTTTTATTAGTTTTTAGATCTTAAAGTTAAAGCATATACCGGGTGGTTCAAAAAATATCGGAATTAATTTATTTAAATTGCTATACGTTTGTTAGTTCTTTACCGATTTTAACGAGTGATAACTCTCTAAAATCACATAACATTCCTCTTCGATAAATTTAAAAATGTTGGCGGCCATCTTAAAATCAAAGACTGTGGACGTTGTCAAAGTGAAGCATATATTTCAGCTCGTGTCTTTTTAAGGAATTCACTTAAATAAAATTAAAATATTACAACTATTTAAAAGCCTAGTCTCTACCAAGGCGATCGACATTTTGCTTATTAAAATCGTTTAAGTATTTTAGGCTTTATATCCAAAAACTTAGGAGAAGTTTCAGTGCTCTATATATAAATAATGAATATATTCATATCGCCGCAACTTTTTTATTTCTTAAACGATTTTAATGAGGAATAGCTCGTTTGATCAAGAATTAAATTTTCCTGCGACGACAAAAAAATATCGATTATTTTTAAATTCAAGATGGCGGATCTTTTATCTTAATCATATTTAATCTCGTTTATTTTAATGAAATTCACAGAAGCCTAGTATTTCATTTTCATAATTTCCTATTCTGCGCGCTCACTTGTTCTGCCTCCCATGAACAGTTTACCAGCAGTTATATGACATGTAATCAAATGTTAATAAAAACATCCAGGACTAGATCATTTTATGCGCCTGCGTAAAGTATATTTGCGTCCTTGGCTTACTTTTTGCTCTCGCACACTCGGGCAACGAGATTAATCCGCGAGCGTAAAACTACTACTTTACGGCCGATGTACAAAAATAAGTATTAAGCTCCTGCACCGATCTATAAGAAAAATACTAAATAAAATTTATATGTTTGTGGCGGATTCATAATGTCGAAACTACTTTTTTTGGGTTTTTCGCCACTAAGTTAAGGAAATTTTTTCAAAAATATGTTAAAACCCACTGCGTAAATTCCTAAAGAAAAAAATTTGTTCGTTTGTCAGTGGTTTTTAAATAAGATAAAAAATTTGCCTACACACACGCAAATCCTAACTAGAATCTAAGTACTTATCTGACGTTTCGGCAGAAATTCTACTGCCGTTATCAAAGAATTTTATCCTTTTCAAAAACTTTTTTCGATTCTTTTTTAAAATATCTGTCTGTTGTCATACAACTGACTGACTTTGACTGATATATATTTCAAATATTAACTTGACAGTTTGGTGCGTCGATAGTAGCCAACAAGGTATTGGGTGAATTTAGTAAAATTTAAAATCAAAATTATATTTGTTTGAGTGTTTTCGATTTTAGATTACTTTATAAAAATACAAAACTTTTATTTTAAAATATCAATTATAAAAATTATCTTTTGACTAACTTTAAGAAAAAATATATTAGAAACCCAAAGAACATTAATGCTATTTTTTAATTTATTTAAAAAAAACCTTTTTGAAAATCCTGCTTTAAAATTGGAAGCCAAACTGTATTTATATCAACTTAAAGTTAGTCAAAAGATAATTTTTATAATTGATATTTTAAAATAAAAATTTTGTATTTTTATAAAGTAATCTAAAATCGAAAACACTCAAACAAATATAATTTTGATTTTAAATTTTACTAAATTCACCCAATACCTTGTTGGCTACTATCGACGCACCAAACTGTCAAGTTAATATTTGAAATATATATCAGTCAAAGTCAGTCAGTTGTATGACAACAGACAGATATTTTAAAAAAGAATCGAAAAAAGTTTTTGAAAAGGATAAAATTCTTTGATAACGGCAGTAGAATTTCTGCCGAAACGTCAGATAAGTACTTAGATTCTAGTTAGGATTTGCGTGTGTGTAGGCAAATTTTTTATCTTATTTAAAAACCACTGACAAACGAACAAATTTTTTTCTTTAGGAATTTACGGAGTGGGTTTTAACATATTTTTGAAAAAATTTCCTTAACTTAGTGGCGAAAAACCCAAAAAAAGTAGTTTCGACAAGAAAAATACTATACATATAATACAGTAATATATTTACTTAGTAAAAATACAATAAAATAAAAGATCAAAAAAATACTACTTATATGTATCAAAGGGCGCTCCTAATTTTTAAAGGTATTAGAGAATATGAAATCAGTTTAACACAAAAAAAGGGCGTAAGTGCAAAAAAACATTTCTGAATAACTATTGCAGAAAACATTTTAAAAAAATCCAGAAAACCATAGTTTTGGAACGAATGATTGTTTACATTTTAAGAAGTTTCTAGTATTACCCTTTTATGGTTTGCAAATAGGATCTACCATTTAAACAGTTTTACTAAAATTACTACGTACCTATTATAACTGTTACAGGACGCATAAAACTGGAACAAATTAAATACGGAGCTTTCGGCAATTTAAATAAATAAAAAAATCGCTCGGTATAAATATATGCCAATTTATTACGATTAGGTAGGAACATTAGTAAAGATTTGGGAGAAAGGATTAACCTTCTCTACATTGCGTCGCTTTGCTGTGGCTTTTAATAATTAATTCTAACGTGGTAACCCCTTTTAACCTAAGTTAGACTCTCCTAAGCTTTCGCGGCAGCTTTGCTGCGCTAAACAGGCATATGTTTATTCCGAAAAAACAAATAAACGTACAGTATATGCCACCCGAAATTTATCCACTTTGATTGACGTCAACTGTCAACGAGAATTTTCAGTCTGACGAAATTTTTTGTTTCTCCCTAGATTTTTGGTCACACTGATCACAGTATGGACAGGGCCTAATTCGGAAAATTTTCGATTTTGTTTAAATTTTATCATGAGTTGACTGTAATAGAAAGTTTTTGAACCATTTTTTTGCCATTTTGTTATTGTTATCGTAAGACAATTTATCACAGTGTACTAGATATGTCCAAGGCCGCAAGTGTTGATCCAATACATAAACGTGAATAGTGTGAACTCTACACATCATAGAAGGGGGCACAGGCATGGTGGACGCATCCACCCATTGGTCATTATCAGGGGCACAATGTCACATGATCAACCTGAGCATGTATTGTTTTAGCATAAGCCTCTATTATTGTAATGTTTTAGCATAAGCCACGATTTGTAGTCACATGACTAACGCTAGTTTAATCATAAGCCAAAATCATAACTAACCATTTGAGTATTCTGTACTGTCGAATTTTGATTATACATATAACCCCATCTCCGAAATAAATTATTTTTCCTACTAGCGTACGGAAAATACCACTTTTCCGGGTGCATTTTAGTTCTGAAAGTGGTACTTTTTCGCACTAGTGCGAAAAAGTGAAAATGTCTAAAATTAGTACCAGAATTTCCACAACAAAAAATCTACTGCAATCCGCTATTAATTTGCAAGATGCGACAAATTGTACGTTTACCATTAATATTAATAATAAGTAGCGAGTAGCAAGTACAGTGTTGTAGTAGTGTATGGTTTATTAAAAAATAAAAAAACTTAAAATTTTGTTTTGACGTTTTCCTCACGCTAGTAGAAAAAATAGTAATATACTATTACAAACGTAAAACAACACACAATATATAGGCAGATAGCCGCAAGAGTAGCAAGATCGATAGAAATCTGTTTCGTCACAACTTCCTCTAATATTAGGAAGTAATTTGTTATTTTAAATCTAAAAACTGCAAATTCGTAGCAGCCTTAAGGCTCAAAATTAGAAAACATTAAGTTTATTATTACAAGCTTTTATTTAGCTCGCAACTCTATTTTGACTAACTTGTAGTCCGATTGAATTCAAACTTGGTATGCGTTTATAGTTCCGGTGACAATACAATAATATGGTATTACCAGGTACCCACCTCCCCTAACGAGGGAAGTGGAGAGGAAAAACGATTTAGTTGGTTCGATTTCAATTAAAATTGGGGTTTTTAAGGAAGAGGATTATGAGTTTTTTATAAGATTTGAAAATTTCAATATGGCGAATTCAAAATAGACGATTTAAGGTACAAATCTATATATTAAAAAATAATTTTATATAAAAAAGCTTTAAAAGCTTTATATAATATAGAGTTCACAAAAATAATTTTTAGAATTCTGGTATCATAATAATAAAAGCGATGGCCGTAAATTAAGTCGAGTTGAATTTTTAGTTTTATATAATGATAGTAAATTCAGATTCTTGCGAATAATCATATAATCAATAAGATTAATTTTTCGAGTCAATATGATCAAACTTTCTATAATGCACCCATCGCTTTCATTATTATGATAGTAGTGAACTTTATATTTTTGTATAAAAGCTTGGATTTGAAAAGCTTTTTTTTATATAAAATTATTTTTTAATTTTTAGATTTGTACTCTAAATCGTCCATTTTGAACCCATATTGATATTTTCAAATCTGATCAAAAATTCATAATCCCCTCCTCTAAGAACCCTGTATGCCAATTTTGATTCAAATCGAACAAAGTAAATCTTTTTCCTCCTCCACTTCCCTCGTTAGGGGGAGGCGGGTACCTGATAATACCATATTAATGTATTGTCACCGGAACTATAAACGCATACCAAATTTGAAGACAATCGGATGTGTAAAAGTCCATTAAAATTGGTTAGCAAAGGATTACCAATAATCGTTTATCTTGAATCCGCCATATTGAATTTTCAAAATCTGATCAAAAAGTCGTATTCCTTATCTCCAAAAAAACCCCGTGTACCAATTTTGGTTGAAATCGAACAAACTTAGGTGTTTTCCCCCCGCCACTCCTCCCGTAGGGGGGGAGGGGGTGCCTAATAATACCAAGTTATTTTATTGTTAGCGGAAATTTAACCGCATACCAAATTTAAAAACAGGTGGATGTGTATAATTCAGTTAAAATTGGATGCCTAATAATACTATATAATTGTATTGTTACTGGAACTATAAAAGCATACGAAATTTTAAGACAATCCGATGTGTACAAGTCAGTTTAAATCGGTTAGCATGATCAAAAATCGTCCATCTTGATTCCACCATATTGAATTTTAAAAATTTGATTAAAAATTCGTATTCCTTATCCCCCCGAATACCACTTTTGGTTAAATCGGAAAAACTTAGCCGTTTTCCCCCCTCCAGGGGGTGCCTAATAATAACATATTGTTGTATTGTCACCGGAACTATAATCGCATACCAAATTTTAATTCAATAGGACATGTAGAGGTTAGTCAAAATTGAGTTGCAAGATTTGACCGGAACATATAGACATACAATACATAAAGGTAAAGTTAAATAAAAGCTTGTAATAAAAAATACGCAAAATATAAAGTCGGTCCAGCATTTTTAAACGTCTAAATTGAATTTGAATTCATTAATTTTTGGGTGACTTCGCTCACCAGTCTGGGTCTCTCTCAGGCATATTGGGTCAGCATCGCGTTTTCTTTGTTATGTTCGGTGTACAAATAAAAACGAATATCATGGCCGCCTTAACAGGCACATTACGTAATAATATATTTTTCATCCATAAAGTATCTCTGGCATCTTGCTGTTTCACTCTGGTTCATTTGATTGATATGGAAGCGTAATATAAGGGGTTATTCAGAGTGATTTAAAGTTAGCAGTGTAGTTATAATTCTGTGGGGGCGTTTGATTTTGGCAAATAAAAATCTGGTTTTTGTTTTATGGAAAGTGAGGTTATGTTTTGTCTAAATAAAAGTGGAATGGACTGTACCTATTTGAATTTATCTGCTAGATCCAAACGGATTTTTCTGCTTAAAATTTTTTTTTACCTGTGAACGCAAAGACATGAGATACCTAGTTTCGATTAATAAAGAAAGTGCATTTTAATAAAAACACCTACAAAAAAATTATAAATTTTTGCAAACTTCAAGGTATTTTTCATGTCACTGGAAATGTTAGTTTTGTTGTTTTTCATTGGACCTTTTAGCAATATGCTTTTTTATGTTTTCCTTTTGTTTTGTTAGAACTCGACCATAAATTTCGGTAAAATAAACTATTGCATTCATCTACAAAATAAAAAGCTTTGCTGCCTTAAATTAAGACCGATATCTTCGAAATTTATGAGATTATAAAATGTAAATTAATTATGGGCATCATTCAAATAAATTAAAGTTCTCTCTCTAAAATTTCAGTAGTTTGCTCTTGAAAAATTTGCATTATTCCATACAAATATAAGTCCATGGAATGAAATATAGCAAACATTTTTTAGGTTTACTTAATAAACAAAGACGATTTTCCTTTTGTTTGCGTAATTAATATGATGAGAAAAATAACATAAGTTATATAAATTATTCACTATATATAAAAAAGAGTAATATATTTTATAATTAATTTTCTAAATTTTTTTAATTTTTTTTTTAAATAAATGAATCAATTCTATAACGACAAATTTTTTTAAATATCTAAGTAATCTAAAAAGTTAAATTTGCACTTAGGGGTAAAACAAAGATATAAAAGAATGGATAATATTTGTTAAACTTGTGTGGTGGGGTATGGTATACCCAGAAATTTACTATTGTTTCATATTATCAATTTTTAAATGTTCACACATTATTTTGTTTTCTGGACAGTCAACATTGTTTTACTACCAAAAATAAAAAACCATTTAAATTTGATTATAAAATAAACACGGATAAAATAATACTCTACAAATACCTTTTATTTAAAGAAAAAAAAAAACGCAAGAAAATATTTTAAATAAAAAAATGAACATATTCTAATAAAACATACAAAATACAAAAAATCGAACATTCGAAAAATACATTCATCACACACCATATTTGCATTCTGTAGACATACAAAACTGCTACACTGGAAGCAAGTATAAAAAATATTTCTATCTGAATTGCGAGAACAAAGATGATATCTTTTAGATATTCTTTGGCGCTTACCCTGTGTCTCAATATTATTTTCGTTTGGCCTCTTATGTGTTGCTTGAAGATTTCTTGGCAGCCTCGGATTTTGTTCTTGGCGTTTGACGTGATCTGCAATAAGCTGATTGCCCAACTCTTAGAAACTGTCGCCTTTTAATCGGCGCTTTGCTATTAGCTCTATAAATAACAAGAGCAGTTATTGCTGAACTATTTAGCATTGCGTAAAAAATGGTTAACGTTCAGCGTCTACTATTGCGAGAAACATCGTAAGAAGCAGAAAGTTCATCAACAACATCCACACCGCTTTTTGTAGCATTATACAATGTAATAATTTCTGTTTTTTTTTGGTTTTTTATTTCGGCGTCAATGTCTGGTGTGTGATGCAATGTTGACATTAGCAAAACAATTTTACCTTTTTTAGGAATATATGAAACCAAGGTCAAATCTTCCTGAAAACCAAATAACGAAGAACGTTCCTCCCTTCCCCTACTTAGCTTACTCTTTTGTTTTTTCTGATGATCTATGATTTTTTTAAAAATGGGCTAATATTTCATAACTAGTAAACCAGTTATCGAATGTAATATTCCTACCAGAGCCTAAGATTGGAATAACTAATCGGTTCACTACGGTCAAATACTCGCTGGGTGTGTATGCATCTTGATAATTATGTACAAAACGGTCAAAGACCATTTGAATTGCAGCAAGTTTATCTAATTTTCTGCGTTCCTGGCGATTACCAACATTATCAAAACGCATACAGGATAGTAGCATTAGAAATCTTTGCATTGGCATAGTTTTTCTAAAATTCTCTATGCCAGACCCGTCTGTAGCAAAAAGTTTCTCCACGTTCAATCTTGCTGTCTTTAGTCTACCAGCAAAAAATACCAAACCAAACACAGCTTTTCTCTCAGCAACGTGTGTCTCATAACTAGTCGACTTTTCCTGTAGTTTTATGTTTTTCCATATAATAATATCAGAAATCATTTCCTCATCGATAAACAGCTCGAAACAATCTAAAGGTGTTTTGGCATGTTTTGCTTTATTTTTGACACCAGGCGAATGTATAATAATGTTTTCTTTTCGGGTACGAACATTTCTTGGGTAACATACCTTCCTCCATTTAGTGCCATCCTTCGCCACATAAAAACGGTCTTTGTTGAATTGGTTTTCAGGCAAAGGCTGAAGATTGTCTTCCTCTGGCACATCTTTATTTTCATCCACATCAGCCTCCTCTTCGGTCTCGCTGTTGTGATCACTATCACTCAAATGATCACCTTCTTCACAATCTGACCCAATCGGCAGATCATCTGCAGTCTCTTCCCACAACTTGCGCAGCTTCTCCTGCTCTTTTTCGTAATCACCCATAACTAAAAGAAACAAAAGTAAATACTTAAAATACCAATTAAGTAAAAACATGCAATTCAATGTAAAAAATTATTTACCTGTGTGCTGGGGTATCACATTCCCAAATCGACTGAACGCTTCTTTACTCTCGTAATGACCAACCAAGACTTAACCGAGCTCCGCGCGCGTTAGATCAGATCCTGCTGGAAAGATAATAGTGTGACTGTGGCAGGGAAACAAAAAACCAAAACACAATCAAAGTTTTCTACTGAACCGGGCATCACATACCCCACAACACTGATGCCGGGTTAAACGACAAGCTTTTCAAACTATCCTTATTTAAAAGTGCTTTAACAGGCCCGTATATAAACAAAGTAATTGGCTCTATTTGAACAATTTGTTATTTTGACTTTGCCATTTTTATTCAAGTAAATTTCTTCTTGACTTGACTTGACTTCTTGGAAAATTTTTAAGCACTCTTCTAATTAACCCCAAAAATTTTTATAACTTTCAAATATCTGAACGCGCCCATCAAAATATATGCTTAACCTTCCCAAGGACTACACTGATAAAAACGATTGCTGAATTGACACAATCAATCATTGGTTATCGTCTGACCATAGTGGATACTGTAAAATTACTTTCTGGGTGTAATTTTACAAAAAGGTGGCGCATTGACCTTACATATCTGGCAGTGCATATTCACATTTATTTGTTTAGATTTACAATTTTAAGTCTATTAACACTTTATATAAAATATAATTTTAAGTCAAATTCAACACATATTAAGGATTATACCCCTTACTTTGTAAAGATGCCATAGTATCACACCTAAATAAAAAAATACAATAACAGAGTTTACACAAATTATTTAAAAAAATGATGCAGGTCTGTAAAAAGTAATCGTAAATTTTCATTTGTTTTTAATCAGTATATGTAGTTACATTGGCTCTGAATTTTTTTCCAGATAAATCCGGTTGTCAGTCTTACTGAACCACCCTGTATACTCGTTTTATTTAAAGAGGTCCATTCATTTACAAAGATCTAAATATTTTACCATCATACATTCTTGTCGTTCGCGTTAGCTGTGGCCTTAAAACAAAAACCAATATAAATTCCTAGAGTTATTGACATTAGAAATTCCATGTCTAGCCTGGCCACCATATTGAAGAAAACTTTTCAAATAAAGCTTTCGCTGTGACGACGACACTTTCCTATAAAGTCGGCAGATGTAGTGATAGAATATACCTTTATTACGATTTTTTTTCCACATAGGCGTGCGAGATATTTAACAGTTAACGTATACTGATAGAACAGAACCTAATAGTCCTTAGCCGACTTTGTTTTAGTTCAATTTAAAAGTCCTAATACAAATTAGTAAATCCGCTTAAGGAAAATAACTGTGAAGTTGATGAATATGACGGACAAGATTTAAACTACAGATATCCTAATTTGATGCAAATGTATTTATTATATATTAGCTTTTTGGGGATCTTATGCTCTTGGCCCAACCATATCTATCTTATATACCTTGTCTAATTAATTATTTAAGGTAGAACTAGTTCTGTTAACATTATTGCGTCCTCATATTATTGTGAAGCATGAAAAATATTCTCTTTCGAAATCCATTCAGAGTAAAGATTCCTATTTTTCTGTCAGTGACCTTAGTTCCTTCCAACCTGCTCAGGTTGCATAAAATTGGGACAAATGAAATAGGTATACATAATTCTCAAACTTACGGGAGTTTTTATGAATTAGAAAGACAGCTCAGGATAAATATATGGCGATTTATTACGATTTGCTAAGGACGTGCGTTGACTTGAGGAAAAGGATTAATGGTAAAGCCATGATGACCTTTAAAATAATTTAGTTAAATACCTGTTAAATGATTTTTAGATGTGCTTAAATTAAAAACACTTGTAGTAGGAAAAGTTTTTGGTAAAAGACCGTAAATAAATTTGATTGAAAGAAATTAATACCAACTTATGTCTCACAAACTTTATGCTTTGAAAAATTACAATTTTTACTGGTTTTTTTTTGTATAAAAATGGCAAAATAAAAATAATATGCACGACACCACTCAAGATGACAGACATTCAAGGAAATAAAAATAAAGGTGGAATGATAATACTCAGAGAAATTTCACAAAAATGTACGCCTTATATAGGTAACAGTTATGAGCCTAAAAGAGCGTAGTCACATCAATTGAATCGACTTGACATTTTTTTTTGATGTGTATTTTTCACAATCAGTAAATGGTATTTTTTGACATGATTTTTCGTAATATATTGAAATTTTGTATTTTTCTTAAATTTTTGTTAGTACAAAAAGTAAAGTTATATCATTTTTAGATGGGTTTTAAGTCCCCCTGTAAACATGATATATGTTTGCCTGCTTTTTTTATTAGCCACACACTTGTTTAAACTAAACCAAAAAATACTAGGATATTACTCCAGCTGTTGTTTTTTTAGTCAAAATAAAGTTTTTCATTTTTTTTTGCGTGTTTTTGCTAAAAATTTAGTGTTTTGATTTGTTCAGTGCTGTTATACAACCGGAATGACTAGTTTTTTTTCTTTTCATAAGTGCTGTGCGATAACCCATTTATCATTAGCCTCAGAGTTAGGGGAATTTTGTCAATACCAACTGATTTAGGCTCACAAATGTCAAGTACATGTAGCGGTCATTTTATTTATATGATATTATCATTCCACCTTTATTTCTATTTCCGTGCAGACAGGTGACATAACGGACATTTTTATTAAACGATTGCTTTAAATTATTTTCATCTTCCTCTAAAATACTTTTTTATAGCCTGCTGTCTCTTCTCACCAACCTTAAACATTTTGGCAATTTACTAAATTATCTCTCCATCTACCTCTAAAATTCTGCCCTCTTATTGTTTTTTGGACGTTAAAAAACAGTAAAAACCTGTAAAATTTGAGTATTTTATTCTAGAAAGCTTTAAAATGTGAGCAAAATCATGGCATAAAAATCTGAAAAACATAGTAAAAATTGCTTAATCAAAAACGTTACGTTATTTTAAATAAACGTCGTTTTACTGTGTAGCTTCTAATAATTAATTGTAATATGGTAACCCCCTCTTAGCCTAAGTTGGAGTGGTCTTAACTATCGCGGCAGCTTTGCTTCGCTACACACGCATGTTTCCAAAAAATAAACATATTTGAGTTTTTCGTCGCCATTCTTCAGAAACGACAGGAAATCTCACGCGTCACAATTCCTGAAAGTGGCAATTTTTAGTTATTGCCTTATTTAAAATAAAATATAATATTTATCCTAACGTTGTAAGAAAAGCTGCGACATTTTTTGATAACATTTTGTGAATTTAATATTTAAAAAAAAATCTGTAGGGATAGTTTAACGGCGGAGCTAAATTGCTACCACGCCTACCAATATCAATAAACATTTAAAAGTGACGAAAATTTTCACTTGTAAAAGGAATGTACTAATTTTTGTGAGTTTTCTGAACAGTGACAATGACATATTTCATGGCAACACTGTTAAAAAGCATTTGTAAAATTACAGACTTTAACGATAAGTATCGGAAAAATACAAGAAATATGTAAACTATGCTTTAAATAATATATAGTGCATTTTTTACAGACTATGTACTGTAATTATGGGAATCGAAACCCCGACTTGTAAGATGTAATTTGGCAATTTTAACACTTCTATATTGTAGAAATAAAGTTTCCACTGTAAATTTACAAACCGTTTTGTAAAATTACAATAAATTTTTCAAATTTTTCTTAAAACTATTTGAGCTCAAGGCACAATTGTTAGAATACAGTGATTTCTAACCTCAATTTGGTGCGATTTTCGTGCGATTCATATTATAAGATGAAAATACCAAAATTTTGGTAATTTTTATCTCCCACTAGTAGCTGGTATTTTTACTATTTTTATTTTGACTCACGGCTTTGAAATTCTGTCGCTAGTATCTAGTAGAATTTTTTATTGTGTCTTCATCTTCACCAAAGTAAAAATTGTTTGAAAACGTACATTTCTTTATAAACTAAAAATTTATCATCTTAAAAAACACAAATAAATACTTTTCACTACACATACACACATCACATAGTTACTATTTTTTACTTGCCAAGTGCTCTCCAAACGAACCACTGTGCCACTGTGAAAAAACGACTGCAAAATGGCCGCCTCAGGTGTGTTCCGGGGTGTTACAGCCGTTTTACCGAATAAACACTGGACTTTTACCATAGTATGTATATTAGAATATGACATTTTACATCGTAAATTTTGCTAAAAATCGGAAGATTACAATGTACAATTGTAGAATTAGTATTTAAAATTGTAAAGTTAATATCTAACATGAAATTCTTGTAGTAAAACCTAACTAGATGTGTAAATATACAAGTTTACCTTGTAAGAATAAGAAACAAAGGGTTTCTACAAGAAGATTGTAATCTTACGAAATTAGTTAGGTAATTTTTACAAAATATGTTTTGTAGTTTTCATACATTTTTTTTCAGTGTGTCTATGGTTTTGTATGTTAAGAGTTTTAAAGGTTTGTTTACACACAAAAATGAGCTTAATAACATACATTTTTAAATACAAAACGGGGTTTTTCACAAAAACTGCCTCCAAAAATTAAAATTGACGTATTTTTTGTTTACGAGACAGAGTTAGCCTAAACTTGTATTTAGAAATGGTTAGATTTTTTGTTTTTGGAGAAACGCGTTCTATGGAGCATGACGGTCATGCTCCATAGAACGCGTTTCTCCAAAAACAAAAAATCTAACCATTTCTAAAGACAAGTTTAGACTAACTCTGTCTCGTAAACAAAAAATACGTCAATTTTAATTTTTGGAGGCAGTTTTTGTGAAAAACCCCGTTTTGTATTTAAAAATGTATGTTATTAAGCTCATTTTTGTGTGTAAACAAACCTTTAAAACTCTTAACATACAAAACCATAGACACACTGAAAAAAAATGTCAGTTAATTCATTTTCGTTTTAGTATCCTTTGGCCTCATATGGCGGCAACCGTAGGCTAAAGGGTACTTAAGCGGTAAGAGTTAATTGGCTTTTTAGTTGAGACGGTTTTACAGTCTGTCAAAAGGTAGTTTCCTTAAATTAAAAAAAAATATGTCGCACTCCGACCCCATGGTCCAAACAGCTCCTACAAAAAAATTATACATTTTTTCAATTTAAAAACGCCTTGAACAGCGGTCTAACAATTATACCGGCAAATTTTATAACAGCAGTAAAAATTTTAAATGAAAATAAAAAACTGTTATTTCTTTTTTTTCTTAAAACTGGACTATTTGGTAGTTAGTTGGTAGAAACCAAGACCAACAGTTTCCTTGTTTCTTATCCTTTTTATTAGAATCACTCAGACCTCCCTGGCCCCCCCAAGCTACGCTAGTGAAAATGGCCGCCAACGTAAGGTTACGGCCGCCCCTGATTAAACTATAAATGGCGATCTCTTAGTGGATGTTGTGTTCGAATTTTTTTTTGGAAATTTTATTCAGTTTTTTTTAGGATTTTTGTGATTAGGCTATAGAAAACAGTAATTACAACTCGCGGCTAACCTGTGATATTTTTTACTTGCGTTTTTAAATCACGCACTGCGCCCGTTATTTAAACCAACGCTTGTAAAAATACAATTTTAGCCGCTATAGTTCTAAAATTCTACCACGAATTTATAATATAATTATAAATTTTAGTGAGTAGAGTGGAATTAACTATTGCATCTGCTTACAAAATTAAAGGCCTTGCCGCCTTAAATTAAAACCGACATTTTCAAAATTTATAAGATTATAAAATGTAAATTAATTATGGGCATGATTTAAATGAATTAAAGTTCTCTCTTTAAAATTTCAGCAGTTTGCTCTTTGAAACTTTGCATTATTCCGTGGTGGCAGACAAAGATCTCCATTTCTAATTTAAATAGTTCTCCACGGAATGCTTATGGCGAACATTTTTGGCGTTTACGTAATAAATAAAGAAGCTTTTCCTTTTGTTAGCGTGATGAATATGACAACAAAATTAATAATATTATATAAATTATTTACTGGATATAAAATTTCTTTCATAACTAAAAGTATACTTTAAAAGGGTACTTTAACAGTAAACAGTTTTTACAATTAGAGCGGTTTAAATAAAAAACGCTAGATATTTTTCCATAGGGCAAATGGTATATAATTGTTAAAAATTATACCCTATGAGTTATTGAGTTAGAATAGAATTTGTTTAAAAAAATGTCAGTTATTTTTTTTTGTTTCGTTGGCGGTTTCGGTATGTTGTTGACTGAAATAAGCAGTTGTGGAAAATTTTATAGTGCAAATGTATAGGATTTAAAACTACATTGAGCAAAATATTAAAACACTTTAAGGCGACACCTCGCCACGCCCCATGCCGTCACCGGTAGCTTCAGTGCAGCATCTTCTTTTAATTTGTAGATTCCGGTTTTATATATTTTTATTAATTATTTCATATTAAAGAATAATACCATGTCATATGATAGAATAAATAGATAGAATGTCCATTACGTCGACAATAAATTGTTTGTTTTTAATTATATAATATACAAGATGGACACTTTAAATGGAATATTGGTCATATCGGGTTGAAAAATTGTTTTTTATAAAAATTCAAAATCACGTCAACTAAAATTTTTAGCAGCTTAAATATTTGGCGAAAATTTACATGCGACTTTTTTTTGCAAATGAGTAGACCCCACATAGCACCTTGTTCGAAAGCTTATTGAAAAAGAAAAACTTTTTTTGGACATTTTGTCAATCTATGTGTCAAAAATTCTCAAAAAATGATTTTGTCGGACTTCAAATGGAACATTGTCCCTAGCGGGTTGAAATTTTTTTTTTACCCTACCAAAATACGCAGTTACTTTTTTTTCTACAAATCTTATTTTAACACTTTTGCTCAACGATGAATAACAAACAACCCACAAACTCCGGAAGCAAAGATGACTCTGACACCCTCTACAATCAACAAAAAAATAAAATATATAAATTCGAGCTTGAAAGTAAAGAAAAAAAAGCCTGATTTATAAATTTTACAGCTTACTCTATTAATATGACATAAAAGGTAATAAACAGTTTTATTGATAGTTAATTTATTAAAGAACCGCGACCGAACAGTAGCTCGACAAAAAAACGTACAAATTAAATGATATACGTGGTTGTAGTTGTAAATTTTTGTACAGAATAATTCTTTCAATATATTTGTGGAATCAGGTTTTTTCTCAATACACTAGCGGTTACAGCCGTCACTTCAAGGTCACCAAAACTGGTCAGCAAAAGACCAAAGGCTTCGACTGGTTTTAAACTGGTAATTATGTGGCATATCCACTAAATATGCATCAGTCATCAACTAAAGTTCGATTATGGACTAGCCTATGAATATCTAGTGACTATCTTTTGATATGAATATGTAATTTGAAAAAATATGGATCTACAGTGAATTCTATGAATATATACGAAACTAGTAAGGATATAGTAAGGTATAAAAAAAGAATACAATTTCAATAACTTTTTGCTGTTTTATATGTATAATTACTACTTGCTACATAGGAAACATATTGATTCCAGTTTCATTTACTTACAATTAAATCTGAAGAAATACTAAACTATATGGCTCAAATAGACATCCATAAAGCAATATTTCCATAATGTCCAAATAAGGACATTTAGAAAATAGTCTTAAAAATGAATAACAGGACTGAATATTCCAAATTATAAACTATTTTATATATACCTCACTGGTACATATCCATTGGATATACCTTACTGGATGTACGATATCTATATATATTAATTTAATGGATGCCGTTTCTATATCCTATATATACAGGGTGGATTCTTTAAATGGAACAGTTCTTTTAGCGGCTTTAGAGAAGAGGTTTTAAAAAAAGCTAAAAGCGAATATTTAATGATTTTTTACGGACTTTCCGCCCATGATAAAAACAAATTTTAGGACCCTCCAACTCGAGGCCCAGGGCCCACCAACTATTTTTTTTTAAATAAAAAGGGTACCACTTGTGGCACCTTTTTGGAAAGCTACATGATTTATAATTGTAATTTAGTTCAATGTCATCTATTGTAGTTAAATGGCACTGGAATCAATATATTCCTTATGTAGCAAGTAATATTATCATACATATAAGAAAGACAGCAAAAAGTTATTAGGGTAATCCTTTGATAACTAATCTTAAGTAGTAGATCAACATAATGGTAATACATTGATATACCTACCATGAATTTTCAGCTGTAGTCTGCTATGTGGGATATTACCATCATTTTCCGAAAAAAAAATTCTGGGAATATTATAGTCATATTTTGGAAAAGTTCCTACAGGTATATTACTATAATTTACTAATAATGTTATATTCATATTTCACGTCATGTTTCTATTACATTTATATCACCTGTATTAGCTAAAACGTAACTTATTGGCGGCATGTGTTAGTAATATTCCCAATGGTAAAATATAACATTCCCATCACATTCTTTGTTCTCTAAGAATATTATTATGTGGGAATAAACTACATATTTCTTTATTTACTGAGTGGCATAAAGAAACCACCCCACAAGGATATTATCTTGGCACCCCATTTGGGGGCACAGCCTAATTACCTTTTTTTTAAATTACTAGATATTGGATAAAAGGGAGATAGATTCAAAGCACACCTCGATTTTCTTTTTCACTCAACCGTCCTTAACAACCAAAAATACGTTTTTTAAAATAATTAACACATGGGTCGATAGATGTCAAAAAAATTTATTCGGTCGAATTTCTTTTTTAACAAGCTTTCCAAAACGGTGCCACAAGTGGTACTCCTCATGAAAAAAATGTTGGTATTCCCTGAGCTTTCAGAGCTTTGAGAGCCCCCAAATGAGCTACTAATAATGTTCTTGTGCGGTATTTTTTTTCTTCCCGCTTAGTAAATAGGTAAATATGTAGTTTATTTTGAAGCTAAAACAATAAAAAAAAAATAAAGTTTTTAATATTTTGGCTGACAGATGTCGAAAAAAGCTAGTGTATTAAATTTATTTTTAATTATCACTGAATATAAAAAGAGCATACATATAAGCATATTTATATAGAGATATATGCTATATATAGTCAGGATATTACAAAAGGTATATATGTTCATGGATGACAAATCGAGTGACAAATCCATGTCCGGTGGATATACATATCCATGGCTTTCTATGTGAGATGCAATAATTTCGTAATAATCGAGAATACTCTTGCAATAGTTGGCAATATTGTCGCAATAGTTGGCAACAATGGTCTTCACAGGTGCCAGTTCTCTATCGGTTTAATGCAGCAATAATTTACAATACTCGCAATAATCCAGCAATAGTTTACAATACTTGCAATAATTCTGCTATAGTTTGTAATAATCCACAACGATCTGCAATAGTCTAAATTGCAATACAGGGTTATTGTGCAATATATGTACAAAAATTAGTGAAATTTATAAATGTTATACATAACTATAAAAAATACATATCTTAGTCAGTTAGTTAAATTAAGTCATTTATAGACAATAAACATAAATAACTAAATCACCGCTAACGGCCCACTTTCCTCAACGTGGGGCAGTTTTGCCTCATCAGGGCTTAGGACTATAATAAAACATGTTGCTTTTAGTCTATTTATTCCGGTTTTTCTTTAAACTTTACTAAAACTTGTTGCAATTGCTAACCATATAAGTGATTTGGCAAAAGAAAAGCATAGATTTTTTCAGTATCTCAAGAAAAAAAATAGAAAAATGGAGATTGACTGTAGGTTTGTGTGTATATAGTAGGCCTTTTAAGCAAAAATGCTTTGTTAATTGGGTGCCTTACTCAGATTTTTGTTTTCCTCTTTATTCCTAAATTTGCGGAAGTCTATTTGAGAAAAAATCCATATATCCACACACACATATCTAATGACAGGCGAAAATTAAAATTTTTAATTCATATCTTTTTATCGAAGAATAATTAAAAACTGCCACAAACTTAATTAACGTTTCGCTCGCTGACGTTTGGACGAGAATACTATTTTCTAAAATAAAAAACAAGTCTATTATTATTTAGGGGGAGATGGTCACGTTTGTGCTGTAATGGCATAAGTTTTCGAATGATCTCGGAAATTTAATTTTTTTAAAAACTTTTATTTCGTATAAGCGGTAGCAAAGCGAGAATACAACAACCTAATTATGATGTTTCACATATACTTATAAACGAATTAATGCAAAGCTAGAAAAATGAAAATCTAAGAAAAATATAAGGCACAGGTGTTCTTGTGAGAACATAACTTCTCCCGCGCTAGTTGAAAGCACAGTCTGAAGGACTTGATTTCAAAAAATTTTATTAGAATCTTCGGTTATTTCTGTTTTCCTAACTCTAATTAAAAATCTATTGATTAACACATAGCAAATACTAATAACTAATATCATATATAGAAAAATAGTTCAAAAACTGGCTTTTGTCACATATACTGGAGATGTCATGTCTTGAAGATCTTTCTTTTGGGCTGTCAATTGGGTCTGGATGTCGTCGGTAGCATGTAGATTGACTAGATTTAAATCAATCGTGGGTGGATTCAAAATCGGTGATTGTCCTTTGATGTGGGTCCAATTAAGTATAGGCAAATTGACTTCTGTATAGGTCAGCGGTGTAGAGCCATATGATTCGAATACCATTGACTTTATTCGAACCTTACATTCTGGTGGTACCTCCATTAGATAGGAACCAAAGAGTAGTTTTTTGGATTCGGAGTTGCCACAATTGATTTTGGCAATTGTATTGACTGGTGTGGTTATTATCCATTTATCATCTGAGACTCTGGTAAACTGATTGTTGTGTAGGTGGATAACTAACGGGTGACAAGTGGTGTTATTTAATTGAAACTTTAGAAGCTGTAGAGCACATGGTGGATGTTCCTCAATGGTACAAGTGTGGGTGTTCTTGCAGATGAATTCGTTTGTTTGGACTTCTTCACATTTTTCGTCTTGGTATACATATCTGGATTCGCCAAGTGCTAGGTAGGGTTTGTGGGGTAGGTTGACGAGAAAGGATTGATTATTGGGAATTGGTAATGGGAACAAATTATAATATTGATACGTTTCTTTTTTAATCAAAGGCAATTCAAAAATAAATATTATTTGATAATCTCTTATAAAACTTTTGATTTCAATGAATTTTTCTAAAATAAGTATATTTTTTGAGACACCCGGTATGGGCAGCGAGTCTTCATTATGAAGATGTTTACTTATTTCTTGAATTTTTGCAAGTAATTCATTTGGGTCAATAATAGAGTTATGAAGAGTGTTAATTTTCGAGAACGTTAAGGCTATTTCAATTTTATCCAATATATTATAAATCGATTGATAGTAATGTTATTTGATTAATAATAATAAACGTTTGGATGTACTCGTAGAACTGCATGTTATGAATGTCTGATCGTTTAATAGCGTTCTCAGTCTGTAAAATACGCGATTTTAAGATTATTTGGTTATGACTTACATTGGACATCATGGTTCTAAACTTATTAATGGTTCCGTTCAAGAGAGTAATTCGATTGATTGAGTGAATTTTTAATGTATTTTGGTTAGATTGCAAAATTTTTATTTTTTCATTGAAGTTTTCGGCATCCGTTTGGTCTAGATTTCCAGTGATGCTCTTAATAAATGTACCCAATGGGTTAAATAAGCCACGCTTTTGTCTACTTTTGAATTCGTAAGGAAATATTTGAATTAATAATGTCGTAATGCATCTTTCTATAGCATGTAGAGGTAGTAAAGAATTAAAATATTCCCGAAAATACTCGCTATCATTTTTTAAGTAAGATAATATATTGCTGTGATTTTGAAGAGAATTAAACTCTGTTATTATTGGTTGTAGATCAATTTTTTGAATAAAGGACCATTGATTCGTAACAATTTTGGCTGTTCCTAGCTTGAAAGGCAAAATTCCAGGGTGGTTGTTCAAGTCGTTTAACTTGACGCTGGCGCTGGTTCCGTAGATTGTCCAGGCTCATCTGTAACAATGGGTACTATTTTAGTTTCATTAATGTGGATTACTTCTTTGCGTTTATTTTTGGGGTTTTTGATTTCGATTTTATTGTGTTCTTAAATTTGCGTCAACGTAAAAGGCCCTAAAAATTTATTTTTCATTTTACCCGATCTCTTTTCAGTTTTCTTGTATACTTGCGATCCGATAACTAATTTTTGTCTGGTTTTCGATTGGTTTATTTTATCAATTATTTTTTGCTTTGTTTCTTTAGTTTTATCCGAAATTTGATTATAAAGGGCTTCAGTTTTGGTTTTATGATTATGGATGTGTTCGGTGTAAACATGTAAAGCAACTAAATTCATTAGATCCCTCGCATCTGTGTGTCCGTGGACAAGTTCAAAAGGTGTAAAATTTGTACTGGAGTGTATGGTGCTGTTATAGGCAATAAGTGCGTATGGCATTAAATTAGTAACTTCCGCGTTGGGGTCTGCGTCGCGTAATAGTCGAATATGTTCGATCAGCGTAGAATGTAGGCGTTCGACAGGAGAATTTGATTCATGGTGATGAGGTGTAGTAAAATGTATTTTTATTTTATGAGCTTTTAATAATCCATCAACCACCTCGTTTCGAAATTCTGATCCGTTATCTGAAACAATCAATTTTGGAACTCCTATAAAAGAAAATATTTTTATTAATTGATCGCAACATGAGATGGCATTTCCGTGGTAAGGTAATGCTTGCGCAAACTTTGAGAATTTATCTATTAATGTTAAAAATTTTTGATTTCCCATAATAAATATATCAATATGAACTATTTTAAAAGGTTTACTCGGAGTTTCGGTAAGAACTAAATGTTGATCAGGGGGTTTGCGATGATATTTGGATCTTTGACATACTTCGCAATTATTTATATAATTTGTCCCATTGTTTTTTAAAGATTTCCAATAATAATTGGCTCTCAAAAATTTAAGAGTTTCTTCGATGCCACAATGGTTAGTTTTGCCTTCGTGTTTATATTTTATAAACATGGTCCTTTGCTCTTCTTTAACGTTATTTATTCATTCATTCGTTCATTTGCAATTTTGAAAGTGTTTAGACATGTCCTGTTGAAAATAAACTCTAAGATTTTTGGACTGAAAATATATATGCATTGCTGATTTTGACAAATATTCCTTTAAAAATGTTACAATATGCTAGACACTTGCTGGTAAGGTGGCTTTTACAATTTTATTGCCGTCGAAATCTTCTTTATCGATTTTACCGTACGTTTCGTATGGTGATTGATTAACAATAATTTGATTGGTTTTATTATTGATTATTTCATCAAGCAAATCGGCGTTCGTAGTGTGGACAGTATTACAGTTTTGATTTTGATTTATGTTTTGTAGATTTGGATCTTGTAGGGTCGGTTGAGGCGCTTGATCTGGTTGAATTCTAATGCGTTTAACTGAATGCGTGACAGCGCGTCGGCATTGGTATTTTGTTTGCCTTTTTTATGTATAATTTCGAAATCATATTATTCTAATTTTAACCTCCAACGTACCAATTTACTGTTGGGTTCTTTAAGGTTACACAGCCAAACTAAAGGGCGATGATCTGTATAGATTTTAAATTTGTGAGCGTAAAGATATGGCCAAAAAAATATTTGCAAGCCCAAACGATCCCTAACAATTCCTTTTCAATCGTGCTATATCTTTGTTCCGTTTCATTTAGCGTTCACGATGCGTAGGCGATAGGTTGGTCATTTGGGGGATTACCTTGTGATCTTGTAGGGTCGGTTGAGGCGCTTGATCTGGTGGTTTAATTTGCAAATTTGAAGTTATGTTTATTTTCGATTTTCCGTTATTTATGGTTTGCAGGTAATCAGAGACTAGTTCCGAAGAAAGTGCGTTTGGATCAAAGTCTTCGCTTAAAAAATTAGAAATATCAGAATCAATGTCTCCCGGAGAATTGATAACAGACTCCGATTCTAATGCGTTTAACTGAATGCGTGACAGCGCGTCGGTATTGGTATTTTGTTTGCCTTTTTTATGTATAATTTCGAAATCATATTATTCTAATTTTAACCTCCAACGTACCAATTTACTGTTGGGTTCTTTAAGGTTACACAGCCAAACTAAAGAGCGATGGTCTGTATAGATTTTAAATTTTTGAGCGTAAAGATATGGCCAAAAAAATATTTGCAAGCCCAAACGATCCCTAACAATTCCTTTTCAATCGTGCTGTATCTTTGTTCCGTTTCATTTAGCGTTCGCGATGCGTAGGCGATAGGTTGGTCATTTGGGGGATTACCTTGTGATAACACGGCACCAAGAGCAATGTTTGATGTTCGTCGTAAGTACGAATGGCTTTTCGAAATCTGGGTATTTTAAGATAGGTGCATTTATTAGTAGATTTTTTAAGTGATTAAATGAATTTAAAAAGGCTGGCGTGTGTTCGACTTTGGCATTTTTCTTCAGACATATTGTCAGAGGTTTAGTAATGTTTGCAAAATCTTTGATAAATCGCCTATAATAGCCCGCTAATCCTAAAAATCCTTTAATTTCTTTTTGTGATTTCTTTATATAGGAATTCGCTTTTGTCGAGTTGGATTTTAAAGTTGGCCTGCCGAAGCCTTTCAAATACAGCTTTTAAACGGTCAATGTGTTCTTGAAGAGAAGTGGAAAATACCATTATATCATGAAGGTACACCAGGCAGATTTCATTTTGAAAACCACGTAATACGTTATTCATAACGCGCTGAAAGGTCGAAGGTGCATTTTTTAGCCCAAATGGCATACGCCGGAATTCGTAGTGACCCGTATCCGTTGAAAAGGCTGTTTTTTGTATATCATTTGGATCCATTTGAATTTGATGGTACCCACTGGCCAAATCGATGTCTAAAATATTGGGCAACGGGAATTTTTCGTCAATACTTTTATCGTTAAGGCGTCGATAATTGATCACGATGCGCCATTTGCGTTTAACAGATGCGTCCATCTTTTTTGGGACTATCCATATAGGACTACTCCAGGGTGATGTTGATTCTTGTATAATTTCATTATTTAACATTGCCGAAATTTGAGAATGAACTTCAGCTTTATGTACGTGTGGGTATCGATAGGTTTTGGTAAAAACAGGTGATTCATCTGTTAAATTTATTTTATGTTTTATTTGATTAGTGAATGTCAGTGGTGTATTTTCGCAGTAAAAGATGTCTCGGTACTCGTAACATAAATTTCGAATAGCTTTATATTCTTCCGTGTTACAGTGTTCAAGACGCAGATTTTTAAATTTTGTTTTTGTAAATTATCGATATTTTGATCATATTCGTTATCTAATTCCATTTTTTCATTAAAGTGAAATTCAGTTTCTTCTAAAATTTCAACATCTATGGGTTGTAGTAATTTAATTTTTATAGGATTTTCGCGTGAGTTAGTAATTATGGTAAATGCGTAGGAATCAATGATTTTTACTAATGCCCGAGGCATTTCGGCACTATCAATGTAATTAATAATACCAATACCATTGGATTCATTGACAGGTATTTTTACTTGTTGAGACGTTCTTGGTTGAATTATAATTTCGCAGGGGAATATTTTAAAGTTTGATTGTGACTTATTATTTGCCTGATAGTACAAAGGCAAAACTGAATTTTTTTATTCTAAACAAAAGTCCTTTAAATTAATACTAGCGCCTATCTGTGTTAAAAAATCTATTCCCAATAATCCATCGACTTTGGGAGAGAAATCAAAAAAATAAAATTTATGATGTCCGTGCCAATTAAAACATGGAAATATTGGTATATTCGTCACCTCATTATGATTTGATGTCATGTGGGCTGTTCGCACGAAAAACGGTTCAGTAATATCGAGTTAGTACAAATTTGGTATGCTAATTTTGGTTTTATAAAACTGCAACCGCTACCAGTGTCTATTAAAAATTTTGCATTTATTTCAGGTAGAAAAATGACTGGCAGTTCGGAGTTTGTATGACTAGTAGTTTAGTAGTATTATGTTATTTTGTTGGAATCCTGAGGTTCCTGAAAATTTTTGTTTAAAGGTTCCTCATAACTCTGGGTCGGCTCAAAAAGGGTTGAATCATTATTTATTTCCAAGCTGGGGTCGTAATAATAATTATCGAAATTACTTTGCTCTTGAATAGTGCAATAATTTTGAAAGTCCTGATTAGTCTGATTAATTTGATCATTTTAATATTGATTGAATGATTGGTTATTTCTATAATCAATATTTTCAAATTTAACTGGATGCTCGTAATTTTGATATGTGTGATTTTGGGAATAATTTGTCATGTTAGAGATCGGTTCTACCGTTTGGTTAAAGAGTTCTTCAACTATAAAATCGCGACGGGGTTGATTTTGTGGGTTTTTATTTAAAACAGTGTTGCCAGATGAAGTATCCATCGGTTCTGGTCTATTTGTTGATCGAACGTCTGACGAAGTCGCTAGTTGTTTGTTATTTTGATTAAAACTATTATTTTGACTAAAATTAGGGTTATAATTGTTAAATTGAGGGCGTAAGTTATTATTGAAAATTGGACGATTTATTGGATATCGGGGTGCAAATGCGTTTGATTCATTTTGAAAGGTAGACGGGTTTTGTCTCCACCTTCCAAAGCCTGAAAATTGATTATTTGGTGTTGCAAAACGTGAGTTTTTGAACATGTTAGGATATTGATTCTGCCTAGAGAAATTATGATTCTAGTGAGGTGGCCAAGAGAGTGCAAAATTAGGTCTTTGTGGTACATTTTGGGATAGGGGGGTTGCTAAAATTTGTCTTTGTTGGTTTCTTGATTCAAACATGTTATGGGTTTTATAATACATAAAGTTTTCTTCTTCTTGCGCAAAACTCATAGCTTTTTCAAGTGATTGAGGATTTTTTAACTATTAATTGCATTTGATAGTTTAAACCGTGAATAAAGGTTTTCAATACCAATTTATCGTATTCATTGATTTTTAATAATTTTATATCCCTAGTATCATTAGTTACATTTATTTTCGAGAATAAAAGGCTTATGATATCTTGAAGTTTTAGACCAAACTGTTTCGGTGTTTCATTTTTTCCCGGTTTTAATGATATTATATCTTGTACGACGCAATCAGTCGATCTTTGATCGGCAAAGGTGGAAATTATTGATTGTTTTACAAGTTCCCAACTTGTTAATTTAACGCGAGACGCTATTAAATTTGCATCCCTATCAGTAAGTTTGCTTAAAATTGTATCAAAAAGGCAGCTATTAATAGGAGCGTTCGTATTAGTTCTATCTTTGTGATTTGATAGAAAATTTTCACATGCCGATATGAATCGATTTATTTATTTTGGATTGCCGTCGTCAAAACAGGGGATATTATCCGCTTGATACCTAATTAACGCGTTATTAGGTTGTGCCATTTCTTAATATTATGTAGTTCAACAACGTATCAATATAAAATTTTTTGTTTTTCTAAGGATTAATAATCAAGGATACACTTACAGTGGTAATATTTTCTTTATTCCAATAGGACGAGCGATGGTGTCTCTTCCCTGGTATCTAACTATGAGGATTGTCTGGACGATGCTTGTTCCATACACCTCGCACTAGGACACTGTATTCCCTGGTCTTGGTTGTTTCACTACTTTTACAACACCACTTTCCCGAAATTTTAGTTCTTTTTGTAGGCTCTTTCCACCACTAATCGTTAACACGAAAACGGTTACTTTTCCGCACGCTGGCGGTCGATTATCCTACCGACTGCGCCAGTTTTCGAATGATCTCGGAAATTTAATTTTTTAAAAAACTTTTATTTCGTATAAGCGGTAGCAAAGCGAGAATACAACAACCTAATTATGACGTTTCACATATACTTATAAACTAATTAATGCAAAGCTAGCAAAATGAAAATCTAAGAAAAATATAAGGCACCAGGTGTTCTTGTGAGAACATAACTCATACGCAGTTTTTTCTTGCTAAACAGCACAAGCATTGATAGCGCGTTTCGCAAAAAACAGAAAATTTTGACAGCGCGATTTTTTACCGCGCTAGAATATACAGCGCAAACCGTTACCGCGAATTTTTCTTGTTTTAATTACTTATAATTGATTTTAAGCCTATATGTAAAAGGCTTTTTCTTGATTTAAAAGGGCAGTGATCACCTTGAATCAACTTTACTTAAACTATAGTTCTTGGTAAACTACGCCCTCTAAGTTTTTGGAAGAGCCTACGCCGCAACTGTTGATAATTTTGTGCTTCGTATCCATTTTGGTAAATTTTACTAGCCAATCTAGCCCAAAATGTTTCGATTGGTCTGGCTTGGGCGGTCATCCTATCTAGGAATATTGTGAGTCTCGTATAATGAGCAGAGGCCAAGTGTAGCTAAAACATTATCTTATCGTTGACATGATGCTCGTTAATAACCTGTCTCAATTTTAGAAGGCAATTCTGTATAAAAGTATTCTGGTCAACCACAGGTCTCCTAATATGTCCCACGTAGGGCCTAGACACATCAGCTTCTGATATGTACCATTTGTTCCTAGAAAGGAAAACCCCCAAATATGCCCTAAGCATACCAAAATGGCCTGGAAGCACAGGGCTCTTGCAAAAACAAGAGTTTGTTGTCGAAGAGTGTAAACCCTAATGAGGCGCATCGGGACAAAATTGCGCCATATCGAGAAAAATGAACCTTTAGCGGTGATTTAGTTATTTATATTATATACAAAATATGTATTTTTAATTGATCTGTAATATGTTCATAAATTTTTTTTCAAAATTTAACTTCTGAATCCACAGGTATGAACCACATAAATTTGTAAAAAAAATATATTTGTAGTGCTCAATCTTCCCAAAGCCTAGTCGCAGGGACTCTGACACTTTTCCTAGTCTTACTGGACCACCCTGTATACTTTTTTAAAAGGTTACAAAGACCTCAATATCTTTGTATTATACATTCTTGTCGTTAGCGTTATTGACCTTATTGATATTAAAAATTTCATGTCTAGCCTGACCACCATATTGAAGAAAACTTTTTAAATAAAATATATAAAAAAGGAAATATTTTTTTTTCTAACCATGCGTTTAAAATATCTAATAGTTAACGCATACTTATGGTATACAACCTACTAAAAAGCGATGCAATAAGCTTTGGATCAGATGCAAGTCCATATTCATCATTAGCTGACTTTGTTTCTAGTCAAAAGAAAGAACTGTGAAGTTGATGATAGAAGATACCGCTGAAAGAATATGACGAACAAGATTTAAACCTCAGACAACCTAATTTCCGATAAATATATTATATGTTAGTGTTTTAGGCATCCTATGCTCGTAGTCTAACTATATGTACCTCATATTTCTGGGCTAATTAGTTATTTAGAATGTAAAAATTGCTGTAAACATTATTGCGTCTACGTATTGCCAAGCATAAAAAATATTCCCTTCCACGGAACTGAATTTTATCAAGCTTCGAATTGAGTTAAACACAAAATTCGCGCAAGATAAATTTAAAGTCCTCCTTTAAAATATTATGAATGAAAACTGGTGGCAAATATCCAGGTGCGTCCAACAAGGATAAACTAGTAATGAGTGAGATGGAGAGGCACGTGTAAGATTTTACTCCTATTGGGGTAATTGAGAGGCTGGACTAAAAACAAATTAAAAGTATTACTTGTTTTTCTTGTCTTTAAACTTTTTCTGTTAAACTAATTAGGTAACATGTAACTTAGCTTTAAGTACCACTAGGTACGCAACTGGTTGGGTTTTCCAGAGTTTCCACGAGACAATGTCGCTTTTCATGGAGTGCAGGTAAGGCCAAACCCTTTCTCATTCACAAGTTGATATTCACAACATAAAAGAAACTTCCAATCGTGTATTTAGTTCTTGATAAAGAATGTTTTTTTGTGCTCCCGCAAGTGTAACTTATATCAATGTATTTAGTTGTTTGTATTGAAGGGATAACTATGGTTTAACCTTTTTAGCTGCATGTAACAGAGGGTTCTTTATTAAATTTAGCATTTATTGCAATAAAATAAACTTGTCACTAACTTGCTTAATTTATGGTTTGATTTCCTGGGAAACTTGAAAAGGTATAAAATCAAATTAAATTATTAATTTGAAGAGTTAAGTTAGTTATCACATGCAAGAAGATCTCGTTGGTACCGCTCGCAAGGGTAGGTAGTCGTAGTAAATATATGCTTTTACAATGACGAATAACCTTTTCCTGTTTAATATAGCAATATTACTTGTATCAGTTGAGGGGTATCCTGTAGAAAAATTGAATTTTTAAACTTAAAGGGGAAAAATATATTATATATTAGCTTTTAGGGCATCTTGCTCCCGGTCTAATCATGTATACCTTGTCAGGGTCGGATACATCCTATTTCAAAGAGAGGAGCGATTTAGTAGGTGTTGGAAACTTATTTATATCTAAAGCAAGGGCGCATGTATTCTTCAGGAGAAATTTGTTGCCAAAAGAATATATACTAAAATGCAATTTTTGACTATTTGAAATACCGTTGAAAAAATTTTTAAAATTAAACTCAAATTGTAACAACCAATTATTATTGTAATAAATTTTTTGCAGTTTATGAGCAGAACATTCTTGACAAATGTTGATCTATTTCGCGTTTTTTATGAAGTAATAAAAAAACTGGGTTGGGTTGCCTGCCAAAGGGGGCTGGTTGGGATGGGATCTGGTCTTAATTCTAGATTTGTTGTAGCCGAAACTAAAAAAAAAATATATTAAAAATTCCTCTTTTTACACGTAAATGCCGTTGACAAAAATTGATTAAAATTAAACAAAAATTGTAAAAATCAATGTGTTACAGCGCCAAAAATTAAACTAAAATTGAAACCATAAGAGATTTTATAGCGCCACGAAAATGTGTGTTGGGTCAGCTACAAAGCAGGCGGGGGCGTCTTCATACTGTATAGGTATTTTATCGCAGTTATTTTACTGAATCTGGGGGACAGCAATTTTTTTTGGGAAACACTTTAGCCGACAACTATAAAGGCCTAGGTGTCCAACTTCTATTGTGTTACCAAAACCTAGGATTTAACATGTTAAAAATTTCTTGGATTCTCATCTGGATTACTTTCTGGATAGTTGTGGTGCTGTAAGATGAAAGGTATTAGGAAAAATTGAACTGTGAGATGTTAGCCGTCTACTGCTGGACTGTTTTCGATACCCCGTATAAATATTGGCCCAATATAACTTTTCAGTTATTCGTTCGATGAACCAATGAAGGTAGCAGATGTCTAGCCGGTAGCTTTTTGTCTAACTTGGGAATACTGGCCCATCAGTCACTTAACCGATATATCACATCAATGGTCGAATGGTAAACCGTTGCTAGACCAGTAACAAAAATATATTGGCATAATGAAGGATTTTTGTCACATATTCATTGGTCCAATGTAGGTGGTCTTCATCTAACTAGTTACTTAAATCCTAAAATATGGCATTAAATAATACCTTAAATATATTTTAGCGTTCCAAAAATCATGACATATGTTTTTAGTAAACCAACATATTCTAAGAAAAAAAATAAATCATCAAAAAAAAAACGATGGCGGGATTCGAAAAGGTAACCTCCAAATTACCAATCCAACGTTAGAATCACTGGACCGTTGCGACTATAGAAAAATTTACACTTGTTTGGTACATTAACTTTTTGGCTGAAGATAGTTGAACCAAAATCGGAAAGACGTAGTTTTTTCTTTAATCGATTCAACATTGAATTAATATTTTCAAAACAACTGTGTTCGCACACCAACTGAAGATATTCAGGGAGCCAATAATATATGCTCCAGTATCGGAGAGATGTAGTTTTTCTTGAATGGCTAAACAACAAAGTCCGCTGTATTTAATATGAAGATTCTTCTCCGTCGATTCAACATCGAATTAGACAAACAAATGCCCTATTTAAGGGTGGCACAGCTTAACAAAGATAATATTCTTAATTCTGCACAGAATGGGTGAATACAAATAACCATAAAAAGAACCAAAAAACTTCAATAAGTGTATTGTTACTATACTACTTAGTTATAATAAATCATTCCTACGGGAACAAAAAAAACTAACAATATATTCTCAGTGCCAGCAAAACATTGTTTTTAAATTTATTAAAAGATTTGCCAATAATATCCAGTAAATTTTGTGTGTCACTATTTTGTAAAAAGTGATAGGTGTTTATACATCTTATGAAGGGAGAGTTTTAAAAGTAGTTTGAGGTAATTCTTTGCTGAATAAACGTATTTCTTGTTCTCAGATTATATGGATAGACATTAAATGACATAAGTCTTGTAAAATTATTTAAATCTATTAAGTTACTTATAATTTTAAAAATAAAACAAGAATCAAAATATTTTCGTCTGTTTTCCAAAGAATCCAATTTATAAAATTCTAAATTTTGTGCGTATGAGAAAAATGCCTTTGCCTACTGAATCTGTAATTTATAGAGTTAATAAATTTTCTCTGAACTTTTTCAATGCGATCTATGTATTTAAAATATTTTTGGTTCCAAATTGTAGAACAGAACTTCAAAATAAGTGTTTTAAACATAGCAAAAAGTTTTTAAAGCTCTGAGTTATTCTCAACAGAAAGCCAACCATTTTATTGGCGCGTTGGACAATGTTCTCAATGTGTATATCAAAAGACAGATTTGTATCTAAGGTGACACCCAGATCCCTGACACTTTTGACACATTTAATATCCATACCATTTAGTTTTAATTAAAATGTGGTTGAATTTTGTTTCTTGAAAAAGATAATATAAGAACATTTTTCAAAATTTAAAGTCAGTTTGTTATTGTTGCAATACATGTGTAGTCTATCCAAGTCAGCTTGAAAATCTTGGATACTTGTGGTGTCAACAGTGCTATAGGCCTTTATATCATCAGCATAGACCGCATACTTCGTGTTCAAAAAGCACGTGCCAATTTTAAAGAAAAATATCCTAAAGAGTAGAGGACCTAGGTGTGATCCCTGAGGGACGCCCGACGTGACACTGCATATTTCCGATTCCCTGTTATTAACAGTTACAAACTGAGTTCTATCAAACAGATAATTATTAATTGTATAAAGTATTGTCAAAACCACTGTGTTGGCACACAAACTGAAGTTGTCAGTGAACCAATAATGTATGCTCCAGTATCGGAGAGATATAGTTAACGTTATGACACCTAATGTATTGTATTTAAGATAAAGATTCTTCACCGTCAATTCAACATCGAATTAGTATTGGCGAAACAACTTTGTTGGCAAATTAACTGATGATTGTCAGTGGCCCACTAAATAATTTTCGCCAATGGCACTCAGAAGTCATTCAGTCATCCCACCAATGAAGACCATCAGAAATCCGTCACACCTTGTTTATAGGGGCTCTATACTTGTTTAGCAAATTTACAATGCTGGACCTCATAATAAAATATTGATTATCACATAATTTTCAGAACATATTATTCGAAATTTAAAAAAATTGAATATAACCTCGAAAGGAAAAAAATTATAGTTTACTCAGGTAGAATCTTAAAAATTTTGGATGTAAAACTTTCATTATATTTGGAAGTTTAAGGCTTTAAGGCGTACAATCCTCCCCCATGGCACCAATCGTAAAAAAGGACTATTTTAGCCACTATTTACATAGACTTTTTTTTGCACTTCAGGGACTAAAACGTATTTTACTCCCTCAATTCAGGGACTAAAATGGTACTTTTTATCCCCGGGACTAAAATATTTTAGTCCCCGCCACTAAAATATTTTAGACCCGCTCCTTATTATCAGGCTATATAAATTAACTTTTCCTCAATCAGCTTCGATTTCATTGAATAATGAGACTAAACTGTTGAAGCCTTGAGGTTTTTCGCATAATGAAAGAAATATGCCAGAAGCACTTTTTCCTGGGTTACATCAGCAACATCTTGAGATTGACACTAATGAAGGAAATGGTTGTACAGTTTTTCGTATATTTTTTCTGATTTGGCAGGCAGCAGCGCTTTCATTGCCTTGCTTTGTCGATGTCCATTTTTTCCACTTTTGGATACATTCGCAAAAATCTTGACAGCTACAGGCTTTGTTTGTATCTTACCATTTGTTTTCTAGTACCTTGGTTACACCCTGGCAACCAAGTATTATCAGATAAATATAAATTTACTTAACGTCAGAGAGTGAATGGTAGTAGTATTAGAAGATACGTTTTTTTTTTTTAATAATAAAAATTAAATAAAAACGGGGCCCAAAAGTGCAAAAAATAGTATATATATATATATACCATGTGACTAAAGTGTCTTTTTATCACTCGAAACATTTCACCCTGGGATAAAAAGTACCACTTTAGTTCCTAGGTGTATAATGTACTATTTTTGAAAACATATCACGCAGACCTAAAACATTTTAATATAGCTTAATTTCCCAAAGAAAATTAGCTCCTCCGTACACGTCAAATTAGTAAAATTGCCTATTACATTAGTGTCTTTTGAAATGGTACTTCTGACTTGCCTGGTATATATGCCACCACCGCGACCGCAAAACCCACGGGAGCGCGGGTTCGATGCCCATTACCATTCAGCTCCGAAATTTTAATTTATTCCTTGGTAACTCGCAGAAATTCACATGCAGCTCACTGTAAAACCACAGAGTGAATAAATTGAATTATTTGCAACCCTTAGTCGCAAGGTGGGTGTGAGTGCTGTAATCGGTTTTTCTTATAACCCATAAGTGATTGGTGCAAATTGTAGTAATTTACGTTAAGCCTTTATTAGTTAGTTTTATAAACAACGAGATCTTTTTATCGGCTTTCGGCCATTGTAATTTTTGATATTTAAGAATTATTTATTAGAGTTTTGCTACAGTGAATGTTTTTTTTTGTAGCGCCCTGTGGTTTTTTTTATACGAAAATAAAGCTCCGTTCAACCATATTCCCAACGCCTTTGTCAATCCACACCCTGTTCTGTTTCATCTTTTGGCGCCCATCTTCGGAGCAAAGGTTCGAACAATGGAGAATGGAATTAGCCCCTTGTGATTTACGAGTCATGGATACAACCTGCGTAGAAGGGTCTTTCGGGAAGGGGTCCCATCTAGGATTGCTGCCTTGGCAACAGTACCTGGGGGGGGCAGAGGCTAATAATAGGCACATAAATCGAGGTAGGTCCGTTCCAGCTAATTTTCCCGCCCTTTCTGGCCCTGCTGCTACGTCAACGCAGTATGGCCCCTGGCCAAATACCCAACAACAAGAACCCCGGTTCGAACGAACGTCCGAACATCGAGAAAACTTGCAACAAGAGTTCCATACCCCTTTTGGGGTGGACCCCAATTTTTTACAACAGAATCCAGTGGCCCAAGAGCCTCCGGTTGCGCAACCTTTTTTAATAACGCCCCAGGCTATCACGCAACTAGTAAATGGTGTTGGTGAAAATTTGAACAACTTACATTTAAATAATTATGGGGAATTTTTTGTAAACCACCCTCATCCTGCACCAGCCAGAAACCCTCCTATTTTTGATGGAGAAAATATTCACCCTGTGGATTTTTTAAGTAAGCTGCAGGATGGCTTTAATGTAGAAAATCTGAATTGCGCACAGTCTAAGTTGTTAGTAGCCGATTTTTTTAAGAAATCAACAGAAATTTGGTCTAGTAATATTTTAAATATATTTTAATCCTACCAGGAATTTAAAACACAATTTTTGGATAATTTTGGGAATGATAAACATCAGTGGCAAGCCAGGTTTATGCTGGAAACTATAAGTTACAATGAGGGTGAGTTATATGTGGATTTTTTTAATGTATGTGTCCATTTGTCTAAACATCTAAACCCGGCATATTCTGATAGGCAGTAATTAGACCTTGTCGCGCGGACTTTACGCATGTTACTTCTTTACTGCTATCTTGTGAAAATGTATTCGATGCGCTCGAAAACCTACGTCGATCGGACTCGTATTATCACAAGGATCAGCAGCCGCAAAAAATTCCGTACTTGGTAAAATATTATTCGCAAAAAACGGCGACAACGAAAAATACATATTTTTCGAAAAATAAAAATATGCCCGGTTCGTCTATTCGTCTAATAATAATTTCGCTAATAGGCAAAATAATTTTCGAGAAAAACAAATGTCTGTTTCAAATGTTTCGGAAAATTCGGAATCGGGAAACGACAATGTCAGTTACCTGGAGGGTCAAGAGTAGCTGGCGCAACTAATCTGGGCCCACGTATAGAAAATAACCCCCGAGAGACCCTTTTGCAGGAAGATGTTGATTGCAATCAAGAGTTTTTGGAGGATAAGCCCCCGGTTATTTCTATAAAAATATTTAACCTTACTTTTCCGGCATTAATTGACACGGGGAGTCAAATCTGCTGTGTGTCTGATAACGTGTGGTCACAGTTGTCCGATTTCCACAAGGAAATCGCTAGTTTCTCCGTAAACGGAGTTCATGTGTCTTGTGCTTTTAAAACTAACTAAAAAGTAGACTTACAAGTTAATTTAAGTTTCAGTATTGAGAGACACGTTTTTACGTTGGAATTTTTGAAAATTGGTAATCTTTACTAGCCCGTTATAATAGGGGTCGATTTTTTAAGGACTGTTGACGCAAATATTGATTTGAGTCAACGCCACAATAGGTTTACTTGTAACAATGAAAAAGTTTTGGTGAACGAAATCTCTGCTGATCACGAGGGGGAACCACCCTACCGCCCTAACATTAGGGTAATTCAGTCAAGGAGGGATTTTTTACCGGGAAATCTCTCACCAATGGGTTCGTGCGCAGATTGCTGCGCAGAATTGCAATATGGCCAAATAACTGACGAACAAATATTAGCTCTTAAAGGGGTAATCCACCAAAACAAGTCAGTTTTCTCAAATGCTTTGGGGCTCACTACCCTTTACGAATACGAAATAAAGCTGAGCAATGATAAGGATTTTTTTATTAAGCCCTATTCGGTGCCCATTGCGCATCGCGAGACAATCCAGCGCACTGTTGATCAAATGTTGGATTGGGGAGTGATTTCCAGGGAGCCCTCACAGTACTGTTCCCCCCTCTTAACTACACTAAAAAAGGATGGCACTGTAAGGGTATGCCTCGATGCAAGGTTCCTTAACTCGCGTACACAACGCGATTTTGAAATGCCAAGAAAAATCGAAGAAGTCTTGCGAACAATCCGCGCAGGGTGTAAGTATAAAACGGTTTTAGATCTTAGAAACTCCTACTGGCAAATCCCACTTAAGGCAGAATGCTGAAAATATACGGTGTTTATTTTTGGAACAACTAGCTATGTTTTCAACCGCATGCCCTTTGGGCTAGTCAACGCAGTCGCGGCCTTCACTCGGTGCATTAGTCAAATCTTTGGGCGCGAGTTTGACGACTTTTTGATACCCCACCTAGATGATCTGGTCATTTTGAGCTCAACGTTTGAAGATCATTTGCGTCACTTGGAGCTGGTGTTATCACGATTAAATGCAGATGGTTTTGCGAGAGTATTAAATTTTTGGGGTATGTCTTGGAACAAGAGGGTTTTCGATCGGATCCGGATCGAATACACGCACTGATCGACTATCAAACCCCCCAAAAGATCCCTCAATTGCAAAAATTTGTAGGTATGTGCCAATATGACCGAGGGTTTTTGGGTAATAAGTTTTCCGAATGGACGACACCTTTAACTAGGCTGCTTCGGAAAAATGTTCGGTGGAAGTGGGATATCGAGCAGCAAGATGCGTTTATTCGTATCAAGCAAGCGTTAAGCGAAACCACGCTGCTGTATTACCCCGATCCCGCACTGCCTTACTTCGTAGAGGTCGACTCGAGTGACGTCGGAGTTGGCGCGCAACTTTTTCAAATTAGCGATGGTCAACGTGGACCTGTAGCATGGAGAAGTTGAACACTACTAGACCGTAAGCGGCGGTACGGAATTTACGAGCGCGTGATCCTTGGATTAATTTTTGCTTTGCATCGCTGGAGAACGTTTTTATTAGGAAAACCTTTCGTGGTTTATATGGACAATAAGGCCGTAACTTATTTAAACACCGACTCCTCTCACCCAGAGTTACCAGGTGGGCCCTTGCGCTTCAGAAGTATGATTTTTCGGTAGCACATATCAAGGGCGTTGAAAACGTAGCCCCTGACGAACTTTCTCGCTTTGCAGCGGTTAGACCACCTACACCTAGCGAGAAAATTTTTCATCTGTTATCTCTTAGACTATCCCCGGAGTTCCTTAAATCTTTGAAATTAATCATGCGCTACCAACAAGCGGACGAAAAATTAGCAAATATTCGGTCTCGTTTGGGAAGCAATAAAAAGTTATCCGAACAATTTGTTGTCGCAAATGACATACTGTACCACCGTCGCGATGCCGATACCTTGTTATTATGTATTCCACGCAGCTTGCCAACACAATTTATACAAGAGTTTCATGCGACGTTAGGACATTTTGGTTCTTACAAATGCTGGTGTGCTCTCCGTACGGAGGTGTGGTGGACCAATATGGCACGGGATATAAAGCGGGTTTTAAAATTCTGTGACCTTTGTCAAAAAACCAAAAGCTCCAGCAAGCAAAGCATCCCATTATCTCCGAGTCGAAGGAGGACTTAGTGTCTCTAGATCTGTTTGGACCATTACCTGTAAGCCGCGCAGGCTCCTATTACCTCCTAGTGGTTTTAAATGTTTTAACTAAACATGTTGCGCTGTATCCGTTGCGCACCGCAACGACGAGGGTGTCTATGGGGGCGCCTCGTCGTATCCTGGCGAATCGGGGGACCCAGTTCACCTCTCCAAGGTGGACCGAAGTCCTTAAAACCTATGGCGTGAAAGCCCTCTTTACTTCGGTGCGTCATCCCGAAGCGAACCCTACGGAAAGGGTTATGAAAGAGTTGGGTCGTCTGTTTAGGACCTACTGCCACGATAAACACACTCGGTGGGCTTTTGAGGTTGTTAAATTTGGTAATTTCCTAAATAACTTAACGCATGAATCCACTGGGTATACCGCAAATGAGTTACAGTTCGGTAGAGACCGAATGAGCCTTCTTCCAAAAAGGTATTTGCCGTCTGGTACGGGTTTTGTAGACCATGAGCAGTGACTTATATTGGCTAAGGAATCGGTACTGGGTAAAGCCGCTCGTCGATCGGCTCAAAACGCGGAAAATAGGAAGTGTCCCACTTTCCAAGAGGGGGACTTAGTATTATTGCGTGAAAACCCTCGCTCTTCAGCATTACATCGTGAAACTAAAAAATTTTTACTTCTGTTTGAGGGTCCTTTTAAGATTAAAAAGCTTATTAGTTTTTGCCAGCTACGCCTTGGTAAACCCAGATTCGGATAAAGAGCGGGGAATATTTCATGCGTCTAACTCAAAACCTTATGTCGAAATAGAAGCTGTAGATGTTTAAACTTAAATTCTCAGCTTCAAGGGAGGAAGATGAAATGGTACTTCTGGCTTGCCTGGTATATATGCCACCACCGCGACCGCAAAACCCACGGGAGCGCGGGTTCGATGCGCATTACCATTCAGCTCCGAAATTTTAATTTATTCCTTGGTAACTCGCTTTATTAGTTAGTTTTATAAAGAACGAGATCTTTTTATCGGCTTTCGGCCATTGTAATTTTTAATATTTAAGAACTATTTATTAGAGTTTTACTACAGTGTATGTTTTTTTTTACTTGTAGCGCCCTGTGTTTTTTTTTATACGAAAATAAAGCTCCGTTCAACTATATTTCCACCACTTTGTCAATCCACCCCCTGTTCTGTTTCACTTTACATCAAATCTATTAAACTTAGGATAAAAATACATCAAGGGAGAAATACAGTATGCACCTGTAGTTATAACTCACCTGAGTCATGTAGCACCCTAAACCTCTTATCGGCAGTGACCCGGTTTTCTCCAGCAGTGAGTACCCTAGTACTGTGTCTTTCTCTGTCTTCTTTCTTCCACATTACCGTGTTGGCACCAATGTCCTTGACGACACATGTGATGAGAGCGTCATCATCTTCATACACGTGAACTGGGTTGGTGATACTGTCTCTCATCGAAGGAAGTCCTGTACAACAAAAATATCTTTTAAAATATTCAAATTCGACTTTTCATGTTTTAATCAAGGATCATATTCTAGCAATCAATTGTTCATTTTGTGCAGAAAGCATGAAATTTGGCACACTTGTTCTTTAGACAATTCTTTAAAATTTTGGTAGGGGGAAATCGATAATCGGATGTATAGGAGCCAAGATGACGACGATTTTTTTTAAATGGACCTCTATTTTTAAAAAAATTGTAGGTGCGCCATCAAAAAAATTTATTTTTATTTATTTAGAAAGAACATCAAAGTAAGATTTTAAAAAAAGCTGCATTAAGTTTGATATGGTCATTGGTCGCCTAAATTTTTTTTGAGTATGTAAAAAAAACGGGTGTTTGAAAGTTCTCTTCAATTCTTTCTAGCGACCAAAAATTTGGCTGGATATACACGTTGATGACATTTGAGGAATTAGAAGGCCCCAACAAATCGATTCAGATATGAAATTCCAAATTCTATCATGTGATTAGTCGCCCCGATTATTACTCTAATGTACCCTATTGTTCATTTTTTGCGAAAATTACCAAATTTGGTACGTTTACTTTTTTTGACAATTTTTTAGGATCAGGGTCAATAAAATTTATGATCGGATGTACAGAAACCAAGTTGGCTACGAATTCTTCAAAATGGCGGTCTTAAATAGAAAGTTACTTATGAAAAAAAATTATACTTGAAACTATAGAACTTAATGAAGGGAAATTTGACAATACTAGTTAAATTGACGTGCAACATTCGATGACCTTGCAAAACGTCATTTTACTTTTAAAAAAATAATTTTTTAATTCTGAAAATGGCGACAGGTTTTGTTTTATAATTTATCATGACATCAACACGTCTCTCCCAAGTGACTTTTTGTTTACAGGGTGATTAGTTTAGTAAGATTTTTTAAAAATGCAACATTATCACCTGTTTTTTTCTTACTTTTTAAAGTATAATTTCTAAATTTGTTACGGTTACTAGATAGTTTTTGATCGTGCCAATTTACATCCCGATAACTTCGCCGGCAACGTTAACTTTACACTATTCGACAGTTCAAAATAGCCTATTTGGTACAGGTTTTACATCGACGGTCCGGCTGTTGATAAATTTATTGCTTTTATTTAAATGCGTTTGAAGAAGTTACCAATTTATTTATATAGAAAATAACGCTCAAACAGAAAACCACGCTTGGGTGTGTCTGTGGTACTCAGGGCAGCGCCACCCAGTCTGAAATGCTGGGGAATTTAATAGAAGCTTGCCACGTACGTCAAAATTCTTTCGTTAACCGTCCGTAGAATTGCTGCGTTTCACGGCAGCCCTTAACCATATATGACATTCAAATGTCAACAGTGTCAAATAGCGTTAGGCATTTTAGGCACGACCAAAAACTATCTATCATAATTGTTAATGGCACCTTATCGATGTGTTAATGTCATGTTAAAATTATAAAACAATACCTGTCGCCGTTTTTAGAATTATAAAACAATTTAAAAAAAGGCTCTGGAAAAGTATATTTTTAAAGTAGAATGACATTTTTCAAGGTAATCGAAGTCTGCACGTCAATTTAATTAGTATTAATATTTTTTTTGATAAGTAACTTTCGATTTAAGACCGCTATTTTGAAGAATCGCCGCCAAATTGGTTTCTGTACATCCGCTCATAAATTTTCTTGACCAGGATCCTAAAAAATTGTTAAAAAAGTAAACGTACCAAATTTGGTGCTTTCAGCAAAAAATGAACATTAGGGTACATTACAGCACTATTGGGGACGAGTAAATACTTGTTAGCTCAACTTTACTGACCTATAGCGTAATAACGGCCCAATAGAATTTGGAATTTCATAACTGAATCGATTTGTTGGGGCCTTCTAATTCATTGGAAGTCATCAACGTGTATATCCAGCGAAATTTTTGGTCGTTAGACAGAATTGAAGAAAACGTTGAAAAACCCGTTTTTTTACATGTTCAGAAAAAAAAATTTAGGCGACCAATGACCTTATCGAACCAAAATTATTTTTATAAAAATCTAAATACTTCAGGTATACATAATCGATTATTTTATTAAAATGCATGTCTTATCTAAGCTATTAAAAAACGATGAACTTTTATTAAATTTCTTTAAAATTCTTAAAATGCATTTTTTTAATAATAAAATGTCATTTTTCAAGGACGATAAAGGTCATACATCAATCTCGTTTTATGGCAAACTTACAATTTTTTTAAAAAATAGACGTCCATTTTGAAAAAATCGCCCCTATCTTGGCTCCTATACATCCGATCATCGATTTCCTCGACCAAAATTTTAAACCAAAAAACGAAAAATTGGGGACCTAAGCCAGACGACTATAGGTAAGTAAACCATTAAGCTGCAAAAACTTGACAGTTGCCTACATAATCATTTACGCATAAATTGTTTTTTTTTTTAATTTTTGAGCTCATAAAGAAATTGGTGTTTATACTTCTGATCTTTAGACAAATTACCTTTATCACTCATAATAAAGAATTGAAAGAAAACAAACTCTTTCTAGATCTTTGACCTTATCTACTTTCAAAAAGTTGATGACAATTTTGAGGGTTATACTGAATTGCACTTCTGCTTGGCATATGACTTTTTTATGGAAGCCCTGTCAAGTACTGCATACTTCACACTTCACACTCTCCAACTTTTTGGTAACGATTATTTTTTTTATGTAACGTCGCAAGTGGGAAATGCGCCATGCCCTACACGACCAATTAAACCGAAAAATTCCAGTGTGCAAATTTAACTGAAAATGTGTGCATCAGATACCTGTTATTTTCGATTTAATAAAACTTTCTTAGACTTCATAAACTTGGGAAACACGTGCATAAAATATTTCCCATTGGAAATATTAAAACTTAGTCTTCACCCACTTTTTTTTAGAGAAAAGCATTCGTGCGCAGCACCAAAGAAAAAATTCCTCTCCCGGCAAAATATTTTCAAAAAATTTCTAAAAATATTTTATGCACCAGTTATATTTTCACTGGAAATATTGCGATTGTAAATTTAGAAAGGAAGCAATGGCATATACAGGGGCTTGGCGGCTCAATGCCTTCAAAGTCTTCAAATATCGACACCCAAATATTAAATTTTCCACAAAAATCAACTTGATTTTTAAAGACTTTTAGAGACTAAAGGTATAATTTTGAAATAATTAGTTACGAAAAAAAATATAAATTTCTCACATAAAACTATCACCTAAATTTTTAGTTTTTAAATTTAGTTGATCTATGTGGCAAGTAAGCTTATCCAATAAGAGTGAAACAGGAGGTCGCCCATTTCGTTAATGTCGCATCATGTAAAAAATAGTATTGGTCCTAGGAATTTTAAACAAAAAGTATTCAATATTAGGGATATTTTTTACCGTAGTAGGTATCTAATTGTCAAGCATATTTTATATATATAGTTAACAAAGCCCAAATGGCCCTTAAATATCTCTTGCATTGAATGCTCCTTGTTTGAACTTTTTAGAACCATTATATAGAAAAAAACTTTTCATCAGGGACAGTGTATACTGACGGCCCCGTATATTATACAACTAAAAAAAATTATCGCAATTTTTTAAGACAACTTGTATTTTCAAAAGAAGTAACAATGCATTCCTCTTCTCCACCACTGTAATGGACACCGCATACTTTCTAGTTGTTTTACCTGTAAATCCTAATTTCGCGCCAATGGTAGCTTAAAATGGTAATCACAAAGTTCTGGCCTTATTGCTCAAAGATAAAGCTTGTTACTCTGTTGTACACCTATTTAAACAAGGCAACGCTAAGACTCCCAACTAATGAAATTGATGTTGTTTGGGTACCTAAGTCTTGATGAGCAAATTATTCTAACACTTGAGGTTAAATTAGTATGTATGTTTGCTAAAACAAACCTCTTGTTCGCGCGGATTGTGTCATCGCTGGATAAATTAGTTATTAGTTCTGTTTCGCCGAAGTTAAATAAAATTAAAGAAGCCGTTTTAAATGTAACTTTTCTTTTAGTTTAGGTTGAGTTAAAGTTTAAGTTTGACTAATTTCCTGCAGTGGTTAAATAGTTATTTACCTAACAAGTTCGGGCAAGCCGTAAGTGGGGAAAATACTTTCCGCCCGCGTTAGGTACAACATTTTTCCTAGGAGCGTGCAGAATATCAAAATATTTTCTCATTATTTTAGTTAAACCTAGCAGACTAAAAATAAAAAAATAGTCTAAACTACGAATTTTATGTTTTATTTAGAAGTAAACTTTAAAAAGCTTAAAAAATTAATTTTTATGGTAATTATGAATCACGGTAACATTGAAAGTAACACTGCTCATGTTGCTTAATGCCATCGTCGACTTCAAGTCTTCCTGATTTATCACTGAGCAATAGCTTACTCAACAACAGACGTGCTCAACAGCGTGCGTGAAAATTTTTTTTTGCTTAACAACGTGCGTGAAAATTTTTTTTTGCTCAATTTTTTTCGAGCACGGCGTTCGGAAATTTCTTTTTCACGCACAGCGTGCGGAAAAGTGGCACTTTCCGCACGGAAATGAGTGCGAGAAAAGTGATGAAAAGTAGGAAAAATGATTTAACCTACTCGCATGCAATAAACTGTAGCTTACCGCACTTTGTGCGCGGTAAAGTTAACGTTATGACACCTAACCGCACTCTGTGCAGTAAAGTAAATACTTTTATTTCAGAAAATTAAAACACAAATATTGATATATCTTTTTCTATCAAACGACCGGAAAATAGCCACTTTCTAAACGATTTTTCGTACGGAAAGTTCTACATTACAAAGCATGTTCCTTCGAAATATTTCCACTCTGAAGAAAGGACCTTTTTGGTCAATTTTCCGGTCCCTTGATCCTTTTCCGGTCCCATTTTTGGTCAAGTTGGCTATGACTTCTTGTTGACTGTTTTTTTGGCAGTTTGGACACTTCTAAAATAGCTCTTTTAAAGAACCTCGCACACCGGCCCATGTAACCCAGACATCGGGCGATTTTGGATTTTTTTTGATATGTTGTAGCTTTGAACAAAGGCTTTAAAAAAATGCCCCTTAAAAGTTAGTGAGGCATTTAGTTTGGCTACAGCGGCGTATCAAATGTGGGATAAAATAACATTTAGAAATGATATCTTGGAAAGAAAACATACAGGTATTTATTTATGTTTTGAAGGATAGAGTAAATGTTAATTTTTACATTTTTTCGCAATGTTTTCTGACAGGTTAGGTCATTGGCGCACCTTAAAATTATTAAAATACTGTTTATTTTTTCATTAAAAAGGCTAATTCAACGATATTAGGTGTGTATGTATTTTGTGCTGTTTTATACTTTTTTTTTAGTATATTTTCTAAAAAGATAAATCAGTGGTGTAACATCAAAATATTATTTACTAGTAGTTTAAACCTCCACAAAGATTTTCAATTTGATTGGATACCGTCTTGAAGCGTTTTTATAATTTTGATATTTGCTAGCTGTTATATGTCATAGTTGTCAATTGTGGCGTAGTGGCGTAATGTAAAATATGTTGACATTTTTATTTTGTTCTGATGTTGGCTGTTACGAAAACATTTCCTTTTATGTTATGATACTGCCTTCTTTTTTCTGAACGGATACATCCACCAACTTCTCTCCATTTATTTACCCACAGCACGCAGATCTTCGGGTGTAAAGTATCTTTCCCGACCTTGATTGTTTGCCCGAACTCCTCTACGCGAATTTACGGATATCGGCAGTCGCGTGCAAAAAAATACAATTTTCCGCACTAGTTAGAATAATAACAATTACTTACTTTGGACATTCGTGAAACTTAGCCGCCTTAGTTTCATCAAAAAAAATATTTATGGGTTACTCTACGCCACTGTGTTGGAATATTTATATTGAGGCAAAATAGAAGAGAAGTAAGATTCTATTAATAGATTTAATTAATAAGTTCAGTTATCTAATAAAATAGTAAAAGTATAGGAAGTATTTTAATATTTGGATGTTACATCACTGATTTATCATTTTATAAAATATATAAAAAACTATAAAATAACACAAAATACATACATAATATCGTTAAATTGGTGCTCCTAATGAAAAAAAGAACAGTATTTTAATAGTTTTACGGTGCGCCACTGGCACAACCTGTCAGAAAAGATTGCGAGAAAATCTAAAAATGTACATTTATACTATCCTTCAAAAAAGAAATAAATACTTGCATGTTTTCTTCGGAAAATATAATTTCACAATTATATATTATCCCACATTTGATACGACGCTGTAGCCAAACCAAATGTCCCACCAACTTTTAAGTCACATTTTTTTAAAGCTCTTTTCCAGGCCTACAACATATCAAAAAAATTCTAAAATCGCCCGATGTCTGGGTTACATGGACCGGTGTGCGGGGTTCTTTGTTTCAAAAGTTTTGTTTACAAAAATAGAGATCTATAAAATGACTTGAATCCGGAGAAAATAATAGAACCTACTTCAAGAGTCACTTTCGATTTGCTGCCTGAAAATTCTAAAGAATGCTACCAGCGGAACTTTGATGCGTTTATAGGCTCGTGCGAATTAAAAAACTTAAAAATTAATGAAGATGTATCTGCTTACAAAGAGTTCCACATTTTCGCACAGTGCGCGTGAAAAACCGCTCGCTCTGCGTATAAAGTCTTTTTTTTTTGGTGGGCAATTTTTGTTACAAATATGTTTTTAATTTTCTTTATTGTATGTCCATGATGACCCTTAAAATAATTTTCTTAAATACCTGTTAAATTATTTTAAGATATGCTAAAATACACTTTAGTAGGTCACGTTTTTTAGTAAATTTAAAGACCGTAAAGAACTTTTATTGAAATAAATTAATACCACCTTATGTTTTACACAGTTTACGCTTTACGCAGATGACTTGACAGAAGTTTTTAGTAAACAATTGCCTTAAATTATGTCCATCTTTCTCTAAAATACTTTTTTATAGCCTGCTGTCTCTCTTCAACAACCTTAAATATTTTTGCACGTCACTAAATTACCTCTATATCTACCTCTAAAATTCAGCCCTCTCTCTCCTAATATTTTTTATTTTAACATAGGAGATTTTTTTTATGGCAGTACTTTTTTTGAACGCCTAGAAAAACACTCGAAACTTGAAAAACTTGAGTGTTTTATTCGAAATGGAAAGTTTGGAAAGAAAGCTTTAAAATTTGAGCAATATCATGGTATAAAAATGTAAGAAACATAGTAAAAATTGCTTAATCAAGAACGTTAAGTACCCCTTAAATTATGATAAAATAATTTAAGCTTTAAATTACCATCATATGGCTTGACCATTACACTCGTAGGAAAAATGTTGTACCTTCCGTGAACTCCGGTGGCGAGTCTTTAGGCAAACGCCGAGATGCGTGCAGGAAAGTATCACTTTCCGCACTTTTTAAGTAAATAAATATTTGCCCACCAGTGCGGAAAAGTAAATATGTTTATCTAGTTGTGGTTTATACAATGTTTCAAAAATATTTAAATTTGTTCAAATTGTTCTATAATGGCCCTGAAATAAGCGTCATCTTATTAAATCGATGTCAAACAATAAAAAAGAAACTTTTATTTTTGATTAGGCAGTTTGAATCACCATAGCAGCAACGTAAAAATAAGCCTGTCAGTCGAAACACTACCTTGTCAAAACCAATTTTGCTGTCGCCGCTTTGTAAATGTACCTTTTGAGTTAACTTTTCAGTTTTTTCATACATGCCTGAAAAAAAAAATAGTGTACCTAACACGTGCGCAAAGTAACTCTCCGCATTTGATTGCTGGCTGAACGATGCGTTAAACTGCAACTTCGTGTTGAAAGGTGGCACTTTCCACACTTGATAGGTAAATTACTATTGCATTTTTAAACAACCAGACACAAAATTAATAAAATGTGAGCGCTACCGACAGTGCAGATTTAGACTAACAATAGATATCCTAACCTCCGATTTAATAAACTTGACGTTATTGTTTCTGCACACTTACCTTTAAATGCACCGTAGGCACTTAATCGCGATTGGCTATCTAATCGATTTTTTTTCTCTCTTGATCCCTCATAATTAAACAAAGAGGAAGAATGGATTTGCTAAACTAATCCGAATATTTTTACGGTGCATCTGGGGTTAAATGGTATACTTCCGATTTTTAAACGAGGTTGAAATTCCAACTGCGACAAACCAAAATTATTCACAGTAAAACCGTTATATCCAGGTTAGAGGGTTAGAGCACAAAAAACTGCCTTCGGCTTTTATTTATAGTATATGGGCATAAATGACTCAAATTTCAAAACTAAAAAAATAGTTTATCAAACAACAAGGTTACAAAATGACACTTTGGAGACGATGGTGACAAACAGTTGGTACAGATTGACCCGAAGGCAAGCACATAGGTCGAGGGAGTGTGGAAAGAGTCTTTTTTACGAATTTTTTTTGACAGGAAATTAAAAACACAAATCCTATATTATTTAAGTCTTATTTTACTTAGAAAATAAAGCGATCTAAACTTTTAACTTTTAGTATATAATAGCTCTAAAAAACTTTAAATGGGAAGGTTAAAAAAGTTTTCAAAACCATAAATCTGCTCCGGACATTTTTACCTATAAGCGTTTTTTAATGTCCAGGTCTCCGGAACTTTTAATTTGTTTAGTTAGCGATGCAGAATTTTATCAAACTTTGCACGTAAACCTAGCCGAGACTAAAGCCGTTTATTTTGTAGAATGCGCATAGATTTTTTTTAATTGATTTTTTTTGGACGAACGTTTTGATCATACCTTCTCTCAATAAATGAATTTTTCGCTTCTCGCATCAATTAAACCAGATTTAGAATTGAATTGTATACATACATTTTTCCTATTGGTCCTATAGGAAGAGTTCCTTTTCATATTTCTGAATGACAATTTGGAATTGTCACAATGACAAGTCACTAACAATAAGTTTTTGAATAAAAAAAGAATAAAAGGGTAATTCTACGGTAACGGTCGTTACACTAAAACTACGGGTTTATAGCTTTCAATGCCAGCTACTTACAGGTTAAAAATATTGTCCGTAGTAGTAGTAAGTAGTAACTAATAGTTTAACATGTGTGAACTTAAAGTTGTATATAATATTACGCCTACACAAATTCACTGTAAAATAGTGTAACGGTCGTTACGTCCTATATGGCGTTGAATTACCCAAAAGCTAAATAAGAATTCAATGAGACGTGTTATTCATATCAAGAAATTGTATTTAAGACAAAGCTAGTTATCATTTAGATGGGAACTCCTATTGATGCAAAATTTTCATGTAGAACAAAATAAAAGCAGTCGAGAGTGAAGTTGTGGTGATTTTGATAGAAATTGGCATAGTTGTAAAATAAATAAACTAATTTAAAAAGTGTATTTTTTGTTCGGCGTCACTTTACAGATGGCGCCCTAAATTACTTAAATGCCCCTATATTAGTTTTTATATATATCTCAAAAACTCAAGAGCTCGACACAATTTTTTTTCCACATTTTGTTGACCAATAAAATTACCTTTTTATCCCTGTTTTACACTTTATTCGTGCTCTTCACCACTGTGTATAATATTAGATCGAAATAAATTATATGTAAAATTCCGTCTTTTCAGTTTTTCTTGAAATCCAGTAAATTGATTTTTTTGAAACCATTTTAGTTTTTTTTTGGTTTACCATACAAATTATTTTTTCTTTTAAGTTTCTGAAAATTAATCTTTTTTAGCAAAGACCATATTTCATCAGATAAACTGATCACAAAATTGCAAAGTTGCCAATGTCGCATTTTTACCTATTATCGTAGTTTGTGTCATCATTTCCTGTTTTCTTTTTGTAACATTTTACTCTAGCCTAAATTTTTCAAAAATTTTTATTTTCGTAAGAGAAAATAGTGTAAAAAAAATTAACTTAAATCATCTTTGTCATTTAGGTGTTCAAATTTTGTTTTTATAAATCTTCAAACATAAAAAAAATATGGAAGAAGAAAACTAATTTTGGGTCCAAATTAACATACTTTTACTTTTGTCTCTTGAACTTTTACATTTTTCATCTGACTATGATGCCCCCTTTAAAAAACTGCTCCTTAGGGCACTAGTATTTAAACTATATTAAAAAAAAATCAATTAAAATAGAATTTCATACAACTGGACGGGTGCAAAAGTTGGTATTTTTGCAGAATTCTCTAGGTTCGTCAAAACATCATAACAAAATTTTGTAAAATGTGTATGATTTTCTCTTAATTGAGGTACAAATGTAACTAAAAATTAATATCAACATTTTAAAAAGTAAAACCAAAGTATAACCTAAAGGAGGTATTGCATTTATTGTATTAGTATAGGTGCAAACGCCAATTTCATAATTTTATTTATTAATTTTGAATTAAAATGTTATTAAAATGAATACAATGGATCATATTTTATTTATATTAGGTTTCCAATTATTAAAAAAGGAATCACAGTTTGCTTTTAAGTTTCTTACTTTACTACAACCAAATGTCAACATGTAAATGTAAAGTAAAACCAAAGTATAACCTAAAGGAGGTATTGCATTTATTGTATTAGTATAGGTGCAAACGCCAATTTCATAATTTTATTTATTAATTTTGAATTAAAATGTTATTAAAATGAATACAATGGATCATATTTTATTTATATTAGGTTTCCAATTATTAAAAAAGGAATCACAGTTTGCTTTTAAGTTTCTTACTTTACTACAACCAAATGTCAACATGTAAATGCCATATACACAAGGCTACCTCAAACCCCTCTCCTCATAAAATCTGACAGTACCTGAGGCGTACAAATACTAGATTTTTTTTTTTTAAATTATGATGTCTACATTTCCTGCAATATTACTGGTAAAGAAAAATTACTTTAAATAACCCTAAACTGTGTTACTTTTTGTAATTCATAATACCATAAAAGTTGAAATATACATAAATATATTGATTTTGGTGCTTAAAATTTGTGAATGTTTATTTTCTCTCTCAGCATTGCATTTATTAAACAGTGCAGGAAAACAAAGTTTCTATTTTCTATTTCAGCAGTCAGCAAATTTTTTTCGAGAAAAAAAAAGCTCTATAAGGCACATTAATATTATTAATGAAAATGCAGGCCTCAATAAAAAGCGGAGGTGGCTGGTCTTATTGGACAAAATAATTCTTGCTCATTTTAATTTTAAATTGGTCCAAATATCATAAAAGAAGGCTATTTTTTATAGTTTAGTGGGCCAATTATTCCATATTTGTCACATAAAATACGGTTGATCATGACAATTGCTGTCAAAATTGATAACTTTATTTGAAAGTTAGTCTGGTTTCGCCTGTTGAATTTTATGTTACAAAATAGTGACACATAATTATTTATTTAAAAGAAGAAGCTTTTAAAAAGTAAGAAAGAAAATTTAAAATAAATAAAATAAAAATAAAATAAATAAAATGTCACTTTACCTCCCTAGGGAGTTTTTCATATTTTACCTCCCTCCAGGACTTTTGCTTACTTTACCGCACCGTACCGCGTATAGATCCTTGCTGCAAAATGAAAATAATCAGAAATCGGTGCTGAAATTGTGGTCACTTTAAGTATTATTAGGTGATAGATAAAATCAGGTACATGCCTCTGGGGTAAATGCACCTCCTCCCTAGGTTCTAACTATTATTTTTTAATTTTTATATTTCGACATTTGTAGCATATGTGCATTCAAAAGTTTTGTTTCAGATTTGAACCAAACCTTACAAACTAAATATGTATTCCTTTATCAATATTCCACTTCCTTAAATTTACTTTAATTACTTTTTATGTAGATAGTTTCAGGGTTTTTAAAATTAATTGGTGGGGAAAATTTTTTAAGAAACTAAATAACGAAATAAAACGACAAAAAAGTAAAATTAAATTAAATTTACAAATCTTTGTAAAGTATCGATTTTTTTACCACCTTTTTCCACGGGGAATTTCGCTCACCTCACCTCACCTCACGGTCGATCAAGAATAAGCGTCCAGTCCAGAAATGGTTTGTTGCCGAAGTAGGGTTTATTGAGTAAAGCGTTTTTTGTTCAAATTCACTCCTTAAAATTATGTCGAAACGTAAGCTAACTAAAAAATAAGGTAAGAACTCGATTTCAACTTTTATTTTATTCAAATTAAGAATGTCAAATGGACATAGTAGTAGAAGTCACATATGTAAATATATAACAAATGTTATGTTCGTATTATATTACTTACTTTACTTTTTACTTACTTACTTTTTTTGTATGTACTTAAATTAAAGTACAGTTGATGGGACTAAAATAGTCATTTTATATTTTATACGTAAGAGCATAATACTGAACTATTATTAGATGTAAGCAATAATATTTGTCTTATGTAACGTAACAACGATAAGATTGAGCCACTTACGTTTTTACTTAAATTTTAATGATTTTAAGTAAAGTTTCCAGACCAAATTAAATCATTCTAAAATAAAAGTAAGTAGATATTTAATTAAGAATTTTTATTGCTCCACTTGGTAGTCTCCTTTTGTTGGATGTGCTTTTTTTATTAGGAAGCAAAGTGGAAATTGTAGCCGAGACCTCTACTAAAGTTCAATTATGTTTAAAAATAATTGTCAGCCTAATATAAATTAATATAATAACATTTTTGTTCAAAATTAATATAAATATTAAAAAATTGACGTTTGAACCCATACTAATATAATAAATACATTAGTTTAAGTTAAACTTTGATTTTAATTTTTACAATGTTAAAACTAATTTTTAGTTACATTTGTACCTCAGTTAAGACAAAAACATATACATTTTACAAAATTTTGTTATGATGTTTTCATGAATTTAGAGAAATCTGCAAAAATACCCACTTTCGCCCCGTCCGTCCGGTTGAATGAAATTTATTTTTATTTGATATTTTTTTATATAGTTTAGATACTAGTTCTTCAAGGAGCAGATTTTTGAAGGGCGCTTCATAATCAGATAAAAAATGTTAAAGTTCCAGGGACAAAAGTGGAGCCAAAAATCGTTTTTTCTTCCATATTTTTTTTATGTTTGAACATTTAAATGACAAAGATAATCGAGGTTAATTTTTTTGCACTATTTTTTAGTACGTTAACAAATATTTTTGAAAAATTAAGCTAGAGTAAAATGTTACAAAAAAAAATAGGAAATGATGACCAAAACTACGATAATTAGTAAAAATGCGACATTCGCAACTTTGCGATTTTGTAGTCAATTCATCTGATGAGATATGGTCTTTTCTTAAAACTGCTAATTTTGAGGAACTCAAAACAAAAAATTGTTTTTATGGTAAACCAAAATCACCTCTAAAATGGTTAAAGAAAAATCAATTTACTGGATTCCAAGAAAAACTGAAAAGACGGAATTTTACATATACTGTATTTTGAGTCAATATTATACACAGTGGTGAAAATCACGTATAAAGTGTAACACATGAATAAAAAGTTAATTTTATTGGTCAACGAAATCTGCAAAAGAAAATGTGTCGAGAGTCAATATATATTTTCTCGTCTAATTAATTTGAATTGATTCAAAACAAACTTACGGCTTTCTCGGACAATGTTTTATTTAATTATTTATACCAAAAGACAACGTTTCGGTCCTAGGTCTCGGCCATCATTAGGGCTAGATAAGTAGAGTTATAACACAAATTATTTTTATTTTATTCAACATTCTCATATAGTTGCACGAAATACACATATTGTGTGGTACCGACAGACTCGCGTCTAAAGTCTAAAGAAAATTTTTATTAGGTAGTTTGATTATTAACTTATTTAAATTTAACCTAAAATCCAAATTTCAAAAAGCAAATTTTACGGTATCTGCTGTTAAACACCTGTAAGCTATTAAAAGAGAAAATTAATTATAAAGGCATACAAAATAAGAGATGTAGAAGCTAGGAAAATATATAATAAAAACGGCTATATAAACAAATATAGTTTTAGTGCTAAGCAATCCGATTAAAATAAGGTTAAGATCTTACTAGCTTTAAATGCTTTTAAAGAAATTTCTCTTTTTTCTTTTTCTTTTTTTTACCAATTTTTGGCAGTAATTTACAAGGCAAGTTATACCCTTAATATTATTTGCATAATTTTTTTTTTAGGTTTTTTCTTCCTTCATTATAATAAGGGCACTAGTTAAACTTTTAGGGTATACAGTTAGATTAATCTCAAAAATAAACTTTATCTTTATAGTTTCTGGTTGTTTGTGTTGTGTGTGTTCACTTTTTATTATTTGAAAAAAAGAGAAGTTCGGGAAAAATTTGTACAAATTTTTAAAAACGCCTTTCGTTACACCAAGAGTATAATTTTCCCTTACACACAATATAAAAATTGTTCCTAGGTGGCATGAGTAACAGAATGGTCTCAGATTACCATTTAATTGGTGATTTTTGGCAAAAATTCAACTTTTTGGAGTCGAATACCAGTGACTCTGGGAAGGGTTTGAGCCCCTAAACCCTCTCCCCCTGCATACGTATCTTTAGTCATTGCCTCAAAGTAACAATACAGCATCGTATTAGATGTACGCCAAGAACATTTTTTTTTTTTTATTATGAAAATTATGGTACTCCTCTGTTATAATAGAATACAATAGAATATATTTATTGACTATTTTAATACATTTTGATATATTTTTTAGCAGGTCTTCATTAAAAAAAAAAATAAAAATTGATTAATAAATTGAAAATCTTTAAAATAATATTATCTAAGACAGATCAAAATTAAAAACAGGTCAAGATACAAAAAACAGTTGTGAAAATAGAACAAACAAACATACAATGTAAATAATAAATAATGAACATTTGTAAATATTACACCACAAATAATTTCTGAAAATATTCACTGGTAGTGTAGAAGCTGTTCTTTATTAAATGTTCCTTAATGGCATTCTTAAATTTTTGTGTATTTAATGCTCTAATTTTCTGAGGTAAATGGTTATAATCCAAACTGTCCTTTATAGCAACTAATTTATTTGAGTTTCGGGTACTGTAAAGATAGTTGGTAAAGGCAGAATTCTAAGCTCTTTAAAAAGTGGTCTACATGTGTCTCGACATTTAGCATCAGCCAAAATTCTTATTACCCTTTTCTGGACTCTAAATATCCTATACATCTGTAGTTTCCCCATAGAGTAACACCATATATTAAGCGACTGTGAAAAATAGCAAAATAACAGGACTTTAAAACATCTTTATTGACACACTTTGTCAATTGGCGAAATAAAAACACATAACTTGAAAGTTGGGAACGTAATTTTGCGACATGGTCTTTGCAGTCCAACCGACCATCCAAAGCTATACCAAGCATATTAACCGGTTCAGTGCTTGCTATGTATAAAGCTTTGTCATCCGCGAACTGTACACACTTTTCTGGTGCCATAAAATCTGGAAACTCGTTGACATAAATGTCAAAGAGAAGCGGCCCCAAAATGCTGCTGAAAATGGGCAAAAGTTGGTAAGGAGTTTTTATTAAAAACACATCGGTATCGTTTCTCCAAATAAGACTTTAAAAAATGGTTTGGAATACCCCTGATACCCGCCAGCTCTAATCTGCACAGCATTATGTCGTGGCTGACATTGTTGAAGGCCTTGGATAGGTCACACAGAACCAAAGCGCTGTGTTTCCCACCCTCCACGCCCTTAATTATATGATCCACAACAGATCGTACAGCCTGAACAGTCGACCTACCGGGTCGAAACCCATATTGGCAATCGCTTAAAAAAATATTTTTTTTCCAAAAAGAATTAAAGTCTGTTTTTTATTAAAATTTCAAATATTTTTCCAAAAATATGAATGATAGATATTGGTCTATAATTTTCGCAGTCTTGGACATCTCCTTTTTTAAATAAAGGTATTACTTTTTTTAGTTTAAAGCACCTCGGAAAAGCGCCATTCAAAACACACAAATTAAATAAATGTGATAAGGGTCCCACCAGCATAAAACTAATTTTTTTTTGTAATACGACTATTTAAATTACAATAATCAAAATAGCTCGAGTTTTTTGAAGATTCCGGACTGAATGGATTAAGATAAAAACATTTGTAGTTATAACAAAATTCAAGAGTTATTAGTACCAGAGTTAGTAACAAACAAAATTCCTATATATTTATAATTTTAAAATAATCAACAAAAATATTATGTAAATGATATCAATCGAATAATTTATTATATCAGAGGGATGATATAATTCAAGCTTTCCATTTTAGTTTTTTTTTGGAATAAAATACATTTTTTTGCAAGGAAATTAAACATCCAGGGTTGCCCGTTTTTCTAAAAATTAATCGTTAAGATTTAAAAGATATTGAGCTGAAAAAAATGGAAGAGGTCTAAAATTGCAAAATTTTCGGGAAAAATATAATTTAGAAATTTTTAATGTTTGCTTTGGTACTAAGGCAGAGAAATTGTGTTTTTTACCGTTCTAATAAGATAACATTTACGTCTACATATTAGAAATAAAACCATTCCACAGAAACAATCTATATAAGATAGCAATTAAAAAATTTACAAAAAAAGTCAACACATACATTTCTTTTGGAAATTTCCCTCGACGACTAATAAAAGGTATTCTCACGGACCGACTGTAAATTTCACCCTTTGATATCATAAACTTAAAGCAAAACTTTCAGAAGTTTAATTGGGCTGCTAAACCTTTTTTAAAACTTAATTCCTGGCATAATTAAAGTTTATAATAGTACGTACCATTTTTATTAGCATTCCAGTCGCACAAATGAGGATTCTTGGATTCCGAAGCGGAAAGGGTTAAGCACCGTAACTTTTGTGCTTAATCCGAGTTCAAAAATTGATTAGCGCCTTAAAGAGTCCCATTAAAGTCGCGGCAATTAAAGCTAAAAGGTTGATAATAATTGGAATAATAGCATCTCTTAAGGGCAAAAATTAGAGTTAGCTAGAAGTTTATCGAAGCGTCGCAAAACAGAGACAATGGTCCATTAAAGCGATTGGATCGTTTTAAGAAATTGTAAGAATTTGACTTAACTCTCTGTAAACAATAAATGAATTATTATTGATTTTGGCCTCCTCTTTTTTTCTTTAAAAGGTTCTTTTAAATTTCTTTGACTAGATACAAAATAAGGATATTTTGTTACCTTCCTCTCTTCTTAAATTTTTTAAAATGTACTTTGATTTACATCATAAGTGTGCACCTTTTAGAAAATTTTTGTGAGCTTACTATAGTCACTATTGTACTTTTTATACTACAACATATTAGGAAAATGGCATGTTAGCCTCGCTTGTACACCCTTCGACCTCGTATGTCTGTCAACGAGAACTATATCAAGGAGATAGTTATGTTTTATGGGCGGAGGCTTGATCTCTCTCAGACCGATGCCATTAAAAGAAGAGAACAATAGTAACTATAGTAAGCTTACAAAAAATTGCTATTTGTGTATTTCCGAATTAATGATGAAAAGTGGGACATGGGTCGACTAGACAAATGCAAAATTTTTTGAATTATTTTAATATATTTTTAAATTTGCCTTTCCTTTCTGATTTTAAAAATAACACTAAAATTAATTGAAGTTACTCTCAGATGCTACTGAACATGCCGTTAGTGCCAAAACTAATCTTAAAATTGTAGCAAAGTTCTGCTTAAAATATCCCGGTAGTAGTAGTAGTCGAATAAGGGGGGAGGCTCCCGGCCAGGCGACTAGGCTCTACGCGAGCCTTTTTCGCCATCTCCCAGAGCTTCCCCCTCACGCTCCGACCATTTCAGCGTCGGAAGCTGTTCCGGCTCGAACACTTCCTCTCCGAAGATTCCCTCTCTGACTCCTCTGTAGGCCGGACACCTTGCAATATAGTGGTGTCCTCTTCCCAGCACTCGCCGCAAGTTGAGTCCCGCACTACCTTCATCCTTGCCAGGTGATTTTGGATCGCGCAGTGTCCAGTGAGGACTCCTATTAGGGGTCCTATCTCTGTTCGTTTCCTGCGCAGTAACCAGTCCCTTCTTGTTTTGCTGAAGCCCTGGATGACCTCCTTGGCTTGCCTGGCGACCCCTGTGTGTTGTCACTCCTGATTTAGTATTGTGTGGGTCCAAATGTCCCGGTAACTGTCATTGATTAAATTCTTTACCAAGTGGCCGAATGGTTAATCGCCAAGATGGTAAATATCCGAATGATGATCCGAATGACTAAATAGCAAATTGGTTAAATGGCCAAGTGGTCAATTTGCTATTTAGTCAACAGGATTATAAATTGTTAAAAAACTGCACAAAGTAAGGCATGAGTATAAATCTGGTGCGGAAAACTGCACTCATTAACGTTTCGGTTCTTTGATGTAACATGAAAAGTAAAAAACTAGGTACAGCTCAATGAAACACAAACACTGGAGCAGTTTTGCCCTTATGGCGCACAATTGAATACGGTATAAAACAGTTATAAACCACATAACTGTTAAAATAATATAAAATACAAAACAGTATGAAATAAAACGTTGTACGATATACGGCCCTGAAATATCATTAAAGTACTCGTCGAGACACTCCGAATACGGCTCCTTCATGGCCTTGTCTGTAAAAATACTGTACTTTAATAGACCGAATTTATAACGTAAATTATTATTACTTTATAGGAAAAATTTTATATCACACAAAATACTTCTGTCCAGATTGGACAAATCGTCGGGAATGTCGAGTAAAGGTGTGTCTAAACTGGTCGGTTTCCGTCGTGCGGCTGGTTGCTTCGATAACGCCTTACCAAAGCCGAATCGCTAGCTCATTTACACAGATGACTGAAATCGCAAACGCCAGTCATTTTTTTTTTAAATGTTGAGCAGACCAGTTGTGGTGCATGCCTATTAGTACGAGATCCGGCTGCAAATTTTTTGACCGATCGCGTAACCACTCAAAATAATTAAAAAGTTGAAGGTTAGTACTCACCATTCCCAGAAAGCTTATGGTGCCAGTCGGCATTTGGCCGGAAATATCAAAAAAAAAATATTTTTGTCCCATTTTTTGACATTTTTTCTTTTTGGGCGTAACCAAAAAATACTTGTATTGGCACTTGGATTAGACTTAGGCAATTCCAAAAATGCAATGGTGCCATCCCGCGTACCCGCGTTGCCGCGCACCATCGCCCGAAGGGGTGCTTTTTTATCAAAATCGACCCATAACGTAACCACTTGATTGAGGTGTCAAATTAAAGGTATTGATCTCCTCGATACGAATATCAAATGGTGCCACTTCAAATCTGGCCGGAAGTTCCTGGCACCAATGATTTTATACTTAAAACTCGCGGGCCTCTTACTATAGAGGCGAGTTAGTTGTTGGTTAGTTATTGCTATATATCTTCAAGAAAAACATTAGTAGACACAATTTTTTTTCATAGGGATGTTAGGAATACCAACCTTAATATTCCCTAATAAGGCCTCAAAAATCCGTCTGGTACCAACACCGCCATATTGAAAAAATGGTGAAAATGGGTAATTTTTTGGGTTTATATCAAGCTTTTTACTAATTATCCTGAAAATTGTTTGGTCCACGACAAAAATTATGGTGCCAAACTAAATGCGTATAAAATTATCTCTCAAACAACAACTTTTAGACTCAGACCACCAGCGGCGGAGATAGAATATTTTTTCTTTAAATATGTGTTTCTCCTTCTTTCCAAAATATCTCTCTCTCTAGGAATTGAAAAAAATAACTAGTTTTTTGCCCTCTCTAAAATATGACATATTACATGTAAATATATAAAAAAACAGTGGCGCACTTAGTTTCCTAAAATAATTTTCTAAACCACAATTTTAAGTATATATTTGAACATGGGATTCTATCCAAAAGTCAAACCGTAATGTAATTGAATAGTAATTTTGTCGAACGTAAAATAAGGGAAAATAAAAAGACTATTATGTTTTGATAAAACCGTAAAAAAATTAAAAATAAAATAATGCAAATAATTTTCTGGAACCGTAAAAAATGAAATAAACTCGTCACGAAAGAGATCTAAAATAATTTGAAGGAACTGTTATTTGATCGGAACGCAGAAAGGTCGCATAAGGCGGGACCTACAAGAAAACGACGTTGCAGAATTGCCAAACTGTAAGACAAATACATAATATATCTTTTCGCGACCGATGATTTCGAAAGCACATTTGAAAAACATACGTTACCGTTTCAACCGCAACTTCACCGTTTCGAACCATCACCACTGATCGTCTAAATGGCAATTATTGAAGGACATTAGTCAGGTGTGTGTGTGTGTGGCTTCTCGTTTTTTGGATTTGGAAGTTTGTTTTGTGATTTTTCGAAATAGATGTCCTTAGTCCACAAGCGAGCCGTTTTTTTGTCTCCGCCAAATAACGAAATAAATAACGAAATTGACAAGTTCCGCCATATTAACCGTGTTCGAGACGGCGGCCGAGGCGCTTTTGAAATCTTTTGAAATGTTTTGAACCGTGACGTCACCGTTTCGTCGCCAAAATAACATTTTACGTATGTTTTCAAAGCGGTTTCGAAATCATCGGTCGCGAAAAGACGTCTTTAGTTGAGCTCAAATTTGTACCCTGTACCCCTACCCTGAAACACGAATACCATCTGTACCGAGGTCTGTACCCTTGCAGAAAAAAGTTTTTTTTAGGGTTTGACGAAACTATTTTTGTGTAAAACTAGTAGATTTGGTACCTAAAACCCTAAAATAGGCGCAACGAAAAGAAAATAGCCAAATTCACAGGCTCATCGAGAACTACTCGTTCGATAAAATTTGGTAGGTAGTTTGTTTATGTTTAAACTGTCATAAGTGGTCATTTGTCATTTATAAATTATAATTATTATATTTATCCACCTTCACCTCCTAGAAGTCGAGAAAGGGAGATAAGCTAATTAAATATATTTTGAAGCTAATTGTGGATAACTTAGGGCAATCAGAGTTATCACAGAAAACAGGCTAACCACTAATCATAAAATATGAAATTAAAAAACTCATATTAAGAACATTATGTTTGTTTTGAAAAAGTGCGCCACTGTTTTTTATATATTAACATGTAATATGTCATATTTTAAAGAGCGCAAAATTTTTTTTTTTTTCAATTCCTATATTTTTGTTGTACTAGGAGATATTTCGTAAAGAAGGAGAAACACATATTTAAAGAAAAAATATTCTATCTCCGCCACTGGTGGTCTGAGTCTAAAAGTTGTTACACTGTTTGAGAGATTATTTTACGCGCTTTTAGTTTGACACCATAAGTGTTGTCGTGGACCGAACAATTTTCGAGATAATTAATAAAAAGCTCGAGACAAACTCAAAAAATTTCATTACCAGTCGGTTTTTTTAGGGCTTATTAGGGAATATTAAAGTTGGTATTCCTAATATTCATATAAAAAAAAATTGTGGCTACTGGTGTTTTTCTCGAAGATATATAGTAATAACTAACTCGCCTCTATAGTAAACGACCCGCAAGTTTTCACTATAAAATCATTGGTGTCGGGCACGACCGGCCAGATTTGGAGTGGCACCATTTTATATTCGTATCGAGGAGATCAATACCTTTAATTTGACACCGCAATCCAGTGGTTACGTTATGGGTCGATTTTGCTCCAAAAAAGGACCCCTTCGGGCGATGGTGCCGCGGTCTGATGCGGGATGGCACCATTGCATTTCTGGCATAGCTTAAGTCTAATCCAAATGCCAACAAAAGTATATTTTTTGGTTACGCCCAAAAAGAAAAAATGTCAAAAAAATGGGTAAAAAACAATTCTTTTTTTTACATTTCCATCCAAATGCCGACTGACACCATAAGCTTTCTGGGAATGGTGAGTACTAATCTTCAACTTTTTAAATATTCTGAGTGGTTACGCAATCGTTCAAAAAATTTTCAGCCGGATCTCGTACTATATGAGATAGTTGTTTTTATTTACACGGTCGATTTTAGTTACTAGTCGACTGCGGCTATGATTCCGCACGTCAAAAGTCGGACGGTACCCTACTTTGGCGTTTGCGATTTTAGTCATCTGCTGCGCAGTCGATTTACTATTTACAAGGTCGATTTTCGCCATGCGATGCGGATTAGTCGTGCGGCGGAAATTGACCCGTGTAAACCCCGCATAACGTCCTATTTTTTGGAGAAAGTGACCTTATTTTTCACAAAACTGTCTGTTTATTAGAGTAAATTTTGTCAGTGTCAGATTTATTTCTAAAGATGCGTGCAAACAAAAAAGTGACAAAAGTAAATATTTCTACCCAAACGGAACCAAAAGTTCCAGTGGTGAATTTAGACCGGTTTGATATTTCTTATTTTGATGTGCCAGTAAGCGCTAGGATAGAAAAGAATGAAGAAGGTGCTTTATCAAAGTCTAAAGGTATGAATTTTAGTATCCTTCTACTCAGGGATAGGCACGCAAAAAACAAATTGGTGTTTTTGGAAAAAAACTTGCATTAAATAATAGGTTAGTAGTTGCTATTTAATGGTGTTTTTGCCCATTTTTATTGTACGGCAACTTTCCTAGGGACTAGAGCCCAATATTTTCTTTTAGTTTTAGGCATTGGTGGTGTATTATTTTCATTTAGTCCGCGGTAAGCTAACACAATTTTTTTTGAATACACCCTTAACTAACTCTAGTTAAACCAAATATATTCTAGATTCTCTCCTTTTTAAGGATATCCGGGCATTTTCGTTGCTTATGAAAGCAGCTTGATTATCAGAATATAATTTCTTACGCAAAGTTTCTGTGTTTGTAATAATTTTAAAATCTATTTTTTTTTCTATAGGTAGAAATGCCGGACGGGAAAATTTTGAATCAAGCATCACTATTAGAAATCCTTCATTAGTACAAACGCAAGACAAACCTACAGCTATATCGAAAGCACCAAAAAGTTACTACATCTTTACAAAACCGATTACTAATAAAGAGATTGCAAACTCAACATTGGCTGGCGCTTCCTATCAACAAAATATAGATATGGAAAATCTAGATAAATTAAAAGAAACTCCTAGAAAACGAGGTAGATCGTATGATTGTTATTTTTTCCCTTAGTATAAGAAATGTAAAAATGAGGTTTTCTAGTAGCTCGGTATAATTCTATGCACACGGAAATTGTAAAATTTACATATATCCCTCAAACAGTAAATGGACCTATCTATTTCCTAAATTTTTGTTTGGCAACATTTTATTTCACATATGATTTAACTTTATATAGAGGGTTCCAAATTCGATGCTCAACTTAAGGATCTCCTAAACGGTAAAGATGCGAAACAGTTTACATTAAAGCAAAGTTGTGCAATTGACTTTTAAAAAAATGCGGGAAGTTCAGAAATTTTGCGTTTATTTTTCAGCGCCTTTATTCTTAAAGCTGTCAAATAAACAATTAAAACTTTTGACAGACACTTTTTTAATATATAACTCATGATAGATCTTTCTTAAAGAGACAGGTAATTTTTTAAGAGACAGGTAATTTTAAAGAGACAGGTCTATTATTGAAGTATAATTTTTGCTCAAGGTATTTTTAAAATCTGCTAAAAAGGACAGATTGTTTTTTTACTTCCTGTTTCATAAAAATAACTTTGTAAATTTGCTTTTTATTGTTTTTAATTCTAAAATGTTTTGTTCAACTTATTAAAGTTTCTAAAATTTCACTTTACCATTTTAATAAACCTATTAAAATCATTAGGTAACTATTTAAATAAAAAAATATCAGACCAACAAAACAACTCTAACTTTGTCAGTGTCAAAATACCAGTGGTTTTCATTGATATCTTTATGTATCGCCTGATTTTTACACCACTGTGAAAAGTTTAAAATACTTAAATCAGTTGATTTTTGATATAAGTCAAGACAAATTTTAAGGCTTTAACAGAATATTATATACTATTTCCAAAAATTTCAAAATTTAAAAAATAAGAGACGGTGTTTTTCCTAAGGACATCAGAATCATAATAATATGGGTACTTATTGAATATCTTCAGTAGGATCCTTTTAAACTAATGTTCGATCTATTAAATCAAAGACAACAATTTTGCATTTATTCTGTATTTATTCCTCTCAATACTACAATTGCCACCAAAGATTTCCCATTTTTTTTAGCGAGACAGTCAAAAAGATCTGCAATTGGAATTTTAAAAGAACTTAATAAAAACATTGTGCAAGATGAGCCAATTCCAGTTATGCTTAGCGCACCAATCGATGACCCGGAAGCCTTTATTGAAAATTTGGAAACTATTCATGAACAAACGGAAGAAAGCACGCCTCTGATCACAGATTTTAATGAGGAAGAAGTGCCACGGCCTGACTGGGACGTTAAAAAAAATCAAAATGAAATTGCTAAAAATTTACATTTAGGTGGAACCAAAACCGCAGGGGAAAATAAAAGCCCAAATCATCATAATAAAGGTAAAAAGACCCAACATGATACCAATCTTGACCAAATAAGTGTAATCGTTCGTAATAATAAATTGTCTGCAATAGTTTGTTCAAGATCTACAGCTGATGATGAAACTAGCAGCTCTAGTACAAATCAAACCCAGTCCGAAACGGACAACAGTAAAAAGCCCCAGCAAGAAGAGCCAAGAAGAAAAATGGAATTTCCCAATTTTAGGGACACTTCGATACTAATCAAGGCGGAGAATGTGTATGTTCATAATCATTTTTACAACTAAGTTGATATCTTTATTCGTTTGTTTCAGTTTTGTAGTTATGGTGTCTATATACGTAAAAAGAAGCTACCATAAATTCACTATTTTATTAAATAATTTGTAATCAAACAGGTGGTTGTCAAAAGGTTGTGTTGTGTCACGGGATGGGTTAAATTTGGTTCGCGATCAATTGTTCCAGAGCTCAGTAGTCCTACGCTCAATTGTCCTAGCGCTCAATTGTCCTGCGCTTATTTATCCCAGCACTCAAATGTCCCAGCAAAATTGGTCACGCTTATTTGTACCGTGCCCATTTGTCCCGTGCTCAATTGTAACAGAGCCAGTACCTACATATATTAAAATAATTATGTATAAAAAACACTGAGCTATGGCATCCTCACTTTACATTTTTTTTCAATTTCAATAACGAGTGGCGATACAAAGACTTTCTTTTGTTTTACTTTCGTGCGAAACAGGAGCAAAATATGCATTTTAAGCGGGTCGTAAATCAAAGACGCGTTATGAATTTTTTGCAAAAGCTAGGCAACTCAGCGAGCAATTTAATAAAGGCGTTCTTGCTAATTTTCGTACACAACGTTTTGACATTAAAGTTATGGCCTTTTAAGTTGGGTGTAGGTCTTTGTTGTTCCACAAAAATGCGGTAATGATAAAAAAACCTTTGATGAAAAAATTTTTGGTAAAAAACGGCTTTGATTCTGTATCAGAGTTCTAATATCGTATGCTTAAAAGCCCTTTTGGATAAAAAAAAGGCTGGTTTTCAAGCCAATTAATTACTTCTTAATTAAGGCAAGAGCTTTCCTAATAGGAAATTGGAATCGAAATTAAAGTTTTCTCTTTAAATGAATGCAGGTTCTTTAAGTAACAGCGTCACGAACAAAGTGGTAACATTTTAAGAGTTAAAACAAAAAAAACATATAAAAAATTTGAATTAAATTATAGGTTCTACTGATTTCATTGCGACTAATATGGTTTAAACCGAAAGAACCTAATATTCACCTAATAATAATAATAATAATATTAATGATAATAATAATAATAATAAAAACATTAATAATCATAATATTAATAATAATAATAATAATAATATTAGTAATAATAATAATAATAATATTAGTAATAATAATAATAATAATAAGCAGCACAAAGAGCATCGGATGAGCTCCAAATAGTTTTTGACAAAAGTCGGCGGCAGGAAAACTCCATTACAGAGTTGACCAGCTAAAGACTTAAACCACCATAAAGAGTGCAGAGGTAGACTACTTAATGCATCTACGTATGGATAAGCCAATGTTTTCTTTAAAACCATTTAAAACAATGGCTTATCCACAAAGTTAAGCTTTGCATTCTTAAGTTCTGGTGCATTAAAGTCGGAACCCTGGGGGGTTTATAGTTGCTTGCCAAGATGGAGTCATCAACACTTTGGAACACCGAAGTCGTGTGATGGGTATACAGGTTCCTGACACAAGTTGTAGGGCCTGTCATAGGGCGCCGGAGACCCTATATCATTTGCTGTCTGCTTGCGGGCGGTATGCGGTCTCCGCGTATATCCATCAACACAATGCGGCGTTACGGGTGCTGTATTACCACCTAAGGCACTCGTACGGTGTTGATGATACTCCAGTATTGCCATATGTCCCCTCTGATATTCCGTCCGTAGTGGAAAATGATAGAACTAGAATTTACTGGAATTTCGCATTCCCCACTCTCCGGCTTGTAAACGCTAACAAGACGGATATAGTACTTCTTGATAAGAATGATAAAATTATGTATGTTATTGAGTTTTTGGCACCCGCCGAGACAAACATCATTGTCAAGGAGGAAGAAAAACGGACGAGATATCAGGATCTTCTCTTTGACCTTCGCCGAGTGTACCGGGGCTATACAGTCAAGCTAGTGGTTTTGGTAATTGGAGATCTCGGAGGAGCATGGCAAACACTGCTCTTAGCTCTCAAAATTGCCAGCCTGCCGTGATAAGGCAGAACACCTTGCTGGCGCAATGCAGAAAGCGGTCATCCTCGGATCATTGCGTCTGCTCAGAGCACACCGTTTCTACTAAGTTCGCGGTTGGTGGGGTGCACCCGTGTAGGTCGGAGCCGCGGGACCGCAGATAAGGCCAAAAAAAAAAATAAAAAAAAGCTATAACAATAAAAATAATACATAGTATTTATTGAAAAGTGTCTTTTACAAATTAAAAATTGATTTTTTTGATATTTCGTAGTTATTTTGCGTGGGCGGATATGGCTTCAAAAAAATAAAACTGAGCTTTTTATACGAAACTTCAGCTAAAATAGACCATATGAAAGAAATATATTTAAAAAAATGTTTATTATAGTATGAATAGTAACTTAACACTTTTTCATGAAAAAGTATTTTGTTGGAAATTTCCCTAGTGTCAATTTAACTTGAAATTTTACACGAAAATTTTCAAAAATTGATAAGTGGAAATTGCATTCATCAAAAGAGTCGATCTGTCAAAATTTTAAATCAGAATAAACTTTGTGTAGGCTATATACTCCTGCTACTTATCAAAATTGTACATTTTATAGCAATTGTAGTTTTCAGAGGCAGGATTAAGTTTAACTTTTATTTTACTATTAGTATTAGAAAAAATATTAATTGTTATTAAAGTATGGTATTATTTATACAGGGTTCCTAAGATTTTCCTTAGGGATAGGATTTCAATAAATCAAACAGAAATGGCATAGAAAGTTCTGCGCGCACAAAAGAAACAGGTATATTGAGCAATGGTGCCAGTTTGTTATTATTTCATGAGATTAAATTTCATTTCATGAGAAAAAATTGTCGCCACTCTTTGATTGTGAGCATAAATCATAGTTGCAATAATAACTGTTGACAAGATATCTGCAAATTCCGCTAGATGGCGGCCACACCATAAGATGATCGAGGAAAAACTGGGAAACTTGCTTAAAGGAGGCGGCAGGGTCCATTATTTACGATACTGAGCGATAAACTCGTGACGTTGTTAACATTAGAAAGAAATATCTTCGCTTTTAATTAAATTTTTTTCCATTCTGTTATACTAGTGACATCTATCCGGAAACGGCCAAACCATGCAGCTAGCACTAGCAGCCAAAGAAATCAATAAACGGCGCTGTTTTTCCTGCAGAGCTTTTTGCTTGCTATATTATTGATTTTAAATAAAGCTGGCCCTACACTACATTTGATATTTTCGAGGTGTTTTATGACATGATCTCGAAACATGTAGCGAACCAATTCTTCAAAACTAGCGGGAGGGTAAAAGTGAAAAATAAAGGGCTGCCAATATTTGTAACACCCAAAAAGGGGTGAAAAGATTTATTTTGCTCTGTTTCTTTACAAAAAACGTTTTTTTTACGAAAAACTTGAGCTCTGCCACTTTTTTTATTTTTTTCTTCAACTTTCTCGAAATTTTCGTCATACCGTAGAAAAAAAATATTTCCCCCATGGTCATACTCTACTTTTATTCGAAAAAATTTAGAAACATACACGGGATCAGTTTTCCTAAAACGGAAGATCTTGGTTTCGAGTGAGAAGATAAAGGGCGCCGCAGGCAAAAATTTTTCAATTAAATTAGACGAACGCAAAAATGTTAGAAAAACAAATCACGAAATAAAAATGGCGCTGTTTACAATTTTTTTAAAAAAATTACGTAATTTCGGGAACGCAAAGAAATAGGTCTAAAGAGTATAATTTTTAAGAAAAGAATATCAATTTTCTCGCCCTCCTCCACTGGGGGAAGGGGGGTTACAAAACGTTACGTAGGGGGGAGGGGAGTTTTCGACAGCGTTTGCATTTGTGTGAAACTTAGAAAATTTGGAATGAAAATAAGTTAAAATAATTTTTTTTGGGGGGGTAGTGGTCTTGAAATCGTTACGTAATATTAGGGGAGTGGCGTGCCAAACCGTTACAAAACATTACATAGGGAGGGGGTCTAAAATTGGTAAAATCACCGTTACGTAATTTGTGCACGGCCCCACATCTGACTGTTCCTCCTTTTTGATTTCGAATCAAAGTGCAAAACCCGGGTTGGACGTTCGAAGGCGTCAACCCGTTCTATTTGCTTGATAAAGTTTCTACGGAAATATCTCAGTCGATTTCTCCGGCCGTGTATGAACGCTTTAGGTTAGGCATTTGCATGTATCTCAGTCCCCAGCCTATAAACAGTGCGTAAGGACAATGGTTACAAAATTTTACGATATCTTTCATCAGTTTGGTATTAAAGTCAAGCAAAAACAATTTTTATTCCAGTCCTAAAGGTATAAAAATGGAAAACATTAGAAAACTACAACCTGGAATGGATTTACTACGTGTAAGATGTAGTGACAACATCGCCCCATGCCCATCCTTTTCTGCCTAATGTGCTTTTCCGTTTTTCTGCGTCTTATACACGGCTGTTTGGCCCCCTAAGGATTTGCTTAGGAACCCTGTATAAATAAATATGTCAAAATCAACTTTTTAGCAACTACCTAAATAAACTTTTGTCAACTCGGGAAATTTCCGATCAAAACATAACACGTGCATAAAATATTTCCTATTGGAAATTTTTCAAAATTTGGTCTTTAGCTAATTTTATTTAAAAAAAGCATTTGTGCATTGTATCAAAGAAAAATTCCCTTACCCTGCGTGTTCGGGATTTTTTCAGGTGCAATGCACTCATGCTTTTGTTATAAAATTGGTTTCAGACAAAATTATCAAAAATTTCCGTAAATATTTTATGGACTAGTTATATTTCTACTAAAAAAATAGTATCAGGGTAGACTTAGAGAAATAGTTAAAAAAATAAATAATTTGTGGCTCAGATATTTCTTTTGAAATATTGGCTTTAAACTGCTCTGGTACAATTAAACGCGTGACAAATGAGCGCAATACAAATAAGCGTGGCCTATTGAGCGTAAAAACCCTGAGCGCCGCGAGAAATGAGCGCAGGACAATTGAGCTTTGAGACAAATAAGTCCAGGACAATTGAGCGCTGGTACGATTGAGCGAGAGACTACTAAACGCTGGGACAAATGAGCGAAAACTAAATATAACTGCACCCGAGACCGAGCACAACCAAACATAGCCCCATAATGTAATTTATTAAACCTTACATGCTCCAGCAAAGAAAACTTACGCAAGCCCTTAGCAACCCGGTGCTCGGCGAACCAAAATGTTTGAATAAGTCTATATATTTTTTTTATTTAGTGGGTCACGTTTAATAAAATAAAATATGGAGTTGGCATGTGTTGTGCCAGCGCTAAGTAGTTCCACGTTCAATTGTCCCAGGGCTCAGTAGTTCCGTGCTCAGTTATCTCAGCGGTCCATTAACTCAGCGTTCAAATGTCCTGTGCAAAATTGTCCCAGCTCTCATTTATCCCAGCGTTGATTGTCCTGCGTTCAATTGGCCACGCTCATTTGTATCGTGCTCAATTGTACCAGAGCTCCAAATACAAATCCATATCTAATATAGTAGTAGTAGTTACAATAGCGAGTTTTTAAAATATGCATTTGGCTTGGCCGATCGTTGTATATTGTATTGCGATACCTGTATATTTTCATTCAAAGCAGAAACAGAAACCGTGAAAATAAAAAAAAAAATTATCCAAAAACAATTTAAATTTAAAATATCCTTATAAGTATTATACAAGTTTATATATTATCAAAAAACCACTCTGAGTATTAGTTATTTAATTAAAAAGTTCTTTTAGTTTGCACCTTTAGCCAAAGTAAGCAACAATTGAAAATTGAGTGTAAAAAAGCCATAGAAAGCAATTAATTTTAAGATACCGTAAATTAATGGTTGCGTTTATTTACAGGCGCCATTAATTTTTATTTCTATCTTTAAAGCTTTTGGTGTCCTGATAAATTTTTGTTAGTTAAAAAAAAATAAGCGTTTTAATAAAAAAACATTTTGTTAAACTCAAATCAAGCCATTTTATTCCTTGCTATTTCAGATAACATCATAATAGATATTATTTACTTCTCATAAATATAATTATCAGAGATTTGGCACAAATAAGAAAATGCAAAAAGTACTTCTTTTTTGTGTAACCTCCGTTGTGTAAATTAATTAAGTACGAACAAATCAAGGTAATATTTTTATTTGGTTAACAATATGATGTAATTTTATTATTCTTTCCAAATTCTGTTAAATGTTTACTTATAAGAAAACTTTGCAAAACGTGAACTTTTTGCATAGAATATCTGTTTTCCAAAAATTAAATTGTTCAATGAATGTCGTCAGTGTACAAAACGGTAAGACAAGGCTTTCAGTAAAATAACTTTTTGTATTTTGAAAAAAAAAATCAGAAATTGTCTACAACAACAACATTTTTTATTCTCTGGACTATTAAAACACAAAGCTACTTAAACTTACATTGAAAGGACTAACCTATGTCTATTGTACACTAACCAATGTTCGATTTTCATAAAATTACTTTATTTTTTTACCATGTTTAATTGCATTTGTTACGTACGTACGTACAGAGGTCTGGTAACAAAATAGGGGGGTTACATTATAAAGCGTGAAAAGAAAACATGATTTTGATTAATATTTATTTCTAATTAAAAATTTTCGATCCGTTTTTTTGGCTGTGGTACAATTGAGTGCGGAACAAAATAAACGCGGTATAAATGAGCGTGACCAATTGCGCGTAAGATCTTTAAACGCTGGAATAAATGAACGCAGGACAATTGATCGCTGGAACAATTGAGGGCACGACAATCAAGCGCTGGGTCAATTGAGCGCTGATACGATACGATACGACAATTGAGCGCCAACCAAAAATAACCCAACCCAATCCAACCCAACCCCATAATTTATTTTATTGGACCTCATCCGCTAAAACAAAGGAAAATTAGGCAAACCCTTAAGTAAATTATTATTTTTTTCTTTGTGAGGTTTACTAAGAAAGTCAAGTTAAAGTTCTATTTGAGCTCTACCGTTAGTAGTTTCTGAGATAAATCCAGTCCTCAGTGTTATTGGACCACCCTGTATAATACCGGAGCTAACGATTCGCTTCAATATTTTGAAGTAGTTGGGTTTGATATGCGCTCTATTGTACCAGCGCTCAGTAATCCCACACTCAATTGTTCCAGCGCTCAGTAGTCAGTCCCAGCAGCCAGTTATCTCAGCGCTTGTCCTGCGCTCAATTAGTCATGCTCATTTGTACCGCTCTCATTTGTCCGAATGTACTTTGTTATTTATATTTCCAGCGGATAAAGGCCAGGAGACTCAATTAGGGTACTTAAGCTTTAAAAAAAATGAAATGTCTTGTAGTTAAATATATTTTTAACTACATCGGGATTCTCTGGCGATGTCTATTTATTCTATAAATGTTGTGTTTTAGAAAACTGAAAATTTTGTTTTGTATTGATTTGTTTTACTGATAATTTTAATAAAGGCGCTTAATACAATGGACCGCTTAAAGTCTCCTACAAAAATTTTTAAGGTTTTTTTAGGTACAACATCAATACGATTTAGTTTTAAAATTAACTCTGTGTTTCGGACTTCCATTGTCTATATTTTATTTATACACGACGTTTCGATCAGTACAATCTCTGATCGTCTTCAGGTGCAAACTACAATCAATTCCTAAGGCTACGTACTTATATACTGTGAGAAATCACTCAACCTTGAAGTTTAAGAAGTTGGCTCCGCCCAAGGAGGGGCTTCCAAATATTTGGGATTTCAACACTTGGTTTACTGAAAATACCCTGATTCTGCCCAATAAAGGCAGCTTCAAGGAATTTTCGTTTCTTCCAGTGTGACTCCTTGTGCAAAACCTTTGCTTCTGCCCACTTCATTCGGTGTTGTTTTGACCATGCATGTTCGGCAATTCCTGATTTCGTGGTTTCACCTTTTTGGGTATTCGTCTGATGTTCCTTAAGCCTAACGGTGAAACCACGAAATCAGGAATTGCCGAACATGCATGGTCAAAACAACACCGAATGAAGTGGGCAGAAGCAAAGGTTTTGCACAAGGAGTCACACTGGAAGAAACGAAAATTCCTTGAAGCTGCCTTTATTGGGCAGAATCAGGGTATTTTCAGTAAACCAAGTGTTGAAATCCCAAATATTTGGAAGCCCCTCCTTGGGCGGAGCCAACTTCTTAAACTTCAAGGTTGAGTGATTTCTCACAGTATATAAGTACGTAGCCTTAGGAATTGATTGTAGTTTGCACCTGAAGACGATCAGAGATTGTACTGATCGAAACGTCGTGTATAAATAAAATATAGACAATGGAAGTCCGAAACACAGAGTTAATTTCAAACACATCATTGTCTCAAACTTTCAAACGATTTAGTTTTATTCTTCCATACCAAGAAATGCAAAAGAGGAATCTAGTCCCTAGAAGCCATCCTCTAAATTTAACCGGATATATATTTTTTTTCATCTAAGCTCTAAAACTAGACATTCTCAAGCAAAAACAAGTGTTTTAAATCGTCCGCGATAAAATGCAGCGGATTTCTCCAATTCATAAAACGTGAAATAAACCATAACTTAGGAGTTTTATGGCTCGAAATAGTTTTTGAAATGTTCTAATAAAACTTCACTGCCATAAAAAATGTGCTTAGTCGCTTGTTAAGTTTTAAGGACGTGATATTGGAGATCTTATAGCGAGTGAGATCTCTGATAATACAAGTAAGTTTTCCGTTAAAAATTCTACATACTAGCATAAAGCTATTTGTAACTCATCGCGGTATACGCATCCGCATCTAGCGAGAACCAAGCACATTGATTGGTCAGAAACTTGTAGCACGTTCGAAAAGAGCAGATATATGCTAATTTAAGGTGTCAAAAGCATCTTAGATTAGCATATATCTGCTCTTTTCGAACGTGGTACAAGTTTCTGACCAATTAATGTGCTTAGTTCTCGCTAGATGCGGATACGTATACCGCGATGAGTTACAAGTAGCTTTGTGTATTTACTGTTTCTTTTAAATACGCATCAGAACAGTTCGGAAAGTAAAAAGCGCCCTAATTTCCATGTTACAACTAGCAAGGAAACAAAAAAATCAAATCATGATAATATTAAAGTAGGACATGCCTAGGAAAATTTGGCAGCTTATAGACGTAGAAAAATCTTTATTATTATTACTGTATTATATTATAATGATATTACTTTGGTAATAATAAATCTACGAACTATAATTTTAGCCAGTTTGCTTTATGTAATAAGTCCCACTACCACGCACTAATACGGTAATAAGCTCATAATTATATCACTATTGACTTATTCATAACTTAACTTATTTTTACTATAGCAATTGTTTACAATTTCTGTATTTAAAAAGATGCATGCTTATTTATTCAAAATAAAATGTTAAAAGTATATTCTGGGCTGTATTCTGAACGTTTTGGGCATTAATAACTAAAAAAGGAAATAAATCTGGCTCATAGATAAAATGTTGTATATAAAATGTACGGCAAGGCTCAATAAAGCACTAAATATTTACGGTGAAGCTCATACTCATACAAGTACTGTAAATAACTATTATCTAACACCTGATAGTTATGATAGTCAATGTTTATGTCGTTTGAGACTAATAAAGTATCAAATAACACTCTAGGGTGTTATGGTTTATAACTTATGCTTTCTAGAGCCACCAACAACAACCTAGACCAAGATATACGTGGATATATTTGTCTTATATTTTATTTGAAACCATAAAAAACAGAAATATTCTCGTGGCGCTTACCCTCCCAAATAAATACGATTTCACTGAGAAAGTGCAGCTACTATACCAACATACAATTTCTTTCGGTACCACCTTGATAATTAATAATGATTATTTCACAGGCCAAATTTATTTTCTCTTGTTTAATGTTGTTAATATTTTTGCTTAAATGTAAGAATTATGACAAAATTACAAAATACATTTAATACTTCAGATTTACAAAGCAAAAATATTTAGAAAAATATTGCGTGCCAAAGAAAGACAAAATAAAGTAAAAAAATTGTTAGTTTTTATCATTTATTTTAAAATTCATGTATTGATATCGCGCTGAACAGTGACGTCACGATGAGATGCGCAATGTCATACCGTGTTAAATATATCGTCACCCAGAGTAAAATATTATTAAAAGTCAGCAGTTGCAGTTGTTCGATAAAACATTGTAAGCCATGCGTGTGTTTAAGTCACTTGAGAAATACCACTCGACTTGACACCCTTGTAGTATAAATCTTTCATGATCATAAATAAGTATTTCCTTTTAGGGCTGTAAATAGTTAAGTAGCGCTCAAAGAATAAACTAGTCCTTTTCAGTCAGTATTTGCTTGAAATTACATAATTGTTATTGTTCACACATGGGCACAAATTTGACGAAAGTTTTTTTTTATTCCTGCAAGGGTGTTCAAAATGTGTCATGTGATATCTATAAATAAACATCTTGGCTGAATGAGTAGAAGGCACATTTTCTAAAAACTAAGACACGCACGGCCCGGAGCTCTTTTTTGATTTTTGCCGATAGAGCTAAAATCAAAAAGGGCTTCGAGCCCTGTGTCTTAGTTTTTATAAAATGTGCCTTGCATTAAAAGTTCAGCCAATTATAATGTGTATTTGACTACACACGTGACAAAAAAAAAGAATCTTTACTCGTAAGCATTTTCTAAGCTAACGCGATCGCCCCTCGCCTTTGCAGCTCACTCAACCCACTTTTTTAAATCTATATATAATAAAAAAATTAATCTGTAGATATACCATTCCTATACAATGAAATTCTTTTAAAAATTTTTGGTTGGGTCGGGTTATGTTGGTTAACAATATCAATTTTGGCGTAATAAAAAACCCCGAAGTCACCTGAGAGTTAGGTCTCATTTACGCATTTGATAAGTGTGTAAATTTTGTGCTAATTTTGTATGTCTTTCCCTTTTTTTTTGGTAAAGAAAAAACAGACATACAGAATTATGCGAAAAAAAATTGGATTTTTTTTACTGGTAACAAAATTCTGTAACAAAATTACAATTTATTGCATATGTTACACTCAGTTGTGTATATTTTATACATAATTTTGTAACAATTTTACACAATTTTAATTGCACAACTCAATTAAAAAAATACACAGGTATTTTCTTCTGTGTAGCACTAAATTTTTGCTGATCAAAGAGAGAGAGAGAGAGAAATTATAGGGTTAACAATAATACCTCTACCTATGTGGCTTCCTTCGGTCAGCCAAGTTTGTTTCTTTACAGTCTTTCTAGGCATCATAATACTCCGGCCTGCACTGCTATTGTTTCACTTTCACTTTCCCCCCTGAGTATTTTCCCATATGTAACGTGGCAGAAAAAAGTGAAGAGATAAGTTGCATTTTGGGGCAGTTTTAACTATTTTTTATGGTCTATTCTGTTAGCTAGCTGTTCATAACTGTACAAAATTCAATGCGGCCTTTCTTATATGTCTTATAAGAATAAAAAATATACCTCCACAAATCTAGTTCCAGAATTGTGTGCGTTTTATGTGCTAATTTTATCCCCTTTTAAACATTTTTGTGCTCTTTAAGTTTTTGAAAAAATTAAGGAAAAAGGTGGGCTCTCTAGCTTTATATAAATCCAGCAAGCCCAACCTTAAATAAAGATTAAAAATATCCGTTAAATATCTCAGAATTAAGTGCTTTTTATGTGCTTCATGTAAATTTTTTTAACACTTTTAGTTATTTTTTTTTTAAATGTGGTGGGCTCGCTAGCTTTATATAAACCTAGCAGACCCAACCTTAAATAAAGGTTAAACATATTCGTTAAATACCTCAGAATTATGTGCTTTTTATGTGCTCCATGAAAATAAAAAATAAAAAATTAACTTTTTTAGTGATTAAAAAAAAATGTTATGGGCTCGCTAGCTTTATAAAAACCATAATATACTCACTCAAAAAGGTAAAATATCTTTGGTTTTTCTTCTATTTCCATGAAGCACATAAAAAGCACATAATTCTGAGATATTTATGGAATATTGTCAACCTTTATTTAAGGTTGGGTCTGGTAGGTTTATATAAAGCTGGCGAGTCCATAACATTTTTTTTAATTACTAAAAAAGTAAAAAATCTTTAGTTTATTTCTATTTCAATGAAGCACATAAAAAGTACATAATTCTGAGATGATTTAAGGACATTAAGGTTAGGCCTTCTAGGTTTATATAAAGCCAGCGAGCCCACAAATTAAAAAAAGAAAATAACTAAAAAAGTTAAAAATATTTTTTTATATTTTCCTGGAGCACATAGAAAGGCATAATTCTGAGATATTTAACGGATATTTTTACCGTTTATTTAAGGGTGGGCTTGCTAGGTTTATATAAAGCAAAAGCACAAAAATTTCTAAAGGGGAGTTATTAAAATTTGGGTTTTGTGAGGTAGGCTCGCTAGGTTTATGAAGAGAGACACGGCGATACGTAAGGAAACTAAGCTATGATCGTGGTATGTGTCAAATTGTTATCAAAAGTTTACATCTCTGTTTTTCGCACTACGGTCTGAGTGTTTTTATCTTTTTCTGGCGGCCAAAGCAAAAGAACGGACTTGTGGACAGGATGGTGTTTGCGAGTTTGCGAGTCCTTACCGAAGGAAGGAACTATGAATACAAAACAAAGGACGCTTGGAATGCCTCCTTCGGAAAGGATATCTCAAGGCTCCTTTAAAGGTAGGACTGTCACGAATACAGCCCTTAAATGTGTGGACAAACTTTTTCTATGTGCACCATTTTAATTTTGTGGCTCAAAGTTTTCAACTGAAAGTAAACAGAAGTTTAAAAGAAAATCTCCTTATTCGCAATATAGGGATTTATTCTTATATACGGGTGGCAATGCTGGGCTTAAAACTTTCCGGAGCAGAGTGCGCATTTTCTATTTGTTACTAGAACTGTATTTTGTTTTTTCGGTTTTACATAAATTAGACCAAACGGCCCAAGATTCTGGAGATAAAAGGCACTAAGTACCTACTCGCAAAACCAAAATATAAACTCCGGATTTAGTAAGTAGCAGAGGACCTTATATATCTGTTAACTTATTGTGTCTTCTTTATGAAAAAACAATAAAACTAAACAATCAAGTTGCTTAACTGTTTTAATTTCTTCATTATACAACAATGTATTTTTAACTTTTTTCAACGATTTTTTTTTTAATGTTTGCTCCAACATATACCTTCCAAACCGCTTAGCAGATTTCCAGAATTTATTATTTTATTTAAAAAATCTCTTATTAGGTCCCTTTTTATTAAAAAAACATAATTTCTTTACCAGTTTTGCGACAAAATTTAAAAAAAAAGGTAATATGTAATTAAAGGTACATTATGGAAGCCTGTTACAATTAAAAATAAGAATAAATAAAAAGGAACCAATTTAAAAGACGTATACGTGTGATCTAACTGGGTTCTTTCTTTTATCTTGAAGCAAATACTTTATCAGAGATCATATTGGCAATGTGCAATTGATTATAATATTTTTAATACTAATAATACATAAAACGTCAATAGATACTTTTTCCGGTTACTAAGGGCCGGTTTCTCAATAGCGGATTACCAAAGAGTTAAATTAACTCGGGTTCGGCTGTAAATCCCAGTTTTTTGCTGTTTTAAGCCAATATTTTTTTAGGTTAACTGAGGTAAGATAACTTACCCTCACCTTGGAGCCCTGGTTACCCTGTAGATAATTTTAACCCATTTTTTAAAGAAACAAGGTTATGTTGCTCAAGTTAACGCTAATTCGCTATAGAAAAACTGGCCCTAAATGTGGTATATGCATTTCACAGTAAACCACAAAAAGTGTCAGTTTTTGTCAGCAGTGTGAGCTTAGCAAGTTTCATCAAAATTGCATTGTTAAGGTAACCTTATTTATCTGTTTATTTTGTAAATGCAATTGAAACAAAAGGACTTATTTGCTATTCGTTATACATAAAAGTATATTTTTCCAATGTGACAAAAGTGGTATTCCGAAAAGAGAACAAGGTATTGTACTTCTACAAATTGCAAAATGTTTAAGATTCTACTAGTATATTAGACAATCCAGTCGTTTCGCCGAGATATACTGAACCATTTATGAAAAAAGACGATTAGCAAAGGATGATGGAAAGCGATAATATATTATAAACTGGGCTAAGATCCGATCTTTCGTCTAAAAGCAAAACGGGCCAACTTCCTTAAATTTCTTAATTGAAGGTCGGAATTTCCTTAAAACAAGATAAAGGCGCTTCTAGAGCGAATAATAATCTTGTAAGAAACCAGGGGGCTTGGTCCTATTCGATATCGTATAAACTTAATGTAGGGTATTCTTTTGTATAATATGTATTATAAATAATTAATTGATAAACCGAAAACAAAAAACAATTTATGTATTCATAAAAACAGCAATTAAAAAACTTTTGAAAAGCAAACATTTTCATGGGGTTATTCTCTTTTATCTTTCTGGCTACATAAATGGGATTTATTTATGACAGTTCCTTGAGCCTTTTAGTTTAAGAAGGACGTAAGTGATTTGAAAACTATGATTTAGTTTTAAAATAGTCACTTGTTTTTAGTTTTAGTATTTTATGCTTCAATGTAATTCAAGCACAAGCATCCAATTTGCAAAATAACACAAACACTTTTTGTAACGTCGCGCTTTGTGTCGCCTTAAGCAATAGCACCTTTATTCAATCATTTGTTTTTCATGATTAACGAAAAAGAAAAATAAGGCGCCTGTATTTGTAAATGTATAATAAGTAGGTAGGTATACCGGGTGTAACAAGGAAAACAAGGAATAGGTACGGCAAATTAGCGCCTTTAATTGTTAAGAGAAAGTTCTGAAAATTTAGAGATATGCATAACTGATACAAGCACACAAGGCTACCAAAACTCACGGCTTTGAAGACAAGGTTCAAATATGGAAGTTACCGGAGTTTAAAAGTTTCATCTGCATTTTTACTCTTTAACTGAAACGAAAACCCTTTGGCACACCAAAATTTCCTGAATTGTCATTTCCTTACGCATATGTTGGAGCAACACTGTTCTCAACTAAAGACCCAATTAACTCATTTTTGTTTTAGTATCCTTTGGCCTATGGTCGGTGCCATATTGACACCAAACCGACAAAAAAGCCATGTTTTACTTGTCAATTTGGTTATAAAAATGGCAGCCGCAGTAGGCTAAAGGGCACTGAGGCGGCAGGAGTTAACAGGCTTTTTGGTTGAGAACGATGTTGGTTGGAGTTTTCTTCTTTAACTTATTATAAGAATTACACAAGTTATGAAACATAAATCTTTTAAAAAACAAAGACTTGTAAAAATTTAAGATGTTATGACTTTATCGATAATCAATGTGACACTTACTAAGTCGTGTTGACAATTTTTTTGAAAATTCCTAAAAAAGTTTACACAAGAGATCAGAAAGTGGCTATGCATTGACGTCCACCAAATAATAAATAAAAAACAAATAAAATATTTTTTTTACAAAATGTCAAAATTACAATTTGATGACAGCAAGGTTGACTCCGTTTTTATTGAAATAGTAATAGTTTGACATGTGTCACTAGAATAAAATTGTGTGCTTGGATCAGAATCAAATTTTCAGAATTTTCTCTTAACATAAGCGCTAAGTCGCCGTACCTATTCCTTGTTAAGGAAACAGTTTTTTGCCAGCAAAAATTTTTCAAATTTGAGTATTTTTTTTAAATAATAGTGCTTCCTAATAAATTGTTTGTAAAAATTTAATTATTATGTCATTCAATAGCACATAGAACGGCAAAATTTGGTGTGAATGAGACAGAAGAAAAACAACGGTTTTTTTCTTAATGTATTTTTGTGAATCAGCTGGCACAAATTAAATAACCTTTTTCTACTTGCGTGCGTAAAAGTGAATTTTACGCACAAATTTGCATTGTGCATTGCATTATGTTTTAATATTAGTTTCAGAGCAACTACATTACAAATCAAGTAATAAAATTCTGCCACTGAATGTCAAAATAACCGCAACAGAACATTTAAAGAGTGCCATGTGTCAACTTGAAAATAGAACTTTTATTAAAACAAAGTTATGATTGTTTTCCACAAACCAAAACTACACTTTTTGGAACTCGACTCGCGTGTCGCTAACAACGTTAGCATCATCAGGAGACGATAAACAATAAACTAAATTAACCTAAGCTCTATCTTGTACACAATCTTTAAGTGGGCGGAGATAAGACTAATAATTTGTGATTGATCACGATTTTATCTCCCCTCAACTAAAGAATAAAGTGTACTAAACAGAATGGGTCCCCTATCTTTATTTAAACTATTTCTAGATTTAAGTGTTCTTTAAAACGTATTTGAATAGAGCGTCTCGTTTGACCAACATATTTTTCCACTTTTTTCTAGAACTGTAGTTTTATCCTTGGGATTTCCTAGTAAGCTTCTTATTGTGTTACCGGATTGATATACTAATTTAAGACCGGTGTTATTAAATACTTTATGTAATCCTTTCGTATAATTAGGATTATAAGGAATTGATACAAATTTTGAGTCGCAGGTATCTTTTTGTCTGAAAAAAGTGGAATTCCAAAAGGTCTTTTGAAAAGAATGTCCATTTATCAGCTTATTTATTAAGCCTTCGTCGTAACCGTTTTCGCCAGCTATATTCCTAATTCTATTTTTTTTTGCTTCAAATCTTTCTTTGTTTAAGGGGAAATTTACTAATCTATATGTAAAAAAGTGCAAACTTGCAAGCTTATGTTGTAAGCAATGAAAAGAGTCATTTGGAATATACCTATTGGTGGCCGTTCCTTTTCTGTATATGTCAAAGTCCAATTTATTTTTATTTCTTATAACTAAATTGTCTAGAAATGGCAGTGTACCGTTGCTCTCTGTTTCATAAGTAAATTTAAATGTGAGAAATTTGTTATTTATTTTTTCCCTAAAATTTTTAACACTGGTTAATTTAGTGTTGAATACTGCAAACTTCTAGATACCTGAACCATACTCTGGGGAAATACTCAAAATCTTTACTTATATCTGATTCAAATTTGCTCATAAAGAGGTTTGCGATAAAAGGTGATAAACTATTACCCATTGTGGTTCCTTCTAATTGTTGGTAGTAGTTATTTTTATATTGAAAGTAATTTTGATTCATGCAGAATTTTGTTAAAGATAGGTATTGGAAAGTCTGTTTGTCTTCTAGATTGTTTTTTCTTAGTATTTCCTGCAGGTATTGTAAGGTATTGGAGATCGGCACACTAGGGAACAACGAACTGTCTGCCCTTGTTAGGTAAATAGCTATTACCTACTCGCATTCGGTAAAGTGCACTTGTTTTTAAAAACTAGACCAATGTATTGCAAAAATCATTGACACGTTTAAAACAAGGCTTATCTCTATATTTTTCACATTTTTGTCATACATACATCTTTTGATCGTATATGTATATGTATTTGCAATAAAAAAATTGTTTTAATTTATAAATTTAATAAATTAAAACATATTATTTATATTCTGATGGAGTGTATCAAGGATGTTAGTGCGTTGTTCCCTAGTGTGCCGATTTCCAATACCTTACAATACCTGGAGGAAATACTAAGAAAAAACAATCTAGAAGACAAACAGACTTTAGAATATCTATCTTTAACAAAACTCTGCATGAATCAAAATTACTTTCAATATAAAAATAACTACTACCAACAATTAGAAGGAACCACAATGGGTAATAGTTTATCAACTTTTATCGCAAACCTCTTTATGAGCAAATTTAAATCAGATATAAGTAAAGAATTTGAGTATTTCCCCAGAGTATGGTTCAGGTATGTAGACGATGTGTTTGCATTATTCAACACTAAATTAACTAGTGTTAAAAATTTTATAGAAAAAATAAATAACAAATTTCCCAAAATTAAATTTACTCATGAAACAGAGAACTACCATTTCTAGACACTTTAGTTATAAGAAATAAAAATAAATTGGACTTTGACATATACAGAAAAGGAACGGCCACCAACAGGTATATTCCAAATGACTCTTTTCATTGCTTACAACATAAGCTTGCAAGTTTGCACTTTTTAACATATAGATTAGTAAATTTCCCCTTAAGCAAAGACAGATTTAAAGCAGAAAAAAATAGTATTAGGAATATAGCTGGCGGTTACGACGAAGGCTTAATAAATAAGCTGATAAATAGACATTCTTTTCAAAAGACCTTTCGGAATTCTACTTTTTTCAGACAAAAAGATACCTGCGATTCAAAATTTGAATCAATTCCTTATAACACTAATTATACGAAAGGATGACAAAGAGTATTCAATAACACCGGTCTTAAATTAGTATATCAATCCGGTAACACAATAAGAAGTTTACTAGGAAATCCCAAGGATAAAACTACAGTTCTAGAAAAAAGTGGAATTTACGAACTTAGTTGCATGGATTGTGACAAAAAATATGTTGGCCAAACGAGACGCTCCATTCAAACACGTTTTAAAGAACACTTAGCACACTTAAAATACGGAAGAACAGAAAAGTCAAGTGTGGTCGAGCATGCTTTTGAAAACAATCATAGATGCACATTAGATAACCTAAAACTTCTAAAAAGTGTACCAAACAAAAGACTTTTGAATGCATATGAAAGTATGGAAATAATTAAATCCAGAAATAGTTTAAATAAAGATAGAGGACCCATCCCGTTTAGTACACTTTTTAGTTGAGGAGAGATAGGATTATAAAATCCTGATCAATCACAAATTATTAGTCTTATCTCCGCCCACTTAAAGATTGTATAAAAGATAGAGCGTAGGTTAATTTAGTTTATTGTTTATCGTCTCCTGATGATGCTAACGTTGTTAGCGACACGCGTCGAGTGCAAAAAAGTGTAGTTTTGGTTTGTGGAAAACAATCATAGCTTTGTTTTAGTGCAACCAAAGGTTCCAAATTCCCAACATAGAACTTTTATTGTTATCAACGCAAGAAGGAAAAATTGTGTACCTAACGTGCCTTTGGTGGCACGCTCGAATTCTGCAAGCGTCATTCGTGCAACTACCGCCGCGTGCGGAAAAGTATCATCTGTCTGCCCTTGTTAGGTAAATAGCTATTACCTACTCGCGTTCGGTAAAGTGCACTTGTTTTTATAAACTAGGCCAACGTATTGCACAAATCATTGACACGTTTAAAACAAGGCTTATCTCTATATTTTTCGCATTTTTGTCATAAATCTTTTGATCGTATATGTATATATATTTGTAAGAAAAATATTGTTTTAATTTATAAATTTAATAAATTAAAACATATTATTTATATTCTGATGGAGTGTATCAAGGAATAACCTTCTCTGTGAACTCAATGTTTGATTAACATTTTTAAATAAGAAAATATTCCAGATTGAATTTTTTCCTCATCGATTGTATTACATTTATCTAGTATTTTTTTGGACATAGATTATATATTTTACTATTCGTGTCTACCTACTATTTCAGATGTTTGTTATAATTCACTAGAGTAACAAAAATAACGCATGGCGAAAAATTTATTTTTAATCAATTTTATAATATCTCATGTAGAGCTTCGAAAAATGTCTTTTTCATAAATATTGCTTTTATCATATTGTCATAAGGGTAATTTCCAATAATTACAAAAAGTAATATTTAATAACATAATTTGATCCGCGACGTGTTTATGTGTTAAAATCACATACTCTCAAGACAGTTACCTCTGTGCAACGTTTAAGGTTAAACTCGCGATTCAATAACCTAGTGTTCTAATTATCAATGTGATTATTAATTTATAAATTTTCCGTATTTTACAATAACTAACTATCCTAACATTCTAGTTCAACGAAAGGTCGGAAGGCCCTGTTGAATGAACTATCAATGTTAGAATAGGTTTATAAAAACGTTTCAGAAAGGTTGGGAGTCAGTTAGTAGTGATTCGATATTTGAGAGTAAAGAGTCAACCCAAGACATAAGCCGCTCAACATGATGAAGAAAGTGTGTGTATTTTTAATGTAGGTACTATTTTATTTATTATCTATTTTATTATTATACAACCATTTATTTAAATGCGTGTATGCTTCATACTAGTTGCGTAGTTGTGTAGCTCTAAGGAGCGTCACGACATATGGTGGAGGTGCCGTATTCTCCGTTTTTTAAAAAGTTTTTTTTTGAAAACTAAAATTTTCTGAAATAACTTATTTTTTTTTTTTTACTAAGGTATTTTTTTTTAAATCGAGAACTTTTCCCCCGGTACAAATTTAAAATTATGCAATGCTACTATGAAATTTAAACTTCAGTTTAAATTATACGGCACTCAAATGAATTTTTTTACATTTGTTTCTATACATTAATAAATAAAACAATGGTCACTCCACAAAATGGGGACCCCGAGCAGAGTCACTAGGAGTCATACTCAAAATCTTAGTGAAAAAGACAAATCTATTTTATTTTCAAACGACGTGGGATTGTCAAATAATTTTTCTAGAAATAGAAGTTGGTCTATTTCAGGGCCTTTCACACCTAAAAGTAAACTTGAAAGGAGTCCACAAAAACCTCAAATAAATTTTGATTTATCATTTTTGGATCCAAATATTGAGAACCACTCCACTCCCAAAAAATCAAAAGAGATTTTGGCACTTCAGAAACAATTTAAACTGTCCCTAGGGAAAGATAACCCTTTTGAAAATTATGAAACTTCCATATTTAATAATTCGACGGAAACTGTCGAAAATCAGGACCAAAAAGGCACTGAGAAATCAAAATTAAGTGAGTCGAAGACCTTAGTGTTACGGTCATCAGTCAGTCACAAATTAAAATAAATCCTCCGAGCCCAGTTGCCAGAAGGTCACTACCTATAAAACAATTACCGACAGCCGCTAATAATTTTTTTAAACAGATTTTCACTAAGACAAGTATGACGAATACTACTTTGCTCGATGCTCTGCAAGGGTCAAGCATTACTCCGGCTACTCCTAAATGCATCGAACCGCCATATTTTAATCCAGGTTTGGACGCACCAATTAATTATATTACAAAATATGAAAAAATTGCTCAAGTAAACGGGTGGACGGACGTCTTTAAAATTGCTTATTTTAAAAATTATTTGGAAGGTGCAGCGTTTCGATGGTTCACGGAGTATAGCGGGAAGCAATGTAACGCAAACAAAAAATGGTCCGACTTAAAAATGAACTTTTTGGTCGAATATGGGGGTGATCAACCTTTAAAAACATTAAAATATAAATTTAACAATAGAAAACAGGCCAGTAAAGAAGACATTAAACAATATTATTATGCATTATACAATATGGCTCACGAAATCGACGAAAATATGACTTTCGAGACCTTTAGGGAACATTTTGAAAATGGGCTACAAAGCTCCTTTACTGAATCGTATTCACTAATAAATTCGTCGGACATGGATCACAAAAAACTTAGGCAAATCGTACTAAAGTTAAGTTAAATTAGGCAGTCAGTTTATTTAGCCAAAACATTTTTAATTTCTGTCCTTCATTTTTTTAAAATCTTAGTTAAGTAATAATTTTATTTTTGTTTTAATTCATTGAAAAATAAAAGGTTTAATTTAATTGAACAAAACCTAAAAAGCACGAAAAGCATTATTTTATTTTATAAAGTGTCAAAAAGACATTACTTTTATTTTTAATTTAAAAAGAAAAAAGTATTTTAGAGCTACGCGGTTTTAAAATCGACATTACTATAAAAAAAAATATATTTTATTTCTATCTATTAAAAAGTAATTAGCGTGTGTTAGTTTACGTTTACAAAACACCACGCGACATAAGTATTACGTTACCGAAACATACGTGTTGGTTAAAGATACAAAAATATTAACATACAATATTTTAGATATGATAATAATATTTTAAGAAAATGTTAAGAAACATATTTAAAAATTATGTAAATACACACACTGTTAGTTTTTTAATTTAGTTATATGGTTTATAAAATACAGCTATATTAGTGCAACATTTCGATAAATGTTGAGGCAATAGTAAAGATTGTCTATAAGCAAATTAAATAATATTTTATAATACCCAACTAAATATTTTAAAAAATACGAAAAAGAAACTTTTGAAAATTGTTAACATACAAGTTAATGTTGGGACAACAATTAAGATTGTCAGTAAATAATTACTAATTTATTTTAGTAATATCAAAAAATTATTCAAAATACTTAAAAGTAAAATAAACCTGAAAAATTATATTAAATAATTTAAAAGAAATATTAAATTTTGTGTGACCAAGCGTCACTTGCCAAAAGGGCACTATATTTTTTTTTGAAGTAAAAAATTAGAATTTTATTTTCATGTAAATAACATATATTTGCAAGTTTCTGTTTTAGATTATTAATCACCGTAGCCACCGCCATTATAGCGAATACCGAGGAAAATTTTGCAAGGGCAGAGGATATATGTCAAATAACTCAAATATTAATTATTTTGATGATATAATTTTTGCGATTACTTTTCTCTCCTTGCTTCTATTTTTAACGTACATAAATCTAAAATTGGTACAAAAATGGGTAAGTAAAAATAAGGCTTCGGTAAACCTAGAAGGCACTAACGTACCCGAGCCTGAAATTTTAATAAATTGTGGTTCAATCAAATTCAGACTGGAACTTCAGGAGAAAAAGGACCTATTCTCGCTATCTCCCGGCGAAAGGCTAAATGCCTATATTATTAATTGTGACCCAGACGACAGTAATAAATAATACTGAACGTGAAGCCGGTGTAAACAAAACACACGTGCTTATAACCGCTCGTGCACCATGCGTTGCGCTGCCGGCATAGAACGTATGACCCGTATAGCCCGCTATTGTTTAGTTCTTTTTTGTTTTTAAAATAAGTATGGATTGCAAGACAATGCCGCTGTCCACAATGGAGAGCTCCTAGCGTTCCTTTTTACCTTGTTATTCGGTGTCAATGTCCATGCGTATAGGACTTTGAATGGATATCATTGTAAATGACAGGGTGTTAGACCACCTGTAGACACTACTTTTGGTCACTTGAGCGGTCCGCCAAATATTTTTTGTATTTTATTATATCTTTGCATGGGTGCATCACAAATTATTGTCTTATCTCTGCCCACTTAAAGATTGTATATAAGATAGAGCGTAGGTTAACTAGTTTTGGTTTGTGGAAAACAATCATAGCTTTGTTTTAGTGCAACCAAAGGTTCCAAATTCCCAACATAGAACTTTTATTGTGATCAACGCAAGAAGGAAAAATTGTGTACCTAACGTGCCTTTGGTGGAACGCTCGAATTCTGCAAGCGTCATTCGTGCAACTACCGCCGCGTGCGGAAAAGTATCATCTGTCTGCCCTTCTTAGGTATATAGCTATTACCTACTCGCGTTCGGTAAAGTGCACTTGCTTTTATAAACTAGGCCAACGTATTGCACAAATCATTGACACGTTTAAAACAAGGCTTATCTCTATATTTTTCACATTTTTGTCATAAATCTTTTGATCGTATATGTATATATATTTGTAAGAAAAAAATTGTTTTAATTTATAAATTTAATAAATTAAAACATATTATTTATATTCTGATGGAGTGTATCAAGGATGTTAGTGCGTTGTTCCCTAGTGTGCCGATTTCCAATACCTTACAATACCTGGAGGAAATACTAAGAAAAAACAATCTAGAAAACAAACAGACTTTAGGATATCTATCTTTAACAAAACTCTGCATGAATCAAAATTACTTTCAATATAAAAATAACTACTACCAACAATTAGAAGGAACCACAATGGGTAATAGTTTATCACCTTTTATCGCAAACCTCTTTATGAGCAAATTTAAATCAGATATAAGTAAAGAATTTGAGTATTTCCCCAGAGTATGGTTCAGGTATGTAGACGATGTGTTTGCATTATTCAACACTAAATTAACTAGTGTTAAAAATTTTATAGAAAAAATAAATAACAAATTTCCCAGAATTAAATTTACTCATGAAACAGAGAACTACCATTTCTAGACACTTTAGTTATAAGAAATAAAAATAAATTGGACTTTGACATATACAGAAAAGGAACGGCCACCAACAGGTATATTCCAAATGACTCTTTTCATTGCTTACAACATAAGCTTGCAAGTTAGTTATGTTCTCACAAGAACACCTGTGCCTTATATTTTCTTAGATTTTCATTTTGCTAGCTTTGCATTAATTAGTTTATAAGTATATGTGAAACATCATAATTAGGTTGTTGTATTCCAGCTTTGCTACCGCTTAAACGAAATAAAAGTTTTTAAAAAAAAATAAAATTTCCGAGATCATTCGAAAACTGGCGCAGTCGGTAGGATAATCGACCGCCAGCGGACAACTATTGCGCATCGTGCGGAAAAGTAACCGTTTTCGTGTTAACGATTAGTGGTGGAACGAGCCTACAAAAAGAACTAAAATTTCGGGAAAGTGGTGTTGTAAAAGTGGTGAAACAACCAAGACCAGGGAATACAGTGTCCTATTGGTGCGAGGTGTATGGAACAAGCATCGTCCAGACAATCCTCATAGTTAGATACCAGGGAAGAGACATCATCGCTCGTCCTATTGGAATGAAGAAAATATTACTACTGTAAGTGCATCCTTGATTATTAATCCTTAAAAAACAAAAAATTTTATATTGATACGTTGTTTAGATATTTAAGGCATTTGGAACTATATAATATTAAGAAATGGCACAACCTAATAACGCGTTAATTAGGTATCAAGCGGATAATATCCCCTGTTTTGACGGCAATCCAAAACAAATAAATCGATTCATATCGTCATGTGAAAATTTCCTATCAAATCACAAAGATAGAACTAATACGAACGCTCCTATCAATAGCTGCCTTTTTGATACAATTTTAAGTAAACTTACTGGTAGGGCTGCAGATTTAATAGCGTCCCGCGTTGAATTAACAAGTTGGGAACTCGTAAAACAATCAATAATTTCCACCTTTGCCGATCAAAGATCGATTGATTGCGTAGTACAAGATATAATATCCTTAAAACCGGGAAAAAATGAAACACCGCAACAGTTTGGTCTAAAACTTCAAGATATCAGAAGCCTTTTATTCTCTAAAATAAATGTAACCAATGACGCTAGGGATATAAAATTATTAAAAATCAATGAATACGATAAATTGGTATTGAAAACCTTTATTCACGGTTTAAACTATCAAATGCAATTAATAGTACGTTTAAAAAATCCTCAAACACTTGAAGAAGCTATGAGTTTCGCGCAAGAAGAAGAAAACTTTATGTATTATAAAACCCATAACATGTTTGAATCAAGAAACCAACAAAGACAAATTTTAGCACCCCCACTATCCCAAAATGTACCACAAAGACCTAATTTTGCACCCTCTTGGCCACCTCACTACAATCATAATTTCTCTAGGCAGAATCAATATCCTAACATGTTCCACAACTCACGTTTTGCAACACCAAATAATCAATTTTCAGGCTTTGGAAGATGGAGACAAAACCCGCCTACCTTTCAAAATGAATCAAACGCATTTGCACCCCGATATCCAATAAATCGTCCAATGTTCAATAATAACTTACGCCCTCAATTTAACAATTATAACCCTAATTTTAGTCAAAATAATAGTTTTAATCAAAATAACAAACGACTAGCGACTTCGTCAGTCGTTCGATCAACAAATAGACCTGAACCGATGGATACTTCATCTGGCAACACTGTTTTAAATAAAAACCCACAAAATCAACCCCGTCGCGATTTTATAGTTGAAGAACTCTTTAACCAAACGGTAGAACCGATCTCTAACATGACAAATTATTCCCAAAATCACACATATCAAAATTACGAGTATCCAGTTAATTTTGAAAATATTGATTATAGCAATAACCAATCAATCAATCAATATCAAAATGATCAAATTAATCAGACTAATCAGGACTTTCAAAATTATTGCACTATTCAAGAGCAAAGTAATTTCGATAATTATTATTACGACCCCAGCTTGGAAATAAATAATGATTCAACCCTTTTTGAGCCGACCCAGAGTTATGAGGAACCTTTAAACAAAAATTTTCAGGAACCTCAGGATTCCAACAAAATAACATAATATTATTAAACAGTCACACAAACTCCGAACTGCCAGTCATTTTTCTACCTGAAATAAATGCAAAATTTTTAATAGACACTGGTAGTGGTCGCAGTTTTATAAAACCAAAATTAGCATACCAAATTTTTCCTAACTCGATAATTACTGAACCGTTTTTCGTGCGAACAGCCCACGCGACATCAAATCATAATGAGGTGACGAATATACCAATATTTCCATCTTTTAATTGTCACGGACATCATAAATTTTATCTTTTTGATTTCTCTCCCAAATTCGATGGCTTATTGGGAATAGATTTTTTAACACAGATAGGCGCTAGTATTAATTTAAAGGGCTTTTGTTTAGAATCAAAAAATTCAGTTTTGCCTTTGTACTATCAGGCAAATAATAAGTCAAAATCAAACTTAAAAATATTCCCCTGCGAAATTATAATTCAACCAAGAACGTCTCAACAAGTAAAAATACCTGTCAACGAATCCAATGGTATTGGTATTATTAATTACATTGATTTTGGTAGTGCCGAAATGCCTCGGGCATTAGTAAAAATCATTGATTCCTACGCATTTACCATAATTACTAACTCACGCGAAAATCCTATAAAAATAAAATTACTACAACCCATAGATGTTGAAATTTTGGAAGAAACTGAATTTCACTTTATTGAAAAAATGGAAGTAGATAACGAATATGATCAAAATATCGATAATTTACAAAAACAAAATTTGAAAAATCTGCGCCTTGAACACTGTAACACGGAAGAATATAAAGCTATTCGAAATTTATGTTACGAGTACCGAGACATCTTTTACTGCGAAAATACACCACTAACATTCACTAATCAAATAAAACATAAAATAAATTTAACGGATGAAACACCTATTTTTACCAAAACCTATCGATACCCACACGTACATAAAGCTGAAGTTCACTCTCAAATTTCGGCAATGTTAAATAATCAAATTATACAAGAATCAACATCACCCTGGAGTAGTCCTATATGGATAGTCCCAAAAAAGATGGACGCATCTGGTAAACGCAAATGGCGCATCGTGATTGATTATCGACGCCTTAACGATAAAAGTATTGACGAAAAATTCCCGTTACCCAATATTTCAGACATCTTAGATAAATTGGGCAAATTCCAATACTTCACTACGCTCGATTTGGCCAGTGGGTACCATCAAATTCAAATGGATCCAAACGATATACAAAAAACAGCATTTTCAACGGATACGGGTCACTATGAATTCCGGCGCATGCCATTTGGGCTAAAAAAATGCACCTTCGACCTTTCAGCGCGTTATGAATAACGTATTACGTGGTTTTCAAAATGAAATCTGTCTGGTGTACCTTGATGATATAATGGTATTTTCCACCTCTCTTCAAGAACACATTGACCGTTTAAAAGCTGTATTTGAAAGGCTTCGGCAGGCCAACTTTAAAATCCAACTCGACAAAAGCGAATTCCTACATAAAGAAGTAGCATATTTAGGCCATACAATTACTAACGAGGGAGTAAAACCGAACCCTGATAAAATTATAGCTGTAAAAAACTATCCTTTACCGAAAACACAAAAAGAAATTAAAGGATTTTTAGGATTAGCGGGCTATTATAGGCGATTTATCAAAGATTTTGCAAAAATTACTAAACCTCTGACAATATGTCTTAAGAAAAATGCCAAAGTCGAACACACGCCAGCCTTTTTAAATTCATTTAATCACTTAAAAAATCTACTAATAAATGCACCTATCCTAAAATACCCAGATTTCGAAAAGCCATTCGTACTTACGACGGACGCATCAAACATTGCTCTTGGCGCCGTGTTATCACAAGGTAATCCCCCAAATGACCAACCTATCGCCTACGCATCGCGAACGCTAAATGAAACGGAACAAAGATATAGCACGATTGAAAAGGAATTGTTAGGGATCGTTTGGGCTTGCAAATATTTTAGGCCATATCTTTACGGTCACAAATTTAAAATCTATACAGACCATCGCCCTTTAGTTTGGCTGTGTAACCTTAAAGAACCCAACAGTAAATTGGTACGTTGGAGGTTAAAATTAGAAGAATATGATTTCGAAATTATACATAAAAAAGGCAAACAAAATACCAATGCCGACGCGCTGTCACGCATTCAGTTAAACGCATTAGAATCGGAGTCTGTTATCAATTCTCCGGGAGACATTGATTCTGATATTTCTAAATTTTTAAGCGAAGACTTTGATCCAAACGCACTTTCTTCGGAACTAGTTTCTGATTACCTGCAAACCATAAATAACGGAAAACCGAAAATAAACATAACGTCAAATTTGCAAATTAAACCACCAGATCAAGCGCCTCAACCGACCCTACAAGAAATCTATCCAAATCTACAAAACATAAATCAAAATCAAAACTGTAATACTGTCCACACTACGAACGCCGATCAGAATTATGTTGTAATGACATTGCTTGATGAAATAATCAATAATAAAGCCAATCAAATTATTGTTAATCAATCACCATACGAAATGTACGTTAAAATCGATAAAGAAAATTTCGACGGCAATAAAATTATAAAAGCCACCTTACCAGCAAGTGTCTCGCATATTGTAACATTTTTAAAGGAATATTTGTCAAAATCAGCAATGCATATATATTTTCAGTCCAAAAATCTTAGAGTTTATTTTCAACAGGCCATGTCTAAACACTTCCAAAATTGCAAATTAATAGAGTGCACTAAATTAATAAATAACGTTAAAGAAGAGGAAAGGGCAATGTTAATAAAATATAAACACGAAGGCAAAACTAACCATCGTGGCATCGAAGAAACTCTGAAATTTTTGAAAACCAATTATTATTGGAAATCTTTAAAAAACGATGTGACAAATTATATAAATAATTGCGAAGTATGCCAAAGATCCAAATACCATCGCAAACCCCCTGATCAACCTTTAGTTCTTACCGAAACTCCGAGTAAACCTTTTGAAATAGTTCATATTGACACATTTATTATGGGAAATCAAAAATTTTTAACATTAATAGATAAATTCTCAAAGTTTGCGCAAGCATTACCTTACCACGGAAATGCCATCTCATGTTGCGATCAATTAATAAAAATGTTTTCTTTTATGGGAGTTCCGAAATTGATTGTTTCAGATAACGGATCAGAATTTCGAAACGAGGTGGTTGATGGATTATTAAAAGCTCATAAAATAAAATTACATTTTACTACACCTCATCACCATGAATCAAATTCTCCTGTCGAACGCCTACATTCTACGCTGATCGAACATATTCGACTCTTACGCGACGCAGACCCCAACGCGGAAGTTACTAATTTAATGCCATACGCACTTATTGCCTATAACAGCACCATACACTCCAGTACAAACTTTACACCTTTTGAACTTGTCCACGGACACACAGATGCGAGGGATCCAATGAATTTAGTTGCTTCACATGTTTACACCGAATACATCCATAATCATAAAACCAAAACTGAAGCCCTTTATAATCAAATTTCGGATAAAACCAAAGAAACAAAACAAAAAATAATTGATAAAATAAACCAATCGAAAAATAAACAAAAATTAGTTATCGGATCGCAAGTATACAAGAAAACTGAAAAGAGATCGGGTAAAATGAAAAATAAATTTTTAGGGCCTTTTACGTTGACACAAATTTTAGAAAACAATAAAATCGAAATCGAAAACCCCAAAAATAAACGCAAAGAAGTTATCCACATTAATGAAACTAAAATAGTACCCATTGTTACAGATGGGCCTGGACAATCTACGGAACCAGCGCCAGCGTCAAGTTCAACGACTTGAACAACCACCCTGGAATTTTGCCTTTCAAGCTAGGAACAGCCAAAATTGTTACGAATCAATGGTCCTTTATTCAAACAATTGATCTACAACCAATAATAACAGAGTTTAATTCTCTTCAAAATCACACCAATATATTATCTTCCCACTTAAAAAATGATAGCGAGTATTTTCGGGAATATTTTAATTCTTTACTACCTCTACATGCTATAGAAAGACGCATTACGACATTATTAATCCAAATATTTCCTTATGAATTCAAAAATAGACAAAAGCGTGGCTTATTTAACCCATTGGGTACATTTATTAAGAGCATCACTGGAAATCTAGACCAAACGGATGCCGAAAACTTCAATGAAAAAATAAAAATTTTGCAATCTAACCAAAACACATTAAAAATTGACTCAATCAATCGAATTACTCTCTTGAACGGAACCATTAATAAGTTTAGAACCATGATGTCCAATGTAAGTCATAACCAAATAATCTTAAAATCGCGTATTTTACAGACTGAGAGCGCTATTAAACGACCAGACATTCATAACATGCAGTTCCACGAGTACATCCAAACGTTTATTATTATTAATCAAATAACATTACTATATCAATCGATTTATAATATATTGGATAAAATTGAAATAGCCTTAACGTTCTCAAAAATTAACACTCTTCATAACTCTATTATTGACCCAAATGAATTACTTGCAAAAATTCAAGAAATAAGTAAACATCTTCATAATGAAGACTCGCTGCCTATACAGGGTGTCTCAAAAAATATACTTATTTTAGAAAAATTCATTGAAATCAAAAGTTTTATAAGAGATTATCAAATAATATTTATTTTTCAATTGCCTTTGATTGAAAAAGAAACGTATCAATATTATAATTTGTTCCCATTACCAATCCCCAATAATCAATCCTTTCTCGTCAACCTACCCCACAAACCCTACCTAGCACTTGGCGAATCCAGATATGTATACCAAGACGAAAAATGTGAAGAAGTCCAAACAAACGAATTCATCTGCAAGAACACCCACACTCGCACCATTGAGGAACATCCACCATGTGCTGTACAGCTTCTAAAGTTTCAATTAAATAACACCACTTGTCACCCGTTCGTTATCCACCTACACAACAATCAGTTTACCAGAGTTTCAGATGGTAAATGGATAATAACCACACCAGTCAATACAATTGCCAAAATCAATTGTGGCAATTCCGAGTCCAACAAACTACTCTTTGGTTCCTATCTAATGGAGGTACCACCAGAATGTAAAGTTCGAATAAAGTCAATGGTATTCGAATCATATGGCTCTACACCACTGACCTATACAGAAGTCAATTTGCCTATACTCAATTGGACCCACATCAAAGGACAATCACCGATTTTCAATCCACCCACGATTAATTTAAATCTAATCAATCTACATGCCACCGATGACATCCAGACCCAATTGACAGCCCAAAAGAAAGATCTTCAAGACATGACATCTCCAGTATATGTGACAAAAGCCAGTTTTTGGACTATTTTTCTATATATGATATTAGTTATTAGTATTTGCTATATGTTAATCAATAGATTTTTAATTAGAATTAGGAAAACAGAAGTAACCGAAGATTCTAATAAAATTTTTTGAAATCAAGTCCTTCAGACTGTGCTTTCAACTAGCGAGGGAGGAGTTATGTTCTCACAAGAACACCTGTGCCTTATATTTTCTTAGATTTTCATTTTGCTAGCTTTGCATTAATTAGTTTATAAGTATATGTGAAACATCATAATTAGGTTGTTGTATTCCAGCTTTGCTACCGCTTAAACGAAATAAAAGTTTTTTAAAAAAAATAAAATTTCCGAGATCATTCGAAAACTAGTTTGCACTTTTTAACATATAGATTAGTAAATTTCCCCTTAAGCAAAGACAGATTTAAAGCAGAAAAAAATAGTATTAGGAATATAGCTGGCGGTTACGACGAAGGCTTAATAAATAAGCTGATAAATAGACATTCTTTTCAAAAGACCTTTCGGAATTCTACTTTTTTCGGACAAAAAGATACCTGCGATTCAAAATTTGAATCAATTCCTTATAACACTAATTATACGAAAGGATGACAAAGAGTATTCAATAACACCGGTCTTAAATTAGTATATCAATCCGGTAACACAATAAGAAGTTTACTAAGAAATCCCAAGGATAAAACTACAGTTCTAGAAAAAAGTGGAATTTACGAACTTAGTTGCATGGATTGTGACAAAAAATATGTTGGCCAAACGAGACGCTCCATTCAAACACGTTTTAAAGAACACTTAGCACACTTAAAATACGGAAGAACAGAAAAGTCAAGTGTGGTCGAGCATGCTTTTGAAAACAATCATAGATGCACATTAGATAACCTAAAACTTCTAAAAAGTGTACCAAACAAAAGACTTTTGAATGCATATGAAAGTATGGAAATAATTAAATCCAGAAATAGTTTAAATAAATATAGAGGACCCATCCCGTTTAGTACACTTTTTAGTTGAGGAGAGATAGGATTATAAAATCCTGATCAATCACAAATTATTAGTCTTATCTCCGCCCACTTAAAGATTGTATAAAAGATAGAGCGTAGGTTAATTTAGTTTATTGTTTATCGTCTCCTGATGATGCTAACGTTGTTAGCGACACGCGCGTCGAGTGCAAAAAAGTGTAGTTTTGGTTTGTGGAAAACAATCATAGCTTTGTTTTAGTGCAACCAAAGGTTCCAAATTCCCAACATAGAACTTTTATTGTTATCAACGCAAGAAGGAAAAATTGTGTACCTAACGTGCCTTTGGTGGCACGCTCGAATTCTGCAAGCGTCATTCGTGCAACTACCGCCGCGTGCGGAAAAGTATCATCTGTCTGCCCTTGTTAGGTAAATAGCTATTACCTACTCGCGTTCGGTAAAGTGCACTTGTTTTTATAAACTAGGCCAACGTATTGCACAAATCATTGACACGTTTAAAACAAGGCTTATCTCTATATTTTTCGCATTTTTGTCATAAATCTTTTGATCGTATATGTATATATATTTGTAAGAAAAATATTGTTTTAATTTATAAATTTAATAAATTAAAACATATTATTTATATTCTGATGGAGTGTATCAAGGAATAACCTTCTCTGTGAACTCAATGTTTGATTAACATTTTTAAATAAGAAAATATTCCAGATTGAATTTTTTCCTCATCGATTGTATTACATTTATCTAGTATTTTTTTGGACATAGATTATATATTTTACTATTCGTGTCTACCTACTATTTCAGATGTTTGTTATAATTCACTAGAGTAACAAAAATATAGACGCATGGCGAAAAATTTATTTTTAATCAGTTTTATAATATCTCATGTAGAGCTTCGAAAAATGTTTTTTTCATAAATATTGCTTTTATCATATTGTCATAAGGGTAATTTCCAATAATTACAAAAAGTAATATTTAATAACATAATTTGATCCGCGACGTGTTTATGTGTTAAAATCATATACTCTCAAGACAGTTACCTCTGTGCAACGTTTAAGGTTAAACTCGCGATTCAATAACCTATTGTTCTAATTATCAATGTGATTATTAATTTATAAATTTTCCGTATTTTACAATAACTAACTATCCTAACATTCTAGTTCAACGAAAGGTCGGAAGGCCCTGTTGAATGAACTATCAATGTTAGAATAGGTTTATAAAAACGTTTCAGAAAGGTTGGGAGTCAGTTAGTAGTGATTTGATATTTGAGAGTAAAGAGTCAACCCAAGACATAAGCCGCTCAACATGATGAAGAAAGTGTGTGTATTTTTAATGTAGGTACTATTTTATTTATTATCTATTTTATTATTATACAACCATTTATTTAAATGCGTGTATACTTCATACTAGTTGCGTAGTTGTGTAGCTCTAAGGAGCGTCACGACATATGGTGGAGGTGCCGTATTCTCCGTTTTTTAAAAAGTTTTTTTTTTAAATAACTTATTTTTTTTTAATTTTTTTTACTAAGGTATTTTTTTTGTAAATCGAGAACTTTTCCCCCGGTACAAATTTAAAATTATGCAATGCTACTATGAAATTTAAACTTCAGTTTAAATTATACGGCACTCAAATGAATTTTTTTACATTTGTTTCTATACATTAATAAATAAAACAATGGTCACTCCACAAAATGGGGACCCCGAGCAGAGTCACTAGGAGTCATACTCAAAATCTTAGTGAAGAAGACAAATCTATTTTATTTTCAAACGACGTGGGCTTGTCAAATAATTTTTCTAGAAATAGAAGTTGGTCTATTTCAGGGCCTTTCACACCTAAAAGTAAACTTGAAAGGAGTCCACAAAAACCTCAAATAAATTTTGATTTATCATTTTTGGATCCAAATATTGAGAACCACTCCACTCCCAAAAAATCAAAAGAAATTTTGGCACTTCAGAAACAATTTAAACTGTCCCTAGGGAAAGATAACCTTTTTGAAAATTATGAAACTTCCATATTTAATAATTCGACGGAAACTGTCGAAAATCAGGACCAAAAAGGCACTGAGAAATCAAAATTAAGTGAGTCGAAGACCTTAGTGTTACGGTCATCAGTCAATCACAAAATAAAATAAATCCTCCGAGCCCAGTTGCCAGAAGGTCACTACCTATAAAACAATTACCGACAGCCGCTAATAATTTTTTTAAACAGATTTTCACTAAGACAAGTATGACGAATACTACTTTGCTCGATGCTCTGCAAGGGTCAAGCATTACTCCGGCTACTCCTAAATGCATCGAACCGCCATATTTTAATCCAGGTTTGGACGCACCAATTAATTATTACAAATATGAAAAAATTGCTCAAGTAAACGGGTGGACGGACGCCTTTAAAATTGCTTATTTTAAAAATCATTTGGAAGGTGCAGCGTTTCGATGGTTCACGGAGTATAGCGGGAAGCAATGTAACGCAAACAAAAAATGGTCCGACTTAAAAACGAACTTTTTGGTCGAATATGGGGGTGATCAACCTTTTAAAACATTAAAATATAAATTTAACAATAGAAAACAGGCCAGTAAAGAAGACATTAAACAATATTATTATGATTTATACAATATGGCTCACGAAATCGACGAAAATATGACTTTCGAGACCTTTAGGGAACATTTTGAAAATGGGCTACATAGCTCCTTTACTGAATCGTATTCACTAATAAGTTCGTCGGACATGGATCACAAAAAACTTAGGCAAATCGTACTAAAGTTAAGTGAAATTAGACAATCAGTTTATTAAGCCAAAACAATTTTAATTTCTGTTTAATCTTAGTTAAGTAATAATTTTATTGTTATTTTAATTCATTGAAAATTAAAAAGGTTTAATTTAATTGAACAAAACCTAAAAAGCACGAGAAGCATTATTTTATTTTATAAAGTGTCAAAAAGACATTACTTTTATTTTTAATTTAAAAAGAAAAAAGTATTTTAGAGCTACGCGGTTTTAAAATCGACATTACTATAAAAAAAATATATTTTATTTCTATCTATTAAAAAGTAATTAGCGTGGGTTAGTTTACGTTTACAAAACACCACGCGACATAAGTATTACGTTACCGAAACATACGTGTTGGTTAAAGATACAAAAATATTAACATACAATATTTTAGATATGATAATAATATTTTAAGAAAATGTTAAGAAACATATTTAAAAATTATGTAAATACACACACTGTTGAAAATTGTTAACATACAAGTTAATGTTGGGACAACAATTAAGATTGTCAGTAAATAATTACTAATTTATTTTAGTAATATCAAAAAATTATTCAAAATACTTAAAAGTAAAATAAACCTGAAAAATTATATTAAATAATTTAAAAGAAATATTAAATTTTGTGTGACCAAGCGTCACTTGCCAAAAGGGCACTATATTTTTTTTTTGAAGTAAAAAATTAGAATTTTATTTTCATGTAAATAACATATATTTGCAAGTTTCTGTTTTAGATTATTAATCACCGTAGCCACCGCCATTATAGCGAATACCGAGGAAAATTTTGCAAGGGCAGAGGATATATGTCAAATAACTCAAATATTAATTATTTTGATGATATAATTTTTGCGATTACTTTTCTCTCCTTGCTTCTATTTTTAACGTACATAAATCTAAAATTGGTACAAAAATGGGTAAGTAAAAATAAGGCTTCGGTAGACCTAGAAGGCACTAACGTACCCGAGCCTGAAATTTTAATAAATTGTGGTTCAGTCAAATTCAGACTGGAACTTCAGGAGAAAAAGGACCTATTCTCGCTATCTCCCGGCGAAAGGCTAAATGCCTATGTTATTAATTGTGACCCAGACGACAGTAATAAATAATACTGAACGTGAAGCCGGTGTAAACAAAACACACGTGCTTATAACCGCTCGTGCACCATGCGTTACGCTGCCGGCATAGAACGTATGACCCGTATAGCCCGCTATTTTTTAGTTCTTTTTTGTTTTTAAATAATTATGGATTGCAAGACAATGCCGCTGTCCACAATGGAGAGCTCCTAGCGTTCCTTTTTACCTTGTTATTCGGTGTCAATGTCCATGCGTATAGGACTTTGAATGAATATCATTGTAAATGACAGGGTGTTAGACCACCTGTAGACACTACTTTTGGTCACTTGAGCGGTCCGCCAAATATTTTTTGTATTTTATTATATTTTTGCATGGATGCATCACAAATTATTGTCTTATCTCTGCCCACTTAAAGATTGTATATAAGATAGAGCGTAGGTTAACTAGTTTTAGTTTGTGGAAAACAATCATAGCTTTGTTTTAGTGCAACCAAAGGTTCCAAATTCCCAACATAGAACTTTTATTGTTATCAACGCAAGAAGGAAAAATTGTGTACCTAACGTGCCTTTGGTGGAACGCTCGAATTCTGCAAGCGTCATTCGTGCAACTACCGCCGCGTGCGGAAAAGTATCATCTGTCTGCCCTTCTTAGGTATATAGCTATTACCTACTCGCGTTCGGTAAAGTGCACTTGCTTTTATAAACTAGGCCAACGTATTGCACAAATCATTGACACGTTTAAAACAAGGCTTATCTCTATATTTTCACATTTTTGTCATAAATCTTTTGATCGTATATGTATATGTATTTGTAAGAAAAAAATTGTTTTAATTTATAAATTTAATAAATTAAAACATATTATTTATATTCTGATGGAGTGTATCAAGGAATTCCCTTCTCTGTGAACTCAATGTTTGATTAACATTTTTAAATAAGAAAATACTCCAGATTGAATTTTTCTCCTCATCGATTGTATTATATTTATCTAGTATTTTTTTGGACATAGATTATATATTTTACTATTCGTGTGTACCTACTTTTTCAAATGATTTTCTTAATTCACTAGAATAACAAAGATATAGACGCATGGCGAAAAATTTATTTTTAATGAGTTTTATAATATCTCATGTAGAGCTTCGAAAATTGTTTTTTTCATAAATATTGCTTTTATCATATTGTCATAAGGGTAATTTGCAATAATTACAAAAAATAATATTTAATAACATAAGTTGATCCGCGACGTGTTTATGTGTTAAAATCACATACTCTCAAGACATCTGTGCAACGTTTAAGGTTAAACTCGCGATTCAATAACCTAGTGTTTTAATTATCAATTTAATTATTAATTTATAAACTTTCCGTATTTTACAATAACTAACTATCCTAACATCCTAGTTCAACGAAAGGTCGGAAGGCCCTGTTGAATGAACTATCAATGTTAGAATAGGTTTATAAAAACGATTCAGATTGGTTAAGAGTCAGTTAGTAGTGATTCGATATTTGAGAGTAAAGAGTTAACCCAATACATAAGCCGCTCAACATGATGAAGAAAGTGTGTGTATTTTTAATGTAAGTACTATTTTATTTATTATTTATTTTATTATTATACAACCATTTATTTAAATGCGTGTATTCTTCATACTAGTTGCATAGTTGTGTAGCTCTAAGGAGCGTCACGACAATATTCTATTGAATCTGACACCTGCGACCACAACCTTTATTTCCATATAGATCCCTTTACTTTCATATCAGAAACAGATAAGCTGTTTCTATTACCGTCATATTGCAACATAACATCCCCTTGAGTAAGAAGTTCCGGTTACATAATGACATATCTCTTATAGTTGAAATATTTATCATGTGCTTGCTTTAAGTAATTAACATTTCTTTGCTAGACTTTGCCTTGTAAGAAATGTTTTTGTACAAACTTTAATCCTTAATAAAAACTGTATTTATTTATGCGCCAGAAACTCCTTTTAAGGGTGAATTTGAATAAAAAATGCGCTTCTTCAAATTAGTTAATCTAAAAACTGTTAATCAAATTTGTATCCAATTTTGTACGGTGAAAGTTTAAAGCATAAGTTTAAGTTTTTTACATAATTTTATGTATCCTAATCTTGTGTCTCATTCCCTCCATACCCGCCCGCCAGATCGGTCTAACAAGCAACCCCTAGGAAGGCAGTTTTATTTTTCTAGAGGGACTTAGACCGAGGGGTAGCTCGGTCGTCATTTTGTGTCCACCAAAAGGCATTTTTTATCAGATTTTGCCTCTAAATGCCCCCGAAATGTCTCGAAATAATGCTTCAAATTGACTCAAATTGCCACGCAATGCCATCGGCGTGTACACTAAATTGCATCACCGAGCCACCCCTCGACTTGGACCTAAACTCCTTTTTCGGGGCCAGGGATCTTTAATGTGCTATCAATATATGAATTACACGGTACCGTTCTCTTATCGTCTTCCAACAAGGACGGTATGGAATCGTGTTAGCCTGCCTTCTAGCTAACACGGCCTACTCCGCACCATACGGCGTTTTCCTTAATCTCGCAAAATTATGTAATTTTTCGAGAAAAAGTTCGAGTAGACCACCGTCAGCCCCGGGGATCGAATTCGAGACCTTCCTTGCGGACCTTTCCGTCGGTTTTAGTCGGTTACAGGTGTTGGCTGAAATAATCAAATTCACTGACAAATACTTTAAATCAAGGGCCGCTAATGAATAACACAACAATGGTTTGCATATCCGCGTTTGTTTTTCGTTGGTAACCTTACATTGATAGCCATTTTAATATCTGATATTATTTCGTTATTATGTCGCATTCTCGAAATTGTTTCTGTGAAAATTTAAGGAAATTGCTTAATTTTAAGGTAGGTAACAATAAATAGATTTATTTAGTATTACCATTTTGCGCTATTTTGTTTAATTTAAGCAAAAATAAGTAAGATTTTTTTTAACCGTGCTAAAAAAGCTTTTTTGCTTGGTAACCTCCACTGGACTTTAGCTTTGTTGTTTATACAACTTTTTTTTTTTTGGTCCATATAGCTAACCTGACTTATGCCACAATGATGACATCAAAATAAGTTCGAAACACGTTTCTGGCTAGTTTTAAGGTTTTTTAAGCCTTAAGGTACGTTTTCGAGAAGATCTGCGAAGCCCGGTATGGAACTGGTTTTATAGCCTCGATGTATATTCTTGGTGGTACCAGGTGGATAAAGGCACTTAAGCTTTCCTTGTAATAGGTATTTACGTCACTAGATTGGAAAATTGATCGACGCAGGAAATTTACAGGGCGTGTCGCAGGCGAGTCCTGTAAACCTGCGGAGACCTGTAAAAACTCTTTACGGTTGTATGTCGTACGTACTTTTTTATTCAAACGATCAGAAAAAACTTGTTAGTACCTGCCAATTTCGTCAACGCCTAGCCGCGTTAGATAATTTATAAACAGTGTTCTAATAAGAAAATATTAGCTTTCTGCTTCTTGTTGGCTAGATAGCCATTGCCGCTAAGGCCAGTAGTTTTTAAGATGAAAAGTAAACAAGAACCATTAAACTTTTAGTGTAGTGCCTATTAGCTTCACACACCTAATTCAGTGGTGAATAACGACCGGTTATGGCTGACCATGACTAGAGGCCCTCTATACATTTGACAGTTATTGTTTTACCAGAGGTGGTCAACTTATATTGCCCTCTCTTTCTAGTTTTTTTCATATTTGCATGTAAAAGCGATTTTATGAAATATACTAATACTAATAAGTTTTTTTGTCTCTTTTTATAATTTCCCCAGACAGTTTTTTAAAGATTGATTTTTTTTGGTTAGTAAAATATGTCAAGTTTTGACAAAAAAAAATTAAAACAAACAGTGACTATACACGCGGTACATATTAAAAATGTAAATAATAGGTATAAAATATAAATACTCCTATTGTTCTATATATTCACAGAAACATAATGTGTTATTGCAACAAACTATATGCTAAATGCATATGTTTGTTTCCAGCTTTGTAACTGCATGTTTTCTTTCCACTTTTCTTGAGTTTCTTTCTCCGTTGGACAACGGAACAACACAAATTCGTCGACGCGAGTGTTTTTACAGTTTCCAATACAGCAAAATTCCATTTTTAAACCGGACATATCTTAATCAAAAATGTGACAGTTACAAAATTATTAATTGTCAGGGGTTACCAACTATCATTGCCAACAAACAATTTGTTTTTAAACATTTTCCTAGCAACTGCCAAATCCAGTTGCTCACTTCTGGTAAAACAATAACTGTCAAAAATCGTATACAGGGCCTCTAACCATGACCAACTTATCAAGCAAAATAATGATAAAACAACTCATGAAAGGCAGATTTCTAGGTTGACCCTTTATTTACCTATATTTATAGTATACTTATTGTGAGCGTTAAAAATGTGTGGTTAGAATCGAAAGTGACTATTAAAGCAGCTTCTATTATTTCCTCCGGTTTCAACTCATTTAATAGATCAATTTTTGTAAACAAACCTTTTGAAACAAATTTGAAAGACGTTTTTTAGAAGCGTCAAAACTGTCAAAAAAAAAAACAAAAGCTAAAATCTGTCAACAAGAAGCTACAGCCAAGTTGGCCAAAAATGGGACCAGAAAAGGATCACGGGACCGGAAAATTTAACAAAAAGGTTTTTTCTCGAGAGTGGAAATATTTCAAAAGAACATGTCTTGTAATGTACAACTTTCTGTTTTTGAAAAAAAAATAATATTTTAAGTTCTCATTAATCTTGACGCTATGCTCAATTTCTATATCAGAAATAATAACTAATTTTCCGGGACACCTTTGAAAACATAAACGAACATTATGTTATGTTTAAAAGATATGTCATTGTCCTTATACATTCCTGCTATTGAGTGCCATAGAGATTAGCAGTTTCAGAGAGTCCGCTTTGGATGGCTAGTTAAGTTTACTTCCATAACTCTAGGCAACTTTGGAAGGGTTATCAAAATAAATTCCCCAAGCTATTATTGAGCATTACGATTCGTTGTAATCGTTAGCTACAGTAATGGAAAGAAAAAAAAAGCTACAACTGGTAAATCGTCTACCAAGTGAAATAACTGTTACGGGTTATATGATTGTAAGAAAGAAGTTTTCAAGTATTCTAAAAAACATAACTAAATAGATAGAGTGCCACAACGTTAGCTTTACCGCATTCAAATGTTAAATTTAGCAGAATGGTTTGTCAAACCTATTATTAATTTATTAAAGGTTGGTTTATGGGTTTAGAATTTCAAATTTTTTGCCTCTTCAAGACCTTTAAATTAAATAGTAGTATATTTTAAACTGTTTTAAAGTTAATACCTCATAAAAGGTAAAAAAAATTAGGTAATAAAAAAATTTAAAAAGCAACTATTTCTGGTGTTATTTTGGTGGCGGTTTAAGTTACAAGCAGTTTTCAATTAAATTTGAAACTTTAAGTTTTTAAGAAAGCAAATTAAAATTAAAACGTTTTTACAGACCCATTAAACTAGGTAACTATGTAACTGCGCATATAATTCAGGCAGTCTCAAATTAAGGTGCCAGTTTAATTAAATGCCGCAGACGATAAATGACACATAAGGCAATGTCTTTAAGACGCCTTTAAGAAGCGGAAATGGTCGCTGAGATATACCGAGTTAATTGAGTGCATTTCCTTCTGACTTAGACCCTTTTTCCTAAACGTGATTGAGTGAGTCCAGGTGCCTTTAAAAAAAGATTCAAAAGATCTATTTATTTCTCACGAACAATTTTTGGCGTTGTAGAAATTTTTATGATAGACAGGGTTTAATGGAGATACAGGGCGGTCCAAATTTGAAAAAACTGTGGGGTTTTGTCAACCAGTGTTTAAGCTACGGGGACTTTTTGAAAATATGCTTTTTAGAATTTGACCTATAACTTTTTTATTAATGACTTTTTTTGGGTGTAAATTGCTTTTCTATAGATAATTTGTCAAACCGGATTTTATCTGCCACGTTCATTTTTGAAGATGTAACACTAGTTGTTCATTTTCTTATAGTATGACCAATTTTTTATAATATTTTCTTTAAGCTGATGTATCGCACATATTATTTTAATTTTCGTTATTCCAATCTTTTCTCATTTTTTAAAATTATTTTTTATTTATTCCCTTATTTATTATGACAGCATAAAATAAAGTACCCAATAGATGACAGTCTGAGTTTTGGGTCATACTCCAAATTAAATCAAGAATATTAAGAACTCTTTTTAACATCCAGTAAGACTTGAAAACATAGCTTGGGTATGTGGCCACTGCATAGACCACTGCATAGACTAAGAAATACGATGTGTTTGCTAACGTGCAGTGGTTCACTTTGTCAGGGATGTTAAAAAAGGTGATATTTTTATGAATTTTTAAGAATTTCGCAAAAAGGAGTAAAAAAAATCGTACTATACTCAATACAGATCGCTTATCATGTAGAAAGACTACAGTAGTGCTTTTGTGAGTGATTCAAGGTTGGAAATCAAAGTGTATGATGGTGTTTAATGATGTATGGGGAGGGTGACCAGTGAAACTACTGATGAGCTCATGCTGGTTTTCCAGAGCGAAACATCATTTAATAATTTCTCTTTTCGCTTTGGTCCTTTGTGTGTTCCTTGTGAGATGCTCAACCAAGTTTGAATTTTCGTTATTTCCACACAAGTTTTGATCTTTTTTTTTTTTGGTTTCTTTTCGGTTGAAGTAACTGATTTGGAGTTTTTTAAGTTCTTTTTTTGTTTTAAATGCCCTAGGAGCCTAATCCGATTGGAAATATTAACACGCCAGGGGTCTGATTTTCGAATTCATACGAAAATATCCGCATACGTGTACTAAATAATCGACAAATTTTATGTCAGTCTCTTTCTATACCGTGTAAAATGAGAGGTGAAAGATAAACCGGTATGTGTAGACCGCGTTCGAATTCGACTGGTTTAACGCAATATTGCACGAGTGGGTTGAGGGTATTCGTGTTGTTTCGCATGAAAAACCGGTTATTCTTTCACGTACTACCCACGGATCAGTATATTGTCATGTCTTTTGCCTCCTATTATATACGGTATAGGAAGAGACGAAAGTAGTCGCGTGCGAATAATTTCGCTTGGTTTCGAAAATAGGACCCCAGGACGAATCCGTATCAGGTAACTTGGATAAGTACCAGTGCGGAACGATGCCTATTTGTGAGTGATTCAAGGTTCAACCAATTAAATAGCTGACAGTGACTGTTATCTGTATAATTTTAGATTTTTTCTTACTCCATTGACTAAAAAATATTTTAGTAAAAATTGTTTATATGCATATTTAAATTAACTTTAAAGAGCAATGGGAATCCCTAGATAACATAGTGTCAGGCATTGGATTGTTTAATAGTTATTTACCTAACAAGTGCGGAAAGTGATACTTGACCCCACGCGACGTCTGTCCACCACCAAATAAAGCGATGAGAGTTTATTCAAGTGGCAAAGGTGATGAGAACACTTTACGCATGTATTAGGTACAAAATTTTAAATATAAGCCTCAAAAATTTCCAAAAGATCAATACCTTTTTCCTAAATATCTGTTCTTTATTTTCTTAAAGGGAACATATTCACTTTACAGCACTAATGCGATGGAGGGTTATAAAGTAAAATTTAGCTCACGCGAATAGGTAATAGTAATTTACTTAACAAGGGCGGAAAGTGACATTTTTTCACACGCAACTGCTAACGCGTTATTCTAACAGTAATCAAGTGCGGAAAATTAAGTAAAGTGTTTTTTTTTACCTGATGGAACTGAAGCCTAAACTACATTTACACTAAATTTGATTATTTAAATAGGTTCACTGGTACATACAGACGTATCAAATTTATGACACCCTTCTTTTCTGCATTCTCGTCGCTCGGTGGTTTAAAATAATGTACTAAATTAATCGATCTCGTCTAAAGTTATCCCAGACCAATTCGTTTTTTAGACCATTAGTTGGACTCTGGGGGATGGGTTTCATCATTTAAAAAAATCAACTGGCAAATTATTAAAAATTAGGTAAGTACCTATTGCTTAAGCTCTTGAACTGAAGGGAGGGGCGGTTGAGTTTGTATTCGGAACAAAAATACCTATTTTTAAAAGCAAGTCTCATCTTGCCTCATTTGCTGATTTAAAAAAAAATTAAACCTTTAATGCGCCGTAGACCAATTTTTATAAAAATTACACTAAAATTCTATTTTTTACGCGTTTCAAATGTTGCTTACAAAAAATTGCTTAAAATTAAACAAAATTGTAACAATATTTAATATTGGTATAGCGCCGCAGGCAAAAATTTTGACAAAAAAAAAACAAAAATTCTTTAAAAATTTTGATCTTTTATGTTTTCTGTAAAATATTTTTGAAAAAGTAGATTGTGTTATATCGCAAGAAAAGATGGGTTGCGCTGATACATATAGATTTGTTGCCAAATCATGAATGCGCCGCAAATGAACATTTTAAGAAAAATTATACTAAGAATGTCATTTATTACACGTTTTAAATGCTGATGATAAAAATTCCTTAGAATTACAGTAAAATTGTAACAATTAATGACGTCATAGCACCGCAGGCAAAATTTTAAAATGTAAGACATCACACCCATCACACGTCACAAACTGGAGTAAAGGTTCAAGAAAATAGGGGAGCTATAGCTCTTCCTGAGTCCCCTGATCATGATTAATTTTTTGTAGATTGAGTTGGACCTCCTGGGGGAGGTTTAACCCTCAAACCTCCCCCCCTTCGCTACGCCACTGAGACCATTACATAAAATTGTGTCTAATAGCCTATGGAAGATTAATGTTGGTTAGGTAACACAATATATATAATAGGAACATAAAGCAAAACATATATTTTTTTTGCCACGTACCTCTATCTGCTTTAATTTAAAAAAGCTAAAGCGGGTTTAAAAAACTGAGTCTTATGCCCCTGGTCGTATTGTTTCTTGATTTTCTTCATGAACTTGAAAAATAGGTTCATTTTAATAAACACGCGGTAAACTTTACGATTTGGATTTCGTTTGATTCAATAATTCATTTCAAATTAACTTAAGTCTGATGCTCCATAAACTCCCATAGCTTTTACCGAATAAACGGATTATACTAATTTAATTTTCCGAGTGCTTCCGAGCAGCAATATTGCGCATTTTCAGAAATCGTAGCAGATACTTGTTCGTATGTCTTTGCCTTAATTTGCTTATCTTGGATTAAGGGAAGGAAAAGCAGAAATAAAATATCGTTACAGTAAAACCCCTGTATAGTGGACGCTAAACTTTTCATAACATTTGTTCACTATAAGTATTAAGAGATAAAAAGAGATGTTTAGGATGTAATTGAATTTATTTAATTCACTTTTCTCTAAAAAGCACATAAAAAATAAAAATTCATAAAGGGTAACTAATATAGGTAGTTTTATTTTGTTAAAAAATTAATACAGTTATAGACGCTTTTTCTTTAATCTGAGGTAGTTTTTTGGCATTTTTGAAAGATCTGCAATAATTATATAATTTTACCGACTCTCTATAAAGTTAGGTTTATTTTTTTTTACTCCTCCAATTTCTTGAGCTTAACAATCACTGAATTGGAAAACCAAAAGGTCTTACTCGGATAATTCGGATTAGAATGCTCGTTTTTTTGACAGACAGAAATAGTAATTTACGTTACAAGGCCGGGAAATGGTCTACTAAAGTACAAGTCTAGATGTTTACGGACGAGGCGGAGCGGAGTCCGGAATATCTAGACGAGGGCTGTAATGACATTTCACGGCCGTGTATCGTAGATCATTTTTTTCATACTGTTTTATTTAATTTAAAATAAAAATAATTTTTTTTGAGAAGACAGCGACAATAAATATACCAAAAAAGTGTCATGTCATCTATATTTGTTTCAACAATTACTTTATAAATTATTGTCAAAATTTTGAAGTCCAGTCATTTTTGAATTAGTTGCTAACAGAAACAAAATAAAGTTTATTTGTTTCGAATGGAGAAAGACTTTTAATGTGGAAAATACCGTCAACGAAAATGTTATGTTGGTCTACTTCGTAGATGTGGTAAGTAGTAAAAATGTCTTAAATATCTACTTCGTAAAAATACGTCGTATTTTCGTAATTTTTAATTTCCTTATTTTTTCAGTCACAAAAATCCAGCAGTTCAACGCTTAGGGCAAAATATTCGATGGTGAAATCTATGTTGGTAGTAAATGAGAACGTGGATATATCCAGATTTCCCAAACTGATAGCATTTTTAAAGAAAGAATCTGTAAGCCACCAACCGACCCAATCAAAAATTTTGACCAGAGAAGAAGTGGAGTCATTCATAAAAACAGCTCCAACCAAGAAATTTTGTTAATTGAGGTAAGTTTTTTGGTTTCCATTAAATAAAAATATATTTTTTTAACTGAATTTACGCAATAGGCAATTTACACAGCGGGATTTAGTATTTATAATTTATACTTTTCTGCCTTTTTTAAATTATTATTTTTTGTATTATTTCAGGTTGTGGCGCTACTAGGTATTTCCGGAGGGTGTCGAAGGGAGGAGCTCTACAACCTAAATGATGATATTCAAGATAAAAGGACACAGTTGATTGTAAGCATAAACCAAACAAAAACTTACAGTCATTGAAGAATCATTTTTAAGCATATTCCGTAGTTATCGCCATCTGCGACCCATCAACATTCCCGTTTTTTGTCGGCTACAGAAAAGGAAAATGTATTAGCCAAAGAGTGGGCATCCATACAATTGGGGGAGCGCCTCGAAAAATTGCGGAATATTTGAATTTGTCCAATCCCGAAAGGTACACAGGACACTGCTTCCGCAGAACGTCTGCCACGCTATTAGCAAATGCGGGAGCAGATGTTAATGTGCTAAAACGTTACGGCAGTTGGAAGAGAGACAAAAACAAAAGTAGCTAGAATGATCCAGGGAGAACAAATCTTTGTTCAAGTTCTACACCAACAACACCAAACCCAAAGTTACTCTTCCTCGCGAAAAGGTAACACCGAAAAAGATTGCTCAGCTGCTGCTCATGTAGTTTCAAATAATTCCAATTGCACAATTATTGTGAATATTTATAAGTAATTTTTAGTAGTTTTTTGTATAAAATATTTGTTTTTCATTAATAATAAAGATTTGTTCAAAAAAATCAGAAATTTAGTTTGAGTCCGGTAATGTTATACTAACAGAAAAATGATTACTTAAAAAACAAAAAAAAAATAAGATGCAATGATTCTAAAACAGATTAAAAAGAGATGCCGAAAATAAATAACTGCGGAAACTAAAATAGCTCTAAAATATTTTATACAAAAATAGTTTGGTCGAATCCTAATTTAATTTCGCTGAACGAATAAAAGCTGACAAAACAAATACGGACTCGCTCGATAATTGTGTGGCCCAAAAATGCAAAGTTACCAGTTATACACTGAGAAAAATTGAGTGGCTCTTCAATTTCTGCTTTACTCTCTCTCAACTTTGCTGAGAAGTTTTAAGCTGGTATAAGATATTTTTTCGCTGTAACTAAAAAATTTATTTTCTATTCCTGCAAACAAAAGTTGTGATTTGCTATTGCAGAAAAGTATTTTTGGTGTTCAAGCAAAGCATTTTTTTTTTTGAAGTTGAGCCTTATTTTTTTTCAGCAATCATGCTCTTTTTTCACGAACATAAAAGCACTTTGCTGAAACTGAAAAGCTTTTTTTTAGAAATCTTGCCATTAATAAATAATTTTTAGTTTCACAATTAATTTTTCAACATTAGAAAACTGTTTTGCTGAAACTAAAAAGCAAAATCCTTAAAATGCATTTTGGTTGTTGGCAGAAAAATGCATTTCTAAATCAGAAAATATTTTTTCTGTTTTTGGTTATGGAAAAAAAATCATTTAGAAATGCATTTTTCTGCCAAAAACCAAAATGCATTTCTAAATCAGAAAATATTTTTTCTGTTTTTGGTTATGGAAAAGTCCGATCGATATACGGAGCTAGCCGATCCCTCGACATACATATCAATCTCTCGCCTAAATCAAGGCATTCTGAATATTGCATCGGCCATCGTCCGTGAGTTCTTTGTTGTGAGTTAGTACCAGAGACGAGGCGGCATTATGCGACCACATTTAATCGGGGTTTTATATATATATACGTACTCTATTGTCTGAAGTGTTAAAAGTGACTAAAATGTCTAGTGAGTGCAAGGTGCTCAATAAAATAATGAGGGAGACAGAAGGTAGCGGTAAAAAGTTGGAATGTAGGGTAGGCAATAGAGGATTCTATAAATGATTTGATTTCACACCAGCCAAACTATCCAGAAGAATAGAGTTTGCATAAAAAGCAAAACAATTTGCAAAAAAAGCACAACAATTTTCTAAAACAGCAAAAGCACTGTATCAAAACCCAATTTCATTTTTGTTTATAGACCAAAAAAAGTCTTGCAACTGCAGGTTTGCTGAAATAGATAACAAAGCATGAATATTTTAGCAAAGTAAATTCTTTATTTATAGCAAAACGTTTTTGTGAGGTCTATTTAAATCGAGCTTTTGCTAATATAGCAAATATTTTTACACTTAAAACACTCAAAATTTTTCTCTGTGTAGCTGCTTTTTTATAGTTGGATTAACAAGGTTTCGTTAATTTTTTTTTGTGGTAGTGGGTCAGGCCACCAAACAATGGTATATTTTTGCCACACTTTGTTTTAGTCACAATAAAACTTCTAATTCTTATTATTTCCTACAACACGCACCATCGCGCATCCACCATTTGAGCTATAGGGTTTTATTCTGCCGGAGTTTTTTACTAAGTCGGCTAAATTACGGATCGGGATAATTACGTTTCGTTCAACATATTTTCGGCTTTTTTACTGTTTATGTGGGTCAATTAAATTACCATACGGAAAAGACCTTTTTTTTCAAACGACTCGAAAATAGCCACTTTCCATACGATTTTTCATACGGAAAGTTGATTGATCCTTTTCCGGTCCCATTTTTACCCAATTGGCTATGACTTCTTGTTGACAGCTTTTAGCTTGTTTTTTTTTGGGCAGTTTTGACACTTCTAAAAAAGCTGTTTTAAATTTATTTCAAAAGTTTTGTTTACAAAAATGGACTCAGATCTACAAAAAGGGGTTGAATCAGGAGGAAATAATAAAAGCTGCTTCAAGAGTCACATACACCGAAAAATCGACCACAAATTTTTAATTCTCAAAGTAAGAGTATACAATAAATATAGGTAAATAAAGAACAAACCTAGAAATCTGCCTTTTATGAGTTCTTTTATCATTATTTTGCTTGATAAGTTGGCCATGGTTGGCCATAACTAGTCGTCAGTCATCACTGATTTAGCTGTGTGAAGCTAATAGGCACTACACTATACTTTTTCTAATGTTTCATACAATTTTGCATAAGTTAAAAATACAAAAATCATTTCTAACCACAAAACTTTACTTGTTTTTCTTAGTTTTCATCTTAAAAACTACCGGCCTTTTCGGCAATAGCTATCTAGCCAACAAGAAGCAGAAAACATCAGGGGATTGTTCATAAATTACGCAACACGGTTAGGCGTCGACGAGAGTGATAGATACTAAAATGTTTTTTCTGATCGTTTGAAAAAAAAAAGTACGTACGATACACGACCGGAAAGTGTCTTTACAGGTCTCCGCAGGTTTACAGGACTCGCCTGCGGCTCGGCCGGTAAATTTCCTGCGTCGACCTGTAAAGAAAAATTTTCCGGTCTAGTGACGTAAATACCTATTACTCACGAAAGATTTTTTTGCGTACGCCGCCGTAAGTGCGAGAAAGACGTTTTTTCGCATGCTCATAGGAAGTATTAGTTTACCTAACAAGTATGGGAAATGTCTCGGAAAATGTCCTATTCCCGCATGCAATTGCAGATGGCCAAACGACCCGATAGCGGAGGTTATCCAGCAATATAGTGTGGAAAAGGCACTTTACACACGTTAAGATTCATTTTTTTTACGACTACTTGAATTTGTAGTCGAACGGAATTACAGAGAATCGAGTAGAAAAACAACCCAATAATAAGAAATCCAAGTGCGGGAAAGTCTCGAAATCGTGTGGCTCTTTAGTTCAAAAGTGAGAAATTTTTAGCTGGTATAGAATATTTTTTCGCAGAGACTAAAAAATCCGAGTTCTTTTCTGCAAAAAAAGTTTTGCTGTTCGGGTTTTGCTAAAGCGGAAAGATAATTTCGGTGTTCAAGCAAAGCATTTTTCTAAAAAATTGGGCCCTAAAAATTTCTTTTCAGATTTTTTTTTTCTTTTTTTAGGAACTTGAAAGTGCTTTGCTGAAACTGCATTTTTTAGTTTCGTAAACTTTTTTTTTAAAATTTGCAAGCCGCTCACTGGAACGAAAAAGCAAAATTCCTAAAATACGTTTTGGCTATTAGCAAAAAATTGCTTTTCAAAATCAGAAAATATTTGTCCAACCGGTTTACGGATTTTGCCGATCTCACGATATACATATGAATCTCCATTCTGATGCCCAAAAATAATGCATTTTGCACTTGCGATTCATCGCTCGAGTTTTTCGTTGAGCATCGGAGAATTACCGTTTTTAGTGTGAAGTGCCCGGAATTAAAAAATGGTACATCCGCATTCCAGGCAACTTTTTGTCGCTGTCGTTTTTCTGTGTTAAAAAGAGTAAGAGCATGCATGGTGCTCTGTGCTCAAAACGATAAAGAGGGAGCAGTGCAGTGTGAGCTCGTAAAAATTTGTAAAATATAGCCGCAGCAGTTTTCGCAAAATGGCTTACAAATATAAGAATGGGTTCTAGAGGAATACATTCAAAATTTTCAAGGTAAGTTTTATCATAGATTATTCTCCATCTATGGTTTTATGGGTAATTATTTAGTAAACGGTTTTCTGCCATTTTTGTTTCTTCTTTAATTCTTTTTTATGTATGTTTTTAATAATAAATCGCTGAGATTTGTTTTTTTTAGTGTAATTTTATGTTGGTATTGTTGCTGGTATTTTAATTTTAGTTCTTAAAAATTGCTTAAAGCTGGAGGCACAATAAAAAATACGAAGAGACTAAACAGATTATAGTGATTTCTAACCTCAATTTTTTGCGCGGATTTCGTTAACGAGATGCAAATTACAAGATGTCGCAGAAAACCGTTTACTAAATAATTACCGGAGGATATGCCCCAAGTGGACTATTAGCATTTGATTCTAGGTTTTGCTAATGTTTGAGCATGTAGAATTTTTTGTTATTTTAGTATGTGCTTAGCACTCTTATATTTTGTTTTGTTTAACTGACACTGAACCAAAAAAGGCACGTTTTCAAAAAAAAATACATTGAGCCAATGTATTTTGTATAGGATATTTGCTCCAATGTAAAGTTTTAATAATATCATAATCAAGTTTACCTTAATTTTATAGCCAAAACGAGTTATTGATTTTATTGCTGCAAGACATAGTTTTAAAAAAAAGTTGTTACAATATCAAGAGTCTTTAAGAATGATTTTTATGAAGGCTGTTATAACATCAAGGATTAGGAGACATGTTTTCATACTAGCTTTTAGTTACACCTAAGAATGAATCTAGTAAAAGACTGTTACGTACATAAATTTCATAACCTTGTTTAAGTATTTTGTATGCTCGGTTCATAATTTTTCTAAACTTGTCCATACATTCCATAACAACTTTTAAACGACAGACAATGATCGCCATTTATTAAATTTATTTAGGGCATTGATAAAAATTATTTACATGTTTTACTTATTTCATATGCTCATTTATTATCTCCATAACCTGTACATATTATTAATAACATCGTAACGTAACATCCGTTTATTAATTTTGTTAATGTATATAACAATTTTTATTACTTTTCTCTGATTTTTGTAACAGTTACGTGTTATTGATGTACAAATATCTATAAAAAATTAATAAACGCCTGTTATAAATATTATGTACGATATTTTTTTCAGTTTATAACTGTAACTATTAACAAACAAGAATAAGGTTCTTCTTCTGAAAAGAAACCAGGTAAGTTAGGGAAATCCTATCTGGTCAGAAAATGTTGGTTATTTTTTAAAAAACATTTTGCTCTATAACCCTAAAATTGGCTAGGAAAAGCAATGTGAACGGCCTTTGGTGATATGTCAATAAAATTAATATGTTTAGGTCTAAATGGTACGAAGTACTTTTGCGCGGTTGCTTTAATGATTTCTTGTAAAATATGTACTTTTTCGATAAAAGTTTGTTACAATATTTTTCTTTTATACGCCTCTGTACTACACCAATCGGTTTTGTTTACAGTTTATTTATCTAAATTGTCTAATGTTTGATAGTACCTCTTGTGGAAATGATAAAGCATTACCCTCTCCACATAGGCCGATCAGCTCTTATCGTTTTAGTGTCCTTTTCTCCACCTTCGCCGCCATTTTGACAGAAAACTAATGGATTATCTGTCAGTTTTGAGTGAAAATGGCGGCGAAGGTGGATAAAAGGACACTAAATCGGTATGAGTTGATCGGCCTATCTGGAGAGGGTACTGGATAAAGATAATAGACACCTAAAGTAAATATTTCAACGCATCGCTATCGGTTTACCTAATGCGTTCAAAAGAAAGCCAAAAGACACTACATTTTTGACTTCTTTATGTCATGATTCGAACGAGGCCCGCTTTCATAGTGACAGAAAGCTGGCAGCAATTGATGCGTACGGAGTGATGAACCTAACGTTACGTTCATCAAAACCTATATAAAAGCAGGCCTCGTTTGAAACATTTCACAAACAAGTCTACTTTAAGTCTATAATTTATCAAAAACCTAATAGACACTTAAAGTAAATATTTCAACGCATCGTTATCGGTATACCTAACGCGTTCGAAATAAAGCCAAAATGCACTACACTTTTGTCTTGTTCATGCCATATTTTGAACGATGCCTGCTTCTTTGACGGATGCGATAACAGAATAGCTGATTCCACTAGTTGCATACGGAAGGATGTACGTAACGTTACGGACCCATGAACGTACGCAACGATTTCAATTAGCAGTGCTGGCATGGCACCCTTAAAAAAAACGGGCATCTTTCGAACGCGTTAGGTATACCGACACCGATGCGTTGAAATATTTACTTTAAGTGAACCGATGAATGGTGAGCCTTTATACCTGACCCAGAAAATCAACTTCATTATTGCATATTTTAATTTAGTAACTCAAACAAATGTCGCCACAAAAAAGGATAGGTATGTATGCACAAGTCTTCATTCAAGAGGTATGTATTTTACATTAATCGGTCCAAGCCCCCTGTATACTCTCAAAAGCAAATTTACTTTAGAACAAGTCTTTATATTTAAGAGGTATGTATTTTACATTAATAGGTCCAACTCCTCTGTATACACTTGATCCAAAGCAAATTCAATTTAGATTACTAAAGATAATTTGCCCTTGGATCAAGAGTATACAGGGTTTTTTAAAAAGCTTAAAAATGTTGCTAAATAGCACAAAGTTTTTACTGAAGTAGCGAAAAGTTTTAACTAAAGTAGAAAAATAAATTTGCTAAAAAAATTGTCAAAAGTTTTTGCTAAAATAGTTAAATGCTTTATTAAAAGAGCAAGGCAGTTTTCAAGGAAAGCTGAATAATTTTGACTAAAGGTATAAAAAAAATATTAAAACAAAAAAGTATTTTTGCTGATCCAGAAAAAAATAATGCAATTTTTACCCCACTGATTAACTTTTTTCTTTCCACAGCCACAATAATTATATTAGCCTGATCAAATCATCTGTATCCGGATTGATGATGTCGCGCGAAACCCTATTATTCGCGACAAAGCTCGTCTCCATTCTCCAGTGTCTGACAGCCTATCGTTCCAACAAAAAAAGAACATTTTAAATTAGTCACAGTAAATTCCGCTTCCCGTAATAGAGATTTTTTCAAGCTTTATACTTAGCGGAGATACGTAGAAAATTTGAAGATATTACCAAACTTATTTTAATCAATTACTAATGGAACCACCAACACTGCATAAACTATTAACAGTCCCAAAAATGCTGCAGTCAAAATGTAGGGTTATGGTGTCAATTTTTGTTCCTAAATTTAGACGATTTGAGCTAAAGCAATGAAATTTGGTACATATATTTTGACCTTCCGGCAGCGTACCCGCGTGTGTCATAAAAAATTACATATGTGGCTCCTAAGGGGCAACAGGGGCCAAAATGTGTTTCGAAACTATCTCTCATACCTTCTATACTAGTGCACTTGCACATCTGAATCTCAGTCAGTTGGTAGTTCACACTATTACCTACAAGCTCATTGTACCAAAAAAATTTTCATAGCTGTGAATAAGGCCCCTAGGTAAGGGGCTAAAAATTTTGTCGATTTTAATTAAAAAATTATATTTCATTTATCTTTCACCCTATGTCAACAAAAATGCACGACTAGGGGAGCAGTGGACCATTTCTTAATTTTAAATACCCCTAAATTTGTCCCAGAAAACACACCATATGCACATACGCACACTTTTTGATGAGGTTTTCTGGAATAAAGGAATGATAAAAATCTTGCCCCCATACAGCGCCCAGGGGCTAGGGCAAAGTTGGATTTAAAAAATATAAGCTAAAATGTAACAGTGGGATTTACTAAGAACTAAAATAGTACTCCCCACAGGGCTAAATATTTACACCTGTGGGGGGTACTAAATTATAAAACCAATTTTCAAAAAACACTTACCCATACAGAAACTACACAAAGTTATTGATTATTTTTTATTGTTATTGCAAAATACCACTGAAAAACTGCTTTTTTTCTCAAAATGCACCCCATTCTAAGAGAAAATGCCCTAAAACTATTTTCTTTTAACATGTTTCAAAATGGCAAATGGTGAATACGCTCAAAATTTGGCACATAATAGCTTCATTATCTGTGTTTGAGGTTAGAAAGTTGGTGATTTTTTAGAACACCTCTGGGGGGGTGGTTTAAATTTATAGGCCCCAGAAAGGATTGTTTTGTAGCAATTGGTAATAAGTTCGTTTATAATTTCCCTAAGTAACCGTTTTTACAAGGATCAATTTACCTTATTTAATATACCAAGTTGTTCATTGACCTATAAAACACCTTCAATTTTGTCCATAAAAACGCCATATTTTGAACCCGTTTTGAGCACAAAAAATATATCTATGGGGGCACTACTAGACAAAACAAACATAAGTGAAGGTCACTGATTATGCACGAAAAATATACCAAACAAAAAACCCAAAAAAACTATATTAATTTATTTACAAACTGAAAAAGCGCACTCAAGAAAACTTTCCTTACTCAAAGCCCACCCATTTCAAAGCTGTAGAGCTTTCATCAGTAGAGGTTGGTGCAAGCCAAGGTACAAGCAGAGTTAAGAAATCTGAACTCGCTGTTTGTGATTTGAACGCAGCTAATATTTAGAAACTGACATTTCGACAGTGACAGAAATGTAGACAAAGGTTGTACTTAAGTTTTACATTTCATAAATAAAAACACCTCTTAAATAAATACAAAAATAACTTCCTCCTTATTTTATTATTACCCATTTAAATTGTATTGTGACATCAAGTATTAATTAGAAAAATTAATGAACAAGGGTAAGTTTTAGTTAGAGTGACATATAACCCCAATTCCAATTTGTTCTACAGAGTGTTTACTATTTAAAACTCGCGTGGGTTTCTTTTCTTCTAAATTGAAACTTTCTTCTTAAATCCAACAAAAGATTGTGTTAGGATGATTTATCAATAAACAAATTTATTCATATTCTTCTTATAAATAAAACTATGTCTATAATTCAAGGAGACAAATAGACTAAACCCTTTTAGTAAATCCCACCGTAAGTGTTTTGACTCGAACTTGTAATTACCAAAACATGTTGCACTTTCTGAATTTGGTATAGTAAATTTTAAACAAGATTTAAAATGTTTAGCATCTATTTAAGTGTCGCTCCTAGGATTTGACATTTTTATGTTTCATAATATTTGTTAGAGCAAATTCATGAGTTTTAAATACGCATATGGAGGGTTTTCTGGAACTTAAAAATTATGAAAATTAGATCCCGCCTGCTTACAGCCCCTAGGAGCTGGGGAAAAGTTGGGAGTATTTAAAATTGAGAAATGGTCGACTGCCACTGGTGGTGCATTTTTGTTGCATTGGCTGAAAGACAAGTAAAATATAATTCTTTACCTAGGAGCCTTGTTAACAACCACAAAATATATGTCGGTATAACAGACTTGTAGGTAATAGTATGAACTACCAACTGACTGAGATTCAGAGAGAGATGCAGGTGCATTAGTATGGAAGGTATGAGGAATAGTTTAAAAACAAATTTTGGCCCCTGTTGCCTCCGTTGCCCCCTAGGGGTCACATATGTATTTTTTTATGACACTCGAGAGTACGTTGCTGGAAGATCAACATATGTGCCAAATTTTATTGCTTTAGCTTAAACCGTCTGAATTTAAAAAAAAAATATTGACATCTTAACCCTACTGTTTGACTGCAGCATTTTTGGGACTGTTAACACGTTGGACAGTGTTGGTGTGTCCATTAGTAATCGATTAAAACAGTTTTCGTAAAATCTTCATCAAAAGTCCCACGGAATACAATACGCATCCTAAGTATTAAGACCTTCACACAAAAACTTACGCAAGGCTTCCTAAGCCGAAAACAGGACGCCATATTGAATTGTCTTAGGAAATGTTCGTAAAGTTGAACTTTTTACGGAGATTTTCTCTATTTGAGACACATTAAACCTTTGCAGAGACATTTACGCAATCTCCGTAAGCCGTAACGTAGTACAAGAGTTCCACTTTACGAGAATTTCTTCGTAAGCCGTATAAGTTCGAAATGAAAAATTCGATGCCATATTGGAATTGAACTTTTTACGGTTTCTCTGACTCAGGCATAATAAACTTTTCTAAATAAATTCTTCGTATTTGAAATTAATAATTTATTTCTTAGTAGGACCTAGTCATTGTCAGTCAAAATGCTCATGAAAGGATAAAAAAATGGAAATAAATTAAAAAACTGCCACGCACAAGCCTCATAGAGGCTTCAGTGAGTTTCCTCATTTATTTATATTTTTCAAAATAATCAAAAATAACTATCTAATTTGAGATTGAAAATGAATAGATATATATTATTAAGGGAAGTCCTAAAAAAATCTCTAAGGAAGTACTCTAAGGTACAACCTACTTATGTGTGAATCTAATTAAAGAAAATAAACTTGTTTGCAGAAGAATACCGAATTTTATTTATTTATAACAAATAGGTATACACAGTGACAATCGTGTTTAACAGAGACGTCTTGGAGTATGTAACTCAGATATTCTACTTATTTCAACAAGTTTACATTTTTAATAAAAATCCCAATTTAAATTAACAGTAATTTTAAGAGATGGTGCTGATGAAAACTGTAAATCATGACACTGCGAAGTATGTCTACTTTTGTCTGTATCACTTGAGGTGATGTGAAGGGGTTTTTGTAGGTGGAGGGAGAGTGAAAATCCCTTCGTAGTATCTGACCCTTAACTTGTCAATGTTGCTTGTTTCGAGGGTGGTTATTCTATCGCGTTTTTCCGTCACATTTTTGAAAACTGATGGATCCCATGATCCTCTGAGACAAAGGATCGAAAAACGCGATTTGATAACCACATTCAAACAAACAACAGTAACAACTTAAGGGTCACATTATGCAGAGAGATTGTCGATCTTCCTCTTCCCACAAATACGCCTCCCCCTGGTAGGTGTTCGTAACTCATTTAGTGCTGTAAAGGTGTCAAAGTAGTGTAATAATACCAATATTATTGAAGATTTATGGGTCTCTTTGACATTGGAGGGTGGTAAGCAACTTTTTGTTTATTCTTTATATATTCCACAGCACGCCTCGCTAAATAACTATATTGCTTTTTTATCAAAACTGGAAACAATTTGCAATAAACATACGACTAGAAAATTTTTATTTCTTGGAGACTTTAATTTCCCCCACTTAAAATGGGATTGGGATAGTGACCTTTCTGCACTGTCACCCACTCAGAGTCCCATACCTCTCTTTTTTGCGATAGTTTTTTTTTGCTAGATTTTAAACAATTCTTCAATAACGTGAAAAACCATAATAATAGAATCTTAGACCTGGTTATTTTACACAATAATATGTTAGTTACTGTAGATAGGAGTCACGGTCCTTTCGTAAAGGAAGACGATAATCATCCTGCTTTTGAAATAATTATAAACTCAAAAGTGTGTAAAAATCTTTCCTGCAATTCTTACACTAAAAAAATTCTGCGAAGGAAATTATAATTTAATAAACCAGAAAATTAGTAGCCTCGAATGGGACAAAATTCTAAACTCTGATCATATTGAACAGGACGTGGCTTTTTTTTACACTTATATCCCAGATTTTATTGAAGACCACATACCAACTAAAATAATTAACAAGTCTGAGTTTCTCATTTGGTTTACGCACAGAACGAAAAAAATGCTAAAAGACAAAGAAAGGGTTAGAAAAAGGTGGAAAAAATGCAACAACACTAATGATTACACATTGTTTTCGCAATTACGAAAATAATTTAAATTAAGCAAAGTAAATGATTACAAAAATTATCTACTAAATACAGAAAAAAAATTACAAAAAGATACAAAATCATTTTAGTCTTATATACACAACAACAACAGTCTTATATATATATATATACAGAATACAAAATCTTTGCCATCCAAGATCAACTACAACGGTAATAGTGCAACAGACTCTCAAAGCATATCACAGCTTTTTTGTGACTATTTTAGTAGTGTGTTTGAGCCTAATGATACACAATCTTATATTCCATCTATTCGAGCTATTCGAAAGATATTGATGGATCTAGATCTCAGACCTGGGCCTGATGGCAGTTTTTAAAATATTGACCCACCTTGGCACTACCTTTTAAAATTATTTTTAATAAATGTTTATTACAGGGCACCTTTCCAACACGTTGGAAAGTAGCTCAGATAGTGCCCATTTTAAAGTCTGGCAGAAGCAAAAAATTATAGACCTATTTCACTTTTATGTCACTTTGGCAAGGTTTTCGAAGCCGCTATTTACTCTCAACTATTTTTTTCAGTGAAAAATAATATTGATGTACCAACATGGTTTTCATAAAAAACGCTCAATTACTACAAATTTAATCCCATTTATTCATAATGTAAATCTTTCTATAAATAACGGCTTCGAGACCTGTGCTGTGTACACCGATTTTTCCAAGGCTTTTGACAAGGTACATCACCCAACTCTGATAATTAAACTTGGAAACTTCGGTGTGCACGGCAACTTTCTTCGGCTTTTGCAGAGCTACGTCACAAATAGGACTCAGTTTGTGGTTGCTAACGGTGAGAAGTCTTTTTCAGCAAATGTGACCTCTGGGGTCCCTCAAGGGTCGCATTTGGGACCTTTACTCTTTAACATTTTTATATTTGACATTGCAGATTGTTTTCAACATTCTGAACATGCTTCTTTCGCAAATGATTTAAAAGTGAGGAAACAAATTCGATCTCAATCTGACCTTTCCGAACTCCAGAATGACCTTAACAGCTTCACTAACTACTGCAAAAATCACCGATTCTTTTTAAATATCGATAAATGCCAAGTAATTTTTTTTACTAGAAAGAAAGAACCTAAGCGAATTAATTTAAAACTAGAAAATACAAAACTTAAAGAGCTAGTCAGGTTAAAGATTTAGGTATTATCCTGGATTCAGAACTGACTTTTGAGGGTCATATTGTCAAGAGGGGTTTAAGAAATCTGGGTTTTGTCTTAAGGGTTACTAAAGGATTTAGCAATCACAGGTCAGTCATCCTCATTTTTAATAGTATCATCAGATCAATTTTAGACTACTCATCCATAGTCTGGAACCCGATCTATCGCAAATAGATCGATCGAATAGAAGGTGTCGAAAGAAAGCTTTTAAAAAACCTAAACTTTAGATACAATGGAGATAGACACTTTTATTCTTATGAAAGTATCCTATAGTTTTACAATCTAAAGTCAGTTGAGAGTCGCCGAAACTGTACCGATGTAGTTTTTCTTTACAAAGTGGTAAACAACCTTATTGACTCACTGTAACGAAGTTACTAATTTTAATTATTTATTTTAGCTTTTCTTTTCTTTTTAGGTACTTCATGTCTCATAATTTCTGTAATTTCTATGACGTTTTATTATTTGCTATTCTTGGACTCTAGACATCGCTTTGACTCGCCACGTTTCCCTTTCCTGCTATGCTGCACGGTCAGCGAGCTACACTCCACCGCTTTGCGCGCACAGCCTGCTCGACAGGAGTATGGTAGGTGGGGATACGCAAGACTATTTAAAGCGATGTCGAGCGCGTTTCAGGGCATTCATTCTACCGACCGCCCGCCGTAAACAACTCCACCTGGGAATTCATTCCGACCGACCGACCGACCAGTAAACATCACCTGCCAGAACCCGAATGGTAAGCACCTGACCAGTATACCGAGGTTTTGTATACATACCGTAAAATGTAGTTATCCGTATGTTAAGTAGAGGTGAGATGGGTTACCGCTGGCTCGGAATACGGGTAACACATCTCTCTCTCTAGCACCAGGCAAAGCTATTAATGGGTTGCTCTTGAAGCTGTATGACCGGTTAATGAGTGAGAGGGAGACAGTGCTATCGCTGGATCGGATTACCTTTAGAACTGTCTTTTCCTCTTTGCATCTCTCTCTAACACACGGTGGAACAGCATATGGAGTGATTTATGGAGTAGTGGTGCTATAAAGGTATCTTTGACTGACACACTAATTTCTTATTTCTCTAAACCTGCTATAAATTCTATATATGTAAATTCCGCTATGTTGGAGGTGCCGTATTAAGGAGTTTTCTACCGTTAACATTAAATATCAAATACCGGGGTTTACCGTAAACGTTATGAGACATGCAAGTTACCGATTATTTCTAATATTTTCCGTCCTTTTCTATTGTATACCGTTGAATGCTAAATAAAGAGACCTGTTGATAATAAATTAATAAGTTATAATAAATCCGCCATGATGGAAAATTGGTTGTTTTACTCGTGTTACTTAGGTTAAGAATCGAGACAGCTAGACCCCTGATTTAACCGTCTCCACTGTTTAAAAGCTACCCGACGCTGTGGGCCCTCTAGCACATAAATCCAGAGGGTGGCGCCCGAGATACTTGTTGAATTATCTCTCAGAGGAGTAGATAATCCAACAGAAATCGATGCCTACCGCTTTAAAACGTAAACAACGTTACAAATTTGGCGCCCGAGCAGGGACCGGCCAGTAAACAACCGTTTTCCGCCCGTTTTGAGTGCGCATGCGCAAAACCGAGTTATACCTCTATTTATAGTAATTTCGGTATGCAGGATCCGAATTTTAATGTTTTAATGGCCCACACCCAAACCGAAGCAAGATAGTACCGATTTTTGTCAAGTATATGTTTGTTTTTTTATTCCGGGGACCGTCCGTTTTACCAAAATTGCAAAATTTAACCCCTTGGGCTGTATTTAACCGAAATAACGTCAAGTTGCACTGCGCAACACTTAAAACTAAGTTATACCTATTTTTACACTAAGTCGAGGTTGCTGAAGTCAATTCGGCAGTCAGAAAATTTGCAGCTAATAGGGTTACCGAGTTGTGACAACAATTTTTCCGAAGTTTTACTAAAAGCTGGAGAGGGAAATCATGCGCACCGTCTTACCAGGCCATGATTTTATCCCCTCTCTATTGAGAGTAAATAAACTTTTCTAACCAGAAGGAAAAGTGGGAATTCGAAGCCCGACCGTCAGACAGTAAACATCAAAGCGTCATAATTCTGTATAGTTTCTAGACTGAACCAGTTTAAGTCCGCCGTATTTTCCACACCATTTACCAGTACAGTAGTGGGAGAATTTTAGCAGTGGTAGGAGTAAAATCCAACTATAAATTCAAAGAAAAAGCCTTTCGAAGAAGACATTAGTTTCCGACCTGAAGCCGTGAACATCTACGAATAATCGACCGCACTTTAGAAAACCGAACTTAACTGATTCCAAATCCGTTACCGTACTAGAAACCAGTTTACCAGATATCAGTTACGACCGTTTGGAATTGGGATGACTCAGCAAGGAAAAACTACAGTGAGTCCGACGAAGACTACCGCCGCGACGATGACTACGACTACAGCTAGTGCTCCAACCATCGATAATTCAACAACCAGTCCTACTATTGTAACGACTACAAACGCTACCACGTCTCTTGCAGGCAACCCGTATGCCAGCGATGTTCGCGTAAGCTGGGTTTACCTGCTGAAGAAAGACGATTTAATTGCCGAATTAAACAAATTTAAATTAGACACAACCGGCACCGTAGAAACATTAAGAAAACGTCTAGTGACTTTCATCTGAGATGGTAGAACCACCCCGACGCCGACAACGCGAGCCTTTGACTTTTCTACAACCAGTGTGCAAGCCAGTATGACGCAACCCGCGCCAATTCAACCGGGGAATGTTACGACACTGGTTCCCGTAACCAGCCCAATACCAGCACTTTATATAATCTTGACGCCATCCGCAAACACAACCGCTCACCGAATGCCACCGGCTACCGCATACTCAACAATAGGCATTTCACAGCCAACCACAACCTACCGTCCGACCCCGTTGTATATGGGAAACATACCCACCGTCACAATGCAAGGTCCGTTAGCGTATCCGTCTGCACATAGTTACGCATCGACGTCAGCTCCGCAGGCAGCAAATCAACTCAAAATTCATAAATGGAACATACATTTTAGCGGCAGAAATGATCCGGTCACTTTCATAGAAAGATTACAAGAAATTTGCACGTCGCAAAATATTGTGGTTGAAACATTATTACCGCACATGCCGAAATTATTGCAAGGTGACGCTGCTCTATGCTTTCGCAACAATCGATATCATTGGCGTAACTGGGACGACTTTATTGCCGACTTCCGTACCTTCTTTTTCCCACTAAATTATGCCGAGGATTTAGAAGCTGAAATAAGCCGGCGTTTACAACGATCAAATGAGTCGACACACCGTTATATAATCGAGTTGCAAACCCTTATAAGGAGGCATGGCAACATAAGTGCAGATCGAGAACTACAATGGTTATACCGAAATCTTTTACCAGAATATCGGCAACACATTAGAAAAACGGATTTCACCGATGTAGTTAGTCTTTCTAGGCTTATAAGAGAAACCGAACTTTTGTTAACCGACTTAAGACGTACCCGTCCCACACCTTCAAGTAGTCAAAATTTCTACAACCGGCCGTCTGGTGTTGCTACTACAAGTACCGGCAAACACCACAAAATTCTAGACCGAACGGAGGACCCGAATATCCGACCACATTCGAACGGAGTAATACCGCTCCGAGTACCGCCCGAGAATGATCTAGGGAAAATATATGTTGGAGATGCGGAGAAAGGGGCCATTTTCGCAACGAGTGCAGAAATCCCTTCCGTTTGTTCTGCTCAAGATGTTGCAAAGATGGAACATTGACAAGAAACTGCAAATGTTCGGAAAACCGGCGCTGTACCGCAACGAGGTCAGTGCAGCACCGTCGCCGGAGAACCTCCACACCGTATACAACCCCATTCAGATTAGCCGATATTAGACCACATGTCTGTTTATTTATTGTCGAAGCTCCGTTTTTAGCTTTAATAGACACCGGATCCGCACATTCCTTCATAGGCGATTTCTCTGCAGAAATGTGCCAATACTACAACTTACCGAGGACTCAATCCACCGTTACGATGGCAAAAGCGGCTAACGGAAGTTTGACTCAGATTTTCGAAGCATACCAGATACCGTTGAAATTAGGACATACCGTCTTCACTGAAACCCTTAGCCACTTTCCGTCTTTGACCGCCGATATTGTTATTGGGATGGATATTTTAACCCGTCATGATTTTCACATCAACTTTCGAACGGGAGACATTTTTCTGAATAACCAGCTAATACCACCGCCTACTCCGATAACCAGTCCCGTAGGTCAGGTGGATACTAGAACGAATTTATTAGAATTAACACCGGACGAAGATTTACGGCTACAAGATTTCCTAGACAAGGAATTAGCTAAGTTCGACGCAACTAAGGGCACGACTTTTAAACCCAGAACCGATCAAACATTATCTCTCAGAGGAGTAGATAATCCAACAGAAATCGATGCCTACCGCTTTAAAACGTAAACAACGTTACATCACCATTAAGGACCTTTACAAACTCGTACAGGAGATAAATCTAATGTAGTGGTTGAAATACAATCAAAAAGTGCACAATAATCCAATAACGGCTGCAGTGCAGTGTCTCTGGCTAGCCATCACGCAGGTCGGAGACACAGTCGGGGGCTTTTAGTCGGTAAGAATCCGACACTACTCAGGATGTCCTGTCAGAGGGTTGAGACTCTGTCGGAGAAGTAGATTGGACGGTTGGACCGAGCGGTCTATTTTTTAATATATAGACGGATGGAAACTAAACAAAATACAGAGTAGAATACATCAGACAGGAAAACAACAGCTTTTCAAACCTCTCTTGATTGTTGAGTTAACTAACTAAATATAGGTGAGGTAGTGGACTTCACCATAAACCACGAAGGTTTCTAAAAAAAGGAAATTGGTGACAATTATTATCATCCGACGAAAGGCGAACAATGAAAGGCAAAAGACTGATGAGTTTCATTCGACGCGCGGTTAAAAAAGGCATGAAAATCACACACACACGAAAAAGTGGGCAAATGATGATTATAATGCCCATTAAAGAAAGCTTTTATTTTTATGCCATATTCCGTTTCATACAAAATAAAAAGCGTCAAATCTTTCTACAAGCATAAAACCACATTTTAAAAAGTAAACCAAAAAAAAGGTCATCAGAAATTTTTTACTATGGTTATTGGGTCATGCTTATACTCGATTTTATGTACTTTATATACTACTATACACATATATAGTAGTATATAGTAGTATATAAAGTACATAATATCGAGTATAAGCATGACCCAATAACCATAGTCAAAAATTTCTGATGACCTTTTTTTTGGTTTACTTTTTAAAATGTGATTTTATGCTTGTAGAAAGATTTGACGCTTTTTATTTTGTATATATATATATATATATATATAGGGTATTTCGAATATCTTAAACACTTCTACTATACAAAAAAATAGAAGAAGCAAACAAGCAAAATTTCACGTACCTGGTTGATTTACAAAAAAATGCATTTATCCTTGAATGCTAATTGTGGGGGCCTAGTTACTTTTTAAAATATGATACTGTGGTAGATTTCAAAAGTTTAAATCGAGCTTTTCTTTCCGTTTTCTAGAATACTCAATATGTTACCTTTTTCTTTAACGGTTTTTAAATAAATCTACAAAATCATCTGTATAAGAATATTTTTTTTTGAAGGAAGATAACGTCCCGTTAGTCAGATTGTGTAGAGATTATTGGGAATAAGCAACGTTTCGACGATGGTTTTTGTCCTCCTGAGGCTTCGAATTTTGTTGTATACTTAGGTAGGCTGTTGATGTATAGGGTGTCCCATTTTCGATGGGATTCAATGGGAAACTCCGTTGTTATTGAAGATAGGGACATGCGGTTTTCGCATTACTATCTGTCCCTTGTAGTTTTTGAGCTACAGCAGAAAGAAAATTTTTTGGTCGGAATTACCAATTGATAATATCTCTCTTAACTTAATGGCGTTTTTAACTAGCTAGTTCCGCACCGACCTTTTTTTCATGCAAACACTGAAACTTTTCTAGTGCTTGCATTAAATTGCGTTCACATTGTTTTGTGTATCTATCTCTATTTTGCATAAAGTTATTTTAAATTAAAAAAAGAAGAGTACAATAGGCATTATCTTACTTTCTTACTTTTATGTATTAATTCGTTTTTGCCCAAAATATAAAAAGTTTTTTGGTAGGTAGTATGACCTTTAGTTCTTTAAAGCCACGAAGACTTGCATAAGGTCACATTCTTGCTTTCTTTGTGGTAATAATTTATCTTTGAATAGAGGTCTTAACTGCGTAAAAATTACCGCGCATCGACATCACACAGTAAACGAATTAGTAACACTGCTCAAGTCCAAAATTGACATCACAAGACTATTACCGCGTAAACCAATAGAGTCCGGTTAAAAGGTAAATGGTCCAGCTAAGGAATGTGAGTAGAAACCTATTTTCGTCTAAAGTCCGTCCACTTAGCTCGCGATTGTTTGGCCGTATGGAGTCATAGGCGTAGACGCTCTAATAATCTGTTTATTTCACTTTGTGTCTTGTCGTCCCTGTGTTTTCCAGTTATTGTTTTATTTAAATTATTATCGGCGGTTATAAAGTATTCAATATTTTTTAGATCGATGTGGTAAATATTTGTTTGAGTGGTTTGGTGCTTAAAAGGTAAGTGTATTAAAATTATCGTACATTAAAGTCAATATGCATTAATTTGTACATTACACAAGTGTTTGTGCAATGTTACACTGCAACACGATGTAGGTATTACTGTAATAATTTTCCAAAGCATTTTATTTATTTTACTATTTTATAAATAAATATCTCTTTTACATAAAGCACCCTTGTCAATTTATTATTATTTTTAACAATAACTTTATACATAAATTCAAAAAAAAAGTAAATTCAAATATTAATACATGGAGGGTACACGGGAAAAGGGGGGAATGTCCATTTTCAACTTATTTGAGAAAAGGCGTTTTTTAACTTTTAATCTATTGCTACTCAAAAAATATTTATATTACAGTAGACAATAGTTTTTTTTGTGCTTAATCATCATCATCATCATAAATTATCTGTTGATCATCATGTAATATGATTTTATTTGTTTCCATTATTTCCAATATTTTGTTAAGATGAAGTCGTAGTTAACAGGTGGCGAACGGAAAATGCATGGAAAGGATGGGCAGAAGGCTGAAAACTAGAAACAATTTTGAGAGAAAATAAGACATTTTTACACCTGTATGGTATCCTCTTAAATAAGTACAATTATTAATCAAACAAATTATTATTCAAATATTATCATTTTATTTGGGAACTCAATAAAACATGAACTAACCCAGCTCAGTATTGAAATGTATATAAATTATTTGAGAACTCAACAAAACATCAACTAACCAAATTCAAAATAACGGCTTGCAAATAATATTTTTTTATCATTTTATAATTCTTCAACTTATTCATTTATTCTAAATGGCAGTGACGATATGTACGCTCCTGCCACAGTATTCGACCTGCCTCAAACACTACATTACTTAATAATCGGACTCTACCACACATAACGTTTACCGCCAAAATAGAGAACTACGGTAATTAAAAATAAATTTATTTTATTAAACACTACTTACTGAAACTAAAAAAAAACAAAAAAAATCTTTATCAATCCGGTGATTGTGTGCAGACAGCTGTTTCTGGCAAATGGCAAATGTCATGAATAAAATTTTATTATATTATCGGGTTGGGATTAGCTTCATATTTCTTTGTTTTAGTGATTAAGCTTTAATAAAATAAAGGTATTTTTAATTTTCGCATTTCTGCAATAAATAATTTTTGGGGTAAACGTGTTGCGCGGTAAATTATTTTTGTGGTTGGTGCGGGAAAGACGGCGTTTCTTCACCTATGAATGGTCAAAACGTGATGTGACTATTAAAAATTATCTGGTTGTTAGGAGAATTTAAAATGCACTTCAATTAATAAATATTTATAGAGTTGTCAAAAATAAATAGTTATATTTCGTTTAAAATAAATAAAGTCAAAAAATGTTTCTGGATTGTTTCATCTATCGTATGCCTTGACAGAAAAAACAGCACGAGCATAATGAGCTCGTGTCAGTAGTGGGGAGCTAGTGGAATGTTTCCCTAAATTTGAACACACGTTGGATACATAACTACAAAAATGCTGTCACTTTTTGTAAGTTGAACAGAAAAACTGATGAAAATTAACCCCGGTTCAACACCCAGCTATACGTTTACCAAAACATTTTTCTGAAAGGTTAATGCGGTGTAAACCCATTTAAAAACATCATTATCGCTGTTTAGATGTAAGAGCGTACCTTCTTATTCGGCAGAATACCAAGTCAGTCATTTTTGATTTTTAAATATAAAAAATCTGCACTTTTAGGTTCAATTACTCTAATAAAACATTTATAAGTAGTCCGGTTTATTGGTTTTAAGGCTGAGAAGCTAATGTCTTGAAATAAAGGCATTTTGAACGGAAAAGATCGATATGAAACACTTGATATTTTACATTATTGTTATTTAAGCCACAGAGAAGTTTAGTTTTACCAGGTTTCGTGAAAATTCAAAAAATATAGTGAATACGATTTTTTGCATTTTTCTTGAAAATTTTGAGGTTAAGTTAAAAAGTTAAGTTGACAAAAGTAGCAGATTTTTATTCAATCTATAACCTTTGTATTAGTGCTTTTATTTTTTGACGTTAAGTTTTGCCAGAAATTACAATAATACTATTTTTCTCCCCTTTCCCTCTCCCCAAATCCACCCTGCACCACCACGGCTCGCGCATTTTTTTTAAACATTTATTATAAGCCTCTTTACCATCTCCACTTTAAATAAGTTATTCTGATTGGTCTAATAGTCAAAAAAATATATGACGATTATTGGTGGTGTCGTTGTGGGGGTAATTTAATCAGTGTCAGGACGGACAGATCAGGCCACTGTGGCATGCATCTGTCCGCTATGGGAAGTTGGGCGAACCATACTGCCTGTAAGAGATTGGTGAATTTCTCCGGGGTGAAGCCTGTTTTAGTGGGAAAATAAAGAAAACCAGTCCTTCTTAACTTCACAAAAAACCATTTAATATTATACCCGACGCGTTTCGGTCACATGACCATTGTCAAGGGTGTACTAAAATGTAAAGAAAAAGAGTGTTATAAAATTAAAGAAAAATATAGGCATTTGTAACTTACATTTTAGGAAAAGAATAAATAAAATAGTTAAAATTAAAAACAATACCATACAAAATATTATATATGTATAATATTAAATGGTTTTTTGTGAAGTTAAGAAGGACTGGTTTTATTTATTTTCCCATACTGCCTGTAGCCTGTAGGCGGTGGGATGTAGCGACCCCCCGCCCACGATTCGAGTCTAGTGCTCAATCGTGCAATCAGCTGGCCTAATCTCGAGGGACCCAATCGTGGTATTCCTTACGCCATTGGGTCGTCACTCGTTATGAGGGACCGTGGGCTTGCTGACTGTGCATCAGAATGTCCACGTTAATAAGTCTTGCATAGGCATTCTCTACTCTGAGATCCTATACTTTCTAGGACACATAAGACCATGAAGTCCAAGCACACCAAAGTCTTTCGGCGATCGGCAAGTTGCGACGGAAGCAGGACAGTGTAGTCTGAAAGCTCTTAGTGACAAACCAGCACGAAAGCGGCGGAAGTGTGATCGCCGTTTTGCTCAAGGATTGGCTGTAGAGCAACTCGTGTGCTGTATCCGTGACTGAGCAGCCCTATTTAGGACCCACTTTGCTCACCCTAAAAGGGAAGGGGCTATAAAAGGTGCTCTAAACAGAGCCAGCCAACAACTGCCCGACTGGACAACCGCATCCAGAGGGTACACCACATGCGGTCAAAACAAAGGAAAATAAATCCAATGAACTTTGCCACATGGAATATCCGTACACTTATGGATACAGACACAATCACATGACCACAAAGAAGAACGGCACGTAAACTAAGGAAATATGACATCGATATCGCTGCTCTCAGTGAAACTAGAAGAGCAGGCGAAGGCCAACTTAAAGAATACGGAGGAGGCTACAAATTTTTCTGGCAAGGAAAAGAAGAAGATGAACCACGTATTCACGGAGTGGGTTTGGCTATAAAAAATGAGATTGTGGATCACCTAACCGAATTTCCATCCGGAATAAGCGAAAGATTGATGACATTGCGCCTAAACCTTAGCAACCACCAACACGCTACTATAATCATCGCCTATGCTCCAACTCTTGCAGCTGATGAAAACCAAAAAGATGAATTTTATTCTCAACTTAGTGAAGCTGCATCATCTGTACCTAAATCTGATAAACTTATTATCCTAGGTGATTTCAATGCTCGAGTTGGTACGAATTCAAACCTATGGAAGGGCGTCATTGGCAAGGAAGGTGTTGGAAACATGAACTCAAACGCACTGCGCCTATTAACCTTATAATCTCAAATAAAATTTTCCGACAAATTCAAGACTTCCTGGCAACACCCGAGGTCAAAACACTGGCATCTGATTGATTACATTATTGTACGTTCCAGAGATCAAAAAGACATAAACATTACAAGAGCAATAACGAGTGCAGACCACTGCTGGACAGACCATAGCCTGATACGAGCCAAAATGAACTTGCACATTCCACCAAGAAGTAGCCGTCAAAAAAAGCAAATCAGAAGAAGATTCAATGTAGGACGCCTTAAGGAGGATCAAACCAGTACAAAATTCCAAGTTTCTCTGAATCAAAAGTTGGGTACTTTAGAATACCCGGAGAATATTGACGATCACTGGAGAATGTTGAAGACAGAAATAATATCTTCCTCTGACGAAACGGTCGGCTACACAAAAAAGAAAACATCAAGTTTGATGAGAACGACAAAGAAATTCAAGACCTTATTGAAAGGAAGAGAAAAGCCCATAATGCTTGGAAAAGCCACCCTAACTCTAACAAAAAGAGAAAGCAATATCAAGAAGCCAAGGCAGACGTACAAAGGCAAACACGTAGATTAAAAAACCAATGGTGGACAACAAAATCACACGAAATGCAACACCTAGCTAAGTCCAACAACACCAGAGCCTTCTTTCAAGCTACTGAGATGATATATGATCCCACTACACAAAAAAAATCTAGAGAACAAAATCGCCCTCTCTTCATGGCCTTCATAGACGTAGTTAAAGCATTTGATTCGGTCAACAGAGAAGCTCTTTGGAAAACACTGGCAAAATCTGGATGCCCACAAAAATATATTAAAATTCTTATACTACCACACGACAATATGAATGCAACAGTCCTGAGCAACAATGGACCAGAATAGTCATTCCAGATTACGACAGGTGTTAAACAAGGGTATGTTATTGCGCCCACCCTATTCTCTATATTTTTATGTGCCATGCTTCACCTTGTTGAGGAACATCTACCGCCGGGAGTGGAAATTCTATATAGATTCGACAGTGGCCTACTTAACCTAGGCAGAGTCCGAGCAAAAACTAAGGTCCCGACAACGTCGGTAATCGAACTGCAGTACGCCGATGATAACGTCATAATGGCCGATACAGAGGAAGGTCTACAGCTACAAGCATTAGCCTAGAGGTCAATCTTGCCAAAACGCAAATTCTTCACCAACCAGAAACAAGTACAAATCTCCAAGCTCCAAACATTTCCATAAATGGCCATCCTCTGCAGAACGTGGAACATTATCCATACCTTGGGAGCTACCTATCATCAAATGAAACTATTGACGCACAAACGCATCGCCTAAAATGTGCTAGCGCAGCGTTCGGACGGCTTTCGGAGAGAGTCTTCAACAATCACGACATCAATGCGTGCAAACTTCGTGTATACAACACAGTTATAATACCAACTCTAACATACGGATGCGAAACGTGGATCACCTACAGAAGGCATATCAAACGACTAGAAAAATATCACCAAAGTTGTTTAAGACGAATACTGAGAATCAAATGGCAAGACCGACGAACAAACACAAGTGTTTTAGAAGAAGCCAGAACAACTAGTATAGAAGCCCTTATCTTCAAGCACCAGCTTCGTTGGACTGATCCCATTGTCCGCATGTCTGAAACACGTCTCCCAAAGCAGATATTTTATGGACAACTGAAGGAGGGAAAGAGAAATCAAGGAGGTCAACAAAAAAGGTACAAAGACGTTCTCAAAGGCGATATAAACAACTTCGAGACCACGGCAAAAGATAGGGCTTCATGGCGCCGAACAGTCCATGAGGGAGCACAAACTTTTTGAAGAGCAACGACGTAGACTAGAGACGGAAAAGAGAGAACGTAGAGAGGAGCGACAAAATAAGAACCGGTGTTTTCGTGGGTTTTGGACATTTTCTTTGCAGTTTAACCTGAAAAGCATTCCGGGGTATTATTTTTGTTTACGTTTCGAAAAATAATTAAACGAAAAAGAAACTTCGAATTCCGCGTACGGAAAACTGTGTTTTCGAGTGTTTCATGTGCAGTGCGGTTATCATAATCCCCTTTAAACAAAATATTGGCCCTCTTAAACGCGTTTTTAGTAAATAAAAATGTCAGAAAAAGACAAAACAGCGCAATTGGTGCTCAGACGCAAAGTACCTCTTGCTAGACTAGAAAGAAATATGCGAATATGCCGTTAAAAATACAACTGATCAGTTTTATAAATAAAACCTTTTGGCTCGAGTTGATTTTGTTGAAACAATTTATGATGAATTTCATTAAGTTCATAATGAGATTATCTCCCTCATATATGAGGCCGAATTTGAGGCTCATGATAATGTCAGGGCTGCATGTGAATCATATCTGTGGCAGATTTGCGCCAGAAAATCGGATATTGGGTTAACTACCCTGGCATCACCCTTGGTAAGTCAAGTTCAACCCTCTAATGTAAACAGACCAAGTCTTAAATTAGATATTTCCATTCCTCAATTTGATGGCAACTTAAAAATGTGGCCTACATTTTTTGAGTTGTTCAGTAGTCTAGTTCATAATCAGGTAGAAATTCCTGACATAGAAAAATGTTGGTATTTAATGACTCGTTTGATAGGTGACCCCTTCAATCTCATAAAAAATGTCATTGTCTCTGAGGACAACTACCAAATTTGTTATGATATGGTAAAGGACCGCTATCAAAACAAACGAAGATTGGCTACATCATATTTTAATTCGTTCTATGAGGCCCCATGTCTAAAATCTAATCCTAGTGAAAAAGACTTGCGATATCTTATTGACATTTTTTGACATTTGACAAACCTTTAATATTCTGTACAAGAAACTTGATTTTAAAACTCGTCAAGAGTTTGAAAATGGTCATGTCAAGATTGACATGCCTTCCTATGATCATCTCAAAATTTTCTTAGCAAATAAATGTAGGGCTCTAGAAACAGTACAGAATACAGTACCTTCAGTACCTAAAAATTATAATCCAGATAAATCTAGGGGTTATTCTCCAGGTTATGGTGCTTCTGGCTACGGAAAAAAGGGTCCAGCAGGTGTCTATCACCATTCAATGGATGACACTCGGGAAAACTATCAAGAGGGTGAAAAACAAAAATGCCTGTTGTGTCCTTCAACATATGGGTTATTTAGATGTCAGATATTTTTGTCGAAGTCACCGCAAGAAAGACTAGGTTTTGTGCAACAGCATAAACTATGTGCAAACTGTCTGCGGTCATATTCTAATAAATCTGCTTGTCCTATTTCAATAAAATGCGAGATCTGCAATCAACCTTATCACTCAACAATTCATATCAACAGGTCATCTACAGCTACATCAGCTACACAGGTGGATGGCAACCAGTTTATGCCAAATCAACCATCTTTCCCAGTTTCTAATCAGCAGAATTTTATTACAGCTCCTCAGCTATATCAGACAGCTTCAGGCTACCCCATTACAGCTTCTCAGCTACATTCAGTATCTACAGCTAATCAGCTATATTCATCCTCACAAAGCCATACAGTTACATCTGACTACATGCAGCAGCGTCCAGCTTATAATCGGGTATCAGCTACTCAGCTACATCCTACAACAGCTACGTTTTCAGCTAATCAGCAATTTTCATCTAAAGCTATGCACACACCTGTAAATCAACATCCTGTGAATGATACTTTGCAATATGAAAATTCAGCTACTCAGCTATAAAGCAAAACCAGTATGCACTCAATTGAACCTAACTCAGTGAATACCTGTTCAACAACTAATTCTAAGTTGACATGCCTGTTACCCACAGCAGAAGTTGAAATCCAGGATAGTCGTGGAAAGTTTTATACTGTCAGAGCACTTCTTGATTCCGGAAGTATGGTGACATTAATTTCTGAACCAGGTGTAAATCGTTTGGGTTTAAAACGACATCATTGTTCCATTCCTATACAGGGAGTCAATGGACTAACCTCATTCGCTAAAGGCACTAGTCAATGTCTTATTAGGCCGAAAAATAAACCAGAGCCAACTTTTACATTTGAAGCTATTGGTTTACCTTCTGTGAGTTCATGTCAAACAAGAACCTCGGTGGATATTTCAACTTTATCTTACATCAAAGGTCTATCTATGGCTGACAGCAGGCTATCCACACCAGGACCAATTGACTTGTTGCTAAGCGCAGATTTGGTAGCTTACATGCTAGGTCCAGGACGCATCTTTGGTCACCATGATCAACCTGTGGCGCTAGAAACAGTCTTTGGCTGGATTCTTCAAGGCAAAGTCTCCACATCTACTTCAACTGATCCACTTCTTAGCTATCATGTCTCACTTGAACCTCAAGTAGATGCGATTTTGCAAAAATTCTGGGAAATCGAACAGCCTCCCAAGTGTGGCAATATTTTGTCTCCGGAAGAGGTCAAATGTGAAGATATTTATAAGAAAACTGTTTATCGGGAATCTTCAGGAAGATTTGTTGTATCTCTTCCATTCAAGCATCCCCAGCCAACCTTTTGTGACACCTACACACAAGCCCTTCGGCGTTTTACTTATTTAGAGTGCCGACTTTACAAAAATCCATCTCTTCGTCATGCCTATTCCAACTTTATCCAAGAATATCTGGACCAAAACTTCATTTCTGAAGTTCCATGCTTGGATTATTCTTCAGAATCTGCATACTATTTGCCACACCACTGTGTGCAAAAATCTGATAGCACCCCTAGCTCTGTTAAGGTTCGCGTAGTCTTCGATACAAGTGCAAAAGGGTCCAAGGGCATCAGCCTTAAACAAACCCTGTTTCCAGGGCCGAAACTACATCAAGATCTCTCGACAATACTACTAAAATTTAGAACATATCCAATCTGTTTTATTGCTGACATTCATCTTATGTATAACCAAATAATTATAACTCCTGAACACAGGAACTATCAAAAGTTTCTCTGGCGCTTCTCTAGTTCGAAAAAGGTAAAAGAATACACTCTAAACAGAGTTACCTTTGGTGTTTCTTCTGCGCCCTACTTGGCCTTACGAACCGTTAAAGAATTAGCTAACAATGAAAACCAAAATCATCTTTTGGCAGCGCAAGTGCTCCAAGAGTCAATTTATGTTGATGATTGTTTAAGCGGATCAGATTCTGTCGCCTCAGCGCTTCATTTACAAGCAGATCTTATTGCCTTACTCAAAAAGGGAGGATTTGAACTCCGAAAATGGGCGAGCAATCACCCCGCTCTTCTTTCTTCTGTTTCAAGCTCTCATACACAAATCAGGTTTGATGCTGAGGGTCCCAACTACATAAAAATACTTGGTCTTTAGTGGAGTCCCACACATGACTGCTTTACTTATTCTTGCACTCCAATGTGTAGCACGGTTGGAACTTTCTTCTGCTTACCTTCTGAGCAATCTCTTGCAGTTTGTCAAGGATTCTTATTGTTACATTCTAACATTTGACGCGGTCTACGATTGGTCAGACTCGCAAGTCTAGCTTGGCTTACAGTTCCGCCCCACCGCTGGAAGACGTTTGTGGCCAATAGAGTTGCTCATATACAAGAAATCGTCCCAATCCAATCATGGAAATATGTACCAACAGCTTTAAATGCAGCTGATTGTGCCTCCAGGGGAATATCTCCTTTGTGGTGGCATGGTCCCGATTTTCTAGTCCAGGACTACGAAAGTTGGCCAGACCAACCTGCTATCATCTTAGACAAACTTCCAGAAGCTGCGGCCGAGGAAAAGCCATCCTGCTTTCATGTTACTCTCAAAGCTTCAAATTTTGTTCTAAAATTTCTCACAAGATATTCATCACTGCGAAAAATTCAACGCTTTATAGCATATTACTCGAGGTTCATAGATTTCCATTTCAAAGGTAAAACATTTGATTCCCGTGTTCCTTCACCTTCTAAAATGCATTATGCACTTATGATCATTATCAAAACTGTTCAGAAAGGGAGCTTTTCAGAAATACTCGCTATCTGTCAACAGAATGACAGTCTTCCTAAACTTTTTAGGAAACCAGCCCCCTTCATCGATGAGCTAGGATTCCTTAGGGTAGGTGGTAGGCTAAAAAGGGCTACCACTCTTTGCTTCGATGCTAAGCACCCTATCTTATTACCTCAACGGCACAGATTGACTGAACTCATCATTGAGCAGTATCATCTAGATCACTTTCATCTTTGTTTGCGTTTCTACCAAAGGCGGTTTACTTAGAACTCGCCTCCGACCTCTCAGCTGCAGCTTTCCTCGCAAGCTTTCGCCGCTTTATTGCACGTAGAGGTAGGGTTTCGCATCTGATCAAGGAACAAACTATAAGGGAGCTTCCAGCGAACTTGTAGCCCTTGCCGAAGCTGCGGCATCTAAACTGTCCATATCATGGCATTTTAAACCTCCGGGTGCTCCGCACTTCAATGGATTAAGCGAGGCTGGAGTTAAAGCAGTTAAAACCCACCTACACAGAGTCATTGGCGACCAACTCTTAACTTATGAAGAGTTCTATACGGTTCTTACAGGTATAAAGAGCTTATTGAACTCTAGGCCTCTATGTAGCCTCAGCGAGGATCCGAACGACTTAACTTCTTTGACCTCTGGTCATTTTTTGACAACTGAGCCTCTCACCTCGTTACCTGAACCCGACCTTACTGAGATTCCTCAAAATCGGCTCAGTCGTTGGCAACTTTTGCAACGAATGCAATCGGATTTCTGGAAACGTTGGAGCCAGGAATATCTGCACACCATTCAACTGCGTTGCAAATGGAGCAAATCAACACCTAATATTAAAGAAAACACCCTCGTCGTAATCAAGAACGAACAAACACCACCCCGAGAGTGGGTTCTCGGTCGTGTAGTCCGACTTCACCCAGGTGAGGATGGAATAGTCCGCGTTGTAACGGTAAAAACTCAATCTAGCACGTTTCAACGCCCCATAGTAAAGATATGCCTTTTATATCGCGCACCTCTTGCTTTTATTTTAAAAAATATTTTTATTTTTTTTTTCCTTATTTTGTTAAATTATATCCGGGAATTTAGCGGTCTAAACGGTTAAAACTTTTTATGTGATAAAAAAACTATTATGTTTTTGGCGGGTGGAATGTCGGAAACGCGCTTTTCGCATAATATTTTTAGTCAAAACCTTAATTATTATATTTTTTCGGCTGCTTTTCAAAGTGCTCATTTTCTTTTTTAATCATATAAAAAAACGCGAGTAAACTACGACGCACAGGTCTGTTTTTTTGGCACACTGCGCCGAATCAAGCGGTTGAGAGAAAAGTGAACTTGCTTCGGCATCCACGTTCTTTTCGAAACGGTCACCAAATTTTCGGAGCAAAATTATAAAGTTATAAAGCAGTCTCTCGGCTATAAATTTAGTTTTAAGTGCATTTGGAAACCTGAGGAATTGAGACCACAAGAACATCTAGTGGTTGGCCAACCAGAAGACCTGCAATCAAGCAATCTTGGTAAGTGCCTAACTCTCCTGTGCGTCCGACATGTTTTTCTTTTTATCTTACATAGTGGGGAGATCCCGCTGCGAAATTCTTACGGTCCTTTGAAGTCAATAACAACGTCTAGCGTCAACAAATGTCTTGAAATAAAGGGATTTTGAACGGAAAAAATTAATATAAAACACTTAATTTTTTACATAAAAAACATTATTGTTATTTAAGCCACAGAGAAGTGTAGTTTTACCAAGTTTTGTGAAAATTCAAAAAATATAATAAACACGATTTTTTGCATTATTCTTGAAAATTTTGAGGTTAAATTAAGAAGTCAATTTGACAAAAGTAGTAGGTTTTTACTCAACTTTACTAACCTTCGTATTAGTGCTTTTATTTTTTGACGTTAAGTTTGGCCAGAAATTGCTGCAATAATACTATTTTTCTCTCTTTTTCCTCTCCCCAAATCCACCCCGCACCACCACGGCTCGCGAATTTTTTTAAAACATTTATTATAAGCCTCTTTACCATCTCCAGTTCAAATGAGTTATTCTGGTTGGCCTAAAAGTAAAAAAATATATGGCGATTATTGGTGGTGTCGTTGTGGGGGTAATTTAATGAGGCGTCCTTGAGAAGTTAAGTAGTGCACCTTTACTGTTATAAAAATTAACAAACAAAATTAATCCATAATCCTCCAATATCCCTTAATAGGAACAACTTTTTGCAACGGTCTGCTAATTCTAATATGAACATGGAATTAATAGGATATGCAGGTATGCTAACAACAATAACGTGCAATATGTTCGATCCCCATGTTCATGTAATTAATATCAATGTCAGTATCTATTGTGATGTGTATATTATTAATGGACCATAGCAATGTGACTAATTGCACTGATATTTTAATAGAATTAATAATATAAGAAAAAATGGGGGTCTTTATAAAAAACCCGAAACCGAATTTGGCCGGAACATAATTTGTCAGAATTTAAAAGAAAAGAAAATAATTGGCCAGAAAAAAATTGCCTCGAAAATGAAATGACGGGAAAATCAGATTGCTAGAAAATATATGCATAGAAATAATTTTAAACGAAACATATTTTTATAGAAACACAAATTGTTAGAAAATATTTTTAACAAAAATAATTTGATAGAAACGTAATAATGCCGAACCACAAAATGCAAGAACCCCAATCTGGCCGAAAATGATTTCAATCGATAGCCAAGAATTCAGTTGCTACGTTGCCAGGCTTACGGCAGGGAAGAGTCGAAGTAAATTGTGATATTGTATTAATTTACCTCCTTTACATTCTTCAACCAACCTCTAACCCCAAATTTCTTCATAATATTGTATTGTCATCGGAACTGCCTTACAAAAATGAATCGCAAGATTTGATAGACAAAAAAATCCCCGTGTTATCTTTCAAATAGAGAAACTTGTCAACGAGGCGATCCAGGGCCTATGGCGCTCTAGAGTTTTAAATTTGACGCATGCCCAATAACGATTCGGCTGGATTGTGGTTCTGCTCATTTAAGAATCGGGCATATTAATTTCTATCAATTTGTGGGTCGGCTGTTTTTTGTTTCTAGACAATTATTTTCGATACTTTTGGAATTCTGATATTTTAATGTTCAAGAAAATTATAATCGGTTAAATTATACTCGTGACTCGATCCTCGAGTCAATTAAAATTCCATAAAATTATATTCGTATCCATTATTTTCTGAGGGTTTTACTTTCGTTTATATTTCGTTTCGGACGTTTTATTTTCTGTTCAATTATGTTTCGGTGTTTGTAAATTCGGCTTTTGTGTAGGTTCCCAAAAAATGGTGGTATTTAATGTCAATATTTATATTTTAATAAGATATCACCAAGGGCCGTTTTCCATTACTAAAAACAATAGCTCCAAATTATTATTGTTACCAAAACCTAAGTAATTTCCCCACCTTTTAAAAAAATATATTTTAAAAAAGATCAAAAAACAAAATGGCAACAGTGTAAGATCCTCGAAAAGGTCATTGATTAAGAAGAGACGCAATTACAAAGCCACTATTTGTTTCCTGCTTTTCGGGAATAGTAGTTTATTTTATTAGGAGGCAGAGTAGGCAGCACATAAACGCTCGCTTTCAGCTCGGCTGGCTAGATGGCGAGCAAGACAAAGTTTTTTGCCTCCGAATAGAATACGTTATTTTTTTTCAAAGAAAGCGCATTTTTAGAAAGTTAATGGCCAAATATAGGTAATGTTAAAACGCACGTGTGCATTCTACATACTATTATGAATTTCTTTCGAAAACTATAAATTTTGTAAAATTGGGAAGTTTTAAAAATTTTTTGAATTATCTTACTCTCACGATTTTTTCGGGATTTGCACGCCTCCTGCAAATCGCGTAAAAAAATTACATCTTCATAAACCGGCTTTAATTGATGAATAATTTTTTTTGCAACGTAAAAATAGTTGTGTGTCTGGCTAAAAGTTAAATATTGTTTTACATTTCGTTAAATAATTAATTGTGGATTAAAACAACCAAACAAAATTTAATTATTTAATATTAATTTATTTGCTTGATTCTAGTTTGTTTCCGAATAACAAAATAAGCAAAAAATTATTTACATTTAAACGGGTTCAATCGAGGGTTTACTTGATTTAAATTATTTAATAACATATTGGAAAAACAAACACATATCTGGCAGCTGATTTTATATACTTTAGTTTTAAATGATTTTATATTTGCAAATTCAGATATTTGGATTATTATTATTTTTAAGTAACTTTAAAATCCCATTTATACAGTATTTTCCGCCCGAAAGAAGAACGCAGTTTTTAAATAAAAATTGGCCCTCGGTGCTTTTTTGGAATTTGTGAGGCAAAGTTATAGGGGTGGACCCAGTGAACATTTTTTATCATGGACAACACCACCGATATTTGACAGGTGACCAGAAAATCGCTGTCAAAGATTGGAGTGAAATGCCCAAGAACAGGCATATTATGCCCGATTACAATGAACATAGCATCAATTCCAACTAACTTGACAACGCTGAATTTAAAATTGTCAACCATTTTGATAGCCGTCATTAATATCTTCCATTTAAAGTATTTTCACCGGAGAATACCCACTTTTACTTCTTAAATGATTCCGTGTTTGAAAGTGTCAAAACAATTGACAGTTGTCAGGGCATGTCTCCCCAAGAAATTGGTAACAAAATGACAAGTTTATATTAGATTGCGGTGGAAATGCTCTATCTTCACTTGATAGACGTCAATAAAGCGTCATCGTCCCCGATTTGGTATAATTTGATACCTCAAACGGTCTTATAGTGTAAAATACCAGGTGCTTCCTCTCAACCACCAGTTGATATTTCATGACATTTTTCCCGTGTAGCTTAATTTTTGAAGGACACTTGATTTAAAAAAAAACTCATACATGCATTTTTTCCTATGCCACAAAATTTAGCTTTCCATTAGTGTATACTATTATAAGGCACCACCAGCTTAGTATGCCTGACAGCTTAAAATTCAGTGTGACATCCCTAAAAATATCACAGATATCAACATTTACAAAAGTTCAAATTATCGGCATTTTGGAGTTGATAAAATGACGATAATGCGATGGAAAAAGCACTGAATTGAAAATAATTCTACGGATAGGAAGGATGGATCAGGACGACCAAAAGTAAGTTCTGAAGTGCAAGATGCAACAGTAAATAGAAGAGTAACGAAATCAGAAGTCTCTTGTCGAGTTGCTGCAAAGAAGCCTTTTCTAACAGAAGAACAAAAATATCATCTTCAAGCAGCAGGAGAATTTTAGTTTATCGTCCAACAAATTCTAAAATTGAACCAGAATATACAAACCAAATTAAAAAAGCTGGACATTTTTTTGTAAACATGTGGGGCTGGTTTAGTGCTAGAAGTTTGGGTTTTTTTGGAGAATCGAAGGAAAATTCAATAGTGAACGATATATTCAAATCCTTAAAAACGTTATGCTGCCATCTGTACAGGGTGGTCCAAATTCGAGGGGCCTCTATAGCTTTGGGCTTTTGCAGCATAGTTAGCTCAAAACTAATATACATGTTACGGGCTCGATTCTCCAGAGAAGTCGAAAACTTTGCGATATGTCAAAGCGTTTCTGAGCTACAAGGTGATTCTCAAAAATGTGCGTTTCTAAAAACCCTCTACAAGTTTTTTATTTGTAAAGATAGAGATTTTCATTAAAAACATTTTTTGAAAATTTTTTAAGGACAAATCACCCTGTACAGACTTTAAATGAAAATAATGACATTCGTTTATCAGCAGGACAACTGTCCAGTACACATGGCTAATGTTGTTCGCCAATGGTTTCAGAATAATAATATAGAAACACTTCCTTGGCCAGGCAACAGCCCTGACCTTAACCCAATGGAAAATATATGGGGTCGAATCGTTAAAATAATATACCAAAGGAATTGGAGACCACGAAATGCTGAAGAGTTAAGCAATGCTATTTAACTTTTTCAATGCCCAGACGTTTGCAGCTTGTAATAGAGAAAAATGGCGATCCTATCAAATACTAAATTATTTATTTTAATTCTTTTTTAAGTTAAAATAATTAGTATTAAGTTTACCATCGTTTTTGTCCTAATGTAAGTTTCCTATTCGTCGAATTGTTTTTAATCCAGCGCTGTTTCCATCGTATTATTGTTATTTTATTAACTCCAAAATGGGTTACCCTCTTTATAGAACAGCCTTCGTCCGTTACTCGAGTGATGATTTCGATTTCGTTTAGTTTAAATTTTATCAGGAGTATTGATTATAATAGAGGGTTTTTAAACCTTTTTTTGCCATTTTTTATTATTATCGTAAGACAGTTGATCACAATATAACAGATATGGCCAGGATCGCAATTGTTGATCCAATACATAAACGTAAATAGTGCCAACTCTACATAATGGAAGGGGCTGTTTATGAAATCTCAAATAAATGAAGCTCAGACATTGTTTGGGGCACATACGTGGTGGACGCGCGTATTGGTTATTTTTAGGTGAACTTTAGGCATATAATAGCCGTAAGCCGCAATATTAGGAAGTAAATAATTAATTTGTTATTTGAAATCTAAAAACTGTATATTTTTAGCAGCCTTAGTTGTTATAAAATTACATCAAAACCCTCACCAAGCCTAAATTTATAAAACCGCAGTTTTGAATCAAAACTTACGAGTTTTCACATATATCAACCCTCTCAACCACCCCCAAATTATGTTTTTCTCAAAATTAGAAAATATGAAGTTTATAATTACAAGCTTTTATTTTACTTCAACTCTATGTATGTATGTTTGTATGTTCAGGTCAAATCTTGCAACTCAATTTTGACTAACTTTGACTAAATTCTATGCTAGATATATTATAGTTTCGGTGACAATACATATACAATAATATGGAATTAAATTATTAATAATAAAAATAATAATAATATGGAATTATTAGGCAAACCCTGGAAGAAAGAAAATTTTGTTCGATTTCAACCAAAATTAATATACGGTGGTTTTTGGAGATAAGGAATATGAATTTTTGATCATATTTTAAAAATTTAATATGGCGGATTCAAGATGGAAGATTTTTTTCTAACCAATTTTAACTGACTTATAAACATCCGATTTTCTTAAAATTTGGTATGCATTTATAGTTCAGGTAACAATACAATAATATGGTATTATAAGTTACCTATCACCCCCGCTCTTCCCCCTATGAGGGAAGTGGAGGGGGGAAAACAACTAAGTTTGTCTGATGTCAACCAAAATTGGTATACGGAGGTTTTTCGGAAAAAGAAAAACAAATTTTTTATCAGATTTTGAAAATTCAATATAGCAGATTCAAGACGGAAGATTTTTGGTCATCTTTTATTATTATATTTATTTATTTATTATTTAAACTGAGTTATAAGTATCTGATTGTCTTCAAATTTGGTTTTTATAGTTCCGGTGACAATACAATAATATCGTATTATCAGTACTCACCTCCATCTAACGAGGGAAGTGGAAGGGAAAATGATTTAGTTTGTTTGATTTGAAACAAAATTGGCATACATCAGTTTTTAAGGGTAAATTTAAATAAAAAATGCGCTTCTTCCAATTACTCAATCTAAAAAACTGTTGATAAAATTTGTATCAAATTTTGTAAGGTGAAAGTTTGAAGCATTATCCCGGAACCATTTAACGAATTTTACATAATTTTAAGTTTTCTACATAATTCTACGTATCCTAAAAATATTTAATTTACGGTAAAAATTTAAGTAAACGAGTTATGTTCTCACAATAACACCTGTGCCTTATATTTTTCTTAGATTTTCATTTTGCTAGCTTTGCATTAATTAGTTTATAAGTATATGTGAAACATCATAATTAGTTGTATTCTAGCTTTGCTACCGCTTATACGAAATAAAAGTTTTTTTTAAAAATAAAATTTCCGAGATCATTCGAAAACTGGCGCAGTCGGTAGGATAATCGACCGCCAGCGGACAACTATTGCGCATCGTGCGGAAAAGTAACCGTTTTCGTGTTAACGATTAGTGGTGGAACGAGCCTACAAAAAGAACTAAAATTTCGGGAAAGTGGTGTTGTAAAAGTGGTGAAACAACCAAGACCAGGGAATACAGTGTCCTATTGGTGCGAGGTGTATGAAACAAGCATCGTCCAGACAATCCTCATAGTTAGATACCAGGGAAGAGACATCATCGCTCGTCCTATTGGAATGAAGAAAATATTACTACTGTAAGTGCATCCTTGATTATTAATCCTTAAAAAACAAAAAAATTTTATATTGATACGTTGTTTAGATATTTAAAGCATTTTGAACTATATAATATTAAGAAATGGCACAACCTAATTACGCGTTAATTAGGTATCAAGCGGATAATATCCCCTGTTTTGACGGCAATCCAAAACAAATAAATCGATTCATATCGGCATGTGAAAATTTTCTTTCAAATCACAAAGATAGAACTAATACGAACGCTCCTATCAATAGCTGCCTTTTTGATAAAATTTTAAGTAAACTTACTGGTAGGGCTGCAGATTTAATAGCGTCCCGCGTTGAATTAACAAGTTGGGAACTCGTAAAACAATCAATAATTTCCACCTTTGCCGATCAAAGATCGATTGATTGCGTAGTACAAGATATAATATCTTTAAAACCGGGAAAAAATGAAACACCGCAACAGTTTGGTCTAAAACTTCAAGATATCAGAAGCCTTTTATTCTCTAAAATAAATGTAACCAATGACGCTAGGGATATAAAATTATTAAAAATCAATGAATACGATAAATTGGTATTGAAAACCTTTATTCACGGTTTAAACTATCAAATGCAATTAATAGTACGTTTAAAAAATCCTCAAACACTTGAAGAAGCTATGAGTTTCGCACAAGAAGAGGAAAACTTTATGTATTATAAAACCCATAACATGTTTGAATCAAGAAACCAACAAAGACAAATTTTAGCACCCCCACTATCCCAAAATGTACCACAAAGACCTAATTTTACACCCTCTTGGCCACCTCACTACAATCATAATTTCTCTAGGCAAAATCAATATCCTAACATGTTCAACAACTCACGTTTTGCAACACCAAATAATCAATTTTCAGGCTTTGGAAGGTGGAGACAAAACCCGCCTACCTTTCAAAATGAATCAAACGCATTTTCACCCCGATATCCAATAAATCGTCCAATGTTCAATAATAACTTACGCCCTCAATTTAACAATTATAACCCTAATTTTAGTCAAAATAATAGTTTTAATCAAAATAACAAACGACTAGCGACTTCGTCAGTCGTTCGATCAACAAATAGACCAGAACCGATGGATACTTCATCTGGCAACACTGTTTTAAATAAAAACCCACAAAATCAACCCCGTCGCGATTTTATAGTTGAAGAACTCTTTAACCAAACGGTAGAACCGATCTCTAACATGACAAATTATTCCCAAAATCACACATATCAAAATTACGAGTATCCAGTTAATTTTGAAAATATTGATTATAGCAATAACCAATCAATCAATCAATATCAAAATGATCAAATTAATCAGACTAATCAGGACTTTCAAAATTATTGCACTATTCAAGAGCAAAGTAATTTCGATATTTATTATTACGACCCCAGCTTGGAAATAAATAATGATTCAACCCTTTTTGAGCCGACCCAGAGTTATGAGGAACCTTTAAACAAAAATTTTCAGGAACCTCAGGATTCCAACAAAATAACATAATATTATTAAACAGTCACACAAACTCCGAACTGCCAGTCATTTTTCTACCTGAAATAAATGCAAAATTTTTAATAGACACTGGTAGCGGTCGCAGTTTTATAAAACCAAAATTAGCATACCAAATTTGTCCTAACTCGATAATTACTGAACCGTTTTTCGTCCGAACAGCCCACGCGACATCAAATCATAATGAGGTGACGAATATACCAATATTTCCATCTTTTAATTGTCACGGACATCATAAATTTTATCTTTTTGATTTCTCTCCCAAATTCGATGGCTTATTGGGAATAGATTTTTTAACACAGATAGGCGCTAGTATTAATTTAAAGGACTTTTGTTTAGAATCAAAAAATTCAGTTTTGCCTTTGTACTATCAGGCAAATAATAAGTCAAAATCAAACTTTAAAATATTCCCCTGCGAAATTATAATTCAACCAAGAACGTCTCAACAAGTAAAAATACCTGTCAACGAATCCAATGGTATTGGTATTATTAATTACATTGATTTTGGTAGTGCCGAAATGCCTCGAGCATTAGTAAAAATCATTGATTCTTACGCATTTACCATAATTACTAACTCACGCGAAAATCCTATAAAAATCAAATTACTACAACCCATAGATGTTGAAATTTTGGAAGAAACTGAATTTCACTTTATTGAAAAAATGGAAGTAGATAACGAATATGATCAAAATATCGATAATTTACAAAAACAAAATTTGAAAAATCTGCGCCTTGAACACTGTAACACGGAAAAGTATAAAGCTATTCGAAATTTATGTTACGAGTACCGAGACATCTTTTACTGCGAAAATACACCACTGACATTCACTAATCAAATAAAACATAAAATAAATTTAACAGATGAAACACCTATTTTTACCAAAACCTATCGATACCCACACGTACATAAAGCTGAAGTTCACTCTCAAATTTCGGCAATGTTAAACAATCAAATTATACAAGAATCAACATCACCCTGGAGTAGTCCTATATGGATAGTCCCAAAAAAGATGGACGCATCTGGTAAACGCAAATGGCGCATCGTGATTGATTATCGACGCCTTAACGATAAAAGTATTGACGAAAAATTCCCGTTACCCAATATTTCAGACATCTTAGATAAATTGGGCAAATCCCAATACTTCACTACGCTCGATTTGGCCAGTGGGTACCATCAAATTCAAATGGATCCAAAAGATATACAAAAAACAGCATTTTCAACGGATACGGGTCACTATGAATTCCGGCGCATGTCATTTGGGCTTAAAAATGCACCTTCGACCTTTCAGCGCGTTATGAATAACGTATTACGTGGTTTTCAAAATGAAATCTGTCTGGTGTACCTTGATGATATAATGGTATTTTCCACCTCTCTTCAAGAACACATTGACGTTTAAAAGCTGTATTTGAAAGGCTTCGGCAGGCCAACTTTAAAATCCAACTCGACAAAAGCGAATTCCTACATAAAGAAGTAGCATATTTAGGCCATACAATTACTAACGAGGGAGTAAAACCGAACCCTGATAAAATTATAGCTGTAAAAAACTATCCTTTACCGAAAACACAAAAAGAAATTAAAGGATTTTTAGGATTAGCGGGCTATTATAGGCGATTTATCAAAGATTTTGCAAAAATTACTAAACCTCTGACAATATGTCTTAAGAAAAATGCCAAAGTCGAACACACGCCAGCCTTTCTAAATTCATTTAATCACTTAAAAAATCTACTAATAAATGCACCTATCCTAAAATACCCAGATTTCGAAAAGCCATTCGTACTTACGACGGACGCATCAAACATTGCTCTTGGCGCCGTGTTATCACAAGGTAATCCCCCAAATGACCAACCTATCGCCTACGCATCGCGAACGCTAAATGAAACGGAACAAAGATATAGCACGATTGAAAAGGAATTGTTAGGGATCGTTTGGGCTTGCAAATATTTTAGGCCATATCTTTACGGTCACAAATTTAAAATCTATACAGACCATCGCCCTTTAGTTTGGCTGTGTAACCTTAAAGAACCCAACAGTAAATTGGTACGTTGGAGGTTAAAATTAGAAGAATATGATTTCGAAATTATACATAAAAAAGGCAAACAAAATACCAATGCCGACGCGCTGTCACGCATTCAGTTAAACGCATTAGAATCGGACTCTGTTATCAATTCTCCAGGAGACATTGATTCTGATATTTCTAAATTTTTAAGCGAAGACTTTGATCCAAACGCACTTTCTTCGGAACTAGTTTCTGATTACCTGCAAACCATAAATAACGGAAAACCGAAAATAAACATAACTTCAAATTTGCAAATTAAACCACCAGATCAAGCGCCTCAACCGACCTTACAAGATCCAAATCTACAAAACATAAATCAAAATCAAAACTGTAATACTGTCCACACTACGAACGCCGATCAGAATTATGTTGTAATGACATTGCTTGATGAAATAATCAATAATAAAACCAATCAAATTATTGTTAATCAATCACCATACGAAACGTACGTTAAAATCGATAAAGAAGATTTCGACGGCAATAAAATTATAAAAGCCACCTTACCAGCAAGTGTCTCGCATATTGTAATATTTTTAAAGGAATATTTGTCAAAATCAGCAATGCATATATATTTTCAGTCCAAAAATCTTAGAGTTTATTTTCAACAGGCCATGTCTAAACACTTCCAAAATTGCAAATTAATAAAGTGCACTAAATTAATAAATAACGTTAAAGAAGAGGAAAGGACAATGTTAATAAAATATAAACACGAAGGCAAAACTAACCATCGTGGCATCGAAGAAACTCTCAAATTTTAGAGAACCAATTACTATTGGAAATCTTTAAAAAACGATGTGACAAATTATATAAATAATTGCGAAGTATGCCAAAGATCCAAATACCATCGAAAACCCCCTGATCAACCTTTAGTTCTTACCGAAACTCCGAGTAAACCTTTTGAAATAGTTCATATTGACACATTTATTATGGGAAATCAAAAATTTTTAACATTAATAGATAAATTCTCAAAGTTTGCGCAAGCATTACCTTACCACGGAAATGCCATCTCATGTTGCGATCAATTAATAAAAATGTTTTCTTTTATGGGAGTTCCGAAATTAATTGTTTCAGATAACGGATCAGAATTTCGAAACGAGGTGGTTGATGGATTATTAAAAGCTCATAAAATAAAAATACATTTTACTACACCTCATCACCATGAATCAAATTCTCCTGTCGAACGCCTACATTCTACGCTGATCGAACATATTCGACTCTTACGCGACGCAGACCCCAACGCGGAAGTTACTAATTTAATGCCATACGCACTTATTGCCTATAACAGCACCATACACTCCAGTACAAATTTTACACCTTTTGAACTTGTCCACGGACACACAGATGCGAGGGATCTAATGAATTTAGTTGCTTCACATGTTTACACCGAATACATCCATAATCATAAAACGAAAACTGAAGCCCTTTATAATCAAATTTCGGATAAAACCAAAGAAACAAAACAAAAAATAATTGATAAAATAAACCACTCGAAAACTAAACAAAAATTAGTTATCGGATCGCAAGTATACAAGAAAACTGAAAAGAGATCGGGTAAAAAGAAAAATAAATTTTTAGGGCCTTTTACGGTGACACAAATTTTAGAAAACAATAAAATCGAAATCGAAAACCCCAAAAATAAACGCAAAGAAGTTATCCACATTAATGAAACTAAAATAGTACCCATTGTTACAGATGGGCCTGGACAATCTACGAAACCAGCGCCAGCGTCAAGTTCAACGACTTGAATAACCACCCTGGAATTTTGCCTTTCAAGCTAGGAACAGCCAAAATTGTTACGAATCAATGGTCCTTTATTCAAACAATTGATCTACAACCAATAATAACAGAGTTTAATTCTCTTCAAAATCACACCAATATATTATCTTCCCACTTAAAAAATGATAGCGAGTATTTTCGGGAATATTTTAATTCTTTACTACCTCTACATGCTATAGAAAGACGCATTACGACATTATTAATCCAAATATTTCCTTACGAAGACAAAAGCGTGGCTTATTTAACCCATTGGGTACATTTATTAAGAGCATCACTGGAAATCTAGACCAAACGGATGCCGAAAACTTCAATGAAAAAATAAAAATTTTGCAATCTAACCAAAACACCTTAAAAATTGACTCAATCAATCGAATTACTCTCTTGAACGGAACTATTAATAAGTTTAGAACCATGATGTCCAATGTAAGTCATAACCAAATAATCTTAAAATCGCGTATTTTACAGACTGAGAGCGCTATTAAACGATCAGACATTCATAACATGCAGTTCCACGAGTACATCCAAATGTTTATTATTATTAATCAAATAACATTACTATATCAATCGATTTATAATATATTGGATAAAATTGAAATAGCCTTAACGTTCTCGAAAATTAACATTCTTCATAACTCTATTATTGACCCAAATGAATTACTTGCAAAAATTCAAGAAATAAGTAAACATCTTCATAATGAAGACTCGCTGCCTATACAGGGTGTCTCAAAAAATATAATTATTTTAGAAAAATTCATTGAAATCAAAAGTTTTATAAGAGATTATCAAATAATATTAATTTTTCAATTGCCTTTGATTGAAAAAGAAACGTATCAATATTATAATTTGTTCCCATTACCAATTTCCAATAATCAATCTTTTCTCGTCAACCTACCCCACAAACCCTACCTAGCACTTGGCGAATCCAGATATGTATACCAAGACGAAAAATGTGAAGAAGTCCAAACAAACGAATTCATCTGCAAGAACACCCACACTCGCACCATTGAGGAACATCCACCATGTGCTGTACAGCTTCTAAGGTTTCAATTAAATAACACCACTTGTCACCCGTTCGTTATCCACCTACACAACAATCAGTTTACCAGAGTTTCAGATGGTAAATGGATAATAACCACACCAGTCAATACAATTGCCAAAATCAATTGTGGCAATTCCGAGTCCAACAAACTACTCTTTGGTTCCTATCTAATGGAGGTACCACCAGAATGTAAAGTTCGAATAAAGTCAATGGTATTCGAATCATATGGCTCTACACCGCTGACCTATACAGAAGTCAATTTGCCTATACTCAATTGGACCCACATCAAAGGACAATCATCGATTTTCAATCCACCCACGATTGATTTAAATCTAATCAATCTACATGCCACCGATGACATCCAGACCCAATTGACAGCCCAAAAGAAAGATCTTTAAGACATGACATCTCCAGTATATGTGACAAAAGCCAGTTTTTGGACTATTTTTCTATATATGATATTAGTTATTAGTATTTGCTATATGTTAATCAATAGATTTTTAATTAGAATTAGAAAAACAGAAGTAACCGAAGATTCTAATAAAATTTTTTGAAATCAAGTCCTTCAGACTGTGCTTTCAACTAGCGCGGGAGGAGTTATGTTCTCACAAGAACACCTGTGCCTTATATTTTTCTTAGATTTTCATTTTGCTAGCTTTGCATTAATTAGTTTATAAGTATATGTGAAACATCATAATTAGTTTGGTTGTATTCTAGCTTTGCTACAGCTTATACGAAATAAAAGTTTTTTTTTAAAAAATAAAATTTCCGAGATCATTCGAAAACTAACGAACTGTTTTTATTCAAATTCACTCTTGCATGCATAGATAAATTAATTAGATAAAAAAATAAACATACTAAACCTCATTTAAGTGTAATATAACACTTGTAGGTGACTAGGCACCAGTAGCTTTGTGTTGTCACTGGTCGCAAAAGTGGTGAAAATCGATTACATACAATTGGGAAAAATGTCACAATTTGTAGAGTTTGTCACAATCAGGATACACAAAATTAATTATTTCATAATATATGCATTAATTAAAAAGATCTTATATTATATTGTACTAGACTAGGTACTATCTGCTAAACAGGTGTTTGGTTTACTAGACTTGCTATTACACTTCTCCCTGTTTTTATTAGATAGTCTTTCACAGCACTTTTAAACTTTTTAATATTAATTAAAGCCTGGACAGAAGTTGGTAACAAATTAAATGCTCTTGGTAATAACTAATTTGAACATCTTTTATCAATATTTAAAGTTGCCCTTTCTGTATAAAAAACTTAATTTCTAGTACAATAATTATGTTCTGACTTCTTTAAATATTGCCTTTTTAGAAGGCTTTTGTAACCAATTTTTGGAAAAAGAGCTGTCTAATATCCACTATTTGTCTTTCCACAAAAAGTAAATTGCTTGGGTATTGGTAGGGTTTTTTAAAAATCATTTTAATGATCCATTTTATATATTATTGCTAAATTAAATAACAGATTATCATTGCTATACAACATGGAAATGCAGCTTCAGTTCTGGGGACCGTTGCTGAGAATTTTGATTTGGATACGTAGTGGAGTTGCTTTTTTATGAAGTCGAAAAAGGAGTGATTTAGTTCCAAAATTCCTATTTTGCTATATTTGTAGGTTTGGTTATGGCTGGTATGGATTATATACGATGAAAAGGTTCGAGTTTTTACGTGTAGAGAGTCACAATTCAAATGCGACGAAAATTTTTAGGTGAAATATGAAACAAATTTATTGCAAAAAACAAGCGCGCCCTCAAAACTCCGCCGTTTTCTTGTAGCTGATCGTTATGGTTTTTGGTGTTATCTTTTAACAACCAGAAACTGGGCTCTTAAAGTGTGTTAAATATAGACATTTGCTAAACATAATATAATTGGGGTATAACACAATTTATTTTTTCATTATTAGGGCTCAAAAAGCGAAAATAAAAAAGGTGGATTTTCTGTCCCTCGAAAAATCATGCCGGGTCAAGCAAGATTCCTTAACAAGAAAAAATATTACTTTAAAAAGGCTGCTACTTAAAAGTGGTCATAATGCAACTATGATGTCCCAAACTTTTGTAATAAAAGTTAAAACAATTTCGTAGTTGTGGCGTACAACGTGGGCTACTTCAATGAGGCTTAAATTCATTGAGTTAAATAAGTAACAAATTAAAGGCGGGGCCACTACGAATGCACTTTTGAATTCATATGAAAGTATGGAAAGCGTTAAATCCAGAAATAGTTTAAATAAAAATAGAGGACCCATTCCGTTTAGTACACTCTATTCTTTAGTTGAGAGGAGATAGGATTATAAGGCGTGACCAATCACAAATTATTAGTCTTATCTCCGCCTACTAAAAGATAGTATACAAGATAGAGTGTAGGTTAATTTAGTTTATTGTTTATCGTCTCCTGATGATGCTAACGTTGTTAGCGAAACGCGCGTCGAGTGCAAAAAAGTGTAGTTTTGGTTTGTGGAAAACAATCATAAATTTGTTATGCATAATTCAGTTCAAACAATTTTAGATGCTAGTCATTTCAAAAAAAAGTTTATCCTTTTCTATTTTTGTAAAAGATTAATAAAACCATTTTTAAAGATAAGACTTATTGCTGTGTACCATACCTACTTAGTTTAGGAAAAAGTATAAGTTTAATATTTTATGTGTGATGACTTGGATAATAGCAGGATTGGAAGGAGTCAAACGAGCTACCAAACGAAACAATAAGCTACTTTTAAACGTAAGAGGGCAAAAGAGACGAGACGGAGACATCTGTGGTGTGAATATCCTATTAGACGATTGCGGGGCTGAATTATTGTACTGTGAGCGTGCATTTAATAAGTATTGGCTGATTTGAAAAATTTACACCCGCAGCGCTATACCAATATTAAATATTGTTACAATTTTGTTTATTTCTAAGCATTTTTTTTTTGAAAACAACATTTAAAACGCATAAAAATAGAATTTTAGTATAATTTTTATAAAATTTTTGCGGCGCAATTAAGGGTTAATTTTTTAAAAAAATATGCAAATAAGACTAGATGACACATAAAGTAAATATTTCAATGCATCAGTATCCGTATACCTAACGCGTTCGAAATAAAGCCAAAATACACATATTTTTCTACTTGTTTATGCTATGTTTGGAACGATTTCCACTTTTTTGAAGGGTGCGATGACAGAAATGCTGATTAAAATCGTTGCGTGCGTTCGTGTGTCTGTTACGATACGTACATTCTTCCGTACGTAACGAGATTCTGTCATCACACCCGTCAAAAAAGCAGGCATCGTTCGAAACATGGCATGAGCAAGTCAAAAATGTAGCGTATTTTGACTTTTTTTCGAACGCGTTAGGTATACCGATACGGATGCGTTGAAATATTTACTTTAAGTGTCTATTATCATGGCAGCAACTTTACCGGAGGTCAGAAATGACAGGAGGGATATATACAACTTAAAAGACGAGTCTCCGTAAAACCGTTTTTAAAAAATTATAATTTTCTTGTTTAAAATTATACAAGTGATTTCTATCAAATCTAATTCTAGACTAAAACTAAAAGTAACTTAAAAATGGTAAAACACATGTTAATAAAATATAAAGATTCGAAGAAATATTCCATAGGGTTGCAGACTCAGCAGCTTTGTAACGTCTTTACTAGTTTGTCAGTATAAGGTGGTCATATAACTCCTCCACCCTTAGAAGGAAGCCTCCCCTGGGAGGATAACTCTAACATGTTCCCTTTCGGAAGATTCCAAAGTCGAAGTTTGCTTATTTTTTCCTCGTTTTTTGTAGTAGCAAAAGTACGTAAAGGCTGTAACCAATATGACATAAAGACAGATTGTCCAACCACTAGGCACGTACAAGTCGGATAGTGTATTTTCTTTATATAAGGGAACCAAAGGGTTGATGATTGGTTTATCAAATTCCAATTTTTTCAAATCAATACTGAATTTAGGTAATTCTTGATGACTGATTTCCAATATGGGTGAATTGATTATTAAGGGACTGCCAATTGTTTTTTCTTGAAAATGCAGTTGTTTTCCTTTAAATAACAGTTTGCATGTGTTTCCGGTGATCAGAAAAATGCCTCTTAGCTCCTTGACTTCAGTTTGCTTTTGGCAAGTAATTTGAAGATTTTCCGCAAAAGGAAAAACTGCCAAATATTTATTTAGTTCCGAAATGATTTCCATATGATTTTCTTCAATTTTCAGTTTGGTCAGTGTGCAGGTGTCGGCGGTTCCCTGCATAATAATACTCCTTTCGCAGAGTGCTTGGCTGTTGCTTAATAAATAGCTAGGACAGTGAAATGATTTACCTTGGGTAATACATTTGCCGTTTAGAGGTTTAATTTGATTATTTATTCGCGATTTTAAGAGGTATTGATTATTTGGTAAAACTGTTACAAAATCCGATCTGATTTTTGAGGGAATTGATATTAAGTGAAACAAGTCAAATTGTTCTTCGGTATCGATTGGAATTGATAGGAAGTACATAATTTTATTATTATCTATATGACAATTGATTTTTATCATAGACTCAATATAGAAAATATCCTCTGTTTTAATTTCGAAAGGAAATTGATTTTTATAAAATTCGGATATTCTTTTTAATTCTAAAATTAAATTTTTCGAGCTTATAATACTCGGATGCATCACATTTAATTTACAAAAGGTCAGTGAGTTTTCTACTTCTCGGAAAATGCCTAACACGCTACTATAAAGCAAGATTAGTTCATTGTACAATGTTTTGATAAAAATTGCATCATCTGAGGTAGCACCGTTTTTGATTATAGAATGCATTTGCAAAATTTTTGACCTTAACATAAGTTCATTATGCTGAATATTTTGGACAGTTTTGTTAAATTGGTTAATTATATTTTGATTTATTGAATATTGCAATGATAATTGATTTTGAATGCTCTTCTCATTACGCTGCATGTGATCTATTATGCTGTAAATTTTATTCCCGTCGTTTGAGTCTAGATTTCCTGTTACTCCCTTAATAACCGAACCTAAACTATCAATAAGGCCTCGTTTAATTCGTTTTGATTGGTGAATATTTATGTTTTCGAGTTTTTCGAAAATTGATTGGTTATAGAAATGGGCTATTTTGTTAAAATTATATGTTTCTCTTTCTAACACGGTGAGATTCGCATAAGTCCGTTTCAGTAATAGGTGCTGCGATTTTATGTTTTCGTATTCATTTAGTAGGGGTCCTAAGTCATAGTAATGTACAAATGTGTGTTCTGTCCTTTGAAGTCTGGCATGGCCTAGATTGATTGGCAGAACTCCTAGGTTTTGCGTAATGTTCGTTATTCCTGACCCTCTTGCGTGGGTGGCGAGGAATCTGAAATAGGTTTAATTTTAATTTTCTTTTTGGGTCTTTTTATATTAGAGATGTGTATTTTGTCTGATGTGTTGGGATGTGTAGTTTGTATTCTGGCTGTTTTTAGATTAGGATCCAAACTAGATATTTTTTCTTTTTTGTATTTATTTTTTGTCTTTTGCTGTTTTTGTTTATTTTTAACATACACGTTTTCGGGGATTTCTGGTAATTTTTCGCGCGATTCGTTTGCCTTGTCAATGACTCCTTGTTTTTTATTTTGTATATCTTGATTGATTTTTTCGTAAAGTGTTTTTATTTTCTCGCGGTGGTTTTCAATATAGTTATTGATAAGTTGTTTATTTATGTCCAGATTAAACGGTGACTCGTTGCCAAAATGGCCAGTAATTATCTCGTACGGTTTTAAATTTGTGACCGAATGAATTGTGTTGTTATAAGCTAAAATACTATAGGTTACTTTATTTTCTACAGGGTCATTTTTAAACTGTTCTTGATTATTAAAAAGTCTAATATGTTCTATTAATGTCGAATGAAACCGTTCCACTATCCCATTGGAGTCTGGGTGCTGGGAACAAATAAAATGAATTTTTATTTTATGTAGTTCAAGTAGTTCACGTATAACGGAGTTCTTAAATTCGCCGCCATTATCAAAAATTATTTGTTCTGGGATGCAATGATGAGAGAAATAAATTAATAATTTATTTGCTATTTCGATGCCTTGTGCAGAATCAATTTTATAGGCCTGCGCGTATTTTGAGAAAGGATCGACAATGGTTAAAAACTTGCTGTTTTCCAAACTGATAGTATCTGCGTGCAAAATCTGAAAAGGTTTGATCGAGGTGGGTGTAACATTGTATTCTACGCGTATTGGCTTTCGATCGTATTTTGTAAGTTGACAGACTTCACACTCGTTTATATAATTTTGGATTGTTCTAGATTGATTCGGCCAGTAATAATGCGCTTTTATGCGTTTTTCAGTTTCTTCGATTCCCCTGTGATTAGTTTTCCCTTCATGATTATTTTGTATCATTTCCTGTATTTCGTTTTCAGATAAAACATCGATTAATTTTTTAGAGCATTTGATCATTTGAATTTCTGAGTTTTTAAAATAAGTTTGTAAGACAGTACTGAATTTTTCGTAAATTGGGTCTTCGAAATAAACATAGTACTTTATTTTTGGAACCACGTACTCTTTAATAAACTGGACTACATCTTTTTCGAAATTATTTTGAGAGAGTTGAACGTGAAATCTTTGTTTTGTTAGGAATAATCTGGTAATGGAAGTTTTGGCAGGGGCAAAATTTACTTCCGAAATAAATATTTGATTTTTTCCAAAATTTACAGGGCAATCAACTATTGGTATTCCGATTATTGGGTTTTCGTGACTGGAGTGTACCGTTTGGTCGCTAACGTTGTCTTCGACCGCGTTATTATGATCGTCCAAGTCTCCTGTTTCAACGACGATCGATTGATTTTCTTGATCGTTTTTATTTGTCAAATTTTCGTTTATTTTTTCGACGTATTCGCGCAAGCGATCTAAGCAAGCCTGTGGATTTTGGGGGTCTACGTTTTTTGTCTCGTTAGTGTTTATTTCCACGCGCGAAAGAGCGTCTGCATTTTGATTTAAGCAACCTTTTTTGTATTTGGTTTCAAAATCATATTCCGCAAGCTTTAAGCTCCATCGTACTAACCTAGAATTCGGTTCTTTTAATGACATTAGCCATTCGAGTGGTTTATGGTCAGTTATAATGTTAAATTTTCGGCCAAACAAATAGGGCCTAAAGTATTTAACCGCCCACACTATAGCTAATAATTCTTTTTCGGTTGTGGAGTAATTTATTTCCGACTGATTAAGTGTCCTTGAACCGTACGCGATTGGAAGATCTGACCCAATTTTTCCTTGCGAAAGTACGCAGCCAATTGCGAAATTACTAGCGTCCGTAGTAAGGTTAAACGGTTCCTCAAAATTTGGGTATTGTAGTATGGGTTCGTTAATTAATATGTTTTTGCACGTCTCGAAGGCTTTTATATACGCGGGATTTTTCGGGTCAAGTATGGCATCTTTTTTTAGATAAACAGTCATAGGTTTTGTTATTTTCGCAAAATCCGCGATAAATTTACGGTAGTAACCCACGAGACCCAAGAATTGTTTTATCTGTTTTTGTGTAGTAGGTATCGGGTAACAAGATATCGCTTTAATTTTTTCAGGGTTGGGTTTCACGCCGTGAGGTGTAACAATGTGTCCTAAGTAGGCCACTTCTTTTCTGAGAAATTCCGACTTATCTAATTGCACTTTAAAATTTGCTTGTCGTAATCGATCAAATACTTCTCTTAAACGATTTATGTGTTCTTGCAAACTTGTGCTAAACACTATTATGTCGTCTAAGTAAACCAGACAGCGTTCGTTTTGGATACCTCTAAGGATGTTATCCATCACCCTTTGAAAGGTGGCAGGCGCATTTTTTAGGCCAAAAGGCATTCTTAAAAACTCGTAATGCCCATTTTCGGTATTAAATGCCGTTTTAGGAATGTCTTCCTCTGCCAACTCAATTTGGTGAAAACCTGATGCGAGGTCAAGAGTAGAGAAATATTGACAGCGCCCAAGCTTATCAAGAAGATCTGATATATTTGGAATTGGATATTTGTCGCCTATTGATTTAAGATTTAATTTACGAAAATCGATAACTATCCTCCACTTACGTTTCCCGGAAGCGTCCAACTTTTTGGGTACCACCCAGATTGGTGACGACCAGGGAGAATAGCTGGGTCTTATAATATTTTGTTCGAGCATTTCTTGGACCTGCCTTTTAACCTCATTTCTGTGAATTTCGGGGTACCTATACGATTTAGTGTAAATTGGCACTTCGTCCGATGTTTTTATTGAATGTTTTATTTGGCTGGTAAAAGTTAACTGATTTCCGTCGATATGAAAAATATCCGAATACTCTTTTAATAATTCGATTGTCAATTTGCATTCTTCGCTGTTCATGTGCTCGGTTCTAATTTTCGAAACCTCAAATTTAAATTTATTTACGTTAACGTTATTAAGGTTTGGTGTAGGTTTTTCTTGAAGTTCATACTCGTTAAAATCAATGACTTCTAAAGAGTCAAAAAGTTCAACTTTTAAATTTTTTTCGGTTGGGTTTAGGATCGTGCAAATGGCCTCATAGTTTTTTACCGTCGTAAGGCATTGCGGGATTTCTAAATTTGAAATTTTTGTGTATGGGATTATTACGTCACCATTTTCGATATTTTTTATGTTCATTTTAATTACTTGTTCTGACCTTGGTTGCAAGAATAAAATATTGGTGTTTTTTGACGAATTATGAAATTTTAATTTTATTTGAGAATTGGGAGTAATTAAGTTGTTTTTCTCAAGGTCAATATTTGCTTTTAATAAGGATAGATTGTCTATCCCCAACAAACATTCAAAATAGTTGTGAAAATCAAAAATATAAAATTTTAATTGTTTTGTATCCACATTAAATATTTTTGAACAGGGAATAAGCGTGCTAAAATGTTCTATGGAGGTACCGTGAGCAGTTGAGATTTGAAATGGGTCATTTTTTATCGATTTTTGGAAATATTTTTGTGCGATTTCTGGTTTTACAAAAGATCTAGTACTACCCGTGTCTATCAGAATTTTTAGATTATTTTCTGGAAAAATAATATAAGGTAGTTTATTTTCGCTATTAGTTAGGTTCATTAATTCGTATTCGGGGGTTCCGAGGCTGGTTCCTGAAAAAACTCGTTTAACTCGTGATCGTTTTGAGAATATTCGGTGTAATCCGTGTAAAGATACTGATTTTCTTCCTCCGGATATTCGATTGTAGGGTCGTCCGCCGATTGGTCATCGATATTATTTATTTCTTCAATTACGAAGTTTGACCGGGGTTTTGATTGATTATTTTGAGCGTAATTTTGCATTGGTCGATAAGGAAAGTTTTTGTTTTGTTGGGGTCTAAAGGTTTGGTTTGATATGCCGCTCATGGGCGTTGGTTTCGATAATTTTGACATGGGTATTTGATTAGGCCTAAATACGTTTGTTTGGTTTGGATTTCTTGCAAAATAATTTTTATTTTGTTCGGGTTTGTATATTAATTGTGGTTGTCTGTAATTCGAAGTGGAAGCAAGCTGGTTATGAGGATAATTTGTTAACTGTAAAGGTTGGTTGGGTCGTGGTCTGTTTAAAGTGTGATTGGTGTTATTATGTAATGGTTTCGAATTTTGAAATTTTTGGGCACTTTCGATTTGAAAATCGTTTGTAAGCATTTTAAGCGCATCATTCATATCTATTGGATTTTTAGTTCGCATTAAGGACCCAACAGGCTCTTTTAAACCGCGTAATAAAACTCTTAAAGATAACCCTCTACAAAACACACCCATGATTTTTCTTTCATCAGCCGAGCCGTGAGTGGAAAGATAAGAAGTTTGGTGATTTAACTGGTGTTGTAATCTGTTGTAAAAATCGAACGGCGATTCATTTCCTTGTTTCATTTCTGTAGTTTCGATAACAAGCGTAAAAAGATCGCGTTTATCCCCATACGTATTAAGAAGAGCTTCTTTTAAATCCACAAAACTAGAAATGGTGTTTGAGGCAATATTTATTGCCGCTTCACCTTTAATTTTACCCAAAATACTCGACATCAAATATTCATTTTGAAAATCGCTAGTATCAGCGGTGTTGTAAAATTTGGTGATTAATTTTTCACATATTTCTATAAATCTGGCTAATAGTTCTGGTTCCCCATGAAATTCGGGGATCATGTTTAAATACTCAGATTTTAGTTGTGGTGTAGCCATTTTTGTTAAATTTGCTTGCAGATTTGTAGAGATATTATAATTTGGTCCTAAATCTAGCCCTAAGTTAACTTTTCCTATCAATTCCGATAAAAATATATCAATTTTCGGGTCTGAACTTTGACTTACACAAGTTTGTTCTTCGTCTTTTATTGAGTCAGAATCAGAATTTGAAATATCAGAATTTTCGAAAACGGAACCTCTAAATGACATTAAAAGTATTACTTACAGTGAAACTATCAAGATCTGTCCAAGCATTTGTCCTCTGATATCCATTCAAAGGGCACTGATGCAAATACTTCCGGTATTGATGTACGTTCAATAATCCTTCGGTAAATCTTCTCGTTGAGCTACTCAGTTCACTCAACTGGAACTTCCTCTTGATCCAAACAATTCGAATTCGCGAACCGCCCGGCACCTTTTTGTTATTTATTTGTTCGTAGAATCCCAATAAATCGTTAAGACGAACCGTCAATAATATTCATTTATCGCGATTGGGAATCCTACCGACTGCGCCACTTAAAAGACGAGTCTCCGTAAAACCGTTTTTAAAAAATTATAATTTTCTTGTTTAAAATTATACAAGTGATTTCTATCAAATCTAATTCTAGACTAAAACTAAAAGTAACTTAAAAATGGTAAAACACATGTTAATAAAATATAAAGATTCGAAGAAATATTCCATAGGGTTGCAGACTCAGCAGCTTTGTAACGTCTTTACTAGTTTGTCAGTATAAGGTGGTCATATAACTTACATATGCTCCGACACCCAGGCTGTCTCCTCAAGGCTCTAAGTGCACCCAAAATAGTCAGTAGTAGGTGGAGGAGTGCGCTGAGGCACTGCAAATACTGGCTCAAGACATGGACACGGACACGGATGTGGGTCCCACATCATACGTAAATATCAGGGAACTAGGGGCCGAAACCCAATACATTGGACTGGAACCTCTTCTGGGTATAACAAGGAAACAGGTACAAAGTGAGCTCAACAAATGGGCGAGCAATGAACTGAAGGCGTCCTGGAGGCCAGAATTAAAGTGCAGACAGTTCAAGCTATTCGTGGATGGTCTGAATGTAGCCGGAACTAAATGGCTCTTAGGCAAGATCCGAAAGGACATTGGACTGCTGACAGGGATGCTGACTGGGCACAATCGGCTGAATAAACATCTGACGCAAATAAGAGTAGCAGGAGATCCCATTTGTCCCGCTTGCAGGCTGGAAGAGTAATTGATCCAGCCATATCAAGGCATTTGAAGTGGGGATTTCCCACGATAGAGGAAGAAGAGCTGCACTTGCTCAAATAGGCCGACATACTAAACTTCGTAAAGAAGACAAGGAGGTCCGGAAGAAGAGTAGCAGCGGAAGTAGGGGCATAGAGGTAAGGAAAAGGCCCATGAAAAGGCCTAATTGCCAGGCCCACGGGCCGCCACTATACTACTACTACTATCTTATATAAAAGATTAGTGTTAAAAACGTTTTTTACTTAAATTTATTTTGACATTTTTAGTTACTTACCAATGTATTTTTGGATAATCCCTTGTAAGAACCACGCCCTCCTCCTAATCTGAAAACTACATATTTTTAGCAGCTTTTGCTGAAAGGTTCTAAATTTTAAAATTTATCAACCTCCTCTCATCCCCTTGGCCACCTCCCCCCCCGAAGAAAGTTTTTACTGTTAAAAAATTTTTAATGAAACAAAATTGAAACCTGCATATTTGATTAAAAGGTTTGATTAAAAGGTATGAATTTCTAAAAACGTAGTTTTTAATAATATTGTATTTGGTCTGGACCTATAAACAAATATCAAATTTAAAGTTGATTAGATATGTAAACGTTAGTCAAAATTGACTTGCAAAATGTGTGCCAAATATAGAAACAAAGAAACAAAAACATTTGAAGTTAAACAAAAGCTAGTAAAAAATACATTTTTTTTAAGTGCGATAAAAAATGCGATAGCTGCTTTAAATATTTTAATTTAACTACAAACGATGTAACTAATACATATATCAACTTATAAATATAGGGTTTATTACAAAAGTACTGATTATCTATCAAATTTTCTACGCTGTTGACTCAAAGAATCTACAACACTGTCTAAATCGACCTCAACAACTTTTTCTATAAACAACAAAAACAAATCTGAATGCCTCTCTTAGGTCATACTCGTTCTTAACCAATTAAAATCCTCATGGCAAAAGATACCTCTTGCATACCACTTCAAATAGACAGAATAATCGCGAACTTAAAACGTTGGTAGGCGGTTCAGTTTTTTCTGATTTTAATTTTTTTATAAGGATTAATTAGGAAGAGGCTGAATAACTACACTTATGTATACCAATAATAAAATTTTAATAAACTAGCAATTAGAAGACATTCAACTTGTTAGTAATCGTCCAATTAATAAATGAACTTTATTTTTATCTTTGCATTTAATTGCTATAAAATAGACCTTTGTGAAATAGCTCTATAGATTTTGCAATCCCATAAAGCTTGAAAGACCCGCACTCCAATACATTTTTAATTCTATTTACTTCCATTTTCTATCTTGACTCAAGCTCGATGACAAAGTCAACTTGCCATCAGGATCAGAATATCGTTGAATGATTTTCTTTTTAAAATAAATAAGGTTTTTAATGGACTAATTTCTGTTATAGCATGTAAACTATGCTACTAAAAATAATAAAAAAAATTTACAATAATAATACCTACAAGGTGATTTCAAGAGGCCGCTAAACAGCAAGTATTGTATGTTTGCCTATTTAATTACCTAGCGCCGATCGACTAATGACTATATGAAAATATGTGAAAAAAACACTTGACAAAGGCACCGCAGATGAAAATTTTGGGAAAATTATACTAGAAGACGTTTAGAATGCTGTTTATTAAAATTGCGTAAAATTAAAAAAAGGTAACAATTAATGACGTCATAGTGCTTCATGCAATTTTTTTGAAATATAAGACATCACACGTCACGTTAGATATAAAGGACGTGGCCAAAAATTCTTGAAAGTGTGTTTATCTGCTCTCTATTAATAACCCTTTTCTCACAAAACGACAGCAGGGAAATTTCGCTAATGGATAGTATTTTGGCTTTCCTAATAACATTTTTAACTTTTCTTATTTAAGGAAACTGATAAAAGAAACATGGCATAACAATCTCAAAAACATAGAAAAAATTGGTTAAACAAAAACGTTACCCAATAAATTATGCTAAAATATTTTAAGCCTTAAATTAACATCCGGCCGCCGTAGCGTAATTTTGAGAAAATTATACTAAAACTGACATTTCTTACATGTTTAGAATGCTGTTTATCAAAATTGCGTAAAATTTAAAAAAAGTAACCATTAATGACGTCATAGTGCTTCATGCAAATTTTTTGAAATATAAAGCCGTGTTCTCACTATATGCAACTTTTCCATGCATCAAATTTTCTGATAAGGTTAAAAGAAGACAATATCTGCTTGTGTCTTCTTTTAACCTGTTATTAACAAATTTAATGCATGGAAAAGTTGCACTTTGAGAACAGGGCATAAGACATCACACGTCACGTTAAAAAAAAGTCATGAGAAGGTTATAGCTAACCCTGTCGCGGCGACCCCGACGTAATGCCCTTGCATGATTAATTTATTGTAGATTCTGTTAGACCCTCTGGGGGGATTGACTTCAAACCCCTTCTTCTAGCTACGCCACTGTTTAACATATTATAAGATTAGACTATACAGTCGGTCGCCCGAAAAAGCTAGCACGGCTATAGTATAGCCCGCCTACAAAGCTACAATCGCATTGACTTCGCTGGTAGGGTGACACTTTGGCATGGATCAATGGATGGATCAATGGATCATGGGCAATGGATGGAAGTATCAAGCCGGTTTTTAATGAAAAAATAATTATTAAGAAAAAACATTACAAATTCTTACTGAAAAGCCTTGCCGCTTACAAAAAATGTTTCTGTCTTCAGCTTGGATGATGGCACGAAATCCATTATGAATGAAGACACTGCAAGCGGCCTATCCAGATATAAAGGACGTGGCCAAAAATTCTTGAAAGTTTGTTTATCTGCTCTCTATTAATAACCGCCTTACTCAGAAAACGACACCAGGACAATTTCGCTAATGGATAGTATTTTGGCTTTCCTAATAACCATAATTAACTTTTCTTATTTAAGGACACTGATAAAAAAAACAGGGCATAACAATCTGAAAAACATAGAAAAAATTGATTAAACAAAAACGTTACACATTAAATTATGCTAAAATATTTTAAGCCTTAAATTAACATCCGGCCGCCGTAGCGCAGTGGGCAGTGTATCTTCCTGCCGTACGTAAGGTTCCGGGTTCGAATCCCGGCTGGGTGCATGCATATTTGTCCCAAAAAACTTTACACTTGGCTCTCGCTTGGAGAGGAAAGTCGTGGATAGAAAAGTGTGTCGAAACTAGTAGTAATTCCAGCGAGTTTTCTTTATTTGATAAACTCGGAATAATGACCGCACAGCGTTAGCAAGCAAACGCACCCGCGGAGTGGTTCTATAGATATGTATATACGTTTTTAAAAACACATTTTTGAAAGGCCAACATAACCTCGAACGGTTTTGTGTCGCAAACGTAAAAATACTCTTCTGTCCCACTGCGACCCGAAGCAAAATTTGTTGGCGATTACCATAAAAGGTGATAGTTGGGGACTTTTCATTAGAGGGCGCTTTTCTTATTTTGATTTTCCAATACACTGTCAGGTATGTAAATGTTAAGGAAAATTCGCAATCTTTTTGTAAAATTACATGCAGCAAGTATTTTTGAGGTAACCAATGATTGATTTGATAAATTCACTAATCTTTTTTATTATTGTAGGTAAGTGTTTTAAATTTTTACAAAAAAATGTTTCTAACAGTTGCGCAAAGTTTCTTTAACTCAGTTAGATCGTATTCTAACTAACTGATTTTGCGTGAGAAAAAGTATCAATTTGTGCAGTTGGTTAATAATTATTACCTAACTAATTAGCCTTAACTTCCCAACTATAACTTAGTTTTACAATCACTATGATGGCAAATTGTAATTTGTATTGATACTTATCGATTCATAAAGTTGGCACAACCTGACTTCAATAAATTCAGGACTATTTCTGACATTTCTGCATAACGGTTAAACTACTGCTTCATATTTTTAGGAACCTTACCCATCTGTTATGAAATGACTGGAGCAAACCCTCGCATTTTTCAAGAAATTGAATTGTTCTTATTTAAAAATATAAATTCAATAGAAATTAACCCCCAAACTAGACTATAACAAATTCAAGGGCAATCTGACTGCACAAACTGGTTTATAATTATCACGGCTGTAAATTTCTAACTGCCGCGAAACTTTAACATAAAGATCTATTTGTGTAGTAACGTATAAGTATTTAAATATTTTAACAAAAGACCAACTTGACAGGTAAAATAAATGGAACTGGACATACTAAAAGAAAAGATGGGAAATCGCATCTCAATATGTGTAAGATTTTTTTTGTAATTTATCATAAATTTTTGAGTATCCTGTCTTGGAAGAGTTCTTGTACAAACTGCCCACTCGATTCATTTCGACGTTGGCGAAAACAACCGAAGTTCAATTTTCTGTGCAGTAGATAAAACGAATTGCAGCTATACAGGATTGATCAAAAGGAAATATCTTTTGTAGCAGGAATGGAACAAAGGTGGTCAAGATGAATCGCGTGATTTTACTATTAAACCAAAAGTAATTTTTTAACTATGCACAAACAGCGTGAAGTAGTTAAAAATTAAATAAGTTTACAGTTCGTAAGGTAAGTTAAAATTAAAGTATTTTAGACTGACCCGGTAATTTATTTTTAAATTTAATAAATAAATCCGACCAGAGATTTTTTGGGCACGGTGCTGTTAAAATAAACTTTTATAATGATGTGCCAAGGTATGTGCCAACCTTAAATAAAGAAGAGCATTTACTTTAATTAACTTGATAAGTAGCACGATATGAGCATGTTTAGATGACAACAATGTGAAAAATAGTAGCAAGAACGTTAGGCAACCAACTTAGGGGCATCCATAAATTGCTTAACGCAGCAAAGTTTGGGGAGATAGATTGGTGTAAGTGTTATAAAGTATTACAAAAGTGGGGAAATAAAAAATGAGATGATTTGTCCTAGTAAGTTGATAGTGGTGGGTAAATAAATAATGTAGTAGTTTCATGCGGAACTGTCAAAAATAATGGCAACTGTATTAAAGTCAGGCTATATCGCATCCGAGTAAGATTCTACTTCGTATTATAAAGTGGCGTTTGAAGACTTATCTGGATCGACATATTTCCCAAGACCCGGCTGAGTTATAATCCAATATTCATCTGCTTCTTGGATTACCATAAGGCCTTTGACTGAGTTAACACGTTCAAGGTCAGAACAGAGAACCAGCACTTGGTTCCATTCAAGACCAGCAGGGGCGTTCGCCTGGGATGTATCCTCTCTCCAGATCTCTTTAACATCTATTGAGAAGGGTATTGGACGAATGGTATGGGGAAATCTCAATTGCGGGCAAAAATATTGCAAATCTGAGATATGCTGACGATACAACGTTAATAACTGCATCAGAAGAGAAAATGTTGGATCTTCTAAACCAAGTTGATATAGAGAGCAATAAATGTGGTCTAACGGTAAACGCAGAGAAAACCAAAATTATGATAGTCGATCACTCCAACACTCTGCAACTGACAGACGCTCTACAAAGATTTCAAATCGTTGACCTTATCATGTACCTAGGCTCATATATTAGTAATACGGGCTCAAGTAAGAGTGACATCTGAAGAAGAATAGGACTAGCAAAAAGCGCAATGAGTCGACTACCCAAGATCTGGAAAGACAGATCTATTACGAAAAACTTTGTTCTGTGTGCTGGAGGCGCATACTTTAAAGTCCATGGATGGAGCACAGGTCGAACGAGTCAATCCTTAGAGAACTGAACATCCGCAATAGACTCTCTTCTACCTGCTTTGCGAACATATTGAGATTTTTTGGACAAATCGCGCGAGGAGATGATAACAACCTGAAGAGGCCAATAGTTTCAGGAAACACAGAAACACGAAGGTCTAGAGGGCGCTCACCAACCATCAGATCAGATCTGAACGGCCACCGGTACTTTGTTCCATGGTTCTGTAAATATAGCTCGGGATCGAAGTCAATGGAGGGAAGTAATGGCACAAGTTGTCAGTGATCACGATTCTTAGCAAGCAACGACGAGAGCGAGAGATGTCGACTTTATGTACCGGTAAGTCCCTAATTTTATCCAATACCCCACACTATTCTTTCAGTTCTACTTCTAATTCAAAAATCCTAAACGAATTTCGTCGTAATTCGAGAGATGGAATTACTTAATGTTGCTTCCCTTATACAAAGAAATTTCAATATGGCATATTATATTTAAACAAAGAAACTAAATGGCAGAAGGGTAACCGTTATAAATTTTACTTCCTCCCTCTTTCCTGTTATTATATATTTTACAATAAACAGCCTTTAACAAAAGTTGCATAACTTTTAGTAAACTGTAATATTATGTATGCCAAAGTTGTAAAATTACGTCGCATATGTCAAATTTTGACATTAACTTTCTTTTTTAAAATCGAACTCCCTTATATTATTTTATTTTTAAATTCTATTACTTTTAGTAATTTAAAAAATGTATAACATATATATGTGATTAATTAAACACTTTTTTCGATTCCCGCACTGAGTGTGAGAATGAATTTACCCCGAGATATTCCCGAACTTACTTATTATTTGGCAGCCTGAATCATCATAACAAATAAAAATAAGCCTCTCAGTGTCAACCAAAAACACTACCTTGTCAATACCAATTTAGATGTCGCATTTTTTTTTATTTAAAAAAAATAAAATTTAAATAAGAATTTTACCCCAGGAGAAAAATTTTGTTCCTAACACGTGCGGGAAGCGTCATTCTCGCACTAAAAGCTTATCCGAACTCCGCTCCACGTCGTTCGTCTAACTGCTTTTGCGTGCGGGAATCTATCACTTCTCGCACTTTGGGATATACTATTTTGAGATATGAAAGTTATACCTATCCATCTATATTGTTCCCGATATTGTTCCTAAAGTATGGCTATAACATGTTTTATTGATTTGCTTACATGCAAAATATTAATGGTTTAATGAAAAAATCACCGTATTAATATACTTTAGCCCATACACGGTATACATTTTTTAAAAGAGCAAAAGCAATAGAATTTAAGAATAAAATAAAATGCTGGGTATTCTCTGTAAAATGTATAATAACAGAGAAAAGGGCAGATAACATTATTAATGGATACACCTGTACACAATGTGTGTATCCAATTTAAACAATATCTAGGATTTCTTTTCTAATAACGTTAACGTCACCGGCTAAATTGACAGTGGATCTCAGGATTTTGTTCCTAGACAAAAGCCTGCGAGCATGTATACATCTTAAAGTCTGCGATCCATTCCGGTTCGTTAAACCTTGCACCTTTATGTCGTATGTATTTAAATATTTTAAGCAGGTTTTCAATTTTTAGTATACAATTTTAACAGCCAGAATTTTCATAAATTCATACAGCTTTTTAATAAATGTTGGTCCAAATTTACGCTTATATGTTTAATTTGTTTCATCACAACCGTCAAAGTTCCCATTAACAATTTTTTGTGGTGTTACATTGTACGAAACCCTTGTTAATTATGCCTTTTAAAACTGGCAAAGGTAAAGGGTTAAACAAGTTTAACAAAGCTTTTTTATTAAATGCTCCAATTCAAACTTTCTTTTACTTTTGGCTCTAAAACTTAAAAGAAGTTTTATTAAATCTGCGAAAAAGTTTCCGGATCTAATTTTATTTCCAACGAGAAGAAAAGAATTAAAAATTAATTTTTGTAGTTTTTAAGTAGGTACTTTTGCGCTGTTTTAAATTTTGTGGGAACCAGAATCGCATACAGAAGCTATAAAAGGATCTTGCGCTTCATTTATGGAGAATGACTTTTAGTGGGATTTGCTTTCTTTAATATTGCTATCAGTCGCTGTGGTGAGGCGGTTGGCATATCTGCTTCTCACCCGGACGGCTTGGGATCGATTTTCGACTAGTCAGTTTGTGTTGTCTGTGTCTAATTTTTTGCACTCAGATGCAGTACAAGCCGGCAAAACTGGGCATTAGTCCTACATTAAATATAAAGTGTCAGCAGAATAAAAATATTATAAATCTCAAAGCTTATATATGAAATAATTTTATTACTACAAGCCGATCGGGACAAGCTTTCACCCAAGCAAGTATCAGATTCCATATATCCACATTTCATGATTAGGTGTTTTTTTCATCATTGCATCTCCTATTTTATGTGTTTATAAAAGAGAAGCCAAGAATATTTCTATGTTTAGTTTTCACCTAAGGGTTGATCATAATTTTCAAAATATCTCATCAAAACCTAAAAGAAAAATTTTAAGTGGAGAGTGTTGGGAAGTTGTTGCAAATGTCATTAGAGCTTGTAGCAAAGAAGCGCATACACCTAAATATATCCGGTAAAACAAACTTTAAATACAGTAAAATTGTATACGTTTCAAAAAGGACAGTACAAAGAATCAAACAAGAGGATTTAAAGAGAGAAAAACCGATCTGACTCCCAGCCTTAAGACACCAAATAAAACACGAACATGAGCCAATCGATATTCAGAAAGTGATAATTAAGACTTTTCAATTATCTGAGACGAAATTAGGAGATTTTATTTGGACTGAAAAGTGGCGCCAACCTTAAAAAAATTGCATGGTAAAATAAAGTAGAGAATAAATTTTCCATGTGGAAAAGAAACGTTTAGAAAGATTCTTAAAGCAAATGGCTTCCATTTAAAAAAATGCTGCAAAAAAAAAAAAATATTATTTGAAAGGTCTCATATCTTGCATTGGCGATACAAGTATGTGAGAAATATACGAAGGTACAGAGAACAGGAAAGGAACATCATTTATCTGGATGAAATATGGATAGACAACGATTTACATGTCCAGAAATATTGGGAAAGTGATGTCCATGATATTACAAGAATCGTCAGTAGTGTTAGTGCCAACAAAATCTTCTCATAAGCGGGATATTATTGAGTGGCTAAATAAAAAGGGAACTGTATGAATTAGTAGCAAATAACCGCTCCCCCCCAAAAGATCAAAAAATTACAAAGTTGACAGAATTCTTGAGAATCATGGCCATACGGCATTGAAATGGTGTGTCTGAAGAAAAAAAATATATTTCCCGATTAACTCAGCTCACAAAGGAGGCTATTAATTCAGGAACTGCTGAAAGATGGCGAAAGATATAGAGCACGTAATCAGCATTGAGGATGAATGTTGGGTGATATACCAGTACATGAAGAAATTACGGAAAAAATGATAATCGATGTGGGAGGGCCGGAAAGCAGCGATGAAGTTGAACATAGTGAAAGTGAAGGCGGAAGTAGTAATAGTGATGGCTAAATTTGTATTTAAAAAACTGTTCACTGTAGTATTATTTTTGTACTATAGTACGTATTACTTTTAAGTCTTACTCTACCTATAGACGTTCATATTTGTAAGTTTTTTACTAGGTACTTTTTGTTATGTTTCTTCAGAACGTAGCTAGATCTTGTATATATTAGTACAGTCCATTCCATTTTTATTTAGACAAAATACACTTTCCATAGAACAAAAACCAGATTTTTTAGTTGCCAAAATCAAACGCCCTAGGTTTTGGTAATTGGCATTATAACTACACTGCTAGCTTTAAATCACTCCGAATAACCCCTTATATCACGCTTTCATATCAATCAAATGCATCAGAGTGAAACAGCAAGATGCCAGAGATACTTTATAGATGAGAAATATATTATTATGTAATATGCCTGTTAAGACGGCCATGCCATTCGTTTTTATTTTTACACCAAACATAACAGACTGGTGAGCGAAGTCACCCAAAAAATAATGAATTCAAATTCAATTTAGACGTTTAAAAATGCTGGACTGGTTTTAAATTTTTTTACAAGCTTTTATTTAACTTCACCGCTATGTATGTATGTTTATATGTTCGGGTCAAATCTTGCAACTCAATTTTGACTAACCTTTAGATGTCAGGTACTACGTCTCCGCGGATTACAAACTTTTTGCCAGATACAATCCTATAACTCCCTGATGATTCCTAATAAGGATGAAACAGGTCTGTAGGTGTCTGGATTGTCCATTAGACATTGGAGGCCTGGTTGTCATGAAATGAGAAACAAAAACGCTTTGTCCGATATGCTACGAGTGTTATTTTAATTTTTATTTGCGGACACGAGATTCGCTTTGTTGTTTTTTAAATATTTTGGCTTGTTAGTTCTGCGCAACAAGCCTTCTCCGGAGCGATTGCTTGCTGATGCCTTAAAATTAGGGCTACGTAGTATGAAGCTCCGATTGGGGGCGGTGCTGCTGCGATCGTTACCTCTTTTAAGGAGTCATTTTACAGTAGACTTATACTTTTACAGGTTTGATCTTTATAACCTGCTGAAAGGTACAGGATTCTGTATATACGGTCTTCTGCACTTTTCAATTTTGATGTTTTTGTTTCTCAGCTTATTCGACAGGTGTCGCACACAGGTACTACGTCTCCGCAGATTACAAACTTTTTGTTTTAAATTCGATAGGTGTGCATGGTGCCTTTGTGGCTCCAACTGCCAGGTACATGACTTATGACTCCCTGATGATTCCTAATAGGATGAAACAGGTCTGTAGGTGTTTGAATTCTCCATTAAACATTGGAGGCCTAGTCGTAATGTAGTGAGAAACAAAAACGCTTTGTCCGATATGCCACGAGTGTTACTTTAACTTTTTATTTACTACAGAAACAAAAGTTTACCCTTTTGTAACCTTTTACTGTGGATATGGATTGCTGATATGTAGTCTCTGAAAAGTCAAATAAGCGGAAGAGATCATTATAACTCATGTAAACTAACCCCAATAAATTACAAAACTTGAATATTAAGAAGTCAGCAAGATTAGCACATCCGACTGACCAACAATAATCGTACAAATAAGTGATGCCATATATTGCCATTCTTGGAATGTTGTTGGCTACGTTTCAAATTAGGAAATGTTTTTTATTTCATGGACGATTCGAAGTAAAAATAAATGGTTAAATTAATTTTTTGTATTTTTTAAAATTTGCTGGGTTAGTAAAACTGAAAAGTTTTTATAAGTTTTTTATTATTGCTTATAAAGTGGCTTTAAAAAAATGTTAAAATGTATAAAACCATAACAATTTTACGCCCAAGTATTTTAGTGCTTAAACAGTTTAACCACCAATTGCTCAAACATCAGGTAAATTGAGAAAATGTAAAAACGCTAAAATATATTATTATTATGATGAGCAATTCGGTCAGTTGCAGGCCAAATGTTATTCAAATAATGTAAAACTTTGTTTTTAATTCAAATTAAATTGTTCACATATATTTATGTTTTATTAATATTTTAGTCGTAATAAAATCAGAATGCCCTGGCTGACGCTCTACCTTATTTTCGTTTAAACATTATAAAACTTTATTAATTTAACGGTAAATTCGAAAAAATTAAACAAACACAGATTCTATTAATAATTACAAATAACATAGACTAAATATTAAAGGTACACCAAGAACTGAGCACACCCTGATTGATTATATACAAGCGGAAAAGATAGGAAATCTTATGGGGAATAGCCAACAGGACTTAATCCGACGCTCAACCTAGCGCGTTCCCCATTTTACACTTTATTTTAATAAAACTATATCGCCGAAAATATTTAAGTGTTTGAATGCCTGCTATAAGCAGCAATCTGTGCTCTGTGTCCCTGGCTGCTAGCAATTCTGCTCAAGGTTAAAGATCTGTAGAATAATAAAAATATAAATTGAAAGAGAAAGTGGACTAGATGGGAGGCTAATCTCCACAATGGACCTTTATAAATTTTGACCCTTGCTTTTTTGGCTTATATATTTATTGAATGAAATTTTTTTACACAAAACTTAAAAAATAATATTTTAAAATTTTGCTTATAGAGTTTCTAAACTTTTGAATCCGTAAATATTTTGGTAATCATTTAAAATTTTTGACTTTATTAAATATAAATTCATTCAGCCCGGATAACTGCTGTTTTCAAGTTATATTTTTCTTAATGCGCCGAGTAGAACAAATTATAGGTTATAGGCGGAAAACTCACACTTTTATTACGTATGGGTTTAATTCGTGAATGTATCTGATTATAGATGTATGCCATATCTACAAACTTTTCTGCTGCTTTTTCTCTTTCCTGTTTCTTTAGCGAGCTAGAAAAATACTTGAAATTGTAGCCGAAAACCACGAACAGAGATGGCGTGGAAAATTTCACAAGTCAATCAGAAGTTAAAAAAAACGAGTCTTGATGGAACTCGAACTTCCGACCTTTGGAGCAAGAAGCGAGGACCATACGAGGACCACTATTCGACCTTGTTACAAACTTATTGATAATTGACTGGATAGAGTGTAATTCTTTCAAACAATTCGCTCATCAGCAGTGGAGCTTTTTTTAACTCCAACATCTTTGGATTTTGTTATCTGAGTATAATTTTGAGAGCACGAAATAAGTAGTGAAAAGTTTTACAAGAAGGTTAATAAAAAAAATTATCTCGACGGGACTCGAACCCTCGAACCTTGTCTCGACTGAGATCAAGAAGCAAGAACCATATGAACGGCATCATCTGGCGTTGTTGAGAACTATATCGTAATTTGTTTGCTTAAAAGGTACCGGCACGGTGTATAGGTTTCTTTTAAATACTTAAGATATGAACTGAGGAATGTATGGCCAGCAGGCGAAAAACCGTTGCAAAGCGAAGCCGGGTTTTAATATGCTTTTAAGTCCGGTTCTGCGAGCTTAACATAGTTACTATTAAATGCATTCGTCTGAGAGAGATCCAGCATACCACCCAAACCAGAAAAAATACACGCCTGCAGTCCCTTAAGCACCGCATAACTGTGAGATTTAACTATTTCAAGAAGATAGTTAGATTGCGGGGTCGAAGGGTGTATATGCGGTATATTTCAATGCGGTATATAACAATAGTAACTATGTTAGGCTTGCAGAAAAGGACCTCTTGAGGCACGCATTGCATTTAGGCTAAAAACTGTGCGCAGTCCATTTCCAAACTGGACATTACATTTTCGGCCAGCGCGACGTGTGCATATAGTGCAGCATTCCGGCATTCTGGTCGCGATTCTTCAGAAACGACAGGAAATCTCACCCGTCAGAATTCTGGAAATTGGCGAAAAACACAATCTACTTAATATTTATCCTAACGTTGTAAGAGAATCTGCGTCATTTTTTTAATAACATTTTGTTCTAAAGATATTCTGCAGGACTAGTTTACGGCGGAGTTAAATTGTTACTACGCGTTCCAATAAACGTCGAAAATTCTCACCATGTAAAAGGAAATTTGTTGAGGAGTTGTCCAGGGAGTGGATTTCTAAACATTGTTTCGACCTCACTGGTCATTATCAAGGATTGATACACTGACGGCATTCTACAAGAAACGAAAAAGGTGTCACAAAACGTAACAAATATTCATTTTAGATCTGTTTTAACTTAAAACTAAATACAAACAATGGTGTAAAAACTATACTTAAACCTACCTTAACAAAGAGCGGGGTACATTAGTTGTCCTTCCATAAGATGAGGTACATAAATTAAGTGTGTATTTATAAAAACTTATGAATAAACCTTTTATAAAAAAATCAATTTTTAAAAAATTATTTCCACTTTTAATTTCTAGGTTATAACCAAAGAACACAGAATGTGGTCTTCTTTCTTTTTGTTTGATCGAGGTCAACGAGAAAAATAAATATTAAGGTGACTGAGACAATAAACTTTTAACAAGTAGGAAGTCGATATGTAAGGGCACTAATACGGTTGGAAAGTCACCGAGGATAATTTTCGGAACAAATATATTTTTTTTGTAAAAAACTCCATAATTCAATCAAAAGGAGAGTTAAAGATCCGATCAAAAGAATCGGGTTAAAAGGATGAGGAAGTAGAAAAAACGTTGAAAGGTTTATGAGTGTGTGGATGTGCAGGGGTCGGTTGGGAGTGTGTGGGGGTCGGTTGGGAGTGTGTTGGGGTGGGTTCGGAAGTATTGGGATGGAGAGGAGACATTGGAGGCCTAGTAGCCCATCCCAACACTTCCGAACCTACCCCAACACACACCACACACTCCCAATAAATGAGCAAATAGACGATAATAATTGATGCCATATGTGTTCTATTGGGTTCAAAATATAATAATAGGGTTGGAGCCTTAGCCACTGTATATCTCATTTCCTTTGCCAGTGTATCACAAACATATAGCTTTTTAATACAAAATGCTTTTAAAACTTGTAAGAGCTCACTTTTTGTATAACATCCTTCAAAATATATATCAATTGCCGCCATGTAGTTTGGAGTTTCCAATTTGCTATTACTTGAATTTGGAGCCTTATGCAATTGGCGACTATGGTAGCTTGCATGTCCATTACTGTCACGCTGTTTGGAGAAATATTTGGTAGAAGACAGTTCTTAAACCATTCCTAAAAAGTAACAGGAGTCTTTAATATTTTTTTAGCAAAGAGCCATAAGCCGTTTGGAACCCGACCGTTTTCTGATCTCGCATGTAAAATGGTTATCCGTTTCCCTTTATTTGATGAAGCTTTTGTGCTGAGTTTACCGGAAGAATCTGACCATCCTTTGGATGGTGTTTTATGTGTATTGAACCATGTCTCGTCGAGATGAATTATGTTGAAGTTATATATACTCATGGCGCTATTTTCGTAATGTGTGGGATTACATAAGTACTTGCCTTTTATTAATTGTGCAATAATCAAAGCCCAATTTAGATAGAACTCCAGAGAATAGTGAGCCGTTTCTTCAGAGTTCCTAATGTAGACACACTTTACTCTTTGTAGATGGTGTAGATTTTTCGTCTTATCAAGTATTCGTCACTTTTCTCAAAACATTTGGTGGAACCGGAATCTCCGCGCTGTGTTCTTGGTTTGATGGGCTTTGACACGATTCTCCTCACTGTAGTCAGAGGTACTTTAAGTAAAGCACATGTTTCAGTCATTGGAGCACTGGCAATAAATTAATTAATAAAGAACTATATACAAATGATCTTGAAATTAGCGGGAAATAGGACAGGAGAAAAAGAAACTCTTATTCTTTATTTAATGGCCAACGTTTCGACTCTTTATTGGGAGTTTATCAAGGCTGCAAAAATGAAGAAAATTATAATAGTTCTTTATTAATATGAATACACTTTTGTTCAAATATAGGTAGGTAATATTTCCCAACTTAGTGATCAACATATCCAAGAAAATTATTCTTTTTTATATTTAACAATAGTAAAACAAAGCAAAACTACACTTTTTTGCACTCGACGCGCGTTTCGCTAACAATATTAGCATCATCAGGAGACGATAAACAATGAACTAAATTAATCTACGCTCTATCTTATATACAATCCTTTAGTGGGCGGAGATAAGACTAATAATTTGTGATTGATCACGATTTTTAATCCCATCTCCCCTCAACCAAAGAATAAAGTGTACTAAACGGGATGGGTCCTCTATCTTTATTTAAACTATTTCTGGATTTAATGATTTCCATACTTTCATATGCAGAAATAGTTTAAATAAAGATAGAGGACGTTTAGTACACTTTATTCTTTGGTTGAGGGGAGATAGGATTAAAAATCGTGATCAATCACAAATTATTAGTCTTATGTCCACCCACTAAAGGATTGTATATAATATAATGAATAATATATATATATTTAGCCATCCATACGAAGTAGTATAGGGGCTATTGGGTTCAAAAAAAGTTATATGAATAAAAAATGGACCTAAACACAAAATTTATTTATTTGTGCCTGTCTGTCTATCTGGGTGTATGTATGTCTGTCTATCTACTGTTTGTCTGGGAGACGATTACTCAAAAAACACTTAACCCATATTTCTAAAATTCAGCACATAATTCTTTAGGACGAGGCATTGAGCTAATTAGTTTTTGGTGGGGGTGGAGAGTTTTCTAAAGAGGGTAGGAAAAGGGCTTAAACTTCATGTCAAAAAACTCTCAGATCAGTGAATTTTGAGATCTTCAAGAAAATAAATAAAGTTATCTCGTAAGAGGTCCGAGAGAATATTTTTTTTATAATTTAAATGTATATGGATGGCTATACGTGCTTGCTAGCGCCATTTATTTAATAAATGGATTGAATTATTGAAGATATTTAGAAGGTGTTTGTATTGTGTATTGAGTCCTTGGGTATCCGTTCTTAATAATTATTCTTCTTTTTTTTTGAATTTCGATTACTATTTTCTAATTTTTATTGTCTCTACTTAACGCAGCACATTCTTTGTTTTTAAAACCTTCATTTTTTAACTTTTTCTATATTTAGGATGTAAGGTATTTTATTTTATCAAAAAAAATTGTAACTGACGATCTTTCTTTAAAAAAAAAACACGTTTAATGTACCACATGAGCCGATCCCATTTTGATTTGAAATCCGTTATCATCCAGTAAATAAACCGTTAAATGCACTAGAAACTTAGCGCAAACACTTAAACGCACGTAAATTATTAATTTTGACAACCATTTATTAATTTAAATTATTTGTAAGGGCTTTTAATCTCCCAAACTTATCGCTTGCGCTATTTGGCGGGGAGAAGGGAAAAGCATACGTCTGCCATGTTCAACCATCACGATAGAACCTCTCTATCTACTATAATATCGGTATTTCGGTAGAATTCTAGGTTTATGATGTTTTTTTTTGTTTTTAATTTCATGTAAAATGATTAAAGATCAAAAGTTTTAAGACTGCTTACCTACAAGGAAAATTAAACGAGTAATTTGCTTTCGAAACTCTGAAACTATTGGTAATTGGCATTGCACCAAATGCGGATTATGGAATGGAGAACAAGAAAGAGCTTTTTATTAAAGAAAGAAAAACTATAGATTTAAACAATTGGCAAAAGGAGAGATGAGAAGTAAAAATGTTTAAAAGCGCGGCAAAAATAGCCCCCGCTTCGCTCGTGCTACAAACTTTTTGCCTCGGGACAAACGGTACCAAAAACCCTTATAGTGAAAGGGCATGTGTAAATCCGTGGGATTTTGAATGAAGGAGTTTTGTGACTATGTAGGATTGATAGCTCTTTAGTCACACAATCGAGTGTTATCAAGTGTTTTGTTCGCATCCGTGTAGAAGGGGTTGATGTAACGTCATCTTTCAAGATGGCGGTCAAAAATCATAAAAAATACAACTTTTGCAACCGGGGAATGATTAAACTTGACTCCATATAACTCGAGAATGAGGATTCTAAAAAAATTATTTTCAAGGTCATACGAGCTAAAATCACCTTAAAAACTGCAAAAAACAAGATTTTTACCATTTTCTGATCAAAAAATCTTAATAATTCGAGCTTTTGTCATTCCAAATTTAAATCTACCTTAAACTATTGGGCATGTATGCCAAATGCGATTCTTAGGGTTTAATGCAGTTTGAAGATGCATGACCTTGAAAAATACCCCAGTAAAATTAACATATTGCAAAAATAACATAATAAAAGGCGCTATTCATCAACTATTAAAGCGAAGAGGACCAAATTTGGTACAAAAGATGAGAAGGTCAAGTACAATAATATTATTAAAAAAAATTTGGTTCAGCTATTACGCGTTTCAATATGGCAGTTGATATATCAAAATAGCCACCTATAACCACATTTTATTTTATCCAACTTCGTAAAAAACCAAAAACGACAAGGTGACCCATAATTCTTGTTCACGTATCGCCGCTCTCTATGAAAAAAAAGTTTAGTTGATGCATGACCTTGACTGACCTTTAAAACAACATTTACAAGTGAAAAACCAGCTTTTTGTGACGTTTTTTCCAATTTACCGCAACGCAAAAACTTTAAGTGCCGGAGATGAAATTACACTTTATTTTAAATCTAACTACCATTTTTTTTATATAGCCTCTCGGATGTTTATGCTATACCCCGGTAAAAATTATTAAGTTTCGAAACTGTGAATTTTATGTTCTACTAACTTGTCTAGCCAACAAAGTCATTTAAATAACGTATTAGAGAGTTAGCAGAAGTTAGATATATATTACCATATACTGGATCAGTGGTTTTAGATGCCATTTCCCAAAATGGCGGTCGAAAAAACATAAAAACTTATAATTATGTCAGTAGGGCATGACTACACTTGTTTAATAACATTAGTAATAAAATTCAAGGATGGAGATTTAACAGTTATTTAGTCACATATTCATGTGCCACCGCATCCTTGTAGAAGTTCCGAAATTTAATAAAAATGACAGGTATATAGTTTATTTTACCGGGGTATAGCACAAACATGTGGGACGCCATATCAAAAAAAATGGTAGGAAGATTTAAAATGAAGTGTTTGTTTATGAGTAGGATGTTAATATTATATGCAGCGCTTAAAGTGTTTGCTTAGTGGTAAATTGGAAAAAACATCACAAAAGTTGGGTTTTCACTTGTACATAGTATTTTCAAAGTCAATCAAGGTCATGCATCAACTAATCTTTTTTTTCATAGTGAGCGCCAATAATTCAACAAGAATTAATGGCCACCTTGTCATTTTTGCTTTTTTACGGAATTGGATAAAATAATTGCTGCGATATTGAAAAGCGTCATAGGTGAACCAAATTTTTTTTAACGATATTGTTGGACTTGCCTTTCTTACCAAATTTGATCCTCTTTTTGCAATGTGTTAATTTTACTGGGGTATTTTTCAAAGTTATGAAGCTTCAAATTGCATCAAACTCTAATGATCGAATTTGGCATATATATATCTCTAATAGTTTGAGGTACATTTGAAGTTGGACTGACAAAACTTCGAATTATTAAGATTTTTAAAGAGAAAATGGCAAAAATGTTGTTTTTTGCGTAAGTAAGTATATTTTTTGGAATCCTCGTTCCCAAATTATATAGAATCGAGTATAATCATGCTCCGGTTGCGAGAGTTATATTATAATATCAACCCATTTTCCAGAAATGCGAACAAAACATCCAGTAACACTTGATTGTGTAACTAAAGAACTATTAATCCCTCATAGTCACAATACTCCTTCATAAAAAATCCCACGGGATTGAAATTATCGACACTATTAGTATAGAACTATTATTTCGCTTATTCAATGAATATGCCTTATGAAAGTCGTCTTAGGGATATCTTTGTTTAGGTCTTAAAGAGCTCTAATAAGACGTCTTTAAGACGCCTTACAAGAGATCGTTAAGACGTCTCTCAGCTGTCCACCGATGTCTTAAAGATGTCTTGTACAGGACTTTAAGATTACATTGACCTATCTAAGATCAAATTTCGGTCTTTTTGTGGGGAAGGGGAAAAATCTTAATTTTTTTTAGAAACTTTCAACTCCAACAACTTTGGAAATAGGTATACAAGGAATTTGTAGCATGATTTTGTGAACACTTGAACTTTACATCGACCTGGTTCAACAAACGAGAACCAAATCCACGGCGCCACTGAATAGTAATTTGTTTTCTCAAAGAAGGACAGTGCGATCTTCTTACGAAATAATTTTTTGGGTGTTGGATATTTTTAATTTAATAAAAATCCATTCAGAAACTTTTAAAAAGAGCCAAACTATTCTCATTTAAAGAGAGAGAGAGAGAGAGAGAGAGAGAAAATAAGCGCAACCATAAACGGGAAAAAAAGGACACTGCTATCCGACAATATACATATTCGAAGAGCGAACTAGCGGCGACTATTTGGCTTCGCCCAATCGAATCGAACCTCTTCATTTGTCACCGAATAATAGACAAAAATGCTCCGACATGATTAAATCGAGTTAGAAAAGTGTAATTTGAGCCCGAGTATCGTATTTAGGGCCCAATGACCTTGGCTTGCATATATAAACCAAGAAATTTATGATATTGGTCAACAATCCTAATCCTTCATCGTTTACCACTACTTGGCATTTTTCCTCTATTTATTAAATACTTATAACAAAAAAAAACACTTATACCAAAAAAAAACAAAAAACAGCCTTAAAAAGCTATAGCCAAAAGGTGAACCAAAGTCCAGAGTCTGGGTATAAATGGTAAATATCAAAAGCAAATCAGCGTCCGTTCTGTCATAATTTCCCCTACTTTGGTTAAAACCGAAACAGCGGAAATTTATTGGTAAATACTAATTAAGAATTATTCCACAGTGAAAATCGCCTTAGGTACGATAAATCAAAAAAATAACATAAACAGCTGGTAAAGAGTGGTTATGTTAAATCCATCCAGCGATCGGCATCAGCTCGTAAATTTGATGGGACTTGCTGGCTGCTTCCTGGCATCAGCTACTTCCAGCGGAATTTTTCAAGAACGCGCTTGATGGCATCGTCACATTACCAAGAACGGGTTTGCTGGCAGCGATTGTCAAAGTGCTGACTTTACAAACCCACTCCAGTGTTCAGATGTAGTTTATTAGTATTACGTTTCCCAACTTTTTCGGACATATAATCAAAGATTGTATCTGTTTTTTCCTAGAGCTCTGGAACATTTAAGCGATGGACTAAAGCGCGATGCGGTAAATCTATGATGGACATAAACGCGATGCGACAAAAGAGTTTTGAGCAAACGCGCGTTATGTTTAGAAAGAAAGAAGGAGATGAGGATAAATAAAGAAAATATCCTTACCCACTTTTTTCCTTAAACTAACGTAATCCACTCCAAAACAGATATTTTGAAATGTAAAATAGGTTCATTACCGCGTTTCACAAATGCACGCGACAACACTGCGCAGTCAGAAGCACGCAACCGATGCAGCGCAAAAAGTTTATGACAACCCCTCTACCCTTCCCAACCCCTCTCCTCTGTGCAATAAAACGAACCCTTGCTTAACCCCAGTAGGCTGTGAACCCTTTCGCCAATCCCACCAAATCCGAGAATTTAACACACAAAAGTACGACGCGACAAAAGAGCAATGATAGGCAGAGGTTGATTCTAAGGTGCAGTGATGAGAAGAGTAAAGGGGCTCCCTGCTAAGCCTGTACGCTGGCTACCCCATCCTCACTTTGCAATAACCCGCAATAACCTCTGTTTATCCCATTAAGCCGCAAACCCCGAAGCCAACCCCCACCAAACCCTAAAATTGCCCTTTTATCGCGTCTCACTTTTTTTGCATCCCGATTTTAACCATCGCACTTTTATCGCAATGTGATTTAATCCTCCGCACTTTTGTCGGTTTTCTCATTCGCACTTTTGTCGCGCGCGATATTTCCATCGCGCAAATGTTTCAGAGCCTTTGCTTAGTTCCCAACTGTCATTCAGAAATAATAAAATAAAACAAGTCCCTGGTTTAGTAGAGAGTTTTTAGACTTATTTTATTTTGTAAATATTATAGAGGAAGGATATTTTTTTGTTCGTGCCACATTAGTAATTATTTAGTGCCTATAGAATTAAACACAAATTATTATAGTTTTTATAATTCAGATTAATTTAAATAATAATAATAAATTGTTTATTAACAAAGCATTAAGTTCAAAAAATTGATAAGTAAACATGTCAAATTTTATAATATTATATTTTATTTAGGTAGGTATCGTTAAAAGAATGGCATTTTTCAAACTTATAAAAAACCGCGGCATTTGAAATGGAAAAGCAGTCAAAATAAACTTGTAAAAAGTACATTATTAATTTTTTCCTTGCACTTGCATAACCTTTATTAATAAGAAAATTGTATGATAGATTTGTATACATTTTTCAATGTACATAAAAATTTAAAAAAATTTAAAAAATTTGGTTGTATATTGTAAATAAATGATTGATCTGGACTCACCTGAAGTTAGGCCCAACAGGAGGCCCCCAAACCAAAAGATTAGCATGGTGGTCCTATCCCTAGTAGTATGATTTTGAAGAACTCCTGAAATAAAAGAAAAATATAATTACAGAATGATCGTCAAACAATATTTATTTGTTTAGAGTTAAAACATATAACTTTCAAATACTTTTCTTTCCAAATTTTATTTATCTAAAAAATATAGTTGTAAACTATAGTTTAATCTGGTTTTTTTTTCAAGGTTATCAAGGGAAAATCTTCCATAAGACGCCCGAACTACTCGTTACGTTTCTACCAGGAGAGCCCGGGTAGTATCGGATTCCTACTTACTAAAACCCCCCGATTGTGGCTCCGAATAGCCTGATGGCTGATCAGAGTCACTACACTGCAGCCATTACTGGCTTATTGTGCACCCTTTCATCCTAGTTTAACCACTCTACTCCCCTGTACGATTTTCTACAGGTTCTTAATGGAGCAGTTCCTAGTGGTTATTGGGTCTAGTTCAACTTCCCCATGGGGCTATACCGTCCATATTCGGTCGCCAGAGCCTCGTCTGTTTTAGACAGGGAGCACCACGAGAAGGTGAAGTTGGCATTTGGACGTGAGAGGCTAGATGCATGCGCATCATACCGATCGAAAACCTCTGGTCCCACGCCCTGGGTTTATACAGGCAAATAAAAATAAATATAAGGAAATAAAATTCAAATAAAAAAACAAATAACACATAATTTTGGTTTATACCGTCAACTTAAAATCAGCAAACAGCTTCTGAACATGTAAACAAATGTGAGTGGCCCCAATAATTAAAATAATTGAATTAAACTCCATCATACTTTAAATAATATCTGTCTAAAACAAACCAAAATAATGCAAAAAAACTGAAAAACACCCATTTAAATAACAACGTCAATAGGGCATGTGCAAATATGTTTTCAGATGCACATAAAAATAAAAGTTAAAAGTTGCTCATCTTTATATTTTTATTTTTATTTCTGCTGTACAGGCTGACCGTTTATAAAGTTCCACTTGGGAAAACTTTTTTGTTATTTGTCACAAGAGGATAAATGAAAAAGTGAGTGAGTGAAATTATGTAGATTTCTATTATAGTTTCACTTTTTTTTTAATCACCCGTTACACGCAGAGTGCCCATGAGGTTTTGTTTTTTTAATTGAATACCTTGTATATTTTATAATATTTTGATACATCTTTTCTTTCTGATTCCAAAAATATATTACATAGTGTTTATCTTTGGCGCTTCTCGAGTAAAATAAAAAATATTTTGCCATAAGGGCAATGTGTTAGCCAAGGAAAAATAGTTTAGGTGGTTCTTTGTTCAACACATTACTCTTATGGCAAGGTTTTTGTGAATTTTCTCAATATCTTTCAAGACAAAAGTAACATGTGGTATCTTTTTGGAATCAGAAAAAAAAAGATCTATCGAAATTTTAAAAAATATAAAGAGTGTTCCATTAAAAAAAATGACCTCACCATCTTGCGTGTAACGTATGACTTCAAAAAAAAGTGAAACAATAATAGAAATCTACATAATTTCATAAGTAATTTAATTTTTGTTTATCTGCTTGTGGCGACCCGTAAAAAAGTTTTCCCAGGTGGAACTTTATAAACGGTCACCCTGTACAAATGCCTATACTGTTCCTTAAAAGTTTAAATTTAATTTTAATTATTATTTTTTTTTCTATCTTAGTTTTTATTTGGCCGTATAAATCCAGCTTTAGATCGTATTTGGCTACTTACAAATTAACTGACACTTCAAAAAAATGATAAATATATTTTTTAAATAATAAATATAACTAATTATTTTATTACCACAAATACTACATGAGGCAACCTGTAAGGTAATATAAAATTAAGAAAAAGTAAAAAAAAAACAAGTTAACATTTTTGTAGTCATAAAAAAAAACGAAACAATAAAGTGGCAAAGGTCAAAGTTTGCTCTATCCACTAGTTCTCTTGTAGGAAGGGCGTTCTTCCACTTAGGCCTTAAACTGATGCTTTTTAATAAAATATATTAAAAAAGATACAAGGAAATGACTTCGCGACAACTTCTAAAAAATCGGACTTTAGTTGTGGGTTGATTACAGTCCAACCAAATTATAATAAAAGATCAGTTTTAACAGCACAGCCATTTCACGAAAAATAAAAACAAATGTCGCGTCAATTACCCTGGTTTAAATTTTAAAACATATACGTGTTTGTATGAATCATCAGAATAACAATTTCCTAACAACGATTAAACAGGCCTGTAGGTCCGATGCCACGAATCTTTCTTTTTATTTATTTTTCACGGACAAGAAATCTACTTTTCTTATGACTAAAAATTAAAAAAATCAATGTAGCAGATGAATATCGTGCAAAAATCCATAACTTTTTTATATATCACTTTTTATTATAATTAACAAAATTTTCGAGAAAAATGCAAAAAATGTAATTATTTTCTTTTTTAATTTTTATTTTGTTGAATCTTCACGAAATTTAGTAAAAGTATACTTCTCGGTATATGAACAATGGTTGTAGCTCTTTGGGCGCCCTCGTGCAAGAGCATGTTTTGCCGCCCCCCCCATAAGAAACTTTTTACTTCGAAGGGGGGGGGGTAATTTTTTGACAATAATAATTTTCACAAATATTTTTTTGACAATAATAATTTTCACAAATAATTTTTTCACAATAATAATTTTCACAAATAATTTTTTGACACTAAAAATTTTCACAAATATTGGTTTCTGGTTGAATGAAAAAATCCAAAAACACGTCAACTGAGATTTTTAATTTCCTTTAATCGTGCTTTCTTGGGTTTTGTCTATGTCATTTAGTTTACGAGGTATGGAAATTTTTTATTTTTTTTAAATAGGACACCTTGTATATTTGGCAATTTTTGAAACCTGCAAACACTTTTCTCTTCAGCAATACCACACAGTAGGATCTATCTTTTACGATAATCAAGATATTTTTATCTAAATCTGTATGGAAAACTTCGATATTCAATCAACTATCCCCCGTAAAACAGGGCGTAGACAACAATTCCAAGTTTAAATGTCTCTATCTTGGAAACCATAAGAAGAGATAGAGTATTAGTGTGTGCTATTGTCAAAAAGATAATTTTTTTAGAATTCAAAAATGTCAAACTATAGAGGGTTTCCTTTTTAAAAAAAATATATTTTTTGCCATACCTCGTAAACAAAACGGCATTAAAAATCCAAGATAGCATGATTAAAGAAAATTAAAAATCTCAGTTGACGTGTTTTTGGATTTTTTTATAAAACCAAATACTAACCCGCTAAAAGCACCGTTCCGTTTAAAGAATCCACTGTATATATAATCTAATTTAAATATGGCGGTTGACATTTTGCACTGTCAGTGTCAAAAAGTTGGTCCGGATGAATTTGGAATAAAGTAGTACCTATACTATATCTCAAAGTAAACAAGAGCATTTTGTAATATTTATCCACCCCTTTTATTTGTTCCTCGCGCCCTTACAGACTCTTAGCCCTCTTGTCCGCCTAACTAACTCAAAAAAATAACTAGCTTCTAAGAAAGAAAACACATCACTTTCTTATTTAATTTAGTTGGTTAGATTTGAATATAATTTAAAAACTCTTGTTGTTATCACTCCAAACCCTCGCGGAGAACCAAGATCTTTACGCGCATAGGGGAAGATTCCAGAAAGTGCAGAGGAGCTACCTTATAAAGGCGAAGCAAGCTGCCGCCAAAAATACTCTTCGTTGAAATCCTCGAGTCTCAACAACTTTCAGGAATCGGTACGTCTCCAGACTACAAAACAATGTTTAAGAATTTTAAAAAATGTCTTTTTTCATATAAAACGGAGAGGCACCATCTTTGATGAACGGCCATGGTAAACCTTAAAATACTTCAGTTAAATACTTATTAAATTATTTATTTTAAGACGTGTTAAAATATTTCATTTACTTCAAAAAAAAATTAATATTATAGTATATTTTTTAAATATGTGCGTACAAATTTTAAAGTGTTTATAAAAATGACAGGAGTAATGATTGTTGAAGTCTAATGATGGCATACTTGGCCGAAAACATGTTCATAATTTAACAATTTAAAATTAAAATTTAATAAATTTGCACAAAATACAAAACTTCTTTCGATTTTTAGTGTGTGTGCACGCAACCACTCAAAAAAAAAGATAAAAAAATTGCCTAAATACAAACGTTTACCGCTTAACTTACGTTTAATTATTTTAGGCCTTAAATTATCATCATGACCGTACCATTATATCTGGATTTAAATTCACAGTTTATTTGCTTGCAAAGAAATCTCTCCGTGGGTGGTAAGTTTATTGATTATCGCTAGCAGATGATTGGCCGGGGTGCTCGTACTATTTTGCGGAGTGTTCTCGTACCTCTTACTTTGTAGCACGCGCCCCAATACTCGGCCGGGCTGCACGACCGTAAAATCCGGCCCTGATATGAAATAACCACATTTTTTATGTAAATTGAGGTAGATATTGATTTTTTTCGGTCTAAACTCCTTCTTACTCAATCAAAAATTCTACTTGGAAAAATCATTGTAGGGAGCTTTTCCATAGCTCAGTTTTTTGTTTTGGCAAATACTTTTGGATAAAATACACAAACATATTGCCACAATTTAAAAACTTCAAGATGCAAAACAAAACAACAGAAACATGATTCTTGTGAAACGAAAGAACCCTCGGTTAACCCAACTATAGGTATGCGTAGACACCAGTTAATTTTTCAAAAACCGTTAAGACACAGGGCCGTATTAAAGAAGCATAAAAATACATGCTATATGAGATACCCAAGTAACAATTTTTAGTTGCCTTAGTTACCATAACTAAGAAATACACTAAAATTAACGTTGCATAAAGTACAAAAACTAGTCATTTGTGCAACGGCCGCTATGATGGACAAGAAAACGACGCCACACCGTTGTTATTAACTAGGGTAAATTTGGCAACCTTCTAATGACTTATTTTTACTGGAATATTGTGGAGTTTTCAACGGCCGCAATGAACGACGGAACAACGACGCCATAAGGTTGTTAATTAACTAAGGTTAATTTGTATACCCTACATAAACGACTTCGTGACGTCGCAAACAACGTTTTTAGGATGCGTCAGTTGTAATCTACTAGAGGCATATTAGAGGCACAAAAAAATGGTGAGGGAGACATAAATTCAAAAAATCAGTTTCCTACAAACAAACTATGTAACGCCCCCCAAGTGACCCAGAGTCAGACTATGGTCAGACTCCCTAACCGACTGTAGATACCAAGTAACAAAGAGTCAGACTACCTTGAAATTAATTTGTGGGGTTCTTCTTTTGATGCACTGGTGTGCACTAAATGTATCTATATCCTTTTTTAGCTTGCATAAATATAAGGGATAAATATAATTAGTGCAAATTGTTGCAGCAAAAGGAAAAAGTTATTAGCAATTTCGGCCAATTTCAAAATATAAGACAACTATAGAGGGCACCTCTTTAGTCGCAAAATGGTTAGGTTTTCAGTAAATCAAGAAATGATTATTGCCGCCATACTGTTTTCTTTTCCTGATTTGCGCCGCTACACCATTTGTGTAAATTGTTAAAAGAATCTTGTTTTTTTGCTGGATTTTGATGAGTTTTAGTTAATTTTGGAAATTTTTAAGTATTCTTTTAGATTGGCTACAGTTTAAAATAGGATTAAAGCATTTTAAAAATTTTCAGTATTTAAATAAAAAAGTAATTTAGCAAAAAAGTAGGAAGGATTGAAAAATATCCATTTTTGACGGAAAACTAAGGGTCGTTGTTAAATTTAGTTGGTGGGAACCTTTAAAAAGGCACTTTAATGTAATAAATTAACTGAATGGTGTTTGGAAATTAGTCCATTTGTGGTTGCAGAGACGTGGAAGTCTTGATTTCAAATGAATTATATTAATAAAAATATTATCCAGAGGGCACTTCAGTCGTAGTCGCTTCGGCGACGGTGTGGAAACTTTGCTAGCGACTCTAGATTGCTCTAGATTTTTTATTTTATCAACAAGTATATGTCAAAACGAAAAAAGAGCTGTGGTAAAAGTATCTACGATGATTTAGTTAGTTAGTAAAATTTTTGATTGAAAAAAAGGTGTTTTATACCGAAACAAATTATTACCGCGGAAAATACCTGATTTTTTTACAAAAAAAATTGTGTTAATTCCAGACATAGAAAAGTATACTTTAATCATTTTCTGCACTTTTCTTGAAACATTTAAGGTTATGGGCATTTACAAAATTTGTAGATTTTTGCACGATCTATAACTTCTATATTGAAATTTTAATATTTTGTTGGCCGGAAATTGCAATAATACCATTTTTCTCCCCTTTTCCATCCTGCACCAACCCCGCTAGCGCATTTTTTTAAAACGTTTTTTGGAAGCTCCTTTAACATTTTTACTCATCAAACTGTTGTTAAAATCTATTCCATTCTATTATTTTTCCCTCACAAATGAAATATTTTGATTGGTCTATATAATAACAAACGAAAAATAGTCCAATTGTCTTTAATGAACTGCTTTTGGTGCTGCAGACTCTTTTAAAAGCAATCCCGGAAAAACTTCCAAGTAACAAAACTAAAGCAATAACACACCTCAATAATCCAATCTAAAGCTCTATATAAAATCTAATATATCATTCGCGAATACATCTTTGAAAAAGACTCGAAACAATAAATCTAAAAAATATTAAACAAGCTTTCAGGTTTATCTCTTTTGAAGTATGCAAGTCGCTTGTATGATCAGAGGGATATAAAATAATAAACAGTTGTTTTCGCACATACCTATAAAATTGCATTAGGAAGATTATACTTACTTAATACATTACAGCAGGTCGATTTTCACCTGATCATTCAGCAAAAATTACCGCTCCGTTGAAAATCTCCCTTGTTAAAACTGATAATTCCGTCTGTACCAAGAGATTTATTTTGCACAGTTTAATGAATTTAATTTGGTAAATAATCTTCAAAATTCATTTCGGGATGGTGAAATAATCAGAAAATCATTCTTAGATTTTTTTGAAATTTTGTCAAAAAAGTGGTCTCATTGAGTTTGGAATATTTTAGAATATTTACTTGCCACCCACATATATATAAAGAATAATTAGGAAAAAAGGTTTATGGCATATCGGACACACATTTTTCCTTTCAATTCATTACGACCAGGCCTTCAAGATTTGATGGATAGTCCAGACACCTACACGCCTGTTCCATCCATTGTAGGAATCATCAGAGTAACATAAGGCTGTACCTGGCGTATGAAGCATAACATTGTCCTATGGTACCCTTATGAATGGTCGTAATGAATTGAAAAGCAAAATGTGTGTCCGATATACCATGAACCTTTCTTTTTCATCATTTTTCACAAACAATAATCTACTTTTTTAAATTTTACATGTTTTGCGCGACGCGACGTAGTGTAAACTTCAATTGGGGATGAAGTTGCTGTGAACGTTGTATTTTGAACGGTCATCTTTCATTAACCGGTACATTTTTGCAGGTTTATACTTTTTATATTTGCATCCTTTAACATTTTGCTTTTCGGTTTATTCCCAAAGGCGGCGCGCTGCATATAGCCATACCAACATCCTCCGTTATTTGAACGACAAAATTTGTTTGAATTCGCTAGGTGTGGTTATGCTTCATACGCCAGATACAGTCCTATGTTACCCTGATGATTCCTCACAAGGATGAAACAGGCCTGTAGGTTTCTGGACTATCTACTAGAACTTGGCGGCCTCGTCGTAATGAATTGAAAAACAAAATGTGTGTCCGATATGCCATGAACCTTTCTCTTTATTTACTTTTCCCAAAACAAGAAATCTACTTTTTATAAAGAATAATTTAGAAAGGTGAGTTTCATGTTTGTTGAAAAAACAGATAAATTTCATTCTCTGTCACAAAAACAGATTCGTACTCGTCAAGAATGAGCTAATATGGTCAACAACAAGCAACTCTGACATTGGCTGATCCACATCCCATCCCAACCTTATATTTGTTGGTCTGATAAGACTAAGTTTGGTCTCCAGGAGACTTAGCTTTCGATCCCTGCGTACTGCTGCAATCCTAGCACCATGCGAGTCAGTCTGAGGGTGTCTTCTGTGGTTGATTTTTTAGCTGTAGAAGTTAGGTTTGCTTTTAATTGATTGGTACAATCTCTAGCTTTTTTAATTTCCACATCTTTCCAATTTCTTTTGCTAGGGGTAAGTATTTTTGTATTTTTATTTTCGATACTTGTATGTATAGGCACGGCGATATGAAAGAGAATTGCACTTTTTCCCTGCTTGTGGTGTACAAATATATCCAGTCTGTTGAATTGAGTTGTTGCATCAGTTGGTATTTCTCAGTCCCACAAAATTTTATATGCGTCGTTCTCGATAAGTTTTTCAGGTGAGTATTTTTAGTACGGTCCTCTGATGCTTGGTGTCCTAATTTTGAGCAAAGTTTTTCGTGGAATATTTTAGCCACGTTATCATGTCGTGCTGTGTATTGCTTGGCTGCTAATGCCTGATATCCTCCAATTATATTGTCGATTGTTTGCCTTTGTCCCCGCACAATCTAAACTTGTCTTTGACATCCAGTTTCATGATTTGTTTTTGATGGTTTCTGTTAGCTGTTACTTGGCTTTTTATTGCTAATAAAAAGTCATCTCTCTCCTCATATCTCGTTTGCCAGGACCGAGTTGCTTTGAATTCAATAGTGTTCTCCGCTATGATGGCAGGATACCTTCCGTGTTTTGCTTATTATTATTATTATTATTATTATTATTATTATTATTATTATTATTATTATTATTATTATTATTATTATTATTATTATTATTATTATTATTATTATTATTATTATTATTATTATTATTATTATTATTATTATTATTATTATTTTTCACCTTTACAGGGTATTGCCACAGTGTGGGATTCGGCCATAATTCACACTGAGGCGATTGTTAGGTCCGAGAATTAAAAGACACAAATGGTCGGTTTACATGTTTTCAAGCAAATGTAGTGTTAATATTCTGCATGTTTCCAAGATAACCGACTTTTTCAATCCAGGACATAGCTGTCTATAGTTAATATTTAATGCTTTTATGTGTCTTTAAGGTTCATTCAAGGGCATTTTTCACTGGTGAGTCCAACTTTTGATGGTGTTGAGGTTGGTTTAGCAATTAGCAAAAGTATTCCCATCATCAGCAGATGACGGTTTCTTGGTTTCAAGTCCCTGATGTAGATAGTTGAGGTACACAATAAACCGCAGTGGTCCCAGAACTGATCCTTGAAGGACACCGATATATACTTGTAATATGTGTGTATGTGTGGTACCGACTCGTACCTCAAAAGTCCGCTCTATTAGAAACCCTTCTCAAATCAGCGGTACGAGCTGGCCCCTGACTTCTAGTCTACTTTGTAGGTAAATTACTTTATTGGTATCTTATCAAACGCTTTTTCGAAGTCGAGATAGATGGCATTAGTTGGTTCGTAGCTGTCATCAGAAAGTGTCCAATAATTAAGTCTAGTCAGAAGATTTGTAAACGTAGATTTCTTTGGAAGAAAGTCATCTTTTTTATTGGTATAATATTATGGGACTCTAGAAAAAATTATGTAAGTCCTCTTGCTATTATTTTTCCATACATTTAAATAAGGCACTTGTTAGACTGCTTGGTTTATAATTTCAGCGATTTGTTTGTTACATTTGTTCTAAATTGGTGTAAATGATGCTTTTTTCCAGGTTGTGAGGAAGTCTCCTGTTCTAGTAATGTTGTTGAACAAGTCTGCTAATGGTATTTTTAGTATTGGTATAGAGTTTTAGGATCTCATCCAGTCCTCAACTAGAGTTTGGTTTTAGCGATTTGATTGCATTTTCAACTTTTTTCGTTGTAAAAGAAATATTAAATTGTGTCTTGGATTAGGTTTATGTCGGTAAAGTTAGCATAGCAGTGTTTTATATTTTAGTAAGTATATTTTTATCGTAGATTTTTCTATCTGATACTATACATGTTTCAGTTTTATTGGTTTTTGGTGATATTTTTGATACTTTTTCTTATCTTTGTTATTTCAATTACAACGAGATAAATTTCTATTCAGCCAAAGCTAAAATAGAGGACCTCTGGAACATCCTATGTGAGATATTACGGGGATATTGATGTCTTCCTGGACATTTACAAGACCTGAATGAGATATTCCTGAGATGGAATACGTGTTATTATGAACTTATCGGTACATAAAGTCGTCATAACCTGATTTTAACAAATGTCTATACTATTGTGAGAGTTTTTAAGACCATAAAGTTCACTTCTAAAGTCGAAATTATTTTTGAATGTCCGCACCAAGGGTAGATAACTACTATATATTTTTAGTCATTTACCCACCTCCCATGAAATTACTGGAATAAATCCTCGCATTTTTCTTATGAATGCCCTCTCCTCCCTTTTTAACACTTTATAATACTTGCTGCGTTGCGTTATTTATGGATTGCCCCGAAGCCGGTTACCCAACATTCTCGCCATTATTTCTGACAGTGTTTGAGCAAATAATTCAATGAAACAATTTCTTTTTTGGCCAAAGAGCTGCTTCATTATTACCACCCCACAGAGATTTTGTTGGATATTATTTGGCGGTTAAAACTTATTAAATAATTTAAAGTAATTTTCAAAAAGCGTTTTAATACCCTCTTTACAAAGTTTCGTGGTGTTAAACACAGTGCAGCCCAGCAACATAAAGTAATATTTTGAAATTTAATAGAGTTATAAAGTTCAAGTTTAGTACTTTATCAACTCTACAGTTTTAATTGCTATAAAGTACTTAGTTCTTAGGACAATATAATATGCCTAACTGTTGGAAGCAATACACTTATTATTATTTTTTTAAGTTTATGGGCTTATTTGACATGTTGTTATTGTTATGCTTCTTACTAAGACTACACAGCTATTGCTAGCTTTATTTTGTACAGCCAACCAAAAAGTTTTTATATAATTTTTGACTAGAGATAATTTGTTTCTTATTTTGAAAGTAACTATGGGTATAGTTTATTTTTTGATTGCTTTTATTTTAGGGCAACTCAAATTTTGGTTTAAAACAACGAAATTGAAGGACGTCTCATCTGGGTGGGGGATTACGACCAGGGGTAAGCTTTCTGTTTATCATTAAAATATATAGCTAAGTCAGTAGACCGCACTTACACCATACTGACTAACAACTGAACATTTTAGGAGTATAGTAGTATAGCTTTCCTTGTCTTTTTCATGCAAAATTTCGCTTGGAAGGGTATTTTTGTCCCCACATTTTTCTATCCAACTACAGAAAATTTTAAAAAATTTTAGTCTCATTTTAAAGATAAAGCTTAGATCTAGGGTCTCTTGGTAATAGCTTTTAACCTTTGACTTAAATTTTTCTGGAATATGGATCCAAATATGGTGTATTTTGCCTACTCATAGAACACCAAAAAATCTACATCAACAAATTATCAATACCTAGATTAGAATTGTTAGCAGCTAATACTGGGGTTAGATTGCTTCAAAGCACATTAACAAGTTTTGAACATACAAAAATTTCTATTCTATGCTGGACTGATTCTACAACAGTTTTATATTGGATTAGACAAAAACAATTATGGGAACCATTTGTTTGGAATAGAGTAGATGAAATTAGGAAAAATACAGATGATTTAATGTGGAGACATGTACCAAGTTAAGTAAATCCAGCTGATTTGTTGTCTAGAGGATGTTCTACTAAAGTTTTATTAGAATCTAAGTGGTGGGAAGGCCCAAAGTGGTTATACAAGAAAGAAGAAGATTGGCCTTGTCAGAGTCTTGATATTTGTGATGATACAGTATTAGAAGGAAAACGAAAATCTGTAACATCCATGATAAATACAGGAAAAAAGTTCTTATTAGGAATAAAATTTTCTAAATTTAGTAGTATTGTTAGAGTTATGGCTTGGATAAGACGATTCATCATATAATAGAAAGAGATGATTTAGATGCTTTTCGTTGTCCAGTTGTATTGTCTTTTGATCACCCTGTTGTCCATAAGCTGATTTTTGAAATGCATATCAAATCGGGCCACATTGGTGTACAGGGACTTCTTAACAGATTAAAAGAAAATCATTGGATTTTAAGAGGACGTAAAGCTGTAAGAAAAATTATTTCTAGATGTGTCATATGTAGGCGCTTTGAATCGAGACATTTTGAAGTAGGAATACCACCGTTACCGAGAGATAGAGTTTGTATTTGTACTGCTGTATTTGAAATATCTGAAGCAGATTTATTTGGTCCAGTATTTTTAAAAGATAAACAGAAAGTAAGGAGAAGATAATAAATTACAGCACATTAGAAAAAATTAATTGGAAGTTCAATCCGCCTTTTTCGTCATGGTGGGGAGGATGGTGGGAGAAATTAATAGGTAGGTAATAAAAAAAGTATTGCGAAAAGTTTTGGGTCGAACATCTCTACACTATGAAGAATTTGCGTCTATTTTATATAAAAGTGAAGCTATTGTCAGTCATTGTCAAACATCAGTCAATATAAAATAATCGAGAGTAAACTATTTCTCGTATTTTTCCATTAAATAAAAAACACCCCCTTTCCCGAATTTGAAGAAAACCGGCCTGGACGCCATAAGTGATTTTTAAATTATTTTCGTTGATTTTTAAAGTCACTATAGTGTATCATAGTCATATGAATATACATATGTACCTGTGTTATAAGTCAGCAAGCAGTAATACAATTAGCAATGTAATTTATTAAACAATTTTTCACAAACCCAAACACAAATATCAATATGCAGAAATTATTTGTTTCAATGAATAATACCAGTGAATCCAGAGATAATTAGCCTTTTGTCGGTATATAGCAAAACTGTAATGAAAATAAAGCAGCAGCAGTTTATTGTCATTTCAATATTATTTCCAGTTCCATCCTGCAACTACTAATTTACCAATTCGACTGAAAATGATGTCTACATAGTTCTTATTATTTGCCGTTAATTTGAACTATAGCATTTTCTATCTAAAAAGAAGAGGAACATTTTAATTAAAGTTAAATTAGTATATTTACTTCTTAATACGTTTTATCTAAACACAAAATTTTGTGCCGCTAAATTTATAAACTATAAATTACTTATGTATGGTGCTTTTGAGTCATTTAGGTATTCTGTCTAAAGTGTTTTTGATCCGTAACTGAAATAATGTTTATGCAGTACCGACCTGTCACGCAAAATACAGAATTTTTGGACGCACTAGACTTTCGGCCTGTCACAATTTTAGGTTAAGTTTTTAAGCTTAACCCTGGAAAAAGATTGAAAATAGTAGTATTCACAAGTAGTGGCTAAAATATTGCTTTTTTTACAAGCGTTGGTTTAAATAACGAGCGCAGCGAGGTATTTAAAAACGCGAGTAAAACAAAGCACAGTTTAGCCACGAAATGTGAACAGTCTTTTTTTAATACCTTTATCAAAAAATCCAAGAAAAACAGCAAAATACTTTTAAAAATTTTGAACGAAGAGCACTTTTCGCAAAACACACCATCTTTACTCTATAAATCAAGGTGGCTGGTAAATGAAATAACAATGGTTGCCATAACAATATGCCTGTTTACTCGGTGACGTTTATTACTGTTCATTTTAATCTTTGACAGTTTGATACTTGGTGAAAACTGGCGAAAATGGCTTAATTTGTAGGCAAGAATAGTTAGATTTTTTCAATATTACTATTTTTCGCTATTTCTGTTTAATTTTGGGTAAAAAACGAACAAAAATATTTTTTTTCCACCGTGATCAAAAAATAAAGTTTTTTTTGCAACCCCAAAAAGCCATGCTTTAGTTATCTGCAGACAGTTACTTAAATCATGTTTTTGATGAGGGTATAAAAAAAATATTTTTTCCTACGACCACATACAAAAATGATGAATTTCACACACTTTGATTCCTTAAAAACCATTTACTTTCACACGTGTGCGGAAAAGTAGTTTTACCAATAACTACACAAATTAGTGTAAATCTTGAGTGTCGGCTACCGCCTCGTGCAAAAACATCTACACTCGTGTGGAATTTGTCACTTTGAACATTTGTTACGTAATATACTATTCCACCCAAATTCTACAGTTTAGTTTTGGCTTTTGTCCGTCACAGCCCCATTAAAGGTTTTGAGAACGTTTTCCTAATATTATTTCGTTTATTTTGTTTTAATTTTCAAAAAATGTGTAAGATTATACTATACTACAATCAAAAATCAAATAATTTCGGCCCACGTTCCTTGGGGAGGGAGGGTTACCGAATTTTTAACAGAAAAGCGGAAAATCTAAGCATTGCTCAAGTTTTTTAAGAATATCTCAAACACTAAGACACACACTTCAGGATTGTTTCCATTTCTAGAAAGCCAAATCATTGGTTTAGTTAACAAGGTATTCGTTTTTGTTTAAAAGTAAGTGGTACGAAAACACAAACTTCTTTGCAAGTTACTTTCTTTTGTTCTGGTTTTTTGGTCTGAATTCCGAAATTATATTTATTGACTTTAAAAATTGACACATTATCTTACCTTTCTTTTTCTGCTTTTTCAAATATTTTCTGGTACAGATTACGCTACCCGTGGCCTATTTAGCACAAAGGGTACCGAAATAATTGTTGTTTTTTTAAATCTGCTTATAGATATGTTGCTATTTTTTTGTTGTTATGTATATTTTTGAGTAACGTTTAAATATGCCTTTTCATCTTGTCACAGTTTGTTGATTTTTTTTTCAATAACGTCCTCAGCAACGGTTAAATTTGAAAAATCTACTAATTCAAAATTGTGAAAATTTTCCACAAAAAATAACGACGCAATATCTCTCGCTGGCATTTCTACAAACTTTGTGAGATTTTAAGGCTTTTTCCTCGAGAACAATAGTAACTGGTTACTCGTGACGTCATGACTTGGGTTATTCTGCGAAGAAAATCCGAAAACAAGTAACTGGGTTACCTGGCAACTTGTAGTTACTTCGAGGAAAAACCCTTTTTAATAAGGCTATATTTTTTTTGTAGCTCTATTCATTTCCTTTTAGGGCTGCTATTACATATGCCAAAAAATGCTAGAGAGTTTGTTCTATTCCCATGCTAGTCAAAAGTTCGTACAAAAATCGCATATTAGTCTGAAAGATGAAAAGTTTAATTAAGAAAAAATAATAATTAATCAGTGAAACTTGGCATGCATAATAAGCAGACCCTTATTTCCAAAAATAAATAATACAAAAATTGGTAAAATTTTATAAATTATAGTGGAGCGATGAAATTTTGGATAGATGGTCATCGACCCCGCAATTTTTTTTGTCGTGTGTTACTTATTCGAGGGCTCTTGTCTAAGACCCCAAATATCGACGTTAAACAAAAGATAGTTTCTTGAAAAAAACATCATTAAATATCACCTAAAGCATAACGATAGAATCATGGAATTTGGCACAAATGATCAGTGGGTCCATTAGTACCAAATATTTTAAGACCATTTACGAAGGACCCTTACCCCCGAAGTTAGTTAGTAAAAATTAAGCATCAAAGATCCTGCTTTTTGTTTTCTAATCTTGTTTTGTCCATGTTTAAATATAGAGGAATCTAATTTTATATTGATACTAATTACGGGAAACACTAGCGTTTTCCAAAAGTAAACAAAAATATTAAACATAACCCTGTTTCTGGAATCTGGAGCAATGCTTACATTTTCCCCTTTTCTTTTAAAATTCGGTTACATAAATAAAGGTTTAAAAAATCTTACATATTCTTTGAAAATTTTAAAGAAATAACCCTACACTTTAAGGTTTTAAATGTGGCTTTTTCTTATCCCATATGCCAAAGAATAAATGAAATAGTTTTTCAAATACAAAACATGGAGGATATGAAAATATGAATGGTAAAATATTTTAATGCGCATAAAATAAAACTACCCATGATCATTTATTTGTTTAAATACATGTATATCATCTTTTGGTAATTATTTGCTTTAGGTTTCTTTCCAGAAATCAGAAAAATATAATTTAAAAACACGCTTAAACCTCAAATTGAATTGAATACCGAAGTATTTACGGATTTTTATATCAGGGGCGTAACCTAATACCTAATTTCAAAAAAAAAAAATATAAACGAAAAGGAACACTTTATTGATGCCAAAATAACTAAAATAAACATAAAAAACACAGCAAATTTTTTGATAAAACGTAGATTACCAGAAAAATAAAAAGGCTGAGACGTAAACTCTAAATTATTGGTTTAGTGGGTAACGGCGATACGGTAAACCGTCGTAGGTGTATTTAAGTTAAAAGGTGTTTTTAGAATGTGTTTTTATTTGTAAAAGCCAAATTTTGATTTTTGTGTGTGAATACTAAAGGGAGAGGGGCAATTGCTCCCCACCTAATATACTTCACAAATAGTACTGGAGTTCCAAAAAAAACAACTGACCGGATAAAAGCCGAACCTAGCCGAAAAGGCAAAACCAATTAATTAAATATTTGCCTTTGATTGGTTCTAGAATCAATGTTAAAGCAAACCGACAACTAATGGTTTGTTCTGATTCGTCGAAATTTCCTGTTCTAAACAGTCCGGAGCATGCGCGCTTAAAAAAACGCGTTCTGGTTCGACCACAATTGTTCTGAATTGAAAAGTTTTGTGTTTGGGTTACTACCAAAAATTTGTCCAGGACTGGAAACTGTTTTCAAACAAATTCATTTACGCATGTTTGTGCGAAAAAATAATTTGTTCCTTGAAAATTTACCCAAATAAATGTATTTTTACAAAAAATAATAAAAAGCCAGAGTGTAATTTTGTATTATTTTATTATCCGCGTGTATTTTTATAAAGGTTTTGTCGAGGGTTTTGTATGGTGTGACCTAAAGAAGAGGAATCCCTGCCTAACCCAAAAATTCAGATTTTTGAGTGGTAAATTTCTGTTCTTTCAAAAACTGTTGAATTTCACTTTGGAAGAATTAAGGCAAGATTCTACCTCGTCATCATATATACAGTCCGTAGGTAGATCCTTTGTGGTTCTCGGAGGCCTAGTAGCTACCACGCCGCCTCTAGCTGTAAAGTTCCGTGAGTCGTGTTTCAGGTGCCCAATTTTAGAAAATCCACCGAAAAAATTGAGGTTAGGGTTGACCATACCCAAGTTCTTCTCTTTTTCTTTCCTCTGCTTCTTGTTTTTTACTTTACTGCAAGCAAAATGCATTCGGGTTCGTCCAAAAATTGTGAACTGTTAAGAACAGTCCTATCGATTGCGCAAGTATCACGCACAGTTCTAAAACGTTCTAAGACAGTTTTAAAATTCGGAACCCGAACAAACCATAAATGTATGTATGGTTTTTATTAAGCTTTTCTAGGAGCCAAATCAGTCTTTCAAAAAGTTTTAAATACAAAATCTTAAAAGCCAACTATTTTGGTCCAAATTTCAGTTCGGAATTTCAACAGGAGAGTCCTACGCTCTCTCTACATGTGGAAGCTTTGGATTTTATCATTTTGGTATTTACTCAGGTTTTGGTGCATGTAGTCTCCCACTGTGTGTTGTGGAAACTGCAGGCATTTTGTTTGCTAAAACATGATTATAAATTTATAAAGTTTGGTTTCTGAATGATGAATTACTCCATTTTATGATTAAGCGATTGCTCGGCTACCAAATGTGGACATGACATATAATTTGCAAATCAGAATGCATAATAATTTAATACGAATAGGAACCGAACTATCTTATAATTTATACCATACGTAAGGAGAAAAAAGGGTTTATATTACATTGAAGTTTATAGTTATAAAGGTGACTGTGTTAACAAACCTTTATTAATTGTCGGGTTTTTATTATGTGTTATACGGTATTTGCACTAACGCATGCGTAAAGTGTTTTTACCGTCCTTGCAAGCTTGATCGAACTCGCTTCGCTTTGTTGGGTCAACATAACTATTGGTTTATTCAGACACTTCTGGGTGCAATTATTGTGTTTTTCTTGTATATCATTATGTCAAATTTTATTTTTGAGCTGACTGGTAATAGGCTTAAAAATAAAAAGGATCTTATATTTAACAAAAAATAAAGAAACACTAGCACCAAATGATGAAGAAGTTTTTGACATGTTGTTAAGGATCATTTATACTAAAACACACCATTTATAAGGCTAAAACACAAGATTTTTTTTCTATGAGACTCGCGTCAGGGCGCTTTAATTTGCAATTTAATCATAATCAAAAAAGTTCAGAACTTAAAAGTCCGCGTAAGCCATTTAGAGTCAATTCTCTGAAGAATTTAAAGCGGAAAACTGATGCCAGGTAGGTACTCGACAAAGTTAGCAAACTTACTTGAAACAAAATTCGACGTTTAGAATCATCATCACGTTTAAAAAGTTTACTAAAGGAAAAGCTCTAGTTACGATGACATATCTGTTCGACAGAAGTTAAAAACACTTTTTTTAATTTCAAAACTACTTCTTCGTGAATAAACTCTACCTACTCTACTAATGAGTAGCATGTATTTTTTTACCAAAAAAAGAAACCTTATTAGAAACTTATGATTTTTGGTACCTATTTCAATAAGTAAAAATAATTATGTAAATAAACACACCCTTCATTATTCTGACGTTTTTTAAAAATATCCAACAGTGTTATCCGTCGTAGATATTTCTCTTAAAAATATATATTTAGAAAAAATTTGTACATACACGCATCAGTACCCTGAAAACCATTTGTCATATGACAAATACAACAAAAACTTATTGTCAGTCTTCATGCAGATGCGGCATATTTTATGTCTATGTGTGTACATTTTAATCAGAACAATACATGGATGATAGAAATGTATTGGAATGGATAATGGCTTCACATGTGTCATTAGGCTACAATTTTGATCATTTATTAGTGCTGAGTAGAATTTAAAATGTTTGAAATAATATTGAAAATAATAAGTAATTTACGGAGGGATTTACTAAAAAGGTTTAGTCTATTTTAGAGCGGTCCTAAGTTTAAGTGAACTTTTTGGTTTTAAGCATTTTAAACCCCTCCTTGAGTTTTGGACATAGATTTGATTTATAAGAAGAATTTTAATAAATTTGTTTATTGAATAATCATCTTTACCCAATCTTTTGTTGGATTTAAGAGGAAATTTTCAGTTTAGAAAAAAAGAAAATTAAAAAATTTAAACCCACCCGAGGTTCAAATAGTAAACACTCTATAGAATAAATTAACATTGGGGCTATATGTCCCTCTAATTAAAACTTACCCTTGTTAATTAATTTTTCTAATTAATACTTAATAAAATAAGGAGTAGATTGATTTTGTATTTATTTAAAAGGTGTTTTTTATTTATGAAATGTATTAAAAAACTTAACTGCAAGTTTTTTTAAATTTTTGTCATTGTCGAAATATCAGTTTAAAAATATTAACGCTGCGTTCAGTCCCAAACAGCGAGTTCGGATCTTTTACCTCCGCTTGCACCTTGGCTTGCACCAACCTATACTGATGTAAACTACAGCTTTAAAATGAGTGGGCTTTGAGTAAGGAAAGTTTTTTTGACTGAACTTTTAGATAACCTCAATGTTTCACTTTTAGTTTGTAAATAAATTAACATAGTTGTTTTGGTTTTTTTATTTGATATTTTTTTCGTGCATAATTAGTGTCCTCATAAATATATATTTTGTGCTGAAAACAGGTTCAAGTTGTGGTTTTTTTCTGGACAAAATAAGAGGTGTTTTATTGTGGAATAAACAACTTGGGATATTAAAGGTAAATTAATCCTTGTAAAAGCGGTTACTTAGGGAAATTATAAACGAACTTATTACCAAATTCCAAAAAACAATCCTTTCTGGGGGCTATAAATTTAAGCCACCCCCCTGAGGTAGTCTAAAAACTCACCAACTTTATAAACTCAAACACAAATAATGAAGCTATTATGTGCCAACTTTTTGGCGTATTCACCATTTGCCATTTTAAAGCCTGTCAAAAAAAAATTGGTTTTAAGGCATTTTCTTCTAAAATATGATGTATTTTGAGAAAGAAAGCAGTTTTTTAGTGGTATTTTGGAATAACAATATAAAATAATCAATAAGTCTTTTCTGTATGGGTTAGTGTTTTTTCAAAATTGGTTGTAAAATTTAGTACCCCCAGCAGGTGTAAATATTTAGACCAGTGAGGGGTACTATTTTAGATCTTAGTAAATCTCACTGTTAAAGTTTAGATAGCGACAATAAAAATGTTAAAATAATGGTCGAGAATTTAAGGTATTCTGGTAATTAAAAAAAAAATAGCTTATCAACTTATATTGGCATCAAATTAACTCCAAATATATAAGTTACGATCGAAAAAATAAATTTAATGAGGTATTTTATACAATTATTCTTTTTCTGTCATTCTGTCTTACTGTTTCTTCGAAGTTCTCTGGACCAATTTATATATTGGGGCAGAAACTAAACGGAACTGCCATTGTCAAAATATCGGTCCAATTGAATTTGGAATCTGTCTAGGCTGCACCTTAGGTTTAAAAGATCTGTCAATTGCCTTTAAGAATGTGCATGCAAGGATGACTTTAAAGTGCTTCTCAGTTTTAGGTGTAAAATTTTCATAAGATAAATGTATTTAATTTCAAACGGTATGTACAATCTAAGTTAAAGCGCGTTACAAACCTTCTTGCATGATTTGTACGCATACTGATTTTATGGCAGAATTAAATATAACATGCCTTTATTTACTAAATTACATAAAAAGTATTTAGATTGCGACAAAACAAATATTTTATTCAAGCATACGAAACAAATATTTGTTTGACGAAAAAATAAGAGTTTTTTTGTATTTCTGTGTAAAATGATTTATAGTTTCACAGCCATCTTCCGTTTGTTTTTTAAATATTTATTTGACATAAATCATCCTTCTTTTCTATGTCTTATTCGAAGTAAAAATGAAAACATATAATCGGGTTACCTAGTAACTTGTAGTTACTTTAAGAAAACAATGCTTAGTTACAAACTGTGCAAAAGTCTTAAGTTCGGTTCTCACTGTGCATCAAACTGATACCAAAAATCTACTAGTAAAAAAATCGAAATAGTACTTACTTTGACTTTTGTGTTATTTTTTTAATAAAACAAGCTAAAAAAAATAATTAAAAAAAAATAATACTTGCATTCTAACATTCAAAGCTGATCGACAGGATGACAACATAAAACAAACAGTTGGTAATCAAAATTTCACTAAAAATTTGTCAGCAGCACGCAGACAACTTCTTGATAAAATTAGAACATGTTCTATTTTCGCGCATGTAGAATTGACCATTTTACGAGTTTGACAGGCTGGGTAGCAAAAAGGTTTGCCACCAAACTAAAAGAAAATGAAAAACAAAATAAAAAACAATAAAAAATAATCAAAAATTGACAGGTAAATTTTGGCGGGAACCCTGGTTTTCGACATAACCAAACTTTTTTTGTTTTTAATTCGCGAAAATAAAAAAACGAGCCCTTCAGTGAATTTAAGTTAAAATTTACATAATCCCATCCCCGCGGGGTTACTTCTTACTTTACGGAAATCTGACTGCAACTTTTAACTTAAATGAGCATACCAACATTTGAAAGAGCATTTCCATAAATTGAACCTCAATGAGCATTTTTGTCTATATAGAAGTTACAGCAAATAATATAAAACCTTCATAAAATAACCAGAAGTTATATTATTTAGTGTTGGTGATAATTTTATAACTCTAATATATCTCTTAAATGAGTAAAAAAGACTTGAAAACAACTGACCAACACTAGCTTATAAAAATTTATGGTACATAGTAATGGATAGAAAAACAACATATAGATTTTATAAAACTTCCTTATGAAGTTATGAACCCTCAAGTCTAGATATTATTATAAAAAGGTTTTAGAACTGTTCTAACAATACTACATAACAAATTAAAGGTTTTTATCGATTTAGAAATATAAATTTTCCATCTTTCTTCCCTTTTGCTGGTTATGTATTATTCTTTTTCTTTTTAAAATAAAAAATGTATAAAATGGTGTTTACCAATCTTCTACAGTAAATTAAAATGGAAGTGAGATAAGTTGAAGCAGGAATATGAATATGTATATACTTTTTTTTTCCTACTCTGATAATCAGCTGCGGTTCCGTGTGTACAGTATAGTTTTCGAATACAAGCACAAAATTTTCATGGGCTCCAAAAATACTTAAGAAAACGGGAAAAAAATATTCATTTAAATAATACTTTTTTTTCACATGTTTTTTGCTTTCTGGGACAAATATTGAATTTTTTATTTTATTCTTAACCCTAAACAAGCAATATTTCGATTAAAGCACATGTTGAAACCCCATAAAAAACATTTTTATTTTGGTCAGAAACCTGTTGGAATCCAAAATGGCGAAAATTTACGACAATTCTATAAAAAAAAACAATACAATTATACCACTGTTTACCTCTTTCAACACTATTTTATCAACGTTTTAAAACATGATGCTAGTCGGAACAAAAGGCTGCAGATGGCGCAGTGTTGAACACTGAAGGTCCGTTTCTGTGTATTTCTTCTAATGTATTCGTCTGAGAGAGGTCCAGCATACTACACATACCAGGAAAAATACCCCCTGCACACCCTTCAACCCCGCATAACTGTCAGAGGTAACTATCTTAAGAAGATAGTTAGATTGCGGGGTCGAAGAGTGTACAGGCAGGTATTTCCCTGGTATGCTGGATCTCTCTCACATGAATGCATTTAGAAAAAGAGGATAATAGTGACTATGTCAAACTCGCAGAAACGGACCTTGAGGCTGCGTTCCGCCGCGTCGTAAGGTGATGTGTTCACAATTGCCGCCGACCAGTCGTGCGCACTGTATGCACTCGAAGTTTCACGGTGCATTTTTGCGAACTTAACACGATTACTATATTGGGTTTCTTATGAGTGGGCTCCCCGAATCAAAACACGGATCACGTCGTCTAAGCGAGATTTGCCTATACAAGTTCATATCGGTCCACGTGATGAGTTTTTTGAGTTAGGATGGCGGCGCATGGGAAACGCTGGTCGGAATTGGTTGTAGAATGCATTCGATCTCGATATCTGTCATCGAAAACTATATCAAGAAGATTTGGATCTCTTATGTCTCTCTTAAGATTGATGGAATTAAAATCAGATAACGATGGTATGGTATCTCGCAAAAACGCGCCTTTTGATGTCGCAAAATCGCGCTTTTTAAAGTCGCAAAAACGAGTCTTTTGATGTCACAAAATTAACCTAAAAATCTTGTTTGTTTTGTTATAAATTAAAATTGTTTTTTTGTTGTAAAAACAGTGGTATTATAACCACTATACAAAGAAATTAATAAAAACATTATAGAAAGAATGGGCAAAAAAGGTTTATGAATGAGTTCATAAGAATATTACAGGCACCAATTTATATAAAAGTGTCTCTTTGTTGTTGTTTAATTAAGTTTTTATAAGTGAGTTGATAGCAACATTTTAAAAACCAATCTATATATCTTTAATTGATAGCTACTTACGGTTTTATAGATGAGTTAATAGAAAGATTTCAAAAACCAATTTATATAACTTTTGTCACTGATGACTTATATTTTTATAAATATGTTGGTGGAAACATTGTTAACACCAATTTATATAATATTATTTACCGATTACTTTAATTTTTATAAAGATGTCCGTGGAAATATTTTTAACGCCAGTTTTATGTTACCTTAGGGTACCATCAATTTAGAACATTTAATAAAACAAATATACCAACTCAATTCCTGTAGGAAACCTCTAAATACCCTAGGGCATTAATGGAACCCTCTTTATAATAATTATATAAATTTTTGTCACCAGAGGTTTCTGAAAATGCTCATTAGGACTGCTGCATATATCGAGACATATCTGTAACTGACTGAATTCCTCAGCAGAGCAGTACAAAGTGTGTATACTATCCATTCTAAGTAAGTCTTTATAGAAGTCAAATCCCTACAACCCGTTTTTGAACATGTTTTGGACCATGATCTGATCTTTAAACCAGCTTTTCATGTTTATCACTCTGCAGCAGTAACCCCTCGGGGTTTTCATTACACTATACCTTTAGTTTTTATGTAAATTTTTTGCAAATTAAATACAAAAAAGTTTGGTCAAAAATCAGGGTTCCCATCAAAATTTACCTGTCAATTTTTTTATATTTTCTGTTGGTCATTTTGTTTTAGTTTGGTGGCAAACCTTTTTGTTACCCAGCCTATCAAACTCGGAAAATGGTCAATTAAGCTTCATATTTCGATAGATTTCATAGTGTGAACACCGAAGATACATGCAACTTTCCGAGATGCATAAAAAAGGAGCATAGTGAGAACAGGGCATTAGAAGAAACTACGCCAAAAATAGGCTAACTAAAGGAATGCTATTAACAATGAATTGTAGCGATAATGAAATTAAGCTGATAACAGTTTGTAGCGCATCCCGGCCATTAAAGAACAAAACCGAAACCCTCGCACAAGATAATAACATCCTGTTTTGTGGTGTTGCGGCCACTATTTAGTTATTGTGTTCTAATTAATAGAGGATTCTCTAAACGAAAGGCTCGTTTACATTAAACTCTAGCACTAGTTAAATTAAAATTGGCTTGTTGGCCTAATATATGACATTGTACACAATAGTTTAAATTTATGCCCAGGAAAAGGCTCAAGCACCATACAGACAAACAATCGGCTGTTCAAACGAATAAAGTGGCCACTTGAGGATATGCAATCAGTTTCGCTGTAACACATGGTGCTAAGAAAAACCAAAATTCTGCCTATAAGGCGAAAAAATGCAGTGGCGTAGCCCGGGGGGGGGGGAGGTTGGGAGTTAAAACCCCCCTCCCAGGAGATCACACCCAATCTATAATAAATTAATCATGGTCAAGAGACCCAGGGAGAGCTATAGCTCTCCCACTTTTTTGACCCTTTACTCCGGTTTGTGACGTGTGTTTGGTGTGATGTCCTAAATTTTAAAAAAATTTCCTAATTTGGTTTGTCACCTTCTTCAAAAACCAAATCACCGAAACGTCAGCAAAAATTGGAAACAACTAACAGTAAAGATTTTAGTCCACAAGCTCGTGATTTCCTTTCTTTCCTAACTTTTTCTCGACGTGAACGCTTAAGTATAATTTTTTTAAAATTTTCATCTGCGCCGCATTTATGATTTGGTAAAAAATCTATATATACCACCGCAACCCACCTTTTCTTGGGATCTAAGGCAATCTACTTTTTCAAAAATATTTAACAAAAAACCTAAAAGATCAAAATTTTTAAAGAATTTGTTGTTTTTTTTTGTCAAAATTTTCGCATGCGGCGCTATGCCAATATTAAACACAATTTTACAGTTTTGTTTAATTATAAGCAATTTTTTCGTAACAACATTTGAAACGCGTAAAAAATCGAATTTTAATGTAATTTTTATTAAAATTTTGCCTGCGGCGCATTTAAGGGTTAATTTTGAAAAAAATCTGGAAATGCCACTAGACGAGACTTGCTTTTAAAAATAAGTATTTTTGTTCCTTATACAATAATTCAACACCTATTAAACCGCTCCTCTCCCCTCCCTTCAGTTCAAGAGCTAAAGCAATAAGCACCTACCTAATTTTTAAAAAATTGCCAGTTGATGAAACCCCCCCCCCCAGAGTCGATTTCTGGCTACGCCTTATATAGAGTGAGAAACGTTTTTTTAATCCACGATCCAGCACATCTAATTGCGTTTTACTTGTTGTTACCTAAAATAATAATATATTTCTTTATATTTATATGTAAAAAAATTTAAATCATAGGATTATAATATTTTTTAAATACCAAATACAAAATATACCTACAACATTGATTTAGATTTTAGATTTATTTATTTGACTACTTTGTATAAATTTAAAACTGTAGCAAGTCAGATTACAAAAGAGAACAGATTTAAATATAATATAAAATAAACATGCATAATTTATTTTTTATTTTTTGGCTGTAAATATAAAAATTATTTTTTTCATTTATATAACATATGGACGCACATGTGTGATATTTTTTAAACATCCCTTGTTATTTTAACTTAATTCAAGTGTGTATGTTTTAGTTTTAAATGTTATAGTTTCATTTATTTTTTATTAATTGTAAGCTCCAATTTCTTGTCAACAGTCTAGTCGTAAAGTGTATTTTGTAATGTAAAAAGAGAAAAAACTAAAATTAAGGGAAAAGCACGATAAACATTTATTTTTATATTTTTTTGCGAAATAAATGTGTTGTCAAACACAGGTTGTTTTTTTTTTCTTGTTTTAAGAATTTTCTTTCATATTGTAGATTTGACTTTGTCTGTACTATTTTCATAATAGTTTTTTAAGACAATAAAGATTTTGAATTTGAATATAAATATAAACAATTAACATAGTTACTTCATAAAAGAAACATTAACCCCTAAATGTACCGTAGGTACTTAATCGCGATTGACTGTCTAATCCATTCTTTTTCACTCTTGATCTCACATAAATCAACAAAGGGGAAGCATGGATTGGCTAAACTAATCCGAATATTTTTAGGGTGCATCTGGGGGTATGTATTACAAAAATAAAATACACGCACTAGGTACAGAGTTTTATATACACATATAGATATAATGCCAACATTAATACACAACTTTATACACAAAATCAAGACAAACATGTATACGGCACATATTTTTTAAAAATTTTATTTTAATGACTTTATTTTTGAGTCTCCATATATTCTTGGATAGAATAGAAAGCACTTTTAATGAGAAGAGTTTTGATATTTTTTTTAATGATAGTCTAAATGGTATTATCGGCAAACTGTTGCAAAATTCTGCTTTAGCTTGTGCTTGTTTATAAACACAACCAAAATGGTGGTAAGATTCAATTTGAGCTGGCGTTTCTCCATTAAATTGGCGCTTGATAGATTTTGATAATTACCTATAAGATCGATGCATAGTGGATGACCTATGGAATAATAAAAAATAGAATATTTTCTACATTAACAAAAAAATTAACAAATTTAAATGATCTTAAACAGGGCAAACCTCAGGAGTAACCCACTATGACTATCAATAAAATTCCTAGTTTATAATATCACATATTTATTGATAAAAAATCCCGGTGAAAAACTATTAGATTTTTTTGCAACTGCTGAATTTTCGCTTTATTCATTTCGAAAAAAAATCAATCAGTCGGTAGATTTGCATGGACGTCTCTTTGATATTGGAAATATCGATGAAAGTTTTTGAAATTTCCGTAAACAATTTGATTTGAGTTACTTAATTTACTTTTGCTTTTTTAAAGTAAATTCTGAAACTTTCCTTCTAAATCAACTAGTACACCTTAAGATTTCGATAGAATTGAAGAATCTTAATAAGATACTAACTTAAAGATTAATTTATACTGACCTAAAGAAGATTTCTTCGAAATAACGAGATTGTTTATCAAAAATTTCCTTTACACATTCACCGCCAGGGCGGACACCGGTATCCGCTGCATGGTCGGTTTATCTTGACAGGGCGAACTCCAGTGTCCGCCATACTTGGGGGTTAATATTTCCCTGAAAATGTTTAAGTTTGCAAATATTTTATTACTAAGTAGTTTTTTTGAAGCTCTAGAACGGCCTACTGATCGTGGTTTTTTGAAACAGAATTTTGTTTGAATTTTAAAAAATGTGGCGTGTAAAATAGTTTTTAAAGCAGCTATAATCTGGGCACCACAGCGGACACAAAAAGTGTCCTGGCGTGATGAGACGGAATATTGCCACTTTTACTGATGGCGCCTAAGCGGACACCGGTGTCCTCTGAGCCACTCTTATGGGTGGCGTGGTGGAAAGTTTTCTAAACATGGGCTTGACGGTGAATGTGTTAAGAGAAAAAAAATTTGATTGTAATTGCACCTACTTAATTTTACCAAAACGTTTTCTTTTAAATGGTAATTTTGTTTGTAAAACCCAATTTTTTCTAGAAGCATACGGAAGGGTCACTTTTCTGCATGCATTTTAGTTTTGAAAGTACCACTTTTCTGTACTTTTCCGCACGCTATTAAAAACTTATTGTTTATTTTCTTAGGTAGGTGTCAACCCAGCTTTTAAATAGTTGTCAAAAACCGGCTATGTCAAGATTTTAATGCTTTACACGCATGGAACGCAGGAGTTATTAACGTCAGCAATAAATCTTTAGAATGCATCTAATTTTACCATTAACATTAATAATAAATCATACTTGAAAGTTTGAGACAGCAAAAAAATTTTTTTTTTAAATAATTTTATTTAGAAAATATTAACGAAGATATTGTTTAAAAGTATTCTAGTATGGCGAAAATAACAAATGTAGAATATAATTATGACGGCAGTATAGCACGCAGGGCCACGTAACCTATTTCATCCTTGATATATGAAGAACAAAGATCTTTTTTCTAACGATATGCAGTAAAAATCGATTGAAACAATCAAGTCCAAGTCAAGTGGAAAAGTAAAGTGATATTAGAAAACCGACAAAAAGGGTAAAGTTGAGGTTTAAAAGCACTACGAGAATTCGATGATGGTGTTACAGATTGAAAAAAAAGTTGGATGAAACTTTTTTGTTCGTAAAGTCACTTTCTATCGATAGAAAAAAAGAAGTTTGCTTCGAACATGTCGAAGATGAAATATGTTACGGGATCCTGGGCTAATAATAGTCTATCTATACCATGCATTATTTAACAACAGTTATTTTATTTATTTTTTAAAGTAAAAGTTGTTTAAAAACGTACATTTCCTTAAAAACTAAAAATTTATCGACTCAAAAAATACAAAGAAATACGTTTTACTGCACCTACACACTACACATTTACTATTGTTTTTCGCGGGAAGTGCTCTTTCAACGGATATTTTACCAAATAAACGCTGGACTTTTACCATAGTACAGTTGAATATTACATTTTACAATGAATTTTTTTCTAGAAATAGGGTAATTAAATTTTAGATATTTATTATACACAAGTTTACTTAATAAGAATACAAGAGGATTTTTACAAGAAAAGTGTAAAATTACGAAATAGGTTAAGAAATTTGTAAAAAATATATTTTGTACTTTTCATGCAATTTTATTTAGTTTAGCTAAGCAGTTATAAATTTATCCTTTTTTGGTATTGTTTGTTTTTAGTTTAAACTATAAAAAACTAACAGTATCGGCCGATATGTATTTTATGCTAGCGAGCAGTTTCGATGTATATTTTTGAAAGGCATTAACGCTTTGTGAAAATAGGAAAAATATCTACCTGATGCGCTCTAATTTTTAAAATTTCTCGAATTCTTTTATTTTTGTTATTTTGTATGAGTTATTTTAAAGTGTATTCAAATTTTATTTGTGAAAACAAGTGACTTTTATTTAACAAAATATTTATGCATAAATAACAGTGTAAAGTGTGTATTTATTAAATACCTCAATATTTTTAATAAAGCTTACAAAAACTAAACAAACTAAAGTTAAAAAATTAATAAAAGGAAATAAACAAAGTGTTTCTCTGATATTGCTCATAAAATTAATATTTTCAATTTTATTACAAATCAGTTTTCGGCTTGAAAGTCATTATCATGTACATACATACATATTAGATAAAACCATTAGATAAAACCAATAAAGATTGTATAAAATTTACAAGGTATGACTTCTAACTTTCCCTGCGGTATTACCCTTTTTCCGCGTCTTTCTTGCTTTAAATGGTCATCATTTTTGGTCCTCTGAACCGATTTTGATAAAACAAAGTTTATGTCCTGTCCAGGAGTCCAATAAATTTAGTGGTAAAAGCCCCAAACAGACAGACAAACATACAAAATTCTTAAAATTGTATTTTTGACATCTATTTGATTTAGTCAGAAGCCGACACAAAAGATTTAAAAGCAATTCAATGAACAGAAATAGAAACTAAGTTGGAACCATTTTCAACACTAATAGCAGATGCGTAAGCACAGTAGTACCTGAGTAAATTGCGTAAAAAGCGTTCCGAATAATCACTTTTATTTTTAAAAACGTTTGATTGATTCGAAAATTCGAGTTCTTCAAATTCCTACTGGTATAGGTGGTCAAGCTCTTACAAGGTTGAAATCCCTTCCCACCCAAAAAAAAATACCGACATTTTCGACAACAAATGACCACGTGTGACTATAACTGACAGTTCGATATGTCATATTTTTGCCTTAAATAAAAATCTCTGCTTTGAATACCAAAAATGTCAAACACATGTTTACCATGTCAAACACGTGTCTTCAATGAAACAAAAAACTCCACGTTTTTGACATGCTTTTTCGAAGAACTCTTTTTTTTTGTACACAAAATAATTTTCGGTCAGGCGGCAAAATATAACCTTATTGCTCTGCTGCAACAAAAAAATACGTTACCCTTTTTTGGAAACACCTAATGTCCCATACGTTACTGTACTCTTACATAGTTTTACAATATTTTAAAAGCCAGAGTGTTTTTCTTCTAAAAACTGGTAAAAGAAATATTTATTTTTACAAGATTTCCAATGATTTTTACAAGTTGTGGTTCTAATCAGGTTTAAAAAACCGATTAGAAACGATATAAGACCTGGCGCCGAACTCTTGACCTGTGAACGCATATGAATGCGCACACGGATTATAATTGTAATATTAGACACAAAGTAAATATTTCAATGCATCGGTATCGGTATACGTATCGCGTTCGAAATAAAGCCAAAATACACTACATTTTTGACTTGTTCATGCCATGTTTCGAATGATGCCCGCTTTTTTGACGGGTGCGATGACACAAAAGCTGACAGCAATCGATGCGTATGGAGTGATAAACGTATCGTTACATCCATTCCAACGCACGCATCGATTGCTGTTAGCAGTTCTGTCATCGAACCTTTCAAAAAAGCGGGCATCGTTCGAAAGATCGCATAAACAAGTTAAAAATGTAGTGTATTTTGGCTTTATTTCGAACGCGAAACGTACACCGATACCGATGCGTTGAAATATTTACTTTGGTGGTTAAACTAGTAGGTAGAAATGCTAATTTTTGATACATTAACTTTTTTTTGACTGGCATAAGTGTTAGCCTTTAAAAAATTGAATTTTTATTAGATGGTTTGGTTTAGCCCAGTTAAATCCGCCCTTTAAACCCGTGATATAAACTAAGTAGAACATTCGCGCACAGTGTGCCTTAAAAAATTTACCTCGACACTTAGCGGGAAAGTTTAAATTCATTCCCGCACTCAGTCAGGGAAAGTGGTGTCTGCCGCATGGTCGCGTATTGATATTGATGCTAATAAGAGATCTTAATTTTTTCATTGTTAATAAAAACGCACTGAATACTTAAGAAAGTATTACAAAGTATTGCAGGGTAGGAAAATCGTACGCGCGGAGGGCAAAACAGCTACCAAACGGTAGATGTTTCTTAAACGGTCGCCGCACGCTAGCGCGTTCAATATTACGTCATATGGGAATATTACGTTATCATAAGGTCAGCGAGTACGAAATGCCGAGGGTATTTACTTAAGAGACTACAGATTCAGATCTATGGCTTGACGGGACCATCCGCTTTACGTCCCTTCCGAAGGATGGTATTGTTTCATAATAAGTTGCTTTCTGCTTAACACGGCATGCCTACTCAATAGGTGCGATCTAAATTATATTTATAATCTAAACCGAAATTTGTTTTATAAAAAAATTTAAAGCATACTTAGTCATACTACTGCAGAAAATGAACATGGTGGGGCTGCTGTGTACATCAGAGACACATTTGTTGCAAGGGCAAGAGAAGACATTTCCAAGCTGTCTGAAAGATCTTTGATTGAATGTGCAGCGGCAGAGGTAAGAATTGCAAAAAAGAAAATATTATAAAACCTAAGGAGTAAAGTGGTACATTAAATCCGGAGGCAAAAAGTTTATTTATAATTTGTCGAAGGATTAAGCATCACTTTACTCCTGAGGTTTATATACTATTTTATGCACTTTCGAATAAGCAGAAAAGTAAAAAAATTAACTATATTTTTTAATTTATTTTTCAAAAAATCGCACTCTGTAGACAAACCGCCTTCGCTCTGTCTTTATGTCAAACGATAACATCCAGTATGCTGAAACGCAGAAGCATATGCGTCGCTATGTCAATAAATTTTACTTTATTTTCCCAGGGAATAAATGACCCCTCTTTATTCCCGCAAAAGCGGGCAATGGGTGCATTTATTCCCGGAAGTGCATAAAAGATTTTTTGTGATTTATTAGATAAGGACTCCATAATTTTTTTAGCTGGTGATTTTAATTAGGATATTCTGGGAGAATCGAAATTTTTAAAATGTTTCTTGGTTCTTTCAACATTTTACCAGGTGTTGAGGGTTACTCACGTATAGATGAAGACAAAAATCCTCTAATGAGGACATTTTTACAAATATTGACACTTTTACATCATTAATTTTTAATCCTCATACATCTGATCATAATGCACAAAAAATAACATTTGAGAGTGGCTTTGCTGATGTCTTGCAAACAACATATTCTCAATGTTTTCCTTTGCTTCTAAAAAAAAATTAAAAATCAATTGTGTTAAAAACATCATAAATACTTGAGTGTAGGACTAGGCTTGACATCCTCTATGCTATGAGTTCATAAGACCAGTGATTTTATCAGCAGAGAATTAACAACAGCGATAATAAAACAACAGCAGATTGTAAAGGAGATAAAAGGTAGTTTTAGAAAATCAAATAATTTAGGTTTGAAAAGAGAATCTCAGACTCTGAGCAATGATATAAACAAATATATGGCAGATGCAGCACCAAATGTCATACAAAAAATAAAACCTATTGATAACTTTTCACTTAATATCGGAGAAAATAATGAGTGTATGTATATTTCCTTAGTCTCCCAAACAGAAGTTCGCAACATCATAAAAAAATTAAAAAACAAATACCGCTGTGGCTATGGTAAAATATCCACTCACTTATTAAAGCATGTTGCTTTAGAGATTATCACCCCATTATCTTTTGTAATAAAAGGCAGTTGTAAAACCAACACAAATAAAGGATGATCCCTCAAAAATAGAGAACTATCGCCCAATATGCCTCCTCTCATCTTTTTCCAAAATTTTTGAAAGTGCAATGTGTAGCAGATTGCAAGGTTTTTTTAAAAAAATAACTTGATCCGTAGTTCTCAACATGAATTTCTCAGGGGTAAGTAATCATAGAAAACGTAGACCTTTCAAAAGCTTTTGACAGCATTGACCATGAGTTACTTTTGGAAAAAATGAAACTCTATGGAATCTAGGGTCCAGGGTAGGTTTTTTTAAAACCTCTCTCTAAAGCCGCTACAAGCCCCGTTGCATTTAAAGAATCCATTCTGTATATAGAAAACCTATGTTGGCAAATTAGTGGCTGCTAATAGTTTGGTTAATTTTATAGATCCATTTATATTTGACTTCTGTTAAACATTTAGGGATTCTAATTTATACTGATCCACGCAATATTCACTTTAAACTCACCAAATCCGACATTATAAAACAGAAACGGTAACTACAAAAATCATGTTTTCGAACTTTTTATTTCAGAACGGTAGTTTTACTATTATTTCGAAAGCAGGACCTCTAGCTCAAGTTGGAGTTAATCCATTTATTGTTTGTTCAAATGAAGACCCCTTTAGCAGGTCAGGTGGAAAGTGCACTTCATTACGACTCAAACCATCCACGTGTCTTTGTATCCCCGAGGACTCTTGTTAGAGCGATGCAGGAGAATATTCCCTGGTCGGTTTTCTCTATGAATGAGATATGTCGCATTTACAGGCGAGTTAATTAATCCGTATGTAGTTTTATGTTAAGCAAACGGTCAGAGCGGGAACTAATTTTTTTTTAAATTCTTGATGTTGGTCTCTAACCTAACGATATAGATAACAAACATCCTGTTTTTATAATTTTTGTCTGTCTAGGTGTTTGTCTGCTTGTTCCAGCATCACGAAAAACCTACTAGACCGATTTTGATAGAACTCACTTTGACATTGCATGGATTCCTGGGAGGTACATAGGCTTTACTTCATCAAAATCGGTTCACGGAAACAAAAGTTTTGACCATTTAAAGAAAAAATGCAGGCAAAGTGGGTGTTCGGGTAGGTGGAAGGGTTTGAGGGGCTGAAGGTTTAAGGGCATAGATGTGGTGAGTGCTGGGGTGGGGTAAGGTGGTAGGGAAGGGCAGAATTTTAAACACGCGAACGAAGTCGCGTGTCACCTGCTACTTAAGTATATAACCTTAAGTCAGCTGCTAATTATAACTAGCATAACCATCATCATCATCAAAGCTAGGACACTAAGCACAAAGATTCAGAACAAGAAATATTAAAGACTTATCGTTACATAAATTCGGCATAGCCTGTCTTTAATAAAGACGACCCTATTTTTGACAATTCCGCACGAAGTTTAAAGGGATTCTGACATTGTTCGTGGCTAAATATGTCATCTTTGCTATCAAAATAGTGTCGACTTTCATAATGTTTGTGCCTGCCTTTAATATATGACGTCATTAACTTGAATTTGTCAACTTTAAGAATGGCACAATATGAGCATGTTTAGATAACATGTTTACTTGAAAAAATGTCAGAAACCTTTCAACCTTCGTGCGGAACTATCAGAAATAGTGCCGAGTCATGCTATGTCGACTTTATGTACCGATAAGTCCCTAACAAACAGACAAATATTTTTAGATACTTCTACTTTTTTTTTGTTTTTTAATGTTAAAGGCAAAATTGGTTCTGTGTTACGGCCACAATAACTTATAATAATTGCCAAAACCAAAAATTGAGTTAACTTCTGACCCTTTCTTTTCATATTATTTTACGTCTATTATTTTAAAATTCTGTAAATGTGCATCGTCAGCTTAAATTATTTCGGTGAAACTTTTTATTTTAAAAATATATTTTGTACAAGGGACAATTGTATTGTGAAAAACCAAAGAACCAAATTTCGAAAAAGATAAAATGTTAAAATTTTAACTCGGTTTATCAGTCTATAAGGCTCAGTCATTTACTATGTAACTTGCTCACATCTCAGTTATATAACTCACAGCTAAAGCCCACGATGTATGGGCCGTCTTTTATCTGCATATCTTCCTTGTTTCAATTACGCCGGCGCATTTTAATTTATGGTCCAATTTGTCGCAGAAGTTTTAGCTTAATGTCTGTAAAAAATTTAGGGTTTATTTGATTTGTAAATCTGCACGCAAGTGCTAAATGTTATATTTTTCTGAAAACGCAAGACTGTAACTTTTTAAAAGACTTAGCAAGTGTCAAAAAAGTGTAATTTTTGCATTTTTACATATACGTTTGCAAAGTCGCTACAGTCAGTTTCGTTGATATCAAAAAAAATTATTTTTTAATTCAATTATTTTTTTTTGTTTAATTGTACAGGAAGTTGAGAACCTACATTTATTTTATAAGGATTTAGATGACTTTTTGAAAGAGTTATTAAAGTTTTTAAGACCTATAAACAATAAAAAGCTAGATTTTTTCATATTAACCAACCCAGAATGTGATCAAAATATCAGCGGCGTCGCGTGACTTAAATGGAGGGGGGGGCAAGTCTCAAAAGGTCACCACAAATATTACTATCTATCGGTGTGTATCTACTCATGTGTATATATGTAATAGTATATTCACAATTTAATATGTAGTGTAAAAAATGTCTTACTGCAGTTGTTATAAATAAGAACATTTTTTACATATTATGTTAACTTTAAACTAAAAATTAAGTTTGGGACTTTTTATTGACTTCATTTAGTCCAGTATTACATTGAAATCAATAGTATGGCTATATTCCCGCTCAATACTAAGTATAGCATTTGTAACCTTTCACAATTTTTATTTTTTTTACTCCGTTAAAAGTGTGGGCTCAGCTTCCGCACTGTTAGGAGCAATTGTATTCACTATTTGGTATAATTGAAAAATATTTGGGAAGCTGTTCCTAAAACTATTTTTTAGCATAAATGACAAAATTTCTTTGGATTTCCCGATTTAATTTTTTAACTAAGATATCAACAAACCAAACGATTTATTCGATTTCTGCAATTTGACAGATGTCTTTTACAAGAATCCTATGTCCTAATTCCTAACACCGTGCTGATGAGCACCACAAGTGCGAAATCCGGATCTACGCTTACCATACCATACCAGAGCTCGCTATTCATTGATTTTCAAACGATTTTTATCCATACATCCAATATCACATACCTGGAATATATTTATTCTAAGTCTAGATCTACTCTACCTACGTACCCTAACCAGATTTAAATATAGAAAGAAATAGGATATGGCTACTTACGTTTTTTCCAGATTACGAGAATTTCAATAGAAATTAATAGAGTTTTTGGATGGTTTAGTCCCATCGCTTTCCAGCGAACCTTTTTGGCTTTTTCAGACGAAACTTTGACTTGACTGTCCACAATTAATTTTTAATTTTTTTTCCAAAATCACAGGAAGATAAACACTTTTGTGTCATTGTTTCAAATCATTGGGAAAACATCTTTCTTTTTCACAGCAAAAGAGAAAGACTTCCGATTATCGTTTACTCATTGGTCAGTAATTGTTAGATATTGCGGCGCGCGTAACTGACGTTTATTATACACTGCTTACAGTGTTTATTTATTATTTTTATTTTTTTTTTGGGCGAATTTAAAATATAAACTGCTTAAAATAAAAATGTTTTAATACTTTTTTTATTATTGTGTTGTTTGGTCAATTCTGTAATGGAGTTTTCCTGGCCGCCGACTTTTGTCGAAAACTATTTGGAGCTCATCCGATGCCCCTTGTGCTGCTTTAAAAAGAAATGCCCCCCCCCCAACTGTTTCAGGGTTATGCACCATTCAAACTTTATTTTTTAGCTATTCACACTTGACAGTGGTGGGTTGGCATGATGAGATTGGGTTTCACTAAGGAGCAACAACCTTAGCATTTGTGAGTACTGGCCAGAGAGTTCTAAAAAGCTATGTCTGCCTTTACAAGACGTTTATTTAAAATCTATGCAAATAAATATTCTTTGCTGCAAGAGAGACATGATTAGGCAACCAGAAAAACATACAGGTGGGGGTGCTAACCGAACGCTGCAGGCAGGATTCAGCTTTATTTAGTCAAGGGTCAGTGGTTGTGCTCCAGTGACAGCGGAATACAATTATTTTGGTAAGGATTTACACGTACTATGTTAAGAGTTTTTCTCAAGAAGAAAGATGACAAAAAATAAGAATTAAAAAAGGCGGTAATAGGAATTCATTTTGAGCATTTTCCCATTACCGCCCTATTAGAGCAGAACTAGGGAACTATTTCGTTTTTTTCAAATAGCTTTTTTGTATTTTTTCTTCAGTAAACTGAATATTTTATTGATGATAATTTTGAAACCATGAGTTAATCTACGCAGAAACCCTATTGCGTCCTACTATTTTATTTTCAGAATAACCTTTAACTAATTAATTAAACTAAGACTTTATATAACGCTTTTAATTAATAAGTCCGGTTTTTAAATTTTAATCTTGGTTTGTTTTAGTCAAACAAACTTAAATTTTATTAATAAAAATACTTTTTTAACACATCTATTTTAATATAATGCAAAAATGTCCAAAAACTATTGACTTGTAGAATGGGCGGTAATAGGTTAAATATATCTTGCACTTAATCCCATTACTGCTCTATTAGAGCGGAATTAGGAAATTGTTTTGGTTTTTATTAAATAGGGTTTTTTTTCCTGTGTTTTTAGATATTTTAAATGTTAAATCAATGTTAATTTTTTAACTAAATTTCTATCTACTATGTGCTCTAATTCCGCCCTATACAACGCATTTATTTTTTAATTTAATCAAAATGTAGGTGTTTTTTTATTTTTTATATTTCATTTAGACAAAGAAATTTAAGTTTTATTAAAAATAAATAATTTTTTGACATTTTCTTCTTAACACGAAATAAAAAATTTGCAGACATTTTTAAATTTTAAGGGGGCACTAATACCTTTAAAGTTTTTGTTGTTTGCTGTGCCAATTCCAAATACCGCCTTACATAAAATTTAAAGACGGTGCACGGTGCAAGATATTTTAATATGCACTCACCTTACTCTGAATCACTCCAAATAAACTTTAAAATATTTTAAAATGCCCTTTCGTTTACATTAAACAGCCAATTTTGCTGCCTTCTGGCATTGCTTTCTTTGTGCTTTTTTATCCTTTTAGTTGTGGCTCCTAGTTTCTGTTTAAGGAGGCCAAGTACTTCTTCTACGGATGGGTTTTTCGGTGTTATTTCCCTTTTAAGTATTTTGTTTCCATCAGTTTTGAATTTTTCACTATCGTTTACTTTAGTGTACTAAGTAAACCGTCCAATGTTTTGCCTAAGTGCGGAGATTTTGTTTGCGAGCTGCCTCTCCCATGCTGATATTTTCGATGACATTTTTTGTTGTTTAATCTTGGGAAGTTCTTGTTTGTTTAGGCGGAGTGGAAGCTGTGGAGATTGTTTATAGTTGTATTTGGTAATATTTTTTCCGATATTATGTGATTAATTTTGTCTAGTATTTCTCGTGTGTTTTCTTTAAACATAAGTCTTAGTAATCGAGGTTTTGGTAAAGGATCTAGGCCGTCATATGGAATGCTGTTTTTTTCCATTCTGTTTCTTCTGCTGAGGGCGGTATTTCTTCGTTATTATTTTGTACTTCTGCACGCGCTTCCTCTTCTTGTTCTATATCCATTCCTAGTTCGATTGCTACTTCTCTTTTTATACGGATAATGGTATCTGTGGCTAGTATTTTATTAATAAAGAAGAACGGCGTTGGTCCAGGCGTTGGTTTGGATGCTTTTTTGTCTTAAGTTTGGAAATTCCTCTGTTACTGCTTTATGCAGCTCTTTGCTATATGGGGTTTTAGCTGTTTCGAGTTTTGTAATGTAATCTGGTAGTAAGCGCGAACCACAAATTGGTTAACTTTATCTGTCCATGCGGTTCGTTGCCTAGGTCTGCCCTTTGCTGTAGTGGTCTGAGGTAAAATTTTAGCAACACGTACAGTGTGGGTGGCTGGTTCTTGTTGTTGTGTGGCGGCCTCTTGATTTTCTTCTCGTGGTCCTTGTTCGGTGCGGTGGTCGTTTGCAGGTCTTTCTTCCCGACGGGTCCGACCCGGGTTCTGCAACCCCGGCCGCCTGAGTAGCGAATTCGTCGTGTGTTTACAGGAACTTTAACTACATACACAGCTTTTGGGTTGCTAACCCAAAGCCGGTGGCGCTGGTTTTTGTCCACCACCATTATTATTATTATTATTATTATTATTGTTATTATTATTATGATTATTACTATAATTGTTTATATTTTAGTAGTATGAAAATTTCTATCTTGTTTTCTTTGGTTCGGACGTTCGTATTACCAATATATCGATTTTTTTTAACTCTTTTCGGAAAAACTCGCAGCGTTTTCGACATGGAGCGGACGTCAATCAGTCAACGTTAGTTAACATCTCGTAAAACATACCGTAAACTCCTTTAATGAACAAGCTCAACGCAAGACTACAAAGATATAATTCTGATATCCGTATTCGAGCGGAAGTTTTTTTTACAAAGAAAGCAGAATATTGCGCCATATTTTACATCTGTACACGTCTATGAACGACTTAACCCGCCTAATATATCAACTAACAGTTTGATAAAAAAAAAACTAAAAATTTGTTTGCGCCACTGAAAAGGACTTGTCTGGCATTGGAAAACAAAAGAGCTGTAGGTAATAAAAATTTTAATTGAATTTTTGCCAATAATGACACGCGTGATGAGATTTTTTGATTGGCCTAGATTGGTGAAAGCTGTGGCATAAAACTTGTTTGTAATTTTAGTTTTCTTTTTAATGAAAAATTGATTTCTGCATTTCAAAAGGATACAATTAAAAACTAATAAGTATACCTAAATTAATATGTAGGTATATGTATAAATGTTGCTAAAAAGTTGTTAAATAATTTAAAGGATATTAGTATTAATGTATTAATTAAACAATAATATAAAATTTAGAATATTAATTTTCTTAAAAGTGTCGTTTCATAAAATTTTAAAACGATTAAAATAAAATTGCTGATATTTAGTCTGATCTAAAAAAAATAATAAAATTGACTTCTGTTAGACTGCCCGTTTATACCTACTATTAGGGTGCAACAAATTTTATGCTTTAGTTTATCCGAAAATAAATTACCCGAAATGCATTTATGCCGAAACAAATTGGTTATACGAAAGTAATTCGGAGGAAATTTAGGTGGGTTAACGTTGCCAGTTATAAATGCTTTCATGCAGGACCGGGCGTTAAAGTGTTATTTTAGCGTCCGCGTTTTGAGCTTATGTCAAATTATTTATTTAAAATGCTATAATAATTAGGTTTTGGCCTAATTATTTTTCATATATTGCACTTGGCATTGCATTGGATATTAAGGTCGCAACTCTGCCAATTGAGCTGTTGGGATTTGTTTTGTTCAGATAAAATATGAATCGAGAGAATTATGATTTTTCCAATGTATATAAGGTAAACGCACCTATTATCGACAGTATCTAAAATATTGTCACATTTGATGTATTTTCCTTAAAAATAAGATCTGGCTGATAACGTCAATCTTATAGGAAATTAAAAAAAAACTTCAATATTTTCGGGATAAGGTGACATCACTGGATAAAAATTATCCTTACTTTGATATATAACAATCGCATGGTAAAAGTTGACAGTCGACAATAGTAGTAAAGTGAGTGGATTTAGTTGTACTGTTAAGAAATAGGTAATTTTGATGTATTTTTCTTGCATGTGTCTCTCACATTCTGGTGATGAAAATATCTTTTTACTTTTATTATAGGGTTCAATATCATTTAAAAAATACCAATATTTCATATTTTTCAATATTTTACAAGAAAAACATTATGTCGTTAAGCCCTGTGCTAATTACCGACATTAAAGTGTCGATACAAGGATTCTGCATGGGTTAGGTTATAATTTAAAATTTAGGGTGTTTTTGAAAAATTTTAAAATTTTTTTTTCTATTTACTTATTAAAAAAGGTTTATTTAAATTCCGACCTGATATCGACTGCCAATATTTTATTTTTTTTTAATTTATTTTATAACTATATTGTTTGTGTCGATATTACGTACACCATTGTGTTGGTTAAGGGAATTATGTCTTTGAAAGAATGCATTTTCTAAAATTAATTTCTAATGCAGTTTCAAACTAATATCGACAGCAAGTTATTTTTATTAATAAAAAGTTATTTTAGTTTTAACTTCTCTGGGTCTATATTAAAAACCTCAATAGATTAATATATTTAGTTAAAGTTGTAACATTCTACTTTTTTTTAAAATGGTATGTTTTTTTAGTTTTTTTATAAGTATAACCTATATAATTAATTAGTTAAATATTCCGTTCCACTGTTTTTATTACTATTTAATAAAGAGAAGGAGAAAATCAAACTGTCGGTATAAAATACAATCAAGAATATTCGAAATAAAAAATTATGATAAAAAAATTATTACTATTATTACAAAAAAACTGTAAAAGATAGAAACTAGACTTATTATACTATATTAAGATATTTTTTTATTTCTTTCAAAGTTCTAAATGATATCTTATGATTTGTTGATGACTGTTGCTATTAGATACAGTCGGAAATATTCGAAATAAATAATTATTATAAAAAAACTGTAAAAAATTTACAAAAAGAAATTATTGTTTTAGAACCTAGACTAATCATATTATAATAAAATATATTTTCTAAATCAAAATTTGGCTTAGAGTGTTGATAATTGTGCTTTTATCTTATTTTCGAGTTTTTATTTGCAAGGGTTTTTGGTTTTCTATATTTTCTATCATATTAAATTTGACCGTTTTATTATTTTTCGTAAGTTTATAGATGGGCTAAATTATGATTCGGGCACAGTGCTAATATGTATATGACGTCCATTAAAAATAACCGCCACCAAACGGTTATTACTATGGCAGTTTATGTTGTATATAACCTTACAAGCTCGATAGAATGAATTGGTTTTTGATAAGTTATTTTTATTATTTCAGACACCAAACCATCCATTTAGGCATAAGCTGGAATTGTGAAATTGGATAGTACATAGCGATTCTCTACAACTATTTTAGTTTTTCTTAATACACTTTTTTTATGAGAGTCGACGCGAATTATCAGGTACATATTCCTGTGTGCTTATTTTTAAGGTGAGAAAAAAAAACATTATTTCCCTGATTTTAACCAATGGCAAATCTAGAAGATTTACGAGTTCTCAATTGGTAAAAACCAATGAAGGGCTAAAACGAAGCTGGAATCGAAAGAGTGAGATCCTGTTCGATTGGCTTTCAGAAAACTTGTGACAGTGTTTATAGTTTTAATAATCTGTGGCCTTTATAATAAAAAAGCTAGGATGCTTTTTTTCGTTTTGTTTGTTGCTTGGTAATGTTACCTTTATTCTGCATGGGTGCGTTAGCGAACTCTCCTGTTTCAGTAACTATGGCTGTAATGAGTGGGCTTTTTAAAGCAGTCTTGGTCTACCCGTATGTACCTTAAATTCCTAGTCTTAATTCGTTATTTAAGATGTACAAATAGTGGCGGCACTCACCCAATATGTTGATTATAAAGAGTCCTGTTAACATTATGCGTCTATCTGCTGTGTAGATATTTTGTCATAGTTATTTTACTAAACATTTACGTTTAAAACGATCTGTGAACTGTTATCGTTAATACTAGTAATAGTAAATGGTACATGCACCTGTACCAAAACTGAATTTGTAATCTTAAAAGCGAAAGATGTATTATATATTAGCTTTTTTTAAGAGCTCTTGTGCTCTCGTTCTAGCCATATGTACTTTATGGTCTAATTAGCTATTTAAGATATACTACTATATGTTGATTATGAAGACGTCCTGTACACATCATGACGTCTAGCTGGTGTATATTTTGTCGTAGTTAATTAACTAAATATATGCATTTACAATGACCCATGGCCTTTTATTGTATGTATATTTAATGGAGAGATATATTATTTATTAGCTTTTAAGGCAGCTTATGCTGTCGGTCTAACCATATGTACCTTATATTCCTGGTATGGTTAGTTATTTAAGAAAACCTTATGGTTTCTACCAGTTGAATCGATATTTTGTCGTAGTTACTTTACTTAATAAATTTGTTTATAACCCTTGTCCTTATATTATTTTTAATACCAATAATAACGAAGTTATAACTTTAAAGGCGAGAGATGTATTATATATTGACTTTTAAGACATCTTATGCCCTTAGTCTAACCATATTTATGCACCTTATACTCTTGGTTTAGAGTTAGTTATTTAACCCATGTGTTGGTAATGGCGTCACCTAATTGATTATCAAAAAGTCTGTCTACCTGTTGTGCAGATATATTGCCATAGGTATTTTACTTAATATGAGACTCAAGTCTTGTTGCACCTGTACAAAAATAGAATTTGTAATCTTAAACTGTAAAGATGTATTAAGTATTAGCTTTTAAGGTGTCTTATGCTCTCAGTCTAACCAAATGTACCTTTATTCCTTATCTAATTTAGTAGCAGATGCAAAAATAATTCCTGAGGAGAAGAGGGGGTTGAGTTACAGAATAGACTCTAATTACCAATTTATTGGTGATTTTGGAAAAAATTAAAACTTTAGGAGGAGTCGATTTTCAGTGGCTCTGGGAGGTCGGCTTCCTGTCTAAGTAGTTATTTAACATTTGCTGCCACTTGATGTAGTGATTAATAAGGAGTCTTGTCAACATCATGGCGCGTACCTGTGGTGTACATATTTTGTTGTTTATTTATTAATAAACAGATACAACGTTTTATCAGTTTTGTGGTTTACTCTAATTTCTTTCTTTTTTGCATTGGGTTTCTAAAAACTATTTTAACAACGTATTGGAATAGAAAGAAATGGTCAAGTTACACTCATTAATAATTTTAAGCTTGATCTAAAATACATACTTATGATTGATGTATCTACTTAAAATCTTTCAAAATATGAGAGGACGTGGGAGTGGTCGAACCGCTATTTGCTCTTGGTCTGGATAAAATATCTTTGCACGTTTTGAATGTCTAGTATTAGACTTGGTTTAGATTGACTTCTTAAGTTTCGAGACCAAGTTGGGATGCTCACCTCTGCCGACAGTTTTGTATTTTTGGTTTCAGGTATGTCTTTGGGTATCACTTTGTTGATCTCTTGTTTTTCTATTTTTTCCTCAATTTTGTTTTCCGATGGTGGATCCGTGAACACTTTATTTTCTAGTTCCTCAAAGGTAAGCGTATGATTGTTTGGTGTTTGGCAAGCACTGCTGGATTTCTGACTAAAAATTGCAGCTGTTTTTTCTTCAAGAGTATCGGCTGTGTAGGCTTGGTCGTTTAAAAATATTTGATTTTTTCTGATATAAGCTCTACATCATTTGGTTTTAGCCTCTTTAAGATCTTTGGTTAATATTTTTCTTTCAGTCTTCTTTGGATAAGTCTTCAACAATGCTTATTCCCTAAATTTTTGGCCAAATTTAAGAAGTTTTCCTTGTTTCAGCCTATGAAAATGATATTGCAGCTTTGATCAAATCTTAAGATTAGCTCAAGAAGATGGTTTAATTTATTTATTATGTATTTTGCCAGGTCGGAGTTGGTAGGTGGTTCTAGACCAAATAGGAGTAGGGTATTTCTCCTTAGTGCGCGGTCAATTGCTTTTTGTTGATTTTTGATGATTTTTTTGCCGATTTTCTATTTCTATAACTTTGCAAAGTCCGGATTTTTGGTGGCTTGTAAGTTCTGCAATTTCTTTACTTTTGGCTAATATATTTGTTTGTAATTAGCTAAACTGGTCAACGTTTGCCCCCATTATTAAAATTTCGTATTATAAACAATTTAATTTACTTGCTGTTCTGATTGTAGCATTGTTGATTCTTGTCGAAGGCTTGTCGTGGTGCGTGTGCGAAAATCATCTTTATGGTCAAGTTATTGATATTTTTTGGCTTAATTAAAGCCTTAACGGACAAAGAAGTTAAATTATCTTAAAAAACCGGTCCTTCGCAATTTTTTTCTACGGCTTTGATGATTTTTTTAGATATTATATCTTGCGTTTTTAAGAGTTTTATCAGATACACCATGTTACACGTATGTATGCTAAACTCTAAAACCGATATGATAATCCACATCCTTTTAATGTTTATAATAGCAATGATAGAAAGATAGAAAGATATCAGGGGTCAAAAAAAGGACCAAAATTACCCCAATTAACAATAATTTGTTAGCCTGTTCGAAGAGGTCCTAAAACTAGAAAGGTATAAACTCCTGGAAATCTGGACCACTTTTATTGTCGCCTTTTATTGTTGCCTAACCGGAGCCGATAAGGTGGAAGGTAAATTTTAGAGTATAATCAATAGTTTACCCGACTAGACAACACAAATGAAAGTCATGTGATTTCATATTCATGTATGTGTGAAGTCCAAAAAATATTTTTCAACAAAAACTGAGATATTTAATTTTTAACCGGTAACCTGGCCAACCCAAGGTACACACTTAGAACTCTGTACAAAACTAAAATTTGTGGAATGAACTAAATAATCAGCCTGTTATAGTTCTCCGAATACACAGGGATTAAAGAAAATGAAAAACTTGTGTTCTTAGGGCTAAAGCCATGCAATGGATTAACTTAGACCACGATCCACAAGGTTGCGCTGATTTCATAAAAAACACTTTTCTGAATAAGCCCGACAAACACAGAGCAAGACAGCTCCTAGATTTACTCATTATTAGAATTGGTGTGACCAATACACCGATCTGTAGATTCTGTAAAAAGTAAAAGAAAACGAAAACGCTAGTACAGATCCTCCTGCGTCACTGCCTATAGAACTAATATAATTAGGGCAAAACTGATTGGCCTTAGGACAAAAGTGCTCCAAGACCATGAAAGTCTATTTTTGATCAAGGAATTCGGCATGATAGATTTATAAATTTGTAGGTTTTATGAGCCATACTAACCTCTTAGGTAGCAGAAGGGGAAGCGCAATAGCACCTCTTATAACAAAGCTATTCCTAACCGAAACTAGAGACCATGTATGTCTATATAGAAAAAGAAACGCAAAAGCCCCTTCAAAATAACTGAAGCTGACATTTTTTGGTTATGGTATTTTTTTTTTAAATATAAGAAGTGCATTGCCGTTACATAAAAACACTTATGTCGATATACACCAACGTAAAAATTCTCCGATTAAGCTTTCATCATGATTAACACTAATCGGAGTTTGGAATGAGTCTTGGTAAACAAATTTGTAATGTAAAAGAACACATTATAAACTCTGATTAGTAACTAATCAGGATTAAAGCCTAATCGAGTAATTTTTGTGTTGGTGGATACGAGCATTAGGCTTACTTCAATCCTTTATCTAAAAATTACTTAGTTTTTAAGGTGTCAGAGGTGACAATAAGATCGAACATCATCAGTTAAACAAACACATTTATCAAAGAGTAAACAGCTTCGTTTTTTTTATTTTTCGACGCTAATGAATAAACAAAGACACAAGGTCTTTCTCTCTCTCTATAAACAATACTAGAGTATAGAGAACCAATACTTTCATCTTTTTTAATAAACTTTCTACTTTTTGTATTTAACTTCTCCATGGACATCTCCTAAACGGTAGGAGATACAACAAAGATTAAATTAGGATAAAGTTGCACGTTTAAAAAACTAAAAAGTAGCTCGAACCGAAATTTTCATTTTTAGTTTTTATTTGTCTGCGCCTGTACCCTTAAAGCCGTCAAAAGATGATTTAAACTATCTACAGGCACTTTTTAAGAGATACCAAGTGACCGGGTTTTGGGATTTGAGATTTCAATGTAATCGGAACATCGTCAACTTAATGTTTTCTTATTAGACGAGTCGGAATATTCAGTTTATATTGCCGTTACAATAAAAAATATTTTTTTCTCTTACGTCGGTTTTGGCTGGGCGTCGCGACGCTTTGAATTTTTACTGTGACTCTTCGGTACTTTGACAGTTTTATGTCTGTCAAAAAATAATACTTCTAAAATCTAAAAGAGCAATAAATAAGCTTTATGAGAAACTATTAAAAGTTTTTTATTAATATGAACTGCTTGCTTTAAATTTAGTTCAAACAATGAAATTTGAAAAAAAATCAAAAAAATTAAAAAACTATTTGGCGTTGTTGAATTTCTACTGACTGATATCTATCAAAATAAACAATGCTAAAATAAATTAAGTGTAATCTAGGTTTTTTAGAAAAAGTATAAATCTTTTAATTAGTCAAATAGTAAAAAGAAAAATTAATTACGAGCCAAAAAAAATTTTTAAATAAAAACAAAATAAATAAATTTAAAAAAAAAAAGAAAAGAAAAACTGAACCGACAAGATGCAATGCGACATTACATGTAATTTTAATTTTTTTATTTTTTGCCCTTTGTAAGGGAAAACTTTTTATAGATTTCCCGTTTTTTTGCTATTATTTTGACAAGCCATAAAGTTATATATAATTAACATAGAGAAACAAATGACAAACAAAGTGACTTTGGGTTTTGGAATGAATGAGTGCGGGTGATCGTACTCATTTTTTTCGAACTAGTTATACTTACATATTCCTACGTAAGGAGCAATTTTTCTGATTTTCATATCCGTCCAATTCTCTTTATTTTTTTTTTCTTAAAAAAAAAACACAAACAAAAGATACCTTTAAGGCTTTTTTAATAAAAATAACAGCAATAAAAATAATGTGTATGATTTGTTTTTATTATATTTGGTTGCCTGCCGTACCTGACAACTGTAGTTGAACAGTACTTGAGACAATTCAACTCGTTTAATACTGGGTATGCAAAAATTGTATAGCCATTATAGAAAATCGTATACCCAGTATTAATCGAGTTCAATTGTCCCAAATAGTATACAACTGATGTATACAGGCTAATATTTTTTCTCTCACTGTATCCTGTGGTAATAATAATATGCAGTTCATTCCAAATTCTAACTGTTTGAAAATAAGAATGACATCAGGTCCAAATATGTTTCTAAATGTAGAACAAAATTCCAAATAAAAGTTTATCTTCCTTACGTCTTACATCACACCGCTTACCTTAATCTGAATCTGCTTAAGGTAAGCTGTCTGAGGTATTTCCAGTAAAAAGACATGTTAATATGTATAGATAATGGCATGAGTGGGTTTTCCTCTGACACTACCTATCATCTGGGTACTTCAGTTGATTCATGGAAGGGCCATGACCGTGGGCTTCGTTAGGCAAAATCTTCTAAAAAAATCTATATCTGATAGTTCTTCGTAACGGTTGGGCCTATGAAAGAGCCTACGGGGAAAATCCATATCTACGAAGTCCAGCACTTCTAATTCGTCCTCCAGCATATCCTTCACAAGAATCATTCATATTCCATTTTTCATAAAATTAAACAAATACAAAATAAAAAAAATTAAAAACATATATATTATATATATTGGTGTTAGGAATTGACTAAAGTCGGTTTAAAATTGTTTTAATTGGTGTATTTTGGCCAGTTGGATAAATATGCTTTAATGGACGCTTAATTGTCCATTAAAACCGGAGCAAGATAAATAAATCACTAACGGTACTTTAAAGGACCATTAGTTTAAAGCTCCATTTAAGAAAAAGTCGCTGCAAGTGGCGGTTACAGACTTTACATCATTTTGATATAATTAAAAGAGTAATTTAATGCTAGTTATTGGTAAAACTAAAATAAATTAAAAGTGCAGTGACGAATTTAAAAATACGAGGAAAACGTTCACAGCAAGTCTTTCCAAACTGAACAGATAAACTTTGTCAAGAAGTAGTAGCTAAAAAAATGTCTACAAATATTTCTCTAGATGCGCTAAATTGGCCCCTTTTAACAAATTAAATTATAGATGTCGGGTAAAAAGAGCCCATGGAGTCCTACTTGTTAGGAAATAGGCCACATCATTTTAGTATTACTACTACTACTAAATTATATTATAATATGTAATAATCTGCTAGATTTTAGATGCGGTTTAAGGTAAGATATTTTTGATTATTATTTGACACTTTGTAGTGGTTGTGGTAATCTATGAATCCATTTCGGCGCGGCTGCGGCTGTCAAAGTTGTCAAAATTTTAAGCGTTCCAAAATTTCCCTATTTTTAAACGGACTGTTCTATGATAGAGAGGATCCTTTGTTTTTGCTTATTCAATGACGTACACGCGTGCACACGTCGAAATTGAATTGAAAAACCCGAATTTTATTGCGTGCGGAAACGTGACAAGGGGCAATTGGGCAATATTGGCAACGTATTTTAGCAAGTAACAGGTTTAGCGATTTAAATTGTGTGTAGACAATTGAAAAATAAATACGTTACGCGGTTCTATGAAATGTCAGTGTTAAAATCGAGCTAAATATTTATTAACAGTTAAATAAAAAACGCTATGTAAAAATAAAATAAACGCTTCTGGAATTTAGTTCTACATTTAGAAACATATTTAGACCTGTCATTCTTATTTTTAAAGAGTTGGTCTAATTGAATTTGAAATAAAGTGCATATTATTATTAGCACAGGATACACTGAGAGAAAAAATATTAGCCTGGATACACCAGTTGTATACTATTTGGTACAATTGAACTCGATTAATACTGGGTATACGATTTTCTGTAATGGCTATATAATTTTTGCATACCCAGTATTAAACGAGTTCAATTGTCCCAAATAGTGTAAAAACTGGTGTATACAGGCTAATATCATTTCTCTCAGTGTATTCATAGAATATTTTCCTAAAGTGCTTTAAATATCTGGATAACCTAGAAAATTATCTTGCTATTCCTAGAAAAAGTAGAATTCTGGGTAGAATATTAATCCCAAAATATTATTCATAGCAGGACACTCTTAGCTGAAATATCAATTATTATTTTATTTTTTAGTTTACCCGGCAGAGAGTGCGCAGATGATCACGTCGCTAGGGTCACTGTATCCTGAAGCCTGCGGTCCCAGGGGTAGCGATACGAGTCACATGACCGCACTCGTTTTTCCATGGACGTTTGTGAAAAAAAACTCGTTTTTATACAGTCTGAGATAGAGAAACTGTTTTAATAAAACTCAGTGTTACACAGCTTAAGAAAAAAAATGTCACTACGTTTTTTTTTGTTGCGAAAAATTGTAAGGTTTAGGAGATATTTGGAGAATTTTTTAAAAATTGCTAAAAATAATATTCTTTTTTTAAAAATGGCTAAAAATAATTTTCTTTTAATTATTATTCCTTTGCTCTATAGAAAAATAATGTTTACTAAAAATGAACAATTAAAAGAGACACACGTTGAAACTTTATTAATAATTAAGTATAATCTAATCTAACCTAATACTGTATTAACAACATTCAAACTATATAAGATAGGTACCTATATCTATTTTATTACACAGTCGAACTTCTGTAAGATCAAAAATACATAGAAAAATATGGGAAAACCTAAAATGTAGGTTGGTAGTTCTTAATGAGTTTTGGGATAAGGCTTGGTGTGTCGTGTGGTGTTAGACAAAATACAAAGCTTTTTTGGTTGCTATTGTGATATTTTATTCATGTACTTAAAATAATTTCACGAAGCCCTAACGAACAACCCCACATATATAGCAAAAATATTGATATGTTGCGTAAATATTCTAGGAATACACGGGAATGTCCAAAACACATCCTGTGAATGTGCGTATCCATTAAATCTTCAGTAGTAGGTACTTGGTTCTGTTAACTTGCTTGTACGATTATATTACCTGTCCAAACTCTACGTAACAACATCCGAATACCGAAATTATTCCAATAATTCTTGTGTAATACGAGCGGCATTGTCTTGCATTGACGCGAAAATATATAAATAGGCACTTAGATGAACACATGGGAATGGCGATTTAATGTTTGAGGATTTTTTAACGTATAGGTATGAAAACGAGCGCGGATAAATGTATGGAAATGTTTACAAAAATTTCATGTCAGTTTTGACAAATGTGTCCTTTGCATCAGTCAAAAGTGATCAAAATTTTTTTTTTTTAAATCGCCGTCTGTGACTGAGTTTTGCGCGAATTAGGTTATGTTTCGTGTCGCTACCCCTGGGAGCGCAGGTTTCAGGATCTACTGATCCTAGACCTCGTTTTAGAATTTTGACAAAATCTCTTACAAGTGTTTACTCAACGTTACTTTAAATAGCCGCACGGAAAAAAGATATACTTACCAAAAAAATACATGTTGTTTTGATAGTACTCAATATTAGTTAGTGGTTCGTAGTTCCTAAGGACACAGAACTACTTGGATTCATACTTGGGCTCTTCTTAAAGTAGGCATAAGTTATTTAAAGCTAATCTTTGAACCAATAATCCGACAAGAGATAAGAGATATGCAGACTTTATTCGACCAGTTTACCTGCTTGGAAAATAATTGTTATATATACTTAGTCCAATATCCTTTAACCAGCAACTCGACCTAAACTATAACATATCTTGAACTACGACATACAATCTAAATTAAACTACGACTTTATTTTTATAAATACAGCTGCATATTTACTAAATACAAACGCATTCTTCAGTTGAAAAAAAGATAACTGTTTGGGACACTAACATTGCAATTAAATAATAGATTTGAATTATCATCACGTCAGACCTTTTTCATTTCTTACCTTACATTTATTTCTGTTTGAAAAACCTAACCATCCAAGCGTTTCCAGCAGACATTTCTAATAAATTCCACTCGAGAAATTTAAATAAAATTCTCTCCACTGTTCTCAAGATCTCCTCAACCGTTAAGTGTTTGCAATTTAAACAAACAGAATTTTGCACTTCTCTCGCAAAAATTTGTTTGAAATCAGATTCTAAGTCTTGTCGATTTTTCGCACAGACATACGTTCTGTCTGCCTTTTATGTTATGTCAGATACATTTTTTCAGAAAAAAAAGTAACTATGGTAAGGCCGTAAGCTTACAAAAATTTTGAGGCAAGTGATATGCTATTTTTAAGTGTTTGAAATTTTGTTGACAAAAAAAAGCTTAAAATTGAACAAATTTGTAACAATTAATAATGTTAAAGCGCCGCATGCGAAAATTTTTGCCAAAATCTAATCTAATCTCTTACTTTTTTTGTAAAATATTAAAAAAAAGTAGATTGGGTTAGATTCCCAGGGGCCTAATTCTTAAATCTCGAGAGAAGGAACAATCCCTCAAGAGAAGGGATCAATCCCGGGGAATGATTCTATCCCTCGAAAACAAGATGAGATTCCTTAAAACGAAATTTTAGATTGGAAAATGTACATTGGGACCGATCCCTGGCTTCGGAGTTGGGGAACGCGAACACCTAATTTTTATCTATGCCGTTCCCTGCTCAAGAACTAGGGCTCTGAAGGGCTGTGGTGGTAGACCGGGTTATGCGTTTACCTTCGCAACATAAGGACTTTATTAGAATGGAAACCATTGATATTGTCAGATTTAGTAATTTTTCTGTCCATAATTTGTCAGGAAACTCAAAAAAAACAACTATCATTAAATCGTATTATTCCGAAATTAGTTGGCTATGGCTCCCCCTGGCTCCTCCGACGACGTGACGCCTTTGCATAATTAATTTATTGTAGATTGGGTTGAAGTCTCTGGGAGCGTGTAACAACCTAAAATCCCCCCTGGCTACGTCACTGATTCATTGTCAGTAACATTGAAACCACAACCTATAGAAAATATAGGGTAAGTTTTAGAAATACCCTCAAGTCTCAGAGTAGGTTTAATTTAAGATAGGTAGCTTTTAAATTCCGTGTGGCGATATATATATTTGCATGACCATAAAAAAGGCTAATTTATAACGCAGAAAATTCTGTACATTTTTGTTCTTAGCAAGGGACGACGCCTTTTGAAAGAACAATCTGGAGCAGATCCAAAACAAGGATCATTGAGAAACGTATAGAGGTGACAAAAGCTTCAAAGTTAAGTTCCCTTTTCATGGGCTATACAATTTTTAAAGTGACATTGATAAAACTAGGTCGACAACAGAAATTTAAGTAGGTACATGCATACAAAATCCATAGTAGTGGTTAAATTTTTTAAAAAAGCGAAAGATCATAAAACATTTGCAGTAACATTTACTAAGATCTAAAATAGTACCCCCCACAGGTCTAAATATTTACAGCTGTGTGGGGTACTAAATTTTAAAACCAATTTTCAAAACATACTTACCCATACAGAAAAGACACAAAGTTATTGATTATTTTGAATTGTTAGTGCAAAATACCACTGAAAAACTGCTTTTTTTCTCAAAATACACCATACTTTAGAAGAAAATGCCCTAAAAATATTTTTTTGATAGGTTTTAAAATGGCAAATGGCGAATACGCCAAAAATTTAGCACATAAAAGCTTCATTATTTGTGTGTAAGGTTATAAAGTTGGTGATTTTTTAGACCACTTCAGGATGGTGGTTTAAATTTATAGACCCCAGAAAGGATTGTTTTGTGGCATTTGGTAATAAGTACGTTTATAATTTCCCTAAGTAACCGTTTTTACAAGGAATAATTTACCTTATTTAATACTTCAAGTTGTTGATTAACCAATAAAACGCTTCCTATTTTGTCTAGAAAAGCGTCATATTATGAACTCTTTTTCAGTACAAAAAATATATTTATGAGGGCACTACGAGGCAAAACAAACATAAGTGAAGGTCACTGATTATGCACGAAAATTATACCAAATAAAAAACCCAAAACATCTATATTAATTTATTTACAAACTGAAAGTAAAACATTGAGGTTATGTAAAAGCTCAGTCCAAAAAATTTTCCTTACTCAAAGGCCACTCATTTTAAAGCTGTAGCTTTCATCAGTAGAGGTTGGTGCAAGCCAAGGTGCAAGCAGAGGTAAAAGATCCGAACTCGCTGTTTGTGATTGAACGCAGCGCTATTATTTTTAAACTGACATTTCGACAGTGACAGAAATGTGAGAAAAACTTGCATTTAATTTTTTTTTATACATTTTATAAATAACCTTTCAAATAAATACCAAATTAATTTACTCCTTATTCTATTATTACTCATCTAAATCGTTGTGTGACATCAATTATTCATTTGGAAAAATTAACGAATAAGGGTAAGTTTTAATTAGAGTGAAATATACCCCAATTTTAATTTGTTCTACAGAGTGTTTACTATTTAAACCCCGCGTGGGTTTAAATTTTTTAATTTCTTTTTCTTCTAAATTCAAACTTTTTTCTTAAATCCAACCAAAGATTGTGTTAAGATGATTATTCAATAAACAAATTTATTAATTTTTTTTTATAAATCAAACTATTTCCAAAACTCAAGAAGGGCTGGCTTAAAATGCTTAAAACCAAAAATTTCACTTAAACTTAGGAACGTTTTAAAATAGACTAAACCCTTTCAGTAAATTCCACCGTTGTTGTTTTTTAATGTTTCTTCATATATGTTGCAAAACTTACATCGACTTCCTAAATTTCCTTCAAATATTACGCTTCTTTACAAATTAATCAAAAAAACTTTCTTTTTGTACCTTCATCAAAAACATGATTTTAGTAACTGTCTGCAGATAGCTAAAGCATGATTTTTTTGGTTACCGATGCAAAAAAAAAATTATACCTTCATAATTCAGTAATTGTCTGCAGATAACTAAAGCATGGCTTTTTTAGTTACCTATGCAAAAAAAACTTTTTTTTTTATTACGGGTGCAAAAAATATTTCTGTCCGTTTTTTACCCAAAATTAAAGAGAAATAGCGGAATATAGTAATATTGAAAAAATATAATTATTCTTGCCTAAAAATTAAGCCATTTCTGCCAGTTTTCACCAAGTATTTACGCAAAAATCATTTAAAAACAACGTGAAAATATCAAACTGTCAAAGATTAAAATGTCGTAACCATGAACGTCACCGAGTAAAAAGGCAGGTCGCTATGGAAACGATTGTTATTTCATTTACCAGCCGCCTTGATTTATAGTGTAAAGATGGTGTGTTGCGAGAAGTGCTCTTCGTTCGAGAATTTTAAAAGTAATTTCCTGTTTTTTCTGGATTTTTGATAAAGGTATTAAAAAAAAATAGTTTTAACAACTCGCGGATAAACTGTGCTTTTTCTTACTCGCGTTTTTAAATACCTCGCTGCGCTCATTATTCAAACCAACGCTTGTAAAAAAAACACTATTTTAGCCACTAGTTGTGAAAACTACTATTTATGTACATTTTGGATACCGATGTACTATAAAATTGTATATAAATGTCAAAAACTCAAAAGGCAGGGATGCGTTTCAAAATAAAAAGTGAAGAAGTATCCCCTTGAATTTTCGAACGCGGGAGTTGGATTTGTTTATAAAACTAATTTTGTTTCAGTTTATCGAAGGAATCCATTAGTGTTTTAAATTGCTCTAAATATCATTATTTGTGTGTAAAATACACTTTTTGTTCACCCAGACCCAAAAAGTAAACAAGAAATACACACTTATTATTCTAAAATACTATTGCGCAGACGCAGGTAATTTTTACTCAGACCAAGAGCGCCGCGATTCTTGCATACTTCGGGAGACACTTGTCTGATTTTCGAACGGAGGTGTAGGACGTCATTGTTTTTTGCTAGCCTAAGTATTATCTTTACTTTAGGGATTAAATATGTACATTTAATCCCTGTTTTTAGAAACTAAAAAGGATTAAAAAAAAGTATAATCCCTAGGGGATTTAATTTTTATTTTTGTGGACACTAACTAAAATTATGGTATAACTATAGGTATAAAAGATATCATTTCCACAGCTGTCGCTTCTGGGCTAATCGGTGGTGAAAAAATGGAGTCCGGACACTTTTTACTTTACCTTTCATTCATTTTTAAATCTAGATGAATGGATTTTATGCTATGTTTTTTATTTTGAATTGACTCAGGGTATGTATTGGTAAATTTTAATAAATTTTGTAATGTTTGTTTGAAAGTTTGAGACAATGATGTGTTTGAAATTAACTCTGTCTTTCGGACTTCTATTGTCTATATTTTATTTATACACGACGTTTTAATCGGTACAATCTCTGATCGTCTTCAGGTGCCAACAACAATCAATTCCTAAGGCTACGTACTTATATACTATGAGAAATAACTCAACCTTGAAGTTTAAGAAGTTGGCTCCGCCCAAGGAGGGGCTTCCAAATATTTGGGATTCCAACACTTGGTTTACTGAAAATATCCTGATTCTTCCCAATAAAGGCAGCTTCAAGGAATTTTCGTTTCTTCCAAGCAAGGCCGCTTCATTTGTAGAAAATTCCAAACATTTTGTTAATATTCCCAAATCTTTTGTTTTAGGACCCGAGGATAGACTGTTTGATGTCGAAAGTTTATACACCAATGTCCCGATAAAGGAATCACTAGATATTATTAGAAAGAGACTGGTTGATGACGAATCCCTTTATGAATGCACCAGCCTACCGCTGGAGGGAGTGATGGAGTTGTTGGAGTGCTGCCTACATAACTCTTCTTTTCAAGTGAAAGATAGGTTTTATGCTCAGGATGACGGTCTGCCAATGGGTCCATCGCTTTCGCCAGTGGTGGCCAATATTTACATAAAGTGGTTCGAATCACACGCGGTTGATACCGCAACATATAAACCTAAGCTCTGGCTGAGATATGTTGATGATACTTTTATTGTCTGGACCGGGAATGACCAACAGTTTTCAGAATTTCTTCACCACTTAAATAACATAAGACCTACCATTAAATTCACAATGGAGTTGGAGCAAAATTGTCAAATTCGTTTTCTTGATGTACTTGTCACACAAGTAGAAAGCGACATCAGAACAACAGTATATCGTAAACCCACTCACACAGGACAATGTTTAAATCAAGGTTCAAATCATTCTGCTACAACCAAACGAGGCATAATCAAAACTTTGTATAAGAGAGCCGTTCAAATTTGTAACAATTCTCATGACTTGGAAAACGAAATAAGAAACATTAAGAAGTATCTGCAGCAGAATGGTTACAGCCTTAAACTTATAACAGATACTATTTCTAAATGTTAACAAACAGGACAGAGATTACAAGACCAAAAGCAGGCAAATGCATTCTTTACGATTCCATACGTTAAAGGAGTATCAGAGAAAATTCGAAGAGTAGCAAAAAACTTTAATATAAAACAGCTTTTAAATCTAGTAATACAATTCAAAGCCTTCTTAGTAAAACAAAACCGGAAAACAAACAAAATAAGGAATGCATTTACCAAGTTTCTTGTGAGTGTGGTGAATCATACATAGGCGAAACTAAAAGACCACTGTTAGGCTTAAGAAACGTCAGACGAATACCCAAAAAGGTGAAACAACGAAATCAGGAATCGCCGAACATGCATGGTCAAAACAACACCGAATGAAGTTGGCATAAGCAAAGGTTTAACACAAGGAGTCATACTGGAAAAAACGAAAATTCCTTGAAGCTGCCTTCATTGGGCAGAATCAGGGTATTTTCAGTAAACCAAGTGTTGAAATGCCAAATATTTGGAAGCCTCTCCTTGGGCGGAGCCAACTTCTTAAACTTCAAGGTTGAGTGATTTGTCACAGTATACAAGTACGTAGCCTTAGGAATTGATTGTAGTTTGCACCTGAAGACGATCAGAGATTGTACTGATCGAAACGTCATGTATAAATAAAATATAGACAATGGAAGTCCGAAACACAGAGTTAATTTCAAATGTAGTAATATTTTTTTGTAAAAGGAATGGATAAGGTTGATACAAAGTTAAACAATGTTTTATCTAACTAAGAAAAAGTCAGAACTATGTTAGCGAGTAAATATTTGAATTAAAATGACAAACATCTCGCAACGCATTCTATATCATATTTCAATATGTTCGACTATAAATCCAACAAAATTTAATAAAAAGGAACTATTTATGTAAGAAACCTTTTATCCTCTATGTCCCAACATAAGTAAACGCTTCATATTATGATTGTTTGTCCATTAATTCTGTTGTAAAGCGTCCGGATTTTGATCACTTGTCTTGCTTGTTGACAAGCTTTAAATATTTAGAGACTATGGGGTCGAATGCGCTGACATCAGCGCTCCTGATATAATAGATTACCTTATGCTTGCATATAGATTACAGTGTTAAGCCAGTCACGTTGTCAGATTAATTTACTATTTGATGATAGATCTTTATAAGGTATAAAATTATAAAATAACATTTTTATGGCATCTATACAGGGTGTAAAAGGTATGAGTGCTAATATTTTAATGGGTGATTGAGGTCAAAAGAAAAAAAAGGGCACAAAACATAGGGGTTATAAGCCCTTTTATTTGTTTTCGAGATAAAATGTTTCAAAGTCCGCGATATTTGTCGTATTTTTGTTACATATATCACGATTAGAAATCAAAAGTACAAAACGAAGTTGCTTGGGGTCTCACGTCATAATAAGGGTAATAATTAGGCATAAAAACTATTTAATTAATATTTGGTTGCAAAATTTAAATTTCTGGTACTTATTTTAAATAATGTAATTTTCTCTTTTATGGTTTTCTGGTATTAAAGGAAGGTCCCCAAGTATAGTTACATAACATAAACTAACAACTCCGAGATATTTGTCAAACAACTGCTTCAGATTTAGTGCCCTTTTGGTCTAAATCCGCCGCTATTTTGTAACACTCTTGTCGCTTAGTTCTCAAAATGGCCGCGCATTTACTAAAAACGTTACTAAAACAGTAGTAGATAAGAGGCCTATATGTCGAAACGTCGGTTAACCTGGGGGATCATAAGGGGCCCAAATATTTTCAATGCTACATTTTGTAGCCTTTTTGTAGCTGTCTTGTTACAGTTAAATTAATTTTGTAGCGGTAGCCGTTTTCGAGAAAACTCGACCCCCCAGTTTAACCGTTAAGCTGAGTGGCTTCAGTTCTGATAAAGCTAGAATGTTCAAATAAACACCACATTTTGTAGCTCGGCTTGTTCGAGGGAATCACATAATAAAGGTTTTCAAAATATTCCTAGTTTTTTTTTAAATAAAAAAAACGTGTTTTAGAGGCCAAATGTACTATGTGATATATTTTTCCCAACCCAACCCTAGGAATATTTTTAAAACTTTTAATATGTGATCCCCTCTTAATAAAAAAAACGTGTTTTAGAGGCCAAATGTACTATGTGATATATTTTTCCCAACCCAAGCCTAGGAATATTTTTAAAACTTTTAATATGTGATCCCCTCGAACAAGCTGAACTACAAAATGTGGTGTTTATTTGAACTTTCTAGCTTTAGCTGAACTGAAGTTATGGCGTGGCACCTCAGCTTAACGGTTAAGATGGGGGGTCGCGTTTTCTAGAAGACGATTACAGCTACAAAATTAATTTAACCGTAACAAAATAGCTACAAGAAAGCTACAAGCATTGAAAATATATGAACCCCTTATGATGGTCCCCTCAGGTTAACCGACGTGATGTCGAAGGTGTCCGAGACAACGTAGATCGGGGCAAAGTTCCACGTGACTCTGACGTGACTAAGCGACACAGTCTAAGCAATTCTGAAAGTGCTAATGTAATCTGCTTCGTACGGTGACCCCTAGCCGCCAGTTTACTTCTCGTTTCACACTTCTGACGTCAGAATCGCACTTCTGACGTCACAAGCGGGCAATTTCTCAGTTGTTACATGCATCTACCCGCCAGCGAAGTTTACAGTTCCCATGATGTCATAATCGTGCTTGGGACCTCAGAAGTATAAAATTTCTCATTCCAAATTTTCCGGACTAATTTCAATATGGCGGCTGACAATTAAACACAGAAGCCAAATAGAACTGTCATTGCCAGTGTCAAAAAATTGGTCCGCAACAATTTGGAATGGAGTGGACGTTTTCCGATTGTAATTTTTATTCGAGGTAGGTGGGTTGCATAGAAATAGAAGTTAAGAATAGGTAAAATGCCTATTTTTGAAATTAGCCACGTCAGTTTTCTACGGTTGACGCCGAGTATAAAAAAACAATTTTTATACCCTAGTTGAAGTTTGTGCCACATTCCGGCCCTAGAAGTATTCAAATATGGTGTAGCTAACGTATGGATTATTGACAAATACCTATCTTAACATTAATGTTTGTTGATCTTATTGAAATAAAAGTGCTTTTAGGTCAGTTCCTAGTGGTAAGAAGGCAGATGGTTGCCTCACCTAGATAAACAAAGTAAAGAACATTCAAATTACCTGATGACGTGGGCACTGGCGCACCGAGAGGAGGGGTTATGGGGTTAACCCCCCCAAGAAGCCTGGTTATGGTCACATTTACAGAGACGCTTCAAACTTGATCTGGTCCAGTCTAAGTAAGTGGACAAGGATCCTTGAGGAAATCTAGACTGTTGACCTCCAAACCGAACTAACAGGTTTTGTCAACTTACGACAAAGGTGGAGTCATTTTGTTTAATCAGTATTATATGGTCTGTGATTAACTTGCTTCTGTTATTTGTAGGAAATATAAGGAGCCTTTGAGCCTTACATGTTTAGATTTGAGACCAATCGTTCCCAGAGACCACAAAATTTCAAGAATTAGCGATGACTAACCGCTTCTATTTCTGACAATTATTACGTTTATACGCATCTAAAAGCGCTTATATATAAGGACGATATTAAATAAAATCATTTTCTCCGATGGTTTATCTGTCCTTCAGTAAATATGTCAGTTTAAAAAGCAAATAAAACAACTAAGTTAACAATAGATTCTTCAGAAAATCAGGGTTGAGTATGTCTTTAGGTTAGAAGAAATGCGCTAAACCGTTTTTAAAGTGTTTATAACGACCCTTAAATGGGTTTTAAAGCGATAAACCGCTTACTTAAATCGATTTAAAATAAAATTGATTTAGTTCCTAAAACGGTTTTGGTCCTTATATAAAAGCGCTTTAAGAGGCCCATATAAAGAAAGTAAATTAAAGTAACTGGGTTGATAATATTTTCTAGCATGTACCTACAAAAGAAAATCAAGTTTCCCTTTTTCCACGGTTTATAAAGATGACTATTTATTGTTATCTACTTTTATTTTGTATTTTAAGTAGTTGACGAGGTTAGAATTTGATATAATATGTAAGTCTAAAAAAAGACTTTTCTAACTTAATAAGTTTTGGAGTGAAGTAGGCTCCGATGCCCGATTGGGTCATAAGTATATAGTTTTTCTTTTTTTCAGGCTACTGCGGAGGTCAGAGACGTTTTTGTGCTGCGGACAAGTTGACTATTAGATGAGTTTTCGCTTGACTTTGACTGGATAATTAGTTAATAAATATAAGAAAAAGTTTGAGTTTGTATAGTTATTTTTGTAATACATTTTGTTTAATACACTTAGTAATTTAAATTAATTTGTTCACTAAGTAGGTATCAATTATGTTTTATTTTAATTGAGGCATTTTGTATTCTGTGGTAACTTATTTACTTATTTTGTGTGTGTAGGATATATGCTGGGCCAAAGAAACACTTATTTTTCTTTGGTATGTTTCGGAATAATTTTTTTCTTTTTCAACCCTGAAAGGGAACAAAACAGATTTACTATATTGGTCAATATTCTAATTATAAAGCTAAAAAATTATAGTGGTCTATCACTTACTTATCTTATCAGTATCTCATGCCCCTTGCAGTCACTGCTGCCCCGCTGAAAAAACACGCCATGTCAATCAATGTAAAATTATACCTGAAATCGGCATAGATTTTTTTTGTGAGGTTATGTCTATTTTTCTGGTGCGTTTAAAGCAAGCAGCAGTGACGGCACCCTGAGCTGGCACTGTCGACAGATCTTAACACTCATCCGTTTTCTACAACTCCGAACATCCCCAGAAAATTCCATTTGAAAACTCTCAAAATTTTAATAAATTAAAAATGCTTTAAACATTCTATGCATTTCCCAACCATTTACTTCTTCTTACCATTGTTTAATTTATTTTAATTAACTTAAATCTAATTTATTCCCCTTAAGGCTGTATAATCTTCGGGCGGGCCCCATATATCAACTTTTTATGTAATATATATAAAATGAATAGGTTTTTTTTGGAACATTATACAATTAAATATGGTTCTCAACCTTAAAAATTAAAATATATACTACTATTACAAACAAGTAATGGAACACATACTTTCAATATCACAAAGTCAGATCTATGAGCAAACACCAACCCATGGGACGTGTTTTTCTTTTGTGTGATGTGTATGTATTTGTGGTTTGTATGTATGTGTGGGGGGTTTGAGCATGTATGGACAAGTATGGTAGGGTTCCATGTTCCCAAAGTTGCGGTGGTGTAGCTGTGTGATCTCTACATCACCCTCGTGCATTGGGTCCTCGTAGTGTGTGTGTATGTGTGGGTGTGTTTTTGGGTGTTTGTGCGGGTGTGGCGGTGTGGGTGGTTATGTGTGCGTATTTGTGTGTAAGTTCATGATATAGGTGTCTGATAACAAACCGTTAGACAATATGCAAAACAAAAGACAAAACATTAAAACCAAATAGAAATTCTTTGAACAAACAAGAGATTGCAATTTACAATAAAGAGCTAATACTATTCGGAATTGTACAATTGTAAGATGTTACTGTATAGTCCATTCAATCCATCAGCATCTGTTTTTTTGTTGACTGTGTTGTTTGACTCTATATGTGGATCATTTCACTCACACGTCTTTTATAGGGATTGTTTTTTATGTACACAATTTTCATCTCGTCAAACTGAAAGTGATGGCCCGTTTGGAAGTGGTGTTTAGCCAAAGCAGTTTTGTCTTCATAATACATTCGATCATTTCTGCAGTCTTATAAGTGTTTCTTTTGCCCATATATTCTACACCCACAAAACAAGTAAATGAATAATTTTAATTTTTTAAGTTTAAATAATCATAATTTTAGTATAAGGGTCAACCTCAATAACAGCACAATCACCATAGTCCGTAGAAAGTAACCTCCAAATGAACAACATATTCTAGTCAAATATGGAGAAAATTATTCCTGGGTGGCAATGGCTTTTAAAGATTATTTTTAAATTCTTAGTTATATTCTTAGGGATATTTGTTTTGTTCAGTTTATTTAAACCCCCACAAACTCCTGTCCGTTAATGAACTCCAACATAATAAATTTTTATTTAGTTTGGAAAAGAAAATATAAATATTTTGGTATTATAAATGTAAAAAACCTTTGCATATTCATATCTACAAATGAATAAGTTCAAACAGAATTCAACTTTTTAATAAGTATAATAAAATACCATAAAAACTTTATCTTAGTCATTGGTATCCTCTTAATTATATTATACACCCAATCAACTGTTTTTGTCTGGTGTAGTTGCAAATGGCAGCCCTCCTTATTGATCTTGTTGTGAAAGTTAAAGCCCAATCTTTAAAGGCTTTTATTTCTATTGAAACCCCAATACTGTGAATTATAAATGGAACACTGAGAGAACAAAAATTAACCATTATATAAGTTTTATATGCCACCAATACAATTTGGTGACAACTAATCTGTTTTTTGTGGGTATACAAACTTAATTTTTGAAACAAGATATTCCATTATGTAACAGGTATACAAATTTTATATAAGATCAAACCATCTGATTTGGGCGTAACTTAGGTACTATATAATCATTTGTATAACTACCATACAAAATATTTGATGGAATAATATAGTTTGTATAATCGGTATGTAAAATTTGTATAACCGGTATATAAAGAACTATATATAGGGAATATAAAAAGACTTACGTATAAGATTCACAAAAGGCTTTGATATATAAAATTTGTATAGCATATATCTAAAAATTTGTATACGTGGTATACAAAATCTTTATAATTATTATATTAAATTTGTATAAAGGTTATAAAATTAGTTTTTGCACTTCAGGAACTAAAAATGTATTTAAGTCCCTTATTTCAAGGTCCAAAATAGTACTTTTTATCTCGGGAACTAAAAAATATCATTATAAAAAAATATATAAAAACTTGATAAAGAAAATTAGTGTAATTAAAAATTATAAAAATTTTATAATTTGTTTTTGCCATCTACGCCGGTAACCATGTCGAATGACAACAGATTTGTCGTAGTAAAAAACCAGACTGATGGTTGGGCTAGTTTTATTGGAGTAGGCGAAATTTTATTTTATGTTTTTAAAACATTTTAGGCCCCAGAACTAAAATACAATGGACTAAAATAAAATTCGGAGTATGAATAAAATCTTAGGGGATAAAATTTAATTTTGTATTTGAGTATTTGATGCTTTTTGATAAACATTTTCATAAAACCAGAAAAGTACAAAAAATCATATATATGGGTAATTCTACGACATACAGGATGTAACAACCGTTACACTATTTTAAAGTGTATGCGAAATTGTATTTACAACTTTATGTTCACACATGTTAAACTAAAGAAATATTCCACTTTCATTACTAGTTGCTACTTCGTGGACAACATTTTTAACCTGTGAGTAGCTGGCATTCAAAGTTATAAACCTATAGTTCCAGTGCAACAACCGTTACCGTAGAATTATCTTTATATACCATTTGAAGTGTTGTTCACCTTAGATCCCTAAAATATTATAGGAAATTTAGATATAAATTTTCTGAATAGAGGGAAAAATTATCACACAAAATTTTTTTCATTAACAAGCTTAGGAAGGTCTACCGTTTAACATACTAGAAGTCTCCATTCCTACCTCTTCGGGAAATGATGGTATTTCTAACCTCCACAAAAGCGTTTTTCTTCGATAACTCCTAAAGGGTGACAGATTGTTAAAAGTGATAAATGGGAAAAATATTGCAAATTTAATTATCTATCAATAAGTAAACAGTGATAGTGTAGCTTTAGTAAATTCATTAAATCCAATACAAACTATGACTTTACAAAATTTTTATTTTATTACTAGAAGCAGCACATACAAGCGGAAGCTGTCGTTGTAAATGTATTTTATCTAATATAAGATTTTCGCTGGAGCGGGGCTTTTTTCTGAATATGTCAGTAACAGTCGCGTATCAAAGAGTTTTCGCACAGTTTGAAATTTTCTAGTTAAGAAAATCGAACTACGCTACTGGAAAAATTTAATTTTCTGATATAATTTAGTTCATTGTTCTTAGATTAATCCTACCAAGTTTGGTCCTTGTAGGTTGAGAAATCTTGAAGAAAATGCTAAAAAGTAATAAGCAAGAAATTGTTGAAATTGGCAGCATTTTTGCTTGGGATTTTTTAATTTTCCTGATAGAAGGAATGGTTCAAGCTACACTATCATTATGTATTTATTGATAGAAAATTAAATTTGCAACATATTTCCTGTTTGACACTTTCGACAGTCTGTCACCGTTTAGGAGTTATTCAAGAAAAACACTTTTTTGGAGTTTGTGGAGATTAGAAATCACAGTTCCCGAGGGGGTAAAAATGAAGACTTTTAATATGTTAAACGCGGTGGACCTTCCTAAGCTTGTTAATAAAAAAAGAATTTGGGTTCTAATTTTTTCCTCTATTTTTCCTATGTAGCTTAGCCTAAAGGTGCAGTAAAAAAAAGTGAAGGATTTGAAATAAACAATTAATTACTCTAAAAAAATGTTTATTTAACCAAAGACATTTTACTTTTATGAACAAAAGAAAGCACTATTTACCTAAGTAAATAAACGTTCTCACTAAAAATCGGAACCCTTGGAACAAATTTAAATAGAAAATCCATAAGGGATTTACTAATTTCTAATAATAAATAATACTCATTTACTATATACTAATTCTAAAAAAACAACACAACATTAGAAACGAAGTTTATCCAAGAATTTATCTTACCCGATTTAACAACAAATTTGGAAAATTCCACACATTATTATATTATAAAAATAAGGATAAATATTTTTAAAAAGGCTTATAAGTGAATAATTGGAAAAATATGTGAATACTACCTCTCCCCGCATATCCCTATCTGTAATGTATTGGGTCACTGTCCGTTCATCGAAAACACACTCATCGAAAACATTGATGACATGACATTTTCATCGAAATCACTTTTATCGAATGAAATTTTCATCAAAATCACTTTTATCGAACTACATTTTCATCGAAAACACTTTCATCGAATGACGGTAGGTTTGGTGATTTGGTTTGATTGGTTGGTTTGGTGGGTTTAGTTAGTTGATTTGATAAGTTGGTTTGAAAACCAACCAATCAAACCAACCAACGAAACTAACCAACCAACCAAACCTACCAACCAATGTCATTGGATGAAAGTTTTCGATGAAAGTGTCATTTGTTAAAAGTGATTTGGATGAAAATGTCATTTGATAAGTGATTTTGATAAAAATGTCATTCGATAATAATTTTTTTGATGAAAATGTTATTCAATGAAAATGTCATTCGATGAAAAAGTTTTCGATTAGTGTGCTTTCGATGAACGGACAGTGACTCTAATGTATTGTATAATGAGATAAAAATACATTAATTGTTTTTTATTTATAGTAGATGGATGACAGCACCATGATTGTTTGACATACGTATGTCAGAGATACGAACATGTTGGGGATTGCAACTGCACACGTAACTTTACGTTTAGCAAAAAATCGTCGTGCATTCATCATAAATTCAAAACAATCAGTGTTTCATTTTTATCTCATAGTACGATACGCTATGGACAGGGATGCACGAAGAGAGACATAAGCTATTCATTATACTTAAAGCAGGTACATAATATTTCTGTAAGAAACAGAGTATTAAATGTCTACAAAGAACAATACATATACCTTAAAATAAAAAAATACGAAAAAAAAATTTAATGCTAAAACTACATTTTATTAGTTTTATAATTTCAATAAAATGAGGACAAATTTTTAAGTTCTATGATATATTGGTCTGCTTAAAACTCCTGCTGCTTGCAAGTAAGAAATCTATGACATTTATATGAAAATTTCTTTTAGAAATGAAGTGTTGATCATATTTTTCTATTAAAATTTTAGTTTTATCAACTTGGTTGGGTGAAAACTCGAAAATATTAAAGATTAGCATACCGTCTTCTCCAATAAGCGTCAGCAATTGGGCACACTGGGTGGTTTCTTCCTTTTTGTTTCCCTCAGTTGCAACCTCGGCTGCAACCAACTACATCTGGAAATACTGTGTCCATAATTTCCAGTTCTCAGATAGGTTACCAGTCATGGAAATAGGTGGAACGCCCCTAAAATCCATCTTACATCGATACTTTGCCCCCTTTTTGCTGCAATGCATGCCTTGGGTTTGAGGTAATGTTGTTCAGGTTGGACTTTTCATGTTAGATCTGAGAAAACAAAGACTGCGCCATGTTAAAACTATTTTTATTAGTTTTAAGTATAATTTAAATGAAAATGCCCTTGTAACGATTGGGTCAGTCAGCTTTTATCTAGTTTGATTTTGTGATAGTATGATTTTGCATATTTATTGTTTTTACATAATACTGTTAAGAAAGTGTACTTTATTGTAAGTTTTGTTTTTTATAATGCACTTTTTAATAATAATTTATGCACACCTATCCAATATGACTTGCAATTGTCTGCAATTTGGGGTCTTTCCAAAATATAGTCACAATATTTTTAGGGTTTTGATTACTTCTCCCTCTTGTGTTGTGTTGTTTGTTCTGTTCCCCTTTCACAACACAAATTCTGACATTAGGTTGGGGCAGTAAAAAAAAACCTAAAAATTTTATGACATTATTTTTAATCCCGCTTTTGACATGAAGCAATAAAATGAGAATTGCATTATTTCCATCTCACTTTACTGGTAGGTACCACTAAAAAAAAAGCAAAAAAAAACTTGCATGCAAAAAAACAAGGGTAATTATGCAGTATACGGTTTTCTGCCATTTTTGATTTTTTATGAAAAATTCTTTATCGGAGCACCTACTAGGGTCCCTAGGACCCCAAATCCGTCTGCGCCGGTTGTTGTTTTTTCAATTTTTTTGTATGTCTTTTATTTTTTTTCACTAAAACAACCCAATCCAACACAGCCCAACCCAACCTATTCCAACCCAACCCAAAACAATAAAAAAAAACACAATACAACCCCCCCTGGCACCCTTTTTCCTCTTAAAAAAAAAATTGGGCGCAGGCGGATTTGGGGTCCTAGGGACCCTAGTAGGTGCCCCCCAGATTTTTTCATAAAAAATCAAAAATGGCAGAAAATCGTATACTGTATAATTACCAAAACAAGAATTGCATGAAAGACGTCTCTTCTCATCTCCCCTGAATATTATGAATGAAGAGTTGGGTAAACAGTCCCCTCGTAAACCGGCCTTAAAACAGCGAGATGATTACCATTTAATATATCTAATCCAAAAATATATTATCAATCACTACACATTTTAATACTGTGTAATAAACAGTGCCAAGAAGGCCTCCAAAGCTACCAATTACATTTATTATTTTTCATTTAGATAACCACACAGGTACTTAAAAACAAACTTAAAACCTACCCAAGCTATGAATGATAATCTAAAAAAGCAACATTTTTTTCCTCGACCCAAGTGCTTTATGATGTTTTGAATAGAATTCTTCATACACTTACCTTCAAGGATCTTTTTTTGCTCCTCGGAAAAAATTAAAATTGGCCACCTGTGAAATTGGCACGCCGAAAACTTCTCCGCGTAACTTTTTTTGTCTAAAAAGGTAATCACAAGAAGCACACATTGCAACTTCCGCCTTTTCGAACGCTTTGAGTTGTACAGAGCGCAAGCGTGACACCGAAGTTACAAAGCGCCATCGCCAGGTCACTCCATATCGATGTTCTTTGTCTTTTATATGGGAAAAAGAAAAAGCCTATCGATTTCAACGACAGAACGAGTTGGCTTGGATTATTCTGAAATGAATTTACCATGAGAGAACCCTACATGTCCTTCCTTTTCCTTTATAAAGTAAAAGAAAAAGAATTTCGATATAAAAAGCTTTTAGCGGTGATCCGTGCTCTTACAGTGAGCTTGCCATTTATTTCGTTTGCTCTAATAAGTAGGAGGAAAATGCTATTTAACAGCTCTTCCGGTATAGGTATTGCGCCATTTTTCAAATTCGAAATCAATGTGGGTTCGCGCGATAATCACTGGGTACTACTTAAATACAGGTATTTATTGGTGACATATAATTTGACAAATGTACTTTTAAAACCAAACTGGCCTAAATAAAAGCCCAATAGAATAAAATTTATTGCTTACAAAAGTGTAGCGACCTTTCAAAATTAAATCAGTTATGGCAGAGGAATAAACCCTCAAAAAAAAAACTAAAAGAAATGAATCGTTTTTTCTCATATACCTATATTTAATTTACCTTTATGATAACAATGCTGCTGGTCCTGAAGGAAATAAATCCTAGCGGTAAAATCCAAAATTTTTGCGCTTTCGCCAAGATGTAAATTGTAATTTATCTCATTTTAAGAAGGTTGAAATTAACCTGGGTAGAAAAAATGGGGGTGTTTGTATAAAAATTGGTCACAAAAAAATTGCGTGCGAGGTGTCGATGTCAAACTAAAGATCTAATCTGAAATGAATAACATAGAAATCAATCAAATCAATTTTTTTTTGTAAGGGGCAAATTTTTATGAGGAGTCAATTTGTTTTTGGGGGTCAAAGGTGTCGATGAATAAGATAGAAATGTTAGTTGATTTTTTTTTAGGGGAGGGGAGAGCAATTTTTTTTTTATGAGGGGTCAATGTTTTTTAGGTAAGAGCAAATTTTTATGAGGGGTCAATTTTTTTTGGGGGGTAATTTTTTTTGGGAGGCCAAAAAATTTTGGGAAAAAATTTGCTGAAATAAGTTAATTTCTTTTAAAGGTTTGAAAAAAATGAATCGAGTGCGGGGGGCAAGAAAATAGGGAGGATATTATCGCGAACCAAAATAGGTGAGTTTCGGTGCCCATGAATTGGCGGAGTATTTTGCATATCGGTAGCCTCTTATTGTTTTAATAATGATTTTAATAGGGATAAAACGCTTTACAACCAGTACCTATGAAATGAACCAAGCAACACTTGTATAACCATTATTAACCATTCTTTATCGTTGTTTAAATAACTGGTGCCAATACAAAAAAAATATTACCATTATACAAATCATTTCAGAGCATGAGATTATGTTGTAGCCATACTGAATGTTATTTGAAATAATACAAAAAACCATGGTTTTTTTGTATTACCATTATTAAACAAGGGTCAATACAAAAATTGTATAAACCAATTTCCTTCAGTGAATAAACCCCAAAGTGCGGCGGTTTTTGTAGCCAGCTGAGAGTTAACCTCATAATTAATTAATTTGAGACACTTTTTTTCAAACTAACACCTCAATTAACTGCGTTCTATTTTCAAATACATTCAGCAAATCAAATTTCTAAGTTTTGCACCACAAAATAAGAGAAAGTAACGAAAAGAAATGGGAAGTGCAAACTAACTGCGCTAGAGGGTAGAGGCATGTAACAACTGAGAAATTTCCCGCCTGTGACGTCAAAAGTGCCATTGTGACGTCAGAACTGCGAACCGAGAAGTGAGAAGTGAGCTGGCGGATAGGGGCCACCGTAGCTTCGTAATGTGAAACTTTAAGTTTTTTTCTCAGTTTTTATAGCTGGTAAAATAATACTTAAAAGTAAAAAAAAACACACTTTTACTATAACTTTCTTAGCGCCTTAGATAAGGAATACACTCTTAAAGTTTAAATTTAGTTAAATAAAAAATATTGGTATTGCGCATTTAGGGGGCTCTACTTTTAGGGCTAAGCAATCATATTGAACTTTTGAGGTAAGAGTTGGAATTTGCGGGCTTTTACTCCGCATCTGCAAACTTTTATGAAGAATAGAAGCTGAAAATTTTGTGTGTGATGTATGCCACTTATTTAAATTTTCCAGTAAAAAGTTTTAGGAATATAACAATTTTTTGATGACAAAATGTTTTCCTTTTTTAAACCTTTTTAAAAAAAAAGATATTTATTTCAAGAATATTATCGTTAATTTATGGACTTAACAACACCCAAAAGTTCGGACTTTTAACCCATACTAATAAGACTTTACGCCAGACCATTGGGTAAAAGTCCAAATGTGTATATGTTAGCTTTTTTGCACAAAACGACCTTATTTTTTATTTGATTTGAAAACGGCCTAAAAATTATTTACGTAAATCTTAATAGTTTTATTAGTGTAGAATTGTTAAGAGGTGCTATGTTAAGTGCGTGTTTTTGTCCTGATCTACGCAATTAGAACAGAACAGCCACCATTTTTGACATTGTTGACTGTTTCTACAAGACTGAATTGTCAATTGTCAAAACAGGAGTAGATAAGAGGTCCATATGTCTCGAAGGTATTGCATAAACATTTCTCAGTTTCTGAATATTAGGAATCCCTTTTCTAAAACGTAAATTTATAAATATGGCTTTTTTTTAAATATTGGAAAGATATCTGCATCTCTATACCTTATCGACCTAAAAAAATACTAAATGGAACATTTTCCCAAATGTCCTTTTTCTCCTAAAACTTTAAACAGCCGGTTTTAAACGCAAAGTTTTCCAACCCAATAAAATATTTGCACACCTTTTACATACTTTAAAGTTTTAATGAATAATAATCTTTGTTTTCAAAAAATGATACTTCGTGCAAGAATATTTTCATGAATAGGATTATTAAATTATCACTTTTAAGAAAACTTAAACCACCGCATAGAAACGTAGTCACTTACTTTAGCATCGATACATATCACGAAACGAGAGAAACTGGTGAATCAACTAGATTTCGGTATAAATAGGACCACCAAAATCCAGATCGACACACGCTGTTACAAGCGGTTACCACCGAAGGTGTCCTGTATTAAGGAGACTACGGGGTCTTCAGAGACGGCATCCTGTATCAAGGAGCCGTTAGTTCTCAATAAGTCGAATTTCGTTATTGAGGGTGGCTAATGCCATTCTGTATCTGTCGTTACTCTCTTTAAGCAGCACTTTTTATAGAAGGCGGCTAACCTTGATTTAAAGCCACACGCTCTAGAGAGCCATGACACCCTACACCCTCGGTGTGCCACTGCCCTATAGCATGAAAATAGCTACAAAGAGTCAAGGCGGTCGTCGTCAAAGAAAATTTAGGTTTTATTACAAAACTTATTTAGGTAGATGTTCCTTGTACAAATATATATATTTTTTGTTTTTGGTAAAATATTCATACAGATATATCACCACAGACTATAAGTCTATGGTTATTATTCAAATTATGAAATGGGGAGATTCTAAAATTATAAAACTTTTCTATTTGTTTTAAACAGCACTGCATATTTACTCGCCATAGAAAATCGTTTTATTCTTTTGCATTTTGCATAAAAACTGCGTCAAATTGGGCCTGCAGCTGTTGAAATGCACATTCGCTGTAATTGAAAGCACCTGGGAACACACAGTCAATTAATCGCATTTTTTAAGCCACGAATATTCGTTGAAAACTTTTGCGGTTTTAACAAACTTTTTTTTTTAATAATTTTTGGTCAAGACTAAACCTTCCACAACCCGACCCAAACAACTCCAATTCATAAGAACGCTAAACAATTCAGATGCACTGAAGAAAGATGCCGGCTAGGCAACATTGTCAAGCAAACAATTTAGGAAAACAACTGCCCTTCTACATTTTTTTAGCGACACCCTGTAGCCGATTTCATGCACAATTGCTTGTTGCATTTTCAGATAATGCCTATGTGCAATCTAGAAGGTCATGTTGATCTGTACCAAAATGATGACTTATTTACTAATTTTATTATATTTCCACCCATTTCCCACCTACCTTTATCGCTTAGGTATCCAAATTTGTTCTCAACAGGTCCTTTTCCACTTAATTTTTATGATTTTAACTTTTTTTAACTTTTGACAACATTCACGACACAACGCGGTCAATCCTTTCTGGCAGTGCCGGTTTCATATTTTTTTAGTTTTTTTCACCTACACTACGTATTTTTTTAACACTGTCTGTATTTTTTCAAACTTTTTAAATAAACCTGCTTATGTTACGAGTCTTTCATTTATTAAAAACCTAACGGAAGATGGCTGCGGCACACAAACAACATTTTGCACTGAAATACAAAAAACTCTTGTTTTTTGTTTTTTTATTTATTAATTCCTACTTTTGAACAATAATATAAAAACACTACTACCTGAATCAACACGAATGCATTGCATGGTTTATTACCAATCACATTTCACATGCACCTCTCTTATCACGACCAAAAAAAGCAACAGTAGGTAAACAATAAAGATACGTAAATAGATTTTAACTAACGTTTGGTTCTGAGCCAGGTAAAATAAAGTAAGGGGGCCAGTCATAAACTAAGTCACATCATTGTGGACAAATTTTGACCACTCTAAAATTACGTTACAAAAAACATATTGTTACGTCTCCACATTCTTTACCCATAAGTAGATAATTACACATTCACTGATATGTTTTTGAAAGTAAACGTTCTAATCATTATTTTAACATTAAGCATTAACCTTTCTAATGTAAACATCTTAATATAAAAACAAACGCACTTTTTCTTTCAGGATATAGTCGTATAGATATACCAGTCAGTCTGTTCTTAGGTTTAGAAGTAGCAAGAGCTACATAGTTGTAAGCCGTAGTAATAAATAAAGTTTTTTAAAAAAGTGATTTTCTGGTGGTGATCATTTAACTGGCGCTGCGAACAGGATAGCTACAGCTCTTCTTTATTGGGATACCATTGCAAGAGTGTGGTTCTCAAGCCTTTAGTAGCTATCCTACGGGAACTGGTTCATCAAGAGACCGCAGTAGTGAAAACGATCCTCCTTTATTGGGCAACCATTGTGACGGATCCCACGCTGTTTCCCATTTTCCAGAGGAAAAATAGGCCAATTTTCCTCAACGAACCCGACGCACCAGAAGACACGAAGAATACAGCCTACGCTTACCTTTTGCGGAGAAAACCACATGAAGATCTTTATCGGAAGCCCGTTGCTCTTCCTGTAAGTTTTTTGCTGATTATTCGTTAAAAAAACTTCTTAGATTAGGTAGTTATTAAGAAAACAATTTTTCATGACTGATGAAAATATTGAAAATTTAGCAAGTTTTCTAACTCAATTAAAACTAGAAACCCCTTCAAATAATAATCAAGTAGTTTGTAAGAGTACAAAAATGGAAGAATTTAAATTATTAGCCTCATACCTCCCAACATTTGACGGAAAACCGGAACATTTAGAGTCTTTTATTTTAAAAATAGATAGGTTTTATAATAAGTTTAAAGTACAACACTCAGAATTAACAGAATATTGCATAGGCTCGCGAATTGTAAAAGATGCGCAAGACTTTTTACTTTCACGACCAGACCTGACCACCTGGCCAACAATTAAAACTGCTCTCAGAGAAAAATACGGAGATCCCATCTCTTATCAAGTTCTCATGCAGGAAATAAATTATTTTTCTAAACTTAAAAACGAAAATAACATGGACTTTTTCGGTAGACTAAAATCATTTTTAAACCGAGTTCATTTAAAAATCCATGCTGAAGTTAGCGACGAAAACATTAAAACAGCTTTTATTTCTCAAACAAGTTATCAAGCAGTAATAACTTTTATGGCAAATGTACCACCAAATTTACAAAATATTCTTATTCAACAAAAACCAACTACTCTCGATTCGGTGTACACACTCTTAACCGAATTTAATTTACTCGAATCACAACTTAGATTTACAACTCAACACACCCCATTAATTAAAAACCACAATCAAAACGTTATACAACCTGCAAAACTTAATGTACCACACAGATTTCAGCAAAACCAACCATCATTTTTCCAGCAACCATCATTTTCACAATTCTTACCCAGACCTACATTTGCACAACAACTAAACCCAAATGTTAGACCCCAACAGTTTCCGCAACAAAATAATAACAATAATGTATGGAAATCTCAACCAATACCAATTCAACCCCGACAATTACCTCCCAGACAATTCCCTACTAATGCACAAGTTTTCGGCAAACCCCAAAATGTTTTTCACCCCAGAAATGCAATTCCAGCGAGAGACACCCCACAACCTATGTCCACATCCACTATTCTAACAAATCGACAACGTCAAATGCATAATATTGAAGTACAAGATAATAATCTTTCCTTCCCTACATGTGAAAATTTTGAAAATTACCAGTACGAAAACCAAAACTTTTCACAAGAAAATTTAGAAGACAGTTTCTCAACACAAAATGAATTATACCCAAATTTTTACGAAATCCAAAACGAACCTCAATCAGACGAAATACAAAATTTTTCCAACCTGCCTCACGATCCACCATTGACTTAAATAACATTTGTTTAAAAACAGAACTTCCTTATCTTTATTTACCGCAAAAACAAATTACAGTTTTAATAGACTCTGGAGCATCCGACTCAATAATAACTCCAAAAATTGCAAGCCTTTATCAAAATCAAATTTTTGAAGAACCCTTTCAAGTAATAGCATGCCAACAAAAATTCGAAGCAAACAAAAATCTAAATTTGCAACTCTTATCTGACTTTGGAATAAAGAAAAATTTTAAAATGAGAATCTTGGATTGGCATAAACATTTTGACGCCCTTATAGGAACTAGCGATTTAGAAGACTTAAAAGCCATAGTAAATTACCAAGAAAAAAACTTAATAATAAATAATATAAAAATCCCCTTTGCTAATATGTATAATCAACCCCTTGAAAAATCTATAAGAAACTACAATAATTTATTAACTATTCCTGTTGACTATTATAATGGCGATGCAATTCTCCCATCTTTTCAAATCGGAGATTATATAATTCCCGACACTCTAATCAAAGTGCAAAATGGCCTTTGCCATTTACCAAAACCCCATTCAGAAATTGAAGTAAATTTTCTTGAACGAATGCATGTAATTCCCCAAGAACATTTTGAACTTAAAAATCCGCCAAAATCTTTCCAAAAAAATGAAGTAATCCAACAGTTAAGATTAAATCATTTGTCAGAACTAGAAAAAATCCATATCACCAAATTGTGCAAAGAATTTTATGATGTCATGTATTCAGAAAATTCTGATCTAACATTTACAAATCAGATTAAACATTTTATTAGGACCACCAACGATCGCCCTATTTACGTAAAATCTTTTAGACACCCACCTACAATGAATATAGAAATACAGAAACAAATACAAAAATTACTCGATAATAAAATAATACGACCCTCTATTTCCCCTTATTCAGCCCCTGTATGGATTGTACCAAAAAAAACTGACGCATCTGGCATAAAAAAATATCGAATGGTCATAGACTATCGACAATTAAATACACAAACAGTTGAAGACAAATATCCTTTACCCCGAATTGACGAAATCTTAGATAATTTAGGCAAATGCAGATATTTTACAACCCTTGATTTAGCCCAAGGATTCCATCAAATTGAAGTTGATCCCCAATCAATAGAAAAAACTGCTTTTACTGTTAATCATGGTCATTTTGAATACTTAAGAATGCCTTTTGGTTTAAAAAATGCCCCGGCTACATTTCAACGCATGATGGATGAGATTTTACGCGATTACCTTTACAAATTTTGTTTTGTTTACATGGATGACGTCGTTATATTTTCAAAATCCCTTGAAGAACATTTAGTTCACTTAAGAAAAATATTTCAAAAATTCCGTGACGTAAATCTTAAGGTACAACTTGATAAATCTGAATTTTTGCAACAAGAAGTTCAATTTTTAGGACACATAATCACACCCGAAGGAATTAAACCAAACCCCAATAAAATCGAAGCTATAACCAAATATCCATTGCCCAAAACAAGAACCGAAATTAAATCTTTTCTCGGATTAATTGGTTATTACCGAAAATTTATTAGAAATTTTGCAAAAATAACAATACCATTTACAAAATGTCTACGAAAAGATACGAAAATAAACCTTAATGATCCCCAATACCTAGAAGCTTTCGAAAAATGCAAAGAACTAATTACGAACTCTCCCGTACTCCAGTACCCTGACTATTCAAAACCTTTTAAATTAACGACCGATGCTTCCAACGTTGCCATAGGTAGCGTCTTATCTCAAAATGAAAAACCGATTGCTTACTATTCTCGAACACTTAACACCGCCGAACGCAATTATTCCACAATTGAAAAAGAGCTCTTAGCCATTATCGATTCAACCAAACATTTTAGACCCTATCTCTACGGACAAAAATTTATTGTTGAAACTGATCATAGCCCCCTTGTTTGGCTCTCGAAAATAAAAGAACCAAATTCGCGTTTAATTAGATGGAAATTAAAATTAGAAGAATTTAATTTTGAAATAAAATATAAAAAGGGAAAAGAAAATCTTGTTGCTGACGCGCTTTCTAGAATCGAAATAAACAATGACGAAACCGAATCAATTGCTCCCAACATAGGTGACGATGTTGCCAATCCCGATGATTTTATACTTCCTGAATTAAACGAAGATAACCAATCAGACATAACTGTCCATTCAAATCAAGACAACACCGGAAAATATTTACCGATTTCTGAAAGTCCTTTAAATTTTGCACAAAATCGCTTAGTTATCGATTATGGAAAAAATTATTATTGTTACCACTCTAAACCCTTTAATAAAAATCATTATTCTTGTCGTGTCCAAAAAGAAAGGGAACTAGAGCACTTAAACAAAATTTTATTAGAAATTATACGACCCGACACTACCTTCGTAGTATTTATCCCCAAAGAAGATCTAAAACAAAAGTTTCAAGATATCGTAAATTGTCAGTTAAACCCTACAGCTAAATTAATTTTTGCCACTAAATACCTTGAAGACATCATTAACACAGAACAACAAAAACAAAAAATTGAAAATTATCACACTAAAAATCATAATGGCATAAATGAAACTTATCAAACACTTAAAGAAAAATATTACTGGCCAAAAATGCGAGATACTATTCAGGAATACATAAATCAATGTGATATTTGTTTACAATCAAAATACGAAAGAAATCCCTACCACATATCTTACCAAGGACCCCTACTAAGCGAAAAACCATTTAAAACTATTTTCCTAGATACCTTTTCCACTCAAAGCTGCAACTTTTTAACAATAATTGACTCATTTTCAAAATATGCTCAGGCTTATCACATTCAAGACAAAAATGGAATTTCTGTCTTAAATAAACTTAGACATTATTTTTCGCACCATAATACTCCAGAAAAAATAGTAGCTGATTCTGGTTTAGAATTCAAAAATAAGACAGTACAAGAATATTGTAAACTTTTTAACATTGAGATACATTTTACTACCCCCTACAACCCTACCTCAAACAGCTTAGTTGAAAGACTACATTCTACTCTTGTTGAAAAATTAAGAATATTAAAATTGCAAAACCCTCACGAACCAATACCAAACTTAATGACATCAGCCATCTTGATATACAATCAAAGCAAACATTCAACCACTGGTTTTACACCTTTTAATCTAATTTATGGACCCTACATGAATGAACCCATAATTAACCATGACTTAACTCTTTACGAGCAATATAATGAAAAACGGAAAAACGAAGTTTTACCCTTTATAAACGAAGTGTACCAAAATACCCTTCGAAAACAACAAGAAAATACAGAGAAAAGAAATAATAAACCTAATGAGACATTAGAATTGGCTCAAGAACAAATTGTTTATAAAAAACAAACGAAACCAAGTAAAATTAACCCCAAATACATTCCCTTAAAAATTACTAAAATAAAAAATAACACTTTAACTGGAAAAACACCAAACAGGCAAAAAGCGAAAATTCATGTCAGAAATATTAAAAGAATAAGAAAGAAACCTAAAAAAGATGTTTCATTACAGGAGCCTCCTGACCCTTCTGACAACCCTCAACCAGGCCCTTCAAGTACATGAAGTTCCTACTACAGGGTATTACAATGAAAAAATCGATCAAGCCTTAGTTTTTGATCATAATCATAAGACATTTATTTATTTTAATCTTACACAAATTAAGTTTACTATAGCCCAACTAACAGTTACAAACGAAGTAATATTAAAATCAATCATATCTCAAAAATTAAACAATACTATTTTTCATAACAAACTAAATCATCTTAACAACCTTTTATATGACAGCTATGACATATACTCGCGTATTACGTCAGTTAACAAAAACGAAAGATACAAAAGAGGACTTTTTAACTTTCTTGGTTCAGGCGTAAAATTTATCACAGGCAACTTAGATAACGAAGACCTAGAACTAATAAACAAAAACATGAACATTTTAAAAAGCAACGAATACAAAATAATTCAAAAAATTAATGATTTCTCTTCATATGCAGGAAATATTACTCACACACTTAGCCGTGCTATTCAATCAATTAATGTTAACACCTTACAAATACACAACGAATTTGAGATAGTGAACACAGAGATTCAACTATTATTTAGCCTTCTTAATCAACAAACACAATTGGAAAATTTGCATAATTATTTGGAAAAAATATTGCGAACTATTTCTTTTGCCCATTTAGAAACTGTTAATCTCGAATTATTTTCAACTCAACAAATTACTGAACTTTGGTCATTTTTGCAACACCATTATGATGATAAAACCTTATGGTCCTTGCAGCATCTTTCGGAACTAACCTTAGTATGTAAGTCAGGAATTGTATTTTACGACGATATGATTGTATTAGTTCTTAAGATACCTATATTCACTAACCAAAAATGTAATCTAGAATTTATTTATCCTCTGCCAAACGAGCAAAATCAATTGTTAATTATACCTAGCAAATACTATTGTTCCTCTTGGTATTCAAATTGTATTGAAATTTCAAGAAAATGGATTTGCTATTCAAATATACAGTCAAACTGCACACTTAAAAATTGCACATCAGTACAAGTTCAAAACAATTTTGAAATTTCTCTTTTAACTTTCACAAATAATCTTTTATTATGCTCTAAACAAACTCATGAAGTTTTTGAGAATTGTCAACAATTTAAGAAATTCAAAATTCCCAAATGCGCTTTACTAAATAGCAATTGCGAAATTATCTATAAAAATCAAAAATTTCTTACAAAAGATAATTTAATTGATTTTAGCACAACACTTAATACTAGCATTTTGCCAATCAACTCTACAATTAATTTAAAACTTGAACACATAAAAAGCCCAGAACTTATTTCACGGGATCTAAGTGAACCCATTTTTCTTGAAAATAGGTTTGCACATCATTCCTCCTATTTGGTTACAGTTATTATTTTAAGCATAATAAGCCTTTGTATAATATGTGCTATTTTTCTAATTAGGAAAAGAATTTATACAAAACTTTCACAACATGTAGAAAATTTTGTAACTTTTGAAAAAGTTAAGAAATATGTTCATGAGGACATGAACTTTTCTAAGGAGGGAGATGTTACGTCTCCACATTCTTTACCCATAAGTAGATAATTACACATTCACTGATATGTTTTTGAAAGTAAACGTTCTAATCATTATTTTAACATTAAGCATTAACCTTTCTAATGTAAACATCTTAATATAAAAACAAACGCACTTTTTCTTTCAGGATATAGTCGTATAGATATACCAGTCAGTCTGTTCTTAGGTTTAGAAGTAGCAAGAGCTACATAGTTGTAAGCCGTAGTAATAAATAAAGTTTTTTAAAAAAGTGATTTTCTGGTGGTGATCATTTAACTATATCTTTCTCTTGAATTCTAAAAAAAGAGTGGTTAAAATATTGACACAGTTTTCTTTGACGCAAGAAATAAAAGACCGAAAAAGAATTATGATGCCATGCTACCCCCGATCCCCCACTCTAATGATAAAATGGACACCATTATTTAACAATACCAAAATTGGAATAAAAATAAGGAGACGTAGATTTTATTTTAAGACGTAACTTTAGTGAAGATAGTCATCAGAAACGTAACGATTTATGACAAGGTGATTTGTGTTTCTAATTTATGAGGTGCACTCAGAGCCATAAATTATTTCACACCATATTTGCCAACTCCCGCCTGTCAAAATAAAATTCTTCCTAAATATACCAAACTTAAGTTCTCCAGTTTTGGTATTGGGCAATTCCATGATAACTCATGGGACAAATATTATATAATAAATTTTTTTCTCTCTCTTAAGATATACCAGAATGACAATACTTCAGCACATTATGTAGAGGGTTTATCTGAACAATTTAAAAATAAAATCTTATTCATTTTTTACTCAAAGTCCGGGATATAACCAAAAATTAGTGGTAACTCATGGGCATCAAAAACGGGGAGAGAAAAATCATGGATGTAGAAAGTGCTTTTTCTCTTAAACTAAAAGTAGTTTAAAATTAGGAGTGGCAAAATATGTTTATTTTCGCTAGATATAATAAAATGGTATTATATTTCATTACGTGCTTTAATTTTAAGTTAAATGTAATTTTTTGATTTCATTTCTTATGAAACGTTAATAATTTGTTTGCCTATATTTTAGTTATTGGCTATTATTTTATAATTTGGAAAAAAATTCTTGCGTTCTAACGAGTGTACACGTTTCAAGATATCCCACTACTATAAAAAAAAATACCAAAAACCTTCATCACAACAACTAATGTTAATAGGTAGGTACCTATTTTTAATTATAATAATTAATTATCATTAGTATGAAGGAGAAACCGTCCTTCGATGGTATCACATTTTTTTAGCTCCTTTTTAATAAGGGGGGTGGGGTGATTTAATTTTGTGACCTAATTTTGATGGCTCCTTTTAGTTCATTACACCTCTAGATGCCTCATGCAGTACGCAATGTTTATGCTGTTTGTTCTGTTTGTTTGTTTTTTTTTGTCGCGATAAGAGAGGTGTGAAATGCGATTACTAAAACCAACGCTGTCGGGTTGATTCATGCGGTCTACTTCCGATATTACCTATTTTTGCAAAGTAGAAATAGAGAAAGGATAAAATACTTAGTTGAAATAAAAATCTTAAGAAATTATAAAGTGTTTAAATACAAAAGTGACAAAATAGGTACTAAAAATAAAGCTGACACCGGCCCTGCCGCCGAGATTGATCGTGTTCTTTCAACTAATAACTATATTGTCGCGTAACGTTGGAAAATGTTGAAAATCTTTAAAAATAGTTGTAAAAAGAGACTGTTAAGGACAAATTTGGATACCTAAAGCAATAAAAGTAGGTGGAAATATTTTAAAAAGTAGTATAAAGCCGTTATTTTGGCTACAGCCCAACTTAACCTGGTATATTGCACATGGGCATTCTCTAGTGAGATTACCATAAGCAACTGTGCATGAAATCGGCTCCCCTGATTCAAAGTGCAATTGCCATTAAAAGCGCAAGCGCGACTCGTTGCGAGACAAAGCATGGACAACGGATCACCCGCACCAAACAAATTTTCAGTCGCTTTCATTCCGAGTACGTCCGACGAGGTTTGGTTTGTCAAAAATGAACGCATAATCGAAAGAAAAAGAAAGAAATTTCCATGAGGTAATTGGGCGTTTTGCATTTGAATTCCCTAGTCGACCGATTCCTTGTCAACAAACCGTTTATAATAATTTCTATAATTCTGAAACACATGGTTCTATCAATGGTTATCGAAATTGTTATAACGATGGAGTCGCACCAGCTCATGCCATTCTTCCTGAGAGGGTAAAACGTAAAAAAACAACGTGGTTTTAGTTAGTATTACCTTCGAGAAATTTTCGAAAATTGAATTATATCCACCCGTGCACCCATCCGTTGGACAGCGAGGTCTCCTGACATGGCGTCCAATAATTTCTTTTTGTGGGGTAGGTGTGAGGGCCTCATCTTTGGATTACCTCATTTGAGACCTTTAGTTTTCAGTTCTTGAAGATTTGAGAGTCAATATCCTGAATGCAGCCGCTACCACCACCCCAGAAATGTTGGCAAGTACCCGACAAGATTTTTACGATCGTATCGGTTGGGATACTGTGAGGCCCAAGCTGGAGGACGATTTGAGTCTCTTTTCAATAAAAAGTAGACATCAAATTGTGCAACAGTTTTTAGGTCTGTGTGTGTTTATTTTTGAACCACCAAATTTTGTTAACTGAAAGAGGGGACTCGAAAGGTTTTAATGAATAATTAAAAATTATTGAGATTTCTGCATATCGAAAATTTTTTGCACTTGCAGTGACATCTTTCCAACATCGATGCAACCATCAGGTGCAACAATCGATAAGTATCGATCGATAATTCCATCTGCAATCCGTTTAGTAGCGCCAGCCAGCGCTTTCAGCACTTTAGTCTGTTTTACTCGAAGGCATGACGCAACTAAAATACCACAAAATAATTTTATGTAAGACCTGAAGGGCAGGCGTCTCTTCGCGACTCTCTGTGGAGGGGAGAGGAGCCCCGTTTCCTCGGCAATGTTTGTAAAATAACGGAATTTATAAAAATTAGAATTTAAAAAAAAACATCTCTCTGTTATTTAATTTAATAACAGCTTTAAATTCATTCTAAAGTTAAACAAGACGTGAACGCGGTCACAAAAAGTGTTCTAAGTAGAAAGAGTAGAGGATTGCAAATTGAAATACTGCGCTATGTTGTTTTAATTTCGTTAGACAACTTTTTTACAAATCTGCAGTGTTGCAAGTACTAAAAAACAACTTTATCACTCCCTTCTTAGCGTCCCATTCATACCCTACTCGAAACCATAACTTACATAACGTAAGCGCAACAAAACAAAAAAAAGTAATTGGACAACAAGATTACGTTTACTACGATCAACAAGTTTCCAATAAACTCACACTCGACTTAAAAATCAAAACAAATAGAAAGTCATTTAAAAAATATTAAACAAGTTTTTTATTTCAAATAACTTTCGGCTTCTATTATAATCCAGAAAAAATACATATTTATCTTCTTTTTTTATATCAATTCACCTTTGTCTTCTATTATCACTTAAAAAAATAACCACGTTTTCTTTTCTTTTTATAGTAAAAATTTGCTAGCTATAATATGTTTAGAATTTCTTTTCCAATCCAAAATTATTATAAATTATCGATAGGTAGGTAAAAATAATTTAAAACTATTCTATTGCTAATTATATACATTTACTCTATTTTTTACTATCATATTTAAATATTATGTAGGTACTTAATTTTGGGTTCATTTATTAAGTTATTTTTTATTGCATTATTTTTCTAGTAATTCGTGTACTTAAAACAATAAGAATTTCCAAAACTGCACTTCTTAAAAATATCTTTTGGAGAGATAGACAAGCACTCCTAGTATACTTAAGTTAATCCAATCGGCATCTTTTCTCTATTCTAAAAACATTGGTATAATTATATTGTACACTTTATTGTTAAAATAAACTACTACTACTACTACATGTTGCATAATGCAATTTTTCTTTTGCGGTAGAAACTTTAAGAAATGCTAAAATCTATATGATTATAGCTCTGAGTTAGCTGATTCATTTCTAAAACTCTACCAATTTTTCAACGCAAAAGGTAGGCTTAGCTATCCAACGTGCTAAAAGAACTTTTAGGGAAAATTTACGTTAAATAATATTTATAAAAAATATATAATAAACTGTTAGCCCCGCCACCCATGATATTCTTATTGATATTTTGAAATATATTACTGTTGGCCCTGGCCGCAATGAAATTTTCATACACAATCACAATAAAATCGCTTGCGCATGAGTATTTTACACATACTATGTGCCAGTGACAATCACTATAAGACGGAAAAATATTATTTTCTATTATCGTCATATCCAATATTATAATTGGGTGCATATTTGTACATAAGGAGTGAGTGTATATCGATGCCATAGTTTGTTTAATTATCAGTCACTGACTCGATTCGAAAGTGGTACAGAGCCGTGCCGGCCGGCGCGATGCCGGCTGCCAACTAACCTGACGCTGGGCTTGCACTGGCAAATAGAGCTCAGGTTACTGGAGATGGCCGACTGTGCCGGGAATGAATTGGCAAACGATGCTGGCTAGATTATTGGAGATGTCCGCCTGGGCTGTGCAGTTCCGACTCACGGTATCATATTGACCCAATGCATGCTAACCAACACGACGTTACTGGCTCACGCAAACGTTGGCACGGTATCAACTTAATTCAGGCAGCAAAACAACAACGGAACTCCTATGGACGTTAGACGGGTTAGTCTGTGTGTCCATTGGACATCCCAGTGAGATCCTGGTTATTAAAAAAGAATAGTTTTTACAGATAAAGCATCATGTTCACAGCATTCTTGATACCAATTATAAAGTGTATAGTTTCAATACCTTTTGCTGTCTATGTACAATAATATCATCTACCATAGGGGGCAAATTTATTAAACTACAGAGTGTTGACACGACTGTGGTCCAATTCAGGCCACGCAGTTCCACCGTTAGCAACACTGCATGACTTAAAAGGTTTTGGCCTGGAAACATTTTTCAAAACTAGACGTTGGCAGGTGTGCTCTTGCCAATACTGTTCTACTGTTGACCTTTGGCGGCGTACCGGCTATATTCCGGTGTGCCAATAAGAAACCAGCTACGAATTGGTCCAATACAAGTAAACCGGTATCAGTGCCATGCTAATGTTGCCAATGCAGGCCCAAAATTTTATGTATAGTATTTTTAGTGTATAAGAGGTAACACTTAGAGTAACAATAAAATTTATGGATATAAAAATTATATCCTAAACGATACATTTGACTATTCTCTTTTATTCGTTACTATACGTCGTGCTTATCGTATTGAAAAGCAACTTTTCGAGTTTCCTGTCATTTTATTAGCATGCGAAAAATCATGTCGCGCTGACACTTAAACTTTTCTAACTTATCACCCAAGTAAAGATATTTAAGGATGCCTTCCAGATTTTAACGATACCAGGATATGTCGTCAGCGTGCACTGATACTTTTAAAGCAAATAATTTTTTTTTTCATTCAGGGTGTCTCATAAGAGAAATATTTTAAAAGCTCTTGATTGGGAATGCTAAAATGTTTTCTAGACCAAAATAGCAAAATCTTACTTATTTTACTATACGAATAATAATTAACAATCTGTCTTGCAAAAGTCTCAGTTGGCTTTGGTTTTTTAGATACGGGCTAATTATGATAAAGCACGATCGAATCACTATAAAAAGAAAATTTGGCCACTAAGAAAGACTCTTGAGCCAGGGAATAAAGGAAAAATATTTACAAAAAAAAACCTCTAAAAAACAAGCTTTTATTAAATGCACTCAAAAGTAGAAAATAATTTTTTTATCTCTCTTATACCATAATAAAAACGATGGGCGCAAATTAAAAATTTTAAATTTATGTATCGTATATCGGTCACATCGACGATTCACCCAAGAGAGAGTTGTATTACTTTATAACCTAAGGACACTCTCAAAGGCTTGGAAAGCATGGCAATCTTACCCGTTCAAAGCTTCTTTAGATGAAAGCGTTGTTTATCATTCGAATAGAAGAAGAATTTAGTTCTTCTTTTGTAATTTTCTTAATTTGCGACCATCGCTTTTATTATGGTATAAGGGAGATAAAAAATTATTTTCTACTTTTGAGTGCATTTAATAAAAGCTTGTTCCTTAGAAGTTTTTTTTTATAAATATTTGTTTTTTAATTCTTAGATTTGTATCCTAAATTGTCGATTTTAAATCCGCCATATTGAAATTTTCCAATCTGATAAAAAATTCATATGCTCTTCCCGAAAAACCCACGTATGCCAATTTTGATTGAAATTGAACAAACTAAATATTTTTTCCCCTCCACTTCCCTCATTAGAAGGAGGTGTGTACCTAATAATACCATATTATTGTATTGTCACCGGAACTATAAACGCATACCAAATTTGAACACAATCAGATGTGGCAAGCCAGTTAAAATTGGTTAGCAAAACACGACTGAACATTGTCCATCTTGAATCCGCCATATTAAATTTTCAAAATCTGATCGAAAATTCGTATTTTTTGTCCCCAAAACCCCCCTTATACCAATTTTGGTTGAAATCGGACAAACTTAGGTTTTTCCTCCCTCCACTCCCCTCGTAGGGGGGAAGGGTGCCTAATAATGACGTATTATTGTACTGTCATTGGAACTATAATTACATGCCAAATTTGAAGGCAATCGGATGTGTATAAGTTAGTTAAAATTGGTTAGCAAAAGATGACCAAAAATCGTCCATTTTGAATCCGCCATATTGAATTTTTACAATCAGATTAGAAATTCGTTATCTTCATTCCCACACACAAAATTTTATCAAAATCGAGCGTACTTCAACGGTACCCCAATCCACCCCCTTCGAGTAGTGGGGCGCTGTCAATGTCATCACACTATATTCTTGTATTGTCACCGCAACTGTATAAGCATGCCAAATTTGAAGCCGATCGGATGTCGGGAAATTGGTCAAAATTTAACTTGCAATGTTGTATGTATGTAATAACGAACAAACATAGTTCGTTATTACATACATACAACATTGCAAGTTAAATAAAAGCTTGTAAAAAGAATCCAGCGCGCCATTAGTTTCTCCAGAAACGCTTTTGCTACCGCCACTTCATATAAAATTAGAACTCATGAAAAATCTTGTGAAGGACATGGACCACGCTTTTAGTTACCTATCTAACAGAAAAGAACACCGTACGGGTATACAGGATTATATGGGATTTTTTTTTTCGGTGGAATTCGCTATAATTATGATATATCGTAGAGATATATATAACTAAAAAAATGTAAAATTATAAAAGTTTTTCTATGTATGATATATAAACTGTCAAAATTGGAAAAAAAGGCTGTTTTCGGCTATGTTCTATCAATAAAAACTCGTAACACTTATCTAAAAAAAGTAAGTTATCATAAAATTAAAATGGTAGAAGCCTGTAGACAAACCCCATGATGAATGAGAGTTCGTTAGGATATTTTTTATACTTCTACTACTACCAAATTTTGAATAAAAACATATTGTATTTGAGCAGAAAATAATAGTTTTAACCTATTTTTAAAGAAAAAAATAAATTAGGTTTTTTAGTAGCTTCTTTTTTCTTAGCTAATGCCTTTTCTTTTATATGTCAATTTTTCTGACAAATAAAATCGACAACATTTGATTGTATCTGTAAAAAACCATTTTGTGATTAACAATAGTAATTTTTTTAGTTATATTGGGTTAAATTAATTCACAGCAAATCGTTTAACTACCAAAAAATTGTGGTAGAGCCTTGGTTCAGATACAGAGTCTATTCAACAAAATTTTAAGTATTTACTTTTTACCCGTACATGGATTTTAATTTATTTTTTAAAAAGGACTCGATTTCTATATGTATCCTCCACCATATAAAAAAAAGAAATATATTTTATATGTCTATATCTAGAGATATTAATTTTTATATTTTAGAACAGTTTAAGACTTAGGTCGAGACGAATAAAAAGAAGTACCTATTCTGCATTTGTACTGCATATTTAAAAATAGTATATATTCTCTAATATAAAAATCTGAAAAAATATGTTACAAAATGCAAAATAATCTACAGGGTCCGCCAAGACGATAGCTTGTTCTATTTTAACCAATTAAATAAATAGAAATGCAGCACATTATATAACACATAAAGTTAGTTAAAAAAAGCTTAGAAAAATACAGGTAAACAACTTAATTTAATTTTGTATCTACATGGTCCGTCAATAGAAAAGCTTTTTTATTTAATCCAATGCAGTTTTAAAATTCAACCTTCACGAATCTACTTTGTTTAAGATTCGTAATGCTAAACTAATTAACTTGTTTACTTATATTTATACTTATTTTTTACTTAAGTATGTTTTTAGTTAATGAAATGCAAATGTTAATATTTAATCAGTTAAATAGAATAAAATGATTTTCTCTGGACAATCCCTGTAAATTATTTTAACCCGATGTAGCTAAAAAAATCACTATTGTTATTCATAAAATAGTCTATTACAGATACAATCAAATGTTGTCGATTTTATTTGGCAGAAAAATTGACCTATAAAAGAAAATTCATTATCTAAGAAAGAGGAAGCTACTAAAAAACAGACTTATTTTTTAAAACTGTTATTTTCTGCTCAAATACAACATGTTTGTTTTCAAAATTCGGTAAAACATAGCCGAAAACAGCCTTTTCTCGACCTTTGATCGTTTATATCTCAGGAACTAGACATAGAAAAACTTTTATAATTTTACATTTTTTTAGTTATATTATATAACCGGATGCAAGGTACTTTCCCTAGAATTAGTGACGCTAAAATTAAAGAGAGAATATTTGTGGATCTTCAGATTAGAAAACTTTTTGTAAATGCCCAATTCGATTCCATGCTTCAAAACAAGGCAAAAGGCGCTTAGAAACACTAGACCAGAAAACTACAAAGACCTGGTTGGCAAGCTTCTTTTGTTTTATAAAAACCTTCTTCCTGGCAAATTGTGGTAATGTAAGTGACGAGCACCCTGAGAGTTCTACCAGGTATCAGGAAAAATGGGACTGTGAGATGTTAGCCGACCACTGCTCGCCTATTACGAGAGATGCCCCAGAGTCTACTTTTAAAAGGCAGGCAAAATGAGTGTCGTAAACTCTAGATTCAACAAGAAACTTAAGTGTGCTATTCTATATTCATTGCATGCCTATAAATTTTGTAACAAATAATGGTTTTTTTTTGCGAGCGAACTTAAATCTTCAATTGGTATTTTTTCGTCACATGAGTGTAGTTAAACCCGAAAAAATAGTGTTCAGAAAACAAAAAAAAGTTGCAATTTGTTCCCTAGTGTAATTGATTACTCAGTTTCGATTTATGCGTTTCCCACGCAAGCCAACTAATTGGTATTTTTTCGTTACTTGGGTGTAGTTAAACCCAATAAAATAGCTTTTGTTCAGGAACCAAAAAAGGAGCTGAAATTTTGTCCCCAGTGTAACTGATCACCCAGTTTCCACCTATGCGTTTCCCACGCGTAGCCACCCTGAATAAAAAAACTCATCACGTGGTCTGACATGGACTTGGATATACAAATCTATATTGCAGCACGTGATGAAGTTTTTTCGTCAGGGTAGCCACGCCTGGAAAAGGCATTGGTGGGACCGGGTATCAAGTTGCACTGGGTACACCGACGCGTCTCCTTAAATTCATGCAATTTCGGACCCCGCGATTAATTGCACCGTTGACATCAAAGCTGAATCGGGATTATTTTAACACAATTGACAGATTTGCGGGCAGTAAACAGCCGCGCTTTCTTGGGTTCCATCCATGTTTTAGATTAAAGCTGCCCACACACTATCAAATAAGTTTCGGCTTCACGATGCTGATATCAACGTGAGTAGCAAATTGACTCATCCACTTGGCATCAGTTAGAGCTTGCGGCGAAGCAGAGTCTGGAATTCCAAGGTCGGTGGGCCACAAGGCGGCATTGAGTCGGTAAAAAAGATATACATGTGTGTACTACTTTGAAACTGATGCATATTGCGCTCCAAGTCATCGACTCCAGGAATCATAAAACTTGCAGCAGCTGCATAAGCTATGAAACTTACGTCTACTTCACCGACTCAGCGAAGTTGTACCACAACGCCGCAAGCAGGATCGACTTTTCGGTTTGACGATGCAAAAATTAACGTGAGTGTTAGTCAGTTGCGGCTTGCGGTGGTGCATACACAGTCTCATGATACAACAAAAGAAAGGTATGGTACGTAGCGGTTCAAAATTCGTCTAGATTCGCGCATGACGTCACCTGGTGAGATTTTTGTGGCGCGAACAGGGAACCACTTACATACAGCTCATACCAGTTCACCTACAAACATGAAAATTTGAGAATAGATTGGGTTGATAACGGAGGAGCTCACCAAGAAAATATTTTACCCCTAAAAGGGTAAAAATAGGGGTTGAATTTTTAAAAGGATTTCCTGTATCTCAAAAACGAAAAACAGCATAAGTTTGAAAATTGGTATGTAGACTCTAGTAATAAAATAAGTAAACACGTGCTTCGGCATTTTTGAAAATTCAGACAGGGGGTTGAGAAATAGGGATGAGTCTGTTTTGATAGAAGTACAAATAACTTACAATTGCTTAGAGTTCTAAATTAATGGTCTAACGTTAACGAATAGGTGTATTCGAAATTTTGAAAAATTTGAACGGATGGTTGCTCCCACCCCCTTGTATCCGATAAATATTTGAATCTGTCAAATTATGAGTTGTGGGGTATCAAACTAAAGGAAACAAAGTCAAGAATCTAAAACAATGTCTTTTTTTAAGTAATAATTTAATCTGAGGGAGGGGGTTGCAAGTAGGAATAGTTTTCCGTCAAAAATTACTACAAGGTTTTTAATTAAACGAAATGCAGTCTGGAAAACGAGGAGTGGGGGATTGTTAGGGAGTAAAGCCAGATTCAGAGTTCCATAAAGTAAGCGGTATGATGAGGTAAGACGCAAGGGAAATAAATTGCAGGGTTGGGACTTTAAATGGAATATTGGCCCAAGCCGGTTAGAAATTTGTTTTTTATAAAATTAGAAAAATACATCTACAAAGGTTTTTAGCAGGCAATGGACCCTCAGAAAGAGGCCTATTCACTTACAAAGTTTTTTTTCAAATTAGAAGACCCCGCTTAACGCGCTTGTGGCATTTTGTTGGAAAGCTTATCGAAAAGGAAAAACATTATTGTGTAAGACTTCAAATGAAATTTTGACCCTAGCGAGTTAGAAATTTGTTTTTTGGAAAAACGAAAAAACACATCAACTAAGATTTTTCGCAGCTAAAATTTTTGGCAAAAGTTTTTTGTGAGCGGATCCTCAGAAAGAGGTCTATTCACCTACAACTTTTTTTTCCAAATTAGACGAACCCGGCATGCTGACAGTCTTGCCTGCAGATTTTTCTGTGTACCCCCTTCCTACACCACGCCCATCTACCTCCCCTCCCTCGCCCATATGCCCATTCTTCACCCGTTACGTTCCGTTCCTTGCAAATTTTTTCACTTTCTTTGACCTAAAATAATTTTGTTCCCGTAAACCGATTTTGATGAAATAAAGCCCGCCCAGAAGGAATGTAATTTTTTGTATTACAGTTATTTTTTTGGTATATACAGGGTGTTTCAAATTCGATGCTCACCATGAAAATCTACTAAACGGTAGGATATACTAAAAGGTTTAAATTAGGGCAAAGTTGCGCAATTTGATGCTTTACCCAAAACTAAAAATACATTTTACAAAATCCGAGTAGTTCCGAAGATAGGCGAAAAAAACCGAAATTTTCAATTTTAGTTTTAATTTTTTTCCGCCTTTATTATTAGAGTTGTCAAAAAATGCTTAAAACTTTCTACAGTCACTTTTTTAAGATCTACCAGACGAGCTATTCATTTTTAAGATTTGACATTTCAGTTTGACAGGAACGCTGTCAAGTTCATTTTTCTTATGGACACATCCTTTTTTTTCTGCCCGTTTTGTTTCGGAAGCAAGGCAAATATCATTTTAAAACATTATTTTAACAGGGAGCTTGTCGTTTCGGGCTTAATGACCATCATCAGTTAAAAAAATCCCGTTATACAAGACAATTGGAATGGTGTCTGTCTGTCTGGGATACGATTACTCAAAAACCGCTAAACCGATTTTTATCAAATTTGGCACAAAAATTCTTTGTCACCAGACGCAGAGCTGATTAATTTGTGATAAAAAAATTATAGCTCACGAACCGTAGCAGCTAGCGACACGCGGTTTTCACAATTAGGTAGATAATTACATTTTAAACATAAAAAAAAATTTGTAAAAAAAATTGTAATTTTTTTAAAATCTTTTTATACGGGAAATTTTTAGACGGCATTTAAAACAAAAAATATGAAAAATATGTAAAAAAAAAATTTTGACATTTTTTTTTAAAAGGTTTTATGGATGGCTATACGTGCCTGCTGGCGCCATTTTTGAAACTACTACAAGCGCTTCTTAAGTTGTCTGTATAACGGGATATATATATATATATATATATATATACAGAGTGTTTCAAATTCGATGCTTACCTTGGGATCTCCTAAACGGTAGGAGATACGAAAAGAAAAACTAAAAATGTAAAAATAAAACTAAAAATAAAGTTTACAAAATCCGAGTAGTTCCAGGGATAAGCGCCTTTATTATTAGAGTTGTCAAAAAATGCTTAAAACTTTCTACAGGCACTTTTTTAAGGTCTAACACAAGAGCCATTCATTTTTAAGATTTGACACTTCAGTTTGACAGAAGCGCTGTCAAGTTAATTTTTTCTTATGGCCATATCCTTTTTTTTCTGGTCGTTTTGTTTCGGAAGCAAGACAAATATCATTTTGAAACATTATTTTAACAGGGAGCTTGTTGTTTCGGGCTTAATGACCATCATCAGTTAAAAAAATCCCGTTATACAGACAACTTAAGAAGCGCTTGTAGTAGTTTCAAAAATGGCGCCAGCAGGCACGTATAGCCATCCATAAAACCTTTTAAAAAAAAATGTCAAAATATATATATATATATATATATATATATATATATGTACATTTATTTTGTAAAACTGTTTATCTATACTATTGTTATAAGTACCTAAAGGGTCGATTATATTTTGTACCCCACCTACATTTTTATCACTAAAATTTCTTGAGCAAATTCTTTTAATCCAAAAATGCTTCCATATACCTTTCATTTTCTTGTCTTTTGGAAATCTGACAAACGGAATGTCAGGCGAAAAACGAATTGTAAAAACGACCACCTCGTATTAAAAGTGGCGACCGAATGCTGTCTCTCACGTCTCTCACCAGGTGACGTCAGTTAGGCATGCCTACTCCTGCGCGATATCATATCTGTTTTACTTGTATCATGACACAGTCTGGAATATCATGATCGGTGAAACAGTACACTGAGTCGGTGACGCTGATGCAAGTTTCAGCGTGTATAGGTTTGCTTCGATGCAAAGACTTTTAATTACAAACACAATTATTACTTTGTCTATACGGGTCTCATAAATCGCTTTTATGCAAGAGCGATTTAAAAAATTCGTCGTATAGATACCACTAAAACATTTTAGGCACTAAATCCGTTTTATTTTAAAGCGATTAAGGCAAGCGGATTATTGCTTTAAAACCGATTTTAGAGTCGGTATAACAATTTTGTGCAATTGTCAAAAAACTGTTTTAATAAAGTACATTTTTGGTGATGGTGTTTTGTTGTGTGGTAATCTTTTTGGTGCAAAACTAAGAACAATTTTTATAAAAATTTTAAACAATTGTAAAAAATAAATCCACATTTAATGCCATTTATTAAAGGACGTATAAACTCTCGGAGAAAGCGATTTTATTTAAAACCGTCCTTATATAAACGTCCTTAAATAAAAACCGGTGAAGTTCTATGTCATCCTTATATAACCGTCCTTACATAAAATCTGGTGAAGTTCTATGCTATAATATAGAGTAAAAAAGTGCGAAAACATCTTTGAAAAAAATCCTAATATAATTGATGTAATTAGTAAACAGACAGTTAGCACAAAATATTGGTTTTATAACAGGCTTCTAATAAAAAAAATATAAAAACTCTTTTCATCCAAAACTTAAAAATACTTTACTACACATAGCAGTATAAGAACAACTCATAACTAATTTCTAAGAATTCTCGTTTTAAAGAAGCCCAGATTGGCAAAGTTTAGCAATCTAAAATGCTACCTCGACATCGTAAACCTTCTAAGAAACAAGTAAAAATTTATAAAACTGTTTTTTAAAATCTCGTATTTTTTCCAAAAACAAGCCCAATCTCAGACGCCGCCGCCATCGCTTTGTTTTAAAACCGGCAACAGGAGCTTACACACGTTTATGTTGCGATGCAGGCATCGATTCTTTTGTTTCATGATGCATTATGAGTAGTACCTTTGATTGAACAACAGCTATAAGATAGTCATCCTATTATTAATAAACGTACCACATTTTTTCCTGGACTTGGTCCTGCTTTCCGTAAACCGATTTTGATGAAACAAAGTCTAAGGGAGGAAGGGCTAGTGATGCGAATATAACGTAAACCTACATATCAGCTCGAAACAGTTGCAGAACGTGCTCGCACTAAGCGTGGGACTAGTTCTCGATCAATCAAACTAGAATCATGACTAGGAACTGCTCCATTAAGGACCTGTACAAACTCGTACAGGGGATAAATCTAATGGAGTGGTTAAACTAGAATCAAAGGATGCACAATAACCCAATAAAGCTGGATTGCAGTGACTCTGTCCAGCCATCAGGGTGGTCGGAGCCACCATCGGGGGGTTAGTCAGTAGGAATCCGACACTACCCGGGTTTTCCTGACAGAGGAATGAGACTCTGTCGGGGGAGTGGATTGGACGGTTATACTGAGCATCTTATGCAAAATTTTCCCTCGATGCCCTTGAAAAAAAAATGTTCTGTTTAGGAATCCAAAGAATGGGGTTTTCCCACATTTTTGGGAAGCAACGGAATTTGGTACCTTAGAGTGAGTTATCCAAAACGCATTTATTATTTCTTCTGAAAAACTCTTGGTTTTGTAGAAAAAAATTTTTAAAGTTGGAGTTCTACAAAAACGCTCAAAAAAATTTTTTAGCCAACTAACTTTACGAGAAAAGTAGCGAGTGGTGACCTTTTTCTCAGCCTCTTCCTAACTTCAGTTTAATGCTTAGCTGTCACTAAATGTCATTTCTGTTTAGTAAACAATCTGTTAAAAGTTGTATTTATTTTTACTCGAGCTTTTTCTGCATCAAAATGAAAAAGTGCGTTTTCCGCGGATGTGAAAATAAATAAATGTCAGAATTCCCCTGGAAATTTAAGATATTTTTGCCCTTCCCTTTGTGACCAAGAAGAAAATTGTGGCTCTAGAGGCACTAATGCTGAAAAAATTATCCACGGCTGGGCGCAATAGTGTGTGAAGATCACAGCTGAAATTCAAATACAACCCCATTAGAGACATCGCCACCCAAAGGAAAACCTTTACCTTTGATGGTTCTCGCGTAAAATAACCCCCGTACAATCTGTTAAGACAAGTAAAATTTAGTTCACTTCTTGTTTAACCCATTATTCTTATAGCAATAAAGTTTTTAAATAAAAAAGAGTTTTACCAACCACCACTGGTTTCAGACACAGTCCATCCACCAGTCGGCCCTTCAACTATAACGAATCGATAACAAAAACAATGAACTTTACAAAATGCACCGGAGTACCACAAGAATACATACCGGGTGCGACTTGGAGAATAAACGCAAACATGTGTTTCACCCTTGTTGGGGATCATCGGTATGCCATCATGAACAAATGCTCGGCAAAACATTATAGATAACAGGATGAGAAATGATGGCTACTATGGACAGTGGGAATTTGTTTGAAACCAGTCAGTGGTAGAACTAGTGGAGGAGCCCAAAAATCCAATAGTTTTGTGTTGGTAAAACTCTTTTTTTATTTATATTTAACTCCACTATAGACATTGGGAATTTATATCTTATTCTGTAATAAGACTTTTGTTGATTTGCTTAAAAACTGGAAAGAAAAGATTTATTTAAAATTGACCGAGCCAAACTTCCCACTTATGACATAGAAAAGTCTGATAAGGTCAGTCCTCCCCACCTTTATAGGAATCTAGGGACGTATAAAACTTCTGTAAAACTTTTTTTTAGTTCCAGTGATGGGAGTGAAAAAATATGGTAAATCACTTCAAGTTATTTTTTTCTAATATTTTTTCTTCAAGTTTAGTGGAATTTTTTTAAACTTATATTTAAATTTATTGCCTCAGGGTTAATTTTTTTGAAGTTTAAGAAGTTCATAGCAAGTAATTTAGAGAGATGCATTGATTAGCAAGAGTCAATGTTTCTTCCCAAATTTTTCTTAAACCAAAAACTTCTGGGTTAGTTTACCTGCCAAGGACTGGGTTGGGGTCGAATCTCGTCTTAATTTTAGATGTTGGGAAAATCAAGTTACTAATGCATTGCAGACGAAAATTTGTGAAAAATGATATTAAAAATGACATTATTTTCACATTTGTTAATGCCATTATAGAGCCACAAGCAAAATTTTTGAAAGAACCCCTGCACAAAAACTTGTAAAATGTAACCGTATTTTAATGTATTGTACCAAAGGTCAAAATAGTGAAATTCTATGAGGATCTTATATGATAGGACATATGAGCCGTCAAATAACAGATGTCTGTCAAACACCCAAGAAGACTTTTTTCTCAAAACTTTCAACCGAAAAAAATCTTGGGTGGAAAAACGAAATTCAAAATTGGATGCGTTTTTTTTAACTTCTTTTTTTATTTCTCTTTTGTTTTAATTGCCTTAGGAGCATATTCCTATTGGAAATATTAACACGCCATCGCCAGGACAAACCCATATTAGATGACTTATAATAAAGTACAAGTGCGGAATGATGCCTATTTGTGAGTGATTCAAAATGATGTTTGGGGTGGGCGCCTAGTGGTTTTATACTGTCTGAAATTGTTTCAATCTTTTTTTAGACTTCAATGGAAAAAATTGTCATTTTTAATATTACAATAGTTTTATATAATTTTTATTTTTAATAAGTGAAGTGAAATAAAATCATTGCCTGTTCTTTTGTTTTGTAAGAAATATATATACCTACTGTAGAGCGTTTACCATGTTTTATGTATCCTAAAACTCAAGCTTTTAAAGGCGGACAAAAAAATATCAAGACTAAAGTTAAATAGTTTTATTAAATAATATGGTCAAAAATACGTACTATTTAAACAAAAGGAGTGTTAGATACACAAGAAAATAGTAAATTATTAATAAAACAAAATAAATAAATGTACTATTTTAATTCTACAATTTTTTATTATTCTAAATATACAAAACTTTAATTTTATATCTGAAGGAATCCAGAGAGGTGGAAAAAATATCCACATTATTAGCAGAGCTACACATTCTTCGTATAGGTCTATTAAGGTTGTAATTTGTATTATAATATTCTAAGTTAAAAATATTCCTATTTCTTGTACTCCGCTGTGGAACCCTTAAGCCAATTCTATGTATTAATTGAGGAGAATCAAACATTGCATTTCAAATCTTGAAAAGAAAAGCTAGATCAAGACATTACTCTACGGTTTTCAAGAGTTGTGACCTTTAGAAATTTTAAAACATCACAATAAACTATTTCCCCAGATAGAATTTTAAGTTTGAAAGCTACAAAACGTAAGAATTTCTTCAATACCCTTTCCAGATTTTCTACATGACATTTATAGAATGGGGACCATATGGAACTACAATATTCTAATATTGATCTAACAAGAGAACAATAAACATTTTTAAAACAGATTACATTTTTAAATTCAGATAGGCTCCTTTTTAAGAAACCCAGTAGTTTAAAAGCTTTGATACAGATAAAGTTATAGTGATTTTTAAAGCTTAAGCTTGGGTCAAATAATACTCTTAAGTCTTTAAATTTTGTGAAAAAGTGTTGAGATCATTCTGCACTCTTTCACAATCCCTAAAATCTTTAACAATTCTAAAAATATTTTAATCGTCTGCATATAGAAGGATTATACAGCAACAGAAACAGTTTGAAATATCATTAATAAAACAAATGAAAAGAATTGTTGATATAGGTCACCTTGTGGTACTCCAGACTTCACTAATATCTCTTCAGAGAGACAATTTTTTATCCTAACAGCCTGTCTTCGGTTTTTATTATGCCAAGATTTGTACAGGGAATCAAAACAATGTATTAACATCAATCAGTGAAGATTTTTTTTCTTGCAAAATCTTTGTCAAAAGACCTTTTTAGCAATACCAAAAACCTATAATTTATTTGGCGGTACCTTACATTGAGGTTTTATCTCTTAACAGTTTTTTTAAGTTTTTGATGGTCCTGTCATAAGACTCCTCTGTAAAAAATTGTGCTCCACCAATTTGGATAAAATTTTAGTATGTTATTGTCGTAGTCAAAATACACAATACAGAAATCATAACGAAAATTTCATAAAAGTGTTTTATAACACTTATTTTAAGTCTTTAGTAGTAATTTTAATCACGATATCTGATTTACCCTGTACATTATAAATGGTTTACATGAAACAAAAAATTTTATTCAAATTGGCGAAAAACAATGTTTCACATAAAACATTGCAAGATTTGATAAAAAACGGTACTTCACTTTGGGGGTCATTTGTGATCTATCACTTTGAATTTTCTACAGAGATAAAAAAATTCAGGCTGACAACATTTTTTGGAGTTTATCATATATTTTTGTGATTTTCACAAAAAAAATCCATGTTTTATAAATAATTTCCGCGTTTTATTAAACAACTCAATGTTTTGCATTAGTTTAGGTAGTAACTATATTTTTGGTATTACTGTAAGTATGCGCGTTTTGAGATATCTACATTTTTTATGGCACTTTGAGATGAAATTTTTGTTTTATGACCAGATATTTAAGTAACGAATGAGACTTTAAAAAAATATAAACATTAAAAAACCAAAAAAAAACCGCAGATATTAATTAAACAAACACGGATTTTTTAAAGTGCTTTAGCAGACACATATATCGCCCAAAGAACCTTTTCTTGAATATCTCTAGCTAGCAGCTACAGTAAGTAAGGATGTTTTTAAAAGTTCAACCCTCTTTCCAACCTCCCACGACCATTAAAAACTCATTGCTTGATGCCATAGATATTTTGTAAATTTTTTTATAAAAATCGGTTTAGCAGCTCTCCACTAATGTAACAAAAAGACACCACACCAAAACATGGGTATTGGCTTCTCAGGTACAAGCCTCCACTGCCTCAGTGCCCAGGTGTTTAGAAGCGCCAAAAATAGCCTCAGTTAACGTTATTCTGCCAAATCGCAAGCTGTGCCATAATGGAGAATTGGCTTGAAGTCGAGTATCCGTTTCAGCTTCGACACACAAGGAATCGCTCATATTTGACCGCATGTAATTAATGAACCTGTCAACATTCCATTTGGTCCATTTTCTCTGCAGTTTTAAACTTGAACCAGAGCTGGTATACATCGATATAGGTGTACTTGTCTTCAGATCGCAAAAGGGTATATATTACCCCTTTGTTATCTGCGCAGATTTACATCAATTGAGACACATAATTATGACTTTTTGGTCCGAGGGCTGGCACGTCTTCGTTTAAGTGACTGCAAATCCATTTTGGCATTTCCAACATCATTGTAGAGGTGCAGGCTGGTTCTTCACTTCTTCTGTGAAGCCAAAAAAGAACAGCAATGGCATGCTTGCAGCCCCCTGTAAGTATCAAAAAAGAAAAGTTAAAAACAGTTAAAAATTTTCTAATAACAGGTTAAAAGGAGACACATTCTGCTTGCGTCTTTTTTTATCTTGTGAAAACTAAATTTGCATTGTGTGTTCCTAGCTTAACAGAAACTGGTACAAAAAATACATCATAGTTAGAAAATACCAGAAAAATATTTTTTAAAACATGGCACCAGCAGGCATGTATAAATTTTATTTTTCTTCAATATCGCAAAAATTACTGATCTGCTAATTTTTGTTGAAAATATAATTATTTCTTTTAATGTGAAAACTGTATGTGTGTTGCTAGCTGATACGGTTTGTGAGTTATGATTTTCAACCCCCTTTCTTACCCTCTTTACAATCTTCACCCTCATCAAAAACTAATCAGCTCATTCTTTGGTTCCAAAGGATTTTTGTGCCAAATTTCATCAAAATCGGTTAACTTTAGTGGCTTTTCAGTCATCGTTGTCCAGACAGACAGGCAGGCACCAATTAAGAAATTTTGTATTTAGGTCTTTCATGTTTATTTGAGTTATTTTGGTATAAATAAAGTGTTTTTGTTTCGCTCATATTTTTGTTTTTGAAGTTAGGAATGCCCCCCACCAGAGAAATGTGAAATGACGTCGAAATTTGATAATTAAACAAGTCTCGGAGATGGTTTGGGGATACAACCTTTTAATGTCTAAAAAAATTATTCCAATGTTCATAGCTCCTCATTTTGTCCTAACAAACGTAACTTTTTGTGTTGGTATGCTCTAAAAACTCTATGCATAAAGGTCAACTTTTAAAAAATTTTAAGCAGTTTTACTTGGATTTTCCACCACAGATATGTACAAAAAAAAGAGCAGCGCCTAATATTCTGTAAGTTTGGATACCTTAAAGATATAATTTTCCTACCAGGTGTAATTGCAAAACAGTGGCAGCTGCTATTCTGTAAGTTATAATTTTACCTCTTTTTCTCAAAAAATGTAAATAATAACAATTATTAAGTAATTTTAAGAAGACTTTAAAAAGAGATTAACCAAATATTTTTTTTTAAATGTAATGTAAAATATGTATAGTTTCAAAAGTTTTTAAAACTACCTGCAGAAGCAGAACAATCTTTGCACTCAGAATGCAGCACTTTTTCCTCCTTCTCATAAACAGAAATTTCCACAGTATAAGGAGTATTTCTTACTCTGTGCTCCGGAGTTATTTTCGCCTTGACTGTGCAAACATCTCCTTCTCTCTTAACTTGTCACCATAGACCTCCTTCGTAACTCTAAAATAAACAATAACACTTAAGCCTCCAATCATCTAATTTTTAACACCAAATCAACCAGACCATGTACATTTATGTACATTTTTAAGGTACAAACAAAGTAAAAATAATTTCATATACACGTAGAATTGCAACTCTCATATGACACGAGAATAACTGATAGATAGACAAAACTTCATATGTCCAGTTTACATACCATGAGTCCTCTAGGTATGGCAAAAGTTTAGAAATCATATTTTTTTTGTAATGCACTGAATGGCATGTGGTGACACTTCATTAGCTGTTAATTTTTCATGCTATGATATTTTTCATAACATGAATGAAATTTGGAACTTCTTTGAGATTAAAAATATAAGATAAAAAAAATACAATTTTTTTTATATTTTTACAAATCTTGAGACAAATCTGTCTTAGTTATATACCTCAAAATAGTTTTCCCAGATTTTACAGCTGTGGTTAATTATTTCTGATAAAGCTTTTCTAAAGTTTTCTTTTAAATTTTATAGCAAAATTTTAGGTGTACCTACAAATGACTTTTTTATTATCTTCACATTTTGCAGCTTTTTACTGTTACAAAAAAATCCAGGATGTTTAAAATATAGTAACTGTAATAAATTACTTATTTACTGTCATTTATATTTTGCTTTTAATAAGTTGGTCAAAACCTTGGTCAAAACTAGTAAGAAATCCTGTTGAGTCCAATATTTCCTTGAATATCTGAAAAACTACAAATCTGATATAGTTTTTGTTGGAACTGTAATTATCTATCTAAATATTAAAACCACGTGTTGCTAGCTGCTAAAAGTATATTTTATTTTCCTTGAATATTTCAAGAACTACAGATCTGACTTCAACGTAAATGTAATTGCTAGCTGCTACAATTCCACCCTCTTCACAACAAATTAATTGACTATTATATAATGTTTTGTTTTAAAAGTCATTTTAACTAAATGTTTGGGATTTTCTTTGAAAGATACTTGAATGATTTAATAAGCTAGTCATCAGGTTTTATTAAACCCAAAATCCTAATTTTAAATATTTATTTTTAGTTTAGTTTTTTACTTTATTGACATTCTTTTGTATTTTTTTTAAACTAGCTTTTTCTAAGTATATAAATTAACCTCGAAATTAACATTGCATTTTTCTGAAAAAACTTTACTGTCATAAGCCTAATGTGTTAGTAAAGAAATTTCATGGTAATATAGCACTAAATTATCATCATGTCAGAATTTAGCTCAATCTTGATAGTTTAGAGATGCATAAAAAATTACTGACATTTGTTTGATGCATAAATTAATTAACGGTCTAACTGACTGTTAGACATCATCATACTTTTCACATTACTTTTCATACAACTGACTATAGACAAAAAAATAATTTATTGAAAGAACTTTATTGCTTAGCTCAGTAACCAGTTATTAATGTTTTTAATGTATCTGTTAACTCCTTAAAAAGACTAACAAAAAGAATCTTATCAGACTAAATATTTTTTTTAGTTAAATTTTATACTGTTGTGTGTCTGTTTTCAAATATTTTGCGTTGTTCATACTATAACTCCTACTATACTATATTTCATGTCTTTATTTATTAATTAGTATTCAGTGTTGACTATGTAAATTTTTTTTCTTTTGACAAGGTATTGATTTTAATGGGGTTTCTGTTCCCTATAAATATAAATAAATATATTAAATTACTTGTGCTGAGGTCCTTTCTCAAAAAGTTACCTTGCTTCTTCTTACTTGGCATAAAAAAGTAACAAGGTTTGTGTTTTTGTAATCGGGGAAAAAAAAGTTAAATTTAAAAAAATATGTACAGGGTGTCCAAAATCATATTTCAAGTCACTTGACAAGGTTTTGATAACAAATGCTTAACAGTCTACTCATATATTTTGACACAATTTGGATTTTTAATGTGCGCAGTTAAACCATACTCACTTTCCAGTCTTAACATTCTTCATCTCAGCGCTAAAGAAATCCATATTATCCAAATAATATAAATTAATCATCTCATGATCCACTTTGGGTAAGTTGTTAGAATCACCCTTCACAAATCCCTTCTCCATATTCTGAGCCATATTCTCTAAAAAAAAATCAAGAAAAAATCTTAACAAAATTCAAAAAGTTAAAAAACTACTTACCTACAGCTCTCTTTAAAAATCTTTTTATCAATACTTTTTTTAATATAAATATTGAAACCTTTAAAATAAGTGCAAAAAAATTAAAAGAACAGAATATTATTGCTTTAGAATAGATAGCTGTATTTGAAGTCTGAAAATACCATCATGGCTGTACCCAAGGGGTGAACCAATCCAGCAAGTGCACAAAATATTTGGCAGGAACTATATTTTAGCACTTGCAGGCCTCCTATATTATGAGTTTCATTTTATCCTAAACCCAGGAAGAACTGGAATATGGACACTTTTTCCAGGAGACGTACAAAATATGGGATCATTTCACCCGTTGGCTGTACCAATATACAGATTTTAAACAATACCAGAACGTAGTTTTTATAATGTTACTAGTTTGAATCTACACTTTTGCAAGCAAATAAGAAAAGCTATCAAAAGATATAGATTTTAGGAGAAAATTCTGTCTTCTAATAGACATGTAGCAAGCATGAAAATTGTTGGATCTGGGGTTGAGTTTTTATGGTGGTTTTTGACGATGCGTCAGAAAGCGGCTTTATATAAAGAGAGTGTCTAAAGAGCCGACAATTTATTATGTATTTTTCGTTTTTTTTAAAAACTAAATTAACCCAACCTATCCTAAACAGTCTCAATCCAACTTATGAAAAGCCAAAACAACCCAAAAAAACACACTTTAAACTAAATTAACCCAACCTAAACAGACTCAAACCAACTAAATTCACCCAACCTAACCTAAACAAACCAACTTATTCAAAGCCAAAACAGCCCAAAAAAACACACTACAACCCCTACATCTTTTTTTGGCATAAAAAAAATGTTTGGGTTGTTTTGGCTTTTAATAAGTTGGTTTGAGTCTGTTTAGGTTAGGTTGGGTTAATTTACTTTAAAAAAATATGAAAATATGAAACACATAATAAATAATTATTGTCGGCTCTTTACCCTCACGACTATTTAGCCAAATTGTCGGCTCTTTATAGACACTCCCTTATATAAAATTACTTAAAAAAACTTACCAAATATCAAAATTTGTATGCGCACACTCTTTTAAAAATCGCAATCAAAAGTTCTTATTCTTCTTGTCACCGAATTAAGCTTATAAACCCAGCTTAAATTTTCTTAGCAGCTAGGGCTATGGTAGACAGGAACCGTACTGTTTGTAATAACATTCACTACATATATAGTTGTATATTACTTGTAGGCTTTCTAAACAAGAAACAAATATAAACTTCCGCACTACTAAATGTTTATAATTTTATAAATTAACTTCAAAAGAATCACAACCAAAAAAGCAAAACACTTAAAAAAACGAATTGACAGTATGACTTAAAGTTAGCCGCAGGCCGCAGTTCGCAACCCAGTGGTCCAAATAAAAACTGCACTTGACAAATTACAATGGACCAGCCAAAAATGACGTCACCTGTATTGATTATGACGTCACCTATATTCGTTTTGAAAAATCGTAAGGCCACTGAATCGACGATTAAAAACATTATTTTTCACATAGAAAACCAAAATTTTTTGGGGAAAAAAGTTTTTAGATGGATTTCTTGGACCTTTATGTTTATGTATATTCCAAAAAAAAGGTAACTTTTTTTTTATGGGAAAGCCCCATTCAGCAGTGAAACTCCTATCGAAATCTTTTTAGTAGTTTTTTGCATGATGCTGAAATAAAAAAATAGACAAACAGTTAGAGAGAGATAGAATTTGGAGATTTATTATATGTACCTAATCGTTATCGAGAATAAAGGTTCATTTTACGTTGATATTTGCATTATTTATTTCTTGGTTATATATTCGTTCATTAGGTTGGTGCATATAAAAAGATGGGTTGCCGAACTTCTTTAAAAATTTACATTCTCCATTCCAATTTTCCTTCTTCCCTTCCAATCTTGGAGCTTTGAGTGTCAAGGGGAGCGGTTTTACCAGGATATGAAAAGGTTTGAGGAATTCATTCAAGGTCGTTGGGACGCATCTATGTTAGGATATTAGCAGAGAAGATACTTTCTAACTCAAAAGAAAACCTTTAAAAAATTTTGTATACAATGTAAACTTTTACCATATCTTCTATATTTTGTTGTTTGCAAAGGTATAAATAAGAAGTTTAGATGGCAATTTTATTCGAATTACAATAATAATTAAATAAAACTGGAATTTACTTTTTAACTTTTTTACTTACCGTACCAAAGTATGTGATTTAATTTAAAATTTGTAACGCAGTGGTATCACAGCCTGAGATAAGGGCTAAGGGACAGGAACGATGGTATGTCGTTTAACAAGAGCTGAAGGATAAAAAAAATATTCTACTGGGGTGCGTTTGAAAATAAAAGATGATGGTGGGGCGAGGGTAGGGAAAGGTGATAATTATGAGCTCATTAACAATCAGCGGGTCACCCTGGTTTGAATATCCACTTAAATTTTCTAACGCGGGTGTTGGATTTGTTTTGAAAGTTAATTTGGTTTCAGTTTATGGGAAGAATCCATTAACCATTAGTCATTAGAATCGGTGACGCTGATGCAGGCTTCAGTCTCTATAGCGTGCGCACTTCATGTATCTTTAGCCCTTTCAATAATTTTTCGTTTGAATAATAGCCTTTGATGGTGGATAGAAGAAACTCCATTTGTCAAATCTCCATGCACACAGGGTCGGTTTCGATTGAAACCACAGCACAAGAGTAAAGACGGAACTTATCAATTCCTGATGATATTCACAAGGCCAAAGTTGCATACCAACTCCCTCCAAAACTAATGTAAAATGTAAAGCGAATGTTAAAGTGCCAAGAGCTGGATAGTTGCAGGAGGTTAGAAACATTGCGGGCTTCAGCTTTTCATGATGGTACAGGGCAACCTCCCATGCATGCAGTCTTACTTGGTCGTGCGTCTGGCTTTGAGCGAGTAGATATTTAGTTGCCTAGCTGCTAGTGGGAATCATGGAGACCAAAACAATAAAAGGCCAGACTAGACTCTCAAAAAGAAAAAAAAAGAGACATTCTACGTCATTCTTACTAGGTACTCCAATATAATACTATATTTTGGAACATTTTATGAAGTATACTCAAAGAGTACCCCAATTTGTGATAACCAAACTGTTGTTGGTAAAATCTACCTTTTTTTGTTATATACGTCAACAAACTTTCCTTATTACCTGCTTTAATTAAACATTAAGAAATACTTGTGTTATAAAACCATATTTCTGATCGATTTCACAAACTTTTTTTAAACACTCGATTTTTGAAGGCTATAATGCTACTAATACAGTTTAGGAACCTTTTCTCTACACAAGTATCGCATCGTCTTTTATAGGGTATGAACGGTCCATATCGAGATGACTTCGAATACCATCCAATAAAGACTCGATCTGAGTCTACGGGAGTTTGTAACATCAACTCAGTCAGCGCACTTCCGCTGACATATGCGCAATAGAGCAGTTTATTTGGTAATTGAGGCATGGCCAACTTGATATTTCGCAGGTTTGGCAAGACGCTTTTTAACATATGAAAATACACAAGCAAGGTAAGGTGCCTAAGCCAGGTCATTATAATTATCTCCCTCGATAGTGAGTAATTATTTGGTCAATTGTAGCACTTCTAACTTCACGAGTGGTTCAAATCCCTCCAAAAAAAATTTGGCCCTTCGACTTTCATGTATAAGAGGATGTGATTATACCCGCACTTCTTCTAACTCCTGTCTACAAAGTATTTCATTAAAATTTAAAAGAGTGTCCAGAAAATATAACATGCATCTTAGCAGTGCTTCATCGCCTTCAAAAGACGACGCAGACTTCTGGAGAAGAAGATTTAAAAAATTGAAAAAGAAAATAAAGAAAGTTGATGGTTAATGTTTTATTCACTTGACCGCTTGTATGGTTTGTCTGTCCTATAGATTAGAACCTATTTTATTTTCCTTCTTCCTTTAAATTACAAAGATTAACTCGGCAAAATGGTCATTCTGCCTAGATTTCAAAAAATAGATCTCTGTGAGCGAGAGGACCTAGAAGTACAGAAATTGGAGAGAATTCTAAAATTGCCTAGAGATCAACTAGATGCAGCAAAAAATCTGATAGACGAATCTAAAACAGAACATTTAAAATCAGACAACTATTACGCATCTATGTTAGGATATTAGCAGAGAAGATACATATGGACTTTGTGCCTATTGAATGATAGGTTTTAGGGCCTCAGTTTTATAAATATGGTCTTTACATCTAAGTTTTACAAATGTGGTCTTTGTGCCTACATTTGATAATAGATCTCTGTCTTTTGTACCATTATGATGGTCTTTGTGCCTAGGCTTACAAATGTACTGGTGATTGTGACAAGGTTAATGGAAAATATTGAATCAGTTAAAAAAGACCAAATACAATTATAATCTAAAGGAACATTAAAAAACTTATAGACAACCCTTGAAAATGTAAAGAATTAATTATTAGAATTAAGAATTAAGAAAGAATTAATTGTGGCTTCTTATATACTTCCTTAAGAGAGACAAAAGAAAATAAGTAGAAAGCTAAAAAATAAAGTAAAACGCACTACTAAGAAAAACGATCAGGTACATAAAACATTAGAGAAAGCAAATCAGAAAATTATTACAAATATGGTTTTTGTGCCTAGATTTGATAATAGGTTTTTGTGACTACATTTGATAATAGGTCTTTGTGCCTAAGTTCAACAAATATAGCATTTGTGCCTAAGTTTTACAAATTTGGTATTTGTGCCTACATTTATTAATAGGTATTTGTGCCTAAGTTTTGTAGTTATGGCTTTTGTGACTATGTTGTACAAATATGGTATTTGTGCCCAAGTTTTACAAATGTGGTCTTTGTGCCTACATTTGATAATATGTCATTGTGCCTAAGTTTAACAAATATGGTATTTGTACGTAGTTTTACAATTATGGTTTTTGTGCCTAATTTTACAAATATGTTGGTCTTTATGCCAAAGTTTTGCAAATATGGTCTTTGTGTCTATTGTTGCAATTGTGGTATTTTTTTTCTAATTTTACAAATTTATGATTTTCGTGCCAAAATCTTTGTATTTTTTTTTGTAAAACACCTTTGTTTCCTTCTTACAAATAACAGTAAAATGCTGTTGTGTCTTTAGTATACACTTTTTCTTCATTATTAAAATTTTAAGGAGGAAACCAAGAAAACCTCTGTTAGCTTTGCCAGCGTATGAGCTTTTGTTTGGTCCCAATTTGGCAGAGAAAGTTAAGGCTCTACATTTATCCAATTGTTTGGTTGAATGCAGACAAGTAGCTAAATATCCTAATATTTTAAATAATGTTAGAGGTTACTTTATTATTCCCACCGAGTTTTTAGGCTTAATTTCTCACAAGTCATTAATTGATGCAGTTGTTTCGAGACTATTGGACAACATAGCTACATCCAAATGTTAAAAATGGGAAAAACAATTTCTCTATACCTGCTACATATTCAGTTCTAAAGGCTAGTGGAGGTAATTGTTTGAGTTTAAACTTAAAATCAAAAACTTAATTTTTTATATAATATATAAAACATATGTTAATCCTTATAAAATGGAGAACAGAAATACACTTGTCACGTCAATATTAGTTTTAATTACATAAATACACTGATTTGCCTAATAATCTTAACTCACCTCCTTTAATTCTCTGTAGTATAGTAAAAATCTAAAAAGAAATTTATGATTATTTCACCATCCCGAAATAAATTTTAAACATTATTTACCAAATTAAAAAACGAACAATACATCAAGAAACCAAAATGTGAAAAGTAAATCATGTTTAAATATTCATTCAGATAAGGGATCTTATAATTTACGAAGGGAAACAGAATTGTAATTGAATCAAGAGGTGTTTTTAAAGATAACTAAAAAATTTAGTAATTGATCTATCTGCCAGCGACTTAGTTAAGTGCAAGTGCTTTTATGCTTGGGAAAGGGATCCAGATACAGATGGATCCATCACCCTCTGTAGCAATGACTTACACTGGTGGTAGGAATCTTAACAAACAAGCTTTCAGATTAAAAGGTGTACATAATTCGACTGCAAACATGATGGTATTGTCTATATCTCAGTTCACATTCAAACAATATGGGGTTGCATAAAAATGTGGTGGAGTTTTCTTTTTAAGAATAACAAAAATGTTTTTAAAGCAGACGTCCTGATTATCGATTTTAGTTAATGAACGGGCATATTATGGTTCCATAAATAGTTATAGGTTAGGTTTTTCTTTCAATTTTTAGGCCAGAATTTTAGCAGTCGATAGAACCTAAGACCTTAAAAAGAAAAAATGAGACTGTATGGGAGGCAGGCGAGGTTATATCCTTTTTAGTAACCCATTAAGAATGTAAATCTTTGTCAATAAAAATGTTAAGCTATTTCATTCTTTACATTGGTTTTGGCATATATAGTAGATACTTTTTCTGCGATTGTGCTATCTAAAAGTTTGAAAATCAAGATGGGTAATATTTAAATTTTATCAAGAATAAAGATCTTTCGTAAAAATGTAGTCCATTTTATAATGAAAAGGTTGCCATCTGCCAGTTCAGTTACCACTTTACTCTATTATATTCAAAAAGTAAAATTCATCAGATTTTAAGATGAATAAAAAGTCTACTCTAGACCAGAGTGGGGTAGATTTAAGAAATTTTTTCGACGCGTAATACTAGATACTCAGCCTCTACTATTTAGTGGAGTAAATTCGTAAAAAGAAACTGCAAAAAAGATATATTTTTTATTATAAGTAAGCTGAAAATCCATTCGAGGATCCCCCATTCTGCGGCCCTAAAAACCAAGATGGCGGCTATCAAAGATAGGAAAAAATGTGTTTTCTACGATTTTAGAAAAATCTAATAGGATTCAAAAATGTTGTTGTTTTTTTTTACCCAGTTCATATTGATAAGAATGGCTTAAGTATTTAGTACCTAAGCATCCGCGTATGAATATTTAGAAATCTCGATAATACGGGAATATAAGATGACATGTCATTGGTTTTTAAATATTTTGCCAAGTGCTTTTTATTTATCTTGCGAAAAAAAACAGAAAAAAAAAACAATTTTTTTTCTTTTTTTTACTTTTACTAATTTTAACTGAAGTATTTTTTTTGATGCAACAATTTAAAATTAATTTAGCTTATTTTAAAACTGCTTGTGTTTGTGAAAAAATGTAAACGGGCAGAAAAATAATGTTGTTTTTTTTATTTTAATCGCCGCCATTTTGGCACGAAAAAGACATATCTCATTTAATAATAATATAATGTTCTATCATGTATTTTTTGTTTACTTAGTCGTCCGCCATTTAAACTGAAGCATTACACTTGGATTTTTGTTTACACAAAAATTTAGAACTAATTTAGCTCATCCTAAAACTGCTTTTGGTTGTGGAAAAATGTAAACAAACAGAAAAATAATTTTGTTTTTTCCGCCATCTTGATTTTTGAATGACATATGTCACTTTTATTTATTTTTGGAATGGCTATGTCTTACTTGGTGCTATATTTTTAACTTAAGGAACAAAAAAAAAGGCACTTTTTTTAGTTAATCGTCCGCCATTTTAACTGCATCATTAAAATTTGTGTTTTTTGATAAAAAAAATTTAAAACTAATTTAACTCAACATTGTAAAGCTATTGGGCAAAACTGCTATCGTACAGAAAAATAATGACGTTTCTTAATTTTAATCGCGGCTATCTTAATTTGAGAATGACTTGTGTCATTTTTTTTGCAATTTTTGAGATAAGCTTTCTCAATTTAATATAAAGAGATGTCCTGCCTGACGTTACTATAAATACCACACTAGAAGGGAAAAATTATTTTTTCCTCGATAGTTTGGCCGCCATTTTGAATATCAAATGTCAAATGAAATGTTTTTTAAAATTGTAGCAGAGATGAGCTCATCGGTAATAGCATTCTACTATTTTTTTTTAAAATGTTGTCTATAAATTAGTAAGGTCTCTTATATTTTTGATATATCAAGCACCATCTTTGTACCCGCATATAAACTGTAGTCTTTTCTAATGTGAGGTCAAGAAGCCGGTCAGTAGCTTTAATATGAGACGTCAGAAAAGATCATCACTTAAAAAGTAAAAAGAAAATCAAAGGAAAACTAAATTTTTGAAATATGGCCGCCATTTTCTTTTGAAGTGACGTATGTCAACTTTTTTTATATTTTTGGATTAAGTGGGACCCCATCACTAGTACCCAATTAATATCGATATGATTTTTCTGAAAACGCAGAAAACACAATTTTTCCTAAATTTGACAGCCGCCATCTTGGTTTCTGAGGCCGGAAAATGGGGGATCCTCGACTGGAATTTTGGCTTTTGGTATTAGGTATCACTATGCCAAATATAAAGAAATATACCCTTATTGCAGATTCACTAATTGCAAAGAGACAAGGAGCAGTCAATCTGGATTCCATCCAAAAAGCAGCAACTTGGTCCACTTTTGCTACATTCTATAATAGACCAATTTTCGATAAAATTTTATTTACTAGGGATATTTTGTCTTCTTAAGAGTAAGTTTATAAATGGATTAGAATAAAACTATTGTTTCTTGAATTAAGTTTTGCGCAGACTTGATAAATTTATTTTGGAGTATCACAAAAGGCTTTAAACTATACTCACTATCGAGGAAGATACGTATAATTAAAAGATCAAACGAACTTCTTAAAGTGAAGTTCGATGTTAATAATTATACTGGTCTCCCTCGATAGTGAGTGAGGCCACACCCTGTTGAAAATAAAAAACTGCAAAATTAATTTTCCTGCTCTTGTTGTATTGCTTTTGCGACGGCTTTAAAATAAGTAATCACATTCTCTTATACGTGAAAGCCATCAAGCCAAATTTTTTTTTGTAGCTTTGAACTACTCGTGATAGCTTGCAGTTAGAAGTACTACAATTGACCAAATAATTACTCAATATCGAGGGAGAGCAGTATAATTAATATCTAACTTAACTTTAAGAAGTTAGTTTAATCTTTCAATATAGTATTTTAAAGAATTAAAAATCTGCTATAATTTTATAGGTATTTTATAAATTGTAGATTTGTCCACAAAATATATTTTAGTTTGTATCATTTTAGCCCCTAATGGCGAAAACTAAAAACACCGACTATTTTAGAAGTGGCCTTACTTACTAAATGGTTGTGCGGTGACTACAGGCGTAATATTCAAAAAACCAAGCGGAAAAATGTTTGCCGTTTGGAAAATGACCTTTGTAGACTGGTTTGTTTTAAAAATTAATATTTTTTTTTCTCTTTTTTCGGTGGTTCGTTTTACAATTGCGTCAATTAAGGTTGAATTTTAAATGAAATAAGCTTCGGTCTGCCCAAAGATGGAAGAATTCTTTATTCACATAAGGTTTTTCTAACAGACGCTACGCTGCTTTCTTTTAAGGCCTGTTTTGTAGATATTTCATACCGCCGCCGAAAAGTGTTCCTTACAACAAGCATGTATTTTTAATATTGATAATTTTAGCAAGCAACCAAACGTGTCTGACATACAACAGTAGAACGTGTTTAGGCTTTGTTTTAAACGTGTAAGTCCCGATAAACTATTTGTGACGGATAAATATAGTGCCAATATAAATTTTCAGATATTCGTTCAATGGACCACTAAAGGTAGCAGAAGTCTAGCCGGTAACTTTTTGTCTAACTTTTGAATACTGTCCCATCAGTCATTGGTCCAATGGTAAACCGTTGCTGAGTCAGTAACAAAAATATATTGGCATAATAAAGAATTTTTCTCACATAGTCATTGGTCCAATGTAGGTAGGCTCCATCTAACCATCATCTTATACATATAACGGTAACTAGTTACTTTAAACCTAAAATATGGCCTTAAATAAAATAAAAAATATATTTTTGTGGTCCAAAAACCATTACATATCAATATATCCTAAGAAAAAAAGAAAAATCAACAAAAAAATTAAAAAAAACCACTGGACCAATGCGACTATAGAAAAATTTCCATTTTTTCGGTATATTAACGTTTTTGCTGAAGATATCGGAAAGTCGTAGTCGATTTAACATCGTATTAGAGTTGGCGAAACAAGTGTATTGGCACACCAACTGAAAATATTCAGTGAGCCACTAATGTAATGTCCAGTATCCGAGAAACGCATTTTTTCCTTCAATGGCTCGACAAAAAGTCCGGTATATTTAAGATCTTCTTCGTTGATTTATCATAGTGTGTTGGCAAAATATATGTGCTGGCACACCAACTGAAGTTATTGAGTGAGCCAATAATGTATGCTCCAGTATCGGAGAGATGTAGTTTTTTTTCAATGGCTCAACAACAAAGTCTGTTGTATTTAAGATAAAGATTCTTCTCCGTCGATTTAGCATCAAATTAGTATTGGCAAAACAACTGTGTTGGTACACCAACTGAAGTTATTCAGTGAGCCAATAATGTATGCTCCAGTATCGGAGAGATGTAGTTTTTCTTCAATGCCTCAACAACAAAGTCTGTTGTATTTAAGATAAAGATTCTTCTCCGTCGATTCAACAACTGTGTTGGCACGTCAACTGAAGTTATTCAGTGAGACAATAATGTATGCTCCAGTATCGGAGAAATATAGTTTTTCTTCAATGGCTCTACAACAAAGCTTGTTGTAGTTAAGATGAAGATTCTTCTCCGTCAATTCAACATCGAATTAGTATTGGCAAAACAACTGTGTTGGCAAATTAACTGATGTTCGTTAGCGGTCCACTAAATAATTTCGGTCACAGTCACTAAAAAATCATTCAGTCATCTAATTTGTGACTTAAAAGTCATTACAAAATTAATAATAAGGACTTATCGGTCCATACTGTTGAAATAACCTGACCTTAATAAAGTCGGCATTACAAAGCTTGAACAACTACTACATATTTTTGTGCATTTTATTTACCTGTTATGAAATGACTGGAACAAATCCTCGCATTTTTCAGGAAAGTTTCATCTAAATTTTCACGCTTAAGTGCTCTTATCCAACTATAAAAAAGATAACATAGGGATTCTTCATCCATAAATTGCGTAACGCATCAAGGTGGGGTAAGAGGGCTTAGCTGACACAAGAAGAGGAGTGAAGATTTACGCGAAAAATGCGGGGATAGGTTCCAGTAATTTCATGGCAAGTGGGTAAAGTGCCTAAAAATTTGTAGCAGGTACTAAGTATGAATTTATTGTACCGACAAGTACCTATTAATTTTATAAATCCGATGGTTTAATTGTAGTTTACATAACAATCATGTTATGATGGTCATTAAACACGAAAATAAAGTTTGGGACGCCAGCCACTTAAGAACATATGTAAAAAAACCACTACTCGTATAAACATGGGTTAGATTGGATCAGTCAGACTTTTCCAGGGTATATCCAGACCTTTCTTGGATGTATCCACACTGTTTAGGGGTATTTCCAGACTTTTCCAGGGTGTATCCAGACTTTTCTAGTGGTTATCCAGACTTTTTCTGGATGTATCTAGACTTATCAGGATATATGCAGACTTTTTCAGGATCTTTCCAGACTATTCCACAGTGTATCCAGACTTTTCCAGGGCGTTTCTAAACTTTTTCAGAGTGTATCCAGACTTTTATAGGGTCTTTCCAGACTTTTTCAAAGTGTATGCATACTTTTCCAGGGTCTTCCAGACTTTTCCAAAGTGTATCCAGACTTTTCCAGAGTCTTTCCAGACTTTTTCAGGGTGTATCCAGACTTTTCTAGTGGGTATTCAGACTTTTCCTGGATGTATTCAAACTTTCCAAAGTGTGTCCAAACTTTTCCAGGGTCTGTCCAGACTTTTCTAGGGCGTATCAGGACTTTTCATGGGTTAATCCAGATATTGCAGGGTGTATCTAGACCTTTACGGGGTGTACCCAGACTTTTACAGGGTGTATCCAGAATTTCTTTCGAGTAGACGAACTTTTCCAATACATTTTATATAAGCTATATATATATACTGCCGTCAGAAGGAAAAACCCCGCAACCCTCAAGTTTTTCAAAAATGACTTTTTTGGTTTTTTAAATCGGTGGTTTAAAACAGGTTAAAAAATTTATTTTTATTTTTAAATTAAAAAAAATATGAAACCACGTATTTACAATCCTTTTATGATCTCTAAGCTATAACCACGTATATCGCCAGTGCTAAGAAAAATATATAGCCAGTGCTAAGAAAAAAAACACGTAAAGTCTGTGGATTTACATGGATCTTTCTGAGTATTTATGGGTTTTGCCCAGCAGGACTGCTCGCATAGGATATGTTATTTTACCGTATGTGCCTATTTTATCTGCAAAACGCACAATTATTAATTATTGTGTTTCATTTTTTGGTATTTTAATTCATATTTTGTATCTTTATCTTCATCCAAAAAATTATTTGTTTGTGTTACACCTACAACGTTTTTAGAGAATTTATTAAAATTCAAGGCTTCTTTTCTATTTCTCCACAAATCAAGTTTAGGTCGCTCACGGGGTTTTTCCTTCTGATGGCAGTATAGATTTAGACTTGTTTGTTTCTAAAATCATTTCGTTTTACATGTGCTATATATATATATATAGTGCCGATAAACTGAGATTTTTGTCCATTAATTACCAAAAACAGCTAAATTGATTTGCATGAAATTTGATAAGATAATAGTGTGTGGCCTGGATCTTAACTTCTATATAACATTTCGTTCCATAAGTCGAGAGATATGCCACAAAAAATTGAATTTTTCAAAAGTTTTTTGTGTTTTTTATGTGATATATATATATATATATACATATATGTAGTTAAAAATTTTGGCGCCATTCAACTACGATTTTTATAAGCTTTCCAAAGAGGTATCAAGAAAAAAAATATTTTTTTAGGGATAAACGCAGTCCCTTGCAGTCCCTGCGACTGGATAAAACCTCACCAAACCCAGCCAAACCCTGGCTTGTAGTCTTTGGAAATCCCTCGGCAGTCCCCGGCAGTCCCCGGCAATCACTGACCATTCAACAAAATTGACATCACATCACATCACATTTTTTGAACTAGTGGTTACCCCCTCGGGATAAAGTTTTTTGGGGGTAGCTCCGAAGGGTGTAATAGGGGAATGCTCAAAAACAAAAACATTATGATTGGTGCACGACTTTTTGACTTAGAGTGGCTACAAAGTAGGCGACAGACAGACCAACAGGCAGAGGGACGACGACTGGATTCGTGCGTATCACTATTTGGAACCTCAAAATTCGTGGAGGATCATGAAAATCTCGAAGTGCGATTTTTAGATGATTACATTACTTCCCTTAGCGAGGGAAGTAAAAATCCAAGAAAAACAGGAAAATACTTTTAAAAATCTCGAACGAAGACACTTCTCACAACACACCATCTTTACACTATAAATCAAAGGGGCTGATAAATGAAAAACAATGGTTTCCATAGCGATGTGTCTTTTTACTCGATGACGTTCATTGTTGCGACATTTTAATCTTTGAAAATGGCTTAGTTTTTAGGCAAGAATAATTAGATTTTTTTAGTATTACTATTTCCCGCTAATTCTCTTTAATTTTGGGTAAAAAATGGACAGAAATATTTTTTTGCACCCGTGATAAAAAAAAAGTTTTTTTTCATCGGTAACCGAAAATGCCATGCTTCAGTTATCTGCCGACAGTTACTAAAATAATTTTTCTGATGAAGGTATAAAAAAAATATTTTTTTATATTTTGAAGATCCAGATAAATGTAACTTTATGCAACTTCTTTTCAATTTTACAACTTTTTTTTAAAGAATGGGGGAAGAAATAAAAGTAAATAAGGGAGAAGTAATAAAAGTGTAATTGCGATATTTATTGATAATTAATAAAGATAAATGACCTTGGATTTTAAGCAATTATCAAACACAAGAGACACAGACGTATGGCGACAAACAGATGGGACCGACAGACCCACGAGATATAGTGGCGTGGACTGTCATCTGCACTGAAATATCGTTTTCGCTTTCCTATATTTGGGGGAAATGCGGTTAGGGTATATACGCTTAGTTAAATCCTAGCTATCAAGATGTTTTCGCCTTTTTCATGCATTTATTATACATATCCGCGTATATATGAAAAGTTTTTAGAGTTGTAGTATTGCTATTAAAAAGGCAATCTCTATTTCTAAATGATAACCGATCCTTAGAACATTGAACTATTTCTATATAAATTTTTTATAATTTTTCTTCATACGCCCTTAGAATTTTATTTTTATATTTAGGTGCTCAATACATGTCGGTAAACTTGTAATAGTTCTCGAGATATTTAAATTTAAGATTAAAGTAAACAACAGAATTGTATATTAATCCAACACCATTGCAAATAAAAATCGGGACGTAGCCTTATAAGAAGAACTTATTCCGTTTCTTTTTTCTAATTTCTAATTATATTGTAACAAAAAGTGGCGCACTTTGATACCCAGTCCCTCGAAAATAAAAGATTTTTCACCCCCATATATGACTTTTCCTCTGGTTTTGGCCTTCTCCATCACCCATTACAATACTTGCACTCACACCTTTTACGCTCTATAAATTATACACATGCAATTTTTTTGATCACTCCATAGATACTCCACAACATCATGTCGAAAGCTCTAGGGTTTCAAAAATATCACAATTTAAACATGCATTTTCCATGCCATACTGCAGTTGTTTTTTCGTGTTTCTGTTTGCATTTTACTTACCTACTTTCAATGTTATTTCTAAAACACACATTATAGGTACATTTTTTTTTTTAATTAATGGTACGCCCATGATGGTAATATAAGTCCTAATATGTCTTAGCTTAATTTAAGCGGTAACATTTTTGTTTATTGATTTTTTTGTAGGTTTTTCACATTTTTGAGCCATAATTTTAGCACCATTTTATAGTTTTCTTTCCGAAATTTCAATTCGTAAAATAAAACTCACTTTTTTCAAGTTTTTACTCTTTTTTAGCCTTTAGATAAAGTACTGCCAAAAATTAATTTTTTCTCTGAAAATATGAATAGTAGTATTTAGAACTAGTAGCTAAAATAGTGCTTTTCTTTATAAGCGTGCGAGATATTTAAAAACGCGAGTAAAAAAAAATACAGTTTATAGCCGCGAGTAACTAACTCTATTTTTTTAACACCTTTATCAAAAAATCCAAGAAAAACAAGAAAATACTTTTCAAAATCTCGAACGAAGAGCACTTCTCGCAACACACCATCTTTATACTATAAATCAAGACGGCTGGTAAATGAAATACCAATGGCTTCCATAGCGATATGCCTTTTTACTTGTTCTGACATTTTAGTCTTTGACAGTTTGATATTTGGTGAAAACTAGCGAAAATGGCTTGATTTTTAGGCAAGAATAATTAGATTTTTTCAATATTACTATTTTCCGCTATTCCTCTTTAATTTTGGGTAGAAAACGAACAAATCTTCTTTTGCACCCGTGATCAAAAAAAAAGTTTTTTTACATCGGTAACCAAAAAAGCCATGCTTTAGTTATCTGCAGACAGTTAATAAAATCATGTTTTTGATGAAGGTATAAAAAAATTATTTAAGGAAGTTGAATCGAGAAAGCAGTAATAAATAAAATATTTTAGAGAAAGATGAAGAAAATTTAACGCCATTTTTCGATAAAAATTTCGAATTTTCTGTTTTGTCATTTGTCTCTCATCTTGAGTGTTTTCATGCAAATGATTTTTATTTTACTATTTTTATCTAAAAAAAGAAAAAAATTGTAATTTTCCTAAAATGAAAATTGTGTAAGACAAAAAACACATTGAATATTTTGTGTATTTATATGTTTTAGTTTCTTTTCGGTTGAAGTAACTGATTCGGAGGTTTTTTAACTTCTTTTTGTTTTAATCGCCTCAGGAGCGTAACTCTATTGCCAGTGCGGAACGATACCTATTTGTGAGTGATTCAAAGTTAGAAATCAGAGTGTATGATGGTGTGGAGTGATGTTTGGGGAGGGTGACCTGTGGAATCACTGATGAGCCCACGCTGGTTGCCCAGGGCGAAACATCATTTGATCATTTCTCTTTTTGCTTTGGTCTTTTTTGTGTTCCTTGTGGGATACTCCTCCAAAGTATGAATTTTCGTGTTTTCCAAACAAGATCGGTTGAAGTAACTGATTCGGAAATTTTTTACCTTCTTTTTGTTTTTCTGTAAAGATTATTAATATAATTGCACTAATATAAGCTAACTGATAAATACGAATAAAAAAAACCATTGGTATGAGAATTAAAGAGTGCATGGTAGTGCCACCCTATAAAAATATTGTGCAAAAACGAGTAGTCTAATCTTTTTGATAAGCGAACTGACGTCAATTTTTTGGATCTCTGTTTGATTGGTTTATCTATTACTTCAATCTGTCAACAACAAATTATTTGACATGCGAACTGTTGACAACAAAGAAATACGTTTTTTTATACCTTCATCAAAAACATGATTTTAGTAACTATCTGCAGATAGCTAAAGCATGGCTTTTTTGTTACCTACGCAAAAAAAAACTTTTTTTTTTTGATCACGGATGCAAAAAAAGATTTCTGTTTTTTTTACCCAAAATTAAAGGGAAATAGCGGAAAATATATTGAAAAAATCTAATTATTTTTGCAAAAAAATTAAGCCTTTTCCACCAGTTTTCACCAAGTATTTACAAAAACATAATTTAAAAACATCGTCAAAATATCAAACTGTCTAAGATTAAAATGTCGCATCAATGAACATCACCGAATAAAAAGGCACATCGCTATGAAAACCATTGTTTTTTTATTTACCAGCCGCCTTGATTTATTGTGTAAAGATGGTGTGTTGCGAGAAGTGCTCTTCGTTAGAAATTTTTAAAAATTTTCCCGTTTTTCTTGGATTTTTTGATAAAGGTATTAAAAAAAATAGTGTTCACAACTCGCGGCTAAACTGTTCTTTTTTACGCTTGTAAAAAAAGCACTATTTTAGCCACTAGTCGTGAAAACTACTATTTCAGAGACAAAAATGACGTCAGTCCGCTCATTAGAAAAATTAGACTAAACCAGGCTTGCTGGATACTGTAATTTCCAGAGTTGTCTGACAACTGCAAAGCTTGTGTTTTGCATACGACTTTGATAGTAGATAGATAGATAGACCATGGAGTTGCATTGATATTATGATATTATGTCACAGCTTTTCCATTTTGAAAACTTTGGGAATAATCTTAAAACACTAAGTTTTTAAGACCACGTGATGATATGGTCAATTTTATGGTTTTGTTTTGTAGAATTGCAACAAAACTTTTCTACACTAAATTTTTAAACGACACCTTCAATCCATATTTCTCTACGCTATTCATTAAATATCACTATCTCTATGTTTTTAAGTCCAACTTAGTATAGTAGATAGAAACGTTATTTCCTCTATCTACGTTAGTATTGAGTTGATCAGAAATTATTCAAGTGCTTTAAATTTTTAGCAGCAATGCGGTTCACAGCACTTTACTTGCGGTGAATAATGCAGTGCCTTAAAATATCTGACATACCCTTTGAAATGTTAGTCTCGAAAGGTAAAATTTATTATTATATCTCATACCTTAAATCATCCGTGACCGTTCATTATAAAAATTAATTTTTACCAAACCAGCTTTAAAAAGTATATCAATTTGCATTTTTCTACTTCAAGAAGAATGAAAACCCTTCGTTACATCAACTTTTTAAATAATGGTATTTTCTTTCATTCAAAAATATCTAAATATTTTAGCAACTAGACAGCACACCACTGTAACCCAGAAAAAAAAATTGCTCTTGTCAAATTACGAGATAACATGACTTTAGGATGACGAATTTAGAATGTCACTGTCTTTCTTTCTTCGTGACAGTGCCGTGTTGTCTACTTATTAAAAATTAAAAAAAATTATGTACCAAAGAGTTTTCATTCTTCGTGAAGTAGAAAAATGCAAATTGATGTATTTTTTAAAGATGGTTTTGTAAAAATTAATTTTTGTAATGAACGGGCACGGATGATTTAAAAGTAATGTAAATTAAATATTTTTATAAGGTTAAAATAGCCAATTTTACCTTTTGAGAATAACATTTCAAAGGGAATGTCAGATATTTTAACGCACTGCATTATTTGCCGCAAGTAAAGTGCTATAAAACTTAGAAACATACAAAGATTGCATTGTGATATTTAATGAATAACATACAGTAATATGGATTGAAGGTATTGTTTGTATAAAAAAAAAATATATTTTTTTCAAAATTTTCAAAATGACATATGGACTCGCATATCGATAACACAACATTATCTACAATGCCTTCAAGTCTCTAGGTATTATGACATATACAAATTTAACCTCGTCTTGAAAAATTCCAGATTTTCACTCGGTATATATAAAAACACCTAGAAAAAAACATAATCCTTCCTTTGACCAAAATTTCGGCCATTTTAGTGGTCTGGGTAACAGTGAGCCTATTAGTTTTTTAGATCAAATTTGGGATTTAACTGATTTAACATTTTAAGTACCCAAAAACGCGTTTAAAACATACTCTGACCCAGAAGAAGACCTGGCTTAATCTTAAAGCCACACACTCTAAAAAACCATAAGCAGCCTAATCTGTGCCTAGCTTAAACCATCCGACTCATTTTAATTCTGGCGAAAATCCGAAGCATCGAAATAAAATCTGCTAGCTATTTTCTAGAGATTTCAAAGGATTAGCATTATTTTTACTTTTTATGCCTACTGTAACTTTTGTCCCTATTTTTACTTTTTATTATTTCCTTTATGTTGGACCCTGTTTTGAACGGTTTATCAGAATGTGCAAAATTAAACCCGTTAAATAAAAGAAAGTTCAATCATAAAATCATCACTATATCCGAACCTTATTTCTTCAAACCCATTCAATAACAAATTCGGAATTTATAAGACCCGTTTTTAATCGAATCATTGTTCACCAAACTTATTCAATATCAGACTCGTAATGGGAAAAAACTCATTTTTAGTAAAACCCGAAATTTGTCAACCATTATTTTTTTAAACCGAAATTCGTAAAACCCGTTGTTTACCAGAAAATTTTTGCTAAATTGATTGCGTGTTCGCCAATAATACATGAACTGGAGGCGTATACGCAGGTGCCGTGGTAGAGTGACATCTATACACAATCTATTGAACACTACCTGTGAATAGTTTTAGCCAAGTATGCGCACATAGAACGACACATGCATCGAAACACCGTGCCGCCGCGCCCCTGTGTGTACGCCTCCATGAACAGGAGGTATTCTAAAAAATGCACTAAGATGAGGAAGAAAAAGTGCGCTAAAGTGCAAAAATACACTTGATACACTAACAAAAATTATGAATGTACCTCACAACTATACATGAGTATTTTGCGCGTGAGAGTTATGTACCGATACTTAAAACCAGCTGGAACGCCTATGGTTTATCAACCCAGGAATTTATCAGACCGTATTTGTTAAAAATTTTCATCGTGAAAACGATTCACCATAAAAACTGCAATATGGTAAACCTATTTTTATCCGAACCTTATTTCTTCAAACTCATTCAATTATAAATACGAAATTTATAAGACCCGTTTTTCATCAAATTCGTAATTTGTAAAACTTATTTTTTATAAAATCCGGAATTTGTCAAAACATTATTTTTCAAAACCGGAATTCGTAAAACCTGTAGTTTATCACAAAATTTTTGCTAAATTAATTGCGCATTAGCCAGTAACAGGCGCAGCGGTGCGGCGTTTCGATGCAATTGTCGTTCTATGTGCGCACACTTGTCATTCACAGGTAGTGTTCAATACTTTGTGTATAGATGTCACCCTACCGCGCCACCTACGTGTACGCCTCCGGGTCATGTATTTTTGGCGAATAGGCAAAAATTTTCTGATAAACAAAGAGTTTTACGAATTCCGGTTTTATTAAAAATGGGTTTTACAAATTACGAGTTTGATATTGAATGAGTTTGATGAACAATGCTTCGATTAAAAACGGGTCTTATAAATTTCGAATTTGTTATTAAAAAGTTTCAAGAAATAAGGTTCGGATAAAAGATTGGTTTAACGAACGGGTTTTGATTTTGCACATTCTAATAAACCGTGGGCGTCCATTTTTTTATCGATAAAATTCAAAACAGGGTTCAAAAGTAAAGGAAATAGTAAAAAGTAAAAATGGAGACAAAAGTTATAGTAGGCAAAAAAGTAAAAATAATGCTAATCCTGTGAAATCTCTAGAAAATATGCCAGCTCCACGTTTTCATCATTATTATCAATAGATAGTTTAAGTTGGTCATAGGACGTACGGATAGACGTGGAATTTAGCACAATATTCTCTCTTCCTTTTTTCTGTAAAAAAACAAAGACTTCCGGTCGAATATATAGACGTCACGTCAGGCACTGCGGTCTAGCGTCGAGCTTTTTCATCAAAGTAACGCTTTTAGCACGTATAACGTTGAGACCAGACGTAAGCTTACGTTACATATCGTCTGATCTATATTGCCAAGGCAGAAATTTAAAACAAAGTATCGAGTTTTGCCGAAGGAAGTCAAAGAATTAATAGATTGGTAATGCGAACGGGCGAACCAAAAAAAGCAAGATAGAAATACATGATAATAGAATAAAAAAACAGGAACGTCCGATCCGGAAAATTTCGTGTCTACGGCTAGGCGCCTCGTCCGTGTCATGAGCAACCTGTCTAATGTCTTTTTTCTCACAAATCACATAGGCGCAAATTCTGGAAATGTAGATGGCGGTGGCTGAGTTTCCGTAATTATCCCTTATTTTATTTCCTATAATTATGTAATATAGCAATAAGTAGCTTAAATACAAGACATTATTATAATAAAGTAGGTATAGTGCCGAAGAAGTTCAGTTTAAAATGTATGAGAATTAGGTTAGGACAATCTGACAACCAGAGCAAAAAGGTTATTGAATTATTGTGGCACGGTTTGTCATCCTAGATCCCACCGATCCGACGGGTTTTTGTTTGTTTTTTGTGTTTTATGCAATTGTTATTTACTATACTTATAATAAATGTTTGTTTTAAGAATTATAAAGATGCATAAGAAGCGTGTGTTAGGGGAAAAAAGTGTTGAGAAGTCACCGGAACTATCTTTTCACGGTAAATAACACATCTCTATTAAACCGCCACATTTTAAGTATTGCTTTAGAACCAAACATAACGCGGAGTGCGCCTTCTAGTTTATTTAAATTCCTTTAGTTTGCACCAGCGCACAGCGAGACAAAAAGTTAACAAAAAAGAAGTTAAAAAACCTCCAAATCATTTACATCAACCGAAAAGAATTCAAAAACAAAAGATCAAAACATCTTGGGTGAAAATAATGAAAAGTCAAACCTGGATGAGCATCCCACGAGGGACACACAAAGGACCAAAGCGAAAAGATACATGGTTAAGCGATGTTTCGCCTTGGCAACCAGCGTAGGCTCGTCAGTGGTTCCACTGGTCACCCTCCCCATACATCGTTAAACACCATCATACACTTTGATTTACAACTTTGAATCATTCCCAAATAGGCATCGTTCCGCACTGGTACTTATCCAAGTTACCTGATAAGGATTCGTCCTGGCGTGTTAATATTTCCAATAGGATTATCTTCCTAAGGCAATTAAAAACAAAAAAGAAGTTAAAAAACTCAAAATCAGTTACATGGACCGAAAAGAATCTAAAAACAAAAGATCAAAAGATCTTGGGTGGAAAAAACAAAAAGTAAAACTTGGATAAGCATCCCACAAGGAACACACAAAGGACCAAAGCGAAAAGAGAAATGATTAAACGATGTTTCGCCTTGGGCAACCAGCGTAGGCTCGTCAGTGGTTCCACTGGTCACTCTCTCCATACATCATTAAACACCATCATACCCTTTGATTTCCAACTTTGAATCACTCATAAATAGGCATCTTTCCGCACTGGTACTTATCCAAGTTACCTGATACGGATTGGTCCTGGCGTGTTAATATTTCCAATAGGATTATTCTCCTATTATAAAAAAAAAGTTCAAAAACCTCAAAATCAGTTATAACAATCGAAAAAAATCTAAAAAAAAAGAATCTAAAAACAAAATATTTGTTGATTGAAAATTGTTTAAAACATTGCTAGTTCGCCGCTGTGCTTTTTTTACTGGCATTTTTATATCACTCGCTGCGCTTGTTCTTTAAGCTGCCGAACGCTCGTAAAAAAAACACTATTTTAGCCGCCAGTTACACGATATACCTACTTAACACGGTATGACATTGCGTATCTCAACGTGACATGACTGTTCGACACGATACCAACACATATGGAGACGGTATTAGTTTAGCTTAATGTTATTTTGCACCAAGCGTTTAATTTGTTTTAAACTGAAAAGTATGGTGAATCCTATCTGTAAAAAAATACTACTATTTGATTGCCGTTTTTATCCTAATAATAACAATGTAAAAAAAACTTTTTTTTATACCTTCATCAAAAACATGATTTTAGTAACTGTCTTCAAACTAAACTAAACTAACTAAAGCATGGCTTGTTTGGTTACCGATGCAAAAAAACTTTGTTTTTAATCACGGGTGCCAAAGAAGATTTTTGTCCGTTTTCTATCCAAAGTTAAACAGAAATAGCGGAAAATAGTAATATTGAAAAAATCTAATTATTCTTGCCTAAGAATTAAGCTATTTCCGCCAGTTTTCACCAAATTAACAAACTGTCAAAGACTAAAATGTCGCAACAATGAACGTCACCTAGTAAAAAGACACATAGCTATGGAAACGATTGTTATTTCATTTACCAGTCGCCTTGATTTATATTCTAAAGATGGTGTGTTGCGAGAAGTTCTCTTCGTTCGAGATTTTTAAATGTATTTTCCTGTTTTTCTTGGACTTTTTGATAAAGGTATTAAAAAAAAATAGTTTTAACAATAAGTGGCTAAAACTACTATTTTATGATATTCAAAAGAAAAATAAATTTTAAAAGAAAAATAAACATGTTGGTGTAAATAAATCATAACCCAAAATATACGTATGGCGTTTCCCAATACATGAGTTTCAAAATAAATAATAAAAACTTACAATTTTTTCAATTTATTTTGTCGTTTTTTTCGCTGCAAATTATCCATTTTTTTCTAAATCTTTAACGTATTTAGTTGTATTTTAAATAATTTAATGTATTTTGTAATTTTGTCATAATTTTTACACCCAAAGACAGCGGAGTTTGGCATTGTAAATAATTAGTATGTTTACGTATTGAAAATATTGTTTTCTTTTTCTTTCAGAGTGTTCTGTTTTGACAAAGATTGTGATATATGAAAGAACAAGATGTTTGATTTTCGATACGTATTGAGTACGATATCAAAACATACTAAATTTAAACAACACAAAATAAATTTTGGCTTGAAATAATCATTACCAATCAACAAAGGGGTATTGGTACAAGTTGTTGTATTTGTATCGTAACAAGAATATTTCTGTTCTTTACGGTTTTAAATGAAACATGAGACAAATATATCAGCGCAATATCCGGAATTAATTAAGTGTATCGTGGCCAGTTGTAGATTAGATTGAAATTGAAAGACTTTTTATGGTTTACATTAATTTTTACATTTCCTAAATACACTAATATACCTATTTTCTTAAATTCTTTTTTTTTCTTATCCAGTTACCTATTTTTCTTATCTAGGTACCTATATTTGTCTAAACGTTGTAAAGGCCTTTTCATTGTTATAAAAATAAAGATAAAAAATAAAAAGTTTAATTTGCCCTCTTTAAATTTACCTACCTATGACAGACTTTACTTTGCGTTTCGCCCTTTATAAGATATTTAAGTGGTTTGGTTGGATAAAAAGAAGGAAAGCGAAAGTCCCGTCTCTCCTCTTGGAAAATTTAAAGGATGAAAAATAAAACTCATTTTAAATTGAGTTTTTTAGCAATTTCAGGATAAACTCAATTGTGTGGAAAATTGTGCTTGGAGTAAGGAGATTGAAAAAATCTTTTGGACCGGTACCAAGGTATTAGTTCTTAACGATATTGAAATATTTTAAGCCATTATTTTATGTTCTGCGGGTAGTTTATTTTTATTTTAATTACCTACTGGCTACTAAGTTAAGAATTAATTATGCCTAGAGGGTTTATTACTCATAGTAAAAATACTCAAAAGGTTTCTGAAATATACATATGCCAAAGCGCAATAATGGTGAAACATAAACACCCTCCAGTTTAAAATCCCAGAAAAAATACAATTTGCAACAAATTTTTAAAATTTTTAAATGTCGGCTTTATAGCTTTAATGCACTTAAATAAGGAATATAAGAATATACAGTCAGAAATGTGTCAGAGTTTTCTGATTTAAACGGTGTCTTTTTCTTATAATACACTTCACTAAATGACCGGTTGAGATCATCTTTTGAAAAACCACTTGAAGGCCTCTCCGGCCTACGGGGATCAATATGCACTAGCTGCATCTTGAATAGAGTACTAAGTCGCTGAATAACAACGAGCTTGGGCCTAGTTTAAGGGTTGACTTAAAATCTACATCCTCACTTTCGATAACAGCCTCAGGGCCTTTATTGCTCGATTTACTAGTTTCGTCATCTTTACATACTGATGATGCAGATGTTGATGGTGTGTCAAAAATATTTTGTTTTTTATACCTTTATCAAAAAAATTCATTTAGAAACTGTTTGCAGATAACTAAAGCATGGCCTTTTTAGTTACCGATGCAAAAAGTTTTTTTTTTTGGTCACCGGTGCAAAAAAAGATTTCTGTCCGTTTTTATCAAAAATTAAAACGAAATAGTGGTAAATAGTAATATTGAAAAAATGTAATTATTCTGGCTAAAAAATTAAGCTATTTCCGCCAATTTTCACCAAGTATTTACGAAAAAATCATTTAAAACCATCGTCAAAATATCAGTTATCACAATTCACAATTCACAATTTTATTTCATAAATAAAGTATTACATATATACAATTAAAAATAGTAAAATTAAATGGACTAGAAGTCTGTGCGTGGGCCATCCTACATATATTATATGGATCAATTAGTTTTAATACTATCGTTACATGAAATTAAGATAGGATAAAATAAAAATAAATCAAGAAAATAGTGAGAAAAAGTATAATATCAAATATCAGTTTGAAAACCAATCTATATTATTGTAATATAGCCAGTTAGTTATCTTATTTTTAATTTTATTAAACGGCTTATTTCTAAATTCTGAAGGCAACATATTGAAGATTTTTGGAATAGTACATAATAAAGTTCTTTGATATCGCGTAAATCTAGCTTTTGGTAAAATTACATTATTTCTAACGGTTGCTCTGGTGTTTCTATCGTGAGGAATATTTTACAAGTAGTGTTGTTTCTTTCTAGTGATTCTTACAACTGCTTTAATATATAGTTGATTCAATTTTAGAACTTAGGCTTCTTCAAATAACTTTTCCGTTGGGAATATTTTGTTTTTATTTATCATAACTTTGAGTATATGTTTCTGGCTTATTACAAGAGGAATAAAAATATTCTTAAACGCTGCACCCCACACCGTTATGCAGTAATTAAGTACTGATTCTATCAACGCATAGTAGTTAGTCTTTAAGATCTTTAATGACATAATTTGTCTTAGTTGAAAAAACTTGTACACTAATTTTCGGATTCTTGCAGACACGAACTCTACATGCGCTTTCCAAGACAGGTGAGAATCAAACAGTACTCCCAAATATTTAACTTGTTCTCTCCTAGACATTTACATTTGGTATTTTCACACTCCGTCCCATGTATAGTGATTTCTTTCAGATCGTTTGGAGCAGCGGTAGCCTTGGTCATAGAAAAACATACAAAATTGGACTTGTCGGCATTTAAAGTTAAAAAATTCTTGTCAAACCATGATTTAACTATTTGTATTGCTTTTTCAGCCGTTTTTGTTACTTGTTTCCAACTATTGCCTTTGACAATAATGACCGTGTCATCCGCGAAACAGATCACATCAGCATTTTCAAGTATAAACATGATATCATTTATGTAAATAGAGAATAGTATAGGTCCAAGCACTGTGCCTTGTGGCACACCGAACTCAACCGGACGTTCAGAACTAAAAGTATTATTAATTTTAACATTTTGTGTTCTTCCACTTAGATAACTCTCAAATAAATTATATGCTGTATGTCTTATACCAATTTTTTCCAACTTTTCCAAAAGAATTCGGTGCGTCACAGTATCGAATGCTTTTCCCAGGTCCAAAAATATTCCCATACATTTTTAATTTTTATTGAAGCACTGACTTATGCGCTCTGTCACGTGGGTAACTGCATCTTCTGTGCTATAATTTTCTTTAAATCCATACTGATTTTTTGACAGAATATCCCTAGACCTAAGGTATTCATTAAGTCTTATTTTTATACATTTTTCAACCAACTTGGCGACGCTACTTGTTAATGCTATAGGACGATAATTGTTCATGGATTTTTTGTCTCCAGTTTTGTATAACGGTATGATGGTGGAGCGTTTAAAAACTGTTGGAAAAATACCAGACCTAAATATAAGTTTGATGAGATGCAGAAGTGGATTCAGCAAATAAACATGATTATCTTTTATTAAGCGTACAGGAATTCGATCACTGCCTGGAGCTGCGTCATTTTTAGGAGTATTGATTTGTAAAATGAGTTCGTTTTTTGTTAGAGGCCTTAAAAACATTGACTGAAGCAGTGATTTGTTTTCAATTGCAAACTTTATTTTAGGCTGTTTAATTTTCAGTGCCATTTTCTTCCCAATCTGACTAAAAAACTTATTGAGAACTTCAGCCACCTCTGCATCAGACTTAACTTCAATACCGTTCTTGTCTTTGATTGAATGTATGTTACCTTTAGAAAATACTTTTTCATCTGTTGCTTGATTAACTATATTCCAAGTCTTTCTAAGATCATTTTTAGCTGCTTCTAGTTTATTTCTATAGAAGTTGTTCTTAGCTGTTTTTGTCGTGATACTCAACCTATTTCTATAACCTATAAATGCTTGATAAGCTTCTAGAGTTTTGAGTGTGACACTGTCTTTCTTAAGCTTATCCCTTGTCCGTATTGAATTTATCAACCCTTGAGTAATCCATGGCTTTATTTTGCGATTCTTACACTTAATATATCTAGTTTCAGGAGCTTTTTCCACTTCTTTTTTAAAAATATCAACCAATAGTCTAGCACACATCTTAGCATCTTGGCATTCCATTACCTCGTTCCACTTTAGATTCTTAAGTGCACAGTTTAAATTAACTTGATTAATTATTGTAATTTCTCTGTTATTTTGACATATTTCTTTCCGATTTTTTTCCTTAAGAATAAGAATTATTGGGTAATGATCTGAGCCCCCACTTACCATAATTGAGGAACTGTGGTCGAGGTTTCCATTGCTATTTTTGACAAAAAAGTGGTCAAGACAAGACGAAATCTGCCCTTCCCTAACTCTGGTAGGTTTATCTATTAAGCTCGCGAACCCATATCTACCTAGAGAGTTAAGATACTCAACTACAGAAGCTTCTCTTGTTTTTAGAATGTCGATATTTATGTCACCAACAAATATCTCTTTGTCAAATTTTGTCCGAATTTCATTGCTATAAAGACTATCTAAAGCACATAAAAACTCATCTTTGCTCGTGGAGGGCAATCTATATACACCAGTTAGACCTACAACTGATTTGTTTTTATTAATTACTACTGTTAAAAACTTGAAATTATTCACGCTAATAATACAACAATCTCTGACCAATTCAGTTTTAACATACGACACAAATCCATCACATTTGTTTATTTGACTCAAATTATAGAATACGTCGTACCCTGAGATATTAAAATTATCTATGTTCCATATTTTGTTAGTCTCTGATACTCCTATCACATCAAAGTCTGTTTGGAAAGAGCTAAGGTAAACCAGTAAATTGCTAAAGTTTTTATTCAAACTGCATATATTTACGTGGATACAGCTGATATCATTCGAGTAATGCTGCTCTTGGGATGCATCATTGATGTACTTGCAGTTTACCTGTTTTTCATTTCTAATTCGAACCAACTGAGCACCCTCTTGCAATCTGGCATAGATATTTCCCCATTTCTGCCAGACAAACTTGTACCCACACGGTCTCAATTTCTTAGCTTCTTTAAACAGTTTATAAGTGGATGCTGTCATTTCTTCGTTGACATAAATCGCCTCTGCACCTTGAATATTACATTTTGTTCCATCTAATGTCCCCTTCTGTACTCATTTTTGCAAAATTTCATATTTTCTTTCGGCATTTGATAGCTTTACTTGAAAGACAGAACCATGATTGTTGGGTTGTAAAAGTTTGATTTTGCTAACATCTTGACTGGTAATATTGGGATCGATGTATTTAAGCACTTTCATTGCTTTTTCTTTGACAGGCTCAACTTGTTCACTAGAATTCCTGCAAATCCCCGAAATGATCAAGTTTTCTTTAATTCTCGTATTATCTTCACGTTGTGTAAAGATTTTACTTGATTAACCATTGCTTCCATTCTTTCGCTTTTCTTTTTCTCATTCTCAAACATTTTATTGAGAAACTCCATTGAGTTTGTGAGTGTAGAAAGTCTTGCAAAAATTACTTCAATAAAATAATATATATATAAAAAATTAAAGTAATATAACAAACGAAAATATAAATATAAAGAAAAGAAAATTTGCAAAACAACAAAAGTTCCCACTTTCCCTAAAAATAAAAAATTTCATTCAATCCCTGTTGTTCCCCGATAAGCTGATCCTCTAAGCGATGAAGCAAAGAGAATGTTCATTAGGAATCTTAAACGCGATCCCCTTAATCAATCTGTTATCCTCATCACGCCAAGGACCTAGCGTTTCTATAGCGATAGGAATGAAAACAAAACGATCCTCCAGCTCTCTATATTTTAGGTGTTTTTTTCTCGGCAAGGGCAGCAGCAGATCAGGGTACCTTAACTGTTTTATTAAGGTACGACTTTGCTACATTCCCCGCTTCCACTGAATCAAAGTCATTCCGTCCGCCCTCTTTCCGTCAACTCTGCAGATACCAAGAGGCTTTAGTTCTGCGGGATGTTCTGCAGATACTAGAGCTTACTTGATTACATCGTTGATCTGACTGTGTGTTTTTTGCAACCTAGCCCGTGAGAGCCATATTTATCAGCTGTTTCGTTGCAAATGCAGGGATGCTCCTCAGCTACAAGCAGACCAAGTCTAAAGGCTACAGAAATTCGAAAAGTGGAGTTATCAAGAAGGTTTCCCAGAGTGGCGGACGGAAGGGCAATGAGCCATGCATTTGATTCGTAAGCGCCCTGTCCTCATCCTTCCGGCACTCAGTCAATAGATTATTTGTGTTCCTGGCACATTACCAAATCAAAATCTTTCTACGAGTATTTAAAATCTAAAGGAAAGCACATCAAATTTGAAAGGGGGAGCTAAAAAAAGAAATATTAAACTGTCAAAGATTAAAATGTCGCAACAATGAACGTCACCGAGTAAAAAAGCACATCGCTATGGAACCCATTGTTATTTAATTTATCAACCGCCTTGATTTATATTGCCAATGATCATTGATCATTTCTTTTCTCGCTTTGGTTCTTTATGTGTTCCTTGTGGGATACTCATCCAAGTTTGAATTTTTGTTTTTTCCACCCAAGATCTTTTGATCTTTTGCTTTTAGATTCTTTTCGGTTGAAGTAACTGATTTGGAAGTTTTTTAAATTCCTTTTTGTTTTAATCGCCTTAGGAACGTAACCCTATTGGGAAGATTAACACGCCAGGACAAATCCGTATCAGGTGACTTAGATAAGTGCCAGTGCAGAATGATGCCTATTTGTGAGTGATTCAAATATGAAAATCAAGGTATATGATGGTGTTGAATGATGTTTGGGGAGGGTGACCAGTCACTAATGAGCCCACGCTGGTTGCGCAGGGCAAAACATCATTTGATCATTTCTATTTTCGCTTTGGTTCTTTGTGTGTTCCTTGTAGGATACTCATCCAAGTTTGAATTTTCCACCCAAACTCTTTTGACCTTTTGTTTTTTGATTTGTAATGTAAAGATGATTTCTTGGATTTTTTGATAAGGGTATTAAAAAAATTTTATTAACAACTCGCGGCTAAACTGTGCAGCCCGCGTGTTTAAATACCTCGCTGCGCTCGTTATTTAACCCAACGCTTGTAAAAAAAGCACTATTTTAGCCACTACTTATGAAAAGAAAAAGTTGTCAATTTTGGGGATCTTCTTCTTCTCCTCCTCTTTTTTTGCGCTCCACCAAGCTTCTTCCGTGAACTACTGATGTTGGGTAATCAAGGTTTGTTGGGTCTCATGTACCCTCTGTATATTAGTATTCAAAATGTATGCAGTTTTAAAGGAGACAAAAGGCATTTTTTCGCTTTTTTTTAAGCAAGTCGTCAAAGAGGCCCCCAATATGCGGTAGGCCCCTCTGCCTTGCGGGGGCGTTTGATACGCCCCTGTATACAGTCCAAAACACAACCTTACTTTCCATAGAACAAAAACCAGATTTTTAAATTACCAAAATCAAACACCCTAGGTTTTGGTGTTAGGCATTATAAATACCCTGCTAACCTTAAATCACTCCGAATAATCCCTTATATTACGCTTTCATACCGATCACATGCACCAGAGTGAAACAACATGATGCCAGAGATACTTTATCGATAAAAAATGAATATACCTGTTAAAACAGCTATAATATTCGTTTTTATTTGCACACTGAACATAAAAGAAAAAGCGATACAGACCCAATATGCCTGAGAATGAATTCACCCAAAAAATATTGAATTCAAATGAAATTTAGATGTTTAAAAATGCAGCACCGGCTTTTGATTTTGCGTATTTTTTATTACAAGCTTTTATTTAATTTCACCTCTATGTATGCATGTTTATATTTTCGGGTCAAATCTTGCAACTCAATTTTGACTTCTAGATGTCTGATTGAATTTAAATTTCGTATGCGATTATAGTTCCGATGACAACACAATAATATGGTATCCTTAGGCACCCCTTGGAGGGGGAAAATGCCTAAATTTGTCCGATTTCAACAAAAATTGGTATACGGAGGTTTTTGGGGATAAGGAATACGAATTTTTGATCAGATTTTAAAGATTCAATATGGTAGATTCAAGATTGAGGATTTTTGGTCATGTTTTGCTAACCAATTTTAACTGACTTATACACTTCCGATTGTCTTTAAATTTGGTATACGTCTAAAGTTCCGGTAGAAATACAACAACTTGGTATTATTAGTCACCCCCTTCTCAACTACGAAAGGAGTGGAAGGGGGAAAACACCTAAGTTTGTCGGATGTGAACCAAAATTGGTATACAGAGGTGGTTGGGGATAAGGAATACGAATTTTTAATCAGATTTTGAAAATTCAATATAGCGGATTCAAGAGGGACGATTTTTAGTCATGTTTTGCTAACCAATTTTAACTGAATTATACACATCCGACTGTCTTCAAATTTGGTATGCGTTTATAGTTCCGGTGAAAATAAAATAATATGGTATTATCAGGTACCCGCCTCCCCCTAACGAGGGAAGTGGAGAGGGAAAAGATTTAGTTTATTCGATTTCAATCAAAATTGGCATACAGGTGTTCTTAGAAGAGGGGATTATGAATTTTTGGTTAGATTTAAAAAGTTCAATATGGCGGATTCAATATGGACCATTTAGGGTACAAATCTGAAAATTTTAAAATAATTTTATATAAAAGAAAGCTTTTCAAATCCACGCTTTTGTAAAATATAAAGTTCACTCAAAATAATTTTTAGCATTCTGATATCATGATAATAAAAGCGATGGGCGCATTATAGGAAGTTTGAATCTGTTGACTGGATAAATTTATGTTATTAATTATATTACGATTATTCGCAAGAATCTGAATTCACTATAAAGCAGGGAAATCCAAGGGTAAGTAAATTCATCCCAACTTGACCCAACCTACCCTAACATTTCTCTGATATATGGATAGACATTTTTAATTTTAATTTACGGCCATCGCTTTTAATATTATGATATCAGAATGCTAAAAATTATTTTCCACTTTTTAATGAATATTATATTTTATAAAAGCTTGTATTTGGAAAGCTTTTTTTATACAAAATTATTTTTTAAATTTTAGATTTGTACCCTAAATCGTCCATTTTGAATCCGCCATATTAAAATTTTCAAGTCTGATAAAAAATTCATAATACTCTTGCTTAAAAACACCTGTATGCCAATTTTGATTGAAATCGAACAAACTAAATCTTTTTCCCCTAGACTTTTCTCGTTAGAGGAAGGTGGGTACCTAATAATACCACATTATGGTACTGTCACCGGAACAATAAACGCATACCAAATTTGAAGATAATCGGATGTGTATAAGTCGGTTAAAATTGGTTCATCTGGAATCCGCCATATTGAATTTTCAAAATATGATTAAAAATTCGTATTCGTTATCCCCAAAATTTCCCGTATACCAATTTTGGTTAAAATCGGAAAATCTTAGGCATTTTTCCCCCTCCAGGGGTCCCTAATAAATAATATAATATTACTATATTGTCACCGAAACTATAATCGCTTACCAAATTTGCATTCAATCGGAATTCTAGAAATTAGTCATAAATGAGTCGCAAGATTTGACCCGAACCTACAAACTTCATACATAGAGCTGAAGTTAAATAAAAGCTTGTAATAATAAACTTAATGTTTTTTAACTTTGATAAAAAACATTATGTGGGGGTGGTTGAGGGGTTGATATATGTGAAAATTCATAAGTTTTAATTCAAAGATGCAGTTTTATAAATTTAAGCTTGGTGACGGTGTTGATGTAAATTCATAACAACAAAGGCTGCTACGAATATGCATGTTAGATTTAAAATAACAAATTACTTCCTAATATTACAGGGAATTGTGACGATCTTGCTACTCTTGCGGCTATATGCCTAATGTGACCTAAATGACCAGTGTGTGCGTCTACCTGCCATGCCTGTGCCCTAAAGAATATCTTAGCGTCAATTCTTTGAGATTTCATGACCAGTCCCCCCCCAGTCTATGATGTAGAGGTCGAGCTGATTCCTGAATTTTTTTGAACCCTCTATTAAAATCAATACTAATGATAAAATTTAAACTAAAAAAAATCGAAAATGTTTTGTATGAGGCTCTGTCCATATGGCCAGGAATCTAGGGAGGAACAAAAAAATAAACGTCAGACTGAAAATTATTTGAGAATTATCACTAATTGAAAAAATGTTGTTGACCTCTGTGTTTTTTAAGACTATTCTGATAGTAATATAAAATATTTTCGAAACGTATAGCTACAGCTCCCGCCCCTTTTTAACGTCCTTGGTTCGCGTGATTTGAATTTTTACACCAAATTGTAGCTTCCAAAAGTAATTTGGTTAATTGTTTGTTACTAAGACCGAATTAAAAAAATAGTAACTAAAAACAAGCAGAAAATATTCCTAACTAAGCAGTAAATAATTTGTATGATTCAGTTTTTCTCTATTTAGAAAATGGAAAAAAAAACACATAATTCTGACAATATTTAAGGCCCTAAAAAAAGTTGGAGTTAAAAATGTGAGAAGTTACTCACTTAAAAAAAGACCTAAATATACAAAATTTTGTGATGGTTTTTGTTGGAATACGATAACTTAAAAGCCGCTACACCGTTATTGATAAAATTATACTTAAAAATTCTTTTGCACTAGGAAATGAGCTGGTTGGTTGAAAACAGGGTGGGAAAAAAAGGGATTTTATATTTGGACGGAAAATTACATTTTTAACAGCTACTTTACCAATATATAATTTTTTTATATATTTTATTTTATTGAGTAATAAATATCAGAACTTTTGAAGCTTGTATGAGGGTGCCTTGACATCTTTAATAAAAGGTATGTCGCTCTAATAAAACCCGCAGTGCATTAGCTTAAGTCCCCACTTATACTAAGTTAGTGATGTAACTGCTGAATCTTTTTCAGCACGTCTATCGGAGGATATAAAGAAGTTTTAAAAATTCACCAGGCAATCTCTTTTATTACGATGGAATTTTAAATAAGTCGCCGAAATGTCACCCAACTTGAAACGCTACCGTAAATTTCTTAATATTTTACCTTTTATGAAAAGAAAAATAAAAAAATGTTAGATCAGATTTTATTAAAAAACTTGCAAAACATGTTTAATTATAAAGAATATATTTTTTTTGGGTTAAATAGTTGTAGATCTAATTTTACGTCAAAATAAAGTTATATTATATTTTAACTTATAAAAAAATCGAAGTGTAAAATAGATATAACAAGGCAAATATTTAAAACAAAAACCGACGGCACTGGATACTCTGGAGTAAACTTATTTATACATCCTTAAAGCTAGCACTGCAAAATGACCAGTGCAAAAGTTCCCTAATTTAGGGCTCTTGTGGTTTTCGAGATGGTCTGCACTGCTAGTTGCTTATATAAAAAGTTAACAGTGCAAATGATTAATAATAAGAAAATCAAGTTAGTAATTCTATCTTATTCTAAAAATTATAGGCTTATTAAAAGACATATTTTCAAAACAAATTTTTAAAGATTTTTTCTTGTTTTAATTTTTTTCTACTTTTTTTAACGCTAAAAAATAGTGAATACTTTTAAAAAAGTGAGCGATTTATTCTAGAAATCGAAACTTTGCAAAGAAAGCTTTAAAATGTGAGCAAAATCATGGCATAAAAATGTGAAAACGAAAAAAATGGTTAAACAAAAACGTTACTCCTTAAATTATGCTAAAATATTTTAGGCCCTAAATTACCATCATGGCTCTACCATTAGGCGCATTTTGTAAAAACTAAGACAAAAGAGTTTTCTTCCTCTAAGAGGACTTAATTTTGCCTGACACCTCTTTGTCGAGGGCAGGGATCTTTAGACTGCGTAGCAAGTATACACAGTGGACCACCGGGTTTACATCCCCTTCGAAGGATGGTTCTGCTAGATGTTAGACTTACATCTATCTAACATCGCTGCCCTCCCAGCAGAACTTGATCTAGAAGGTAGACTATTTTTTCCCAGCAGCTCGAAGTCATATGTGTTGACCCGGAAATCGAAGGCGATGCAACCCTGGTTTTCGATGTTGCGTGCTTTTCTTTCCACTCTCAGAATGGCCAAACTCCAAACAGTCACCCATCCGAAGTGCCCGAAGTCACAGCCTTCTGCCTTGAAATGTTCCTCGCTGACGGAGAGCGGAGGTCACATCTATTTGGCATCTGCGCTGTAGAGACCCTAGATTTGGCGGGATTCCGGCTACCTTCTGCATCTAAACTGGCCGAAGTCTCAGCCTTCTGCCTCGGAATACTCCCACTGCCCGAAAGCGCAGGTCAAATCTTTCGGCATCTTTGCTGTAGATACCTCAATTCGGGATCCCCGGCCGTCCAGTGAAACCGACAATTTCTCCGGTCCACCTGCCTCTACCTCGTTGTTGTTACTCTAGGCACAACGTTGACCACATAGCTGCTTAAAAGTGGGGGGCCGCCAACCGCCTCGTTGAATCTCCTTTGATGTTGTGTGAAGCAATGATGGGAGAATTCCCGAGGAGCTCCCGAAGATTGATCCCTAGCTCACGGTCCCCGGGAGCAAATATCCGCATTCTTGAGATATGGGGAGTGGGCCGGTCAATATATTCCCTGGGAACACTGTTGCCAGTTTGTGCAACCCATCAAAACGCAACATATTTTGACCTAGCAAACCAACCAAAATTTTCTCAATGTACATAATGCTGTTTTTCGTTTGTTGTTATTTTTTACAAAATGGAGAAACAAGTTGCAAAAGAAAACATGGACAAATCCATGCCTTTATCGAGCCAACAAAAAGATCTGCTTATAGAATTTATCTACGCTAAACCGAATATGTACAGGGGAACTTTCTCTGCTACATTCACGTGTGCGGCAAAAGTTATTTTATGGAAAGAAATATCCGACTAATTGGACATATTTATGTTCCGTTAAATCAAAGGGGTTTCTTTTGTCCAAAACATCCCTTGGAACCCCTAGTTGTTCCACTGCATCTTCCACGACTTCCCGAGCATCTTCCACTACCACATCATTTAAAATTATGTTGTTGAAATCTTCAACATTGATTTTAGCCTTGTATGATTACGCTTTTACTCAGAAAAAACCAAAACCAATAAATTCAATATAAAAATTTAGTTAGAATACCCGGGGATCGGCCTCTACTACTGGGTCTTACTAAGAGAACATGGCTGCTCCCTCGGGAGCAGCTCCCTCTCTTAACTTTTTTTCAAGAATACGGTATCGCCAAATTTTTAGTAAACCCCGCCTACTTCTCTCGCCTCTTCTACTCCCTACCCGTCAAGAATAAGCACTCAAGATGCTGTTCACTAGTCTACGGCGGCAGCAAAAGGTGGTTAGTTGGTGACAGTACTTGCGCGATTGAACTTTTTGCTCGAACGGATCCAAAAGGTTTATGCGTTAAAATGTAAACGTAGTTGTAATCGAGATGAGTGAATATGCAACTTGTGGTGTTTGTCTGTGTAGTGTAGGTTTCAGAAATAAAGATATCTTTGTTCGACTTGTTGTTTATTATGTATACTTTTGTCATATGGAATTAGTTGGGACGGGTACTACTTGGTTAGGATTAAGGATTAATATTCAAAAAAGTGAATAAAAGGTGTTTTTTTGCAGATATGAGTTTACTTTATTAAAAAACACAACAAAGTCTTTTGTTTAAATAAAACTATTAACACAATAATACCTTTTCTCTGTGTGACGTGTTCCTTTTTTCCACTTTTAAACGTTGGCGATTCTTATTGAGTCCTTTTATAAAAATTTAATGTCTTGTCAGAATAAAAATCTTCTAAAGAGCAGGACGAGGACTAGTGTTTAACCATTTAAAATGGGCAGCAACCAAATGGCGAGCGATTAAAATTTGGCTTCACTTTCATGTCGCGGAAACCTTTCATATATACTCTTAAGTCTGTCTTAAGCACTTCGCAAGCAATCACACAAAACTATATTGGATATTTTATCTTCATGTGTGGCATTTTATTTATGAGCCAATTTATCCCATATCTGAAGTAAATTTACTGTTCCTTCGGGATACAAGGGAGCGTTTCCTTCTTTTTTCACTAATTAAGACTGTTGGGGATTTCAATCTCATAAACTTAACTGATTTTTTTTCGTTACAGGGCCCTTTTTGATATTTTCCTATTTAATAATATATATAAATAATACTTATGCTATATTTCAGCATGTCTGTAGCTTGGTAAACATGTTGACAAATGACATGGTTGCAAAGGAAACATCACTATAAGTTTATAGAAAATATGTAGTTGTAAAAAATTAATTAATTTAATATTTTATATGTATAAGCACTAAAAAATATATTTGGTTTCTACTACTCTAAAATAAATGGTACCAGCAGGTACGTATAGCCATCCATAAAACCTTAGAGAAAAACGAGTTTTGTTGAAAATGTAATTATCCATCTAAATGTGAAAACTGCATTTCGCTAGCTGCTACGACTCGTGCGTTATGTTTTCATAAGTATATTTTAATTTTTCTAAGATATCTCAAAAACTACGAATCTGACAGACTTTAACATTGATATAGTTTTTAAAAAACAAAAGATCAAAAGATCTTGGGTGGAAATAACGAAAATTCAAACTTGGATGAGTATTCCACAAGGAACACACAAAAGATCAAAGCGAAAAGAGAAATGAATAAACGATGTTTCGCCCTGGGTAACCAGCGTGGGCTCATCAGTAGTTTCACTGGTCACCCTCCACTATACATCATTAAACAGCATCATACACTTAGATTTCCAACCTTGAACCACTCACAAATAGGCATCGTTCCGCACTGGTACTTACTTATCCAAGTTACCTAATACGAATTCGTCCTGGCGTATTAATATTTCCAGTAGGATTATGCTCCTAAGGCAATTAAAATAAAGAAGAAGTTAAAAAAACCTCCAAATCAGTTACTTCAACCGAAAAGAAACTAAAAAACAAAAGATCAAAAGATCTTGGGTGGAAATAACGAAAATTCAAACTTGGATGAGTATTCCACAAGGAACACACAAAAGATCAAAGCGAAAAGAGAAATGAATAAACGATGTTTCGCCCTGGGTAACCAGCGTGGGCTCATCAGTAGTTTCACTGGTCACCCTCCACTATACATCATTAAACAGCATCATATACTTAGATTTCCAACCTTGAACCACTCACAAATAGGCATCGTTCCGCACTGGTACTTACTTATCCAAGTTACCTAATACGAATTCGTCCTGGCGTATTAATATTTCCAGTAGGATTATGCTCCTAAGGCAATTAAAATAAAGAAGAAGTTAAAAAAAACCTCCAAATCAGTTACTTCAACCGAAAAGAAACTAAAAAACAAAAGATCAAAAGATCTTGGGTGGAAATAACGAAAATTCAAACTTGGATGAGTATTCCACAAGGAACACACAAAAGATCAAAGCGAAAAGAGAAATTAATAAACGATGTTTCGCCCTGGGTAACCAGCGTGGGCTCATCAGTAGTTTCACTGGTCACCCTCCACTATACATCATTAAACAGCATCATACACTTAGATTTCCAACCTTGAACCACTCACAAATAGGCATCGTTCCGCACTGGTACTTACTTATATATAGTTATTGTTAAACAAAGCAACATAAGTTTGAAAATTGGTGTGTAAATTCTACTAATAAAATAAGTAAACACGTGTTTCGGCATTTTTTAAAATTCAGACAGGGGGCTGAGAAAAAGGGGTGAGTCTGTTTTGAATAGGGGTACAAATAACTCACAATTACTTATAGTTCTAAATCAATGTAGAGCTAAAAATTTGCATTTAGGTTCTTCTTGAAAAGTTAACGAATAGATATGAATCTTGACAAACAATTTTTTAATATAAAGCACCACCAACACCGATTAATATCTAATTAATTATTAATTAATCATTAAATTAGTGAATCTCAAAGAATTGATCTTATGAAGAGAACATTAAGCACATCTTAATTAAGTTTCCTAATTATCTTAATTAAAATAAAACACTAAGTGAAATAAAAATTAAGTCTGATTCTGACTATATGTTTTCTCCATGCATCTTGAGAAGTTGCATGCCTTTCGGGTGTCCACACCGTGCATTTTCCGCAAAAAAGATGCATCGACTCGAGATGCATGGAATACGACTTGTTCTAATTTTTGTGAAAAGATAAATTAATTTTGGGGAATTTTCTAGTGAATTTGGCTGCGACAACATAAATATTATGTTGGCAAGATTAGGTTTTTAAAATTTTAAGCCCGTTTCTCACTATGCATTTTCTCCATGCATCTTGAGAATTTGCATACATTTTGGTTGTTCGCACCATGCATTTTCCGCAAAAAAGATTCAAGGACTCGAGATGCATGGAATAGAACTTGTTCTAATTTTTGTCAAAAGATGCATGTTGAGGATATTTCTAGTGATTTCTGCCAGAAGCGTGTCAGATTTTTCTGAGGCCCTCCGCAAATTTTTTTAGAGTGCCCAATCTATTTTATTATTACAAATATTTACAGCACATAATAAAACTAACTAAGTACTTATAAAGAAAACCAACAAACTAATGGGTCCCATGTACCCTCTGTATATTAGTATTTAAAATTTATGCAATTTTAAAGGAGCCGAAAGGTATTTTGGTGCCTTTTTTGTTTTTATATATTATGTTCTTTTTTTTGCTTTTTTTAAGGCATGGCAGCTAAGAGGCCCACAATATGTAGTGGCCCCCCTGCCTTGCGGGGGCGGCGGGGGCGTTTGACACACCCCTGATTTTTGCTGCGACAACATAAATATTATGTTGGCAAGCCTATTAATTATTAGCTGTTAAACTAAGATTAGGTTTTAGTTTGGAAAATTTTAATTATTTGTTGCCTGATTTTTTCTTTAGATTGGCTAAAAATGACATTTTTTCGCTTTTGGATTTCATTCATTCAAAGTTGCATCTGCAAGATGCACGGAGAAAATGCACAGTGAGAAACGGGCTTGAGGTGGCGCTCAAAAACTTATATGAGATGTAAACCTTTTTTCCAACGATTAGTTCTCCCTATCCACCCCCAATATCCCTCAACTGACAAAAAGCAGTAGCGCGCCGATAGGGGGGGCTTGAGTTAAATCCCCCGCTCCCCGAGAAGTCTGGTTATGGTCAAATTTTTATTTCAAATTAAGTTTTTTTATTATTTATCCTTAAAACCCTCCCGAAGTCAATTCCACGGTGCGCCACTGCGAAAAGCTACCGTGCCCTGGTGTGTGTAAAACTCTCTGATAATGGTAAGTTTACAACATTTTTGAAAAACGTCACTTAGACTAATGTAACTAAAATCACCACATTCTTCACTTTACAAATTACACTTTTTAGCCTCGATATTATAAAGGGAAAATTTATTTAATTCCGAAGCAACGAGGCGGAGAACCAGCAGAAAATTGTTTTATGATTAATAACATTTTGCAATTTTTAAGCACACTTAAAAGGGCTTCGTACGCCCGTACAGACAAATATGAATCCGGTTAATTTTCTAATATTTGTATGTTTTCATAATGCAAAAAAATAGCCTTAGAAGTACTTCTTATATAATTTCTCTGAAATGGCGTGCAAAAAAGGAGCCATGAACACACTTGTTACGTAAACTAATATTAAAACATAAGATCTACAGGAGTCTATGACTTTATTCAATTAATGCGGTGTCTTTCGTTAAGAATTAATTTTATAAAGATGCGATTTTATTTAATATTTCCAGAAACTCCCTTATAACTTGTTTTCATTAATACTAAAATACCACGTTTAGCAATGAGTTAATGAGAAATTTTCAAGCAATTACTAATGCTTAAAAAAATCGAAATATTAAAAGTTAAAAATTATTTTTTTGTAAAAGGATTTTAAATAAATTGTTGTTTAGATTAGGGAACGTTTAAGAGCCTCCTAAATACGTGTTTTCTAAGTGGTAGCTGGTTTGATGTTTGATACGATACACGTAAGATTTAGAGGATGAAGTTGCATACTAAAAAAGATAACTTCTTACCCAACGTGATTAGGTTTGTCAAAACCGATGAGTAAAGGAACATGTGTAAGTCCGTGAGATTTTGAATAAAGGAGTTTAGTGACTATGTGGCATTGATAGTTCTTTAGTCATACAATCGAATGTTACCGAGTGTTTTGTTCGCATCCGCGTAGAAGAGGTCATCTTTCAAGGTGACGTCCAAAAATCATAAAAAATGCAATTTTCGCAACGTGATTTCACATAACTCGGGAACGAAGATTTCAAAGAATTTACTTTTAAGCTCATCCGACCTTAAATGACCTTAAAAATTTAAAAAACAACATTTTTGTCATTTTCTCTTCAAAAAATTTTAATAATTCGAGGTTTCGTCAGTCCAACTTCAAATCTGCCTTAAACTATTAGGCATGTATGCCAAATTCGATCCTTAGAGTTTGATGCAGTTTGAAGCTTCATGATCTTAAAAAATACCCCAGTAAAATTTTGCCAAAATAACATACTAAAGGGCGCTTTTCATCAACTAAGTGAAGAGAACCAAATTTGCTAAGAAAGATAAGAAGGTCAAATCCAACAATACTGTTAAAAAAAATTCGGTTTAGCTATGAGGCGTTTCAATATAGCGGCTGATATATCAAAATGGCGACCTATAACCACATTTTATTTTATCCAATTTCGCAAAAAAGCAAAAACGACAAGGTGGTCATTAATTCATTTTGACTTATCGCCGCTTACTATGAACAAAAAGTTTAGTTGATGCATGACCTTGAAAATAGCATGTACAAGTGAAAAACCAACGTTTTTGGATGCTTTTTGCATTTTACCACTACGCAAAAAATGTAAGTGCTGGAGATGCAATTAACATCTTGGTCATAAATAAACACTTCATTTTAAATCTCCCTACCTTTTTTTGATATACCGTCCCAGAAGTTTCGAAACTGTGAATTTTATGTTCTACTCACTTGTCTAGCCAACAAAGTCATTTAAATTACCTATAAGAGAGTTAGATATATAATATCATATACCGGACCAGTGGTTTTAGATGCCATTTTCCAAAATGGCGGTGGAAAAGCATAAAAAATTCTAATTATACCAGTAGGGCATGACTACACTTGTTTATTAATATTTATTATAAAATTCAAGGATGACGATTTAAGTCTAAGGAAGTTTCGAAACTTAATAAAAACGGCAGGCATTTTTACCGGGGTATAGGGTATTAATTTTATCTCCGACGCCCAAAGTTTTTGCGTAGTGGTAAATTAGAAAAAACACCAGAAAAAGCTGGTATGGTATTTTCAAAGTCAATCAAGGTCATGCATCAACTAAACTTTTTCTTCATAGTAAGCGGCGACAATTCAACAGGAATTGATGGCCACCTTGCCATTTTTGCTTTTTTACGAAATTGGATAAAATAAAATGTGGTTTTGATATATCAGCCGCCATATTGAAACGCGTCATAGCTGAACCAAATTTTTTAAACAGTGTTATTGTACTTGACTATCTTATCTTTTTTACCAAATTTGGTCTTTTTCGCTTTACTAGTTGATGAATAGCGCCCTTTAGTATGTTATATTTGCAATTTGTTAATTTTACTGGGGTGTTTTTCAAGGGCATGAAGCTTCAAACTGCATCAAACTCTAAGGATCGAATTTGCCTAATAGTTTGAGGTACATTTCAAGTTGGACTGACAAAACCTCGAGTTATTAACATTTTTTGAAGAGAAAATGGCAAAAATCTTGCTTTTTGCGATTTTCAAGGTCATTTAAGGTCGGGTGATCTTGAAAGTGAATTTTTTTTTAAATCTCAGGTCTCGAGTTATATGGAATCAAGTATAATCATGCCTCCGCTGCGAAAGTTGCATCTTTTATGATTTTTGTCTGCCATATTGAAACATGACGTCATATCAAGGTCTTCTACACGATGCGAACAAAACAGCCGATAACACTTGATTTTGTGACTAAAGAGCTATCAAACACTAATATAAAATTGCTATAATAAAACATTAAATATTACGCAGTTCTTTTGTAAGGGACTTTTTATAAATTTTGGGCTAAAATTATATATACATTTTGCTGTCATCTCGATTTACCACGTCAAAAGGGATCTAATTATATAAAAGATACTGTTGCTTTTATTTATTACGTTTTTTCAAGAAAAATATAATATGAACGCATACCTAAAAATTACCAATGCTCAGTTTTTTAATGGCAGTAGGTTTAGTGTTCGAACCTGGTTTAAGAAAAATGGTGCGTTCTTCAATCATAGAAATAGAACTTAAAGAGAGTTTCTCTGCGCTCTTGATCCTGGTGCTCCTAAACGGCCATTTTTCAGGGTTCGGGAGGATGTTTAGCAAAAAAAAAACGTTTTTTTTTTCAATCAAACACAAAAAAAATGCAGTTGTTGCTTAAAAGAACATTCACTAGTAACACATAACGTTCCCGGAACGTCTCCTTAAGGTTCCCGTTGGTTGGGAATGTTTTCACTCTAATTAGAACGTTCGCACGTATCTATCGGACCTTCACGGAGCGTTCCAGAGTAAATTTCCTCGAACGTTTCACAAACGTGTCATATTAAGATCGGCTACTGACCCGTTCAGAGAGTTTAAACGGGAGGGGAGGGGGTAATATTTTTCATTGTAATATTTGTAGTATTTAGTGTAAGGAATAAAGTCAAATTGTGTTGTAGTAAGAGTCAATAGGGACCTATCGGTATATAACATGGCATAGCCTGACTTAAACTAAATTTGGCACTATCTTTGACAGTTCTACACAAAGGTCTAATGTGAAAATAATGTCAACTTTCATAATGTTTGGCATTAACTTTAGTTATGTCCACTTTATAGCTGACACAATATGAGCATATCTGGAGGATAACAAGATGAAAATAGTAGTTGTTTGTCTTCGTACAGAACTGTCAAAAATAGTCCTGAATTTATTAAAGTCAGGACTTGTTTCGAAAATTTTCCTTATATGTAAAACCGTCCATAAAAAGTGTGGAATTATCGCTAAATTAACAAATGATAATTCCCGAACAGAACGACTTACCCTTAGCAACGCGTACGTGGTGTAAACAAATTCCGAGTTTCCGAGTTCTTATACAAAATGACCTGTTTTGGGTCTTTATCCTACACAAAGGCTTAATGTGAAAATAATGTCAACTTTCATAATGTTTGGCATTAACTTTAGTTTTGTCCACTTTATAGCTGACACAATATGAGCATGTCTGGAGGATAACAAGATGAAAATAGTAGTTGTTTGTCTTCGTACAGAACTGTCAAAAATAGTCCTGAATTTATTAAAGTCAGAATTTGTTTCGAAAATTTTCCTTATATGTAAAACCGTCCATAAAAAGTGTGGAATTATCGCTGAATTAACAAATGATAATTCCCGAACAGAACGACTTGCCCTTAGCAACGCGTACGTGGTGTAAACAAATTCCAAGTTTTCGAGTTCTTATACAAAATGACCTGTATAACATACTAGAGAACACCAGAGAAAACAAGAAGCAGGAAACGCCGGTTGCGAGATTGCAAAAATTTTAAAGGATTGGGCACAAAATATGAAGAAAAGAAACGGTGAGATGTATAAAGAAACTACCGTAAAAACAATTTGGAACGTCACAGCCAAATTAATCATGGATGAATATTATGAGAAATATGGGATAAAGCTTGACCCATTTCAAAATATAATTTTCAAATCTGCAAGAGAAGCAACGCAAAACGGAGGGATCTGCAGTCCCAAGAGAACAAGAGAAAAGTAAGCTCAACTGCCTTGAAATTTGATGAAATGCACAAACTAGTGAGTAGCTGTGATGAAGGGACACCAGACGGGTTGCAAAAGAAGCTGTTCTTTGTGTTATCCTATGAAGTAGCCTGTAGAGGAGGAGAAGGCTGCAGGGTCAAGTTGCAGGTTTTTAAATAAAAAGTGGACAGCGCAGATGAAAAGACTAACATAATTGAGTACAATCCAATTTTTGGAAAAACCACTGAATGTGGATCTAAGCCATGCGCTTCATCCAAATGGCTAATGCTAAATAAAACTCCCAATTTCTGTCCGGTTCGACTTTTTGATGCACTGAAATCAAAGAGAGATAGCGTTGAAAATGATCGCCTGTTTCTAACGATCAATCCATTCTGAAAATTGGGACGTCAATGGTTTAAGAACATACCCATGGGCAAGAACGAGATGGCGAAGTAGACTAAGACGCAGGCTGCACAGGTGGGACTAGACGTGAAGAAAAAGAATAATTAAAAATCACTCACTGAGGGCAACTGCTGTGTCTCATCTCGCAAAAAGCGGAGTTGCTAAACAGGAATTTATAAAGATGACAGGTTATGCTAGCTCCAAGTCCATCGCGAGCTGTCTGCAGATGGATGAAGGGTATTATCAGGGGCTTGTCTATAAAATGCGTCAGAGCCGCACTAGTTCAGGGGAAATTTTGAAAAATGAAGATTCGAACGAATACATGGCAGGGCCAAGCAGTGTAACTTCAGTTATGGAGAAAAATACTTGTATCTATGCTCGTATTACCTATAATAATTGTACAATAAATAGTCTAATTTCTATATTCTTGAAATTTTGAATAATATTCGTGCTTTGAGAATTAATTCTGAAAAAACGTGTTTTTGTTGTAAACCGCACTCGATTATATTTTCCGTTTTATCAAAAAATGGCCCTCCTTCTGCGGGAGTCTAAAAATTTCTGCTTTGACACAACGGAAAAAATAAACTTTTTTTTAAAAAAACACGTATTTCACAATTATCGATAATTCTTAAATCACTTATGGTTCTTAAATCCTAACTCAATGATTTAAGAATACAAGAAAATTTTTCGGCCGCAATGGTCCAGTGGTTATTTTAATGGTCTTGTCATCGCATCCATCGCATCTTTGGAGGTAATGATAGGTCACGGTTTTTAGAGCTACATTTTTTTATTTTATTGGAAGCCATATTTTTGAACTTAATTATGTAACGTTACAAGAAAACTGATCGTTCCCGAAATGTTCCCTGAACGTTTCGCGACGTCTAAGGACGTTTCTGGGACGTACTGTTAGTCGCGGCGGAATGTTCCAGGAATATTTTTAAAACGGACTTGTGTTATTAGGGTTTTGAGTAGAAAAAATTATAATATTTTAGCATTTTAATGAAATTGTTATTTTTGCTATGGGTTTTACATTAACTTTTTTATTTTTAAATTTTTGGAAAATGAAGTAAAAAGATATTATAAGAGATAACACAGACTTTGTAAGACTGACAGTTTTTCAAATTCTAAACCATAAAATATCAGTAATAAAAATAGTCTCCTATTTAAAAAAATTAAGGTTCAAATTTTGACTGTACAACCGTATAGTAAAGCTGAACCAGATTCATCTTTAGGTTTACTTGAACAAGCCACGGATTTTTTAAAACTTAACAATAATCACATTTAAAGTAATTTTTCTGAGGCTACTAAAAAACAATGAAAAATAACTCTTATTCGATTAGTTTCACCACATACAGTAGACCGTTTTGATTTATGCGGATTTCTTTTAAAACTTATTACTCCTGTTAGCTTGCATTTTTGAGGTATTTCAATAAAATGTTTTAAGTAACTATTCGCGTGATATATAGGTGAGAAATTTTTGGCTGTTTTGATAGACAGAAGGCGAAACTTTACTAAAGCGACTCAAAATTTCACATATGAAGGCGGAAAAAGTACGGGGCCTTTGCCTAATTGACAAAAATCAAGTCCAGGGTCTCACACAAATTTTTTGAAGGGGGCTGAAATTTACCCATTTTCTAAAGCTCTCCGCCATCTTGGATTTTTCACATATGTCAAATTTGGAGTAGGTTCAGTAAAGTTTCATTTTTTGTGTATAAAAGTAACTGAAAATTTCTAAAATCGGCTAATTCGGACGAAAGTTTTAGCGCGTTTAAAAAGTGACAAATTTTTTGGCCCACTCTATATATACTATTTTCTGTGTTTTAGATTTCTGTTTTATTAAAATATTTACCAAAAAGAATCAAATACGACGTTTTTGATCGATTTCTTAACATATGCAATGTTTTCACTGCATTCAATTTTATTGCCAGAAATCTTTTATTTCAAAAAATGTATTTTACTTTCCAAAATATCATTTTACCCTCTTAATTTTATTTTAATCCCAAGGAACTGAAATCGCAATTTAGTCTCACAAATGGACTGAAATACGTTTTTGATCCGTAAAATCATTAAATTTGCAATAAAATTGTAAAAAAAATATTTAAAGAATAAAAAAAAGGAAAGCGCAAAGAAGGAACTTCTCCGGGTTTCTTTAAAATTAAATTTTCTATAATTACCTTTTTGATAATTCCCGTTACTAGGTCCTTCTGAATCACCTGAAACAAAAATTATAAATTAATACTAGTCAAAATAAATTGTTAAAATTTAAGTAAATAAGTTTTTAATCAGTTTTTACCCATATAAATAACAGTCCTGACCTTGCATTTCCCGAAAAAAAGGCATACCGATAATAACTCTCCCAATCAAGTTAGCCTGGAAAAAATCGAGATGCGAAGGGTCTACCTGGCAGGCGCGTCGATTGTGTCAGTAGTGGAAGCAACTGACAAACATCTGACAGGGAAAATGAATGTTAAATTAATATTTTTGTTGGCTTTTGGAAAATTATTTAAGAGAGTGGACACTACCATAAAAATATTAAAAAGGGTTGTCTAGTGTTTTCCATAATATCGTATCAATATTTAAAGATGGCGAAAACAAGAATAGAAAACAAGTGGTGAGTATAATTATAGAAAACTTACTTGCTAGGTACTATCGGACTTTATTTTTCAAATTATTGAATAAAATTTGGGCAAACAAGTGCTCTTGTAGGCATTCCGTGCCCTGGAATTTATAAGTGAGACATTTTGTGCTCAATTAATGGCTAGTTTATTTAAGGAGGAGAGGTCTAAGACTATTAATCACAGAAAATACCGCCACAAAATTTGAAAACACGTAAACACCGCAATAACATAAACAAAATGGCGAAACCACACCGCGTCAAAAATGTTAACTTTTCGACGATGCCGTGTTATGCCAAATTTCCCAGAGCAAAAATTCCACTAGTTCTTCATCAAATCTAAAAATTTTACTTTTAAGAGACCCCAATGCGTTTAAAAAGCTCTAAAAGGTAAATTATATTGTCGTTGAAGTACATTTATAGTAATGTACATAAGGTAATTTATTGTTTTATGATACATCGCGCAACGTTGATATTTTTTGTATTATCTGGCATGGCTTTGTTAGTGCATGCGCAGTATATTTTTCGCCTTTGACCTGGCCGAAACAGTGCCAATCCTAATCGCGATTTTGAATTTTCTTCTATGTTTTCCAAAGGTATTTTTTATACATTTTGCACCTCTTGGGCCATTATACACTGTAAAAAATTAAATTTTTGATTCACTCAATGGTCATTGGGTGAAAAAATATCTCTCTCAAAATAGAGTAAAAGTCACTGTTGTTGTGTATGGTAAAATCAGAATTGTATGAAAAGTTTATGACATTTACAAGTTTAAACAATTTGTCAATGGGGTTCAAAAAAATTGAGTTTAAATGTCGAAAAAATTCACTCAATATTTCGTGGACTCGTTTTGACAAAAAATTTCGTTAAAATAAGTCCACGAAAAATTGAGTGAAATTTTTTGACATATTTGAACTTGTCAATGTCATAAACTTTTCACACAATCCTGAGTTACCTTACACCTGGTTCCCACCTACGACTTTCTCATGACTGCTCACTCAGGCGTCTCAATATGAAATGTTACGACAGTCATGTGACGCGTGAGCGGGCAAGCAAGAAAAAGTCGTAGGTGGAAAATGGGTGTTAGATCCGGTTCCCACCTACGACTTTTTCGTGAGTGCCCACTCATGCTTCACATGATGTCGGAACTGTTCGAAACAGTGCCAATCCCAATCGCGATTTTTAATTTTCTTCTTTGTTTTCCAAAGGTATTTTTGTTATACATTTTGCACCTCTTGGGCCATTATACACTGTAAAAAATTAAATTTTTGATTCACTCAATGGTCATTGGGTGAAAAAATATCTCACTCAAAATAGAGTAAAAGTCACTGTTAAATAGCTAGGCTAAAATTTTTATATGTTGTTGGGGAAGGTCTAAAAGTAAGTTTGTGTTTCCTTCACTTTTCGGGAATCATCCGCCATTTTGAAAAAACTTGGTAATTGACATTTCTCCATTTCTATTGGTCGCAGGCGAAAAAGTCTAAGAACAAAAATATTCGGCAAAGAATTTTCAACATTTTTGACCCAGTGCTTAACTTTCTGTAGTTAGTTTCCAAAAAGTTAGATGGCGCTGAAGTTACAAAAAATCGGTTTTAACGTATTTTGACCAACAAAAAGTGATTTTTGTAAAAAACTTTAAATAAAAAAGTTGTAGGTCTCAGAAAAATCAGACACTTTCGGCAATTTTTATGCCGACAGACCGGGTCATTTGTGTAGCGCAAGTCACAAGCTTTGGTTTGATACCTCATTTGTACTGCTCTTAACATAAATAATAATATATAATCTACAACATACGACTATATGCATGTCCAGAAAGCGGTTCTCAAAGAATTTTACCAACTTTCAGTCACTGGAGTTCAGAGACTGTTTAATTAATTATAAACAATATACATATTTTTATAGGATTCTTCCGAGACCTACAACTTTTTCATTTAAAGTTTTAAAAAAATACTTTTTATTGGTCAAAGTACGTTAAAACTGATTTTTTGTAACTTTGGCGCCCTCTATCTTTTTTAAAACTTACTCAGAAAAAGTTGCAAATTTTTTGCCAAATATTTTTGTTTTCAGACTTGTTCGCCTCCGACCAATAAAAATGGAGAAAAGTCGGTTACAAAGATTTTTTAAAATGGCGGATGGTTCCCGAGCAGTGCGGGAAACACAAACTTGAGAGGTTTACTTTCTGACCCCTCGAAAGGACATACCAAAAACTTAGCCTCCACGGAGGGCCGCCGTAGACAAGTGAACAGCGTCTTAGCCTGCAGAACAGAGATCGCAGGATCGGATCTCGGCAAGTACACATTGCTTCACACAACACCGAATGCGACTCGAGATGACGACTGGCGGCCCCACTTCTCAGCAGCTCTATGGAAGAGGCGGTACCACCTTCGGGTAGCAGAACCACTTCAAAGAGATGCATTTGAAGACTCCGACGGTGACCTCGACCAGCGAAACCGGGACCTCGATTATCGGGTCAACCTATATGACGGCGGGCTGCTGGGGAGAAAAGTCTACCGTCAACCAAGTTCTGCTCGGACGGTAGCGATGTTAGATAGATGCGAGTCTAACATGTAGCAGGACAACCCTTCGGAGGGGGTGTAAAGTCGGCGGTCTACTGTGTATACTTGCTACGCAGTCTAAAGGTCCCTGCCCTCGACAAAGAGGTGTCAGGCAAAATTAAGTCATTTTAGAGAAAGAAAACCTGCAACCTAAAGGGCGCGTGTATCAGTCGGGGGTGCACGTGGGGTATGGCAAAAAGAGTTCATTATGCGGCCTAATTGCCAGGCCTACGGCCGTCCATCTACTACTACTACTACTACTACTAGCCTCCACGGATTTTTTTCGACCTCAGATGACAATTTTACTGTACTTTTAGTCTTTACAGCTATTTTGCAGAGAAAATGATTCACCCCTATTTCTAAGATTAAAGCTAATCAAAATCCTCTTATTGCTTTGCTTAAAAAAGTTTGCTTATGAATTGTAAACCCTCCTATTATATTTTAAATCCTAAAATCCTATTTCTGACTTTTTCGACTTTACTCTGCAGAAAAGACCGCAAAAACCTAGTCCCCAACAAACATTATTTTCCTAACAGAATATGATAACACAGGCTCCATTGTCAACTATAATATCTGGATCGCAGCCGTTGGAGTATTTCCAACGAAAATATAAAAACTAAAAAAACAAGGAATAGGTAGTCATCATGCAATCCGTATTATTAACGTGGTGCAAGAATCAGTTCAAATACAAGTAGTGGTAAAGGTATGAATGGACAAACGTACGCAAAGTGGGGGCTTTAGACTAAGACATATTTTAGGTGAATCAAGCCACCCCCCCCCCTATAATTTCGAACCAGTTTCGAACTAATTCTAAACCACTTCGAAAAATTTTAAACCACACTCCTTCCTGGTTTTTTTTAATATTGAAAATGGGGGGTGCAGCCGAACGTCAAGCTACACCCCCTCATTTAAAGCGTAGAGGAAAATGAAAAGCAGCTATCCAAAAATTGAGTACTAATTTCGAACTCCTAATATAACCAAAAAGAATTTCGAAAAACCCACTAGTAACTCTGTTTTTTAAAAAAATATGGCGGGGGGTGCAGGTTGACGTCAAGCCACGCCCCCCGAAAGATATTTGAGTTTTGATATGCTTATAATTTTGAACTAATTTCAAACTAATTTTGAACCACTTTTAAAAATTTTGAACCACACTCTTTCCTGTTTTTTTTTAGGTTGACGTCCGGCTGCACATCCCATTTTGAATATTTATGATGATTTTTTTTTAGTGATATTAGGAGTTTGAAGTTAGTTCTTAATTTTGGGATAGTAGCTTTTCATTTTTCTCTACGCTTTAAATGAGGGGGGTGTAGCTTTACGTCCGGCTGTACCCCCATTTTGAATATTAAAAAAAACCAGGAAGGAGTGTGATTCAAAACTTTTAAAGGTTCAAAATTAGTTCGAAATTGGTTCGAAATTATAAGCATACAAAAACTCGCATATCTTTCAGGGGGGGCGTGTGGCTTGACTAACCTCCTATTTTGTTCTTTGAAGGTGGTAGACAACGTAGATCTTGCGAGTAAACAAGAGTTTCGAACTTCATAATACTCAAAAAGTAAAACATAAAGACAATGGAAGTTCAAAACTCAAGTTTGCTCTCTAGAACATCTTTGGTTGTGACAAATACCTCAATTAGCTTTATGTTTTATAAGCATTTCTTTGTAAAGTTATTTTTGTAAAAGCTGAATTTCTTGACTTGCCAAAATTATATAAACCATGTCTTTCGTAAGGTTATTTCTAGTGAATTCTACGTTTAGTAAAATTTGCTTTGACGATTTATCCGGACTTTCAAAAATTGTTCTTGTACTACGGTTTTCAAGTGTTTGTGAATTTATTCGTGTAGACAGGTTTTAGGCAAAGCTCGAAAACGGTTAAGTGAAATTTAAAAAGGTTCCTCTTTCAGGACACAAAAGCTAAACGGTCTGTTTGCTCAAGAGGATTTTGGGAGTGCATCCGAGCAACAAAAAGCCTCAATTTTGACTTTTAAAATATTTATTTACGAATTTGTGCAGAGATAAATATACGCTATACTATTCAGGGCGTTTTTTCATAAAGAAACAGCTGTATTTACAACTATTTGCTAAGAATCTCTCGAAAACGTCGATTTGCTTTACGAAGGGGCTGTTTTCTGCTATAGCTATTTTTACTATAAAGTTAAAATTACGAAGTGATTCAAGTTATATCTCATTTTAAAAGTACATATAACAAATGCCTATAAATCTTGCCGGAATAAAAAACCTACATTAAATTTTAATCCAGATCCAACCCACCATGATTTTTTCGATCAATTCTACGATTGGTATAATATGATATTTTTTCGTTAATAAAAAATTTTTAACATGGAGTCGTGTAAAGTATATTTCAAAGTAATCGATCTAATTTTAAAATTTTTAGTCTTTTGGTAAAAACAATGGCTCTGTTCAAAATAAATCCAAAAGACACCGCCCTCGTTCAGAACATGGTATAAACTCATCGACTCAGCAGTCAATTCATAAATCACTATTTGTTTTGAACCCAACAGCTCCCACAAAGCCAGGCAAAGAAAGAGAGAGTTTCAAAGAATCTGTGGCAACACTGCAAAATATTGCAGGGGCCACTGTGGTATATGATGCTCTTACCTTGGCCAAAATTAAAAGAATATATTTTTAGATAATAAATCAGATTTATTTGGTTGGATTTGCTTCAAATTTAAAACTTGCGGATTCAACATAGCGGACTTTCTTATTTATAAACCGATTTGCCTCAAATTTGACTTGGATGTGATTTAGGTCACTCAATGCAGTTTTCCACTGAAACTTCAAAAAATGAAAATGGCGGAATGAAAATGGCGAACTTAATTATTTTAAAACCGATTTGCCTCAAATTAGAGACTTGGCGGTGTAATGCAATTCATGACTTAAATTTAAAAAAAACAATCAAAATGGCGGATCCAAAATGACGGACTTTCTTATTTATGCATTAATTATTAATTAAGTTTCATGTTGGTGGGCTTTGGATAGGTTGAGAGCATCTCGCCTCTGTGATCGGTCAGATTTTTGAGTAAAAGTTAACTTTTTTATTATATTAATCAGATATATTTGGAATTATATTTACCTGGAATTATATTTGCATATATTTTTTTAAATACTGTAAATTATTGAAGTGCGCACTTTTCCACTGTGCAGTGATATGAGCACAAAATACGGCAACTTTTTTTTTTAAAAATGGCGCCTCGCGAGGTCTTGACGAATTTCGCTTATTACATTTCTCCAAAATAATTCTGGTATCGCAAAAGTAAACAAAAAGAAAAACCCAAATGTTGCAAACTGTTGCAGAGATATTATACATAACCTTTTAATGTTAACTCTAAAAAGCAATATTACATGTATGGATGGTCGGATCCATGCTGATCTCATTTTGTAGGAATAGCTGAACAAAAAATTATATATATTCACCAAATTTATGCAATATTTTGATTTAAAACAAACACGTACAAAATAATTAAACTTTACCGAATTAAAGTCCTGCAATTTAGTAATCCCACCTTCATTCTCTATAAATATTATAAAATAAGCACTTCCAAATGAGTAGAGAAGGGGCGGCGCGAAGCCTGGCAAGTAGGCCTCCCTGGGCCCTTTCTGCCTTTGCGTCAGTTGAAACTTTTCGTATTTTTTGCACGAAAATCAAAGGAATACTTTACTTGACGCATAAGCAACTTTGAGTTTTCATCATGTAGACCCTACTTAGATATAACTTATTTTTAAGATTTTTCGTACTATTTTCTGAATTAAAGAGTAAACTTATTGTTTTGTAATTTTGGCCAAAATAAAATAAGGGCGTCATATACCACAGTGGCGTACCGAAAAGGTGTAGTTTTAGTGCAGCGTAAAGCAGTGACGGCGGATATTATATAATATGAATTTAATTTCCATCTAGAAAAAGTTACTATATATCCATAGTTAACTACAGCTTATTCTATATTCGCCGGACCTATTTCAATATGGCGGCTGATAGACAATGAAACACAGAAGCTAAATGGAGCTCTTATTGTCAGTGCCAAAAATCTGGTCCGCAGCAATTTGGAATGGAGTGTATGTACCCCTTTTATACAGCATTATTTTTGTATTGCACTTGGTAAAAAGCATAATTTTTATTATATGTGTCACAATAAATTTAAGGATTTTAGTCTCACGACAAGTGTTCTGCAAAATGTATCCTATTCTTCTTGGGAAGAAAGAAAAAAGAAAAAAAAATATTCAAATAAAATCCCATGTCTAGGAATTTTTCTTATATTTTTAAAATTTTAGTTTTCCTACTCTTTTTTGGTCATTACACATTACTTCTTATTCCATTTTACATACCTATTCATATACTAGCTGAAGATCCGCAGCTTTTCCTACGGTTTTACCCATTTTTCAGTTTTTTTAAATATAAGTGGTTAATTCCGCAAACCGATTTTGATAAAATAAAGCTTACGTCCTGTCCAGGACTCAAAGGGATCCAGTAGTGAATAACAAACAGACAAACAAGAGATATTTATATATATTTTTTTTTAATTATGGCCCGCAGCAACTATTTTCGTTCCGAAACCTTAGGGGAAATATTTACTAAGATGGGTTAGGGTTTAGAACTATGGGACGCATGTGGTTTTAAATCTAGTTTTACCGGTTTTTCTTTAAACTTCAGTAAAACTTGTTGGAATTTTGGACTTTATATAATCATATAAGTGAAGTCGCAAGAAAAAAGAAAGATTTTCCAAAAATTTCATAAAAAACATGGAAAAAACGTTAAAAAAGGAAACTTTCGCTGGCTTGATCCTTCTATAATAGGCGCTAAAAATATTCTGTTAATTTGTTCACATACTCATATTTTTTATTTCTAAATTTTCAGAGGTCCATATGAGAAGAAATATCCTCACACAACACATTATCAATATCAGTGGCGCACATACGGGGGGGGGGTCCCAAATCAATTCCTGCCTACACCACTGTCAATATGATGACAAAATGAAATTAAAATTTTAATTTACATACTTTTATCGATTGGAATCTATGAAAACACGTAACTGACGTTTCGCACGCTGTCGTTTTGCTCATTTTGGATGATAACTGTATCTTGTGAAATGAAAACTTTATTTATGGATGCCAGCAAGAAATTGCAATGTGGACTTTAGGCATATGTGCCGTATGGGAGAAATGCAGGGAGGAAGGAGACTGAGCAGTTGCTCTCCCTCTTTCCGGCTTCTCCGAAATTCCATAAAAGTTTAGTAAAATTCCTAAGACCACACGTTACTTTCCGGTGTTCCGGCCCCTACCTTGCAAGAATTAACCAAGGAACACTTTCACCGCCACATAATATGACATCACAGCCCAAATTACAAAACCGCAAAAGACCAGCAAAACAAAAAAAAAACACCGAAAAAGGCATTATTTTGCTTGCGTGGTATATTCCGCGTGCTTAAATTTGCGGCCCTTTTGCTATTACATACGCTATTCTTTAATTTGCGCTGTAAACTTTATATACCATACATTATTTAGGCGAAGATGGTCTCGTTTAAGCGATTTGTGATTATGCCGATATCAGTCACCATGTCACGGTAGGAAAGTTTACTCTGGTCGCATTTATACAAGCTGCTAGGGCGCTATTTCCTTGATACCGTCTAATGCCTAAGCGTAGGGATGCTTGGCTGCAAAACTAAAATCTACACTTTGAACATCCGGATCGTGTCAACAGAGTTGCCACGAGCCGAGAGGGTTAGATAAAATGACGTTCTCTTAAGGAGAAGGCGAATTCCAGTTGTACGTTATGGAACAATCTAGGCATAGACAGTTGATTTCATGAGATTGCGATTTAATAGCTTACACTTACTTGTAAAATAATAATGTCCTTCGCCGAGTCTGCATGGGTTGTCTGCTCGTGGTTCAAAGGTTGATCTACCCCGGAGTGGTTTGCAGATAGGCTTTCTTCACAGCTCTAATCTCAACCGAGTCCAAACTTAGAATGCCGCAAAAAAATCCACTTTTCTTTCTAAGTTGAGTTTTAAAGTAACATCTTCGCGAATTTTCCGAGGAGTAAATATCGGCGGGTCAATCACTGCCTAAAACTTTGCTGATTCCGCGCTTTCCGATTAGGGCCAACGTTTGTCGAACCCATTATGAGGTTTTCGAAATTGCCTAGCTTTTATTGTTTATAACCCAAATTATATTTTAACTATTAATCTAAAATTATAAATTAATGCCCTGTTTGGCCAATCGTTACAATATCATACACTTTTTGTGCTTGCTTAACAGCACAAGCCATAAATGGTATATATCGCATATATTTTACCGTAAATTTTTTAGACCGCGGTTTTTTACCGCGCCAGCATATATAGTGCAAATCATTTATTATGAATTTATCGCGAAAAATAACAGCGCACAGCGGCTATAGCGCAAGATCTATACAGTGAAAAACTGCTTTTTAAGATATGCTACCAGGTACCGCGAAAATTTAAACGCATTTTGTTTTAAATCTTTTACCTATTTTTTAACCGCGCGCCTCTTACATGGTGTGCAAACGCCTAAGCGTGAGAGTATGTATGCATGTATGTCTGGCGGTTATCAGATTTCTTGTTTACCCAGATTTTATGATTTTTTATGGATTATTTAGACTATTTTAAGAAAGAATGACTTTACGTCTTATTCCAAATCATTTTGACCTCCATCCAGGTAAAAATATCTTAACAATTGCGGACTGGTTCGGCTTATAATCAATTTTTCAAATAAAACGTTACTTACTTTTTTTACTGTATTGAATATAAATTAACAAAATGAAGTAAAAATTTTAGAGCCCTAATAAATTTACAGAAAAGATTTCTGGTGTATTGTAATAATCCTGAAATAATCGTGAATGTGTACCTCCTTGGATTTATAACATCTCTAGGTTTTTAAAGACCCAGTAGGCTTCAAACATTTCCGATTAGCCAGTCAAAACTCCATGTCTTCGATAGCTCAGTTGGTAGAGCACTAGACTCTAGGGATCCCGAGTTCAAATCCTGGTCAAGAAAAAAACTTGTTTCCGATATATTCCCTTACCCTTTGCATTCTCCGCCACAAATATTTTCTGTAATATAAATTAATTTAGCCCAGATTACTTATGTTGTTTCAAGTTATATTCTTATAAATTTAATTTAAGTTAACATTTTTCGTTAAATTTCCTATTTTCCCACAAAATTGTACTAACCATTAAATAAAAAGTACAACTAATTTTTTTGTTTAATTAATTTAACGCTCGTTCTTAATATATCCCGTATTGAATTATCATATCATGTCCTGGTTTCATTTATCTACGTGTTTTATCATTTCTTTGAAGAGGTTTCTTATTATCATATTCTCTATCTGTAGGTCGTGTCTTATTGTATTGCGGTAGTTCTCAAATTTTGGATAGTAAATTAACGTATATTCTGCGTCATCTATTCTTTGACAGTACCGACATATGTCGTCCGTTTTCCCTATTCGCTTTGCGTATGTCCTTAGATCCATGTCCTGTTAGAGCTTGTGTCACATAGTAATACATTTTTTTGTGTTTGCCGTCTATCCATGTTTTAATGTCGCGAATAATTCTTTTCGTCCATTTTATCATTTTTCGGTATGTCGGTCCCATCTTGTTTGCCAGAGTTCCAGTGTTTTCTCTTTCGCAGTTTCTTGGTTTTCTTCACCGTGGCCATTTTTATTTTCATATACAACCCCATTAGGAATTTCTGTTATAACCTGAACAGCTTCCGTTGGCATCGTTCGTTATCCGCAGGCTACTCTTAGTAAGACTTTCCGTTGTATTCTTATCAACATGTTTTTGTACTTTTTTGTGCGTGGTACTGGACTCCATATCACTGCACCATATGTCACTATTGAATGGATTACAGTATATAGTAACTGCCTCTTTCTCGTACTGGGCCCGTTTATGTTGGGCATAAGTCTTTGTATTTCAGCGAATCTTTTAGTTGTCTTTTTAGTGGTTTCTTCTATGTGCTTTCCAAATTTTTGGTTTTCACTGATGTGGATTCCAAGATATCGTTTTATGAGGATCTCTTTGTCCGCTTAGTATAACGACTTTAGTTTTTTCTGGTGCTAATTCTAGATGGTTGTTGGTCATCCATTCGTTAATAAGTCGTGTTGACTCGTTTGCTCTTTGCAAAAGTTGTATCGCTGTCTCAGCCCTAACTATTACCATTAGATCATCCGCGTTTCCTACTATGCCCACGACCCTAGGAAGTTTGAGTCTAAATATTGGGTCATTGTATATATTCCAGATTAGCAGTCCTAATACCGATCCTTGGGTGATTCCTGCTGATGTTTAAACTTTATTTTGTTCGTTGAGTATGTATTGTTCTTTGAAGAAGCTAATTACATTATTTATACCTGCTGTTGACTATTGCGTTCACCAAATGAGTTTTTTTACCTCTTCTGTTCCCCACTGGTAGAAATACCTATTGGTGATAGAGGTAAATAGTTTACTTTTGTGGATGGCGGGCGACTGACAAAAAATATAAAAAATCAACTCAAATGACGAAACTAAAAGGTAATATTATATCATAGGAATTATATCAATCTACGGTGCTGCTTATCAAAACTCATAAAAACGCTTTAAAAGATGATTCTTAATTGTCAGTAACATTGTAGATAAAAATTATACAAGACTACGCAAGCAATTATACGAATGGACGTTCGGGAAACGGATTCGAGGAGGGCTGTTGCCGAATGCGATGCGTTTCCTACGTTAACCAAAGAAAAATCAGTAAGAATAATTTATTAAAAGAGAACCACACCAATAGTGGTAAACTAATGCCTAATATTATTTCATTATATAACTGTCAAAATTTAAAATACTGCATAACTTTTATATATTTTAAATTAATTGCATCAATATAATACAAAATATAAAAAAGATTTTATCCAAAACGTGACAAACGCGCTTTTATAAATTCAAGATAAAGACCACTGCTTGGCGAGAATGGATTTTTTCCCATATATGTTTGTTTGATTGCTTTGTTTATGTTGGCGTCAACATATTTTGAACATTCCCTATCTAAGGTTAGTATATCGATGTCTAAACCACTCAAAAATGTTATGTACCTTGGTTTTTCACAAGGATGAAATGTGAAGTAAAATATCGCACAATGATGATGCTGAACAAACAAATTTTTCAAAAACAAAAATCAAAATATCTTGGGTGGAAAAATCTAAAATTCAAACTTGGATGAGCATCCCATAAGGAACAAACCAAGGGCCCAAAAAGAGAAATAATTAAACGATGTTTCGCCCTGGGCAATTAGCAATCAGTGGTTTCACTGGTCACCCTCCATAAACATTATTAAACAGCATCATGTACTTTTATTTTCAAGTTTGAATGTCTCACAAATAGGTATCGTACCGCACTGGTACTTATCTAAGTCACCTGATACGGATTTGTCCCGGCGTGTTAATATTTTCAATAGGGTTATGCTTCTAAGGTAATTAAAAGAAAAAAAAACCTGAAAACCAGTTACTTCAACCGAAAAGAATCCAAAACAAAAGGCCAAAAGATCTTGCGTGGAAAAATCGAAAATTCAAACTTGGATAATATCCCAAAAGGCACAAATGACCAAAGCAAAAAGAGAAATAATTAAACGATTTTTCGTTGTTTTAGTGGATTCTAGGGGTGGATAATGTAACAAAAACACCAGTTTATCTTTGGCGACGTTTCGGCAGAGTTCCAGCCTTTTTTAAGTCTTAGTCGCTAGGTGAAGAATGTTGTTGGTCCTGTTTGCCCAATTGGTTATTTTTTAGTCTTAATTAACAATACTTAAAATTGATTTCACTGTGCGAGAAAAAATAAAAAATAGGTTATAACTTCAGAAAATAAGTACATAGCACTGTGCGAGAAAACATCAAAATTAATTTTAAGTATTGTTAATTAAGACTAAACAATGACCAATTGGGTGAACAGGACCAACAACATACTTCACCTAGCTAGTTTTTGTTACATCCTCTAACCTTAAAACCCAATAAAACAAGGATTAAACGATGCTTTATCCTGGACAACCAGCGTGGGCTCATTAGTGGTTTCACTGGGCACCCTCCCTAAACATTATTAAACACCATCATACAGTTTGATTTCCAACTTTGAATCACTCACAAATAGGCATCGCTCTGCACTGGTGCTTATCTAAGTCAACTGATACGGGTTCGTCCCGGCGTGTTAATATTTCCAAAAGCTGCTAAGGTAATTAAAACAAAAAGAAAAGAAGTTAAAATCTTCCAAATCAGTTAGTTCAACCGAAAAGAATCCAAAACAAAAATTCAAAAGATCTTGGGTGGAAAATTCGAAAATTAAAACTTGTATGAGATCCCACAAGGAACACACAAAGGACCAAAGTGAAAAGAGAAATGATTAAACGATTTTTCTTTGTTTTAGTGGTTTTTTTAGAGATGGAGGATGTACCAAAAACACCAATTTATCTTTGGCGACGTTTCGGCCGAGATCCAGCCTTTTTCAAGCCTTATACGCTAGGTGAAGAATGTTGTTGATCCCGTTTGCTCAATTGACGTATATCCTCATAAAATAATTGCATTTCTTTGTGTGCATACACTTTGATTTTCAACCTTGAATTACTCAAAAATAGGCATCGTTCCGCACTGGTACTTATCTTAAGTCACCTGATACGAGTTTGTCCTGGCGTGTTAATATTTCCAAGAGGTTTATGGTCCTAAGGCAATTAAAACAAAAAATTCGATTGGAAATATTAACACGCCAGGACGAACCCGTACCAGGTGACTTAGATAAGTACCAGTGCGGAACGATGCCTATTTGGGAGTGATTCAAAGTTGAAAATCAAAGTGTACGATGGTGTTTAATGATATTTGGGGAGGGTGACCAGTGAAACCACTGATGAGCCCACTCTGATTGCCCAGGGCGAAATATCGTTTAATCATTTCTCTTTTCGCTTTGATCCTTTGTGTTCAATTTCTTTTGATCTTTTGTTTTTGGATTGGTTTCGGTTGAAGTAACTGATTTGGAGGTTTTTTATCTTCTTTCTTTTCTTAAACAAATTATTTTTAGATCAAAATTAGGCCCTCGCGTAGTATCCATAAGTTTTCTTAAAAAATTATTTCGAATACGCGGCAAAATAATAAATTTTCAAGAAATAAAGTAATAATAATCTCATATAACTATGAGATACAATAACGTTCCTGTTCTTGCATGTTCCAAGAAGAGCCGTACTGATAATAACTCTTCCAATCATGTTATCCTGGAAAAAGTGCCGAGGCAAAAAATCTTCTGGGCGCGAGTCGACTGCGTAGAATTTTTGCCTTTGACCTTGTCCAGCAGCAACCCTAATTTTTAAATTATAATCTTCGTTTTTCAAATTTATTATTGTTGGGCCAGTTATATGAAGGTCACAGAGTGGAAACGAATTTAATTCACTATCTTCAGAAAGCACCTTAGATGACGCCAGTAGCAGGGCAAAATAAAAATTGAAAAAAAAATTGATGGTTTTTGAGCGAAACACACTATATAAAATAAGTAATAAGCACCCCATTGTTAAAATGCCTTCTTCGCCTGGCTAGGGGCAATCTTTTGTAACCACATACACAAGCTGTTCGCACAATATGCTACCGCATAATTTTGAAAGAATCGCTGCAGGCGCCTTTTTAAAGATTTTTCCGTTACTTTATATTTATTTATCGCCTACGATATCTTAATTGAATTTTCTTGAACCGTTATCGAGTCGGCCTCTATATAGGTAGGGCGAGTTTGTAAATTCATCATTTTTTTGACAGCGGTTGAAAATCGGTGCCAACATTCGGTTGACAGATGGGTTCTGGCAGTGATGAAATGTCGTTGTTCTATCGAATACAAAAAGAACGCGCTGCGGTGTAAACAGCTGAGTTATAATAACCACACTTAAAATAATAAATTCCTACCTCAAATTCGGCTCGAGAAAATCAGAAAGGTGAATTATAAGGACCGTATTCATAGTCGTTTCCAAGGCTCTCTTCTTCCTTAGGACATGTAAATTCTTATGAGCAAAGGAAGGAGGAGCCTTGAGCAACGACTATGAATACCGCCCATAGTTTTCATCAGAGTCTTCACTTGAACTGTCTTCCATTAATATTATTATATTATAATTTTAACATTAAGTATCTTATATCGGTCACATCGACGATTCACCCAAGAAACTGTCTCAGTTTCTTTAGATGAAAGCATTATGTTTATCATTCGAATAGAAGAAGTTTTTCTTTTGTAGTTCTCTCTTTGTCACCGTAAAGTTAAAATTTTTAATTTGCGCCTATCGCTTTTATTATGGTATAAGAAAGATAAAAAATTATTTTCTACTTTTGATTGCATTTAATAAAAGCTTGTTCTTTAAAAGTTTTTTTGTACCCTAAATTATTGTATTGTCGCGGGAACTATAAATGCATACAAAATTTGAACACACACCCTTAATTTTTAGATTACCCTAAATCGTCTAAATCTTTTTCCCCCTTCACCTCCTTCGTTAGAGAGAGGTGAGTACCTGAGAAAAGCAGGGTCTGTAAATATAACTTGGCCCCCCCAGTAAAAATTTTTTAAAAATTTTGATTGCACCGTATGCAAACGTTCTGCACCTCCTCCCCCGAGAAACTGGAGCCATTTTTATGTGGGGGGGCCAAATGAAGGCTGGCCCCCCAATGGTTTTTTTCTATTTTTTTTTTGCACCGCGTAGTAGATCTTTTGCACCGAAATGCACCACCATTAAAACCTTTTGCACCCCCTCCCTTCCTCCGCTATGGCCATTTAAATGGATATAACTTGCCAGTAAAAAAACAGTTAAAATTAAACGTGCTCTGTTTAAAATTCCGAAGCGATTGAAAGTAGATCGTATGGCGTATGTTTACGAGGTGTCGTTGGTTATGTGAGGCCTGACCATCAAGTAGGCTATTTTGTGACCTATGCGCATCGCCAATATGGGTTGTGTGAATCGTATGATGGTTTACAATCAAAAAGCCACCCTTTCTCTCCAAAAAAGGAAGTGAGAATCAAGTTTTCTTGTATACTCTTTAGTTTTTTTACTAGAGGTATGCGCTTTTTGTTAAATTTTCTATATTTTTATTATTATAAAAATTCAAATTTCTACCCAAATAAACAGTAATTATTTTTGCTTTATACTTTCATCAAACGCACGTTTTAAGTAACTGTCCGTAAATAACCAAACTATACTTTTTACGGTTTCCGATGCCAAGAAAAAACTTTTTTCCCAAGCAACAATTTTAGTTAAGTTATGGATTTTTTTATCATTACGATTGATCATGGTAAAAATGTCCAAAATTTAACCTAAATTGTTGCTCCGATCAAGCCTGTTCCATCCACGTAAAAATTAAGCCGTTCCTCAAGTTTTTGCAAAACAATCATTTTAAAAATACGATAACATAGGTACTCAGAGAGAAGTTAAAATACCTCCAAATCAGTTACTCCAACCGAAAAGATACTAAAAAAGAAAAGATCAAAAGATCTTGCGTGGAAAAATATTGTATCTTTTGTTTTTTAGTTTCTTTTCGGTTGAAGTAACTTATTTGGAGGTTTTTTAACTTCTCTCTTTGTTTTAATTGTGTGAGGAGCATAATCCTATTGGAAATATTAACACGCCAGGACCAATCCGTATCAGGTAACGTGGATAAATACCAGTGATGTATGGGGCGGGCGACCAGTGGAACCACTGATGAGCCTACGCTGGTTACTCAAGGCGAAACATCGTTTAATCATTTCCCTTTTCGCTTTGGTCTTTTGTGTGTTCCTTGTGGGATGCTCATCCAAGTTTGAATTTTCGTTATTTCCACCCTAGATCTTCCGATCTTTTGTTTTTTTGTGTAACATAGGTACTGTTTATTCTAAATTATTGATTGACATTGACATTCAAACAAGGAAACTAAATGAAAATGTCACTGTCATTGTCAAAAAACTGGCTCGTTTTAATTTAGAATCAACTGTAAGAAACTGTCAGAATTTACAATGGTGCAAAATTTTTTTTTGGAAAAGAACGATTTGGGAGGGGACAAATAATATCTATTTAAATGGCCATCGCGGAGAAAGGAAGGGGATGCAAAAGGTTTTAATGGTGGTGCACTGTGGTGGAAAATATCTACTATACGATGCAAAAAAAATTGGGAGGCCAAGTAATATCCATTTAAATGGCCATATCGGAGAAGGGAGTGAGTGCAAAAGGTTTTAACCCAGGTAAGGCCACCGTCCTTTTAAAAGCCTATGTGCAGATTTCTGTGCTGAATAGTTACAGGATCATCCACCATCTACAGTTGTTTTAAAACATACATTTTACCAACTGCTTACGATTATACTGAGTTTTTATCGACTTAAGCTTAGGTTTTTGAGTGATTTTTAATTGCATTTTCTTTGACCTTTAACACGGCTAATGGGATGTAAGGAAAATTTCTTAATCAGTGCTTGTTTCTTTATAGTTTCTTCAAAAATATATAAAAAGTAATCTTAGGAAACTATTTTACTAAATTTGAGGTTAGATTTTATGTATACCTACGTGGTGTAGGAAAAAATATTTTTGGTGTTCTTTTAAAAACACGGTGGCCCAATACGTTGTAATTTTTATTTTTTAGATACTGGAAGAGACCGCTAAAATTTCACATTATTTTGAAAGAAATTGAACAAATTGATAGTAAAATTCCATAAACTATACATATTTTTTCACCAGAGAATGCCAATTGTGAAAACTGCAGCAAACATGAATTTAGAAAATAGTACTTTTTAAGCACTTGCTTTCCGAGCTGCCAATAACGGCAAAGTACTAAGTAGGAAGTATTTAGTTAGCACTGATTTGGCACAACGGCCTGCATCAGGCCAGTATGTAAATATTTAGTACTTACAAAAAAAGTTGTACTTTTACTTTAATCTTTTCTTTGTACTTTTTTAATATTGGTAGGAACATAACTAGTAAGTACTAAGTAGAAATCAGTTTCAAAAAAAAAAATAAAACAAACAATATAATTTCACACTCTAATAGCACAGTACATTCCAGGGATATCCCCGAAATGATCCATTTGAGAGGTTCAAAATATCCCAGGGATTGCCTAAATGTCCCACAAAAGTCCCATTTAGGTCAAATCCCGAGCCGCATAACTCCAAAAGGGGATAATAATTCTTAGATGTATCACCATCATATTTCCTAATCATCTTGATAATAATTTTCTAGTTCACAGGTCGCGCTGTCTACAGAAATATATCTAATAGTAGTACATATCTTCTGTGGAGAAAAAATATTGAAAGTAGCGCCATCTACTAACAATAGAATTAAGGTAACTATTTTGTAACAAGATGTAAGTGTTTTGTACAATACTCGCTGATTTTAACATCCATTGTACTTGTTTGCCACTACTAATAATATGCTTGGGAATCTTATTTATTTTTTTGTTATTCAAAATATTTTTAAATCACTTGTTTGTATCTACTTAGAGAAGGTTTTACTGTCATTACTTCTGGCTGCACTAATTTTTTTTTTGAATAAAGTGCAATTTCTTTATTTATTTATAATGTTGCTCTTTTGGCACTTTTTTAGAATATGCAAACTCCGCCTTATAAAAATAATTTAAAAAATGCATATCATTGCCGGTGCCAGCGGTTAAAGTACAATAATAGTAAAGGACCAGTAGGGTGATGTTTGCTGGGAAACCGATGAAGATTTTGAAGAGAAAGTTGCTCAAAACACTGTACAACTGACGACAATGGCATTATGATATGCAAGTGGCATGACAACAACGTCATAGTTATTGTATCCAGTACCTCTGAAATTTTTCCCACATCATCGGTAAAAAGATTTTCGGAAAAAGAAAAAAGAACATTCTTGTACTTCATCCTTGTGTTATAAAAAATATAACGAAAAGACAATCAAAATATCAGTGGTACCTTCCACTCATCACGCATTCATTAGATATTAGCCTGCATAATGCTTGGAAAATTTACCAATCCTATCGCGGAGATAATCATTTGAGCTTTAGAAGATGAGTAGCTAGAGGAATTGTGGAAACCTATAATAAGAAGACATGAAAAAAGGGACCGAGCCGACTATCTGCCAACCTTCACGAACATTCAAACTACGACGGAATAAATCATTTGAGGTCCTATCAAGTTGATCCGACCCGTTGCAATGTTTGCCACAAAAAAGTAATATTATATGTAGAAAACGCAAGTTAGTATGCAAAGCAAGCAAAAAATGTTTTGGTGAATACCAAGAAATTTAAACTTTACTTTTATATTTTTTGTTTATTTTTAAGTAAAAAAAAGTAAAAAAGCATCTCAGTTCTGTTCTATATCTTAGCAAACAATTCTAAATAAATAATAATTAGAAAGAAGTGCTTGTGTCCACCGTCTGTTTAAAAGAACACTTTCTCGGAGTAAAACTATGCAACTTCAAACCCAAACACCTTTTTAAATCCTTTCATATAAACAATATGACCCCGTCAGCCAAAAAAAATATGTAAATTCAATAAAAATACTTTCTGCACTATTTGGGTTAATGGTGGTGCATTGCGGTGCAAAAGATCTACTACATGGTGCAAAAAAAATTTTTGGAAAAAAACGATTGGGGGCCAAGTTAAATTCATTTAAATGGTCCTGGCGGGGAAAGGGAGGGGTGCAAAAGGTTTTAATGGTGTTGCATTTCGGTGCAAAAGATCTACTATACAAAAAAAAAATTGGAAAAAAACGATTGGGGGGGGGGCAAGTTATATCCATTTAAATGGCCATAGCGGTGGAAGGGAGGGGGTGCAAAAGGTTTGAATGGTGGTGCATTGCGGTGCAAAAGATCTACTACACGATGCAAAAAAAAATTGTAAAAAACCATTGGGGGGGGGTCAGCCCTCATTTGGCCCCCCCACATAAAAATGGATCCAGTTTCCCGGTGGAGGGGGTGCAAAACGTTTGCATGCTGGTGCATAGCGGTGCAAAAGTGGTGCATTACGGTGCAATGAAAATTTTTTTAAAATTTTTACTGGGGGGGGCCAAGTTATATGACACGTAAAACCATATTATTGTATTTTCACCGGAACTATAATTGCATACCCAATTTGAACACAATCGCATGTGTTTTAGTCAGTTAAAATTGGTTAGCAAAAGATGACTAAAAATCGGTCATCTTGAATCTTGAAAATCTGATCAAAAATTTGTATTTCTTATCCCCAAAAACTTAGGTGTTTGATGATATATTACTGTATTGTCACCGGAACTATAAATGCATGCCCAATTTGAAGGCAATGAAATGTGTATAAGTTAGGTAAAATTGGTCAGCAAAAGATGACCAAAAATCGTTCATCCGCCATATTGAATTTTCAAAATCTGATTAGAAATTCGTTATCTCCATCCCCAAGTGCCCCAACATACCAAATTTCAATGAAATGGGGCATCCTTAAACTGTACTCCCCTCCAACCCCTTCGAGTAGGGGGAAGCTGTCAATTTCATCACGCTATATTCTTGTGTTGTCACCGCAACTATATAAGCATGCCAAATTTGAAGCCGATCGGATGTCCGGAAGTTGGTCAAGATTAAGTTGCAAGATTCCACCCGAACAAACATACATATATACATAGATACATTGATAGTTAAATAAAAGCTTGTACAAAAAGATACATAAGTTTAAGATAAAAAATAACCTAAGAAAAAAAATAAATAAAAAAATTCATCCAGAAGACTAATGAGGTTAAGGATAAAACTGCTTGACTCTGGAATAAAAATGCCCCAAGGCGAGAAATCCTTACCAAACAGAAATGAAGAGAACACAGAACCACAATATACTTTTAAGATCGTAGGGGAGATGCAATAAGAAAAATAACTTTTAGGCAAAATATGGTTTAAAAAAAAAGTTAGAGTTAGTTCTTCAATTTTTTAATACGCTTAAAATGTTTCCCTGCATTTTAATTTATCAAAATAAGTTGGCGTTAGCTTTTTATATCAACGTAACGTTGTTAAGCTAATTAGACAGTTTTCAACTAAACGAGCTTTAAAGACTGGGAAGCATGAAAAACTGTTTTAATTATTGCATATTCTCTGATCTTAGCTTTGATCTCGCTCTATAAAAACTGCTCTTCCAGATTATGAGAACAGTTTTTCTCTTTTAATAAAAGGGAACTGAAGTAGGAATGTTTTATTCGATTTAATATTACGTTGAATAGTTTTTCTCCAAGGTATCTGAACATTCCCAGAAAAGAGTCGTTAACCTAAAAATAGTCAAAGTCGTTAAAAATTAGTCAAAATTGTTGACTAACAAATTTGAAAACTGATTGACTTGACAAATGATTACTTTGATTTACTGCCATGCCATGTAAATATTATAGTCTCAGTTACCTCCCCCGCAACGAAACTCAAATTGGATATTGTAAAAAAAAAATTGTAGGGAAGATTTAATAAAATTTGTTATTTTATAATTTTTTAAAAACTTGAACTATGTACTTTTAAAGAAGGGTACCTTTAGCCTAAAAAAAGCATTCACAAACAAAAATATTACCCCCTTCTGCTTAGAAAAGAGATTTAACAAGAAGGAAGTTTGCCATAATTTGATACTAATTATGTACTAATTTCGTCCTACTCCCCAGATAACTTGATTTTTAATTGTTTATATGGGGTGTGTAGTTTGATGTCAAGGCGCATCCAGTGGATCATACACGGGGCGGGGAAAAGGAGGATAAAACCCTTCCATAGATCATGAATTTGATGAAAGGGTAAAAGAGATTAAAATTTGGTTTAATCTTATCATCAGCATTTAAAAAGTTTCAAAAAATTGCATTTTTTTACAATTGTCTCCAAAATTTCGCCTTATGTCTCACCCATATAAATATGAGATACTATAACGGCCCTGCCCTTGGATTTGTCGAAAAAAAGCCATAGTGATAACAACTTCCCAATCCAGTTAGTCTGGAAAAAATAGAGGCAAAAACTCTTTTGGGCGCGAGCGGACTGCTTCAGGCATGTTCAGTAGATTTTTTGCCTTTGCCCTTGCCCAGGGCCAACCCTGATATTTACATTATTTTCTTTGTTTTTTAAAGTTATTATTGTTACACATTCTGCGATCCTTAGGCCATTATAATATCTCATAGTTCTATGATCTGACGCCTCCACGGTAGTCGAGTAACCCACTTTTTGAAAAATATTTCACAAAATATATGAAGAATTTTTCGTTTAAATTGCAAAAAATATTTGTTATAATTTTCACAAAATTTTTGCTTGCGACGCATTTAGGACAAGAATTTGTGGATCTATATTTGTTCTCACTTGAGACTAGACCGCCCTTGCTATTAAATATATGTAAGTATTTTCTCTTACATACCAACACCTACTAAAGTATTTAAAAAAAACTTCGATCGCCCCTGCGTACGTCACTGCACCCACTTTACTTGAGAAATAGATTTACCAAAAAGTAAGTATATCATAATTTGCTAGTTATGTACTAATTTTTTTTCTTTTGAATAATTTTCCTACCCACAAGATAACTCGATTTTTTTAAATTGCAAAAAATATTTGGTATAATTTTCACAAAATTTTTGCTTGCGACGCATTTAGGACAAGAATTTGTGGATCTATATTGGTTCTCACTTGAGACTAGACCGCCCTTGCTATTAAATATATGTAAGTATTTTCTCTTACATACCAACTCCTACTAAAGTATTTTAAAAAAACTTCGAACGCCCCTGCGTACACCACTGCACCCCCTCTACTTGAGAAATAGATTTACCAAAAAGTAAGTATATCATAATTTGCTAGTTATGTACTAATTTTTTTTCTTTTGAAAAATTTTCCTACCCACAAGATAACTCGATTTTTTCTGTATGTCAACACGACAAGATGTAAAATTTGAAAAGACAGACATAAAAATTGTGGTGTTTTAAATATCCCCAGAGAATCTTCAGCTGTGGGGTGAAGCAACGGGAGCAGCAAAAAGGGGTGAGTTTTGGGGTAAAATTAAGTGGATGATTGATTTATGATATAGATTTTTGAAATTTTCATCATTGGGAGGTCGCTATCTTGTCTAAAAGCCGCAAAAATGGTTATGAGAAGTCTATACGATTTTATGGAATTACAATTTTAGAGGTTTTAACAGTATGCAGATTGGCGAAAATTTTAAAGCTAGGAACCACGGGCACCCAATTGCAGAAGTAAAAAGGCCCGCTAGCGTTTCAAAATTCACCGAAATTAATAATTTTACCCCCGCAAACACTTCTCTTTTATCCTAGCAGACACCACCTCAGACAGATGTTGTCTCAAAGACAAGCAAAGTGTGCTGACCCACAGCGAATAATGCGAAAGAATCATATGTTTAAGTCATACTTTATAATTTTTAATGTCATTTTAATTACCAAGTTAAACCGACTTTCCATAATCCCGTCAGAGAAGCAAGAATGTTCAACCACACTGAAATAAGTTTACTAATCTCCTTGTTTGATAGTTCAGAACCAGTGGATAGTTAGCTAGGGAGACTGGAACTATTATGGCCAATAAATTTGAAGAAATTCTAAAACGACGGCACTTTTCAAGGTTCGAATTTACTACTTTGTCATATTTTCAACTCACTTAGCTTCTAAGAAGCATGTTATACTAACGGGAAGATAAGATCAGATTGATGAGGCGATTCAAACAGAGAGAATTACGAAGGAGTGAAAATTTTTCAAATTATTTTTATGAATAACTTGTTTTGGGCGACAAACTCCCATGATAGTAATGGTTGATCAGCAGACTCAAGCTTTGGGGCTCTTGCAGGCTTCTTAAGAGTAAAGAATCCAAACGGGTCATGTGTTATCCATACATTTTAGATACTAATAAACATCAAAATTGGCTCAACTTCGAATGGAAATTTCTTTTTAAGGCCACCGATTCATGATTATATTTCTTATTGTTTGCCTTAGAAAGACATTTTAGCTTTTTTGGCAAAAAGCAGTGTCTTAGCAACAACGTTCTCAACTAAAAAACCAGTTAACTCTCACCTCTTCAGTGCCCTTTAGCCGACTGTTTACGTCATTTTTCTTTCAGTTTGGTGTCAATATAATCGCTATAGTAGGCTAAGGGATACTAAATCTAAAAAGATTTAACTGGCTTTTTAGTTGAGAAGGTGTTGCTCGTAGTTTTTACAAAATGTGCCTTTCATTCAAAGTTCAGCTAATTCTGATGTTTGCGCGGCTCCAGAAATTATGGATATCACATGACCTGTTTTGAACGTCAACGCAAGAATCTCTACTCTTGAGAACAATAAACAACTTAACCAATAATGGCAGCCTCATCGCAATCTGCATGCGCCTGCCTGAAGAACCTAGAGACCAGATATTGATTTGGGAGGTCCTATAACTTTAATTCAGTAAAAATAAAAATGTAACTTTAGGTGGAAATGTTAAATAAATTTAAGATTTTATGTAGTGTCTGCCAATACAATGTCATTTTATATTAGGGACTTATCGGTACATAAAGTCGGCATAGCCTAACTTTAATAAAATCGGCACTATTTTTGACAGCTCCGCACAAAAGTTTCTGACATTTTTGTCATCTAACCATATCGTCTAATGATGACATAGATAAAGTTAATGGCGTCCTTTAATAAAGATCAGCACAAATATTATGAAAGTCGACATTATTTTCAATACCGTGCAGATGGGTAAGGAGCCTAAAAATATGTAGCAGTTGTTATACCTTGGTACCAAGATTTTTTTGAATATGAAGTTTTAGCTTTTGGGTTTGATGGTGACGGTAAGCCTAAGAGTGTGCTTGATATTGGGGAAAATATTTCTGAGCAAGTGTCTTGCTGGTAGAGGTTTTCAGGGACAGACACAAAATGCCTTAAACCTGGTGTTTTATGAAAATTGCTTTGAAAAACGATGAGGCTTTTTATTTTAAACCTCACAAGCTTTCATATTTCGAGGAAAACAATGCTCAAGAAATTTGGAACGATCTTTACTTGATGCATTAGAGAAAATAATTCAGAATATATTTCACTTATCGTTTTTATTAAAAAGAAGTGCTGACATTAATTTTGATCTGCAATCTGTGGATACGTTTAATAAAATCAAATTTATTTTATCTAGTGAAGCAGTATTATCACTGTACTCACCTACAACTGCAGAGACAAAACTACACTGCGACGCAAGTCCAGAGGTTTTGGACGCATGCTACTCCAGCGACAAAAAGATGGCAAATTTCACCCTATATTTTACTTCAGCAAAACGAATTCAGAGAGTGACTGTAAGATGCACAGTTTTAAGCTAGAAACTCTTTGTACAATTTATTTATTAGAAAGGTTTCGAATTTATTTCAAAAATGTCTTAAAATTTACACTGATTACAACAGTTTAAAACACCTTTAGCAAAAGAGAAATTAACCCTAAAATTCAAAGCTAATACTTTCAAATTATGACTAAACTTTGGAACTTCGTAGTTCAATTGCCATGGGACACTTGGGCGCTTTTTTTCGTTCTCACACTTCTTTAATTTCAGAATTAAATTCTTTAGATCAAAACTTAGCTTTAATGCAAATTTCAGATCAAACTAATTTTAAATTAAAAACGGGACTCGATACTAAAAAACTTCCTTTTTTTGCCAAAAAAATTAAAGAAAATCTATTATTCTATGTCCCAGTATGCTTAGAACAAAATGTCATACGATAATCTCATGATTTGGGTCATATATATATTATTAATATCTCACTAGTACTTATTGGTTTCCAAACCTTAAAGAACAAAGAAAGGTTTTCTCCATTTTGGGGATAATCCAGGGATGTACTGTACTAAAATGGTGTGAGATTATGTTTTATTACGTACTTTGTAAAACCAGTGCCTAAAAAGTACTATTTTTTAATTCGTATTCAGCTGTGGTACCTCATTACCTTACCTTAAACGATTTTTTTATTAACCACGCTGGTAAAAGCTAATTAAATAATAAAATAAAAAATATACTTTTCTGCTCCAAAAACTATGAGCTATCACAATACAGCCAAAAAAAAATAAACGATTTATAATTTGGCCCCGGTTCTGGTTGACATTATTTTGACATAAATTTTATCAACGGTTCTAAAACAATGACGCGAGGGTTGGGTGGGTAATGCATTTTGGTGTACACGCCGATGGCATTGCATGGTTATTTGAGGCATTTTGAAGCATTATTTTGAGGCATTTAGGGGGCATTTAAAAGCATTCTATGCATTTTAAGGCAACTTATGGCATTCTGAGGTATCTTTAACAGAAAAATTTGGTAAAAATACCTTTTGGTGTACACAAAATGTTGACCGAGCCACCCCTTGAAATAACGTCATATATATTCTTTGATTCTACTCAAAAGAAAGAATACTTGTAATTTTGCAATATTTTAGAGATTATGTTTACAACCAAAGCACCAAACTAACCTCCCAAGCTGGTTCTAAAGTTTCATAACCGGGTTGCAACTGTGATGTCATTGTTTTAAATCGAAAGGACCGGTTCTGGTTCAACCAGAACCAGGACCAAATGTAAATCGAAAATCTTTAATGACGAGGCTCGACCGTCAACCTACAGGTAAAGCTGCACAAACGCTGCACTGCATGTACCGCGGTGCAATCAAACAATTACCGCCCGATCTCAGAACGACATGTTGTAAATTCTGGAGCGCTGATTGTTTGATACCTCTCTGCCACCGCAGTGCACGCAGTGCAGTGTTTGTGTGTGATCGGCTTTACTATGCAGTACCTTAACCACTGGACCATGCAGCGGCTATAGGATATATTTGAATTCGCAGAACCTAAACGTTTTGGCGGATTCTTATTGCACAGAATAATAAGCTGACTGAGAAATACTACTAATATTAACATTATAAAGTTTGTTTGTGTGTTTGTTATTTGTTAGTTATAAAATACATGTATAGTCGTACTTTGGCTTAAAATATGAAGGTTTTATTAGTTCCAAAAGTTGACTTAGAGTGGAGTAAATTCGTAGGGATTTTCAAGGGAAAGCTACATAAAGGGTATATTTTTTATATTTGGCATAGTGATACCTTATACAGTGGCGGTCGCAGCTTTCCCAAAAGGGAGGGGGAACGTGAGATCAAAATTTTGTTAAAGCAAAGAAAAAGAATTATGCAAAAGTTCTAAAATTAATGTTACTTTCGACTTGGTAGGACATTCAAATTACGGAATCCCAACACAACAACAAATTATAACTAGGTATAATTTGGGAAATAATCTAACCACTCCATTCATGCACTTTAGTGCTTCTCAAAAACACATAAAGTACACAGGACCCACACTTTATAATAAAATGCCAGAAAAACTAAAAAATAAACCATATAAAAGAATTTGAAAAATATTAACTGATTGAATAATTACAGAAAACGTAGTAATTAGTAATTAGGAACTATTAAACACAACCTCTAGTCTCAGATTAAATTTAAACATAAACTCATATTGTAGAACAACTAGTATTAAGTTTTTGTTAAATTATCGTAATATTCAAAAACATTACAGCCTCCCCCCCTTTTATAGTTGCACACAAGTCCAAGGACTCATAGCAAAATAAAAGCTGGTTCCTGTAAATCCGCAACTTGTAATATGTTATGTTATAATATGTTATTTAAGCAAATAAATAAATAAATAAAGTAGGCCAATAGGGTGCCACAGGCAAAAATAAAAAAAAAAAGTATAAAAAATTTTACTGTTTTTATAAAAAAAAACGGCACTATTTTATATAAATTCTGCGACCGCCACTGCCCTATACCCAGTCGAGGATCCCCCATTTTCCGGCCCCGGTGGCTGTCAAAGTTAGGAAAAAATGTGTGTTCTACGTTTCCAGAAAAATCAATTTAAAATCAATTGGATAATAGAGAAGAGGTCCCACTTAACCCAAAAATATAAAAAAAGTTGACATACGTAACTTCCAAAAAAAGTGGCGGCCAAATTTCAAAAATTTAGTTTTTCTACTGATCGGCTTCTTGATCTCACAATAAAAAAAAATAGAAAATATAAGCGCGTACAAAGATGGTGCTTGATATGTCAAAAATAAAAGAGACCTTATCCTATAGATAACATTAAAAAAAAATTATTAGTAGATACTATTAGCGACGAGTTCGTCTCTGCTACAATTTTACAAAAAATTTGATTTAACATTTTATATTTAAAATGGAGGCCAATCTATCGAGAAAAAAGTAATTTTCCCCTTCTGGAGTCGTATTTACACGAACGTCATGCAATATATCAATTTGTACTAAGTAGATGACGCTTGTCTCAAAAATTGCAAAAAAAATGACCCAAATGTCATTCCCAAATCAAGATGGCCGCGACTAAAATTAAGAAACATTAAATTAATTTTAAATTTTTGTGCCAAAAAAACAAATAAAAATATATATTTTCTTTATGTTGTATATACTTTAATAGGGTCTCTTATATTTTTGACATATGAGACGCCGTCTTTGTACACTCTTATAACTCTAATTTTTTTTGTTGTGAGATCAAGAAGCCGGTAGCTTTATGATGAGACAGGTCACTAAAAAAATTCATCACTTAATATGAAACAAAAATCAAAGAAAAACTAAATTTTTAAAATCTGGCCGCCAATTTCGTATTGAAGTGACTTATATCAACTTTTTTTATATTTTTTGATTGAGTGTGACCTCTTCACTATTACCCAATTAATTTAGATTTGATTTTTCTGCAATCGTATAAAGCACATTTTTTCCTAACTTTGACAACATAAAAAAATTATATCCTTTTTGCAGTTTCTTTCTACTAATTTACTCCACTAATAAGTTTAACATATTTTAGTGTTTAAAATAACATAATATTATTTTTTTCAGCATGTATTTGACGTCTACTTAATATTTGAAATGGCCACCAAACAAAAGAGTAAACATACAACGGAGGCAATATAATAATTTTTTTTAATTGTTTCAAATTTCAAAAATGGATCTCCGTAGTAGTTCTAGTTTTATTTTTATTGTTTAAAGCTGTGCCAAAATATTCATGGCAATATTAGAGTTGGTAGTTTTATGTAGGCCATAATCCACTAAATTCAACCACCCCAAAAAAAATTAAAATCTGTATTTTAATTTTCTGAAATAAACGTAGTCACTTTACAGCCTAGTGTGTGGTAAACTGTCATAATATTAACTTTATCGCACAGTATGCGGTAAAATACAACTTTCAGCACCCAAAGTAAGTAAAGTGCACTTTACCGCTCGCGAGTAGGTGAATATATTAAAGTTAAGTGGGTAAATATTAATGACATACAGAAGATTCATTTAGAGCCAATGAGAAATCACTTCAATCATTTGAGTTGTGAGTTACGGATAAACAGAAGCTTCACTTACCACCAGTGGAAAATATTAAGTAGGATTCTTATTTAAAAAGTGCATTATTTTAAAATAAAAGGGCTCATTTTTCGATTTTTGACACTTGACGCCTTTTTTAAAAAATACTATAATTTGTCCTCTTAGCTTTTCAAAACGCTAAAATTAATAAAAATCGGTTAAAGAATAAAAACGCTATTAGAAAATCAAAACAGCCCAAGATTTTTAAGCCCAACCTATATGTACAAGAACTCAAAGTTTTGAGTTTTTAATTATGTTTATATTAGTGGTTTTCAAAAGAATCCTTTTTTGTAAAGATTAAACTTTTGATGTTTTCAAATCGACCTACAGCCTTTTTTATATTTTTTCATAAAGATTTTATACGACTTGCTTGTGCCCATATGGATTTGACCTAATTTACATGATTTATTTTTTAATTAATGAGAAATTTAGGCTTTATACAGGTTGATTCAAAATTCCCTAAAAAGATTTGATTTAAGATCTAAGAAAAGTTACTTGATTAATTTGTTTCAATTTCATATTTTTTTCTCTGAATTTAGAAGTAAAATTTTCTTTTTTTTTTTGAACTAATTTACTAAGCAAGTCTACGTGTGCTGACAATTACTTTGGTTATAAGTGCCTCTTAAAGTGCTTTTTAGGACGGTTTGAAAATGTTGTCGCGTAAACACCACTAAAACCGTTTTAAGCACTAAATCGATTTTATTTTAAATGGATTTAAGAAAGCGGTTTATTGTTTTAAAACCCATTTTAGGATCGTTATAAACACTTTAAAAAGGCTTTGGCGTATTTCTTCCAACCTAAACAAATACTCAATCTTGATTTTCAGAAAAATCTGTTGTTAACTAAGTTCTTATAATTGTTTTTTCTTTAAACTGACATATTTAATGACGGACGGATAAACAGTCGCGTCCTTATATAAAAGCGCTTTTAGGTGCGTATAAACGTTGTAAATGACATATTTTACGGTTTTTGTCAAGCATTTTGAAATTGTCAAAGTTTAGTTTTTAAAAATTGATGTTTCTACCACGTAGAAATAGAAATAGAATAGTACATTATAAACCTAGGAAGTAAAGTGGTACATTTAATCCCGAGGCAAAAAGTTTATAGCCCGACCGAAGGGAGGGCTATAATTTGTCGAGGGATTAAGCATCACTTTACTCCTGAGGTTTATATATTATTTTATGCACTTTAAAATAAGCAGAAAGTAAAAAAATAACCATCTTTTTTTTATTTATTTTTCAAAAAATCGCACTCTGTAGACAAACTGTCATACGTATCTTCGCTCTATCTTTATGTCAAACGATAACATCCAGTATGCCGAAACGCAGAAACATATGCGTCGCTATGTCAATAAATTTTACTTTATTTCCCTAGGGAATAAAATATTTATAATTTATATTTATTGGAAGTATCTCTGAAACGAACGAGTTTACAAAAATATATTTTATTATTTCTTGTTCAGAACAACAAATTCTACTTACAATTAAAGTCTTACTAGGGAATTTTGAATATTATTAATATTTAATTTATCATATTTAAAGTATATTATAATGCCCACAACAACAGCAACAACAACAACAACAATTTTTTCACCATTAATTACCACCTCAGAAAAACGTGCATTATTTAAAGAGAAAAGTGGTCTTGCACTTAAAATAAACATAGTTTAACAAAAATTGCACATAGTAGAGCTTATTTGGTTTTATAAATCGTAGGTTATGCAGTTGGGAATATCGCCTACCCTGGTCTTTGTTCTATAACTTTTGTTTCGCGCTAGTAATTTGGTTTGATTGAAAGAACTTTAATTCACAAATTGTTTCCTGAAAAACAATGTTCTCCAATGGTATTCCAGAATATAACATTTAAGAAATTTGATTTCCCATTTTCAATAACACATTATGTTTCCTGTATACTTTTAACCATAGCATTACTAACGCGCCCTTACAGGGTTTTCCATTAGAAATGTTACCCCGTCTTTTCTTTGTTATTATGCATTTTACAAAAGTTGCATATCTTTTTTAGACATTAGCTTACTTAATTGAACACTTCGATTTGAAAACTTCGATAGTTCCTTTCTTTCTGACTCCAAATGACGGGCTCCAATGCGCATGCGCCAGCTGGAATCGCAGGCTCAGATCGAGCCGCCTTTATCCCATTGGCCATGTCATAGCAATCTAGATTTTGACCGTGGCCGATACGATTTTCTCGCATCCTGGACCTTTTAGATAGAGAGGTGGTGGCAATTGAGGTCTATGAATTCATCCATATTATAACTAGTGTAAAACTGTAGTTTACATCCATACGTGGTGCTGGGTTTTTTTTTAATTGCAAAAAATAATAGCTCTATGAAGTCATTTCATCTCTTTTCTGAGTAGTACTATTGTATTAAGGGCTACATAAATATATAAAAAAAAAATATATTGCACACCCCTAGGTGGGGGCTTTTCTTACAGGGAGGCCTCAAAACTTGTAAAAAATAATAGTTATATGAATTAATTTCATCTCTTTTCTGATTCGGGCTAACATATTGAGGGCCACATCAAGATAACAAAAAAAATTATTGCCCCTCTCTGGGTGGGGGTTATTTTTACAGGGAGGCCTCAAAACTTGCGAAAAATTATTGCTATATGAACTCATTTCATCTCTTTTCTGACAAGTGCTATTATGTTAAGGGTCACACCAAGATAACAAAAAACATTATTGCACACCTCTGGGTCGGCGCTTTTTTTATAGGGAGGTCTCAAAAGTTGCATAAATAATTGCTATATAAACCAGAGAGCACATAAATCTAAATAGAGATGACACGTAATGGTAATATCAAACCAGCAAGCCAATGCGATTCACAGCGAGTTATTGATTATTAGCTGAATGCGCCAGGATGAACCGGAGTAACATTTATTTAAATTTAAAACGGCAATAATATCACTGGCGTACATAATTATATTTAATGCAATTTTAAATGAACTTGTTGCTAAGGGAGCTGGCAAAAAGTTTTTATTCTATATATTTTTCAAGACTTTATTACTTGTAATAATTTAGGAAAAAGCAGAGAGCAGATAATTTAGATTTTCTCCGGTAAAAAATAAGTGTTTTTTATTTTTTTTTAAATATTTTGCTAACTAAGGTTTCTTCAATTTTGCTATAAAAACAAACATTTGTAGCAAACCACCCAAACTATGTTTCTGTAGCAAATTTTAATAACCCGTCATTTCTGAATGTTTAAAAAATACATGATTAAAAGATCAGAATGGGTGAGAAGGTATGTGAAAACTGATGATCGCATATGATAAATTTCCTTGGATATTCCTTCAATGGTTCTGTTCTCTTAATCCAAAAGAGGCGGTTGTAACATAACCGAGAGACAAAGAAATTTTTTTCAGAAACTTAACACCTAATTATGATTTTTTTAAAAACATGACCGCCGAAACGTTGCAAAAGAATAATGGTTAATTTAAAATAAAAAAGAAAAACTGGCGCCGCAGGGTAACATTTTTGGGAGAGTTGGTAAGTAATTTCATCGTAGAGGGGGTCGATCGCCTCCCTCTGTATTCGCCACCTGTGACTGCACCGGCACGGGTCTGTTGTCTGCAGCGCAACGCGGTTGATTAATATTATGGATAGTTTCCAACGCAAAACTCGTCAAAAAGAATACGATTTTCCTGTGTGCCGCCACTGCTCGATAAAAATAAGCAAGATCAAAAGCGAAAGTGGCGCATAAAGTTTCCAAGCCAAGAACTAAAAGCTAGTTGAGCAGGCTCGCAAATTTAACATTAGGTGTCCTCTCTATTTAGATTTATATGCTCTCTGATATGAACCCATTTCATCCCTATTCTGATTAGCGCTATTATGTTAAGGGCATCACCAAGATAACAAAAAAAAATTGGACACCTCTGGGTCGAGGCGTTTTTTTGTTATCTTGGAGTCGCTCTTCACATAATAGCACAAATCAGAAAAGAGATGAAATGAGTTCATATAGCAATTATGTTTTGTAAGTTTTGAAGCCGCCTGTAAAAAACATCTACAGGTGTGCAATAATTTTTTTGATTATATTGGTGGCGCCCTTAACACAATAGCACTAAACTGTACAAGAAAACCCCACCTCAAGGCGTGCCATATTTTTGTTTTGTTATCTCGCTGAGGACCTTAACATAACAGCACTAATTATAAAAGGGATGAAATGACTAACTTTTTGATGTATCATAAATGTTTGAAAAAATATTAACTACTCGTAAACGCCTGGCCATAGGCGGGTACCGTTTGATTTTTTTTAAGTCCTGACTTCATATAGCTATAGCAGAAAAAGCTCCCATCCAGACGTCTGAAATTTTTTTTTTGTTATCTTTGGTGGATCTTTATCAAAACTATATAAACCTCAAATGGCATGAAATTAATAATTTTTTACTGCCACCACCTCTCTATCTATTTATATACCTAATAGTTATATAGCTAACACATTGCCCTTATGGCAAATTATTTTTTATTTCATTCGAGAACCGCTAAAGATAAACTCTACATATTGTATATTTTTGGAATCAGGAAGAAGGCTCTATCGAAGTTTTAAAAAATATACAGGGTGTTTAATTTGGAATAAGAAAGTTGGTGTTTAAATTTGACATATGCAATGACAGTTTTGACATGCATAATTTTATAGGTTACTTAAAGTTATGCAACTTTTGTAAAAGACTATTTTTTGTAAAATGCATAAGAATAGAGAAAAGAGGGTAATATTTATAATGGATAACCTCGAACAGTAGAAATTCTATTATTTTGACTAACTTCAAAGAAGTTTTTAAAGAGCCTTAACTTTAACAAAATTAATTCAAATCAGAAGTCGAATTTAATTCTAACAGTTCTGCGATTAAAAATCCTAACAGTGAAAAACATTTAATTGGATTAACAAGTCAAAAAAGGATTGAAAGTAAAATCAACCATCCGTATCGAAAGCTATCGCTTACTGCGAGCATTTGACTGGGACTGGATAATATTTAATCAAGTACTTGAACCCCGCACGGAATACATGACATTTTGTTGATTGCAGAGTTTATTGAAATTTTGGTATGTTGTAGATCTCGACCTACTGATCACACTTTACTAGACCATAATAAAATTGTGTGATTAGTTTCAAAGATACAGGAGGATTTTGAAAGTAGTTACTAATAATTTAAAAAATCGTCATGTTTTAATAATAAGATTCAGTTGAATGTTGGCATCAGAATGTATGCGCATAACCGTTTTTATTCATGTGTTTATTATTTGTGATGTGTTTATCACATCCTAAGTATTAGATTGGTACGTTTAGTTACCTAGGCAGGTTAATAAGAACATTCTTCGTATTTTTAGTTACAGCGGAACAAACAAAAGTGTCTAATACCCACTTTTGTAAATATATCTATAGGAATAGACACATGGAAAAATAATTGGGTACAGATATCAATAAAATTTTGATAGATATGTTGTAGATTTTAATTTTCTGATTCTGATCACATATTAACCCACGATGATAATAATAATTGATGATTTGACTTGGCTCCTCTAGTTAACTGAAAATAAGCAGCATATATATATATATATCTATATATATATATATATATATACCTACCTATAATGACCCTAAAACACCTAGAGAAAGAACGGATCATCCCTAAATATAGAAAACTAAGTACAATCAGATAGTGTTGAAGTTTAGATACCTTACTACTGATAGAGGCTGTAATAAATATTAATTAAAGACGTCTCAAGTAAAACAAGCAACAAGTTTAATTAAAATTGTAGCGGTTACTTAGCTATTACGTCAAATACTAATGTATAAAAATGTTGTTTAGTACTTTCGGTACTTCTTCTGTAACTCAAATTAAAAACATAATGTTCCTGATAACCTGCCTGATGGTTAGTTTTAATCACTAATTTGTCATTAAAAGACATAAAAATATGTACATAACAAATATACATAAATTCTCTAATATGAATACTTTTGTGAGGAGCCAGGTACACTAAAATATCATCTTTAATTAAAAACGGTTGTGTCCATGCATCACTCAACTGAATCTTGTTAGAAAACTCACAAAAATCATATTAATAAAACATGACGATTTTTTCACTTGTTAGTAACTACTTTCGAAATCCTCCCGTATCTTTGAAACTAATCATACCATTTGATTATGGTCCAGTGTGATCAGTAGATCAAGATCTACAACATACCAATATTTCATTAAATTCTGCAATCACCAAAATGCCATGTATTCCGTGAGGGGTTCTTTGTTATTTTTTATCTGTTGTAAAAGAACTAAATCAGACATTTTGCAGTTGTTTAGAATTTGCGCACTTTACCCTTAACTGTCCATTTGATTAAAGTTCTTAACATTTCTTGTTTGTTAAAGACCTTATAAAACAGTTACGTGTATATATTCCTCTCTTCTTATGATAACAAAAATAGGGAAATTTTGATCAGGTTTTTGGCGAGTTCGTTACCCTTATTCTGCGCGGGCGCACTATAGCTAATTAACGTCGAATAACGACTACCCTTATCGCTAAAAAGCCAACCAACCAAATTTGATGTAGTTCGGTCGTGGGAGATTTTTAGGTCACAAAAATGGGGTTTATCATTAAACACAAACAACGAGAAAGAAATAAGGTTATGTTTTTCGCAAGAGTTGTTTTTGGGTTCTTTCAAAAGCACTAATTTTATCCTCTTGAATTAACGTTTATTTTATTTATTTTTTTTGATACTGGGAATACTGGTTGAAATATTTACTTTAAGTGTCTATTAATTAGTTGTGTTTGTGCCTTTATAGAAGGAAATTTATTTGAGACTTAGTGAGTTTTTGATATTGATAATTTACAACCACCCAGTAAACAATTTACTACGGCTCACTGTTGGCCTGTTGCAGAATCATAGACAGTCATAGTAATGGCCATTTAACAAATTGTTTATGGGATCCCGGTCCAAAAAAAGTACGGAAATGTCCCCTCGAGCCATTAAAGATGCCGGTCCGGGACCCCGGTATTTTCTTCCGGCATGCCTGACATTGACTATCAATATCCTAATCAGTGAGACCATCAATGCAACTAGAATAGGCCATCGTTATAAAAAAAAATGACAGCGTAATGCAAGCTCAGCATTAGGCTAAAAATGGCCTTTTGACAATATGTATATGGGACCTCGTTCCAAAAAAAGTACGGAAATGTCTCCTCGAGCCAATAAACATGCCGGTCCGTAAGACCATCAATGCAACTATAATAGGCCATCGTTATAAAAAAAAGTGACAGCTTAATGCAACCCCTCAGTGGTTTTTTAACTTCTTTTTTTGTTTTTAATTGCCTTTGGAGCATAATCCTATTGGAAATATTAACACGTCTGGACGAATCCGTATCAGGTAACTTGGATAAGTACCAGTGCGAAACGATGCCTTTTGTGAGCTACTCAAAGTTGGTGAAGTGTATGATGGTCTTTGATGATGTTTGGGGAGGGTGACCAGTGAAACCACTGATGAGCCCACACTGATTGCCCAACATCGTTTAATAATTTCTCTTTTCGCTTTGGTCCTTTGTGTGTTCCTTGTGGGATGCTCATACAAGTTTGAATTTTCGATATTTCCACGCAAGATCTTTTGATCTTTTGTTTTTAGATTCTTTTCGGTTGATGTAACTGATTTGGAAGTTTTTTTAGCTTCTTTTTTTGTTTTTAATTAATTAGTTAAGTACATGTTTGAGCCAAGTTGGTATTTTTTATTTTCAAGAATTAATTGTAAAAAAAATGGTCAAAAAAATTTCAGATTATCGAATTCGGGGAGATGGTCTGCCAAACCTCCCTTTTTAGCCATCCATACGTAGTATGGAGGCTATTGGAATAGTCTATTTTTTATCTATTTTCACTAAAAATAAGTTATTTGTAGTCTAAAAAGACTTAAATACAAAATTTTGTCATGGTGTCTGTCATTTTGTCTGTGTTTCTGTCGGTAACACGATTACTCAAAAACGGATAAACCGATTCTTATCAAATTTGGCACAAAAATTATTTATGTCGAAACTACTTTTTTGGGTTTTTCGCAACTAAGTTAAGGAAATTTTTTTCAAAAATATGTTAAAACCCACTGCGTAAATTCCTAAAGAAAAAAATTTGGTTGTTTGTCAGTGGTTTTTAAATAAGATAAAAAATTTGCCTACACACACGCAAATCCTAACTAAAATCTAAGTTCTTATCTGACGTTTCGGCAGAAATTCTACTGCCGTTATCAAAGAAGTTTTTATTCTTGTAGTCTATTTTTTTACCCCAGGACCATTCTATCTTCTCTCAATTTGTTTCAACTTAAGTTGAAGGAAATAGCCAAATTTGGTGGAAAAGACAACAAGCTTTCTCTTAACAAATAAATTGGCCTCTAACTAAAATTGGTTATCTCTTAAAGAACAATTTCCAGCTATCTTCAACTTGATACTGGATAAGCCTAAGCTGCATAATACTTTCATTTAAACCGTCTAAAAAGCACTTAAAGCTTTAGGAATTTTAATATTTAAAAAAAAATAATGATATTTTTATCTTTCAGTGGAGCACATCAAAGTCACCATGCAACCAATTATAAACAGACTAAGGAATCCATGAAAACTTGCTTCAGAAGGGCCTGAGAACGTCAGAGAAGACGCGAGGGCACTAATCGGATACAAGAGTGAATATATACCAATGAGAAAGACTGCATTTTTAAAAATCACTACATTTGTTTTGAAAGCAGTTTATTTAAATTTTTTAGTGTAGGCATAGAGTAGTTAAAAAACAAAGACTGTTCTTAATAATAAGGTTATTTAGTACTTTATTAGTTTTAAAAGTTTTGAATATACCGGGTGAACCCAAAAAACCAGACAAATTGTTTTTTGCTATAACTTTACCAATTTCCATGAAAAAAAACTATTGATAAGACAAGACATTTAAATCCAAAATGGCGCACAAAATCAAATGCGCACCTTTTTGTTATAGAGGTATAAATGTTACTTTTCGACATACAAAACAAAGTATTTAGAAAAAAAATGGCCACATATAACAAAATGCATTAGATTTTCTCCGCCATCTTGGATTTAAATATGGCGGCAAAGCGAATGTTTTTTTTTTCAAAAAAAGGCTTTTTTGTCTTATCAATGCAGTTTTTTTTATTGAAATTGGTAAAGTTATAGCAAAAAACAATTTGTCCGTTTTTTTTCGGTTCACCCGGTATCTTCATATAATATATCTTGGTTGTCCAGGTCTACTATAAAGTAGTTAAATATGAGTGGTCTCAAGAGAAAACTGAAAATCGGACATGTCCATACCAGAAAAAAAAATGCAGTGAAGATAACTTTTTTTGGGATCGAAACTTTATTATCAAACAAACTTAAAAAAACTAAAATATGAAATAAAATATTTTGGTCCGTATTTAAATTTTTGATCCTGATGATGGTCTCTACGAAACGAAACGTCGGATTAAAATTTCAAAAACACCATTGTGTTTTTCTAAAAAGGCTGCCAAAGACATGGTTTTATAGAACTTAATTATCTCTTGAATTAAGAGAGATATCATCAATTGGTAATTTCGACCATTTTCGAACTTTCCCCTGTAGATCAAAAACTACAAGGGATAGAATATACCAGTTAATACCATTTTTTAAAGCTAAAAAAGGTAAGACAGTAATACGAAAACCGCATTTTCAATAACAACGGAGTTTCCCATCGAAAATGCGACACCCTGTACAGGGTACGTACTTGTGGGGTCTGGCAAAGACTTTGAAACATGAAAACTTCTTTTTTTATAACTTCATCAAAAACATAATTTTAGTAACTGGCTGCAGATAACTAAAGCATTGCATTTTTGGTTGCCGATGCAAAAAAAAAATTTTTTTTTTGATCACGGGTGCAAAAAAAGATTTCAGTTCGTTTTTTACCCAAAATTAAAGAGAAATAGCGGAAAATAGTAATATTGAAAAAATCTAATTATTCTTGCCTAAAAATTAAGCCATTTCCGCCGGTTTTCACCAAGTATTTACGAAAAAATCTTTTAAAAATATCGTCAAAATATCAAACTGTTAACGATTAAAATGTCGCAATAATGAACGTCACCGAATAAAAAGGCACATCTCCATGGAAACCACCATTGTTATTTATAGTCTAAAAATGATGTGTTGCGAGAAGTGCTCTTCGTTCGAAATTTTTAAAAGTATTTTCCTGTTTTTCTTTGATTTTTTGATAAAGGTACTTTACAAAAATAGTGTTAACAACTCGCGGCTAAACTGTGCTCTTTTACTCGCGTTTTTAAATACCTCGCTGTGCTCGTTATTTAACCCAACGCTTGTAAAAAACAGCACTATTTTAGCCACTAGTTGTCAAAACTACTATTTTATTTCTCTGATTTTTTTTTAGACTTCGGAGCATTTGGTGCATGAGTTGTCAAGATTTGTAATGTTATCTATACAAATGATTTGAATAACGTACACAAGAAATACAAACACTGCTGCTGCACCCTATTTTTATGAATAAGAGAGCTTTTGTTATCATTCAAGTTAATTATTTCAACTTTCGGGTAAGTAATGTTGCTATAAAAAATTATCAGAATGTGTATTATATTAAAATCGATTTTATATTTAAATTTATTAAAGTGTACGTGTAGTATGGCCTCCCTATAGAGACTCAAATCGCATTTTAGTTTGCAAATGAGAGTGGTTAGTCCCTAAAGTCAAAAAAAAATAATTTACTGGGTAGATAAAAAATAATTTACTGGGTAAGTATTTTTAATAAAAAGAATTTTAAATGAAAATTCCTATCAAATTCACTCAATTTTAATTAAAACTGGAAACGATAAACTGATAACTAATATAAATCAATATTTGCATAAAATTTCGAATTTTTGAATAACAATAAAAACAAAAAATAATATTACTACATTAGTTTAATATAACAACACAATATACTGCTTGGGGTAAAGCACATCAATAATAATAATTAGATGTCTTTGCTTTTGAATGATCGACGTACTATTATACCCTTATGTTTGTATCTTGATTAGAAAATTCTTAACATTGGATATACGACAGCTTTTTTCTACAATATTTGAAAATTGTGCAGCTAATTTAGGGCCACACAATGTTAGACTTTTCGATCGTTTAACGTCACCTGAACTTTCATGGAAAATTAGTTGTAAAATAATATCAATTGATAAAATAATCGATTGGACAAGTACTGCTTTTTTTGTAGAAATATGTTAACATAAAATCGAACTGTTTTCTTTAAAACTTCTTAATTTTGTCTAATTCTACTAATGCCTCAAAATGCAGTTTTTTAAAATACTTTCCTTCTAATAAAACTAGTTTTTAGAACTCATTTTAAAAACTCATAACTCACTACCAAAATGCTCCTTTTTAACATTTTAAAAATTTGGTTAATCTGATTTTTACTCTAACAAAACTTCTCTTTTAGTGCCCTGCTTTTCTTATTAGCCAAAATATCAGGTTTTCCAATGGCTGAAATTAAATCAGTGTTACCATATCACTTTTCCACCAACTAACATAACCTATTTTGAATCTACATATGGCAGTGATTTATTAGGTGTTGTATGATCAAACCATATTTTATATAGATCAGTGTTGTTGCCATCTTATTATAATATTAGCGATCGACCTGCGGTTTTGCCCGCCATATCGGTAAATATTGTCATATGACAGCTGTCATTGACCATAATGCGAGTCAAAATGTTAAATAAAAAGTAGCCTATGTTTCAATTCAGGTCACACCCTATCTCTTTATCAAATCATCGGTTTAGCCGTTTTTGCGCCATGAAAAGACAAACACACACACACACACACACACACACATCGAGGTACAAATACACTCGCCTTTATAATATTAGTAGCATTAATATGTACTGCCACCATTTTTTTCCGCCATGTTTGAGTTTTTTAAATAGCAACCAACTCATCCTCTTGTAATAGGTAAACTGTTTGCCAAATTTTATATCAAATTCGAACAATTTGTTTAAATATTGTAAATTAAATTAGTAGCCAACACCAACGAAAACAAAAGGGGCTATGACCAATTCGGTTATGACGTCATTAATTGTTCCAATTTTAGTTTAATTTTAGGCAATTTTTATCAAAAGCATTTAAAACGAATAATAAATGGCATTTTTAGTATAATTTTCTTAAATTTTTCATCTGCGGCGCATTCATAATATGATTTTGAAAAAAAATCTATAGCTATCACCCCAACCCACCCCTTCTTGGCATCTAACCCAATCTACTTTTTCAAAAATATTTTACAAAAAACAATTTTTTTTGCCAAAATTTTCGCCTGCGGTGCCATAACATAAAAGAATTTTTTCATCATTTCAAACGCGTTGAAACAATTCTCTATTTTGGACTCCAAGTAATCCAGTAGTGAAACCGGGGGTCTGAAAGTAAACCTCCCAAGTTTGTGTTTCCCCACTCCTCGGGAACCATTTACCATTTTGAAAAATCATCTTAACCGACTTTTCTTCAGTTGGCGAAAAGTTTGCAACACTCTTGACTAAGTGATTAACTTTCTGTAGTTAGTTTCCAAAAAGATAGAGGACGCCAAAGTTACAAAAAAGCAGTTTTAACGTATTTTGACCAAAAAAAAAGCAATTTTTTAACGGGAACTATCCGCCATTTTGAAAAAACTTTGGGACCGATATTCTTCACCTCTGTTGGTCGGAGGCAAAAATGTGTAGAGACAAAAATCTTTGGCGTAAAATTTGAAATATTTTTTGTTACAGGTTTAACTCTTTGTAGTAAGTTTTTAAAAAGATACAGGGTGTTGAAATTACGAAAAATCAGTTTTGCGAGTAAATGTCAGTCTGTCAGATACTTTCGGCAATTTTAATGCCGATAGATCTGGTCATTTGTGTAGCACACTTCACAAGCTTTAATTTGATACCGCATCTGTACTGCTCTGACTGCAAATAATAAGATAAACGGTATTTAATTGCCATGGACCACTATTGATATCTCAGTAACTATAAGAACTACAAGGGTGGTCAAATTAGACAAAATGTGCAGTTTTTGGGGAGCATTGAAAATCTAGTTTCCAATTTAAAAAAAAATATGTTTTATCCCGAGCTTTCGAAAAATTGCTGAAAACTATTTTATCAAATATCTCAAAAAGTATAATTTTTACAAAAAATTGGTAAAGGAATTTTTTTTTGTAGTTTTGACATTCTTCAATTTACAACACGCGACTTCATGCATGCCCAGAAAGGGTTCTCAAAGAATTTTATCGACTTTCAGTCGCTGTAGCTCAGAATATGTTTAATAAATTATAAACAGTATACATATTTTTACAGGATTTTTCCGAGATCTACAAGTTTTAAAAAAAATGATATTTTGTAACTTTGGCGCCCTCTTTAGTTTTAGAAACTTGGTACAGAAAATCGATCACTTTGACAAAAATGATGAAAATTTTATGCCGAATATTTTTGTTCTCAGACTTTTTTGCCTCCGATCAATAGAAATGAAGAAAAGTAAATTACAAAGTTTTTTCAAAATGGCGGATGGTTCCCGAGGAGTGGATGAAACACAAACTTAAGGATCTTACTTTTAGACCCCCCCCCCAACAACATATAAAAATTTTATTTTCCCCGGATTTTTTTCGAGGTAACCTTATTTATGATAATTTTACTGTACCATTAGTAAACAGACAAAAATTCTAAAAATTGGATTTTTGCTATCTACATCGTTTGGTAACAAGCCGACACCAAAAATAAAAAAAAAATAACTGTTGTTCCCGTAAACCGATTTTGATTGAATAAAACCTAGGTACTCTCCAGGAATCCAGGGAATGCAGCAGTATACGACCCTTCAAAATCGGTTCAGTAGTTTTTGCGTGATGCTGGAACAAAGAGACAGACAGACAAACAGACAAAACTTCTCTTTTTTGCATGCTCAACCAGGTTTGAATTTTCGTTATTTCCACCCAAGATCTTTGACCTTTTGTTTTTAGATTCTTTTCGGTTGATGTAACTGATTTGGAGGTTTTTTAACTTCTTTCTTGATTTTTACTGTACTGTTGTTGATTTGGAGAATTTTTAACTTCTTGTTTGATTTTTAATTGCCTTAAGAGCATAATCCTATTGGAAATATTAACACGCCAGGACGAATCCATATCATGTAATTTAGATAAGTACCAGTGCGGAACGATGCCTATTTGTGAGTGATTCAAAGTTGGAAATCAAAGTGTATGATGGTGTTTAATGATGTATGGGGATGGTGACCAGTGGAACCTTTGACGAGCTCACGCTGGTTACCCAGAGCGAAACATCTTTAATCGTTTCTCTTTTCGCTTTTGTTCTTTGTGAGTTCCTTGTGGGATGTTCATCCAGGTTTGAATTTTCCTTATTTTAACCCAAGATCTTTTAACCTTTTGTTCTTCTTTTTTGTTATCGATTGGTAGAAACCCCTATCAACAATTTTTTAAAAATATTCAATGTAAAAGAATGGTCATTCTAGATACTTATTATATGTAACTGATACTTCTATAACTCAAAATTTATACGTGGTGTAACATTTTGGTTATTGAATTCGCAGGATGCTTTAAGCTCCTACGTACAGACATTGTAACATCAATCGCTTTTTTTTGTTTTAATTTGTTAACCAGTTTTCTTTATTAATCCACCGGCCGATTGTGAGCAAATTAATAAAAATTGCATGTTCAATAGAGATATCTGATATCTGAAAAAGAGCTTATAACCTTTGCGGCTCCATTTATTGTATTTACTAAACGTACAATATGCACGACATAGACAAAGTGATAAAATATGAATTAGGGGCAGCGCAGTCGAATAGAAAATCTTATAAGAAATTCACAACGCTTGGTTAGAGAACTCTTCATCAGTTTTTAAAATCACATCTTTGGGAAACCCAATCATAAATAGTGCGCGAGGTCAGGTTTTATATTTGATTCACTTACAGTGGCCGTGGATTGACAAAGATTGTTACAACATTTTCCTATCCCGCCAAAAATGCAACTTAGTTATAAAAAATATACGGCGATATTTATTAAGGACTATATTTTAAGGAAAGTTTGGTTTAGAGGTTGACATATACATGGATATCTAAAAATTTATTTTAAGCCATACATACAGCAATTGATAAGATATTTTTACCTGCATGGAAGCCAAAATGAACTGAAATGCGACGCGTAGGGCCATTTTTGTTAAAACAGTCCAAATAATCCGTCAAAATTAATAAACTCTGTATTAACAAAAAACTCTCGAAACTGTCAGTGGCACGGGATGACGTATTTTAAGTAAAATTATAGTATAGTGTAGACTTAAATTTTGAAATGCAATCACGATTTTGTTAATTGTTTTTTTAAATGTAAATTTTGAAGTACTTATTTTGTTTAGAGAAAAATCAAATTTCGGGCTTCTTTCTAATTTAATTGACTATTCCAGCCTGTTCTTTAAGTCAATTTATGGAACGTATGAGATCTCACTCTTAAATCAAGAAAAAAGCTTTTTGCATATAAGTTTTAAATTAATTTTAAGTAATTAACACAAGAAAAATTCGTGGTAAAAGATAACGCTGTAAACATTTTTATGGTAGACACCATTAATGCTTGTGCTGTTTAACAAGCAAAAATTGTGCATGCCATTACAGCGCAAACGTAACCATTTCTGCTTAAATAATTTAGGGTACATAAAGATTACAGCGCAAACTAAAGAAAAGCGCATGTAAAAATACGTATAGAAAAAGGTCCGCGACTTTAACCGCGCAAGAAAAAAGATTAATTTTTGAGTTGTTAGGGATTCGCCTCATTTAATTGCATATTTTTTTTCTCATTTTTTGTTTTCGTTCTCCTACGCGCTAAAAGTCTTTCGCGATAAATTCTTGCGCACTAGAGACCGGGAAAGCCGTAGAACAAGGAAAGCAATCGCCCATTCCCCTCCTTTTCTGCGTTTCTCCAAGAACTTGCCTTATGCCTAAAGATTGCAGCTCGATGGTGGCGTCCATAAATTACGTAACGGGGTGTGGGAAAGTAGACAAAGTGTTACGAGGGAGGGAGAGAAAGTTCGCAATGGCGTTCCGTTACCATGATAAAGAAAAGAATAAAAGAGCTAATACTTCAAAACATTTTTTTACCTAATTTATAGAGGAGGGGGGAGTTTCCAAAAATGTTACAAATAAAAATAGGGGGTCGAAATCAAAATTCGGCAAAATTCGTGTTGTCTACTGAGATGCAAAGGGCTTTTTTTACTTAAGAAGATAGGGTTCTCGTCCAAACCTCAGCGATCGAAACGTGAGTTAAGTTTGTTTTGACAGTTTTTAATTATTTTATAAGTTAAAAGAAAAACCACCATAATTAGATTTAAAATGGCTTAGTCTATGTTAGTAAATACAGCCCATACTGTTTAATTATTATTTACCACTTTTTCCAAGATTACCTAATTTTTGTTAATATTTTTAAAAGTATAAGTGTACCTAACAGGGCTTATAGAGCCTCTCATCACAAAATGTAGATTTTTGAAAACCCATTGTAGCTCAAAAAGGAATTCACATAACAATTATTAATATGCAATTTTCACTAGTAATACCACAAGAGCTTAAACTATTTCCAGAAATTTTTTCGAGCTCGTGAATGTTTTCAAAACTCGAGAGTTGAATACGAGGGACAATTTTCTAAAACTATTCATGAGTGATTTTTAACAATGTCTACCAGCAACACAACTAAGTTAAATCTTAACCTAAAAAGTATTTGATTTTCAAAGCAGTCTGTGTCAGCTTTAGAAAAGTTCGGTGGCGCGACGCGGCGCAGCGTGAACAAGATGATTTCTACTTAGCTACTGTATTTCCACGTAAGTACTATTTTAGGACCTAAAATTTTTTAATTTAAGATAAACTTTGAGTTACTACAAGTAGTAAAAAAACTTTTTTGCTTGTAAGAAGAAAGTAGGTGGCAGAAGAATACGAAAAATTTTTATAAAAAAAAACTTTTAAAGAACAAGATTTTATTAAATGCACTAAAAAGTACAAAATAATTTTTTATCTTTCTGATACCATAATAAAAGCGATGGGTGTAAATTCAAAATTTTAACTTTACGGTGACAACGAAGACCTATAAAAGACGAACTACATTCTTTTTCTATTCAAATGATAAAAATATTGCTTTCACCTAAAGAAGCTGAGAACAGGTGAGATTGCCGTGCTTGCCAAGCCTTAGGTTATAAAGTAATACAACTCTTTCTTAGGTGAATCGTCGATGTGACTGATATACGAATAAAGATGTGATATCTAAAGTTAAAATTTTTAATTTGCGTCCACCGCTTTTATTGTGGTAGCAGAAATATAAAAAATTATTTTCTACTTTTTAGTGCATTTGATAAAAGCTTAATCTTTAAAAGATCTTTTTTAACAAAAATTTATTTTTTAATTTTTAGATTTGTATCCTAAGTCGTCCATTTTGTGCCCTTCCGGAAAAACCCCTGTATGCCCATTTTGATTGAAATCCAACAAACTAAATATTTTCCCCCTGCACTTCCCTCGTTAGGGGGAGGTGGGTATCTGATAATACCATACTATTGTATTGTCATCGGAACTCTTAATCCATACCAAATATAAACACGCACCCTTAATTTTTAGATCTGTACTTTAAATCGTCCATGTTGAATCCGCCATATTGAAATTTTCAAATCTGATCAAAAATTCATAATCCCCTTCCTTTAAAAACCCTTATATTCCAATTTGGATTGAAATCGAACAAACTAAATTTTTTCCTCCTCCACTTCCCTCGGGTACCTGATAATACCATATTATTGTATTGTCACCGGAACTATAAACGCATACCAAATATGAAGGCAATCGCATGTGTATAAGTCAGTTAAAATTGGTTTTCAAAACATGAACAAAAATCCATCCATCTTGAATCCGCTATATTGAATTTTTAAAATCTGATTAGAAATTCGTTATCGCCATCCACAAATGCCCCCATAATACAAATTTCAACGAAATCGGGCGCACTTCAACAGTGCCCCCTCCAACTCCTTCGAGTAGGGGGTAGCTGTCAAGTTCGTCACACTATATTATTGTGTTGTCACCGGAAGTATATAAACATGCCAAATTTGAAACCAATCCAATATATGGAAGTTGGTCAAAATTAAGCTACAAGATTTCATTACATACAACTATATATACAGGGTGGATTGTTTAAATGGAACGGTGCTTCTAGCGGCTTTAGGGAAGAGGTTTTAAAAAAAGCTAAAAGCGAATCTATAATAATAATTTTTACGGACTTTCCGCTCATGATAAAAAAAATTGGACTCCCAACTGGAAGGCCAGGCCCTACTATTTTTTTTCAATTAGAAGATACCACTTATGGCACCTTTTTGGAAAGCTTGTTAGCAAGCAATCAAGCAATGTCGAAAAAATTTAAAAAAAAAATATTTTTTTGTCAATTGTTTTGGTTTGAAAAAAAACTACATATTAATATTTACTGGCGGCTCAGGGCCTACCAACATTTTTTTTTCATAAGAAGGTACCACTTGGGGCACTTTTTTGGAAAACTCATTAAAAAAGAAATTCTATTAAATAATTTTTTTCACATCTGTCAACCCATTTGTTAAAAATTTTAAAAAACCTATTTTTTATCGTTAAAAATCTATTTCCCTTTTATCTAATATCTAGTAAATTTAAAAAAACGTACACAGTGCTCTTAAACGGCTGACAGGTTTGATAAAACTGAGTCCAAAAATTAAGTTAATAGTTTTATTTGGACAGGTATGTAGATCAAATGCCAATATAAATTAAAATTACACCAGAAGCTGTTCTGGAGATATCTTTAATTTTCTTATTTTTTAACTTTTAATTTAATATTTTCTAAAAAATATAAGTAAAAGTTTACTTTCGGTAAATACTCTAATTTTTTTCAAACAGGTGTATGAATGCACTTTAGCGACTGCAGCTGTGGTTATAATTGAATGCTTAGCGCCCGCGGGTTTTAAAATACATCTTAGTATCCCGCAGATAACGTGGGAATTGTTTTTTAATTGTTTTAAACTATTGCCTAGCTAAAGCTTTATACTAAGAATTATTTTTGGAAAAAAGATAGAGCATGCATGTTAATTGTAAATTAAAAAAATATATAGTTGCCTGTGGATAAAACAATTGCATATGTCAGAATAAGAAACTGGCGCGTCCATCTTTAATTATTAACCAAATTAATTTATTCAAATAATATTGAATTCAGTAAATATGGTTTCAGATTAAATGTTTAATATCATAAAATATAGTTACTCCGGATTTTAAGTACGTGATGACATCATTAAATCAACCCTATTTGGACCATAAGTGTGGCCATGATGAAAACGGAATCAAGGTATGTGCGCCTTGTGGCAGAAAAATTAACTTTGGAAAAAAGAGTCAAACAAATTTTCGATATCAACAAAGTTTGAAAATCTTATCAAAAGGTACATAAACAAAAATTTTAATTTATCTGACGCAAGATATCCTTTAAGAATTTGCATTTCTTGCCAGCTTGCACTTCTTGATCGAGAAAAAGAGGTTTTCAATCGACCTCTGCAAACTATGTCTAATTACAGTGATATTGCTATTTTAAAAGAAACCAGGGCTTATAGCGTAATATGTTACTGTTTTATATGTCTAACGGGTAGATCTAAAAGTCACTCAAAAGTAAAAACGGGAAGAGGACATAAATTACAACTCTCACATCAAATTAACGTGTTTAATGGTCTGTATGCTTCTTCAACCAACTCTCAACTTTCAAAAAATAGAACCGTCAAGAAATTCCCTAGAAATATGTAACAAATGTTTTCAGAAAATTGGTAAAGGTTTTGTACATCCGTGCAAATCTTCTGCAGTAGTAAAATATGCTGGTGAAAATGTATTGAAAATAGTGATTGCGTCTGTGCTAAAACAAAAATTTACTGATATTAATTCTAATTTTCCTGAACAAAAAAATGAATTAAATATAAGTACATATGGTTCAAAAACTAGAATTATTGTAAATCCTAAAAAAGAAAACAAACTAGCATTTACCGGCGAAACTTTGGATAATATTCACTTAGGTATCGGTGCGTCATCTAATCAGATGAAAAAAATTACCAATTTCGTAAGAACCAATGCAGGTCGAAAATCAATTCCCGCAAATTATGCGGATCACTTGTCTAAAAAATCTAAACTATTGGAAACCATCTATAATGAAAGTGTCTATGAATTTGAGACAGATAGCGGAAAAAATGAAAAACATCCCGTTATTTGGGCTAATGCGGAGAAACTCTTGGATGCTGTTTTAGAAAAGCGAGATTGCATTGGAAATGAGTTCAATATTAAAGTGATGGCTGATGGTGGACAAGGTTTTTTTAAAATAAGTTTGTCCATTTTGACAAAGTCCGAGGTTGAGTCTTGTTCATCATAAAAAAAGAGAAGTACATACTCAGAAGGGGGTAGCGTTGCTAAAAAGTAAATTAACCAGTGTTCATAGGTTAAAAATGCTATGTGTGGTGCCGAAAATTAAAGAAACTTACTCAAACATTAAAATCTTGATAAAGTTAACTGAGCTTAACAACATACCTTTCAGGTTTCTCGCAGACTTCAAGCTCATTCTTCTTATGAATGGACAACAAACAGCATCTGCCACGTACCCATGCCCTTACTGTTTTGTGACATTAACGAATTAAAAAAAGCCAGAAGATGTTGATGAGGATAATTCTTTAATGTTAAAGACATACGGACATTTGAGGAACGACTATGAACAATCTAAATTGTTGGGAAACAAAAAACAATTTGCGAAAGATTGTCACAGCACAGTGAACCTTCCTCTTTTTACTGAAAGTGAGAAAACGTATGTTCTACAAAAATGTGTAATACCTGAGTTACATTTATTACAAGGCTATGTAAACCATCTTTTTTGGAGAGGACTTGTTGTTGGATAAGAAAAAGCGCTAATGTGAACAAAAAAGCTTAAATTGGTTGCAAAAAATTATCAAGGTGACATTTTCGAGGGTAACGCTTGTCGCCAACTACTGAAACGCGCAGATGCGCTGCTTGAAGACCCCTCCATTTATGAAGAAGTTGGATATTTTCAGTTGGTACCTCTTGTATCTGCTTTTAAAGAAATGAACAAGTTGGTGAAGTGTTGTTTTTCGGAAAAGTATTTGCATCAAGTTTCTAAAGCATTTAGAAGTACGGAAATCTGCGAAACTTTAAAAATACACGTTCTTCTAAACCATGTAAAAGATTGCATTCAATTTTTATAAAACGATGGGTTACGTTTATGGTCTGAGCAGGCCGGTGAGTCGATGCAATGAGAGTTTCTTACGTATTGGAAACGGTATCAAATTAACTTAATTGATGACTCTACATATCCAAGCAGATTAAAAAAGGCTGTAGTAGAATTTTCTTCATGGCACCTGTAAAAATTGTTGAAAAATATAGTTTCGATTGTTTGTAAAATAATGTGTAATAAATAAAGTACTTAATAAAAAATAATTTTTTTATACCCAATAGGTTGTTTTTTATTTAAAATTAGTAATCACAAGAGATTTTGTATGTATGTATGTATATTATACATATATCAGGATTCTAGCTGATTTCAAAATAAACTTAACACTGACATGTGACTTTAATCACATTGTTTATGTAACATTATTCTGGTAAACATCAAAGTCATATGATATCATACGGGTTTTTTTTTTAATTAGGGGTACACACAACGCTTTTAATAAGATTTACACAAAATATTTAGCAAAATGATCTTAATTGGGTTGGGTTGCATGAGCCAATAAAAATATTTTCAGAAAAAAAATCTTAAATAAATTGGGTAACTAATATCTAAAAGACAGCTTCAGATAGAATTTAAATTAAAGCGGTCTTGTGATCTCCACAGGTGTCCAAATAAAATTATTAGTTTAATTTTGGACTCAGTTTTATTAAACCTGCCAGCTTCTCAAGAGCACTGTGCGTAATTAGGCTGCGCTCCCAAATGGGGCGCCAATAATTACCCTTATGTGGTAGTTTCTTTATTCCACTTAGTAAATAAAAAATATGTAGTTTTATTTTCGAGCTTAAACAATAGACGAAAAATAGGTTTTTAAAAATTTTTAACACATGGGTTGACAGATGTCAAAAAAATTATTTAATCAAATTTCTTTTTTAACGAGCTTTCCAAAAAGTTGGCACAAGTGGTACATCGCCATGAAAAAAATGTTGGTAGGCCTTGGGCCTTCAGTGAGGGTTCCCAAATGGGCCGCCAATAACGTCCTTGTGTGGTATTTTCTTTATTTCGCTTAAATATGTAGTTTATTTTGAAGGTAAAATAATTGACAAAAAAATTAGTTTTTATTAACTAGTGCGTTAAATTTATTTTTTAACAAGCTTTCCAAAAAGGTGCCACAAGTGATACCATCTAATTAACAAAAAAAATAGTTGGTGAGCTCTGGGCCTCCGGTTGGGGGCCCCAAATTTTTTTTATCAAATCTGTAAAAAATCATTAAAGATTCGGTTTTTGCTTTTTTTTTAAACCTCTTCCTTAAAGACGCTAGAAGCACCGGTCCATTTAACGAATCCACCCTGTATATACAAGCATACGAGTAAAGTTAAATAAACGCTTGTAAAAACATCCTAGTTGATCTAAGTAATAAAACTAGAAATTTAAAAAAAAATAAGACTTAATTTTTCTCAACTGCGTTTCTGCGTATAAAAAAGTTTAAATAAGAAAATTAAAACTAACAAGTAAAAAAATATTCTGTGATTACGTCAAAAAATTTCCGAATTAATTCACTGTTGCTTACCTACACAAGCGAAAAAAACGCCATGATTTCCTGTAAAAAAAAACATTTTGATTGGTTAAAAAGTTCTGGTGTGGATCTTTCAACCTTAAACAGGTCTTAAGAGTTGAGAATTTTTTTTTCCTGTCAGTGACTTTAGCTCAGGAAATGTCGAAGTGACGTTCAAAATGGGTTATATCATAAAACTAAAACAAAGTTATGATTGTTTTCCACAAACCAAAACTACACTTTTTTGCACTCGACGCGCGTTTCGCTAACAACGTTAGCATCATCAGGAGACGATAAATAATGAACTAAATTAATCTACGCTCTATCTTATAAACAATCCTTTATGGGCGGACATAAGACTAATAATCTGTGATTGATCACGATTTTTAATGCTAACCTCAACCAAAGAATAAATTGTACTTAACGGGATGGGTCCTCTATCTTTATTTAAACTATTTCTGAATTTAATGATTTCCAATACTTTCATATGCATTCAAAAGTCTTTTGTTTGGTACACTTTTTAGAAGTTTTAGGTTATCTAATCTGTCTCGTTTGGCCAACATATTTTTTGTCACAATCCATGCAACTAATTTTGTAAATTCCACTTTTTTCTAGAAATGTAGTTTTATCCTCGGGATTTCCTAGTAAGCTTCTTATTGTGTTACCGGATTGATATACTAATTTAAGACCGGTGTTATTAAATACTTTTTGTAATCCTTTCGTATAATTAGGATTATAAGGAATTGATACAAATTTTGAGTCGCAGGTATCTTTTCGTCTGAGAAAAGTGGAATTCCGAAAGGTCTTTTGAAAAGAATGTATATTTATCAGCTTATTTATTAAGCCTTCGTCGTAACCGTTTTCTCCAGCTATATTCCTCATCCTATTCTTTTCTGCTTCAAATCTTTCTTTGTTTAAGGGGAAATTTACTAATCTATATGTTAAAAAGTGCAAACTTGCAAGCTTATGTTGTAAGCAATGAAAATAGTAATTTGGAATATACCTGTTGGTGGCCGATCCTTTTCTGTATAGGTCAAAGTCCAATTTATTTTTATTTCTTATAACTATAGTATCTAGAAATGGCAGTGTACCGTTGTTCTCTGTTTCATAAGTAAATCTAATTGTGGGAAATTTGTTATTTATTTTTTCCAAAAAATTTAGATACTTTAATGTTGAATACTTCAAACACATCTTCTACATACCTGAACCATACTCTGGGGACATACTCAAATTCTTTTCTTATATCTGATTCAAATTTGCTCATTAATAGATTTGGTATAAAAGGTGATAAACTATTACCCATTGTGGTTCCTTCTAATTGCTGGTAGTAGTTATTTTTATATTGAAAGTAATTTTGATTCATGCAGAGTTTTGTTAAAGATAGGTATTCTAAAGTCTGTTTGTCTTCTAGATTGTTTTTTCTTAGTAGTTCCTCCAGGTATTGTAAGGTATTGGGGATCGGCACACTAGGGAACAACGAACTAACATCAAACGAGATTAAAATTTCACCTTCTTGGAGTGAAATATCTTTAACTTTATTGAAAAATTCAAGGGAATTTTGAACAACCTTTCTCCTTTATAGGTAAATTTTCAAACTCGTTTGCTAGCCATTTCGAAATATTGTAAGTAGGTGATCCTACAGCAGAAACTATAGGTCTAACCGATTTTCCAGGCTTGTGGATTTTCGGAAGACAATACAGTTTCGGCATAGTGGGATTGCTTACTTGTAGCTTATATTTAATATTGTCAGTAATAATATTGTTACATTTTTTAATTGTGTTTTTTACTTTGTTAATCATTTTTAGTAAGAGGTTCTTTGGGACTTGTTTGTAGGGTCCATTTTTTATTAGGTTATCTACCCTTTCGAAATAATCTGTTTTATCTAATATAACAACTTTATTACCCTTGTCAGCCTTTAGATAGAAAACATCTTTTTCTCTCAAACTTTTAATTTGTTTTATTGTGATTTAATGTACTATTTTTATTGTTTTGAATGATTTGAGAGATCTGATATCGGCAAGCATCTTGCACATAGCCCTTTGTGCCTTCTGAAAGATCAGAGATTGAACTTTCAATATTTGCAATAATATCACCTAAATTTTTTTTAAAAAAAGATAATTTATAAGGATAAATCTACAGTTCTAGAAAAAAGTGGAAATTACGAAATTAGTTGCATGGATTGTGACAAAAAATATGTTGGCCAAACGGGACGCTCTATTCAAACACGTTTTAAAGAACACTTAGCACACTTAAAATACGGAAGAACAGAAAAGTCAAGTGTGGCCGAGCATGCTTTTGAAAACAATCATAGATTCACATTAGATAATCTAAAACTTCTAAAAAGTGTACCAAACAAAAGACTTTTGAATGCATATGAAAGTATGGAAATCATTAAATCCAGAAATAGTTTAAATAAAGATAGAGGACCCATCCCGTTTAGTACAATTTATTCTTTGCTTAAAGGGAGATAGGATTAAAAATCGTGATCAATCACAGATTATTAGTCTTATCTCCGCCCACTAAAGGATTGTTTATAAGATAGAGCGTAGATTAATTTAGTTCACTGTTTATCGTCTCCTGATGATGCTAACGTTGTTAGCGAAACGCGCGTCGAGTGCAAAAAAGTGTAGTTTTGGTTTGTGGAAAACAATCATAACTTTGTTTTAGTGCAACCAAAGGTTCCAAATTCTCAACATAGTCATAAAACTAAGACACGGCTTGGAACACTTTTTTGATTTTTTGCCGAATAAGCTAAAATTTCTTTCTAAGGCCACCGATACAAATGTTTGAATATGTCGAATTGGTGACCTTAGAAAGAAATTTCAACTTATTTGATAAAAACTCAAAAAAGTGCTCCGACCGTGTCTTAGTTTTTACACATGAGCCATTTTGAACGTCACGTCGACCTGTCCTTTGCTAAGATCAGTGACATAAAAAAAGAATCTATACGCTTAAGAGTCAATTTGAATCCTAAAGACAGCAAACAGAAAGCGGAAGCTTCTGGTATCCTCCACAGACCATTCGCGTGGTTTTTCAAGTAAATATATATATATATATATATATATATATATTATATTTTTTACCGTGAATTAAAAGTTTTTAGCATACGTAAAATTATGTAGAAAACTTAAAATTATGCAAAATCACGTGAATGGTTCCGAGATAATGCTTTAAACTTTTAACGTACAAAATTTGTAAGTCATTATTTTTTATTTGCACTGGAAATGGGTAAAACAACCCCATATTGTTCCTAATTTGGTAGTTTCTTAAAAAACCAAAAGATCTTGAGTGGAAATAAGGAAAATTCAAACTTGGATGAGCATCCCACAAGGAACACACAAAGGACCAAAGCGAAAAGAGAAATGATTAAACGATGTTTCGCTCTGGGTAACCAGCGTGAGCTCATCAGTGGTTTCATTGGTCACCCTCCCCATACACCATTAAACACCTTAATACACTTTGATTTCCAAACTTGAATCACTCACAAATAGGCATCGTTCCGCACTGGACTGATTCAAGGTTGGAAATCAAAGGGTATGAGGATGACCAGTGAAACCACTGATCAGCTCGCGCTGGTTACCCAGAGCGAAACATTTTTATTCATTTCTCTTTCCGCTTTGGTTCTTTGTGTGTTCCTTGTAGGATGCTCATACAAGTTTGAATTTTCATTATTTCCACCCAAGATCTTTTGATCTTTTGTTTTTCGTTTTCTTTTCGGTTGAAGTAACTGATTTGGAGGTTTTTTAACTTTTTTTTGGTAGTTTCTTGTTATAATAAAGCTGGGACAAATAAATAATTAATTTTTTGTGCTGTCCTGGCTTCTGTCAAAAGGTTTTTTTTCTCGGGTTTTTTATCATAAAAGAACACACAGCATCATACAAAAATTAAAAGTTATATTATTTTCTTTTAAATTCATAAAATAAGAAAAAAAATACCACTTGATTCTGACCGAATATTATTTCTCTGGGAATGATAATGTTTTCTTATATTTTCTACTTGAACTTTTAGAAAATTTTAAACTGGTTTGTAGAAAACTCGACTTTATTATATTTATCGATTTACTTATATCCACAAACTATAATTCACACAGTATCCTACATCACAGAGCTTTCATAAAATTGAAAATTTTCCAAACCCCTTAGAAATAGCTACAGATAATCTTGAGCGGGAGACTTCTTACCTGGACCTTAGTTTACGTATAATGTTACAGAAATGTCAATGATCACGACTTTTTTTTCTCTTTTATAAAAATGCATATATTTAATAAAAAGGAATAAAGCAAAGCTGTAATTTAATGCCTTGGTGGTAGCTAAATGAATGTGAGTTTTGTTAAACAAATAAGTATACTTCTCAAATTATAACTTACACACTTATTTGATAGAATTTGCATACACATAAAGACTCCATGAGCAATTTATTTTCATGCAAATTTTTTGAATACTGCTTTTACTTTTGTAAAGTTTTTTAAAACATAGGTAGCTACTAAATATATACTGCTTTTACTTTTGTCAAGTTTTCTAAAACATAGATAACCATTAAATACATACGTCTCGCCGTTTTTTTTGAATCAATATAAAACGGAAACTAACATATTTTCCCTTGGGCAAGAACCTGTAACTTTAATAATTGTGTCTCTAGCTTTAGCCTTCAGAAAAAAGAGACTAGGGGACACTTGGCTTAGCTCCCTTCCGTGTTCCTCTACCATTATCGAGGAATTTGCGCTTCTCTCTACCATACTTTATATTTTCTTTGCTTGCACCCTCTGTAATATTTTTACTACGACTGCTATATTATTAGCAAGGCCCTGTGCCATTTCATACATTAGATTTAGGGTTGTAAGAAGGTCGTCCATAGGAGTAACCAGAGAAGGGATGGCACAACACCACCTTGAGGACAGCCTCTTGCGGCTCCAATCCTGACAACGTCATTGTTGATGGTCGTGTCGATTACTCGATCGTTTGTTGTGGATTCAATCTCTCCACCAGACGCTGCCTCGAAGAGGGAGTGTGGCAGTGCCTTGTTAAACGCTTGTTCTGTGTCAAGGGAGGTGCCCAGAGCGATACTTTTAGAATCCAATTAAGAATTGTTTATGTTATCTAGTAGGTTGCTTAGTGCTAGATCTGTTGATTTTTCCACCTAATAGGTATCTTCTAAGAATGAAGAAATGACGTAAATCTAATTAACCGTAATGATTTCGGAATATTGACCATGCGTCTTACCGTTAGTATGTAAATTACTTTAACTTTTGTCCGGCTGGTTGGTAAATTTCAAAACTTCTAGGGTGTTTTGGATCAACGCCGGGAAAATTACATCTATATCTGGTGATTTGTATGGTTCAAAAGACCTATAAGTCATTTTGATTGCATTTACTATTTTTTTTAGGTTGCCCAGTCTTCATGAGGTGGCTGGTGGTCATGAATAATAGAATTGGGCGTTCTTTGATTTTCAAGGACCAAACTGCCAGGAAAATGATGTTGTGCTAGGAGCATCAGAATTTTGCCCCCCGACTCGATAAATGAGTCATCGGGACGTTTGATTGTCCCGAGGTTTCGAGCCGGCTCTCTTTAGTATCCGAAAGTTGTTTTAGGTCTTTGCAGAACTTCCTCCAGGATTCTCTTCTCTTCTAACAGTTCTTATGATATTGTTTTACTCTCTACGTTTCTTTTGTAGTGCGTTGTTCCACCAAGACATACGGCGGTTGTAGGTTTTTGCAAAAAGTAGTTTGATGAATTGAGGTAATTCTAACATATTCTGATAAACCGTGGGCGCCCAACTAACTTTTGTGAGTGCATGGTGTGAATTTTGTTGATTTTTTTTATTTAGTAAATATGAAAAATAAAAATATTTCAAATAAGAAAAGACAAATTGCACTAATACAGTATTAAGTCCAAATAATAATCCAAATGGAAAACAACGCTTCTGCAAACTCCTAACCATTATTTATTGGTTTTAACTCATTAAGTGTCCCTGCTACAAAATATGTGTAAGCTTTGTCTATAGAGGCAGAAAATCTAAAAATTGAGTGGAAGTATACAGTGCAATCACTACGGATATTGGAAATTTTACGCTGCTCTTGTCAAAAATATCTAAGTTCCAGAAGAGTTCTTGTATGCTTCCCACAATTTTATACCCATATAATCTATATATCGTTGGTTTTTATTGTTGTTACATCTACATTTACAAAAAAGTTTAGTCAAAAGAAAGAAAAATTTGAAGAAAAATATGTACATTTTTGCATCCAAGAGTATTTTAAAGGTACGTGTCAAATTCTAGGGTTTAATTGTACTCTAGTTAAAAAAATTTTAGTTTAAAAAATTGGGTCAGTTTTGTTTACTTAAATATTTACAATTGGATTTACTAAAATATGCAGATGCGCTCAATATTCATAACAAACCTCCAAAAACCACTTCTTTCTAAAATTAGACACATAGTTTTTTTAAATATAGGAATTTTAATCCCTAGCTTACTTGACTACACAGTCTTTAATTCTAAGATTTGCTGCCCTAACACCTGATTTTTAACCATGCCCAAACAAAGTATCTTTTTATTAGACCAAAAAAAGATCTTAGTAAAGAAAACTTAATTAAAACAAAAGCTTCGCAAGTGTACAAATGCATGTAAAAGCAGAACCGGTAAAATCAGCAAGTTAAGTAATTTAAATGCTTATTTAGGTGAAAATCTGCTGCTACACGGTAGGACAAAGTGGGAACAAAGTAAGCTCCGAAAGGCAAATAAAGTGCATCCATTCTCTCAAAACTCGGGCTTTGTATATACCAGAATATTGTTTAGATTGTTAAAAAAAATATCATATTGTTCTTCCTCTACAAATGCCATGCTCTTTTCAAACGTTGACTCTCATCACAATTAGCGCGATCTGCATCTGCCGACTGCTTTCTGCGTCTTAGTACTAACACTAATACTACTAATGTCCATATACCAACGTGAAAATTCCCCGATTAAGCTTTAATCATGATTAACACTAATCGGAGTTTGGAATGTGTCTTGGTAAACAAATTTGCAGGTGAAAGACCACATTCTAAACTCTAATTAGTAACTAATCAAGATTAAAGTCCAATCGAGGAGTTTCTGGTTCGGTGGATACGAGCATAAGATGTTTAAAGCCATGATATGCGTCTACGACCCTGACCCCTTCTACATTCTATTATATCAATTTTAAGAGTTCATATTTGTCATTTCTTTAAGTATGGCCAAAATATTGAAGTTTCCGTCTTTTGATGGCGAACAAAATTTCAAGATTATTCAAGATAGATATTCATTCTAAAGCAGAACATCCATATCAGTTACTTTGTTCATCCAAGATACTCTAGGTATTTTGCTTTAACACCACATCTCGATATCTTCAACTTTATGCATATGGCATCTGAGCCGTTATGCCGTAATATGCTAAAAACATAACAACGAGGCACACGAATTCGAAGAGTGTTATAAATATTGCAACTACCCAAGACTGATTTGATTTTGATAAAAGATGATATAGCCTGTTCAACTCTTGCACATGACTTTCCAAGTATTATTATATTATCTATATTATACCTTCATTTCCTTATCTTTGACCATCCATTTTATTTTTCAAATATTTTGTTTAAGCCCAAATTGTGAATTTTTGGCTGCAATTGGATTCGACAACTCTTGCAGAATTTCTATCGTGTCTGCTATGACAGTGTCGTCAGCATATCTTAGGTTGTTGATTTTGATGTCGTTTATAGTCAGACTCTCTTCGCAGTTATGAGATGCATTCTCTATTATTTGATTACTGTAGATATTAAACAACAGCGGGGAAAATATCCAACCTTGATGCATACATCTCCTGATTCGGACCTCTTCGGACAGTAAGTTCGCCATCCACTTTTATTTGAGCTGTCTGTTTCCAGTAAAAGATCTTGAAATCTCGGTCATCTAGACCAACTTTTTAAGCGATTCTAGGAGCTTTTCGTATTGGAGTCGATCAAGGGCTTTCTCATAATCTAAGAACCACTCATATGTATGGGATCGACACATCCTTAGACCCCTAAACTAAAACTGGAATCTCAAATAAGGCCTTTCTTTTCTCGAATCCTCCACGAAATCCAAACTGTGTATCAACCATAAAGTATTTATGGTAATTTAGGTTACAATTTTTAATATAAGGACTAAGCCGACGAGATCAATACCCATAACTCCTTCATATAAAGATCAGGGCAAAAATTAGCCGACATGGGTCCAACCCTTAACGAATAATTGTAGATTACTTTAGAGGGTGAGGTATGCATGATGCAAGGGGCTGACCGGTTAGAATAAGGCAATTATTTCAAGAGAACTAGAAAACTCTAATGCTGATAATCATGGTAACAAAACTTAGTCTAGATAAACTATATAATTAAACATAATATACATGCATTAAGATCATACATTGCTCAATATATAACACAAGGTAATACCTTTCCTTACTAAGAAGATAAATTTAAAAGTTGGAGACTAGTTAAAAGATTTTAAAATGTTTTTTGTATGACGAAAAGTAGTTTTAGGGCTTTAATTTGCATTATCAAAAAACCAGAAAACAGAATCTGTAACAAAATACGTTTAGATTGTAATTGGTACTAAAATATGAGATTATTAGCCAAAATGTTTAAATCTTTATATCTTCAAAAAAATTTAAAAAAAAAAGTAATAACGTTTTCTGGTGCACATTTAGAAAAAAGGAGAAAACTTTGCGTTTTTATCAGCTGAGTTGTCTGCGGAAACCTTGTAATCTATATCCGTCTCTCATAATATGAAGCACTATAATATAAGCATGGGATTTATTGCAGGTGAATTAAGAGGGAGTTTCAGATAGTTGCGTATTTTACAAGGGCGTAGATATGATTTTTATTGGGGAGGGGGGAGAGTATAAAAAAATTATACTTATCTCATATAAAAAATCTGGATTGGGAACTTCTTTTGAACCTATATTTGTTGCTAAAATCATGTCATAAATGCGCCGTGGGCAAAAATTTTGTAACAATATAGTCATTTTTAACACGTAAATGCCGTTGATAAATATTGCCTAAGATTAAACTGAAATTGTAGCAATCAATGTTTTATAGTGCCGCTTTTGCAGTTTAAGCAGGAAATGTTTTTATATATTTTGATATTTTTTACGTTTTTCTTTATCAAATATAAAAAAAAAACTGGGTTGAGAACTGGTTTTGATTCTAGATTTTTTACTAAAATAATGTCATTAATACGCCGCAGACCAAAATTTTGTAAAAATATACTATTTGTTTACTTAATCAATCAATAGATCGTCGTTCACACTCTAAAATGATCTTTTAATGTTGCGACACTATATGGACCACGATACTCACTTTGAAATATCTATTTTGTGCATAGGCAGTCAACAATTTCCAGAAAATCGCGATTTAAAAACTGCTATGTGCGGAAGCAGGCAGAAATATCTGTTATCTGTATACATGTTCACATAGCAGATATTTCCGCCTGACCTGAACCACGTGTGCTGAATAATGCGCACATAGCAGGATTATTTTCTCTCCTTAAAGTTTTTTGTTGGTTTGTTAAGGTCGTTGATTTTTTCGTTTGATCAAAATTCTTTCAAGAGGAAATCTATTAGTAAAACTAGCTACTGAAAAAGCCAAGTTGCAGTCATAATGTCGTAGATGTAGATCCATCAGAGGAGGAACTTGAAGCGCCTGATAAATTTGTTAGTAAGTTTGAGTGAGTAAAACTGGATTCTAACAGCACTTATATAGCGTAATTTAATTTAACGTAACTTAATTGAACCTAATTTAAGGAAAACTTAGGGAGTTCTATATAGTATAGATATTGGTCCCCCTACATGAATTTACTACATGCATAATACATTGTATAAGATCAGATGTGAAAAATAACGACGTAGATTACGTAGTTCTAATATCTGATGGCTGCGGATATCAAAATAGGAACAAAACATTATCTAGTGCCTTGTTAAGATTATCCTCACAACTCAGTTCATTCTGCCTTGGAACACTATTTTAACCCTCCTATCTTTGCACCTTGCGATTATATTTCGCGTATAAAGGAAGCAAGATCATCAAAACCATTTAATATCCATAGTTTAGACTACACTTTTTTCCTTAATTGTGATAAGCTTAATAACCTAAAAGAATTAGACCCGAACTTGCTAAACTTAATGACATACGAGTACATCTCTATCTGCCATCTGGGGAAATAAAATTAAAATTAGGACATCCAGAAGAATTCATGAATTTTCCAAACAGACGCCAAACGACACTAGATGTTACCGAAAACCCCGAACAACTTTACACGAGTCTCCTAAAAATAAGCAAGCAAAAGTTCTTGCACCTTCAAGAATTAAAAGCCGTTGTTCACAAAGATTATCACCCATTTTATGATTCTTTACCGTACCAGGATTAAAAAAGGTTTTTAGTAAAACTAGTAAAAATATGTTCTATCTTATTCTATTTGTTGTAATAGCCTTTTGTTTTTTTTTTCAATTTTCAAATATAATAATATTTTCATGTAGCAATAAACGAAGTTTTAATCCTTTAGAACGTTATTATTACCTATCTTGCTTCAATAGGCAACTATTCTGCTCGAAAATAACTGCTATGTGACGAAATTTCCTAAAAATTTAAATTTCTGACGTAAAGTAAGAACATATCGAAAGTAACGTGCTTAAATCCACTAACTAGGTTGCCTAAAACGCACTTTATTTATTTTTTATTAGTTTTGTTAGCCGCTAGAGCAACAATAAGTTTTTTCGCGTTCCTATAAAATTTATAAAAATGCACATAGCAGGTTTTGGAGTGTCAACGACGAAATGTGTTGTAGCGCCAAAGCCAAAGAACCCCGCACGAAATACATTGAAAAATTATTTCGGTGAAATTTGAGAAAATTTTAGTGTGTTATGGTGCGTTATGGGGTCAGAAAAATGGGTAAATAAAAATTGATTTCTATTACTAGTTCCAGAGATATAGACGGTCAAAGTTTAAAAAAACGTCGTTTCGGGGTATATTGGGTACGCTCAAAAAGGCATTTCCTGACCGAAATAAAATAAGTGATCGATGAATATGGGTTACCGAGGAACCACACATGAACCTCCTTATTATTCTGTTGGTAAAACGTTAACAGGTTGTATACAGGGGCTAGTAAAAAAAATAATTTTTTAGGCAAGAATAATTAGATTTTTTCTATATTCGTGATCAAAAAAAAAAGTTACTAAAATCATGTTTTTGATGAAGGTATAAAAAAAAATATTTTTTAAAATAATTAAAAATTTTTTTTTATTTATACCTTCATCAAAAACATGATTTTAGTAACTGTCTGCAGATAACTAAAGCATGGCTTTTTTGTTTATCGATGCAAAAAAACTTTTTTTTCTGATCACGGGTGCAAAAAAAAAATCTGTCTGTTTTTTACCCAAAATTAAAGAGAAATAGCGGAAAATAGTAATATAGAAAAAATCTAATTATTCTTGTCTAAAAATTAAGCCATTTTCGTCAGTTTTCACCAAGTATTTACGAAAAAATCATTTAAAAAAATCGAAAAAATATCAAACTGTCAAAGACCAAAATGTCGCAACAATAAACGTCACCGAGCAAAAAGGCACATCACTATGGAAACCATATTGTTATTTCATTTACCAGCCGCCTTGATTTATAGTGTAAAGATGGTGTCTTGCGAGAAGTGCTCTTCGTTCGAGATTTTTAAAATATTTTCCTGTTTTTCATAGATTTTTTGATAAAGGTATTAAAAAAATAGTGTTTGCAACTCGCGGCTACACTGTGCTTTTTCGTACTGGCGTTTTTAAATAACTCGCTGCGCTCGTTATTTCAACCAACGCTTGCAAAAAAATGCACTATTTTAGCCACTATTTGTGAAAACTACTATTTCTTAATCGTGTATGTTTATGAAATCTATTTATGCTTATAAAATAAATTATTTTTACGGTATAAATTAAATACTTATGACAAAAAAATTCGTTTGGTTCTTGACTTCTTTCTTGGGCAACAAATGAATTCCTTGGAAGCCTTAATTTTATGTAAAATGTATACCTTACTATCTCTTCAATCAACGCTTTATTAGCTTTCCCAAGTAAGTACAGCTAAAACTTTTACCTAACTGCTATTAAAGTTATCTACCTTGTGGTGGCGTAGCAGCAGCTAAAATTTACGTTTATTTACTTCTTGAAAGTGCACTTACTCCTTATAATGTCTAATTAAATCGGTCTAGTCTAACTATTAAGTGACTTTTACAAGGGGTGGATAGAATTCGCTTAGAAGTGGGAGCAATAGCACCGCAGACAAAAAAATTATATGTAATTAAATTACACTAGTCAACACAAAAAAAAGTCGCAATAAAAATAGCTCAATTTTATAAATTTTGTCACAGAATGAGAATTAAATTCCCAATGTCCATAGTGGAGTTAAATACAATTTTAACAACAGAAAACTATTGGATTTTTGGCCTCCTCCACCAGTTTTGCCACTGACTGGTTTCAGACACAGGCGATCCACCAGTCGGGCTTTTTACTATGACGAATCGATAGCAAAAAAAAAAACGAACTTTATAAGATACACCGGAGTACCACAAGAACACATACCGGATGCGACTTGGAGACTAGACGCAGACACGTGTTTCACCCTTGTTGGGGATCATCAGTTTTTATAGTCGAATAATATGAACGATCAAACCAACAAGTCATGGACAAATGCTCGGCAAAACATTAGATAACTGTCAGTGGTAGAACTGGTGGAGGAGGCTAAAAATCCAATAGGTTTCTGTTGGTAAAACTCTCTTTTTTATTTATATTTAACTCCACTATGGACATTGGGAATTTATTTCTCATTCTGTTATCTAATGTTTTGCAGAGCATTTGTCCATGATTTGTTGATTTCTTTTCTGATTTTCTTATACATATTATTCGACAAGGGTCTCTAAATCGCTCCCGGTATGCATTTTTGTAGCACTCCGGTGTATTTTGTAAAGTTCTTTTTTTTTGCTATCGATTCATCATAGTAAAAAGCCCGACTGGTGGATGGACTATGTCTGAAACCAGTCAGTAGTAGAACTGGTGGAAAAGGCCAAAAATCCAATAGTTTTCTGTTATTCAAACTCTCTTTTTTATTTATATTTAACTCCACTATGGACATTGGGAATGTATTGCTTATTCTGTTATCTAATGTTTTGTCGAGCGTTTGTCTATGACTTGTTGGATTGATCTTTCATATTATTCGACTATAAAAACTTATGTCGCACTAATTATCCCTAACAAGGATGAAACACGTGTTTGTGTCTAGGATCCAAGTCGCACCCGGTATGTATTCTTGTGGTACTTCGGTGTAATTTGTAAAGTTCGTTTTTTTGCTATCGATTTGTCATAGTAAAAAAGCCCGACTGGTGGATGGACTATCACAGATGGTATAGAGAGGGGTTTAAAAAAAATATACCATCTTTGCAATATATCCCCAACTACCATTTATTGTAAAAAGTTAAATAAAATCCTTTATGTAGCCCTTTTCTGGGAGACTATTTTTGGAATATATTGTGAAAACATTAAATAGCAACTGCCTTTTTTGACTTCATATTTGAATTCTTGCTGAAATTCTCATTCCAATGTTACCATATATCATAAGGTTTACTTTACTAGTTTTCGAAATATTGGCTTTCAAAATGTCAAAAATGCAATTTTCAAAAGCCCATATCTTAGAAACTAATGAAAATATCTCTATTGTGTTTGATATCGATTTTAAGTGGTTTTTAAGAAAAATTATTTTTTTTTAATTCTCAAAATTGAAAAGAAATCACATTTTGAAATATATCAAAGTTAAAAAAAAAATAATTATAATTTTCAAAAATTTAAACATTTTCAAAATTAAAAAAAAAATACAATATTATCAAAAATTCCCAAAATTAAAAAAAAAATTGAAGATTCCGAAAAAATTTCAAAAATTTTGAAAATTTAGATATTTTCAAAATTCAAAATTTTATAAGATTTTCAAGAAATTGAATGTCACAATTTTGTCTTAATTCTCTTAGAAACAGTAATGTTTAGACGTGGTATTTTTAATCATTTTTGATAGGTATTTATAATGAAATTTTCATTGGTCGTAGGTAAAGTATAGTACACTAACTCACATGTTATATTCATTACACGCTAAGATAAATTCTCGCCTTCGGCTCGCGTCTTAAACTTTATCTTCGCATCGTTCCGCAAGTAAATTGAAATTGGATTGAGATGCGTCCTCTATGAACTAGAATATTAGTATAATTGCCAATTGCACCAACGTTAAGGCTGTGTTTTAAGTCTGACTTAAAAGTTTTGATATCTCTCAGAAGCGCGCAATAAAAGAGAGAGAGAGAGAGAGAGAGAGAGGGAGAGAGAGAGAGGGAGAGAGAGAGAGGGAGAGAGAGAGAGGGAGAGAGAGAGAGGGAGAGAGAGAGAGAGGGAGAGAGAGAGGGAGAGAGAGATAGGGAGAGAGAGACAGAGAGAGAGAACTTTTAATTTAGACACAGACTTAACGTTCGTGCAATTGGCAATAAATACGAGAGATATAAAGAGTGACAGAGAGCATTTTAAACAAGTTTATGTTTTCTCTGGACAGCCTATTAAATTCCCTGTATGGTTCTTGTCCCGTTAAGGGCCGGTTTCTCAATAGCTGGTTACCAGAAAGTTAAGTTAACTCGGGCTATAAATCCCAGTTTTTTTGCTGTTTTAAGTCAATATTTTTTTAGGTTAACCCTGGGATAAAATAACTTACTCTCGCCTTGAAGCCAATGTTACCCTGGAGTTAACTTTTACCCGCATTTTAAAGATTTTTATAAGGTTATGTTGCTCGAGTTAACGCTAACTCGCTATTGAGAAACCGGCCCTAAGATGGTAAAATTATTACTCGGAAAATTGGTAAAGTTTACACTCAAAACGCTGGACCTATATGTACCATTTTGCGAAGTGAAAATATAAGTATGCTCTATTTTTTACTGGGTGAATTTTTTTGGTTACGCATAGAAAAAGAAACAATTTTCTTGTTATGAAATTTTTGGCAAACCAATGACAAAAAATTTAATTAAATGAACAACATTAAGAATATTGTTCGAAATTTAAAAACGAAGCAGGCACAGGCGAAGCAAATGCTCTTGTGTAGCGCCATAGCTGTCCTTGATTTATAGGACAAAAATGTTAACCTGTCATTGGTTTTTTTGTATGTTTTTCCCTTTTTTTAATATTTTTCTCTAGGTATAGGAAAAAAAATAGTAATGGCAACTTGCGGATAAACCATGCTTTTTTACTCGGGTTTGCTACATTTTTTTTGGTAAATTAAAAAACCAGAACTAATTTCTATTTCCATAATTATTTTTTCTTTAACAGCGCAATACATTTTTTAGCAAGAATAAACTCGGATGTAAAATTTAACTCGTCTTAAATTCTAAACCTACCTGTTCGTCTTTCCCGAAACGACAAAACTTGCTAAACATTTCCAGGTGGATACCTAAATTCAATTTATCATCCAGAGTGTTAAAAGTAACTTGTCGTGTTTCTTTTAAACAGAGGCGGCTCGGCTGGTGTCGTGTGGCACATGGTCTCGCACCTCAGACCCCTCAAATGAAATGAAATAATAAAATAAATAAAGGAGTTCACATTATAATCCAAATAGTGGATCAAGCGCGTAGTTAATCTTACACCCACCAGAACATTCTTACCGATACCGAACAACCAATCGAATGGCGAATAAATCCGTTATTGCTATGACAACGGCATACCTACTATACGTGTTTGGGTCACAAGTTGATTGCAGATGCTGCTCTGTAGCAGGCGTTCGGTCTTTCATCTATACGTTTTTGACTAATTCTTATATTTTTAGGTCGATACTAACTGTGTAAAATATATTAAAAAAATTGGTGCTAGAAAACACGGATAGTCCACCATATACAATCAATTATTTGATGTTAAAAGGAAATGAAAATATTTGGAAAACTGTAGCTTTGAAAGATTTGAACCTTATAAGAAAATTTTTGGGTAATATTTACGAAAACCAAAATCTAAAAACAGCATGTCAATAGCTGCTTTACTTCTAAAGTTGTTTTTTTATATATATATTTTAAAGTTTGTTCAAATAACTCGGAAATTAAAGCTCCCACGAATTTAGACTTTATAACAAAATTTGTAGTCCATATTGATGGAAACTCAAATCTGAAAACCGTATATCGCTACTTGCTTTTGTTCCAAAGTTAGATTTTTTTAAAATATTTTATCCCTCTTTTCCTCCCTTCTACCCATCACCACCATACCCAAAAGTTAAGCAGTTCATGGTCAGCTGGTGGAGGATTTTTGTACCAAATTTCGTTAAAATCGATGGAGGCGTTCTGGAGTTATCGTGTATACAGACAGACAACAGACCGACAGACAACTTTTTTTTGTCGATTAAGGTGTTTTGGAACCTTAGTAACTCATTTTTCATTGGTATGGTGGACTAAAAAGTTAAAATTTAAAAGTTGATTCGTCCACCACTCGATTTAAAAATCAAATCAACGGTGGTAGATATGTAGAACTATTTTAAGTTATTTTATTTTTGTTAATAATGTTCCCCTGTCTTAACTTTGCACCCCATATTTAGAACCCACGAGTCGCCGCCGCTGCTTTTGAACATGCCGCCTCGCATCGCCGGTGCCCGCCGCCGTCGCGTCGACTATACAAGAACAATTAAACAACGCGGCTTTAAGCAAAACACTCTGAATGCGCCCCTAGTGCAGTTCACATTGGTGAACAACCTGACCAAGTTCTGAGAGAGGCCCTTTGTTCTATCAGTTATTACTTATAAAAATTTTCATCGTAAGAACAACTCAATTTAGAAAACGTAATATTCAAACAGTATCTTACTCTATAAGAATGAAGCGTTCATCTCTCTCAAAGTTACCTATACGGATCAGTAAGCAAAGGACCCTTATATCTGTCTACCTTATAAAAGTTACTTGGTTAGTTTGACCCGCCCACCCCTAATAGCACAAGACATCCCAGGGAAATCCGATTTCGATCCCCCACCTCTCTGAACATCCCGGACATTAATGGGACATATCCAGGATGTACCGAGCAGAATATCCTTGAAAAAACCCACCTAGGACATTCCAAGAACATCCTATCTAAGTCCTGAACATGTCTGAAATTTTCGGTACAATGATTGGACATTCCAATTTCCATTCCCATTGGACATATGTGTTTTCCAGGATGTCTTTTAAGTCCTGCAGATGTCCCGAAATGCCGATACCATATATATCTAATACAAAAAATTTTATGGAGGTCCATTTAGGTCCCTTTTTTTTCCTGCAAAGGTAACATCTGATGTAAACATAATGAATCTACACCAAATTGCAATGGATCGTTTTCTGTGTCTGTAAAGGATATACTTAGGGTGTTTCAAAAGAAAACCCCAGGATGTCCGTAAAAGACATTTCAAGGATGTCTGTACCCTATATCAAACACATCCAAATAGTCTTCTTCAAAGACATCCCTCGGATGTCCGGTTTGGGCGTCCCGGGGATGTCGATTCGAACGTGCCTGGGACATCCGTGCAGGATGTCCATAGGAGATCCGTTGTGCGGACACGGGACCTTCGTCGGCCCTAAATGGGTACTTTTGTGGAACATTTAGGACATCCCTGGAACGTTCGTAACGCCCCGAAGGGTACGTCCTGGGGACGTCCTTGGGATGTCGTGTGCTATTTAGGACAGCGCATAGAAAAGGCAGTCCTAATTTAGAACCCTTGCTGCGCGATGTATTCCTACATTTTTAGTTTACGTTGGTGTCAGTATAGATACGGAACAGTTTCTTATGAAAACAACCCAGTCAACTAAACTGATCCAACCCAACCCAGCACTTTCTCAGCAAACTAGAAGGTGGCGGTGAACAGTCGGCCGCTAAGTGATATCGTCCTGTATTTCGGAACGTATTTGGCGCTCGCGAATTCAAATTTATTCCGAGGTTGGTTAAACGTCATCAAAATGCGCTTTCTAAAGAGTAGGTTCTTTGCTTGCTGAAAAACGCCTAACCGTATTAAGCGTTTTGTCGCTTCGTAGGCGCCAGCTCTACGCAACCTTTCTCGCGGCGGTTTCGCAACATAGAAATAACCATATTTCTATGGTTCGCAACGGTTAAAGTTAAAAGACAGATTTCATATAGAAGGCTCGTGGCGTAGTGGTAGAGTATCAGACTCTCACCCTGGACGCGCAAGTTCGGATCCCGTTTGCGTCCAACACTTTTTTTTAATTAGAGGTAAAATACTCTAAAATACTACGCCAATCCGCCTGTCGGCCGACACGTGCCCAAGCGGTTATGGGCGGTATACATGCCGCGACGCCCCAAGTTGTCGAGCCGCCAGCTGCCTTCCGAAAAATTGTTGTGTTTGTTGGGTTAAATCTTTTTTTTTGTACATATTAGACGTATGTATTTCCCTAAAGTTTGGTTTACTATTATGAAACATAGAAGGACGAAGTCACATTTAACTAATCCATATCATCATCGAATCCTGATTGATTTAATGATAAGTAAATGGTCTGACGAAGAATTAATTCTAAAAATTGTGATTTTGATGAAAAATGGTAAATAAATAACTATTCTTATGGTAAATTGTTCTTACAAAAATTTTCTTTTAACGAGTATGATTTTAAACATTTTTACAGATTATGGGTTTCCGTTCTGAGGTCGTATTTTCGAAATTACACGAAACTATTCGCATACGAGTAATTTCTGGTGTATACTAAGCCAGGGGTCCTATTTTCGAAACCATACGGAATTATTCGCATGCGACTACTTCCGTCTCTTCCTATACCATATAGAAAAGGAGGCAAAAGACATGACCATATGCTGATTCCTGGGTAGTACGTGAAAGAATAACTGGTTTTTCATGCGAAACAACACGAATACCTTCCACCCACTCGTGCAATATTGCGTTAAACCAGTCGAATTCGAACGCGGTCCATACATACCGGCTTATCTTTCGCCTTTCGTTTCACACGGTATAGAAAAGACTGACATAAAAATTATCGATTATTCAGTACACGTATGCGGATATTTTTGTATGGATTCGAAAATCAGACCCCAGGTAACTGCATCGCAGACTCGAGTTTCGCACTAGTGGTGCTCATCAGTACGGTGCTACCTAATGAAAATAATTGGGAGATAAAAGGTTGATATTGGATTTTATCTTCGATCTGCCGATTTTAAAGACTGACGGTTGGTTTTTTTGTCATTTTCTATGATTTTTTTCGGATCTTTTCAACACTGATTTATTTCTATTTTCATTGGGTAGCACCCAGCAAACGCAGAAGGTCGGTAAATAATCGGACCGACGCCAGCAATTTCGGTGTTAAGTCGGCATCAGCAGTTAGACGTGGGCCGATGTAGGACCAAACACCGACTTCCGTCACCGATCATTCGCCATGCACGTCCGTAAATTCCAAATAAACTGTTTCGGCCATACAACCTCAGGAATAATATCAACGACACAACGCGAATACGCCGCACGTAAATAGAGAGGACACCTAATGGTAAATTTTCGACCCCGCTCAACTGACTTGAAAAGCAAATGCCGCAGCTATCGTTTTTGTTTGTTCTTGGCTTCGAAACTTGGTGCGCCACTTTCGCTCTTGATTATTTTTATCGATCCAAAGCAATGGCGGCGCACAGGAAAATCGTATTTTTTGGACTAGTTCCGCGTTGGGAACTCTCCATAATATCGATCGCCCGCCTTGCGCTGCAGGCAACAGACCCGTTCCGGTACAATTACAGGTGGCGAATCCAGAGGGAGGCGATCGACCCCCTCTCTGACAAAATTACGTACCAACTTCCTCAAAAATGTTACCCTGCGGCGCCAATTTTTTTCTTTTATCTTAAATTAAACATTACTCTTTTACAAGGTCCCGTCTTCGGCGGTCAAATTTAAAAAAAATCATAAAAACAATTTTGGAGAACATGATGGGAATTGACACGGTTACGTCACAACCGCCTCTTTTGGATTAGGAGAACAGAGCCATTGAAGGAATATCCAAGGAAATTTATCATATGAGACCATCAGTTTTCACTTACCTTCTCACCCATTCTGATTTCCTAATCATGTATTTTTCAAACATGCGGAAATGACGAGGCTATTAAAATTTGAAGTAACTTTAGATAGTAAAATATTTAAAAAACAAATAAAAAACAATTATTTTTTACCGGAGAAAACCTAAATTATCTCTCTGCTTTTTATACTTAATTAGTAATAAAGGCTTGAAAAATATATGCTGCCAGCTCACTTAGCAACAAGTTCATTTAATATTGCATTAAATATACGCCAGTGATAAATCGATATTCCGTTTTAATTTTCAATAAATATTACCCCGGTTCATCCTGGCGCATTCAGCTAACAATAAAAAACTCGCTGTGAAGCGCGTTGACTTGCTGATCGGATATTACCATTACATGTCCTCTCTATTTAGATTTATATGCTCTCTGGTGCGACGGACGCATGCAAACTAACCATATAGGTTTGGCCAAAAAATTTGTCACCTTTTGAACGCGCTATAATTTTGGAACCAATCGGCTGATATCCGAAATTTTTGCCTGACAAAAATTAAAACTTTACTAACGCGACTCAAAATTTGACATGTGTCAAAAATCCAAGATAGGGGAAAAATTTAAAAAATTGGTAAATTTCACACCTCTTCCCTGCGAAAAATGTGTATACGACACTAGATTTTATTTTTGTCACTGAGTTATTACTTATCTAAATTGGTTCTAAGATAAAAAAAAGTTATAAAATTTTAAATCAGGAGTATTTAAACCAAAAATTCTCTGTCTGTAGAAAGGTGCACTATTTAAGGCTAACATAACTAAACGATGTTCAGAATTTTAAGCTCTTTGATAAAACGACACATGAATCTTCACTAATTCTGTTCAAAATTTGACATATGTCAAAATTGGGCGACTGGGTCGCAAGTTTTTGTGAAAACAGTACAATTTTTGGACTAAATACTCGTGGTCTAAAATACTTAAAACTTTTCTCATCTCATAACCAATTTAGATAAGTGATACCTCAGTGGGCGAAGAAGGTATGAGGATTCTTCCTCACAGAAATCAATTCCAGGGACGCCCACAAATTTTTCGTAAAGGGGTGAAACTTACCCATTTTTTTAAAGCTCTCCGCCATCTTGGATTTATAACGTATGTCAAATTTCAAATTTGCATAACTTTTTTATCTTATAACCAATTTAGATAAATGATACCTCGGTAGACGAAGAAAGGATGGGCATTTGCCTCATTGACCAAAATGAAGTCCAGGGTTGCACACAAATTTTTAGCAGGAGAGCCATTTTTTCATAGCTCTCCACCAATTTGGATTTTCGAAAAATGTCAAATTTTGAGTCGCGTTAGTGAAGTTTTATCTTTTGTCTATTAAAACAGCCAAAAATTTCGAAAATCGGCCGATTGGATACCACCCTATATAACACCTTTTTAATTTTTTTTTCGTTCCCGGAGGTGGATTTTGTCACGTCGGCAATTAATTTGCGGCCGCACGTCAGCCGGCGGCCAAAAATGCTGATGGTCCGATTTTGGTTACTGACATCGTACCCATAGGCGATTTCGGCAAGCTTTGGTACATGGTTTGTTGTGTCAAATGCTTACCAACCGATTTTGGATACAAGAATGATAACGTCACCGTGACCCTGGTATCTTTTTCGTATGTCAAATTGCATACCGTGGGATGTAGCACGGTTCTCTAGTTTGGTATAGTGCTATCTCCCTCTATTTTCGTTTTGTCCCGCTTTAGAAACGTAAACAAATAAGGTGGATTTGAAATTTTTGTTGTTGTCAGTTATGATGGATTGAAACGACCGATACACGGTAACCTTTTCTCTAAATGGAGTATCGTTTACTTTTACCGAAAACTCTAAATGAGCCCATAGGTTACTAAAAGGCGAATATTTCTGTCTGACTTTTACGTTTGTTGGAGGGGTCAACAGGTGATGAAAAATGTGTATACCAACTAACAAATATTCTTGAAAGGTTGTGGAAGATTATGTGATAGTCACATCAGCTTTTCTTTTAGAAATTTGTTAAATCTTCTTGAGCAAAATATACCACCTAAATAGGAAAATAACTACCAAAATCAAACAAAAAAGTTTGAATGAGGCTCGTTTCTCTTGGCCTACCGAACTGATTCGGAAGAAAGTGGTATGTTACGTCATTACTATGACGTCACAGGTACCAAACGGTTAACCAAATGGTATACCAAGGAAAGCTTGCCGAAATCGCCTCATGTCGCGGGATGCGGCGACTGACGTACCTCTGGGGGTCTATTCTTGAATATCGTAGGAAAGGTCGCACGGGAACGTTCACATTCTTCGTTTCGCCCAATAAGAAGGCTCAAAAGCTGCCGAGCTTGCACGGTGCACGCGCAAAGCTGACCGGATTGTCATTTTTCAAGAGCGCTCGTTCACCTGGTCCGGAGGCAGGTGTATGAAAGCGTAGGAAAGTTCCTTCGATACACGGCAATCGGATGAGGTTCGGTCGTGGTCGGATAGGTTTGGGATAACTCGTGATCACCTTCAAAGTCTATTATTGGTCGATATCAAGGAGAGGACCGTTCCCGTGCGATCTTTCAAAATTCAAGAATCAGCCCCCTGACCGGCCCGCAACCACTGTGTTTACTGGGATCGGACCGATGAGCACCTCTAGTACAAAACTGAAGTTCACAATTACCATTATATTTTTAGAGGATTTCTAAGGATTCGACTATTTTATATGTAAAAAATATTGCCTTTTATTGTTAAAGCAATATATTTTAGTAAAAATTACATTTTAAAAGTTTCGATTTTAGCGTTTCTACTTTTTAAATTTTAAAATTAATTTAATCTTCCGCACCTTTCCATCTTTCTTTTTTATTTGGAATTTTATTAAACGCTTTCCCGGTGACTCCGGAATTTTTAAATTAATTTTCGCCAACTCCAAATTTACATAAACCGTTGTTCCGTCTCTTTTATTTAAAACTTTCTATTGCAATTGCACCAGAGATCTAGACTTTAACCTGCTGAGTAATTTGTTACTTTTCCCTTTTTTGACTTTCGCGTGTAAAACGATTTTCTTTGTTTAAGATGTCTGATTTTGAAGTTAATTTATAGTTAAGTGCATTTTTAGCAAATAATTTTTTTCCATAAATGATAACAGCATTGGCGGTCCCAGTCATTTCAAAAGGGGGGGGGGCGGTTTCGATACGACAAAAGAAACTAGAATAAAAGCATAGCTTTTATGAGGAACATATCAATAAATATATGCAAACAAAACTGAGTAACATTAAGCCCGGATTTGGTTTCAAATCTAGGGGGGAGGTACTCAAATTTTAAGTCGTCTATTTCATACATTTTTCATTCTAAATTAACCTAAAATCGTAAATATCCAAGTTTCATAGCGCCGCCGGTGAAAATTTTAAAGAAAATTGCACTAGAAAACGCATTTTTGACTAACTAAAATTGTAAATACGGGGCGATTCAAAATTCCTGCAAATATTTGAACAGTGGTTAGGTATCATTAATCTAGGAAAAGTTACGTGATTATGTTATTTAAATTTAATTTTTTTTTCTTTGAATTTGGGAGTAAAATTTTCGTATTTTTCTGCGAATCGCCTTTAAAATAATTTACCAAGCAAGTCTATGTGTGCTGACAATGACATGTTTTAGGGTTTTTGTCAAGCATTTTGGAGTTGTCAAAGTTTTGTTTTCAAAAATTTATGTTTCTACCATGTAGTAAAGGGTGCTTGTCCGAAAATATTAAAAATTTTAAATGCAAATATCTCTGCAACCAAAGAGCTTACAAAAATATATTTTACTAATTCTTGTTCAGAAAAATAAATTCTACCTATAGTTAAAGTCTTTTTAGGGAATTTTGAATCAATGGTTTCAAAGCGCAGCAGGCAAAAAATTTTGAGAAAATGACACTACAAATGCCATTCTTAATACAAAATTAAACTAATACTGTAGTTATCAAAGGCGCTATAGCGTCGCAACTTATGCCCCACTTTTCATTTTCTAAATGTTTTCATAAAAAATTTAAAGCTTGAGTAACTACGTATAATTTTTTCAGTTTTAAAAAACATAGATAACAAACAAACCACAAACAAAACCTAATAGCTAAATACTTTTTTTTGAGGACTATAAAGCTTTCTATCTTGCACATTTCAAACATAAGATGCCTATCTAAAAAAAAAAATTGTTTCCGGTTTTTTTTTGGCAAACTGGTCGATAACTCGCTCAATGTCAATTTCAATATGTCTGTTGATGTGCAGCAACGCTAAGCCCGTCAGACGAATTTCCGTCTTAGTGTTTTTAAGTACTTATATTTTCAATCTTCTGAGGCATGAGAAGCTTATTTCGGACAAAGCATTACTTACTGTCAAACATCCAAGAATGCTTTCATCAACGGAAAATTATGGCCACACTTGTTCATTGCCTCTAAAACGTTATCACGTATGTTTTTGTTTATTCTTGGTGTGACAAATTGAAGGTCAAACTGTCCCAAAATACTTCTCGTTTTTTTCCAAAGACTTCAGGGGGTTACCACCAGCATCTTTGTTTTCTATTTTTTTCTTGGGATCACCACTGATAACAGTCACCTGGCGAATGATTTCATGCACAATATCTCGTGGAACATCTCACAGATTACCAATATGCAATCTACAAGGTCGAGTTGACTTTTATTTAAAATAACAGATTTTACTATTTGTTTCCATGTTTACCTACCTTTTATCTATCGCTTATGTATCCAAAATCCGGTTTTTAAATATCTTCACCTTTTTCTGAGAATCGCATTGACAGAAAGCGCAAAATCTCTTAGCTGCATTTTCTCACTTATATTTTTTGTAGTTATGTATTCGACGCGTGTTCTAGTTTAGGGAAACTCCACTAGTTTCTGCACTATTCATTGAGCTGTTTATGCTCGTGCTGGTTTTTCTCTCATCGCATACGATACTTTTGACTGACTGATTTTTGTTTATTTTAAACGAAATATCTCGAAATATTTATTAATTTTTAAAGCGTATTTTATGTTCTCCTAAAAACCGTATACTTTTTAATAGAAACATCACTGTTTCGCCATTCATAGATGAAGAATCGCTGTGTTTTACAGCGCAATATGTAATAGCTGCGCAAAATCACCAACCACGCAAATAAATTACCGCGAAAATCAGTTACCGTGCATAAAGTTTATCGTGCAAAGTACAGTTATTACAGAAATATGCAAATTAAAAATATATTTATTTTATTAAAGCTTGCCCACTAAAACAAAAAAAGATGCGAATCTCAACCCGATAATATAATGTTATTATTATTATTAGACAATTTTGGTTGTTTCGTTGCAACTAAAAGTACGAAAATAATGTTCTTATTAATCTGCCTCTTTAACTAAACGTAATAAGCTAATACTTAAGATAAGCCATAATTATATGGGATAAAACATACCAAATTCTCTAAAGAGAACACTTTTGTGATTACCTCGTTACACTAATATATCACCTCTGAATAAAAACTATTGTGCGCATACACACTGATGCCAACACTCAACTGAATCTTGTTAAAAAAATTACAAACATCTTATTAGTAAAACATGACGACTTTTTTACTTGTAGTTACTAACAAGTAAAAAAGTTGAAAAGAATGAAACGTCATGAAAGTAGTTTCGAAATCTCCCTGTACCTTTGAAACTAATCATACGATTTGATTATGCTCCATTTAAAGTGTGATCAGTAGGTTGAGATCTACAACATATCAAGATTTCATTAAATTTTGCAATCAACCAAAATGCCATGTATTCCGTGCGGGATTCTTTATTTAGTTATCAATTGGATAAATTCATAAAAAACTTGTAATTATCCTAACCAGTGCAGAAAGTTTTTTTCGCGCACACGACTGCAGGAGTTGAGCTGAACGACGCGGAGCAGGCAAGGGCGGGAAAGATGCTTTACGCATGGGTTCAATCAATATTTTTCTACGACCACTTGAAAAAAAAGCTCGGAAAAAAGCCGATAATAAAAAATCTGTCAAGTACAGAAAGTATCTAGGTAAATTCATTTTCGCCCTCAGTTTCGCACGGACGGACGTAGAAAAAATAGATTTTTGTTGCAGTTTTGTGGAAGACAATAAAGAAAAAATATGGCGCCGTACCTATATATATATATATTGTAAATCATTTTAAGAAATAATATAGTTTTTAAAACTAGTTTACTAATAGCTAAAATTGTAGTTTCTTTTTATAAGCGCAGTTTAGCCGCGAGTCCAAAAACGCAACCGTCTACTTCGTTATCAAATTTTGTACCATATTTAATTTTTTAACAAAATAGGAAATAAATTCCCAAAATTTTTTTGGCAAAAAATTTTTTTGTAACTCTGTACAAGAATATCTTGGATCAAACTTGTATGAGCATCCCCCAAGGAACACACAAAAGATTAAAGCGAAAAGAGAAATGACTAAACGATGGTGTTCGCTTTGATCTTTTGTGTGTTCCTTGTGGGATGCTCATCCAAGTTTGAGTTTTCGTTATTTCAATCCAAAATCTTTTGATCTCTTGTTTTTTAGTTTCTTTTCGGTTGAAATAACTGATTTGGAGGTTTTTTTTAACTTCTTTTTTATTTTAATTGCCTTAGGAACACAATCCTACTGGAAATAATAACACGCCAGGACGAATTCGTATCAGGTAACTTGGATAAGTGCCATTGCGGAACGATGCCTATTTGTGGATGGTTCAAAGTTGAAAATCAAAGTGTATGATGGTGTTTAATGATATATAGTGGAGGGTGACCAGTGAAATTACTGATGAGCCCACGCTGGTTACCTAGGGCGAAACATCGTTTAATCATTTCTCTTTTCGCTTTGGTCTTTTGTGTGTTCCTTGTGGGATGCTCATCCAAGTTTAAATTTTCGTTATTTCCACCCAAGATCTTTTGATCTTTTGTTTTTTAGTTTCTTTTCGGTTGAAGTAACTGATCTGGAGGTTTTTTAACTTCTTTTTTGTTTTAGTCGCCTTAGGAGCATAATCCTACTGGAAATATTAACACACCAGGACGAATTCGTATCAGGTAACTTGGATAAGTGGCAGTGCGTAACGATGCCTATTTGTGAGTGGTTCAAGGTTGGAAATCAAAGTGTATGATAATGTTTAATGATGTATAGTGGAGGGTGACCAGTGAAACTACTGATGAGCCCACGCTGGTTACCTAGGGCGAAACATCGTTTAATCATTTCTCTTTTCGCTTTGGTCTTTTGTGTGTTCCTTGTGGGATGCTCATCCAAGTTTAAATTTTCGTTATTTCCAACCAAGATCTTTTGATCTTTTGTTTTTTAGTTTCTTTTCGGTTGAAGTAACTGATCTGGAGGTTTTTTAACTTCTTTTTTGTTTTAGTCGCCTTAGGAGCATAATCCTACTGGAAATATTAACACACCAGGACGAATTCGTATCAGGTAACTTGGATAAGTGCCAGTGCGTAACGATGCCTATTTGTGAGTGGTTCAAGGTTGGAAATCAAAGTGTATGATGGTGTTTAATGATGTATAGTGGAGGGTGACCAGTGAAACTACTGATGAGCCCACGCTGGTTACCTAGGGCGAAACATCGTTTAATCATTTCTCTTTTCGCTTTGGTCTTTTGTGTGTTCCTTGTGGGATGCTCATCCAAGTTTAAATTTTCGTTATTTCCAACCAAGATCTTTTGATCTTTTGTTTTTTAGTTTCTTTTCGGTTGAAGTAACTGATCTGGAGGTTTTTTAACTTCTTTTTTGTTTTAGTCGCCTTAGGAGCATAATCCTACTGGAAATATTAACACACCAGGACGAATTCGTATCAGGTAACTTGGATAAGTGCCAGTGCGTAACGATGCCTATTTGTGAGTGGTTCAAGGTTGGAAATCAAAGTGTATGATGGTGTTTAATGATGTATAGTGGAGGGTGACCAGTGAAACTACTGATGAGCCCACGCTGGTTACCTAGGGCGAAACATCGTTTAATCATTTCTCTTTTCGCTTTGGTCTTTTGTGTGTTTCTTGTGGGATGCTCATCCAAGTTTAAATTTTCGTTATTTCCACCCAAGATCTTTTGATCTTTTGTTTTTTAGTTTCTTTTCGGTTGAAGTAACTGATTTGGAGGTTTTTTAACTTCTTTTTTATTTTAGTCGCCTTAGGAGCATTATCCTACTGGAAATATTAACACACCAGGACGAATTCGTATCAGGTAACTTGGATAAGTGCCAGTGCGTAACGATGCCTATTTGTGAGTGGTTCAAGGTTGGAAATCAAAGTGTATGATGGTGTTTAATGATGTATAGTGGAGGGTGACCAGTGAAACTACTGATGAGCCCACGCTGGTTACCTAGGGCGAAACATCGTTTAATCATTTCTCTTTTCGCTTTGGTCTTTTGTGTGTTTCTTGTGGGATGCTCATCCAAGTTTAAATTTTCGTTATTTCCACCCAAGATCTTTTGATCTTTTGTTTTTTAGTTTCTTTTCGGTTGAAGTAACTGATTTGGAGGTTTTTTAACTTCTTTTTTATTTTAGTCGCCTTAGGAGCATAATCCTACTGGAAATATTAACACACCAGGACGTATTCGTATCAGGTAACTTGGATAAGTGTCAGTGCGTAACGATGCCTATTTGTGAGTGTTTCAAGGTTGGAAATCAAAGTGTATGATGGTGTTTAATTATGTATAGTGGAAGGTGACCAGTGAAACTACTGATGAGCCCACGCTGGTTACCCAGGGCGAAACATCGTTTAATAATTTCTCTTTTCGCTTTGATCTTTGTATGTTCCTTGTGGGATGCTCATCCAAGTTTGAATTTTGGTTATGTCCACCCAAATATCTTGGATGTTTGGGAAACATCAAATTTGGCACCTATAAATCTTGATTACGTGGCTTCCCAAGAAGCTTAATATATTTCCTTGCTTAGTTATAATATAGGTGCAGTTTGTTTGGCATACCCTATAGTTAAAATAATATTTAAAGAAGTCGGCCATTCCACGAAAAGTAAAACCAGATGTCACGTCTGTTACCCTTGTTTTTATTTAAAAACACACGTCTTTTGAAAAAACAAACGGCAGTTCTTTCAAACTCATACAGTGTGACAAAATTATGTTGTTGGAGTCTCCTGATCCACACGCAATATCTTTGTTTAGAGACTATGTCCCATCCGTTACTTTGATATGACTGGGGTATCAATTTTTAACTGAAAATTAACAATGTTAGAGTATATTTTCAGTGGCGTAGCCAGAAATCGACTCTGGGGGGTCTCATCATTTAAAAAAAAATCAACTACCTACCTACGGCAAATTTTTAAAAACTAGGTAGGTGCCTATTGCTTGAGCTCTTGAAGTGAAGGGAGGGTAGCCCTATTTAATAGGTGTTGAGTTAGTGTATACGAAAAAAAAATAATTATTTTTAAAAGCAAGTCTTACCTAATCTCATTTGCAGATTTTAATAATTATCCCTAAAATGCGCAGCAGGCAAAAATTTAGAAAAAATGACACTAAAATGCTATTTGATTGAAAAAATTGCTTAAAGTGAAACACAATTGTAACAATATTTAATATTGCTATAGCGCCGCAGGCGAAAATTGCCAAAAAAAAACAAAAAATTCTTTAAAAATTTCGAAGTAGATTGAGTTAGATGCCAAGGGGTGGGTTGCGGTGGTGTATATAGATTTGTTGCCAAATTATAAATGCGCCGCAGATGAAAATTTTAAGAAAAATTATACTAAGAATACCATTTGTTACACGTTTTGACTGCTGATAAAAATTCCTTCAAATTAAACAAAAATTATAACAATTAATGACGTTATAGTACCGCAGGCAAAATTTTTAAAATGTTAGATATCACACCATGCACACGTCACAAACTGGAGTAAAGGGTAAAAAAAGTGGGGGAGCTATAGCTCTCCCTAGGGTCCTTGATCATGATTAATTTATTGCAGATTAGGTTGGACCTTCTGGGGGGGGGGGTAAACCCGAAAACCCTTCCCTGGCAACACCACTGATATTATCGAAAATTATACACCCTCCGCCAGTAATTCTAAAAGCGATCATGCACGCCTCACTGGCAAATCTAAATTTCTGGAAACGTATCTGACAAACAGATTTCTGGCTGTCATCGGAGTACACCACTCAAACCTCAACGCATAAATTAAACTGGTTACAGATATTTTGTATAAATGTGCCATTTTTCCTTAAATTTCGTGTGACTGTATTTTGAAATATTAAAATATATACTGTACTAATCGTTCTAAACTCAAGCAAAGTATAGTTTTGTTAGGCAATGTGGTTTTCGTTCAAGAACATTTTAAGGAATATGCAATGTTCAGCTTATTTGTACTTTACTTTTTGATACACAAAATGCCTTTATCACGGAGCGAACATGGCGGAGACGTTCTTCCTTAGATGCCGTAATAAGCTTACTGCCTTTTAATTATAGTTTCAAAGCCAGTTTATAAATGCCTAAGTATACAAATAATATATTTTTGGATGTCAGAAAAACAGTCCGCAATTTCTGGAAAACTTTTTTGTCGCTGATTCTCGCATGGATTTATACAGTTTTGCACAGAAACCGAATTAGAGCGACAATTTTTACTAGAGCAAATTGTCTACTAAATTGAAGAATTCTCCAAAAATCTCTCTGTTGTTGATTTATTCATAAATAAAAAGAAAAAGTAGAAACGGAAACCAACGAAAAAAAACTGTAATTATATATCCCTGAAAATAGTTCGGTACTATTCCAAATTTTGACAGTTTTTGATGTCGACAATTTTTTATGCACTCCGGATTACCTATGAAAGATAATAAGTTTAACCCAACAGTAGTTATTTTTGCTATTATTTTAGATGATCCAAAATATCCCCATTATCTAACTATTATTTTTATTTATTTTCATAAGCGAAATGACTAAAATATATTCGTTAGGAAATGTTTTTCTTTTCAATGTTACAAAATAAGTAACAATTACTCGAAAAAATCGCGTTTGCAGTTAAATTCAATTTCAAAAGTTGGTTGATCAAGCTTTATGAAGGACGTTTTCACGCAGTGTGATTGCCATGCGATTTTCCGTTTGCAGTATGTGGCATATCGTATTCGCAGAAAGCTTTTACATACAGAGATAAAATTTCTGTTTCAACAAATAAACGTTGTGAGTTGACGTAAGAGTGTAAAGAGTGTTCAAAGTTGAATAAATGACCCTTTTTTTATTTGATTTTTAAAATGAGCTTAAAATTCCCTTTAAAATGGTTTCTCAAATTGTCTTTAATTTGTTGTATAATTTATATATCTTATATTTTTTATTACATATTTATTTTTTCTATTACTATCTTAGTTACTTTTTTCCTCACTTTTTATAATATTGAAAAATAAAAAATTCAAAATAGAAAAATATTAAAGTAGCTAATAAAGAAATAACAAAAGCTGATTTTAAAAATCCAATAAAAATGGGTCATTCCATAAGAAAAATACCAACGTTGTCTTTTATTTCAAAAAATAAAAGCGACCGGGAAAACACAGTTTGACAGTTATATTCTGCTTTACAAAATCTACAAAAAAGCCCTTTACACAAAACAGAAATTTTGACAAATAAAAAAGTTATAGACCTTATCCCAAAATGCGGACTTTCGAAAAGGCCCCTTAGCAAGATACGATTTTTACCTTTAAACTTCTCTTAAAACTTAAGCCTCGCAAGTGGGTGTCAGTTTTTTTCTATCTCCTCTGGAGGTACCTTAAACCCTCCAAAAGTGCCCAATTTGAGACACCCTGTATGTACATATAAAAACTTTTTAAGAAATAGTTGAACCAACTTAAGATATACACTAAAAAGTATAAAATAAAATAATTTTTAATTTTACACAAAATTCAACTATTTTGAAGTCGCCGCCTATAAGTAGTCCACAATAATATTTATTTTAGAGCGCCAACTTCAAAAAAATTGGATTTTATATAAAATAAATAATATATTATTTTAAACTATTTTGTGTAATTTTTTGACGTTGGTTGAATTGTTAATTAAAAGGTTTTTACTTTTGAATTTTTAGGGTTTTTCTCATACACCTCCTACGGGATACAAAGGGTCAAGTATCCAAATTAAACGCAGCATGTCACTTTGACTTTGAATTGCCTTTTTAAATTACGCTTATAAGCCTAAAGTGGCGACTTGTGGGCATTATCAATGATTTTTTTGTTTTTGTATTAATAGTCTTTTGGAAGATATAGTGGGAATAAGGCCCTTTACAGGATAGAATGGGCTCGGAGATGAGGCCCAAGTATGCAAATTTTACATGCGACAAAAAATGCGGTTTTTATAATGATTTTTGTTTTGTCGTGAAAGTGGTGGGGGAAGTATATTTTTTTAGTAAAATAGAAGCATGCACTACAAAACTCTCCTGAATCGAATAAAAAAATTATTGTAAAAATAGGTTAAGCCGTTTGGTAGTTATGCTGAAATTAAAACTTTACAGGATGAAATGAGCTCGGAGAGGTGGCCCAAGTACCCAACTTGAAGGCACCATGCATCAAATTCATATGACACGTGATAAGCCCAAAATGAGAACTCTAATAGTGAGATTTACTAAGGTCTAAAATAGTACTCCCCACAGTTCTAAATATTTACACCTGTGGGAGGTACTAAATTTTAAAACCAATTTTCAAAAAACACTTACCCATACCAGAAAAGACACAAAGTTATTGATTATTTTGTATTGTTATTGTAAAATACCACTGAGAAACTGCTTTTTTTCTCAAAATATACCATATTTTAGGAGAAAATGCCCTAAAACTATTTTTTTTTGACAGGTTTGTAAATGGCAAATGGTGAATACGCCAAAAATTTGGCACATAAATAGCTTCATTATCTGTGTTTGAGGTTATAAAGTTGGTGATTTTTTAGACCACCTCTGTGGGGTGGTTTAAATTTATAGCCCCCAGAAAGGATTGTTTTGTGGCAAGTGTTAATAAGTTCTTTTATAATTTCCCTAAGCAACCGTTTTTACAAGAATTAATTTACCTTATTTAATATCCCAAGTTGTTTATTAATCGATAAAACACCTCCAATTTTGTGCACAAAACGCCATATTTTGAACCCGTTTTCAGCACACAGAATATATTTATGAGGGCACTACAATTCAAAACAAACATAAGCGAAGGTCACTGATTATGCACGAAAACTGTCTCCAATGAAGAAAATCCAAGACAACTGTACCTAGCTATTCATTTATTTACAAAGAGAACTGAAATTAAAACAATGACTTTATCTAAAAGCTTAATCATCAAGCAAAGCTTTCCACTGAAACATCGCACTCAAATGTCTCAACACTCTCAACTCTGCAGCACCGAACGTTCGTTGAGCCGACATGACTCCTTTGTGAACGCATCAGTTGGATTCAGGTCTGTTTTTAGCCGAATTTTTTTTCATGACCTACTTTGATGAAATATTTTTATTTGTGGTTTGCGATTGCGATGGGTTTGTGTTTGTAAAGTTTTTTAATACTTTTGATAGATAAAAACCTCTTTTAAATAAATAAAAAGTTAATCTAATTCTTATTTTATGATTACATATCGAAGTGGTTTTGTTACAGTGAGTATTAATCGCGAAAATCAATAAAAAAGGGTAAGTTTTGATAAGAGTAACATATAACGTCAATTTTAATTTGCTCAACAGAGTGTTTACCATTTAGATCCCCCCCTAGGGTTAAAAAAAACTTATTTTAAATAAAAATGTTTTCTTAAATCGAACAAAAGATTGTGTTAAGATGATTCTTCACTAAAAAAAAAACAAATAAAACTATTCTTATAAATCAAACTATGTTCAAAACTCAAGGAAGTTGGTATAAATTGCTTTAAACCAACAATTTCACTTAAACTTAGAACCTGTCTAAAATAGGCTAAACCCTTTTGGTAAATCCCACTGTAAAGATTTTATAATGGTTTTTTAAGGTTTGTCGTAAAAGTGGTGGGGAAAGTATACATATATTTATAATGATAGTTGAACGAGTCGAACAAAAAAAGAATTACAAAAACTGGTAAAGCTGTTTAGGAGGCAGGTTGATTCGGGTTTAAATTTTTAATTTTTTGTTGAGAAACATGAGAAAGGAGCTCAAGTATCCAAATTAAAAATATTTATCTTATTTTTATTTTATTGCACATATAAGCCCAATTAATTTTTTAAGTTTTGGCCTAAAAGTAGTAAAGAAGTATATTTTGTTATAACATGGACATTCCTGAATCCAACAAAAATAAATTATGAAATCGGTCACTTGGAAACTCAGGTCAGGCAAGCCACACCTCCCCCACTCCCGAAAAATATTCGAGTTTTGATATAATTGCAAACCAGTTTCGAACCTCTTTTAAAAATTTTGAACCACACTCCTTCCTGGCTTTTTCTTATATTCAAATTGAGAGGTGCAGCTGGACGTCAAGGTATACCCTAATATCCTTCTAATATCACCAAAAAGAATTTCGAACCCTGCTTTTTTTTAATATGGTGGGGGGTGCAGGTTGACGTCAAGCCACATCCCTTTCATAAAAATTTCGAATTTTGTTATGGTTATAATTTTGAGCTAATTTCGAACTAATTTTGTACAACTTAAAAAAAAATTAACCACCCGAATTTCTGTGATTTTTTATATTTATTCAAAATGGGGGGTTTAACCAATTGAAATCCACTTAGTTTGGAAGGCATAGAAATAATCTAGAAATTACTAGAAATCACGTAAGAGAAACTATTTCCATCTTTGTTGGAGTTTTGGTACCTAATATGTGCATGTGTTAAGTACCTGATTTTTCTGCGCATCCAAATCAATAGTTGATTTTTGAAATTATTTTTAGTGATATTAGAAGTTTTTAATTTTGCGATAGATGCTTTTTATTTTTCTCTACGCTTTAAATGAGGAAGGTGTAGCTTGACATCCGGCTGCACCACCCATTTTCAATATAAAAAAAAAAACAGGAGTGTGGTTACAAATTTTTAAAAGTGGTTTTAAATTAGTTCGAAATGGTTCGAAATTATAAGCATATCAAAACTAGAATTTCTTTCGGAGGGGAGGAAAAATGTTAAAAATGATTGCTAGATCTAACAGTGGAGTGAATTGACGTTGGGTGCACCCACTTTTACAAGTAGGACATGGTCAAAAGAGTTTTGTAGACTATTTTCAAAAAATTGATGACAATTTTTTTAAATGCGTTCGATGCCTGCAATTAAATCAGTTATTTGAATTTGAATGAATTTTAATTTTGGAGCCATTGCGAAGGCACAAGCAATACACCAGAAAGTTCAAGACATATTGCCAATAATAGGAAACCTGAAATTTTATATACCGATAAATATCGCGACAAGCAGTGGTTGGTATTAGACGGTATCTGAAAAATCGGCCGATATCTGACCCACCATCACACTGTGCTGCGACGTGAAGAAATGTCGCAATCCGCGTCTGTTTTTTTTGTCGCTTCGGGCGAGTTTTAAAATTCAACAATGAGCTCACCGATGAAAACAATCAAGGTTCTTAAATTATCCGATTGATTTCACCAATTCATCAATTGGCAATTCACCGACTCTGGGGGCCGGTGAGCCTTCCCGTTGAATGTCACTTACGTCATTTACAGCGATTTGCACCAACATATTTACTTATTTAGGGGTCACCTAGAATAAGGTGGCCTAGGTTAGAGAAGAGTTTCGTTTGTATTTAGAACTCCCCTAAACTCTCTTAGGTGATCCCTAAATCTAGGGTCCCGATTTTGGTCCCCTAGCGCTCCCCTAACCTAAAACTAAACTAGATATAGGTGCCACCTAATGCTAGGTTACCCCTAAATATGTTGGTGTAAACGGCTGTTAATCAGCTGTTTTTTGTTGTTATTATTTTATTTTTAAATTTTTTTTTTTCGTAACAATTGCCGACTTGAAAAGAATTCGCGTTAAAACTATTTCAAAGACAGTTTTCGAGGACTAATTCTGGGGTTTTATACAGCAAAATAAAACAATATAATAATAAGAACACCTAAAAAAAACAAACTTGTTGTGATCACATGATCACGTTTAACCAATCGCAGGGCCAATTCTTATTTCTTGTTTTATTTTATTTGCAGTATAAACCCAGCATAAGGAGTTAAATAAATCTTCAATTTGGGCTGGTATAAAACGGACATAAGTTTTATCCTCTCCATATGCTCCTGAAACCCTACGAGGTTTTTTCAATTGTCTTTATTGTAATACGTAGAATTTTTTCGAAAAAGCACAAATTTCTTAATTGGAAAAAAGTAAAAAAAAATCTAGGCTATAGCTAAATTCTGACTGATTTTTATGGCGTTTTTTTTAGTTCTCGATGGCTCATCGAACTCAACGACATGGAATGTCAGATTAACGTCTGATGATGAATTTACAAACTCGCCCTTCCGCAAGGTATGAAAATTGCTCATAACATTACACGTGATTTGACATGCCGCAAACAAAAAATCGCATCATAATCGCACCGGCTCGGCTTATTACTTTTTCTTGCCGCGTTTTTCAGTTATCAGTGCATTCAGTGTCCGTATTCTTGACGGCTCCTAAGATGAGTAGTCACCGGCGGTTTTATGCCTCTTTACCTTCTCACTCGAGTCAAAGTGTATTTTACCTCAAAAACCGTCACAGATGGATATTTTTTAAACTCTAAGTTTGCTTGGGTGCGGATTAAAGTAGTGGAAAAAAATTTTAAATGCAAAAAATTTTAGCAATTTGGGATCATAAAAATATAATAGAAGAAAAAGCACTATATTTATTTTTTTATGCATGCACTTAAATCCCTAAAAGTTCATCGTGCATATATAATCGACTGAATGCAATGAAAATTAAATTTTATTTGATTACTGTGAGTCACATGACACACATCATCAGATCGATTCCTTGACACCATTGCCTTGTATTCAAAATAACAATTAAAATAAAACTGTGACCTAGGTACAGATCGTCTTCGCCATTAAATTTTAATGCATATTTAATTGCAAGGCGCGAGGAATGTCAGCCTGCATTTAATTATTTTTCTGCAAAATATTTTTTCTGTTCCGCAGATTAAAATATATTCCTTTAACAATTGAAATATTTAGTTTTGTAGTAAATAAGTACATTATATTTCTATATGCGATTGCGAATGAAGTCCTGTTAAGTTGCGTTCTTAAAGGCATTTTAAGTAGCTTATTATAAATTTCCCAAAAATAAAAAAAATAATTTTATAGTTTTCAGAATACCTACTTTTTAAGTCGGTTTAATTTTCATTAAGTTTTTTTTTTAATTTAATTATTAAACGGCTTTCCAAATATACCTGAACCAATTTTAACGTTTTTTTTTAAATGCTTGCTGTGGCGTAACTAAAAAAAATATTCTATTCAGGTATATTTTTGAAAAGAGCCGTTTATAATTAAATTTAAAAAATAAACATAAACTTTTTTTAGATAGTTGTTGTAAAAGTGGAGCGTGAGGCGCCGGTTCTAGTTCAATTTTTACTTTTAAAGGACCAGTGACAAAGTCACAAATTATTATAAAAAATGGCGACGAATAGAACAGAGTCCACTCACCTGAATATATGTTGTTTGAAAGGGGTTCCAACCTTTCTGCACAGGGGTGTGTTTCAAAATAATGATGGTGAAGCGAGGGTAGGGTAAGGTAATATTTATGGGTCATCAAAAATGAGCGGGTGACGCTGGTGTAAATATTGCTTTAAATTATCGAACGCGGGTGTTTGGATTGTTTTGAAAATCAATTTTGTTTTAGTGTATGGGAAAAGTTGATTTTCAATGTGAATTGCTCCAAATACCATTATTTTTGAAAAGGGATTTAGCGAGGGTGAATAAATAACAAAATCAATGAATAGCGAGCTTTCCCTCAAAAAAGGTAATGATAACCGTAGATCCGGATTTCGCATTTGTGGTGCTCATCAGTACGGTACTAGGAATGAAATGATGATGAAAAAACGCGACACAGGAAAATTAAGCGTTTCTACATTACCTTTTTTGAGGGAAAGCTCGCTATTCAATGATTTTGTTATTAATTCACCCTCGCTAAATCCCTTTTCAAATTTATCAACTCCAGAGCTTAGGATATATGTAAAGATAATTAAATCTCTCTCTGTAGAGATGCTTAATTTTCCTTCAAATTGAAGGTATCTCCCTATTCTGCAATTTGACATATAGTTTTCTTTTACATGAATCCTGTGTCACATTTCTTCATCAACATTTCATCTCCTAATTCCTAGCACCATACTGATGAGCACTACAAGTGTGAAATCCGGATCTACGGTTTCCATTACCTTTTTTGAGGGAAAGCTCGCTATTCATTGACTTTAGCATTATTTTTGTTTAAAACACAGTTTTTGTTTACTCAGACCAAAAAAGTAAAGGGGCAAAACACATTTTTTATGTTAAAATGCTAATGTGGCGCGGATGCCGTCTTGCTAGTGCTCTTTTTCTTTCTGCGCGCAGCTGACGGATGCGCACACATTCAGAGCTTTCTCAACTGTATTTTCGCGGTAAATTTTAATATAATTAACCCGTTTATTTACGAAAAATAAACCCAAAACTAAATATAAACTTCGTCACGTATCCTTTTGTTAAAAAGGCAGTATAAAAGGTAAAAAATAAAAACAATTTCTAATTAAACTAAAATTTTGTGGTCAACCGTGAACATTTCGGCCATCCAAAAGGGAATTTTCAGCTTTTATTCTAAAACTTGACCGTCTGGTAAAGGACATAATTTACCAAAGGACGTTTTATTTGTGTGCCATCCGCGGTACGTATAGCAACGCGGGTAATAACATCTTCACCTGGGTGAAGGGCTGAAATTCTGGCAAGGTTCCATTTTGATGGAGGTATGTTATCTTGTTTTAAAATAACAAGTGTACCAATTTTAGCAGAAGGCGAAGTGTGTATGCAAGTACTTTGTATGCCAACGTGACCAGAAGTCCTGATGAAGCCTCTGTAGAAGCTGCCATCTGCTAAGTTGATTTAACTTTAACTGGGACAAATCTGGGTTTGATCACCGATTACTCGTTTTAAATAGGTTTTTACTGACTTAACCCCGGCTTCGACTAAACCACAAAAATAAGGCGCAGAGGAAGGTTGAAAATGCCATTCTATAGCAAGAGAATCCGCGGCATCTTTCAGCATTCTTGTATAATTCTATTATTAGCGCCAATAAACGCAGTCCCGTTTTTTGACAGGACCCCTTCGCGCGATTAACCGTTGGAAGGATGCAAGAAATTCTTTACTGGTTATATCACAAGAAAGCTCTAAATGTAGTGTTTTTGTCGCAAAACAACAAAAAATGACCATATATGACTTAAAAGTTTTTGAGGTGCGGATTTTCATTGCTTTTGTTTCAGAAAGACCGGCATAATCAATTGCTATAACCGAAAAACTTCGGAGTTGCGAAATGCGTAAACGCGGTAAAGAACCCATTGAAGGTTGTTACGGCTTGGGGATAGACTCCAGTATTTTAAACATTTTGAAACTACACGCTGAAAACCACGCTTCGGAGACTCTTTTTTTTATCTCTTTTTGCTTTAGTAAATGTATCGTAACGGTAGGTAGTTGATTAAACTAATGCTGTTCCTTTGTCCTAATTATATTATATAAACCAAACCTCTTGTAATAAGTATGTTGCTTAAGATCTAATAAAAGTAAATAAAATAAAATAATGATTTTTTACGTTTTATTGTAAAAGTGGCGGGAAGTATGTTCTTAAATAAAATGGGACTGACTAACTGACTAAATGGTATACAAAAAGAACTATGAAAATTGGTAGAGCCGTTTGGAAATTATGCTATGCTTTTATGAATGTCTAAAAAAAACAAATTCGGGTCCAGCTCATAACTTCGTCTTTCATACAAAATCAAACTTTGGAGATCGGCATACACCTATTACAGTTTGAAAACTTTCTATTGCGTGCAAAAATTTTCTTTATCTTACGTCTTTTATAGCAGCTTTAGCAGCCATCTATCTAGAAGAACAATTTTTTATTTGATGTAGAAAGATTGAGATTACTTACGACGAATTGAGGGTGCTGTAAACAGTGGCGTAGCCAGAAGTCGAGTCTGGGGGAGGGTTTCCTCATTTAAAAAAAATCAACTACGGCAACTATGGCAAATTTTTAAAAATTAGGTAGCTCTTGAACTGAAGGGAGGGAAGAGGGGCTGTTCAATAGGTGGTGAGTTAGTCGTAAGTCTCATGTAGTCTCAGTTGCAGATTTCTTCGAAAATTAACCCCTAAATGCGGCGGAGGCAAAATTTTTGAACGAATTATACTAAAATGCTATTTCTTACGGGTTTCAAATGTTTTTGAAAAATAAATTGCTTAAAATTTAAAAAAATTGTAACAATATTTAAAATTGGTATGGCGCCGCAGGCGAAAATTTTGACAAAAAAAAACTTTAAAAATTTTGATATCTTGGATTTTTTTTATAAAAGGCGATTTGGGCAAGCTTTGCTACATGGTTTGGTACACTATTTGGTTTATCAAATACTTACCAATCGATTTCAGATACAAAAATGATGACGTCACCGTGACTCTAGTATCCTTTTAGGTATGTCAAATTGCATACCGTGGAATGTAGCGCGGTTTTGTAGTTTGGTGCTATCTGCCTCTATTTTCGTTTTGTCCTGCTTTAGAAATGTAAATAAATAAGTTGGGTTTGGGTTTGTTGTTTTCCGACCACAAAAAAAAACACAAAAGTTTGGTTAAAGCTCGTTTCTCTTGAAGAAAGTGGTATGTTACGTCTTTACTATGACGTCACAGGTACCAATTGGTTAACCAAATGGTATACCAAGAAAAGCTTGCCGAAATCTCCTAAAATATAGATTGAGCCAAGAAAAAGTGGGATGCGGAGGTATATATTAGAATTAAACTAAAATTGTAAAAACTAATGACGTCAGAACACTGCAGCCAAAATTTTTAAAATTTAAGACATCACCAAACACACGTCAGAAACCGGAGTAAAGGGTCAAAAAAAGTGGTGGAGCCATAGCTCTCCCTGGGGCGTTTGATTATGATTAATTTATTGTAGATTGGGTTAGATCTCCTGGGGGGTTTTAACCCCAAAAACTCTCCCCTGGCTACGCCAATGCTGTAAAATCGAACTTGCAGCTTAAGTCTTATTAGGTACATTGATTGAAAATTCCATTTTCCTGATACCCTTTAAAAAATATATGCAGGTTGACAATTTGAAAACCAAAAGAGATATATGCATAACTTCTTAAAAACACATTGAGGGATTTGAGGGGGAGGGCCAATGATGTACTCAAAGAGTTACACCCGTGTGCCCTTTTAGCGCAGGCCACACCCACCAGTTTTTTTAAATTGTACCCTCCCATGTAGTACCTTGTTTAAAAGGATTTTGCATTTGCTTTACAACAGTGTATTTTTACAATAAAAAAATCTGGTGGAGTGGCTTACTGTGAATGGGTGCGCGAATTTGTACATATTTCGTTTGATTTCTTACCTTAGCGATAGCGTGAAGCTGCCCAACAATCTGAAAAAAAAAAATCTTTTAAAAATATCGTCAAGATATCAAATTGTCAAAGATTAAAATGGCGCAACAATGAACGTCACCAAGAAGAAAGTAAAAAGACCCATCGCTATGGAAACGATTGTTATTTAATTTACCAGCCGCCTTGATTTATAGTGTAAAGATGGTGTGTTGCGAGAAGTTCTCTTTGTTTGAGATTTTTAAAAGTATTTTCCTGTTTTCCTTGGATTTTTTAATAAAGCTATAAAAAAAATAGTGTTAACAACTCGCGGCTAAACTGTGCTTTTTTTACTCGCATTTTTAAATACCTCGCTGCGCTCGTTAGTTAAACCAACGTTTGTAAAAAAAGCACTATTTTAGCCACTAGTTTTTAAAACTACTATTTTTAATAACGGGTGCAAAAAAATATTTCTGTCTGTTTTAAAAATAGTAATACTGAAAAAATCTAATTTATTTACGAAAAAATCATTTAAAAATTTCGTCAAAATATCAAACTGTCAAATATTAACATGTCGCAACAATGAACGTCACCGGGCAAAAAGGCACATCGTTATGGAAACGATTGTTATTTCATTTACCAGCCGCCTTGATTTATAGTGTAAAAATGATGTGTTGCGAGAAGTGCTCTGTGCTTTTTTTTACTCGCGTTTTTAAATACCTCGCTGCGTTCGTTATTTAAACCAAAGCTTGCAAAAAAAAGCACCTTTTTAGCTATTAGTTGCTAAAACTACTATTAAGTCTGCGCCTGCTAGAAGCATTTCACTACATTAGGTTCATGTATCGAATGGATAAATAATAAAATAAGTTTCTATTAATTTGGGAATATTTTTGCGCCAACAAAGGTTGTATTTGATTTAAACCTAAAAAACAATATATTTTATACTTTTAAGTGAACTTTTTTATAAAGTGGTATTTATCAGGTAAAAATGCAAATATATATCTTTTATTTCTTCATCAAAAACATGATTTTAGTAATTGTCTGCAGATAACTAAAGCATGGCTTTTTTGGTAGCCGATGCAAAAAAGCTATTTTTATACCTTCATCAAAAACGTGATTTTAGTAACTGTCTGCAAATAACGAAAGCATGACTTTTTTGGTTACCGATGTAAAAAAACTTTTTTTTTATCACGGGTGCAAAAAATGATTTATGTCCGTTTTTTACCCAAAATTAAAGACAAATAGCGGAATATAGTAATACTGAAAAAATCTAATTATTCTTGCCTAAAAATTAAGTCATTTCCGTCAGTTTTCACCAAGTATTTACGAAAAAATTATTTAAAAACATCGTCAAAATATCATACTGTCAAAGATTAAAATGTCACAACAATGAACGTCACCGAGTAAAAAGGCACATCGCTATGGAAACATGTTATTTCATTTACCAGCCACCTTGATTTATAGTGTAAAGATGGTGTATTGCGAGAAGTGCTCTTCGTTCGAGATTTTTAAAAGTATTTTCCTGTTTTTCTTGGATTCGTTGATAAAGGTATTAAAAAAAAATAGTGTTAACAACTCGCGACTAAACTGTGCTTTTTTTTACTCGCGTTTTTAAATACCTCGCTGCGCTCGTTATTTAAACCAACGCTTGTAGAAAAGCTCTATATTAGCCACTAGCTGTTAAAACTACTAATTTTTAACAAGGTTGCAAAAAAGAATTTTATTATTTTTGCCTAAAAATTAAGCCATTTCCGCCAAGCCTTTACGAAAAAGTAATTTAAAAACACACTCAAAATATCAAACTGTCATAGGTTATAATGTCGCAACCACGAACGTCAATGAGTAGAAAGGCACATCGCTGTGAAAACCATTGTTATTTCATTTACCAGCCGCTGTGATTTATAGTGTAAAGATAGTGTATTGCCAAAAGTGCTATTCGTTCGAAATTTTTAAAAGCATTTTCCAGTTTTTCTTGGATTTTTTGATAAAGGTATTAAAAAAATAGTGTTTTTTTACTGGCGTTTTTAAATACCTCGCTGCGCTCGTTATTTAAACCAACGCTTGTAAAAAAAGCACTAATTTAGCCACTAGTTATAAAAACTACTATTTTACGTAATGCATTGATTTCTAAAAATTAAACACAGTCAAGTAGAGAAATCTATAACTTTGAAAGTTTTGAAACTTATAACAAAATTTTTGGGTAATATTTACGAAAACCACATATCAATAGCTGCTTTACTGGTATATTTTAACGTTTTTTCAAATAACTTGGAAACTAAAGCTCTCACGAATTTGGCCTTTATAACAAAATGTGTAGTCCATATTCATGGAAACTTAAATCTGAAAACCGTATATCGCCAATTGCTTCTGTTCCAAAGTTAATTTTTTTTAAATATTTTATCCCCCTTTTCCCCTCTTCAACCCCCCACCGCCCTACCCAAAAGTTAATCAGTTCATGACCACCCGATAGAGGATTTTTGTAACAAATTTCGTTAAAATCGATTAAGGCGTTCTGGAGTAATCGTGTATACAGACAGACAACAGACCGACACACCGACAGACAACTTTTTTTTTTCGTCGATTAAGGTGTTTTCATCATTAGATCGGAATCCGTAAAGAAAAGTGACAGTTGTCTTAACTGTCACTTACTGTTATGGGAAAACCACTCGTGCGATGACACATATTTACGAGTGGGTACTAAAACTACACTAACACTCAAAAATTTTATTAGTTTTGACACCTGTCAAAACGTATTAAAATGACGGAAAAATAATTAATGAACTTCAAGTTTTTGGAAAAGCAAATAACTTTTTTGAACTCCGCTAGACATTAAATCGGTAACCTTAAAAGAAAGTGACAGTTGTCTTAACTGTCATCTACTGTTACGAGGAAAACCACTGGTGCGATGATACATATTAACGAGTGGGGACTTGAACTATACTAAATTGAGATCGATGAACTTAAAAATGTGAGGTTTGGGAAAAGCAAATATCTTTTTAATATGGTTTGACGATATCGAATCGAAAACCGTGAAGAAACTGACAGTTCTGTTAACTGTCATGGGGAAAACCACTTGTGATTTTGTGTTTTTAAATAAAGCCTGCGTACTTTATTTCCTCTCCAAAAAATAACAAAATGAAAACTGTAAAAGAAGTGATACTTGTCTTAAAAACTACCAGTGAAGTAAAACATGTTTCTACGAATGTTGACACAAATTTCAGTTTTTAATAAAATATGTATAAAAAATATAATAAAATGTTCAAGGAGAATCTCTTGATTGTTGTCGATAAAAAAAATATAATTTAATAAATAAAGATAAAAGAAAGAAAAACGACGAGATTTTAAAGTTTTTATTAAAGTACCTACCAAGATTTAATTTGCCTTTACAGATTTCTAAACAACATAGGTAATTTTATATTCTACGTGAATGAACGTTGCTATTATGTCACTAATTTTGGCATATTTGCTCTGGGTTTTATTACGGCATTAGTTGAAGTAATAAACGCAATAGTGCGATACTGAAGTTATTCTCGTTCAGGTCGCAGATAAAATGTTATACATTACTCGTGCGGTCTAAACTTCATTACATTAACGAGTGGAACATTACCTCGATAAGTTCGTACACCAAGTATTTAAAATGTTTTCGCCATGTTGATATGGTTTGACAACTGCCAAAATAAATAAAATTTTTAAATTCAACGGCCTCCACTTGGTAAAGTTTAAGTACCCGCTTCTCACTGCACTAGTAGCTTTCCCCATAATGATAAATTTCAGTTAAAAAAAAGTATCACTTTTTTAACTTTAAAAGAGTAAAAAGAAACTATTAGCGTTTCCAAGGATTCTTTCATAAATTGTTTGTTTGCCATTTTGACAGGGTTTGACATGCGTTAAAATTAATGACATTTTTGAATTCATCGACCTTAATTTAGTATAGTTCGAGTCCCCACTCGTAAATAAGTGTCATCGCACGAGTGGTTTTCCCCATGACAATTAACAGAACTGTCAGTTTTTTTGCGGTTTACGACTTAATATCTTCAGCAGAGTAAAAAAAGCTATTTTCTTTTTCAAAAACTTCAACTTCTTAAATTATTTTTTCGCCATTTTGATAGGGTTTAACAGATGTTAAAACTGATAATATTATTGAGATCGACGATCGACGATCATCGACCTCAATTAAGTGTAGTTTGAGTCCCCACTCGTAACTATGTTTCATCACACCAGCCACTTTTTTTGCGGTTGCCGATTTAATGTATTCAGCAGAATAAAAAGAAGGTATTCGCTTGTCCAAAAACTTCAATTTTATTAACTATTTTTCCGCCATTTCGACAGGGTTCGACAGCTGTCAAAATAAATATAATTTTTAAATTTAGCATTGCCATTTTAGTGGAAATTGATGCTTTCTTTGCCGATATCAGTCATCATAAGCATGACAATAATAAGCTGACCCCAAACTTTGGCAGCTATTATTGGCTCACTCTGTAGATATCGGCACCTATGTCTATGAGACAAAATGCTCTCAGGGTCTATCCCAACAACATACTTAAACGGCGTTGAAATCCCACTGAGATCCAGTGTCCATTTAAATTGTGCGTGGTTTTTTAGAAAAGTCAAAATTTCACGATTTTAATAGTCCTTATAAAGAGTTTAATCTGTTTTTTAAATCGTCATCTTTCTACCAAGTGTAGGTAATTTAAAATGTAGAAAATTTTGTTTCCTTGTCGCGAGTTTATCTTTTCGTTACCATCTAAGTAAATAAAACTGCAAAAATGTCAAAAAGCGAATATGCTTTTAAAATGCACGAAGCCATGACATTTTACAATTTTCGAAACGAAGTGTATGGCAGGAAGAGAACAAGGAACATAAAATTTATTTAAAAGGTAAATTTTATTCGAAAACATGAATGTTGTGCTTGAGAAAATCCATGCTTTGGATTTGGAAAATAGCATTATTGCAAAAGGGGAAAATGCCTTCAAATAAAACCTATATATACGAAGATGCCACCGAATGGAAACACTTGTTTTACAGGTAGAGTATTAATATCTTAATTTTTTATCAATATGTGTCAAATATTAAAATACTCATAACCTCTACAGACATTTGAGTAATTTTAGTTCGTGCGTTGTAACAAAAACAATATTCAAACTATCCGAAAGACATTGTTCACTTATTGTTAGCATCATAGCTTATAGGCTTCTTTATAAGAGGTGAGGTATCAAAGACTAAGTTGTTAAGACTTTGTCGTCTCCTTAAAGTTTCAGCCAAACTATTTAAAGATTACTAATATTGCAAAGTATAGACAATCGCTTCCTATGCCCCTGTAACAACAGTTTAGCAACCAAAAAATTATTTAAGTTAACATCTAAATCTATAACTCTAAAGGCGGATTTGCTACTATAAGTTTTACTTCAAGGTTAAGGCGAAGTAAGAATATCACCGAGTAAAAAATATAAGGTTCTTCATTTTCTAGTTTGCGTACTTAGGCGTTTTTAACCAAAATTTAAATATTATATTTATTGAAATTAAAAATGTAAACTTTTAGAGTTAACCAACTAACATTTTTAGTAATAGATACATAGGTAAAGAATTCGCTACTTTCCTCTAGTAGTAGTGTGGTCATCAGAACAACAATTTGGGACTTATAAGTTTGGAATACTTTCTAATATCTAAAATATAATTATAATACTTAATAATTACCCCCAGAAACGCCTTTTAAGTCGAATTCCTTTATAGTGTCATTTGAAAGTATATCTTACTACTTTACCAAGTTCCCGTTACTCAAAGGTTCCTTCTCATCCTTGAAGTTGTAGTAGCCTCGTCTTTTATTCGTTACTTATTTGCCTCAATAAATTTAAACCTCATTGAAGTAGCCGACGTTGAACGCCACAACTAGGAAATTACTTTAAATTTCACTACAAAAGTTTGCGACATCATAGTTGCATAATAATGTATCATTGTGGAGAAAATAACTTTTTATGACTCCTTCGCACATAACATTGGAGGAATATTCATGTTGTAGGAATATTCCCTCAAAGTGATTTTTGGAATATGACAGAAATATTGCAGACCTATTTTTTGTTGACTATTCTTTAAGAGTTTGTGATAGTTATATTTCTTTGGCAATAAGATAATAATATTTCCATGGTAACGTGATAATCAAATTATTTTTATGAATATTCCCAAAAATAATATTTTTGTCAGGATTTTGGCATGTTCTTACAAAAAGGCAATTTACATGATTTATAATTGTAATTTAGTTCAATGTCATCTATTGTAGGTAGATGGCACTGGAATTAATATGCTCCCTATGTAGCAGGTAATATTATCATACATATAAGACAGCAAAAAGTTATTAAGGTGATATTTTGTAACTAATCGCAAGTAGTATATCAAAATAATCACATAATGATGATACATTGATATATATACATGCCATGAATTTTCATATATAGTCTTGCACTTTAGTGAAAGACTATGCATATTTGGTGGATATTCATGTGGATATCCTTGCATATCTTAGGATATCCATCTCGTGGCCATCTGACATGTTTTATATCACAAAATCATAACCATACAATATTCCATATTTGCTATGTGGCATATTAACATCATTTTCCGAAAAAAAAAATTCTGATAATATTATAGTCATATTTTGGCGAAGTGCCCACAGCTATATTACTATAATTTATTAATAATATTATAGTCATATTTCAGGTTACATTTATATCACTTGTATCAGCTAAAACGCAACTTATTGCCGGCATGTGTTAGTAACATTCCTATCACATTCTTTGTTCTCTAAAAATATGACTATTACATCAGAGAAATGTTTAAATATAAAGTAAAATTTTCTGTTATCGGTGAATCATATTCGGTCGGCCACGTTTTTTCGTGGGATATAAAATCTGCTTCCTTTTATTTGCGTTTTTTTAGCCTTAGTATTAAAAAAATAAATTGTTTTATACCCAAATTAAATTATGATCAGCAAACGTCGATATCCAACACATTTTGAAAGGCCTAGCTGCTGATTGAGAAAACATAACCCCGAAAACCACAACCAAAACATTTAATCAGCCACAAGAAAATAGCAGAATTGTGAGGGCGCGCTTGTTTTTTGCAATGAACGTCACGTATATTTCACATTAAAATTTCCGTCGAGTCAAAATTCACTCTCTACTTGTGAAACTTTACACTTTTTGATCGCATATATAATGCATACAAGCCATAACCAAACTAACACATTTGACGACGTTGCTTGTTTTGTTAATCACTTTGTCATCTATGAATTTATACTACCAAAAGGAACCGCATAAAAATTTTGGAATAAACTCCTTTTTCGACACCATCATATAGAAAAGCGCTTCCATGACGTATCACGACCGTGTTTGCGACATAGCAGTGTGATATTTGGTACCTTACTTTAAAGTCGTGGCAACGTAAAAATAACCTAAAAAATGTTCCCCACTTAGGGAATTACCACGTCACGGTATGGTATACAGACACGTAACGGGGGCAAGTTGCGGTTACTTTCAGGAAATACTATGTGTTACCAGTTATGTCGTAACAACTTTAAATGTTAGTTGAGTAGTATAGTAAAAAACCCAATTTATCAAACAAAATTATTTGGTACTTATCAAATAAACATTTTTGGAAAATATTTTTATGTCATAAGAAAAATTCTTTGATTCTCAGTTATATTTAAATTGATTTAAAAACCAAATTGTTAAATTTAAAACGAAAAAAAAAATTATTTTGAAACTGCCCAGGAAATTCCTATAATAAATATATAAGTGTAAATGAAATGTTTTTGTCCAACACCGTTTTTTCTTCAGAAATTACTACCTTACTGTTACTACTTTAATCTGAGTTATAAAACTTGACTTTATCTTCTATGCGCAAAATGTGTTAATGAAAGTTGCCTAAAATTTCACGAGCGATTTACCCCTGGTTTAGAACACTTCGAAATAGTTGCCGTAAAACTTATGGTGGAAACAAAATCTAATGATATTTAAACAACACTAGTCAACACCAAAGAAATATCGTAAAAACTATGTGGTACATTTCGTTGGCCTTAGTCCTATTACCCCAAAAATATTAGTTTCGCTACATCACGTGGGAATTTCGACAAAAGCATATTTTTACGAGATTGGTATACGTTTCATTAGGTAGTGTGTAGGATTACTTCGGTAGTGGTGGTGTTGTTGTGGTTGGTTATTTATGGCGAGCGTCGCGTCGCGTCGGGACGGTTCGATCAAGATATTACTGTTATTGTAAACGATATCAAGGAAACTGAAACCCTGTGAGGCTGACAGACTACTACTGGTGGTTGTTAATTAGAGAAACCTCAACCACAGAGTACCATTAGTGTAGGGGTACATGTTGATAACTTCTACTTCGTGGGATTTTGAATGAGGGAGTTTTGTGACTATATGAGATTGATAGCTCTTTAGTCATGCAATCAAGTGTTACCGGGTGTTTTGTTCGCATTCGTGTAGAAGAAGTTGATATGATGTCATCTTTCAAGATAGCGGCCAAAAATCATAAACAACTTTCGCAACCGGTGCATGATTGTACTCGATTCAATATAACTCGAGAACGGAGATTCCAAAAAATTCACCTTCAAGGTCACCCGACCTTAAATGACCTTGAAAATCGCAAATTTTTGCCATTTTCTCTTCAAAAATCTTAATAATTCGAGGTTTTGTCAGTCCAACTTCAAACGTACCTCAAACTATTAGGTTTATAGGCCAAATTCGATCCTTAGAGATTGATGCAGTTTGAAGCGTCATGATCTTGAAAAATACCCCAGTAAAAAAAAAGACCAAATTTCGTAAGACAGAAAACAAGGGCTAGTCCCAACAACATTGTTAAAAAAAATTTGGTTCAGCTATGACGCGTTTCAATATGGCGGCTGATATTCAAAATTATGCAATTTCGTAAAAAAGTTCTTGTTGAATTGTTGCCGCTTACTATGAAAAAAATGTTTAGTTGATTCATGACCTTGATTGACTTTGAAAATACCATACTATGTGCAAGTGAAAAACCAGATTTTTGTGATGTTTTTTCCAATTAATCACTACGCAAAAACTTTACACGCCGGAGATGAAATTAACATTTTAGCCATAAACAAACACTTCATTGTAAACCTCCCTAACATTTTTTTTTATATGGCTTCTCAGATCTTTTTGCTATACCCCGGTAAAAATGATCTATATGCCTGCCGTTTTTATGGTTTCGGAACTTTTACAGGGATTCGGTGGCACATGAATGTGTGACTAAATAGCTGTTAAATCCTCATCCTTGAATTTTATTATGAATTTTGTTATGACTTATGAATATTAATATTAATATTAATTATTAATATTATTAATAAACAAGTGTAGTCATGCCCTACTGGCATAATTAGAATTTTTTATGCTTTTTCTACCGCCATTTTGGAAAATGGCATCTAAAGCCACTGGTCCAGTATATGGTAATATACATCTAACTTCTGCTAATTCTCTTATAGGCTATTTAAATGACTTTGTTGACTCGGCAAGTAAGTAGAACATAAAATTCACAGTTCTGAAACAATAAAAACGACAGGCAATATAGGTCATTTTTATCGGGGTATAGAATAAACATTTGGGACGCCCGCGCCATATCAAAAAAAAATGGTAGGGAGGTTTAAAATGAAGTGTTTATTTATGGCTGCTGTTAATTTCACCTCCGGCACTAAAAGTTTTTTCGTAGTGGTAAATTGGAAAAAATATCACAAAAAGATAGTTTTTCAATTGTACATAATATTTTCAAGGTCAATCAAGGTCATTCATCAACTTAACTTTTTTTTCATAGGAATCGGCGATAATTCAACAAGAATTAATGGCCACCTGGTCTTTTTTGTTTTTTCATGAAATTGGATAAAATAAAATGTGGCTCTAGGTCGCCATTTTGATATATCAGTGGCCATATTGAAACGCGTCATAGCCGAACCAATTTTTTTTTGATAATATTGTTGGACTTGACCTTCTTATTTTTTTTATCAAATTTGGTCCTCTTTGCTTTAATAGTTGATAAATTTGTTGTTAATTTTACTGGGCTACTTTGCATAAAACTCTAAGTAGCGAATTTAACATGCATGCCTAACAGTTTAAGGTAGATTTCAAGTTGGACTGACTAAACCTTGAATTATTAAGATTTTTTTGAAGAGAAAATGTCAAAAATCTTCTTTTTAGCTATTTTCAGAATCATTTAAGGTCCGATGACCTTGAAAGTAAATTTTTTGGAATCCTCGTTCTTGAGTTATATGGAATCGAGTATAATCATGCCGCAGTTGAGAAAGTTGTATTTTTTTATGATTTTTGGCCGCCATCTTAAAAGATGGCGTCATATAAACCCCTTCTACGCAGATGCAAACAAAACACCTGGTACCACTCGATTGTGTGACTAAAGAGCTATCAATCCCACGTAGTCACAAAACTCCTTCATTCAAAATTTCATGGACTTACACATGCCCTTTCACTTCATCGACAAATGAAAAGCTTATTTTTAGTTTAATACAAATTAATTTAGGCATTAAAATTATTAAAAACGTAAAAAGATAAATATTTTAATGTTTTATTTGATTTTCTACATTATTTTTAGCACAAACAAATCACGTACAATTATTTGCGATATAATGAGTTTTTTTTGTGGCTATTGCACTTAATTAACAAATATTCAAACCATAAGCATAATTCTTGTCGAAGCGTCATTTTGTTCAAATGTAAAAAATGTTTTGCCAATATTCATTATTTCCTTAAGTAGGTACCCATTTCATAGTGACCAAAAACGAATAATACCCGTGTTGGCCATCTTTAATCCAAACTGATAGAGAAAGCAATCGTGCCCCAAAAGAAAAGTCTTAGCATTGGGATCTAACATCTGACATAATTCCAGCTAAATCGAAAAAACTTGCAGGTTTATGTACTATACTTATTGAGAATTTTTTTTAAATAAATACTTAACTATTATTAGTGCTTTTCCTAAATTCTGATTATGAAGGTACTAGACTTAATCTAACAGCATCCTGTTTGTTATTTAGCTCCTAAAACTTTGTGTCACTTCAGCTTTTTTTTAAAAAAACGCTTATTCAATTAAATTTTTACTACTTTTTAGTCCCCGCTTCATGTTATCCTCAATAGATCGCCAGATTTCCTCGACTATTTTGATATCCACTTGGCAAGGTTAAATGGTATTAATCGTAAGCGGCATCTCTCAATAAGTTAGGTTAGAAATGTGAGCCATTTTTTTTTACAAATTTGAAGAACGACATATTAAATTAAATGGCGGTAACAATAATTTTTATATATAGGGCGTATATTAAAAATAATCAGGACTGACCAATTTAAATAAATTCCAAGATAATGTACTTGTACTTACTAAATGATTTATATAAGCAAAATTATAAAAACTACTGTTGTGTCTGGGTGATGCGTGACATTAGAGGTGAAATACCTGAAACTAAAAGAGTAACCTGAGCATTCAATTTACCTTTATTATGAATTTATTCAGTATAACGCTAATAAACAAGCGTTAATATCAATTTTTAAGATTAAACAGTAATAAACTGGTTGTATAAATGAAAGTACTAAAATAGTACTGAAGTCAGACAATTAATTAATGACTATTAATTCTATTTAATTTAATTTAGTTAAATCAAACCGCATTGTGTCTGTCACCCACAAGCGTAACAAAATTGTGCTAGTGCTGAAATACTAAATAGTGGTTAATGTTAGGCTATGTACTATAACAATAGTACGGAAGAAGGTCATCTGCAAGTGGCTCAAGTACTCCACAATACAGGTAGGATAAGAATATTTTACCTAGTGGCTCAAGCACTCCACATCAGTAATAGATTCAGGTGAAAACGACTCTAGCACTGTCTATTTTCCACTGTGCACACTGGTACAAAGACGCGCTAGGTCAAGGGCAGTACTTCGTTAGAAGTACTAGGAGGTTGGGAAAAGGTATTAGAGGAACGCACTACGTGGCTCGTCCACTTCAGTAGTACAAAACAAAATATCTGCATATCTGCAGCGCACCCGACGGAACACATCCGTCGTTATAACAGTGCAAAAAAATGTAAGGACTCGGACAATGCTTAGTGGCTCAAGCACTCCACATCGGCAACTAAAATACACGCTAGACGGCCGTTTTGCGCAAAAGAGGTAAGGTAATATGCAACTCAAGCACTTTGCAATATTCATAGGTGTATATGTCCATTCCTTTCAATATTTTAAATTAATAGCTTAACCACAAAAATATCCAAATTACTGTATTTTTATATATTGGTTAATAAATACTTTAGGATGTAAAATTGGCAAAAAGAACATAAAAATAAATATAAAATAAGGAAAATCGAAATACTCCGTGAGAAAACTCACCTTTTGAAAATATAATCCAAAAACAATTACACACACAAGCACAGTTAATATTTATTTCTTAACACTTTTCACCTCACAGTTTTAAAACGTTCTGAAACACTCAACGCTAGTAAAGTGTGGGTCACAGGCTCTTGTTTATGTAACAGACCCATAAATATCGAATTATGCCTGGCTTTTTGTGAATATAATCTTTCTTTATCTTAAAATGAGCTGTGTCGCCTTTTCAAAACAGGGTAAATTTATTAGTCTAGTTCGACGAAAAAAACTGACTTCTTACAGAAATAATGCATCCGCGTCATAAATTCGGCATCTATTAAGTAACGCCATCTTTTCGTAAAAATATTTTGTGTAATTTTCTTCGGGTCTCTTTTTACGATTCATCATTTCCCATAAATCTGCGTTGTAATTTTGCTTGCAAGGAAAAGCTGCCTATAGTTTTATTTTCCATTCTTCCCAAGAGAATTTTAATGTCCTTAAACTTTTATACCACACATCTGCTAGGCCCTTTAATTTTGTCGTAGCAAAATAAATAGTTGCTTCTTCAGACCATTTATAGATTTCTCTTAACTCGTCACCCTTTTGACACCAGCCTAAAATTGTTTGATTTTTGTTATCTGGGTCTAAATCAGGTATAACGTCCCCTTTTACAGATGGTACACTATGGTCCTTTTTCTCTAATAAAGTCATAACGGTAGTCAAACGTTCGATCGAGTCATTATTACTTGAATCTACAGACAGGTTCCCAGAATTACTACTGTAGGATGGAAATTTAAGGGCGTCATTATGAGCATTAAAAAAATTTTTATTTAATATAATTAATACTAATATTTCAATATTAAAGCCGTTAATAAAAATTAGTACTTACATAACAATATTATTTTGATTTTATGTACTATAGTACAGAATGGCCGGATTTTTGTATCTGTAATTAAGAAAACGTTTCCTGAGTAACGAGTTTACCAAATGTTAACTAAAAAGGTGTTTTATTAAAAGAATAATGATTTACTTTCATTATACAACAATCATTTAAAAAAAATCAGTCATAGACGATAATAAATAACCAGTAATTCAGTTGAATCGTTAAATCATGGTCCCAAATGCCAAATCTAATAGTGAGACGTGCAATGGTACAGAGAACTCAGATATTTAACTAAAATATACATAATTAAATAATAGTGCTAGGTACCCGCTCCACATATTAGCGTGAAGCGTGCAGTTGAGCGCTAAGCAAGAGTTTAGCATATATTTACTTATTTCGCATGACTCCCATAGCAGCTCCGCTTCGACGTACAAAGGTGCCAGTCCATCTGCAAATGGACTAGAAACCACCTTCAAACATACGCCATCCGATGCCTGAGTATGATTAACGAACTGATTATAAATATATACTTAGCAAAACGTAATACCTGTTTATGCATAAACATTTAAGATTACTGCTTATATTTAATATTTAAACCAAAAGGATAAACTAATTACTCTGTGAGAACACTCATCTATTTTTAATTAGGTATATAATATCCAATATTTCTCTTTTATAACACACACATAGACACTTGGCACTTTACTTATTCTAACTGTACTTCCAACTCGATACTAAAATATCTTTTGAAGAATCACAAAGCCAAAGCCTATTTGTTATTAAAACTTTTCTAAGTAATATTACGAGTATCTCGTCGGTTCCTTTTTGTCAACGCTTTTTTTGAGCTCTACTTAACCCAAACAACCATATTTAATAATCAATTTTATGGGCGCTCTGTCGCCTTCGATCTGATCTCGTGAATGCATACAACAACATAGTCATTATATTATTAAAATTACTAAAATAATAAAGTAAAGAAAAACCTACTTCTTACAGTCGGCCATCCTGCAAAAATCTCGTCCCGAGATTTACTGGTGCAATAGGTCCTCATCCTCCGAAAACAACACTACGCCATCTTCGCCACTTTCGCTGTCTGTGTCATCAGATATCCCTCCTGGTGGACACCAAGATCGCATGCGATCCACAGCTATCGTCTTTTCATATTTGGCTGGGAATTACTCATATCTTTTGCCACATAGCGATCATTAGGAAGAACAGTTTTAACCAACATTGGACCGCTATATTGAGATTTTAACTTTCTGCTAGTTCCTTGCATTGGAATTTGCTTTATAATAACCACTAAATCTTTGTAAATCTTAGGCTTTTTTCGATGTTTATCAAAATACAAGTTTTATTTATCTTGAGCGGTTTTAATTTTATCTCCTGCTTTTTGCTTAATTTTGATTAAATCTTCTAAAAGTGGAACAGCACATATTCCAAGACAGATTTGGTTTTTGTATTCTTATAAGCACGTAAAAATACGAATTTTGTAAATGAGTCTATTCCAGCCACAAGGTACAAATTCTGTATACTCGTCTATCCCTTAAACAATAGTTCTTATAAACTTAAAACCTAAATTTATTATTTTTTTTTAGAGGTAAAAAAAAAATTTTTTAAAAAAATATATTTGGGTATTAAAGCACATTTAAAAAAAAAATATACAGCGTGACATAACACTATAGTATGTTCGTAATAATAGTATTATTTGTTTTGTGAATATAACTATTTGCTAAATATTTTTACTATCCATAATGCCTTTCACCACAAACATTTCACAAATTACGTAGGTTCTGGTTGTTTTGAAAGAATTTTGTGAATATCTTTATTTTTTTATCTGCAGATTTCTAGTTGTTTTGAAAACTCATAACCACTCGAAGGCCCTGAGATATTCAAACAGCTTAAATATGCGTACAACGATTCGGGTATCTGGTGCTTACCAGCACTAGCTCCTGTCTTTACAATGACGTCATTCATTCCGCCTATAATGCAGGAAACAGCATCCTCTCCATAAATTTTGCATCTATTTAATAATGCCAATTTTCCGTAATAATATTGCGTATAACTTTCATCAGAGCATTTCTTTCTTCCCATCATTTCTTCCAAATCAGCATGGTAATTTCTTTTTGAAGGAAAACTCAGCTCAATTTTCTGTTTCCATTCGTCCCAAGTAAATTTTAGGCTAGGTAAGCTTTTGTACCATACCTCCGCTAAACCTTGTAATCTGGAGGTTGCAAAAAAAATGGTTGTCTCCTCAGACCATTTAAAAATTTCTCGCAGTTCGTCGACTTTTTGACACCAAGATACAGAGGTCAAATTTTTATCTTCCGGATCAAATACAGGAATAACATCCCTATTCGCAACAGGGACTGCACTCGATCTATCTGCGGTGGCTTTAATAAATGTGGTCAAAACACCTGTTAATCGTTCAATTGAATCATCTGTGGCACGTGATCTACTACTTGGTGGCGAAACACTACGATCGCTAGTGCTTTTGCTTCTACTTTTCAGGGGTAGGGCGCGTTTACGACGTTGGCTCATGTTTACACGACTATTAAAACGAAAAACAGAAAATCAATCTAACAAAATTCCTAAATTGATTTTTTTTTTGGTGACGCAATAAAAATGATATCTAGAGATAATTTTCTTTTTCTAAAATGCAAAAATATGTCCGAAAAAAATGCACGCCAGATTGTAAAGGTAAACGTCGGTAACTCCGATAAAATACAAATACGCACATAAGCATGCGCATTCCCATTAAACAGAGTGCAGTCTAAACTGTCTAGTCAGAAATGTAGTATAATAAAAAAAAATGTCAGTATACTTATATAGGTTAGTATTAGTTTTGTATTCTAGGTGCACTCTTTACAGATGGTATTTTGTTTGCTTTTTTTTTTTCGAATTTTTTTTTTGTAATAGGTTTGTAATTTATTTAACGATATTCATTTTTCTTTAAAGGTAATCCCACTTCTGATAATTTGTAGGATGGAAATTTAAGGGCGTCATTATGAGCATTAAAAAAATTTTTATTTAATATAATTAATACTAATATTTCAATATTAAAGCCGTTAATAAAAATTAGTACTTACATAACAATATTATTTTGATTTTATGTACTATAGTACAGAATGGCCGGATTTTTGTATCTGTAATTAAGAAAACGTTTCCTGAGTAACGAGTTTACCAAATGTTAACTAAAAAGGTGTTTTATTAAAAGAATAATGATTTACTTTCATTATACAACAATCATTTAAAAAAAATCAGTCATAGACGATAATAAATAACCAGTAATTCAGTTGAATCGTTAAATCATGGTCCCAAATGCCAAATCTAATAGTGAGACGTGCAATGGTACAGAGAACTCAGATATTTAACTAAAATATACATAATTAAATAATAGTGCTAGGTACCCGCTCCACATATTAGCGTGAAGCGTGCAGTTGAGCGCTAAGCAAGAGTTTAGCATATATTTACTTATTTCGCATGACTCCCATAGCAGCTCCGCTTCGACGTACAAAGGTGCCAGTCCATCTGCAAATGGACTAGAAACCACCTTCAAACATACGCCATCCGATGCCTGAGTATGATTAACGAACTGATTATAAATATATACTTAGCAAAACGTAATACCTGTTTATGCATAAACATTTAAGATTACTGCTTATATTTAATATTTAAACCAAAAGGATAAACTAATTACTCTGTGAGAACACTCACCTATTTTTAATTAGGTATATAATATCCAATATTTCTCTTTTATAACACACACATAGACACTTGGCACTTTACTTATTCTAACTGTACTTCCAACTCGATACTAAAATATCTTTTGAAGAATCACAAAGCCAAAGCCTATTTGTTATTAAAACTTTTCTAAGTAATATTACGAGTATCTCGTCGGTTCCTTTTTGTCAACGCTTTTTTTGAGCTCTACTTAACCCAAACAACCATATTTAATAATCAATTTTATGGGCGCTCTGTCGCCTTCGATCTGATCTCGTGAATGCATACAACAACATAGACATTATATTATTAAAATTACTAAAATAATAAAGTAAAGAAAAACCTACTTCTTACACTACTCCTCTGGCGAGATGTCGAAGGCTCATTCAACCCTATATTTACGTTTTCAATTGAAAGTGGTTTTTTACGGCGGTTAGTGTGAGAACTCATTTTGTATTTCTGTGTAAAATTTATTTAAAATGAGACTAAATACAAAAAAGATGTTTATGTATGTACCCTTGTGACAAGCACCACTCAGACAAATAACCGTTTTAGTAAGTACATGATTTCGTTTTTTTTTTGTTTTTTTTTTAATTTTAATTTAATTTTTCCTTCCAAAATGTACATACCAACATTTGTTCAATCTTCATCAATGCTAAGCCAAGGTTCAGGTAGTTATCTTGTTAGTTAGGTTTTGTTACAGGGTTTTATCGTCAAAATGCCTCAAATGACACTCACAGTTTGCTAACATGCAAATACATACACATGTACATTTTGGTTGGTGTGATAATCGAGGTGGTAATAAAGGAGGTAATCCCACTTCTGAAAAATTTGTGAGCCATTTTTTTTACAAACTTGAAGAACGACATATTAAATTAAATGGCGGTAACAATAATTTTTATATATAGGGCGTATATTAAAAATAATCAGGACTGACCAATTTAAATAAATTCTAAGATAATGTACTTGTACTTACTAAATTATTTGTATAAGCAAAATTATAAAAACTACTGTTGTGTCTGGGTGATGCGTGACATTAGAGGTGAAATACCTGAAATTAAAAGAGTAACCTGAGAATTCAATTTACCTTCATTATGAATTTATTCAGTATAACGCTAATAAACAAGCGTTAATATCAATTTTTAAGATTAAACAGTAATAAACTGGTTGTATAAATGAAAGTACTAAAATAGTACTGAAGTCAGACAATTAATTAATGACTATTAATTCTATTTAATTTAATTTAGTTAAATCAAACCGCATTGTGTCTGTCACCCACAAGCGTAACAAAATTGTGCTAGTGCTGAAATACTAAATAGTGGTTAATGTTAGGCTATGTACTATAACAATAGTACGGAAGAAGGTCATCTGCAAGTGGCTCAAGTACTCCACAATACAGGTAGGATAAGAATATTTTACCTAGTGGCTCAAGCACTCCACATCAGTAATAGATTCAGGTGAAAACGACTCTAGCACTGTCTATTTTCCACTGTGCACACTGGTACAAAGACGCGCTAGGTCAAGGGCAGTACTTCGTTAGAAGTACTAGGAGGTTGGGAAAAGGTATTAGAGGAACGCACTACGTGGCTCGTCCACTTCAGTAGTACAAAACAAAATATCTGCATATCTGCAGCGCACCCGACGGAACACATCCGTCGTTATAACAGTGCAAAAAAATGTAAGGACTCGGACAATGCCCAGTGGCTCAAGCACTCCACATCGGCAACTAAAATACACGCTAGACGGCCGTTTTGCGCAAAAGAGGTAAGGTAATATGCAACTCAAGCACTTTGCAATATTCATAGGTGTATATGTCCATTCCTTTCAATATTTTAAATTAATAGCTTAACCACAAAAATATCCAAATTACTGTATTTTTATATATTGGTGAATAAATGCTTTAGGATGTAAAATTGGCAAAAAGAACATAAAAATAAATATAAAATAAGGAAAATCGAAATACTCCGTGAGAAAACTCACCTTTTGAAAATGTAATCCAAAAACAATTACACACACAAGCACAGTTAATATTTATTTCTTAACACTTTTCACCTCACAGTTTTAAAACGTTCTGAAACACTCAACGCTAGTAAAGTGTGGGTCACAGGCTCTTGTTTATGTAACAGATCCATAAATATCGAATTATGCCTGGCTTTTTGTGAATATAATCTTTCTTTATCTTAAAATGAGCTGTGTCGCCTTTTCAAAACAGGGTAAATTTATTAGTCTAGTTCGACGAAAAAAACTGACTTCTTACAGAAATAATGTTTAAAATTAGTCAGATAAATGAGGGTGACAGAAGTATATTTGAAGACCTAGGTTTACCTAGGTAAGTACTGTAAACTAAGCAATTGTTTTTTGTTACCCGCTTTTGCAATATTGGCGTGACTTCTCATTTTATAACAGTAAAAATACTACTATACTGAGTGGAGGAAGTCGGTTTTTACCAATTATGTAATCATAAAGGGTGGTGAAAAAATTTCACACGTTTTACATGCAGTATTTTATCCCCAGCCTTTAAAATATTCGGAAGCCCCAAAAGTTAAAAGTTTTAGGGAGAATTGGACAAAAATTTACGGCTGAAGATAACAAATTATTTATTGAAAATAATAATTTGGTGCTCAAAACAAAATAAAAATTATGTGGACTTTATAACAAGTAAGGAGAAGAACACGTCAAAAGAATTTAATCTAATTTTAACGATTTTAACAATCAAAATACTACTTTAATCGAGACTAATTATTTGTTGACATCCAGGTTAACATCCTGTTGACTTGAATCATTCAATAATGGTAATTAAAGTGATTTATAATTATTACCTAATCTAGTTAGACCAGTATTTAAACATTCCGCTTGTGGGGTCACTGACAGCTATGTTTTTTTATTTGATTTCATTAAATAGTTCTTTCTTAATACAGTGGGGCACGAAAAAATTGCTTCTGTTTCGAAAATTATATAATGGCTATCTATTAAAAAATTTAAGACCCAAAACATTTGATGAATTTTTGGTAACAATTAGCTTACAATAGGGGGTAAAAAGAATAATTTTTATAGCTTGAGTTCTGGTTATGCCACATTGAATTTTAAAAATTTAGGCTTACTTTTAAAAATATAAAAACACAAAAAAAATAAATAAATAATGACGAAAGAGTCAAAATATTGTACTTATTAAAAAAAACTATCTACACGAATGAGATGGCGATATTCTTATGATAATTCTGACTATTTTTCTTTGGTAGATAAAGACATCAGATGCTAGGGTAGAGGTGCCGTAGAAATAAAAGCATAAGCTACTACTTACTTGATAAAATTGTAGCATTTGTTCTAATGTTAATGCATTGCGTAACCTTCTAAATTGGATGCAAATTTATTTGAATGTTAAACTAAGTTTCTCACCATGTGGTTTTCACGTCAATGTGGTTTCCCCGTCAAAAAACTATCAAATCTATTCCGCACTCCTACAGAGCGACAGTTTTATTCTTTTGATCATAAGATATTACTTGACCTATTTGAAATTCCAGTTCTACATATTGAGGTCTTTCCATTAAAAACAATTTCATTTATTCTAGTTTATGAATGTTGACGCAATCAAACACCCTACTCAGGACATTCACCTGCGTCGAATTTCTCCAGAATTTGTCCAGTAGAAATATAACTAGTGCATGAAATATTTCCGGAAATTTTTAAAAATTATGTCTGAAACCAATTTTTTAACAAAAGCATAAGTGCCTTGCACTTGAAAGAATCTCGAAGCGCAGGGTAAGGGATTTTTTCTTGATGCAATGCACGAATGCTTTTTTTTAAAAAAAAATCCATTAGGAAATATTTTATGCATGTTTTGATCGAAAATTTCCCGAGTTGATAAAAATTTATTTAGGTAGTTGCTAAAAAGTTGATTTTGATATATTTATTTATTTAAATAATACATAATAGCCTACTACACTAAGTTTATGCTGATTTAAAATTTTGACAGGTCGATTGTTTTTAAACTATAAATGTCAAAAATGACAATTATCCCCGGGATATTTCCAGATGCAATTTTGAAAACGGATGCAATTTCCACTTATCCATTTTTTAAAATTTTCGTGTAAAATTTCGAGTTATATTGACACTACAGAAATTTCCATAAAAATAATTTATAGCGGTATTTGTAGATTTGTATAAATTTTCAAGAACGACGAAGAAATCAGTTTATGTTTTTTAGTCATAAAATCTGATGAAATAAATATTATAAACAAAACCTCACAAAATCGCATAGAAACTTATCAAAGTAACAAAATCTTAACAGCCTTAACCTATAAATTATAATTACATCATCTGTCGTAAATACTTTTACAATAAAAAAATATTTTTTGGAGTATTAAAATTTTTTTCTATTAGATATGTATAGCTTGTACAAGCCCAAGGTGTGTTATTATATTATAGTGGGTTAGGTCATCGTAGTTTATAGTTTAGAATAGGTTATAGTTTAGTTTGCTTGTATTAATCCATATTATATTACTTTATTGCTATTACTACTACTCCCACTGATAAAGTTGTGACGACCTTTTTTATTTTAAAATATTGCAGGTAGATCTTATAGAATCTCTTAAACCTTTATGAGGAATTGTCATATTAAAAATCATAAAATATTGTAAACTTTTATGAACTAACCGGCTGGTGAAATATAATAAAATCCTATGTGGAATTTGTGTTTCGCTTTCACTAGTCAGGGATTATAAAATATCATAAATTTATATGAGCATAAATCATGAAATCTTATGATGTTTTATGCGGTATTTTTGGCAGGGTAATTAATAAAGTTAAAGGCGTAATAATAAAGTCTTCCACTTTTTATAAGAGCGATAGAGGGATGTCATCATCACCAGCCGACCATTCGTTTTTTAGTTTACTTTTGAAAATGTGTCATCTCAGACAATAGAGGGAGAAAAAATGTTTATTACACTTTTTAACAAACTGCATTCTTTTTTTATTCGTTTTTACTAAACTTCTGCAGGTGCATCTTCAATTTCAATATTGTTATTTTTTATCGAAATGTTATGATTTTGGACGGAAGATTTGCCAGTATTGTACACAATACTTTCCACGATATTTTTGTCAAATTATTAGAAGAAAAATATTTATTTTGATAATACAGTTTTTTTGTATTTTTAATAAGATCTATATGTTTTTTCTTGCAATTTTCTTCACGATTTTTTCAAATCTATCAATCAAAGATTTCGATAAAAGATCTAAATCTTTTAGATCTTGGCTGGATTTTTCTATATCGTTGTTGAAGCAACAGACAGATTGTTAGTCATTTTCTTGAAATCTCTATTAAAATGTATCATAAACATGTCGCGAAAAGTAAAATCCTTATTTATACCACACAAATTAAAAAGATTATTCCAAGTTTTTTCCTCTAAAATGGATTTCAAATTATTAATCACTCGCTCTCTTTCTCATAATCTAGATGTGGTAGAAATAAGATCGTTAATAGTGTTAGGGTATTTTGGCAAAACTCTATATTCTGATAACATGGTCAAATAAAGTACACAAAAAAAAATTGGATTTTTTTTTACATAATTGTAACTTTCTATGTACTGGCCACAGAGTTGCGTAAAATAAATGGCCATCCATAAAATCTAAAAAAACAGTAAAATTTTTTATTTAAAAAATTATTTTTTTTTTAAATTGTTTTTAATTTTTCTTTGGTTGAAAACGCAATTATCTATATTAGTTTGAAAACCGCATGTCGCTACCTGCTACGATTCGTGAGTTACAATTTTTTAAATCGTTTAATCCCCCTCTTACCATTTTTCCAACCCCCCATCCCCATAAAAAACTAATCAGTTCTGCGTATGGCTGCAAATAATTTTTGTTCCAAATTTGATAAAAATCGGTTAAGCGGTTTTTGACTAATCGTGTTACCGACAGACAGACAGACACCATAAATTATTATATATTTTATACACAGTTGTGTATATTGTATACCCAATTGTATAAAACGGGTATACAATTTTTAGTTACAAAACTAAATTTACAAAATTAAACAGGTACGTTTTTAGTATTTTACCGATTAAAACGTGTGTTAAATGATTTTTAACATTGGTAAATATGGTATCCATTACCTTGCAAATAGGTACCTTCTGATATTTTTGTAGATCACTAAATTAAGCCCAACCATTAAAATTCTTAATATATTTTTTTTATACCGTCTTCCAAAATATGATTTTAGTAACTGTCTGCAAATAACTAAAGCATGGCTTTTTTGGTTACCGATAAAAATAACTTTTTTTTTGATGACGGGTGCAAAAAAAATATTTTTGTCCGCTTTTTACCCAAAACTAAAGAGAAATAGCGGAAAATAGTGATATTGACAACATTTAATTATTCTTGCCTAAAAATTAAGCCATTTCCGCCAGTTTTCACCAAGTTTTCACGAAAAAAATTATTTAGAAACATCGTCAAAATATCAATCTGTCGAAGATTAAAAAGTGGCAATACTGAACTTCACCGAGTAAACCATTGTTATTTCATTTACCAGCCACCTTGATTTATAGTGTAAAGATGGTATGTTGCGAGAAGTGTTCTTCGTTTGAGGTTTTTAAAAGTATTTTCCTCTTTTTCTTGGACTATTTGATAAAGGTATTAAAAAAATAGTGTTAACAACTAACGACTAAACTGTGCTCTTTTTTACTCGCGTTTCTAATACATCGCTGCGTTATTTATCCAACGCTTGAAGAAAAAGCACTATTTTAGCCACTACTTGTGAAAACTACTATTTTTGGTAAATGGGATGGACAAAAAACTCGTAGGAAAAACATTGTACCTAACTGCGACTGAAAATGCGAGGAAAAATGCCTTTTCCACCCTTGACGGCTTGCCCGAACTCCGCTCCGCGTCGACGGTTCGTACAATTGCCGTCACGTGCAGACTAACTTATCACCATAGTAAAAATCTGTATTAAAGTCCCCACATAGATATATTTGGGCGCTAGATTTTGACAGGAACTCTAAAAAGTTTTTGAGATTGCAAAGAAATAAGTTAATATCATCTATAGCAGTTAACTATAATAACTGACCTACCCTTTAAAACCATATATCGATAACGCACAAAGTTCAATCGATAATTTTATACAGAACTGGGATAGATCAATCTTTTTATATTTTATGCCGTTTTTTATTCAGGTACTTACAGCACCACGAATAGATTATTTGCGGAAATAGTAGCTAGCTAGCTAGCGAGTTATTGCTAATGCCTATACTCCACGTTTTAATTCAGGTAAACGAATTCAGACTGCAACAAGCGAGATAAGATCAACGAGTTTTTGGGAACAATGCCAAAAGAGACATCTTTGGATGGGATTTTTTTACTTTAGTTTTAGGTTTTTTTAAGTAGCAAATTTGTTTACTTTTGTTTATTGATTTTTATATTTTGAAACTTTTTTTTTACAACCAAATAAACAATAGTATCATTGTAAATATTCACTCTCGATACTGGCATTTGTATTCAGGGAGAGACACTATACGTTGATTAAGAAAAAGTCTGGATTAAAAATTATTTTTTGTGAATCTCCCCCCTGGCGGCCATGAAATAATTAACTTGTTGACGCAACCTGCGGCCATACTTCCGCATTTATTATTTCCGAACTTATCCTGCTAGACACTCACTGTAAATGAAGAATATTGGTTAGGATATTTCGATACTAACTTTTCATAACTAACTTTCGAAAACTTGTCAACAAGAAAATTTTACATTCTCATCCATTGTTGTAATGGTTTGTAGCCGGTAAACATGGACATCCCAAAATTTTGCCACTGATTTGGTCATTACCAATCACTAATTTCGGTTGTGATGAATTACCTTTTTTATGACTTAAAAAAATCTTCACCGCCCCCCTCTCTCCCTCCAAGTAAGGGTAGCAGATTTTAAAAAAAAAACTATAGTAATGATCAGCCTATTTTGAATGACGAAGCTGGTCATTGTGGTGTTTTAGAGCTGCTATCCCTGTTGGAGTTAAGATTTTAACGGTGCCTGTATATTAGGCTTCCGAGTACCTGTGCCGAGTTTCATTAAAATTGATCGAATAATAAAAATCCCGGTCATTCAAATTATAGGTTAGTCATTGTCGTTTTTCAGGTCTGCTTTCTTATTTGGATGGTTGGAACTTAACTAACGTGCGTATTTATACAGTTGAATTAGGTTAAAATCGGTCAATATTAATGAATCGTCATCTACATTTTAGCTTTTATATTTTTACGAACAATTTAATGAACACTTGGTTGCGGAAAAAATGCGTACACAGGAAAAAGAATATTAATTGTTTTAAGCAGTGCAAGTAATTGTTTCACCTTTAAGGACACACAGCTTGCCTCCGATATAAGTGTACTTCCTAATATAGTTTTTGAACTTGACGCTTTCCCTACGAGTTTATTTAAATATAAAAGCATGTTTAAATTTTTTATATACAATATATCAAAAAATGCAAAATTTACTTGATATATATTAACCACCAAACTTAGATCTAGTATCCAACAGGATTACCATTTTGATCAAGTAGCATCTGAAATCTACGGTTCATCAAATTGGATAGGTTTCAAAACAATGCTCCTTATCGTCGAGATCGTCCCACGCTGGCTTGGCTTCTAATAATTCTGCTTGATTTTGTGACTTCCAGTTTCTCATTCTCTGGATAAACGTTCTCAACTGATGGTAGCATTATATTTTCGAGTATCTCGACATACTGTTGTGCAGTAAACCTCCCCTCAATTTGCCAACAGACTCCTAACCCTCGTGCACATATCCAGTCCCACATATTAACAGAAAATTGACCTGCTCTGTTGATCTGGTTTTTTCTGCTGTAGGAGCAGAATTGAAATAATTCTTCGTCAGTTAATATTACCCTAGCCCAGTAATCTTCCGCAAGGTCATGATTAAGAGCAAAAATTATTCTTGCTTGCTTCTGCTCCTCGGTAAGTTTAGGTTTTTTAGACGAAATACAGCAACTCAGCTCGGAAGCCTTTACTCTTCTGCTTGCAATGAAGCGAGATGAAGGAAAACGTGTTATGTTTACTGCGTCCGCTGCAGTGTCGAAAAGCTTTTCCACAAATAATTGAGCAGGACTCTTCTCCTTCAGTTGTAGCCGTAGACTTGTCAGAGCCTTGTTTCTTTCGAGGCTAGAAAGCTACCCATCGACTCCTAACTCTGCATACTGTAGCTTTGTTCACACCATAATGGTCAGCTACTCTTCTTATTGACCATCGGTCTTCCGGTATTCGCGTTATAATTTGCGCTTTTACAAAAAGACAAATATCTTGTCATTTTGTACTGCGACAGACGATGACTTGACGTTGGCATCCACCTTTCAAAAGTGTTTAATTGCTACATACAACACTCAAAAAAAAATAGTTATTTACCTAACAAGTGCGAAAAATGGTACTTTACCGCACGTGACGGCATTTGACAGAACGAAGCGAAGCAAATTCGTTTAAGCCGGCAAGGGCGGTAAAGACACTTTACGCAGGTGTAGAATTATAAATATCTGTATTTTAAGTGCACTTTACTGCACGCGAGTAGGTAAAGAATATTACTACTCCCATGCACGCATTTTTTCTGTAACACAGTGTACGTTCTATAAAACAAAAATTTGATGGAACGTTTCTTTTTTTACCTCTTTTTCAAACTGTAGCGTATCAAACAAACAAAACACATACCTGTAAGTAGGATACAGGGTTCCAAATTGGATGCTTATCCATGGGGATCTCATAAACGAACGGTAAGAAATAACGTGCCTGAAGCGGACTCGGCGTAAATATTTGAGAATATCAATCGCATGGAGAATTTGCGAATCGTTATCTTAGCATGATAGCCATCGCATCATAGGTGTAATCATTTTAAATATCCCCCGGTAGCCGATTTCATGCACAATTGCTTGTTGCATTCTTAGAGAATGCCTATGTGCAATCTTGGGCTGTACCAAAATGACCATTTTACTACTTTTATTATATTTCCACCCATTTCCCCTACCTCTATCGTTTAGGTATCCAAATTTGTCCTCCACTTATAGTCCTTTCAGCTTATTTTTTAAGATTTTAATTTTTTTTTTAACAATTGACAATAGAACGCGGTCAATCCCTTCTGGCAGTGCCGGTTTCTTTTTTTTTTAGTTTTTCTTCACTTGCACTATATATATTTTAACACTGCATTTTTTTAAACTTAAAAAAAAAACTGACGGCTTTTGTTGCGAGTCTTTTATTTATTAACTTCTACTTTTCATCAATAATATAAAAAGACAACTGCCTGAATCAACACGAATGCATTGCATGGTTTATTACCAATCGCATTCCACATGCACCTCTCTTATCACGACCAAAAAAACCAACAGTAGGTAAACAATAAAGATAGATGAATAGACTTTAATTAACGTTTTGTTCTGAGCCAGGTGAAATAAAGTAAGGGAGCCAGCCATAAATTAATTTTGACCCCCCTAAAATTATGTTACAAAAAACATATCTTACCCTTGAATTCTAAAACAAGGGCGGTTAGAATATTGAAACATCTTTCTTTGCGTAAGAAATAAAAGACCAAAAAAGAATGTGATGCCACGCCAGCGATCCCCCACTCTAATGATAAAATAGGCACCATTATTTAACAATACCAAATTGGAATAAAAATAAGGGGACGTGGCTTTTATTTTGGAACGTAACTTTAGTGAAGACAGTCATCAGAAACGTAATGATTTATGGCAAGGGGGAGGGCGGGGAGTTTCTAATTTATGAAGAGCCATAAATTATGTAACAACATTTTTGCCAACTTTTGACTCCCCTTCCCCCTAAATATAGAAAATTTAAGTTCTCCAATTTTGGTATTGTTAACTAATGTTATTAGTAGGTAGGGACCTAAGTTTAATTATAATAATTAACTATCATTAGTATGGAGAAGACACCGTCCGTCGGTGGTAGCACATTTTTTTGGTTTTTTATTTCTCACTATAAAAAAATTATTTTAAACTTTTTCAGCTCCTTTTTAATAAGGTGACCTAATTTTCAGTGGGTCATCCAAAACGTGAAGATTTGTGAAAAGAGGAGAGTAAGGAAAATATGGTCGAAATAGTAAAACATTTTAGTTCATTGTACCTCTAGATGCTTCATGCAGTACCCAATGGTAATGCTGACCTGCTGACCTACAGTTTGTTTTTTTTTGTCGTGATAAGAGAGGTGTGAAATGCGATTACTAAAACCAACGCTGTCGGGTTTGTTTTATGCAGTCCGCTTCCAATACAATATACAATATTGAAAAGTAGAAATAAAAAAAGGATAAAATACTCGTTCAAAAACTCAGTTAAAATAAAAAGCCTAAAAAATTGAAGCTTTAAAATACAAAAATGACAAAATTGGTACTAAAAATAAAGCTGACACCGGCCCTGCCACCGAGATTGATCGTGTTGTGTCAACTAATAACTATATTGGCGCATAACGTTGGAAAATGGTGAAAATCTTTAAAAATAGTTGCAGGAAGAGACTGTTAAGGACAAATTTAGATACCTAGGTAATAAAGGTGAGTGGAAATATTTTGAAAAGTAGTAAAAAGTCATTATTTTGGCAAGGGGGCCAACTTAACCTGGTAGATTGCACATGGGCATTCTTTAATGAGATTGCCATAAGCAATTGTGCATGAAATCGTTTATAGTCCAATTTGATGAGCGGACTGACATCATTTTTGCCTCTGAAAACGTATTTCTTTGTTGTCAAAAGTTTGCATGTCAAATAATGTGTTGTTCTCATTTTGAAGTAACAGTTGAAACAAACAACGACATGACTTTTTTTACATATTTATTGTCGCTGTCTAAAACAATGTATCGAATAGAGATCAAAAAAAATGACGTCAGTACGCTCACCAAAAAATTAGACTATACCCGGGCTGCATCTTTGTGAATGACTGTAAATTTTTAATAACAAATCTGAAGCAGTTAGAAAACATAACGGATGCACATGTTTTATAAATGCTTTAAATGGAAAATGCTTTTTTTTATTTATTAAGCATTTATTGACATTATATCAAGTGTTACAATATGAATAGAAAATGTTTAAATGCTTAAATGTCGATTTCCATATTCTCAAGATAAATTTTTATTGTAAGTAAGTCCAAATAAAAAAAAACAAAACGCATGACAATTATTTTTTCTACTACAATAGAACTAACAGAGGAACGATGTATATGGGATGTTCATTGTTGCGACATTTTAATCTTTGACAGTTTAAAATTTTGACGATTTTTTTAAATGATTTTTTCGTAATTACTTGGTGAAAACCAGCGGAAATTACTTAATTTTTAGGCAAGAATAATTAGATTTCTTCAATAATACTATATTCCACTATTTCTCTTTAATTTTGGACAAAAAACGGACTGAAATCTTTTTTTGCACCCGTGATAAAAAAAAAAAGTTTTTTCACATCGGTAGTCAAAGAAGCCATGCTTTAGTTATCTGCAGACAGTTACTAAAATCATGCTTTTGATTAAGGTATAAAAAAAATATTTTATTTTTCAATAAAATTTGGTAATTTTTAGAACCAATAAATGGTAGAGGATTACGAATTTTTGATTAGATGTTAAAAATTATGAAGTTGACAGGCTCCCCCTCTTCGAAGGGTGAGGGATGATTGTACCATTTAACCATTAATAAGTGCTTTTTAGTTTTTAAATTCCTCTTTTCAAGGATTAACGTACGGTACATCACCTAAGCACTTAGTGAAATTGAATTTGTTTGGAGCGGCTGGAAAAACTAAAAAAATGTATCGACTAGAAAAATAGAGCAGTGGTAAAAACTAAAAATGGAGAAAATTGAATTAATGGAGAAATCGAAAATGGAGCGGTTGAGAAAAGGATGCTGGAGTGAAAAATATATAAAACGAAAGAAAAAAAAATGAAAAAATAACGCGTTTGAAAAAATGGAGCGGTGGGGAAAATAGAAAGAAATGCAAAAATGGATAAAATAGAAGCGATGGTGAAAGTGGTTGGGAGAATAGATAGAATGTAAAAATGGAGCGGCTGGAGGAATTCAGTGGCTGTATTATGTTCTATTGTAAATAGAGTACCGTTAAGTGGCAATTTTTTTCTTTTTTTCTACCTTAAATTGCATCAAATACCTAGTATATTAACCACGTGGCCAAAGTGTCTTTTTATTCCTGGACGAATTTGTAGCCCTCGCTTCACTCAGGCAACAAACTTTTTGCCTTGGGTCAAAAAATATTTCCCGTTACCAATATAGGCAATATTTGTCTGTCTTTATAATTCAGCTCAGCAAACATCGGATTACTAAAAATGAAAAACATTCGCTGTAAAAAAAGTAAATATTTGGAATATAGCATTTTACAATTTTTGTATATATGAATTTGAATTCGCGGTGCCATTACAAATTAAGCAATATTTTACTTTAATAATCGTATGTATCATACCAATGCAATATTTACACTTTTTTTGTATTGTTGTTGCGCAGTGCAGTAAAAATTGTAGTGCTTTTTTTGTACGTGCGATATGTTTGCTTTTCACTCGAGCAGTATATATTTGTTTGAGATTTTTTTTTCAAGCAGGCATCAATTAGTATTATGACCGGGAGTATTTTTGACTTTTGACAGATTAATAAGCGTCATGAGATTTAACGCCGATTTAATTCATTAAGAGTGGAGATTATTTTTTTTTCTGTCAGTGTCCTTAGCTCCGGAAATGTCGAAATCACGTTCAAAACGATATGCAAACCTTTTGGAGTGAAATAAACATGGCTGAAAATTGAATGGAAACCACATTTTATAAAAAAACACGCCTCGAAACACTTTTTTGATTTTTTTGCAGAATAAGTAAGAAATATTTATGGTATGATTGTAAGTGCTCTGAGCTGTGTCTTATTTTTTACAAAATGTGCCGTCCGCTCAAAATTTCAGCCAATTCCCAGGACATTCTGATGTTTATTTCACTCCAAAAAGTATGGAGAATACATGTCCACTTTTGAACGTAACTTTAACATATCCTGATCTAAAGGTGACTGATAGAAAAAAAGAATCTCCACTCTTAATGAGAGTTTTTAAATCGGATAAGTACTTAAAAAAATATTTGTTAAAGCACAACAGTCTCGACAACAATAATCTAAGATTACAACAGTAATGAGCTAGGGCTAAATTAATTTACATTTAATAAAGACAAAAAAATATTCACGTATTAAAATTTTTGAGGTCATTTCAATTCTTTCAAAAGATTTTTTTCTTATAAATTAAATGAAATAAAAAATAAAAAATCACCAGAAAAAGGGGTTGCTATAAATTAAAGTAATTTAATTATAAAAATCTGGTAACTACCTAGGTAACACTTTACCAAAAACTTTGATAAAACCAACGTTTACCTATTTTTTTTTTTCATAAAAATAACCGTTACTCTTAAAATATGAGTTTAAAAAAAATTGTAATAAAAATTGTAATAAAACAAGTAATCAACATTGAATGGATTCGATTTTCTACGAGCGTGCGGAAAATCGCATTTTCCAAACTATTTTTAGTGGGGAAAATTCGTTTTTCCGCACGGTGTGGAAACATTTTTCCGCACGGTGTGGAAAATTTTTTTCGAAAAACCTGTACTGATTCGAAGTTTCTGTTCATCATATTATTGCATATGAAATGCCTTGGGTGCTATGGTGTGACTAACCAGTTGTTTATGCATTTATTTGCCAGTGGCAAAAAACTATTTTCTGTGTATCTTCCTCACGCTCGTAGAAAAACAATTGTTCCTAACACATGCGAAAACCTTTTTTTTCCGTACTTAACTGCTTGACAGAACTCCGCTGCGCGTCGTTCCGTCAACGGCAGTTGCGTGCGGAAAAATCGATTTTCCGCACTTGTTAGGAAAATAGCTATTAACGCCGAAGCCTTAACCACGCGGCCATCGGTCCATTTTCTTAAACGCGAGACAACAGGATCACTGAAAAAGTGCGCGGGCCAGTATGATTAACACATCACCGTTGCTCTGTTAATTATTAGAGAATTAAAGTTAATTTTCAGTTTTATCAGCATTCGTATCCTTATCTCTATCGAGTCGACCAATCAAGCAGGTGCACTTTTAAAATTATGGAGAATGCGTGACAGCCCCAGCTGATCAAATGCACGAAAACCTCATTAGGTACGTCAAGGGAGTCGTAACTTTACGACCATACCTGCGTGCGAAACGATGTTTACACTCATTTTATCAGCTGGAGCTGTCACACATTCGCCAAAATACCCACATAGCAAGCCTTGGATATTGTATATCACAAAGATATTTAAAATTAGGATATACGTTTTGTATGTTACATGTATATTTTATATATATTAGAAAAAACAACAGGATTCGTTTCAAAAACAGGACACATGAACGGATATTTACTGTATATTCAATGTATATGTGCTATCGTTCATCCTAAAAATATGTTTTTTGTATACAAGCCTTGTTTTTTAACCGAATATAAGTTAATATCTTAAAATGAAACATTATGGATACGAAAAGAATATACTATTATAGATATACCATTAATTGTTATATAATAACTAAATTTTGACACATATATATTTTGTATATCATGGTGGATATCGACGGGATTTACTATATAAATATATACCATAATGGATATACCATAAAACATCAAATTTGGTGTAATAGAAATATAACTCGAATATTTTTGTGGAGTAATTAATATATGTTCAGAATATACTTATAACGTATATTCAGTGGATCTTACCTAATGGGTACCTCTGGATCTAAATTGGATCTTTTTTGGAAGTCCTATGCACGTCGGTTAAATATCTGGGTGATATCCAGGGCAATATCCTTCTCCGTTTTCGTATATGTGCTGGATATACGCCAAATATTTTTTTTGTTATGTGGCTAGAGATAAGGATACGATACACCTTTCTGTGTCCATAAAGCACTCTACTGCAATCGAAGAATACTTTTCTTTTACAGAATGCTACTCACCCCTTTCTTGTATTAATTAAAAAAACACACTCTGTATAGATATAATTTTAAGCTAACCCCTAAACCCCTTATTGGTCCCTTGAAAACCTTAAAGAGTTAGGTATGGAATTTTTGTCTCTATTGATGTCATTTATTTAATTAAAGCCCTGAAGAAAGCATGATATTTTTATATGTAGGCTACAGGGCCGTAAGGTTTTGGGGTAGAATTTATATTCCTTAAATAAAAATAAATATATTGCAACGCTCTCAACTTATAAAAAGTGCCACTAGATACTAGTTACTAATAAAATTGATCCTTACTCCTAGTGCACAGCTTTTTATAATAACAAAATAAATAATAACCTCTTCTTTGTTTTACTTGAGAAATTTTAAATTCATCGTGGGAAGGATTGCATACAGATGATTCTACTTATGCTTTGACCTTGCATCCATTTTTAATTGTAAAATCTCATTTTTACACCTACCTTATAAATAATAAAATCAAGTCATTCTGGTTTAGTTTCGTGAAAATGCAACCTATATTAACAAAGTATTAGCCGCATTGTAGATATATAATTAAATTAGATTAACATTTTTTAGTTTTAGTTTCAAAATCAAACTACCTACTTACATTTTCGTAAAGTCATAAATGATTATTATGTATCTTTTATAAAATATATCCAAGTATAATAAGCTGTAGTTCTCAAAAATCAAAATCCTTGTCTCAATAATTTATCAGCATAGAATAGACGATTTTCAATATAAAATAATTCAAGAAATAAATAATCTTTGTCATTCAAGAAAACAAAAGTTAAAACATGTATTAATTTTATTTAGTTATTAATAACTAAAAAACAGACACTATATAAAAATAAAAGCTTTTCAAAATTATAAGCATAGTACCCTCTCAAAAAAACCGCAATTAATTTCTTAAAAAACTAATTGATTTTTTATTTTTGTCAGACTTTTATGAGGTAAAATTTTAGGTTTATTAAAGTTCGTAATAATTTACGAGTTACGTCTTTGATTTTGGTAAGATTTTGTGCGGTTTTATGTATCTGTTCTTTACCTAATTCTATAATCTGACAGACTTATAAATAGGGAGATTTTTGTCAGTCTGTTACTCTTACCTTTATTTTCGACAGGCGCAGTAGTGCTCTGTCATCCTGTTAAAGGTAATTAGCGTCGAGTAGCGATTACCTTTACCGTTAAAAAGACAACCAACCAAACTTGATGTGATTCTGTGGTGGAAGATTTTTAGGTTATAAAACTTTGTTTTGTGTATTTGGTTTTTATTTTTTGTTAACCGTGTTTATAGTAGTAGTGGGGTGCCTTTTTACCGTTTTTTTGGTATACAGGTGAGTAAGTACAAATAAGTTTGAAGTGGCTCGTTGTCTTTCATTACTCCACCAAAGATATCTTGCAAAATCATTTGCCTGACTAAATTTATGTTGGGGAGTCCGTCTCCCAGTCCTATCACTAAATAAATATTTTCCTCCATGATATGGTTAGAAAAGCAAATAAAAAAAGACTTGAGGAAAAAACAACAAATAAAGTTTTCCACAAACCAAAACTACACTTTTTTACAAAAAAGTGTAGTTTTGGTTTGTGTTGAACAATCATAACTTTGTTCTGGTGCAACCAAAGGTTCCCAATTCCTAACATAAATTGTTTCATAAAATAATTACTTGACCACCAATTGACCAAAATAATAAAAATTAAATTAAAGGGTTACAATAGGTATGTATGTATTTGACCTCGTAGACGCACGAGACTTGGTTCGAATCTTTTATACGTCAAGGAAAAACCCAACCAAAAAACCTTGCATTGTTACCAAAAATCTTTATATCATAAAACAGTACTAACTACAAAAACATACTTAGAAACTAATACCATAGCAAAATTGCAAAAAGTCGGAAACTTTTATCAGTTCATTCCTTTGCAAAATTCTTACACCTGTAAGGTAAAACCAATTTGGCTTGAACAAAAAGATATACCAAAATAATTAGAAAAATTAGCAGAAATCAAAATTGAAGTTTTCAATGAAAAATTGTTAAGTATAAAAAAAATTGTGTTATTTTTTTATATCGAACAAAAAGGGCTTGGTTGTTTAACATGAGCCCCCATATTGGATTTCTTTACTTTAAAGATACTAAAAATTAACAGTTGTAATAATATTTACGGCTCTATAATACTAACCCTTAAGGAAATAAACACATACAAATCTATTGAGATTATGAAAATACCCAAAAAATTTGGTACTAACAATCGTTTATGGCTTACATCTTGCATTTCAAAACAAAGCCGAAATTATTTTAAAAACAAAGATACTTGTTGCAGAAAATTATCAAAGTAACATGTCTCCCACAGCTTCTCGCGACAAATAAGTAGGTACTTATGCGATATTAAGCCTGTGGAGCTTGTACAAAAACGAGGTATGTTATTATATTTTAGTGCGTTAGGTCGTCGTAGTTTATTACTTCAACTAGTAGTACTACTACTGCCAATGCTAAAGTTGTGTCGTCATTTTTTATTTTACAATGTTGCAGATATATTAAGTAGAATCTTTTAAACCTTTTTGGGAAATTGTCATATCAAAGGTCATAAAATATTGTAAGTTTATTTAAACCAACTGGCTGGTGGGATATGATGAAATCCTATTCTATTTAATGTTTTATGTGTTTTTTTTCATAATCTTTTATGATGTTTTCTTGGCAGGGCAAAAACATTTGTTAATATATAAAAATGTTTAATTCCTGAATACTTGCCATGCAATAAAACAAAAATTAAAACATGTATAAAAAATTTAGGTTAAAGTTGTTTTCATCTTCTCCTAAAGATGAAAACCAAGTTAGCGAAACACGTGTAGAGAGTAAAAAATATGAAGTTTTAGTGAAGTGATAATTAAAACGTTCGTGAATTAATCGTTCACGACAAATATTTCAGTCATCTCAACAGTATAAATATAACATGTCGAGTTATTATTACTAGCAGAGAAAGAGTTCAAGGTATAAATTATGATGGATAGGTAACCCTCGCCATTTTTTGATAATGTGTGCATTTTCTCGTCCTGAATACCAAATGGACAATCTTGTACCTCAAAATTGTGGATAAGGGCTCGGCACATCAATCCAAAGGTTGAAAATATAAGAGCGGGTGGGGTAACCCCCACCATTTTCACATATACGATGAAGTAGTACCCGACGACAAAAAATCAACTGGTGTGCCAACTGGTGGTACTACTATATCATATATGTGAAAATCCATCACGTGACCTCTAAAATTGCCCACCTTTGGATTACTGTGCCGAGTCCTTATCCACAATTTTGAGGTACGGGATTGTCCATTTCGTATTCAGGACGTGAAAATGTACATCTTATCAAAAAATGACAAGGGTTATCTATCCATCATAATTTTTACTGCGAACGCTTGTACTATAGTGAAACAGACAACAGAAAAGAAAGAAATAAAAAGAGAATAACAAAATAGATAAAGAGGGATAACAAAATAGAAAAATAGCAAAGAACAAACAGGAAAAAAAAGAAAGAATGTAAAGAAGTAATATATTTTAATTTTTCTTAAATATCGTTTGGAAAGGGCATGTAAAAAAATTCGATGAATGCCTTTAGAATGTTATTCAAAGGATGGAATTGTTGGCAGATGCTTGTTAAAGTTAGACTTAAGTCTTAAGGAACCCTCTCGGTAAATAAACTACTAAGCTCCCAATATCACTATCTTTATTGTAAATTCTTTTTACAACAAGTACTTGACTTTCCTAAGATCCTTACTATTGGCTAACTAAATTAAAGCTTAGGCCGACGAAATAGTCCAGACAACTCGAAAATATACGCTTCTAGACTATTCGCGAAATGCCTCGGTCGTTCACGACGCCCCACCCACTTTCATACACAACTCAGACGACAACTTAGTTACACTAGCGGCATTATAAAAGTGGTACGTCAAAAATATAGGTATTTGTTAAGTTGTATGGTTAACTACCGAATTATATTTTGACACTTACTTTTATACTATTCCGGACTAAAATCTTAAAATATTGAGATCAAAATATTGTGTCTAAAAATATTGTTTATATCACAATAATACTAACTAGTGCTTAAAACAACTGAAACGAAAATTTAAAAATACAACTCTATGGTCTTGCTCTTGTTCCTAAATTGAAACTTTCAATAAACCAGTCCCTTGCTTTCTTTCTATTGTTTTTTAATTTTTATAATCGTGGTTTTATTGTGTTCAGAATTTCTAGTCACGTCTCTAATTGACCAACCTAGTTGCAGTTTTCCAGAAGTTGGGCTTTATCAAATTTGAAAAGGGCTTTTTTTATTTACTTGTCAGCATGAAATCCAGAATGACGTACTTTGACAGTTTTAGAAAGATGCAATAATGAGTGATTTTGTTTATAAAAATTAACCAAGTTATTACAACAAAAAGTATTGTGCACCACTTTTATGATGCCGGATATGTGTATTGGCGTACAAATACAACACTTAACTCTAACACCAACTAATAAATTCATACAAAAGAACACTTAAAACTAAATAGCCTAGTACCTAATTAAATAAATAATCCGTAAAACTGCCCTCTTCTTTATGTTTGACTGTCCCGATCAATAATTTGCTTTAAGACATCTTTTGCTATAGATTCCTTATTGGCTAAACTTGGTTGATCACACTTAATCACTCTTTTTAGTGCCTTACAAATAAAACACTTAAATCTGGTGTTGATATAATATAATCGGGATGACTCCTTTGGTTTTCAATAGTGGTAAACAAGTCCTGCACAGTTTTTTGATTTCTTCTCCATCCTCCCAAAAATTATGGTTTCGGTGTTTCCAAATATTCTTATAGTACATGCTGCTAAAACTCTTATCGCATATTCTTCTTAGGTATCAGTGGACAAAATAAACTCCTAATTTGCAAATTTTAAAAGGTGCAATTGATTGTCGTGGGCAAATCAATGTTTTCGGTATAAATCCATGCCGTGGAAAAACTTATCTTCTATATTTGAGACATGTGACGCAACCTCAATCTTCCTAGTTGTATTTCAACTTTTTTTTCTCACAGAACGTTAGCTGGTTCTCCAGTTACAGTTCGAAGCCTGATTTCTCGTTGCAGAGGTCGGAATTTATGACGTTTTCCCACGTCAGATTTAAGCAAGGATATTGCGGCATCTGTATCAATGGTGATGTTAATTCGTCTTCCATTTATGAATCCCTTGATATTAAGAGTTTCAGCAGTATGTCCTAGACTTCTGATTGATTAGATTTCGGAAACTTTATCTTCATTAGCCAACACTGCCACGCCGCGTTGTAGTTGTAGTTTTCCTGGTCTCTTTTTCGGTATTCTGTCACGCTAGATGGAGGACGGGACCTCATTTGGACACGACAATATCTTTTGATGTCCACATCTAAAATATTTTGGGGGAGGTCGTATACCATTATCGCGGGAGCCATCTTGTTCATTTGATCAACTATTTTTGTTATTTCTGATTTTAACTCTTTGATGTCATCTGTTTGTTGACTTTCGCTATATTTTTCTTCATCCTGAATAACAACAGTATTATAAGCTGCTTTAATCTCTGGAGCCGTAATAAGCACCTCGCTGCTGCTGGTAAAACTAAATGCAGCAACTTTTAGGTCTCTGGAACCCTTCTTGCTATCTCTTATGGTTTCCGAATAGAACTTCGTGGATTTTTCTGGGGTTTTTTCGAAATTCTTTCAAAAATCCTGTTTTTGTGTGTTATATCCGGTGGTAAAATCAGATTTTTTCTATCTCTTCTAGTTTGCGAAAAGAACGTCGTGGAATGTTGTAGAATTTTCTTGATTGTCTCAAGCCGAGTCGTACTTTTGTGCTTTTTTTGTAATTTTCCTATGCTATTTAGCATAGGATTCTTCTACCAAAGCTCTTCCGTTACCTACACTTTGACGGATTTTGATAACATACGAATGTAAATAAAAAAAGAAATGCGTTAATGAGAAAAAATTTTGTGGCTTCTTCCGTTACTTATATACAGGGTGGTCCAACAAGACCCCCGGATTTATCTAGGGAAAAAGAGCCTTTATAACTAGGCTTTGGGATGGCCAAGATGCACAAAAATATTTTTAATGAAAAAGCAAGATTCGATTTATGCAAGAAAATGTATCTTTAAGTTTTTAGGGCTCATAGTTCCCAGATAAATACGGTTGCCATCCGATGGCCAGCCTTATTGAATCACCCTGTGAACATTACTGCATAACGAGTGCTATAATATATAGTTGTTTTGTCAATGAACTTTTCTATAGAGATGGCCATCTTCTCTGTCGCATATACGAATTGGCCAGATAATATTTTTGTGTCTGTAAACAAAAATATATAATACCAGGTTTATTGGTAATTTTATCTAATAACATTAGCAAGTTATTTATTTCAGTAACTATTTAGCCCAAGATGAATATTTATAATATCATTGCATCATCGAATAATAAGATGCAATCGGCTTTGAACGTTAGTACATAAATGGATTAGGAAGTAAGACGCTATCAATAATTTTAGCTGCAGAGGTTTCTTTTGTTATGTTTACGGATGCATTTGTCTTTGGCCTGTCCCAAAATTTGTTTAATTGAATTAAATGTTTTACAGCCTACATTAATTAAAGTTAACTAAACGTTCTCTTGTTAGTACTTAATTGAATCGTAAATATTAAAAGTTAGTTGGTGTAACTGACTGGACCTCTTAAGATGCATTAAAATAAGGACGGTTTAAAAATTTTGTCGCATAAACACCACTAATACCGCTTTAAACACTAAATCGATTTAATTTTAAAGCGTTTTAAATAGTGTAGTGCATTGCTTTCATCCTAAAGAAATACTCAACGCTGGTTTTACTGAAAAATCGGTTGTTACCTACTGACTTTTCATGACATTTGATGAAAGACGAATACACCTTTGAAAAAAGCGATTTTATTTAAAACCGTCCCTATATAAAACCGATGTTAGGCAGGTATAAACGTAGTAATTGATTTCAAAGATTCGAAAAAACTAAGGATTTTTGTTATCTAATTTATAACTTAATTTAAACGAATTACGAAATACCGAATAGTATAATTTGATACGAAATGCTTTTTTCTTGGCGAGTATGATATATTAGAAAGAGCAACTAAGACAAAAAGAAAAAAAATTTCAGTTTTACCTGACAGCGCATAAGAAAAAAAGAAAAAAATGGTAAGTATACCGGGTGTCCCAAGGTGAGTAACCTATTAGAATATTTTGGAAACTTAACAATGGAAACAGTATTTCCATTTTCAGGAAGGCTTGGTTTTAAAGTGAACACCCTGTATATTTTTGCATTTTTGGATTCTACAAAATATTTTAGGTATATTTTATGTATAATGTCCTATACCTATGTTCATTTGTTTTTAAAATATTGGCAGGTGAAAATTGACATTTTTTAACTTTGACAGTCCGTAACACGAAACGGTTATGGATAGAGCAACACGGTTTTTACATTCCCATTTTAGATTTTCACAAGCTATCGGTTTATACTATTTTTAACCCGGGTTAAACTAACCTTGGGATAGTTTAACCCCGGGTTTAGATACAAAACGATAGCTTGTGAAAAAACAAGGTAGAAATGTAAAATCCCTTTTGCTCTATCCTTAACCGTTTCGATGTTACGGGCTGTCAAAGTTAAAAAATGTCAATTTTCACCTGTCAAAATTTTAAAAACATTTGAACATAGGTATAGGACATTATACATAAAATGTACCTAAAATATTTTGAAATTAGGAAAATTGTTGCCAATTTTTCCTGCAAATGGCAACACTGCAAATATGAAAGTATTTCATGAAGATAGTTTACATGGACTTATGTTAGAATAGAAAGTTTGAAAAGTTTCCATTGTATAGTTTCCAAAATATTCTAGTAGTTTGCTCACCTTGGGACATCCGGTATACCTACGCAGTTTTACCCTGCAGCCGAAAATCTGATAAGAAGAGAGAGTGTGACCTGGCAAGGCATCGAACCTCTTTCAGGTGAAAGAATTCAACAGGGGATAAAATAAGCAATCAGCTGCAGTATCAGGGAATTTCTAAATCTTACCTTGCTGTATTAAGTAAATCAATCAATCTATCAACTGACCGCTAGTAAGTAAGAAACAAAAGATTTTTTGGTAGCAGGTAGACTATTAATAACATATATGAATCAACAGAAATAAACCATACATGTAAACAAATTTAGTTAAAGAACAAGGCTAAATAAATCTTTACCTTTTGTTTGCTTAAGACCAACTTAGTTGACAAAAGAAGATTCACCTTATTGGTATCTAAACAATTGATGCTAAGGTCAGATAAAACATATGAAAGTAACACTTAAGTAATTAAATGAGGGCACACGAGCAAAACATTGAACATACTATACTAACACACCTCTATTTCGCCATGTTTTGCGCTTTAATGAGCTAGTAAACGAATAAAAATATCCAGGGTCCGTACTTCCGATCTTAAAACCATTCAGCGTTCAGCATTTTCTAACTGCTTTTCACTTATGCTGGGAATTTGGCAAACACAGCATTATAGTTTTATAAGAATTTTTGCAGCTGTCACAAAGATGTTTGTTTAGTTTTAAAATGGTGGGTAAAACCCTCTTCAGTTGTAAAGTACTACTAGGGTGGTATTTTCGTGTTTTTTTTTGTTTTTGTTTAGGGTTATTTTTTTAACTAAATGCGTTGCGCAATTTGCTGAACTTTTTTGAGATATATTAGCCCTTTTAAAGTGAAAAACTAAAATACTGGCTTAAGCTCTACTTAATGTGACCAGAAAACTTTGCCTTGGCCCATATTGCTTATTCTTAAAAGTCAAGAAAAAATAACCATTTTCCTAATTCCGACCAAAAGCTAGAAGTAGTTAGTTAGTTAGTGAGTTATGCAAAACCCAATTAAACGGGATCACGCTAATCCATGTTTTGCGTTTTAATAGATAGAAGTATAGTATCAAGAAAAAAAATAATAAAAAAAAATTTTACTGGGCCGTTATTCTTAATTTGATCTTTCGCAAGTTCCCACCAAAGCTAGATAGTGTCACCAGCAAAGAAATTAAAATAAACTAGAAACCGCATAAAAAAACATTAGAAAAATCACCCATCTAGGATGAAATTCCAGAAATGCGACGTGGTATAAACTCCAATTGGGGTTGGAGTTGCTACGAACGTTGTTTTATGAACGCTCTTCTTTCAGTAACCGGTACATTTTTGCAAGTTTCTACTGTTTCGACTACTCGCAAATTTCATTCTTATTTATATTTGCATCCTTCACATTTACAAAAGCAAAATATGTGTCCCATATGCCACGAACCTTTCTTTTCAAAGTAAGTTAACTAGTTTTCTTTGATCACTCGGGGAAGAATTTCTTATTCTTACCTTTTTATTTAAACCCTTATAATTAATCAACTGAAATTATTTAAAAACTAATTATCAAGCCTAAATCAAGTTTTTATCATCTGCATACGGGCAATGTATAATTTAATTACGATCTTTAAAATCTCTGCAAATTTCTGAGCACAATAAGTTTATCTTTCGCAAGAGTTCTATCCATTGGTTTTTAAAACACACATATATAATACCCATTCGCTAATTCACGTCGCGTCTAGCAGCTGTTTTTCAAAATTTCGAAAAAAGTAAAAATATTAAAATTATTTTTTGTTCGAATACCCATTGTCAATTTAAGTCTGTAGCTCAATTTGTTTTGGAAGCAGCAAAATATTAACTTATATGACCTATAACAAAGGATTTATTAATAAAACTAAATTGGTTGCACCTAGTTTAAACCCAAGAAGGCATACATTTTAAATTTAAATTGATTGTTATATGTCATTCTGGAACAAGACATATTATTTCAAAAGTTATGTTTACATATAGATACTCACAACTAAAGTGCTAGAAATAATTGGGTTTTAACAGAAAAATGTCGATCCAGTCAGTCCAGAGTTAGAATCACTTGGTTTGATATTTATTATTTTCCAAAAGGTTGTATAGTATTTCAAATAATCCTAAACTCCACAAGTTTGTACTTTATTTTTAAACTTAAACTATTCATCCCTGATCCGTTTCGGATAATATTAATCCATTTTTAAGATGATAATCTAATACAATTAATAAAAATAGGTTGTAAAAAAAATATAATGAAATTTTCCCGAAAACATAGAGATAGCCAGACTTAGTTTGGATCAAAACAAAACGTCTTTAAATGACAAAATTTCCAACTCATACGTGGAGGCAGCAAGAATTTTCAATGGAAATTAACATTTTAAAGTCTACTTTCTATCACCTTTTTAATAAGTTGTAATCTAAATCCTTATATTTGTTTTCAAAAAAATTAGTTTTCCCACTTTCCTTAAAATTATCTATCTAAATTTTGCAGTTTGCTTTTATTAATTATTTTAACCTACATTTTTTAATTTAACGAATTCGAACATGACTTTCAATTTTTTATTAGAAATTTTAACATGATCTTTTTAATGTATTTGTTAGTGTGCTTCAATACCATATAAACTTCAATTTGCCTGTTTTTAACAAAATTCGTCGTTTTGTAAGCATTAATGATATTTATGTACTTTAACCCACCATACTTTCAAATATATGTCTTCCCAGTTAGTTTTTATTGTTTCTACATCCAATTTATTTTCATTGTTTTAGATTACCTCTTGAAAATAGATTATTAATATCTGAAACTTGTGGAGTATAGGATTATTTACTCTTTCCCTAAATACTCGAGTTTGTGTGGTCGATTTTTGTAAAAACGGGGACATTAAAAAATACTTTCACATTGTAATTTAATTGTATAAAATATTTACTTTTAATAAACAGACAGGATGATCTTTCAAATGAAACACCCTGTATATTATTGCATTTTTGCATTTCGTTTTTAAATTCTAAGCATTTTTATATAGCGTACCCTATGTCGATCTTCAACTGTTTTCGAGATATTAACAGTTGAATACTGTAATACTCTGGGTCTTCTATTTGAACTTTGATGTTGAATACTGATGCATAATTTCAAACTCGTAAAAAGCATAGTTTATTCTGTGGCCAACACACCATTTTTACACTATAAATCAGGGCGACTGGTAAATGAAATAATAATTATGGTTTCAATGGCGATGTGCCTTTTTATTCGGTGACGTTCATTGTTGGTGAAAACTGGCGGAAATGGCTTAATTTTTAGAGAAGAATAATTAGATTTTTTCAATTTTATTATTTTCCGCTACTTCTCTTTAATTTTGGATAAAAAACGGACCGAAATCTCTGATCAAAAAAAAAGGTTTTTAAGGTTTTTTTTTGCATTGGTAACCAAAAAAGCCATGCTTTAGTTATCCGCAGACAGTTACTACAATCATGTTTTTAATGAAGGTATAAAACAAAATTATTTATACAACTGACTAACCTGTGGGCTTTTTACTCCCTTTTTAAGAACTTTTAGCATTTGCACACTCGCTTATATGCAGATACTAGTTTTTATACTTTAATATTTAAAATATTCTTGATCGATATCAATATTGAGGTTTTTCTAGGAGGCCCTGTATAATAAATTTATTTTTGTATTATGGATGTATAACCTTGACCATCATCTAACCTTGAATTTGACTTTGTCGGGAAGCGCAAAATAAGTTACCATAAAAAATATGCTATTATTGAAAAATGATAATTGTTACATGTATAATAATAATTGTGTTGTCAGGTTATGGTTATGGTTCGAGGAAATCGATGGATCGTATTTTTTTAATGCTTATAATTTATCCATATATCATTAGTGGCTCCAATACCTGCTATGGTTATAGTGATTATTATTTAAAAATATTTTTTAAACTAATAACAAATCTTGGATATTTTGAATGTTAAAAAAGGTGGGAAAGGCAGCGACTTAAGGTTTTTAAAAATCTTTTAGGCACTCTAATGTCAATCGTTGAAATTTTTAACAAGCATTCAACTTTGAACGTGATATACTTTTATGCTATCTTATAATCCAATTATTGGCTAAATTGCTATAAGACCTATATTTTAACAGATTAAATTTCTTTAAATTTGAATTTTTTTGATACCTGAAAGAAAACTATAATTTATCCAATTATTAAAAAATAATTAATTATTAGTACAATCTAGAATGGTCAGGACAGACTACGTAACGTGGGTTTTCAACTCAAATTAGGTAAGGATCTTATGTCCATTTGCACCGCAGAGTTAAAACCAGATTTAAATTTAAGACGCTGATTTTCATTTGCACCGTATTTTAAAACCGGATTTAAGGGTCGTTAAACCCTGGTTGGTTAACACCTCATTCCGCAAGACTTAAAAATTCTAAAATCCAGATTTAGCATAAAACTGGTTTGCTATTGATCATATTTTTGACAAAAAATGTCAAATTCAATCAGCTGCTGTTTTGTTTTCATATTTTTTGAATGCTTTGGTGAATACAATGAATTTTAAAATAAAAGGGCCCAACGATCTGTCACGATCAGTGTTGTGGAGGGCAAACAAATGGTTTTCCAACAGAGGCAACGTTAATTTCAAGGCAGTGAATAAAGTCACGACAATCGTATCTAGAGTTACGACAGTCGTTTTGGGGTTGCTTTTTCTGTGTTGTGTAAAGTTTAATAGTGTTGTCTTGTGTGTGTTGGGTGGGGTTGGTTTTCTTGTGAAAATGTAAAAAACGGGGTTCTCGCGACTATCGTAATTTTAGCCACGGTATAATTTAAAGTGATTTTCCTATTGGTGAAAATGTTTTTTATTGTAGTTTGTTTTTTTTGAAAAGTGGATAAAAGCGGTTTGTTTGCTGATTCAATGACCTGTGTTTGGTTTTTGTTGTTTTTTTTTTATTTATTTCGTTTCTTAAGGATTTGTAAGAAACAAATAAAATACGAAAAGTCGCTTGCTTCAAATTTAAATGAAAAAATACAGGAATTCTGCTAAAATAACTTTCAGTTGAGGGGGATAACCATTCATTCACAGCAGATTCCAGTTTGCCAAACAAATTTTCTTAAATCCGGATTCAAAATTAAATCAGGAAACCAGTGCAATTGGCCATTAGGGTTTAATTCCCCATCAAAAGACGTAAACTTGAATTTTGTAAAAGCGCCCATCTTGCAACGCGGACGTAACATGCAACAAAATACACTTATTTTTTAATAGGTCCTATAGAGCCTAATACTTGGGTGTGCGCGGGCTCCAACCTGTTCAGTTGTTGTTGGGAGAGGTAAGCGTGCGGTTGTGCTGTATAAATAAACCGTACGTTAAACGCCATTGATTTGCAAATTATTTAAAAATTGTGTATCAAAATATAAAAAAACAAACCATTAAAACTAAATGCTCTATTTTTTATTCCAAGCCAGTGCTAAAAATACCAATCGATAGAGAAAATTATATATTTTTATGTTATGTTTGTTGCAAGTTAAATATTTAACATTAAAACGATTTTTTACGATTTTAAAATATTAAACGTTGTAGACCATATCGGGACTTGGTGTTTTCAGTTTTTTCTATTATAATAGCATTTATAGTTGTTTCACAATTTCACTTTAAAGTTAAAAAGTGTTGCAAGATGGGCGCTTTTACGTTATTTATTTTTGTCCATATTTTAATAAATGACAATTGTGAACTCTTGAAACTGATAATACAAGAAAAAATTGAAGGCAGAAGAAGTTCGGGTCGCAAAAGAATATCAGGGCTTATAAATCTTAAAAATTTAAAAAACGTCAGTAGTATGACACTTTTCAGAAAGGCAGGAGATAAGGTACAAATCGCGCTGATGTTCGCTTCGGAAATTTTGAACGCGTTCTTCAAGGTCATCAAAGGTCACAGTGACTTAAAATACTTTTAGCAAGAAGTATGGACTATTTTTTCAATTCAAAATACTTATTTTATAACATTCATTAAAAGTTACTCTGTGTTTCAGACTTCCATTGTCTGTATTTTATTTATACACGACGTTTCGATCAGTACAATCTCTGATCGTCTTCAGATACAAACTACTACTACTAGACGATCAGAGATTGTACTGATCGAAACATCGTGTATAAATAAAATATAGACAATGGAAGTCCAAAACACAGAGTTAGTTTCAAATACATCATTGTCTCAAACTTTGAAGCTAATATCCATTATTCAGTATGCCCTTATCAAAATTGGCGTTTTCCTGCTTAAATTGCATTTTTTTTTAAGTCACTGAATATCGCTATAATAAAAAATGGCGATATAGTGAATTCAGTTGTAGTTTTTTTTGGTCTACTCAGTACCAAATTTCATGCTTCCAGAACAATTTGGCGCTTTTTTCTTATGGGAGATTGACTCTAAATTGAGACATTTTAGGAATTAGCAAAGTACTTAGTACTTACATGAACGCTAGAAAGAGAACTACCATATACTTCTCCTCAAATAGCGACCAAAATCACTGCAACGGCGTAGCAATCACTTTGAATGAAAGAACTGAAAAATCCTCGGAAAAATCTCTATATTATATCAAATCATATTTCTTCTAGCTAAAATTTAAAACATTTAAAGTCAATATAATTCAACTGTACACTACAACTGGTGAATATTCAGATGATTTTATAGAAAAGTTGAGACCACCCTTTTGGAAGGTCCGTACGGTCTGGATATATACTAAATGCAAACCAAATTAACAGCTAATCAAAGAGTAGAAATACCAGCTGAGTGAAGTCTGGCCATGTCATTGAAAGCATGAAAATAATAAGGAAATACAGCCATAGAAAAAATATTAGAGGCATATCAGAAGCTAATGGCCAACAACTCGAACGCGTCGATTTCAATTACTACGTTGATACATGCCTGAAATCGGTTGTATATAAAATCGCTTTCTTCGAGGGTTTGTAAGTAATTAAATGTCAGTTGAAAACAATTTTGAACACGTCTTTCAAGGTCATCAAAGGTCACAGTGAAAAATACTTTTTTTTGGAATCATCTTCAAAGTATATTAAATCGATTCATAACCTAACATGCATCATTCAAAAAAAATTGCCCTTGTCAAAACTGTCCTTTTTTTCCTTAAATTGCATTTTTTAACGATTTCTCGTACTCGAAATATAACTATAATAAAAATTTATTATTGTTCGTCATTTTGAAAAAATGGCGATATAGTTAGTTCTGTTGAACTTTTTTTTGGTCTATTCAGGCCAAGTCTGTGAAAATGTGTTTCTTAACAACTATACCAAATTTCATGCTTCCAGAACAATTTGGAGCTACGATATCTATTTCTCCGCAAAAGGCGGCCAAAATCACTACAACTGCGTAGCAATCACTTTAAATAACGGAACTGAAAAATCCTCGGAAAAATCTTTATTTTAGATCAAGTCATACTTCTTTAGCCAAAATTTAAAACATTTAATCTCAATATAAACTGTGCGATACAACTATTGACTATTTAGATGATTTCATAGAAAAGTTGAAACCACCCTTTTGGAAGGTACGGTCTGTGTATATACTAAATGTAAACCAAATTAGCAGCTAATAAAAGAGTAGAAATACCAGCTGAGTATAATAAGGAAATAATAAGGAAACTAAAAACAAAATGAAGTTGGCAAAACAACAATACAACAATGTCAAGAAAAAAGATCTAGATCTATAGTATTATTTATTAAAAGAGAAGCGGCACATCACAACTGCCAAGAGGGTATTACTATAAATACATGGGATAAACATCCACAGCAAAAGGATTTCAATTACTACGTTGATAAGCGCCTGAAATCGTTTGTATAAAAGGATGGTTTTACATTATAATGTCAGTTTAAAACAAAAACAAAGTTAACAACAGTTTTCTGGTTAAACCAGAATTGAATATTCCTTAAAGCTGAAATCAATAAGCTAAAATATTTGTAAAGTGTTTATTTCGAGCGTAGAATCAGTTTTAAAGCGATAGACCGCTTTCTTAAATCGCTTTAAAATAAAATCGATTTAGTGCTTAAAACGGTTTTAGTGGTGTTTATGAGACAAAATTTTCAAACCGTCCTCACATAAAAGTGCTCTTTAAGAGGCCCGTATAAACAAGGTAAATAAAAACTTGGGTCACGCGTGCAAGGCGTTTGCGCAGTCTCAACTTTTTCGCATCTCTACTGTTAACCCTTTGGAACAAATTTAGGTAAAAAATCTCAGTGGTAAGAGAAAATTTCGATAAACCATATACGCGAGAGCCGCACATCCTCTCTTTAAGCACGGAATATTAAATAATTTTTTTACGTGGCCCCTACCCGCCAGCTCACTTCTTACTTCTCAGTTCGCACTTCTGACTACATAAGCAGAAAATTTCTCAGTTGTTACGTGCCTCTACCCGCCAGCACAGTTCACACTTCCCATTTCCATTTCTGATGTCACAATCGTGCTTTTGACCTCAATCTCAGTTACTAGGTTTTCTGATTGTAATTTTTTAACCAGAATGTACTTTACGTAACAGGTTGGTTGCCACGTCAGTTTTCAACGGTTGGCGCCGGTTTATTTTATATTATTTTAAAAACAATCAAATGCTAAAAGAAAATCCATTATTTTCGGCAAGAAAGGAAGGTGGCCTTCCGTCCCTAAAAGCTTTCAAAAATAACCTAGTTAAGTCGTAGATTACACCGGTCTAGCTTAGAGGCCCTCTATACATTTGACAATTGTTTTTTTACCAGAGGTGGGTAACTCATATTTGTATGTAAAATGATTTTATGAAATGGACTGATGTTTTGTTTTCTCTTTTTATAATTTCCCCAGACAGTTTTTGAATGATGATGATTTTTTTGATTAGTAAAATATGTCAGGCTTTGATTAAAAACCAGTAAGATTCACGGAAGATTTAAAAATGTTAAGAGTTAATGGTATAGTAAAAACGAAAAAAATATTATTGACCTATCTTTTTTATTCCTTTTTTTTCTTAAAATAATAACAATATATAATATTATTTAAATTTAACTAATCTTACTTCCCTCGCAAATTCGACTATTTTTATTAATTTTTCAGTTTGAAATGCATGATCTCTTTCCTTTTTTCTTGCGTTTCTTTTTCTATTGAACAATGAAACAATACAAGGTCGCGAGTATTTTTGTAGTTTCTTATACTGCAATATTAAATTTTTAAACCTTATATAAATAATCAAATTTAAAATTTATTAATCAAAAATGTGACATTGAAAAAATTATTTATTTACAATGGTTGCCAACACACAAAAAAATTATCAAAATTTCCCTAACAACTGCCAAATCAAGTTGCTTACTTCTGGTAAAACAATAACTGTCAAAAATTGTATATACAGGTACTATAGTCTAGCTAACGTACGAGTTTTACTTATTCTCTGTCACCGTCGAAATGTCAGTTTCAAAATATTAGCTGTGCTTACATCTCAAACAGCGAGTTCAGATTTCCTATCTCAGCATGTACCGTGGCTTGCACCAACCTCTACTGATGAAAGCTACAGCTTTGAAATGAGTGGGCTTTGAGTAAAGAAAGTTTTCTTGACTGAACTTTTAGATAACCTTGATTTTTTAATTTCAGTTTGTAAATAAATTAATATAGTTGTTCTGGGTTTTTTGTTTGGTATATTTTTCCTGCATAATCAGTGACCTTTACTTATGTTTGTTTTGTCTCGTAGTGCCCTCATATATATATTATTTGTCCTGAAAACGGGTTCAAAATATTGCGTTTTTCTAAATAAAATTGGAGGAGTTTTATTGGTTAATGAACAACTTGGTATATTAAATAAGGTAAATTAATCTTTGTAAAAACGGTTACTTAGGGAAACTATAAACGAATTTATTACCATAAAGTAAATAGTTACTTACTTTATGTTATTACCAATTGCCACAAAGCAATCCTTTCTGAAGCTTATAAATTTAAACCACCCCCCAGAGATGGTCTAAAAAATCACCAACTTTATAAATTCAAACACAGATAATGAAGCTATTATGTGCCAAATTTTTTGCCATTTTGAAACTTGTCAAAAAATCAGTTTTAGGGCATTTTCTCCTAAAATATGGTATATTATGAGAAACAAAAGCAGTTTTTCAGTGGTATTTTGCAATAACAATACAAAGTTATCAATAACTTTGTGTGTTTTAAAATTTAGTACCCCTCCACAGGTGTAAATAGTTAGACTTTTAGATCTTAGTAAATCTCACTGTTAAAGTTGGCAACCTATTACTGATTCCTTTTTGTTAGCGTATCTTTGATGCCTTTGTGAAAGCGTCTTTAAATACAAGAGTTAAAGTTGTGCTTACAACGTACGACGTAACCAAAGCAATTTTTGTTCAGTGCTTGACGCACAGTTTTACTTCAAGCCGCTCACTTCTATTTCGTTCCTTGTCGAAAAATGGGAGACGGCAATAGAATAGAAAATAAAAGGAGTGAAACTGTTGATCAGGCTTTTATTAAAACCCACCCCAAGACTGCAAGGGTGGTCGTAGAGATAGTTGCGACGTAGTCGCTGTTGTACGACGTATCCGTTCTGAACATGCGCACTGAGATAGGATTACGATTAAGCACTCTCTATTTGTGCAACTTTAAGTGTTTAATATCATATGGTTTGTGATTAACTTGCTTCGGCTATTATTAGTAAATATAAGGAGCCCTTGAGTCTTACATGTTTACATTTAAAACACAACTTCAAGCTTCAAGAATTAACGATGACTAACCTTTTCTATTTCTATGACAATGAGAGGAACTTAAAAAGTTTAACAACTAGGCCGACAGTAGTTTATAGTAAACACCTACACAAGAAACTAAGTTCCGGTTTTTCCCACCTCCCGCATTCCCAAGGAGATTGAGTGAATACTCATGTGACCCGTAGAAAAAAAAAATAAATAAAAAACTACCCGACTGCTAGTTCCAAATCGGGTTTAGTATACACAGTGTTGCCAACTACTTTAGATACATTGACACTACGATCGACGAAAATGGATGTTACATTAGAAGAAAAGCTTTATTTTGTTATCCTGTATTTTTTAAATGTGCCCATCGAAGTGAGACGTGAGGTGAGATTCTACAATCCGCGTCAAATTCTATTTCAAGCGGAAGTCTTCGCCTTTATTTCGACCAAGAAAAAATACTTTCGATTCGTTCGATTGCATTCGAATGGCAGAATCGCCCATGGGTGCCCACCTAGATGCCACACGAGATGCGACATATTCTTGGTAAGTCGACACTAAGTACCAAAATCTGTCAATGCTTAACTCGGAAAGCTCATAAAATTTTCTTTTTGTGAATTTTAAAATTGTGTTATTTTTAACCCTTTCAAAATCGTGAAATGTTTTATGCAACCCACGTACAAATACCCAGTCTTTTTACTCCATTACAAAAATATATCGTGTTCCTTTCGATAAAAAAGTTTCTATGTTTCGTTCGTGACTCCAAAGAGTTGTCGATTTGTGGTAATTTATCAAGGTGGTTACAAAAAACGCTTCCACATCTTTCTACACACCTTAAAAATACGACAATACAAAAATGAGAATAGCAAGTTTCCTTAGCTCAGGAAATGTCGAAGTGACGTTCAAAACTGGAATTGGGGGCCTTATAAATCTCAATATTAGGGTAGCAATTTTAAAGTAAACTTTTTAAATAATTTAAATTGGCTGTTACCCCTGAAACCTTCAAAAGACACTTATCTTACTTACTAGACACTTAAAGTAAATACTTCAACGCATCGGTATCGGTATACCTAACGCTTTCAAAATAATGTCAAAAGACACTACATGTTTCGAACGACCTGCTTTTATGGTGAATGCGATGGGAGAACAGCCGACTCCACTCGTTGCGTACGGAGAGATGCACGTATCGTTAAGGATCTATCAACGTACGCAACGAGTGCAATCAGCTGTTCAGGTCTCGTTTAAACATGGCACAGACAAGTGAGAAATATAGTGTCTTTTGGCTGCGTTTTGAACGCGTTAGGTATAGCGATACCGATGCGTTGAAATATTTACTTTAAGTGTCTATTAAAATCGTTGCGTACGTTGCTGTTAACTTTAGGTCCACCCGTACCTACGCTACGATTGCGCTGAGCTGTTTTTTCAGCGCATATACCATAAAAGCAGAACTCGTCCAAAACATTACAATTACAAACAAGTCAAAAATGTAGTGTATTTTGGCCTGCTTCTTAAGGAGTTACGTATACAGATATGTCTACATATTAGGGACTTATCAGTACGTAAAGTCGGCATAGCGTGAGTTTAAAAAAATCCGCAATATTTTTGACAACTTACATATTTCTAAGCATCAAAATTTATAGATTCGTTGACAAATTTGACGTTTCCTAAGAATTAAAGATGGCGGACTTATTTTAAAATAGGAATTTTTTTACCTACTGCAAAAAACTTTCTGTTCAACACACTCTGTCAAATCCCAAAAATCGGATTTACAGTTACATTCATTTTCATGTTTAAATAGAGCAGAATTCGCCTGCAAAAATGTACTTGCTTAAATGGTCAGAGACGGATATGTCGACTAGTGTCAATTTTGACACTGGTTCTAAAGCCTGTGCTTTCCAAAAAGTTCAAGCTTCTTAAAATTTTGTTAAAATTTTAAAAAGTTATCGCCATTCAAATAAGTACATTTTTGCGGGCAAATTCAGTTCTATTTGAACATTTAAAACGGCTTTAATTATTTCCTTTAAATTAAAATGCTTGAAGGGAATGTAACTGTGTAACTGATGTTTGGGATTGAATACAGTGTGGCGCAGAAAGTTTTTTCTACGAGATCAAAAAAATGCCAAATTTGGCATCGAATCTAAGAATTCTAATTCCTTGGCTTTCTAAAAAAAATCAATATTCTTTAAATCGGTCAGTTACTTGTTCAGTTATAATTATTTAAAAAAGTGTTTTTTTTTTCGGCACCCTATAATTAATATCAAAGTTTTATATTTTTGCTGAAACTTTTCACTTTATGAAAAAAAAATTAAGGTGCAAAATCGCGTGTCCGCCATGTGTAAGCCGCCTTATTTGACTTCTTTTTATTACAAACCAGGTTATATTTTAGTAGTTTTTTTACGGTTTTTAAAACTTTAATGAAAAAGTGAACTTTTGGTGTCTGTCTCATAACCCAATTTTACAGTTTTTTAAGGATAGCTTTGAAACCTCTAAAATTTGGTAAAAACGGTACACATAATACTGCTGTATTAATACAGGAGCGAATGTTATAAATTTGCGATTTTCGCTTTTTTGCATTTTCATAATATATATCATCATAGCTTTATTTGAAACCACTATTTAATTTTTTTTATTTTAAATTTTAGAAAAGACTAAATTCAGCGAATGTGCGATAAAATCAACTTTCAGATCATATTGTTGGGCAAGAAGAGCGAAAGCAACGTTTTGCAGCGAATGGGCACTTTTTTCAGTGAAAATATTAAATAAGAAGAGTGAATGACACACTGTTTTTGCTTAATATTTTTCCTACTTTGTAATGCAATCGCTTGGAGGTGCGCCTGCCCTTACACATTCGCTGTTTTTTCTTGTATTTTTCGCGCCTATTTTCAAGTGCGCAAGCAAATGTGATGTATTCTTATTCTCTCTAGTTTTACATTATAATAAAATATTTTTGAAACCAAAGTTAGTTTATTATTATGTTACCACCTTTAAAACTAGGGAATTTTTTAAATTTATTTATTTTTAGATTTTTTAATAAACTGAAGCAATTTATTCTCTATTTGGCGTTTAGCACAATTTTTGCGTATAAATATTTTTTCGTTTACTCCTACGGCGCTATTTATACGAGTTTATAAAATATTTGGTTTGCGCGCTGGCCGTACAATTTCATTTTTATGTCAAAACTGCTTCAAAATCTACTTCTTGTTTTTTATTATATAAATCATACTAGTGGATAGTAATACTAAAGTAACCTTATCAGGATATCAAAATCCCCCAAAACGAGTGCCTGGCTACGCCGCCGCTGTCTAATTCCTTATTGTTCTTTAAACATAGGATTAAAACTTATAATTTTTGTTCAACATTCGCTGATTTTGACAAAATATTGCTTAAATTCTGTATATAGTAATATTAACAAAGAACGGCGAAAGTGACATAGCGGTAACATTCGCTCTTCTTTCTTAACAAGTTGCCTTAAATTTCAAAATCAAGGAACATTCGTTAATAGTAACAGTTAATCAAAATCAATAATGAAAAAAAAATGTGAATTTTTAAAGAAGTTAGAACTACTTTTAAGAAGTCAAAAACTGCGTTTTTGTCAACACTAGAAATTTGCACATTCGCTCTTCTTTATTAAGGTCGTAGTTACAATCTAGGGAATTGTTTTTAGCAACATTGTACGGGAAATTATAACAATGTCGATCAGGTCGACATTGTTATTTTGCAAAATTTTACATTATTGGATTTGTCTTCCATGGCAAAGCGGAGACTTTATTTATGTTTATCCACAGTGGCACATCAGAGATTTTTTAGTACAGGGTCAAAAATTTGGAGTTAGGTTACTTATTTTAACTTTTTGCGTTCTGCGCCGCTAAAATTTTTTACTTTCGCTTTTTTCCTCAAGTGTGTGTGGTTACCGCTAAAAAGTTTATAAATGGTATGATGGCATTTCAATAATTGATCTTCCACCGATAACAGCAACCTCGCCGTTCGGCTATACCGACAACAGGTTAACTTAAAAGCATGCAGATTTAAAAATCGTCTACTGGCGCTAAACAAAATAATCGTATTCTATTTTAAACAGAAGCGTCAACGACTAGCAAGAGTCTTTCCAACCTCTAAATGGACCTTTACTAACCTGTTTTGATAGTACTCAAGTTTCCGTGTGTTTTTGAACTTGAGGTTCTAAAATCTATCCTTTGCACTCCAAGATCTCACTAGAACACTTGCACATAACTATGACGCAATAATTTAAATTTAAAAAAGAATGGTTTGATCAAAATAAAAACATAATTACGTGGGGTTATGGGTGCCGCGTTTTAGAAAAATGTTTTTGAAAACACATTTTTGAAAGATAGACATAACATCGAATGGGTTTCTGTCAGAAAACGTAAAAATATTCTTCTGTCCCACTGCGGCCCTATTTAAAGTTTGTTGACAAAACACCTGAAAATACCATGGAACCGTATAAATTCTGCGATCTATCGGCGAACACTTGAACTGCGTCTGTCTCCTAAATTCAATGAAGTGTAAACGTTTATGATTGATTGATCGGTTTTCTTTTCCGGAGTGCACAAGCTTGTAGAAAAAAGGAAACTTAGTTTTTATTTTCGCTAAAGTAAGGAAATATAAAAAGGAAAATTGTACTCCAGAGGAAATTGTGAGTATTTCTCTATTTTTTTGTAAATCGGGTTTGTTCTAAACTGCAATTATTTTGAGACTTTTGGGATAGGTGACAGCATTGCAGCTTTTATTTTGAAGAAAAAATAATTGAGAATATTGAAAAATCCTCGAGATATTTTTGTTAAGCATTTAAAAGTGATCACCCCCGCAAAATTTCAGCTAATTCTGATGTTTAGTTTTCCCTGTGCACTCTGGCAAAATATCAAAAAATTAAAGAGTATCCAAATAAACCCACGCGGAAGAAAATGCCTGTGTATGTTTTTTTAATTGAGATGTAATTTTTTACACAATTTCCAGTTACAATTTGCGTCAAAAAATTTACAAAATTATTTTCCGAGCACTCGATACAATGGGTTAGCAAATAAGGAAAGTATTGTTATATAGGACCAAGTAAAACAAAAAAAAGTTTTATTTTGACACGTCTTTCAAATATAGATAAATAAAAAGGAATTTATTTCCAACTAAGCAAAGTTATGCTTCTGTGCTTCATAACAGAAATTAATTTCGCGCCCGCAATAAAAATATATGTTATGATCAGTCATTTTCATTATAAAAACATTTAAAAAAATCTAAAAGGGAAAAAATAGGTGTTCCCCCAAAGTAAAAAAAAGAGGATAATATATATCAAACGCTCAGCTTCCAAATGTACGGGGCAATAAGTCTTGATTTCTAGAGGTTCAGACCAATTTTTTTCATGCGTGCAAAAAAATATGTTTTTTACATCGACGAACAAATTAGTATCTATGCTTTGACACAAGGGGTTGACAACGGCTTTTCAAAATGTCGTATACTATTGTTATTTTCACGGAAATAACTTATATTATAAATAAATTAACCTTTGGATACCTCATCTGTTCTTTGCAGAAAATACTCACCTTTTATGGAATTTTTATATAATCCGCGAAGCAGGACAACTCTAGAAGTTCAAGCAATTTAGTAGATATTTTAGAAAAAAGGCCAAGAAAATCAACTTAGCCTCGCTGCTCTCGTTATTTAAACCAACGCTTGTTTTTTACCCAAACTTTAAGAAAAATAGTGCAAAATTTCCAGAGTTTTTTTAAGTTTCAAATAATTTCAAAAAACCAAAATATAAAAAACTTTAAAAAAAATTAGTTGGACTACAAGTCACTGACGGAAGAAACGCTTTATAGATAATATCTTTTAGTTTATATATTAAATATAAAGCAATTCAATAGAAATTAAGTCGAAAGAGAGAGCTGTCGAAAATTATCACTGTTTTCTTATTAACAGCTTATACGGACATCCCTGGAACCATACTAGGACGCACTACCGACTTCGTTGCTCCAGTATCAATAGCAAAATTTCATCTTTCTTCATTCATACTTTTTTGGACGATGAGACTCTAGTTGGCTATTGTAATCGTAGACGCCTTCATTCTGGGGACTAGAACGTCATCAGCCAGTGTTAGTCCCCCCTCACTGTCAGAATTTTGTTTACCTGGTCCTTTTCCTTAACATCACTCCGAGGCTCCGTCTTAAGTTCCTAAGAGCATGACTTTATTGGTTGTCTACAGTTTCTGCTAATGCATAGGCTTTGGTATATTTGCTAGAACTGAGCGTCTCCATATCTCAGTTCTAGTGCGTTCACAAGTATCTCAAAGTCATTTTGTCGGGCTTTCGATATTCCTTGCAACATCAGGGATCTACATGTTTCTGTTTCCATTTTAACCGTTCGTGTTAGCGGTTACCTCAAACTGACTCAAACTTTGTCCATCAAAAGATAGAGGGCTAATCTATCTTAAAGAAAAAACTCCACTGGAACTAGTGCACGACTTTCCTCTTTTCATTCGATTGTTAACCCAATCTTGGGTTTCCTTGCGCACTTTATCTAAAGACCATATGCTCCGTATTCCCTAAAATTCTAGTATCTTCGTCCACAATTACGGTCCTCTCAAAAGTTTGTTTTTAAAATCTACTGATATAAAATTAATCTCTTTCATGACTTCTGTTAATGAATAAAATTATCTACGATACGATGTTTGCAAGTAGCATTCTTATTTCTGGCACCATACTATATCCAAAAATATCTGTTCTTCGTTTGTTGTTTCTAAATCTGTTTTTTTGTTAATGGCTAATAAATAGTACATTATAAACCTAGGGATTAAAATATACTTTAGTCACGAGGTTTATATACTATTTTATGCACTTTAGAATGCGAGAAATTAAAAACAAAAAATCACAAAACTAACAGTAGACCACTTAACGGTACTCTAGTTTCAAGATTGACAGTTCGTATTACTGATAGTTGTCATTGATTGTTGTTGGCATGGTGGATTCACTATAAATTTATTGTGCCAGGGAAGTGTTGCTATGGCACAAAACAAATGTCAGTCAGTTGTTGTTATCAAACGGCGTTACCAAACGTTGAGTCCAGAAAAATCGTACAGCATTTTTTCTGAAAATGAACATCGAAGAGGCCGCGGAAGAGGCCATCGCTAGCCTTCTTCCACAAAAATCTCGCGAGGTTTACAAGCAACAGTTTCGTGATTATCGAAAATGGTGCGCTGAACAACATGCAGATAATTTTACGGATAAAAAGGAGCTCCTGGTATACTTCCTACAGAAGTCTAAGAATCTCAAGGCATCTTCTGTATGGAGCCAATATTCCATGATCATAGCTACGTAATATCTGAAGCAAACGTCGACATTAGCAAATATAGTAAACTCACGGCATTTGTAAAGAGACAGAATGACCGAACTAGATTTAAGTAATGCATATACTAATTATTTTTTTTCAAATAAAATTTTAATAAAATTATTGTATAATTTGGAAAAATTTACTTTAAATCCCCCAGAGATTAAAATTATTTTTATTCCTTGAGGGATTAAAAGTGCCCCTTTTATCCCTAAAATGAGGGATTAAACGTGCAGTTTTAATATAATTAATAATTTATTTTCTAACTTAAAAGACTCAATTATCAGTGTCTTTAAAAAGCACCTTAGATGACACCAGTAGGTGCGAAATTTAAAATTGTAGAAGTCTGAAGAAATCCGCGTGACATATTCTTGTATTTTCCATTCAGCCGTCTTTGATTTATAATATAAAAATAGTTACCGTTAGTTACTGACGGTGGTTTTTCCCTTTTTTAATTTGTTAAGTAAAATATGTATAAAGTGAAAAGTGCGGGACTGATTTGTTCTAAAAATACTTTTTGAATTCTTCCTCGATAGGCGTACTATGTGTAATAACAAGCATTCTTCCTACTGAACCCCCTCAGGCACACGCTTTCAGATAAAGAGATTGGCGATAGTGGTGATAACTGCGTTCATTACTTAAACAATGCCTTAAATTAGGAAAGAAAATATTTTACTGAAAAATCGTCTCTTAAAACAAATGTACTGTTTTCAATTATTCTTACCAATACACATAAGGTAAGTTGTAACAAAAACGCGTGGGAGTGCCATAACAAAATTGCTTGTGAAAGCTCTCAGGCCAATAACCATATATTTAGCGTTTAAATCAAAGACTAATCCTGGGGGACAAACCGCTACATGCCCTATAAAGCATTAACTTGATTAAATGGAATTTACTTTGCACGTTTTTGGCAAATTTATAGACTGTGTATCGAGTTGCTGAAAATCGAAAAAATGCGTAGTGCCAAAATGGCAAATCATCAAATGCACAGTAGGTTCTCCAATAATAAATAGGGTAATAAATATTTTGTAAGAGTTTACTATAAAAATTATTTTTTTTACCAAAATTGACCTGAGGCAAATATACAGCTCGTGTAAAAGAAGGGTTGGAGGCGACCAGAACAATTTTGATTTATTTTTATCTGACTCCTCAACACAAAAGAGAGGTGGCAAAATCATTTTAATTTTTTTTAAATCTCTCCACCAAAAGACTAAATATTTTATTTTTGTCTCTGCTTTATTATTTTATAAAATTATATAAACACCACAAAACCCTGTTTATCGTTCTGCCAAATCTGAAAATCTAAAGAAACATTAATTATTATCAAGTATCAATACTGTATTAGAGTAAAATCAATCTTCTCAGCAGATTTACAGGAACATTTAACTAGTTGCAAAATAACTTCATGATTATCCAAGTCACTTTTCATAGTTACTGCTTGACAACTTTCACTTTTTAATTCCATCACACAAGAAGTAGATATTTCTAGTAAATTGTTGAACCTGGAAATGACTCGATTAAATTGTCGTAACTAGTAAAATGTGGCAATAAAATAAATATTTTAAATAGAATGTACCGGGATACATGTGTCGGCCAACGAAAAGGCGAAAGAACTCGCTCGGATCGGAGCCAGCACTCAATACGTGGGACCGGAACCACTCTTAGCGATCCACTGGCAGACTCCTAGGAAAACGAAAACAGGATGCAGACAGTTCAAAAAATTCATCGACGGACCGGACGCGACCAGACTCAAATGGCTCCTGGGAAGGACTCGAAAAGATATTGGACTACTAACAGGAATACTGACCGGCCACAACCGACTCAATAAGCATCTGACTTGCATCGGGATCGGGAGTGATTCTATCTGCCAGGCCTATAGGACGGCGGGGGAGACATCACGGCACCTCATTGCGAAGTGCGATGCATACCTAAAGATGAGGCATCAGGTAATCGGACAACCGAACCTGGATGCAGAGGACCTACGAGCTCTCAAGTGGCCCCATGTACTGGACTTCGTGAAGAGAATAGGAAGGCCGGAAGAGTTCATTACCGTACAAGTGAAACAGGTGATGGATTAGGAGACTGGGATGGGGTAAAGTAAAAAGGGAGCGAATGGGCCTACTTGCCAGGTCTTGGGCCGTCTCCTATTTACTACTACTATACTAGTTAAAAGGTTTAAAATTTATCAAAAATTTTTTTTGGTTTTTAAAAAAGCTGAAAAGTCTAACGAAACTTTCGTATACGTTTTTTTAGAATTTTTAATTTCTTATAAATACAAATTTGGTTTTTTTAATTGCCACCTTAAGATAGATTACAAGTTACATTTACAAGAATGACAACAACAAGCCAAAACTTAATATATGAGCGGCTTTAACAAAGTTAGCTTATCGGCATAAAGTTGGCATGACTTGCACACAAAACCCCTTTTTTGCCCGATATGGCCATAGACTATCACTTAAGGAGTGTAGTCAACGATAGCTATCAGCTGAAACTGCTAATGCGTGACCAGATAAAACTAAAATTGTGAGAAAAAAAAATTAAACCCGACTACGCTGCGTTAAAGTAGGAAACAATATTTTTTTAGATATTATTTATTCATACATAATAAATTTTTAAAATTTCATTCAAATAAGGCGTAGTCGCACGTGGGACTGCTAATTTATAGAGTCCAAATTCTTTCTAAAGCATTTAAAGATGCCGTTTAAGCTAGAATGAAGGTCTTATTAGGTGGGTGGGTTGCTGGACAAAACTTTTTTCCTTGTAATGGCTTTCATAAGAGACACGTCTATTTAGAACGAAATTTTAAAAATTTATTATAATCTTGCTTCTTACTTTTTAGTGCAACGAGGCGTAGTAGGATTTTATTTGTTTGACCAAATTTTAATATCAATTTGAGATATTTTGGAGGAGCCGTCGCAAAAGACAGGGGCAATCCCCTCCCTCATCTAATCTTCTTCCTGTAACCGCCCCTGACTAAAGCAATGGGCACGGAACAAATTAAAAAGTGATTTGGAGTTTGTTAGATATAATATTATTTTATTGGTACCTTAAACGCTGTCGCCGGATGAACACATTTGTTAGTGGCTAGAATGTTTAGCTGCAGCACAAAGAAACTCCTTTTTCTTTTAAATCCATCGTGCTCTGTTGCCGTCTCGGCTCGACTACGATATACTTATATCGTGGGTTCGACGATTCTCATGATCGCTGATCTCCTCATGTCTCCATAGAGCTGCGCCACACCGAAGTTGTTTGGTGATCCATCCCTGCGCTGCGCGCCGTGCCACGCAAATTACAACCTTTGACTGATGTCCTTCAGTTCCTTGCAATTTTCAATGGGATTAGTTTTTTACAAATTTCTATTCTATGAGTACGTAAATAGAACCTCGTCAAAGTTGACCCTTCCATAACGCGCTGCTCTATTCCCGAGAGCAGCCTCTTCACGAAGAATTTCGATGATGATGTCATCATCGATATATGTCATCATTTTCTTCGTCTTCCATCAAAAATAAAGACTATTATTATTTTTGAAATATAAAAAAAATAAAAACCACGACAATTTTTAGGTTATCTGTATGAAAAACAAAGCAAATGTGAGCGCCCTCTGCTCGACAACTTAAATAATTTACAACAAACGCAAGCAGCGTTGCTTTTAGCCTTTTTTAGCTCGTCGTAACTAGGCGACGTATCCTTTCTGCGTAACGTCATGACGTTGCTTATAACCCCTAATTTTGTTAAGACGAATCTTTCGGAAAGAAATGTAACTATTATTTAAATTGTAGATAGTTAAGACAAAAGGGGCTGATAGTGTGAGAAAAATTTTGTTTCCAAAAATGGATAAATAATTTAGGTCAGCAAGGAATCCAAGATTTTTTTAGTTTACCTATGCTTATAATTTAATTAAACAGAAATAACTCACGCTGTCTTATTTTTTTTTAGTTATCAAGTGGATAAATTCATAATTAAAATTGTTATTATTCTAACTTCGGGCAAGTAGGCGGAAAGATACTTTACGCATAAGTTAGGATCAATAATTGTCTACGACCATCTGAAAAGAAAAATCGGATAATAAAAAATCTGAGTGCGGGAAAGTCTCTAGGTACATTCATTCCCGCCGTTATTGCAGGAGAGTGACACTTTTGAAATTAAAATGTGTTCGGGAATGTCGTGGTTCTTGCACGGTCGTAGAAAAAAATATATTTTTTCTTGCAATTTTCTGGACCACCGTACCAAACATTTTAAGAAATAGTATAGTTTTTACAACTAGTTTCCTAGTGGCTAAATTGTCTCTTTTTACAACCGTAATTTGAAAGAACTAGTAAAATACGTCAGCATTAACATTTAAATAGTAATTTTCACAACAAGCGGATAAAATTTGTGTTTTTTTTACAAGCGGTGGTTTAAATAAGGACCACAGTAGCGTGTGACTTTAAAATGCGAGTAGAAAAATCACAGTTTAGTTTTAAACACTGTTTTGATATCTTCATCAATTACACGATTTTACACACTGTCCACAAATAACAAAACCCTTTTTATTACAAATGCAAAACATTTTTTTATTGTTCGAGGTCCAAGAAATTATTTTTGTTATTCGGTCGCAAAGTAAATGCTTTTATGCACTTTAGGGATTTAAAATGTCCTTTAAATCCATATTTTCAGGGATTACAGTAATACTTTAAATCCGTATTTCTGGAAAGTAAAGTTGTAATTTAAATCTCAGAGATTTAAAGTGGTTTTAAATCCCCTTAGGGATTTAAATTGAAATTGTTCCTTCTGTCACAAAAAATAAAGCGGCTAAAATAAATGGAGAAAATGGAAAAAGGCCACCGAGTGGAAAATGGAGTGTTGGTGAAAAATGAAAAAAGCAAAAAATGAAATATGGAAAAAATGGAAGAAATGGAAAAATGAAGCAAATAGAAAGATAGAGCGGCTGGAAAAATGAGTCGGTTGTAAAAAATGGATAAAATGAAAAAAAGAGAAGAAATGGAGAAACTGGAAAAATTGAGCGGTGGAGAAAAATACATAAAATAGAAAAATGGAAAAATGGAAAAATTGAGCGGCTGAGAAAATGGGAGGAATGGAAAAATTGGCGAGTGCTATTGTTTTTGTAAATAGAATACCGTTATAAAAAATGGTATTAAACCTTGTGACTAAAGTTTATTTGTATCCCTCAACGAATTGTGTTCCTCGCTTCGCGTAGGCTACAAACTTTTTGTCTCGATAAAATTGCCACTTTAGTCCCTAGGTTACTAATGTTTCAATTTGTGTTTAAGTTTTTCGTTTGGTTTTTTTTCGTATGACCAAAGTTTTGGTATTTTTTATCTTGTAATTTGTATCTCATTAACGAAAATTGCTTAAAAAGGCTATAATCACTGTAATCTGTATTTAGTCGCTTGTATTTTCAATTGTGCCTTTAGCTTTAAGGAAATTTCTTTAAAAATAAATAATTCATACACACTTGCAAATACTAACTAGAATCTAAGTAATTATCTGACATTTTGGCAGAAACTCTTACTAGCTGCCGTTATTAAGGTACTGATGTGAGTTTTATAAAATTTAAAATCAAAATTTTATTGGTTTGAGTTATTTCAATTTTAGATAACTTTATAGAAGTACAAAATTTAAAATGAAATAAACTTTAATATTTTGTTTTTTGTTTTAAGAAAATATACATTGCATTACATTACAAAAAAACTTTTTAAAAATCGTGTCTTAAAATTGAAAGTCAAACTATATTTATATAAACTGACATGCATGCATTCATCTTCATTTAGATAGATACAAGTTGCTTTTTTCATTTTCGATTAATTTTATCGGGTTCTCCTTGTAATATATTGGTTTCTCTCCACATTATGCTCTATGATTATTCCCAAAGAATGATGGAAAATTTTAGACTTCTCACAATCTCTCCTTCTAAGGTGCCCCTTATGGTCATTTATTCTAGCTTCAAGGGGCCTTGAAGTTTTACTACCAAGAAATTTTATAAACGATATTTTTAGATTTTTTAAAAATTGTTTTAATAATATAATTATTGCCGATTCATTTAATTTTATCGGAAATACCTAGTATAAAAGGAATTATTAAATTTGTTGCCTTGGAAGTTTGATTTGCCTAAAAGAATTTTCGATGAAGTTATTTGGATACGAATTTTTAATTGAGGCCTCTTTTATTGTTTGTTTTTCTTTAGCCCTATCGTATAGACTTTTTATTATTGATTTCTTAACGAATAAGGAATTATTTAAGTTAAAATTTACATATCTATTTATGTGTTGGTTTTCTCTAAACTGAGGTTTGTAATGTATTTTGTTTGTTTATTAAAACGTTTAAAAATTAATTTTTTTATCGTTTTCTACTTCAAGAATAAATTTTATTGTTGGTCTTTCAAATTAAGAAAATCATTAGGTTTATTTAATTTGTGTGGCCAAATACAAAAAATATCATCTATCTCTTCTAAAATTTTTTTTTTCAAAATCTTTCATAAAGGTATTAATAATCAGAAAAGAAAGTGAAAATCCTGTTAAAAAAAAGTCACTTTCCCACTGAAATAGGTGGTGGAGGAGAAATTTGCCAATATTCTTTTGAGAATAATCATAGAGTAATGTGGGGAGAAACCAATATATTTCAAAAAGAACACGATAAAATTAAGCGAAAAATAAAAGAAGCATCTTGCGTCTATCTAAATGAAGATGAATGCATAGCTTGCATATCAGTTGATATAAATACCGTTTGGCTTGCAATTTTTAAACAACATTTTTTAAAAAATTCTTTCAATTAAATAAAAAATAGCATTGATGTTCGTTGTGTTTCTCTAATGTATATTTTCTTAAAGTTATTCACGACATAACTTTATACTTAATATAATTTAAAACAAAAAAATAATATTAAACTTTATTTTTGATTTCACTTTAAATTATGTTAAATTTTAATTTTAAACTTTATTAAGCTCGCCCAGTACCTTGATGGTTCCGACGCAGCAGACAAATATTTTTTAGAAAATGGAATAGAGTTAGAAAAGAATAATTTTTTAAAACGGCAGTAGAGTTTGGTCCATTTACTCATTTCATACGCATAAATTTAGTGCTAATTATGTATGACTGTCTCTTTTTTTTTGGTAAGGAAGAAAAACAACAGACATACAGAATAAGCACTAAATTTATGCTTATCAAATGAGTAACTGTGTACGAATTATTTACTTCTAAAGAAGTTTCCTTAACTTATTGGTGAAAACCACAAAAACTTAGTTTCAACATTATGAATCCGTCACAAATATATAGATGATATTTAATTTTTATTGAACTACTTAATATTTGTAGTCTTGATGACTTAACTAAAAGATATTGCCCTAAAAGCGAGGAAGTAATAAATGTTAAAGTCACACGGTTGGGATTTTATTTTTTGACGTTTGTTATTTCTTATTGTAGTTGTGTAGCAACTAATACAAAATGAAACAAATATGTTGTTGTATTAATAATATAATTTTTTTACACCCCTTTTCCTCTAAAAGTCACCCTTCTACCCCTTAAATTACCCCAAGAATTGTTTGGATTACAAGACTAAATTCAGTAAACCCATTTATTTTAAGGGACCAAACAACCCCTTAATTGATGATGTACCACATGTGTTTTAATTTTTTTCACACTTTATCACTGCAAAAAAATGAATAATAAAATTGGAGACTGAAATTTGATTTGTATAATACACGTGTGTAAATATTTAATTTAAGTCTCCATCATATTAAACATTTTGAGTTTTTCAGGGGTGCCAAAGTGTCATCAGTCAAAAGAACCATCTAAAAAAGACCTACATTTATATACCTAGTCTATTTTTATAAATGTTTCATTTTAAAATTGTCCGTAGCCCTAATATTTTTGAAGTACATAAAAATTAATTTAGAAGAGGCAAAAACCCTTAAAATATACATCATATTTTGTTTCTTTTTTTTCTTTCCGCCATCTTGAATATTCTGCAGTGGCTAAAGGAGGCAGAGTGTCATCAATTGTATATGTAAAATAGATGCCCTCAGCTAACCTTAACTTATTTCTAAACTTATTAAATTTTTTCACATTCTTACCTTTTGAAGAGGTCAAAACTAAATATTTTTAAGTTTGGTTTTGTTTAGAAGTGTATACGAAGAAATAAGAAGTTTATATTAAAATAAATGTTACAGGCGAGTATCGATTTCCCATTCCTTGAAGCGAAAACAGCCGAGCAATACGACCTACATAGAAGGCGTAGGATCAACCCGAAATAAAAACAATATGGCGCCGTCTTACGTTTACATCACGAAATCGCGTCTTCGAGAGACTTTTAACGAGTTTTTATTGATTATTTTTATATTTAAATATTCCAAATGGTTTTAAAATGTTTGTTGTATTAGTATTTACAAGTAGTTTAGGGTTTTGACTCGAAATTCGCGGTAGTTAGTGCTTTTCTCATCGTCAGAGTTTTTAGGGTTAAAGTGCATTTTTTAGAGAAATTATACAGGATTTTAAGTGGTTTCTGGCTGCATATAAGCGGTTCTTAATAAATCTTTTTGGCGATTAAAGTGTAATTAATCGTGTAAAGCGTGCATTGTTAAGAGTTTGTCCCAAAATGCACCAATTTTTGCAGGACTTACAGTGCATTTATAAATGTTGCAAAGCTATAATTAAATTGTTTGTGTATCTTTTAGCAATGCCTGATACATGTTGTGTGCCAAATTTCCAAAGTGATTACAAGGACCAAGATCCATCAAATGTTTCTGTTTTTCAATTTTTCCAAGACATGAAGAACTTGTAAAGAGATGGATGCATGCCATAAAACGAGAAAACTGTTTTCCCAGCAAGCGTACATGCGTAAGATTAGGTGTGTGAAATGCATTTTAAATCTGATAAAGATGAACGTTCAACCAAATAACACTGGCGATGTGTTGGAAGTTCCTTTATTAAAGCGTAATTTTTGAGTAACATGATTTCTTTTCTGAAGTTTTTTTTTTCGTCCATAATCCTTCTTACATGGGGTTAACTAAGTAAATGTACTAAAATTAATGGTGCAAGAGCAAGCAATATTTTTGGCACTTTTTTAAACACTAATGTGCGAGGCAGGTTGGTAGTGTATGTGTAGAGAGATGGTACAGGGTATCGAAAAACGATAAAGTCAATTGTAAACCAAAGTAGGCAAGTAATATACGGACTGCAGTAAACAAAAATTGGTTAGTATCCCGGTTAGCATATAACTGATCAAAATATTTTAAAGCTATTTTTAAAAAGGATTTTAAATTAATTAAAAAACTGAAATTATACAGGGTGATATTTTATGTTTGAAATTAAATCTGTATTTCGGACTTCCATTGTCTATATATTTTTTTTGAATTTATACACGTCGTTTCGACCAGTACAATCTCTGATCGTCTTCAGTGCAGGTGATATTTTATGTTTCATATAAAGGTAAAATAAAAATCCAAAATTTATTTTTTTTTTGCATTAGATGCTCGGTTTAATTTATTTGCTTTTGCAGGTACTTACAAAATGGTATTGTGCCAGGTATTTTCTTAAAAACTACTCAAACTAGAGAGGCAAGTAATAACTTGTTGCAAAAGTCTTTAAAAATCCCTTCATATGATGTGTCATCGAATGTATCATATTACCTACCTAAATTTCCCAAAAATTTAATATTTTTTTTATACATCTCAAACATTCTTTTCAATTTTCTTATTAGGATGATTTGCTATACTATATATGCACTCTAGTTCTATTATGTAATTTTTTTGATAACATCATCAAATCATATGAAAGGTTTTTAAAAGACATTTAAAACAAAGTATCCTTCACCTTTCTAGTTTAAGTAGATTTTCTGATCCCTATCAATTGCACCAAAAATCATCAATGTTATCTCTAAAATTTCGTCTACCTTAAAAAGGACTGATAAATCCTATAATAAGTTAAAGAAATTCAAAAAAATTAAAGTTCAATGTTAAAACTTTAATCTTTCGCTTCACACCATAAAGCAAAAATTTTAAATTTCCGCCCATTGTGGGAACGTAAGTGGCGGCTATTTTTAATCCGATTCTTGGCCTTCCGTGGAGGCGGTATTGAACCGAGTTACTTTTGCAGCAAATTAGAATATTTTGGTAGCAAGAGCAACGTCGCCGACTAAATCAACAGTAAATCGCAGACTTTCGTGCCAAAACAAAAGCCTGCGATCCATTTAGGTTTCCCCGGGCTCCATGAGCTTTATTTCTCTGTTCCGTAGGTAGTTTATTTGTAGCAGTATTACCGTTAACGTATCATAGGGGAAATCAAGTGCAATTTACTCTCCGTGCCGTACGACTGAGGTGGGGTCAGAGCACGCTGCAGTGTTATCTTTTTGAAATTTATTTTGTTTTTGATTGGTAAGTTCTTAAGTGAAATAATAAATTTTTAAAACTAAAAGTGGATGTCTACGAAGTTGACGAAAAAGTGTAGATAGTCAAATGGTACTATCAAGGCAGACCCTTGAGACTTATTCAAGAACTTGTTTTGGAGAATTTTGTTATTCGCCCAGAACGATTCATAGGTTTGTGCAGAATTTTGAAAAGTTTGGTTGTGTAGCACCAAGAAACCATAAAACACCCACTGTTTTGAATGACGAGAAGAAAGTACGAGATGTGATGATTTGCGCTGCAGTGGAGGAAAATCGAAAGTTAACTAGCCACCAAATTGCCGAAGCAGTTGATACGTTTTCAGCCACTGTCTTACGTGTTCTCAAAAGAATGGTTATTATTCTCACAAAGCGTCAAAAACGCATTAAATTTTTCTTGAGGACAACTATCGTCGTATGAAATTTTGTGAAACAATGATGGAAAGGGTTAGTCGTGAAGAAAACTTTCTGAGATCTATTCGTCATAACCCAACACACGTTCGATATTGGTCGAGGGAAAATTTGCATTCGTATTGTGACGTAAGAACACAGTATCCCCAAAAACTAAATGTTTGGGGGGGGGGTATTGTAGGGAACACGAGGAATGGCAATTTGAAAGGTCCTAGATACTTGGATCTACTGCAGCAACATATTATTCCAACTGCTAGGCAGTTTTTAGGTGTGAGATTTGGTGAAACATGGTTTCGACAAGATGGTTGTCTTGCTCATAATGTTGACCTTGTTAGAGAATATCTTGATAATGTATTTCCTAATACGGTTATAAGTACACGGGGAACTATTTTATGGCCAGCTCGATCACCCGATCTTGCTTCTAATGACTTCTATCTGTGAAGTTATATCAAAAATAAAGTTTACGAGCATGAAAGGGCTAATAATTTGGAAGAACTTTGGATTAAAATTCAAGAAACTTTTCAAACTATCAACCCTAACATGCTTGGAAACGTTAGAAGATGTTGTTATAATAGACTCGGATATTGTCTAGCCGAGCAGGAAGGAATTTCCGAACATTTGCTCTAATTTTTTTTTGACTGGGAGAATCTTTTTGGTTTTTAGAATGTATTATTTTATTTTGACAACTTGCTTTTATTTTGTTTCTCCTTATTATTTTCATTGTAATGCGTTGTTAGTGATAAATCTGAGCAGTTGAAAATAAAACGCTCTAATTTATCAGCGACAAAAAACAAGAAAATTACGTTATCAAAATTTGCGTATTTATTGACCAAATTCCGGTTTCGTGGACTACACTTCACATTGCACCGTGGTTAGAAGCGTACTAAATGCAAGCCGCGAACGGTAATCGCAAGCCTGAGTGTTGGTTGCTCCACTGATAGGTGTGTGGTGTCCCTGCGTATACGTACACTGGCAAATTGGACTTCTTTTGGCCTATGCTCGCAGTAGCCTGAAGCGCTCTGTATGAAATAAAAGCTACTTTAAGTCGGTCGCAGTAACGTTCATCTTTAGCATAGTACCAGGGACTGATGTAGATTAATCCTATCTAATACATACACTTCAATCCAAATTCCAAGGGATCAGTTTTTTCGTTGAGTCTCTGTGTAAAAATTTCAGTCGCAATATTTAAATTGGTTCGGATAATTTGGAATAAACAGTAGTACACTTTATATTGAAAAACGCAAAATGGTGACAGAAATCTAAAAATAATACTATATTACTGTGCACACAATTCTAAATTTTTATTTATCAGGGTTTGATTAGCAATTCGGCCAAGTTAGCACTTTTGCGGTCGCTTAGGGATTGCTATTAATTTTGCGGCTTTTGACAGCTCGAAAAGCTTTCTTTAAAGTATAGTACAGTAAAATTGTCATCTGAGGTTGAAAAAAATCCGGGCAGCCTGAGTTTTTGGTATGTTCTTTCGGGGGGTCTGAAAGTAAACCCCCAAGTTTGTGTTTTTTCCACTTCTCGGGCACCATCCGCCATTTTGAAAAATCTTTGTAACCGATTTTTCTCCATTTCTATTGGTCGGAGGAGAAAAAGTCTGAAAACAAAAATATTTGGCAAAAAATTTGCAACATTTTTGTCCAAGTGCTCAACTTTCTGTAGTTAGTTTTCAAAAAAGATAGTTGGCGACAAAGTTACAAAAAATCAGTTTTAACATATTTTGACCAACAAAAAGGGATTTTTTTTTTTAAACTTTAAATATGAAAGTCGTAGATCTCGAAAAAATCCTATAAAAATGTACATAATATTTATAATTAATAAAACAGTCTCTGAACTACACAGACTGGAATTCCGTAAAATTTTTTGAGAAACGCTTTCTGGGCATGCGGGAAGTCGCGTGTTGTTGATTACATATCATTTTTATAGTAAGATTAGTACCTACACAAATGACCCAGTCTATCGGCATGAAAATTGCCGAAAGTATCTGACAGACCAGTGGCGGTCCCAGTCATTTGAAAAGGGGGGGGGGCGGTTTCGATATGAAAAAAAAGCATAGCTACAAGAACGGATTTGGTCTAAAATCTGGGGGGCAGGTACATTTTTTATTTTACAAAATGTTTAAATGTGTCGCAAATTTTTAAGAAAATTACATTAAAAAAGAAATTTTTAAGTCGAATTAAACTAAAATCGTAAATATTAACGGTATCATAGCGCCGATGGCGAAAATTTTAAAGAAAATTGCACTAAAAAATGCATTTTATGATATAAAATTAAACTAAAATGCGTTTGTTTATCCTTGCTGTGGCGAATTGAAGGTCAAACTCTCCCAAAATATTGTGGAGGGATTCTAGAATGTCCTTACAAGGAACTTTCTGTAATATTTCGTTTTTTCTCCAAAGACTTCAAGGTTATTACCACCATCATCTTTGTTTACTACTTTCCAACCCCCCCCCCCCCCCGCCCCCTCTCGGGTAATGATAGTCGAGTCCTTTTGCGTAACGGGCCATCCATCGCTTACATAAACGCAACAGGAGGGGTTGGAGGGGTAGGAAGAGTTATTATTAAGTGCCAAAAGGGAGGGGGAAAAGGTTGCAAAAATGTTATTTTTATTTTTAAACAGTACAAAATTTTTCATACTTTTTTGAGACCACCATATTTGACCATAGGTTAAAGAGCTTTGACAATCAGCTTACACAGTGTTGCAGGTGGGGGAGGGGTCAAAAATTGGAAAAATGGTTTTACATAATTGATGTTACTACAGTAAAATTGTCATTTAAAGTCGAAAGAAAACCGGACAGGCTGAGTTTTTTGAATATTCTTAGGGGAGTCTAAAAGTAAAATTCCCAAGTTGGTGTTTCCCCCACTCCTCGGGAACTATCCGCCATTATGAAAAAACTTTGGAACCGATTTTCTGTATTTGTATTGGTCGGATGCAAAAAAGTGTAGAAACAAAAATCTTTGGCATAAAATTTGCAACATTTTTTGTCAGAGGTTCAACTCTCTGTAGTTATTTTTTAAAAAGATTGAGGGCGTTGAAGTTACGAAAAATCAGTTTAACGACTAAATGTCAGTATGTCATATACTTTCGGCAATTGTCAAGTCGACAGACCGGGTTACTTGTGTAGCGCATGTTACGAGCTTTAATTTGATACATCATTTGTACTGCTCTTACTATAAATAATAATATACAGCGTGGCTTCTTTAAACAGAACGGTGCTTCTAGGGGGTTAGAATTTGGTTGAATAAAAAAATCCAAAAACACTTCAACTGAGCTTTTTAATTTCCTTTAAACGTGTTATCTTGATTTTTTTTTATGTCATTTTGTTTACGAGGTATGGCAAAAAAATATTATTTTTTTTAAATAGGACACCTTGTATATTTTGCAATTTTTTAAATCTGCAAACAATTCTCTCTTCAACAATACTACGCAGTAGGATCTATCTTTTACGATAATCAAGATATTATTATCTAAATCTTTATGGAAAACTTTGATAATCATTCAAATATCCCCCGTAAAACAGGGCATAGACAACAATTCCATGCAATTTTAAATGCCTCTATCTTGGAAACCATAAAAGATAGAGTATTAGTGGTGTAGAATTCAAAAATTTAAAACTATACAGGGTATCCTATTTAAAAAAAATATTTTTTTGCCATACCTCGTAAACAAAATGACAAAAAAAAATCCAAGATAGCACGACTAAAGAAAATTAAAAATCTCAGTTGACGTGTTTTTGGATTTTTTTGTAAAACAAAATTCTAACCCGTTAGAAGCACCGTTCCGTTTAAAGAATCCACCCTGTATAATCCACAACATGCGATTTCATGCATGCCGGTGTAGCGATTCTCAAAGAATTTTACCGACTTTCAGTCGCTGTAGTTGAGAGACTGTTTAATTAATTATAAAATATATGTATATTTTTAGAGGATTTTTCCGAGATCTACAACTTTTTTATTTAACGTTTTTTTAAAATCACTTTTTGTTGATCGAAATACGTTATAACTGATTTTTTGCAACCTCGGCGTCATCTAACTTTTTGCAAACTAACTATAGAAAGTTTAACACTGGGACAAAAATATTGAAAATTTTATGCCGAATATTTTTGTTCTTAGACGTTTTCGCCTCCGACCAATAGAAATGGAGAAAAGTCGGTTACAAAGTTTTTTCAAAATGGCGAATGGTTCCCGAGAGTGGGGGAAACACAAACTTTGGGATCTTACTTTCAGACCCACCCCAACAACATATAAAAATTTTAGTCTTCCCGGATTTTTTTCGAGATCCCTCTCTCATTTATGACAATTTTACTGTACTAGTAATAAATTGACGGCTGGATTTTAGGCTATAACTCGGTCAGTTTATAGCCTATTAATCTGATTTAGTCAATTTTGCAAAACTTGTTGGCAGGCCAGAAAAGATAAGGACTTTATACGGACCAAAATAGCCAATAGCAATAATTATTTTTGAAATATTTCCAAAAAAAAATTGCACCCCTAGCACAGATATTTTTATTGACTAAATGCACCCGCAGGGTATTGGTGGATTCTGATCTTAAATGAGCTTAGATTGTAATATGGAGGAAAAGCTTCTGCACAAGGTTTGTTCCACAGCGATTGTTTTCTCCATAGATATAGATTGCTAATAGCTTTAAATATTTTAAATGGAGGAAGAAGTCTGCTTCTGCCGTTGTTGCTACCTGATTACTTTCGTTTCTAGATGGTGACCTATAGATAATTTGATCAAATTTCAGTAATAGCTCTTTCAAGCTGCTGGGACAATTAAGCAGCTTGTTTTTTTGATTGTGTGTTTTGTTTTGCCAAGTTAATATACCTTGCAATGGTTTTTAGTTTTGATCAATTGAGTGGTAGTTTCAGTGGTTTAGTTTTGTTTCCAATAGTAACACGCTCTTTGGTTTTGTGTACAGGTTTCCAAGGTTTTATATTGGTTTTTTGCTTCGTTGTATGTGTACAAGTAGTAGCCTAAGAGCTACTGACGAAAATTCAATATCATCGGGAACATAAACTTTGATACCTACGATAGATGTGCGGTGTTGTGAATAAACAAAAACGACAAGTCCGCCAAACCGGACCGGTAACATAAAGGGGGGGGGGGTGGCCCATTAAATATGGATGACAAGGGTCTTATTCAAAAAATGATAACTTTTTTATTTATTATCCTATTTTTCTAAAACGCTTTTTGTTGTGATTCTTGTATGGAAAAAAAAATATTTTCGTAACACCGTTAGTTTGTTTACAAGTTTTTTTAGTTTTTGTTACGACATGGCGTACTTTAAGCCCATTATTAAGACCTTTTTGTAAAGGGTACCAGTGCGGCGCTAGGTTCACTGATTCTTGAGAAATACTTGAAAAACAGCAAAAATAACCCCAAGCACAAATAACCCCAAGCACAAAACTTCGCTTTTTGATGAAAATCACAAAATTCTCCATTAAACTATGAAAATTCAGAGATTTTTAAATTCTACTTAAAATGGATGGTACGGTAAATATGGTATTTTTCATATAAAGCTAGTGACGAAAATTCAATGCCCTTGGGTATAAGACTTTTGCCACCTACCATTGATGTAACAGGTTATGAGACAACGAAAACGACAAAACTTTCAAGCCGGACCGAAGAACTACAGTGGGGGTAAGCCCATAAAGATGGCCGACAAAGGTGTCTTCAAAATCATAACTTTCGTATTTATAAACCGATTTTTCTAAAACAAACTTTGTTTCAATTCTCAATATAAGGGTGTTTTAGAATCATTATCAATACCTTGTATTTTTACGTGTTTGTATCGAAACATTGTTTTTTGTTATACCATTGGTTTGTTTACATTTTTTTTTTAGTTTTTTTTTTACGAAACGGTGTACTTTATAAAAGAAAGTTTAAATAAAGAAAATGCTCTCCCATTACATAATAGCATATGCTTAAAAAAAGTATAAAATCAAATGTTTCAAGTTTTGTTCCAGATTAATTATACTATACGAGATTTACTTTTAAGATCACTGATTTATTGATCTAATTTCGTTTACGAGTCCAGTTTTTAAATAATAAAGAAACGATTAAGCCTATCCTTAGATGCCAAAATAATTATTTTGAACTACGACCAACAAAAAATACTAATTTTACGACGCTCTCAACACGAGAAGATGGCGTGACAAGCGATGAAACTTTATTTTAAAAGAGCACTAATTGACGCAAAAATGTGAATTATTTTTTTATATTTTTAAGACAATAAATATTTATTAAACGTAAATAAATCCAATATAATTTTAGGACCTAACCAAAAATAAGTCCCATTAAATTGACATATTACGGATTTTTAAGAAAAAAAAAAACATGTTTATAAAAAAATATATGACAAGTCCCTCAGTATCCTTAGTTGTTTTGACGTTTTAGATAGAACGTCATTGAAACTTTAGGTTATGAAGGTTGTTGACTTAACAGTGTTCGCGTTTGGTATTTTTAATAATTTCTGACATTTATGATGATATTTTCATTGGTCGTAGGCAAGATACACTTAACACGGTATGACAATGTGCATTTCGGCGTGACGTCACTTTGTGACCCCGATACCAAAACATGTGCATAGAAAAGGTGATAATTTTCCTTAATGTAATTTTGGGACGCCGCGAGTTTAATGTATTTTTTGGTTTGTACGGGTTGACCTACGTTTGTTTTAGATTTATACTTTATACGTATAGCGTTTCCTAAAACCGTAGCCTAAATATATGGGGCTATGCGAAAACATAAGTGTTAAAATAAATAATAAAAATTTACAAATTTTTTATTTTATTTGGAGTTTGTTTGGCAGGCAATTATCGATTTCATTTCTACAACTTTTTCTCTTGGTAATCTAAAGTATTTAATGTTTTTTATAATTCTTTAATAATCTTTACATTCAAAAGCGCACTTTCACATAGTAAATAATTATTATAAATAAATTTTGACACTGACATAATCATTACCAAACAACAAAGTGGTACTTGCACAAGTTGTGTGTTGTTATCGTAGAACATTGTAGAAGGCAGTCTCTCAATCAAATCGTATTGTTTTGGGAGAGCGAGCGAGATTATTTTTGTTCCTTTACGCTTTCAAATAAAACATGTGACAAGTATATCAGAGCAGTGAATAAAACTTCTAATGTTGACGTCAGTGTATTCACGCGAAAACCGACGGAATTGGGCATAAATAGTAGCATACCGTGTTAAGTGTATCGTGGCCGTAGGTAAAGTATAGTAGACTTACTCGCATGTTATGGTCAAAACACGCTCATATAAATTGAGACACTCGCCTGAGGCTCACGTCTCAAACTTCATCTTCGCGTTTAATGACAATCATAAAATGCTCGTTATGTGAACCTAATTTAGAGGCTGCTAAACGGAGTATCACAAGGTTAAAAAAGTATGAAATCAAATGTTTTAAGTTTTGGTCCAAAATTTACTTTTAATATCACCGAATTATTGATCTAAGTTCATTTACGAGCCCAGTTTTTTTTATAATTAAAAAACGCGTTAGCCTATCCTTAAATACTTATTTTTATAACTGTGCGTTTTTCCAGCATGTATTCTAGTTTAAAAAGTATCACTATCCTTCACCAGTGTCTTTTTAACTAGTGTAAAGGAACTTTTACTCCTTAATAAACAAACGGACTGTTTTTATATCAGGCTTTAAAAGATCTTTTAAACAAGGAAATAAATACATGACTTCATTTTAACACATATTTTTTAGCTTTATTAGCAAAATAAAGTAAACTAGTTGAAATGGAGGCTGCCTGCTTTAAACCGGCCATCAGGATATACTTGAATATTCTGAAATTATAAGCTAAAAGGGACTAATTAATTGTTTTTGATAAGAAGAACACAAACAAATTCTATTAAATACATTCAAATTCGGATTAGTATCCCACGAGGAATACTCAAGGTTCCAAAGTCATTCCAAAATATTATTTTTGTGGAAAACAAGGAATGACTTGACTTTTTTGATTGTCTTGATTGGGAACAGGTATAATTTAGGATACAATAATTAATATGTAAATTAATAATCTAAATACTTGGTGGCAAGAATGTGTTTTAGTATAATTTCCTTTTTTTTCTAAGTCAATAGCATTACTATTGTAGTTATCTATATCGTACAGAGATGGGAATTCGCACGTTCTCGCTTAAGAAAACAAGGGCTTGCGAACTGTCAAAAGTAAATCAGTTTTTTTCCTATTTTTTAATTTAATAATTTTGTGCTAATTGAAGAACTTTTAAAAACTATTTTGGTAATAAGCTGTGAAGGTGGATTGAGTAACCTTTGCTGGAATGGTAACATCATCACAGCTACAAGAGTAAGGTGGGATTTGCCGCTCTTTTCATGGAAAAATATACTTTTTTAATTGAGTTTTGTAACTAAGAATTGTGTAGTGACGATTGTGTATAAAAGAAACATAACTGTCTAAAATGTAAAATAAAATATAAATTTTTAAAGCAATTTTGTTACCAGGACAATTCCATTTACAATTTATGCAAAAAAATTCCGAAAATTTTTTTCCGAGTTTTCTGTACATTTTCTTTTGAAAGGATATTACAGTTTTACAATCAGACAATGAAATAAATATTCAGTTACATATTTTTGTTTTAATCCTTTTGTTTGGCACCACTTCTTTTCCTATTTTGGCCTCAGTTAACATTGCCATTGCAAAACACATTATAGAAACTCACCATCATCATCCTAATTACAACAACTTAAAAATGTTACATAAAGAAGGAAGCCTACAAAAAAGATTATTTTTAGAAATGATAGAAATACAAAAACTTGAAAATTCATTAGATCTGGTATCAAAGCTTTAAGTATTATTTATTCATATTTACTTACTTTATAAAAGTAATTTAGAAATTTTACTAGTTGGTTCGCCATATTATCAAATTCAGTACCCTTAAAATTCATTCAAGACAATTTATATTTCTGCCATATAATTTAAAAAAGTAAAAAAAAACAGATCCAAACAAAAAATCTTAAAAGTTCTACAATTTTATATATTTCTACAATTATCATTATAATCATAAAAAAACTAAAAAGGACTAAAAAATTACAAATGTATGAAGAAAAGAGAATAGAAAAATTAAATGAAAATCATATAAGATATGTACTTTTAGCTCTGAAGAAGGAACAAAACGTTCCGAAAGCTTGGTTTCTTAAATTAGTTTTACATTTGTACCAAAAATCCTGTTATTACTACCTACTAAATACCAACGGTCGTTATCCATTTTAGAAAAATATTATTTTACTTACCAGTTATTCAAAATTTCAAAAGGTAGGTACCCATGTCCTAATTTTTTACTCTCTGCATTTTATTAATAACAAAAATTCTAGAAGTTCAGGATCACGCCCTCTGAATAATTTGTTTGGATAATAATCTACATCCAGGTCGCTTAACTTAATCAAAATTAGTAGTGTAAACTGCCCCTCTTAGTTAAATAAACTGAATGCCCAATAACACGAAGTACAAATACGATTAGTTAATGAATAGAAGCAATTCTCAAGTGTGCGAATAATGAAATAATTCCAGGCAATAATTATCAGCTTTCTTAGCTTAGATGAATTACTTTAGATAAATTCCCTAGAAGTTACAGAGGTAAGAATGACAAATTTTTAAAAAAATAATAGAATATTTACATGTATATATAAGATCAACCAACTCTTAAAAATGACAGTTCCATTTAGTTTCTTCGTGTAAATATCAGCCGCCATATTGAAATTGGTCCGGAGAATTTGGAATGGACAGTATTAGTTCCTATGCAGTTATCGAAAAATATCAAACAAGAATTATTTCGAAAATAGCACTTTTTAAAAACCTTATATTTTTCACTTTCTACAATAATATCAACTTAGCATCCTCAGGAAAAGATTAAAACTTAAAGTTTTGTGGTAAATGTTTTTGAATTAATCGCTCACGACAAAGGTTCCAGTCGTCTTAGCGCTATCAAACAACTATCTTCTATTATCTATCTTATTAGCTTCTAGTAGATCATATCTTTAATTTGGTGAAATTTTCATTGTCTAGACTAAGAAATAAAACTTTATAAGGTGACTTATTAAACACACACTTACTGACATCAGAACCTTTAATGTAAATTGTTGTTGTATTGTTATTATTATTTATTAATTGTCTACCAGTATGACCTACATTACATTAAGGAAGTACACACAATATAGCTTTTGTTTCACGACAATGATTTTTTAATCAATTCGATAACAATAAGTAATTTTTCATATAGGAACCCTCCTTCTTTTATGTAAAAACCATCAATACGTGGTCAAGAAATAATGCAGCCTTGAGCCCAAAAGCAAATTACTAATTATTCATAAAATATCTAATATATTTTCAGAAAAGATTTGTGGCGTAGAGGGCGAAGGGTGAAAAAAAATTAGAAAAAAGTTTTTTCTCGACCAGGATTTAAACCCGGGACCTCTAGAATACCAGTCTAATGCTCTACCAAATGAGCTACCGTTTTGACTGGCTATTCGGAAAGGAAAGGAAAGTTTCAGCGAGCTAATAAATTTACAGAAAAGATTTGTGGCGTATAGGGCAAAGGGTGAGGGAATAAATCGGAAAAAAGTTTTTCCTCGACCAGGATTTCAACCCGGGATCTCTAGAATACTAGTCCAATGCTCTACCAAATGAGCTACCGAGGAACATTGGGTTTTGACTGGCTATTCGGAAATCCTTTCGTCCGATTCATTTTTTAGTAGTGGAAAGATCTTTGAAGCATACTGCGACCTCAAAAACCTAGATATATTATCAAGGCAAGGAGTACATATTCACGAGTATTAGTTGCACAAAATCTCTATTTATCTATCAATCAACATCAATCAGCATTTGATTAGAGGTGTCAGATGGCGAATTTTCAACTAATAATTTTAGCCAAACATTTTTGCAAAATAAAGGGAAACTTTTAGCGCCCTAATAAATTTACGCCCAAAAGAAAAGATTTGTAGCGTAGATGGCACAGGGTGAGGGAATAAATCGGAAAACAGTTTTTCCTCGACCGAGACCAAATGAGCTACCGAGGAACATGGGGTTTTGACTGGCTATTCGGAAATCCTTTTGTCCGATTCATTTAGAGATGTTATAAAGGCAAGGAGTCGTGTATCGTTGGTCGATGGATAAATAGATATTTCGTACAACTAATAATCGTGAATGTGTACTGGTGCCTTTTAAACATCTCTAAGTTTTTGAAATCGCAGTGAGTTTCAAAGATCTCCCCACTACTAACAAATAAATCGGACTAAAGGATTTCCGAATAGTCAGTCAAAACCCCATGTTCCTCGGTAGCTCGTAGAGCATTAGACTGGTATTCTAGAGGTCCCGGGTTCAAATCCTGGTCGAGGAATAACTTTTTTTCGATTTATTCCCTCACCCTTTTCCCTCTACCCCCCAAATCTTTTCTGTAAATTTATTAGGGCGCTAAAACTTTTCCGTAATTTTCGAATATATTTTATATATTTTTCCTATTAATGATTAGGGATTAAAAGTGTAAACTTATATTTATTTCGTTAATATGTTGCATGCATACTGATTTAGGTTGCTTTTTTAAAGAAGAAAGTCGCAAACACCCAACGTCACCAATTTAATCTTAAAGTAGATACCTACATGTTTTGTTTACTTGCACAAAATTCTAATCACTTTAATACATAATTGTAAACGTTTAAATCAATATTGCCCATATATATATATATATAATTCCGTATATCAGAGCAAAAGGATATTAAGTCCAAAACTGGAGATTGAAAAAAGTTAAATAAATGGCCATTTATAAAACCACATAGGATTGGACTTCTTCCCCTACAAATTTAATAGGGACTAAATTACGTAAGAAATCTCACTATCCTAAATTAGTGAGGACGAAATTTTGACGCCTAAATAGTTCACAGTAGTTATCTGTCCAGACAGGCCAATGGCAACAAAATAAAATGAAGCAACGCTGTTTTAATAAAGTAATCTTGTAAAGCATAATGGGTACCTAGTATAATTTGACAATGTAGAATAACTAAATGGTTTAAAACGGAACTGTTGAACATAGAATTCAGCCGAAATCCACTTGCAAAAACATTTTTTTTGATACACTTTAATATTTTTTCTCTTAAAAACACAAGAGTCTGTAAAACAAGGTTTTAAATATTTTTCAAAAAAATCACACTTTTTAACAGTGGAAAATTAAAAGGACATATGTATCAAATCAATTTGGTTTTGTTTTGTTATTTTTAAATTTACAAATTTACTGAAAATCAATTTAATCAATAAAATATGGCGGCCGATCGATGTTTGACCTGACAAGAAAGATTTGACTTGAGCTAACCAAGACCTGCTTAACTAAAAAGCCAGTTAACTCTTTTTCGATTTACTATCCTTTAGCCTACTATAGCGGTCATATTGACAACCAACTGACAGAAAATACATGGGCGAGTTTGTAAATCCACCGGTGGTTTTTGATGGATTTCACCAATCCAACAAATGTTGGCACCGATCGCCACCGGTTTCGGGAGTCGGTGGAAAATCTTCATTGGATTAAACATAACCCTACTTTATGGTTATTTATTTTTTTCCAGTTTTTTTATAACTTATTCAAACCAAGATATTTTTTTATGCATTTTGGTTAATACAAGGTACAGTACAGGATGCTTAATGGAGTGGTGAGCCATAATATTAAAGCAAGACAGTTCAAGTGAAGACTCTGATGATGAGCTAGACATCATATTAAATTTGAGGCAAAAACGTACTTGCATTGAAGACTATTTTAAAAAAACTGTCCAGAAGTACAGCATAAGTGCCTTTAAGGATGGTATTCATAGTCGGTCCTCAAGGCTCCTTCCTTCCTTCCCCCATAAAAAATTTAAATTTCCCAAGGAAGAAGGGAGACTTAGGAGCGACTATGAATACCATCCTTAACGGCACTTATGCTGTACTTCTGGACAATTTTTTTTTAAATAGTCTTCAATGCAAGTACGTTTTTGCCTCAAATTTAATATGATGTACTCAGCTGTTTACACCGCAACGCGTTCTTTTTGTATTCGATGGAACAACGACGTTTCGCTCGCTGCGCTCGTTATTTAAACCAACGCTTGTAAAAAGAGCACTATTTTAGCCACTAACTACTATTAACTATAAAGGCACACTAATTTTTCTGCAAAACTTTTTTGCCTTGGTAATCAAACAGCATGTTAGGGATTTAATTTGCAAAACTTTAAGAACTATGCGAAATAATACAGACCATCAGAGGGTATCATGTGTAGGTTTTATGTATGCGATAAATTAAAATTTTTAAATCGAATATTTTTGTAGTTATAGCAAAAATTAAAAAACTTTCGTATCATTCACTGTTTATATTCGTATTTAAACCTAAATATAGAAATGAAGGAAGCCTCACCCAGTTTTGGTTCCTACACAAAATCTAATACTATTGCGTTTCTTACTCTACTAACCTTTAACGAAAGGAAAATTTCATGTCTTTCTTTTGCATTTTAATCAAGACAAGAGCCGAGATAGCAAACCTGTGATAGCCTAAAGGCAAATTCTTTAAAAGTCAAGTTGAATGAATTTGTAAGCTTATGTAACCGTTTGGTTGTTTGTTTTAATTGTATTGATTTGTAAATTTTTTATTGTTTTGATGCGTTAGAAAATTGTAAAGACATTACTGCATTTTTAAAGTAAAGTATATAGAAATGTCGGATAGGAATGTTTTAATCTTTTATATATCCCTCACCCTACTTACTGAAATATTCTAGGCCTTATGATTCCAAAAGGACGAAACTTGTTACTTAAGTAAAACAGAAAAGACTTAACCGGAAACTATAACGTGTAAGACAAGGACGGGTGGTTTCTTTTCTATTCTTTATGGTACCGTCTTTCCCGTTCAATCGTAGCAGCATGGCCCTAACATATCTTGAGCGGTGCTCACGCTCATTGAAACAGTCTTTCTGCGTTGTGCTATTTGCTATTGCTTAGTAAAACCGGTAAGAAACGTCTATTTTTATAACTCATTTTTAGGTTACTTCCAATTTGATTTTCAATTGTTATTATGGTTTTTTGAAGTACGATTTTTTATTTTTACAATATTTTGAAGGGTCTATTGGTCATATTCAAAATAACATGAGTGAGTCCAAGGTGGGACAGGAAAAAGTGGGCTGTCGCACCTATCGGTCACGTGTCCGTTAGGTAGGTTAATGCAACTTTGTTTTCAAATGTAAATTACGTAGTAAGTTGACGACAAATCGATCTGCTTGTTGTGAAAAATTATGTAAAAAAACCTGAATTTAGCCTACCTTCAAATGAAGCTAGGAAATTTGCTCAAAGTTAATCTGATTCATCTGTCCGATAGATGGGATAAATGGTGTTCGATAGGTGTTACATCTTGAAAGCACATGCATTTTAGGTGCAAATCGTTTTTTTTTAATGAAAATAAATTTGGGAAACTTCTGTACAGTAACTTCAGAAAGGGTTGGCGTTATTTAATTGGTTACATTCTTTTCATAAAATGCCTACGCGATATCAATATACCGACGACAGGCACAAAATCTTGCATTTCCATTCGAGAAGCATCAAGGGCTTTAATGTGCCAAGATTTACATTGTCTGACAAACTTTAGAAGTTATTTTTTTAACACGTTGACAAAGTGAGTTAATTTAGCTGGTAAATATCTCAGATTAAAAAATAATATTAGTCTAAGGTAATCTACTGACACTCTTAGCAATTTAAGAAATTTTTTGCCGTCCCTTTCTAGATAAGATTGTTCAAATAAGTATCTACCAGTTCATATTTGACAAAGTTTAAATGATTAAAAATAAAAGGATTTAAGTTCCTGTAAACAATTAATATTTATTGACTTGAAAGAAATGTCACTCCTGGACTTCCATTGTTTTTATTTCATTAATTACACGACGTTTCGATCAGTAATCGTCTTCAGGTTTATACTTAAAGACGATCAGAGATTTATAATGATCGAAACATCTTGTAATTATTAAAAATAAATAAATTGGAAGCCCGGAGCAGTGATATTTCTTCAAACTGAACATAATGGAAAAGCCATGATGACCGTTAAAATAAATTTCTTATGGTCAAGCCATGATTTTTTACTATGTTTTTCACATTTGTATACCATGATATTGCTCACATTTTAAAGCTTTCTTTCCAAACTTTCGACTTCTAGAATAAAACACTCATATTTTTCAAGTTTTGACTGTTTTTGAGGCATTCAGAAAAAGGACTGGCAAAAAACATTTTTTCTCTGTTAAAATGAAAAATATTTAGAGAGAAAAGGCAGAATTTTAGAGGTAGATGGAAAGATATTTTAGTGACGTGCAAAATTTTTAAGGTTGAAGAGAGATAGCAGACTATAAAAAAAGTATTTTAGGGGAAGCTGAAAATAATTTAAGGCAAATGTTTACTAAAAATTTCTGTTATGTCATCTGTCTATCATCTTGAGTGGTATCGTGCATCGATGACAACACAAGAATATTGTGTGATGAAATTGACAGGTCCCCCTACCCGAAGGGGATGAAGGGGGGTACAGTTGAAATAAGCCCAATTCCGTTGAAATTTGGTGTTTTGGGGCACTTGGGGATGGAGAATTTCTAATCAGATTTTGAAAATTCAATATGGCGGATTCAAGATGGACGATTTTTGTCATCTTTTGCTAATCAATTTTAACTTGCGTATGCGTTTATAGTTCCGGTGAAAGTACAATAATATGCTATTCTTATTTTCACAATTTTCGACGGTGCGTATTTGAGAAATTACGCCCCCCCCCCCCGGTAATTTTTTGGCGCGCGTTCATGAGTTGCTCCGGCACGGTTGGCAAAAATACACAGCAATCCACGCGCACTTGTCCGCCAACGCCGTTTGTTTCAAAAATATTGAATTTCGGGGGTTTTTTCTTGGGGGGGGCTGCTAACGACGGAAGTGGAGGGGGAAAAAGATTTAGTTTGTTTGATTTCAATCAAAATTGGCATACAGAGGTTTTTAAGGGGGGGGGGATTATTAAGGGTACAAATCTAAAAATTAAAAAATTAATTCTTATTAAAAAAACTTTTAAGGAACAAGTTTTTATTAAATTCACTCAAAAGTAGAAAATAATTTTTTATCTTTCTTATACCATAATAAAAGCGATGTGCGTAAATTAAATTTTAACTCTACGGTAACAAAGAGGAAACTAGAAAAGAAGAACTAAATTCTTCTTCTATTCGAATGAGAAACATACTGCTTTCATCTAAAGAAGCTGAGAACGGGTGAGTTTGCTGTTCTTGCCAAGTCTTTGAAAATGTCCTTAGGTTATAGAGTAATACAACTGTTTCTTAGGTGAATCGTCGATGTGACCGATATCCGATACCTAGAGTTAAAATTTTTAATTTGCGCCCATCGCTTTCATTGTGGTATAAAAATAAAAAATTATTTTCTACTTTTGAGTGCATTTAATAAACTCTGGTTCTTTAAAAGTCTTTTTTATTAAAAATTTATTTTTAATGACAAAGTCTTTACGTCAAGATCGGTGCTTGGAAAAATAATTAGTTTAACTTTTTTCTGTTCATTAATTACGTGGGTGCAAAATGAGAGAAAGAGGTACGGCAAAATCCCACCAAATCTCATCTCATATCAACTTTTTAATTTAGAGAAAATATATTTTTAGTTACAACAGATTTCGCAAAAAATTGTTGGACAATTACGTGAGAAACGAGGGGGAAGAATCCAAATCTTTAAGAAATACCTCACGTAACCTATGCCTATATGGGTTTTAAACGAACGATATATAGATAGGGTGATCTATTATATTTTGACCATGTTTGGAAGCCAATATCTTGAAAACTAGTTGAAATAGGTTTAGGCGTCCAAACATGGTCAAAATTTAATGTGCTGGGTTGGTTTTTAGAACTTTTGCCTGTTTGTTCCAGCTTCACACAAAAACGACTGGACCGATTTTGATGGGACTTTTACTATTGCATTGCACTTAAAGCAAGAAAACGGGTAAACCAGTTATTAAGGAGTTATAGACGATAAGGACCAAGATATTTGCGGCACTCTTGACTTGACTTTTTAATTTTTATTTAGCAGATTTTTTATACGATCTTTATAGTCCAGTAAGTGGGTATAAAAAAAGGCCTTTGGCTTGCGAAAGGTGGAGAATAAACGATTTTGAAATATGTTATAGACTAAGGTGACCAACTCCTACAGGGGCAAAACCGGGACACTCCGGCCATGCAATGTATTGTATATCATGTATTTTTTCTTATATGCACCCCTAATAGTATTAAGATGAATTTTCCAAAATACTTTTTAAAAAAATAATTTAAGTAAGGTTTCAGTTCAAATTTATAGATGACAGACAACATGATTTTAAAGTTACAAAATACAGTGGTATCAAAACCGGGGCGAACCGGAACTTTTGCTGAAAAATCGGGACTATCCGGGAAGGATTTTTTCCCCGGGAAAAATGCTTAAAAATCGGGACTGTCCCGGCCAAACCAGGACGGTTGGTCACCTTATATAGACGGATAGACTCTTATAGAAAATCCAAGTTTTGGACCTTGGGGGGCGCTGCTCTCGCCGCCATCTTGGATTATATGTGCAACAAGTTTATAAAAAAAACGTCAAACTCCGAATAAAAACACAGTATTTCGTCAAAATTTTAGTAAATACCCTGGCTAGCATATTTACGCACCCTCCCATACGACGGCACCCGCGGCGCCGGCGTGCTGAAAAAGCTTAGTGATTTGGGTACCTGGTACTTTCAGATTGAAGCACGTGTTTTTTATGCAAAAGGAAAGAATATGAAAAACATATCAAGTTTCTTTTAATGCGTGTGGATCCAGCGTGTAAGATTATGTGATTCTAATGGCTAGTAAGCGAAAGAAAAAACAGAAAAAAAAACAGCCGGATAAAATAACCCTGGAAAAAAACTCCTGGAAAAATTGATTTATTTATTAAAAAATAAGTTAGATTTAAAAAAAACTTTATTTTAGGTTAGGTTGGCCGCTTTTTTGACGGGTGCGATGACACAAAAGCTGACGTAAACGACGTGAACGTATCGTTACGTCCATCCCAACGTACGCATCGATTGCTGTTACCAGTTCTCTCATCGCACCTTTCAAAAAAGCGAGCATCGTTCGAAACATCGCATAAACAAGTCGAAAATGTAGTGTATTTTGGCTTTATTTCGAACGCGATACGTATACCGATACCGATGCGTTGAAATATTTACTTTAAGTGTCTAATCTCTTCTTGGTCTTTCCAGTCGCTTTGAATTTTTAGACGATGAATTCTTTCAATTGTCTTTATTTGTATTTATGGAAGACTTTTCGTTCAGTATAAATCTCTGACCATCTTCAGATAATAATATCAAATATCTGCGATCACCATTAAGTACTTAAATTTTTATTCTTTTAGAGGGTCCGGACGATTTTTTAGCGTCTAATTTCCATCCCCACTCCCCTGCCACTGTTGAACTTGGTGATGTGTTCGGAATGAATAGAGAGATTTTGGACAGGCAGTTTAACGGCAAATTTCGTTACTCTTATGGTTATTGTAACCGTAAATAAAGGTAACCTCAAGAGGTTAAAAATAGAGCTTTTGAACGTAGTCAATCGTTTGGCAGTAAACATAACCTTACTTTTTTATTGACTTTTGTTATTTTTTTCTTGCTTTTATAACCATTATTTGCTTTTATAACCATATCATTGAGGAAAATATTAATTTAATGATGGGACTGGGAGACGGACACCCCAACATAACTTTAGTCAGACAAATGATTTTGCAAGATATCTTTGAGAAGTAATAAAAGAAAACAAGTCTCTGCAAACTTATTTGTACTAACTCACCTGTTTATCAAAAAAAAAAAAACCGTAAAATATATTACTACTATAAACACGGTTAACAAAAAATAAAATACAAATTTTTGTGAAACAAAACAAACTTTAATAACCTTAAAATCTTCCACCACAGAATCACATCAAGTTTGGTTGGTTGTCCTTTTAACGGTAAAGATAGTCGCTATTCGACGCTAATTAGCGCCAGTGGTTACCTTTAATAAAGGTAACAGCCTGACAGAGCGCTACTGCGCCTGCCCAGAATAAAGGTAAAGGTAACAGACTGAGAAAAAACCTGACCAAAATCTCCCTAATGGTATCGTGCGACGATCTTAGTTGGAGGCAAAGAAATTTGATATTTGCGTTCATGTAACTTTTTACCTGCTAGGTATACAAAAAAGTGTAAATAATGTAGATAATTTTATTATCTTCATCTGTGCTTTTAAATGATTTCCGATAGGGTAAACCGTTACGAAGATATAGTTAAAAAAACAGTTTGTTGCACATATAATCCAAGATGGCAGCTCGAGCAGCCCCCCCCCCCCCCCATGGTTGAAAACTTGGATTTTTCCCACCTTTTGCAAGCCAAAAACACCTACTGCCTGGACTAGATATTCATGTTCTTCAAGTAATTGGTTAATTAATGTAAAAGTATTAAGTATCCTTTTAAAATAAAAGTTTCTTTTGTATTTTGTATTATATTTTACAAAAATGGCCTCTGTGTCTTAATTTATTATTGGGTCAGATTTTTTCACAACAAGCCTTAGTACGTATGGCGTTTGTTTTACATTTGTAGACAATAATGTATTGTTATAAATAGTGTACCATTATTATTTTACCTTGCTCAAAATTAAAAAAAGCCTTTGTTTTTCCTGATTTAAAAATTTCTCAAATTTCACTTTCAATAAGGCATGTTAAATCAACGAATAAAATGTTATACTGTTACAAATTCGCTAACCTTGACTTACTGCAGCATGTTGGGTGTAATATAGTAATATCTAGGTATAATTTTTATAAATCGCAACAATATGTCCGCAGTACCTACTCTTTGTTTAATATTATCTACCTGTTAGATTGTTGCATATAGAGGGTGTCCAAAATTCACGACCCACAAAAAATTCCGCTATACAAAAGTTGAATAACACTGTTAAATCAGTCAAACATTAGTGGTTACACTGTTCACCCCCCTCAAACATTAAGGAACAACATTATACACTTTGATTTCCAACTTTAAATCACGTTAAAAAACCTCCGAATCAGTTACTTCAACCGAAAATAAACCAAAAATAAAAGATCAAAAGATCTTGGGTGGAAAAACAAAAATTCAAACTTGAATGAGTATCCCACAAGGTACACACAAAGGACCAAAGCGAAAAAAGAAATAATCAAATGATGTTTCGCACTGGGCAACTAGCGTGGGCTATTCAGCGGTTTCACTGGTCACCTTCCTCAAAACATCATGGAACACCATCATTTCTTTCTTTCAACCTTTAATTTCCAGCTTTAAATCACTCAAAAATAGACATCGTTCTGTACTGGCACTTATCTAAGTCTCCTGATACGGGTGTTAATATTTCCAATAGCGTTACGCTCCTAAGGCAATTAAACCAAAAAGAAGAAAAAGAAGTTAAAAACTTCCAAATCAGTTATTTCAACCGAGAAGAATCCAAAAACAAAAGATCAAAAGATCTTGGGTGAAAAAAACGAAAATTCAAACTTGGAAGAGTTACCCACAAGGAACACACAAAGGACCAAAGCGAAAAGAGAAATAATCAAATGATGTTTCGCCCTGAGCAACCAGCAACATGTTATAAGATTAGGAGGTACACATTCACGATTATTAGTTGTACGAAAATTCTATTTATCTATCAACAAACGATACACGACATATTGAATTTTATTGAAGGAGTCAGATGTTGAATTTCCAACTAATAATTTCAGCCAAACATATTTACAAAATGGCATAATATGTCTAGGTTTTTAAAGCCGCAGTAGGCCTCAAAGATCTACCAACTACTAAGAAATGAATCGGACGAAAGGATTTCCGAATAGCCAGTTAAAACCCCACTTCCTCGGTAGCTCAATTGGTAGAGAATTAGACTGGTATTTTATAGGTCCAAAGTTCAAATCCTGGTCGAGGAAAAACTTTTTTCCGATTTATTCTCTCACCCTTTGCCCTCTATGCCACAAATATTTTCTGTTAATTAAAATTTTTATTCATATTTCATTCACCAGCGATATCCTTGCAGATCTTTACTTTCCCATTAGATCAGTCATTATATACATTTTTGATTGAGAAAAGTGCAGTAGTTTTGATGTTTGTCAGGAAGGTAGACTTGCAGGTCCTCAATAGTAAGCCAACTTTGCAACATTGGGCGACCGCCGCTCGCTCACCATTTTGAAAAAAATTCTGTATGTTTTAGGAAAAAAATGTCAAATAAAAGTTGAAGGGGATAATTTTTGTGCATTTTTTTGTCAAACCAATATACAAACAGCAGGGGAATTTTTTAAAATCTCGAAAATTTGCGAGGAAGGAAGGAATTTTTACTCAGTTTCCAATCTAACCTACCTAAATAAGTCTAATCCATTAAATAACTGATTTTATAGTCACAAAGTACTTAAGTTTGCAAAATAGAGTAACCGCCACATTGAAAAAATGGCACCAAAATCTGTTTTTGATATAAACTTATACCTCCATAAGTTCCTAAAGGTTTAAGTAAAAAGGTCTTGATAATTAATAAATATATAGTCAGTGGAGGTAAGCACACTTTCGAGTGACAACCCTGCATGTAGGCCGCCCATTTGGGCCCGTTACGCCCCTGTACCAACTCAAATACAAATTAAGACACTATTTAGTAAGCTACGAGCCCAGCAGATTTTACATAGAATAGAAGAGAAATAGCCTTTATTTTCCTATGCCTTTAAAATTACATACAAACTGAGTCAAAATTTAACCCAAAGAGTAACAGTAAATCACAATTTTAACTTGTACTAATGTAAAACAAATCAATTGCTAAAGGTGTTATTTTAAAAAAAATTAAAAATCAGATAAATCATAGGGAGTTATTTCAATTAGGAGCTTTTTAGCTTTTGCCTTAAAATTATTGATATTAGTAAGTTTTGTGTCGACTGGAAGCGCATTGAAAAATAAACATCCATTAAAAAAGACACTTTTTTTATACAAAGTAGTTAAGTGTTGGTCGCTATATAGGGTATTTTTATAACTAGTATCGTATGGACCATTTAAAGAATTTTTTTTGAAACAACGACATATTGTTTTTAACAAAACAGTAATTCATAATTATACAAACCCGCAAGTGTCAGAAAGCTTAGTTCATTAAATGCATCGCGACATCGGGATATGTTTCTTTTTTTTTAAACCCTTAATAATGTGGATGTTATATTTTTGCAAAACAAAAACTCGACTGATATTTGTTGCCTTTCCCCAATGACTTATACCATATTTAAGATTGGAGTAAGTAAAGTTTGTATGTTCTCGCCAAACTGATTTGACATGGTCCTACGATAAAAGCAAGTGGACTATCTGACAACAATAGCGTAAGGGACTATCCACGAAAACACCCAACAGTTTGATATTCTGCACAAATTGGAAATCTATCCTCTCCAAGCTTACGCCCTCAACTTCCAGATTAGACCTAACTGATCTAAACAACATCCATGCTGATTTATCATCATTTACAACTAACTTATTTTTCGTCATCCATTCTTTAAATCTTTTCAAAACTCCGCTGACAACCGCTTCAGTTTCATCGCGATATTGAACTTTAATTATAATATTTTTGTGATCTGCATATGAAACAATTAAAACAGAAAGATTCTCAAGAACCCTGTGCAAGTCATGTGCATAAACAATAACGGTCCCAGTGTTGACCTCTGAGGTACCCCTACAGTTATATTTGCACTATCAGAGTAAAAGATGATGCAATTTTCAGACATGAACATATAGGTTAGAAAATTTGGTAATGTGTTATTCCATGCACATAGAACCGCAGTTAAACTACGCCTATACACACACAGGCTTTGGAGCCTCCGTCAGATATGAAAAAACCTTCTAGAAGACCTAACCCCTTTAGCTCTGTTGGTATAGTCGATTGATCCTTTTTAAATTAAAAGAACTCATGGATATTTCTGCGTTGATAAGTCTCCATTTACCTATATTGGGTCGAGGACCGTCCGTTTCTCCGCGACCGCGACGTTCCTTTTTTACGTGGTAGGTATTCCAGAGTAAACTGGACTTTCGAACTTCCATTGTCTTTATTAGTTACTTTTTCACAATGTTTCGAATGCTTATGTTATATGTTCAGTGAACCATGAAGCTTATACTTTGTTGGCTCCGCCTTTTCACTGTTGAAATCTGTTACCTTCGAAAAGTGTGGGTTTTTAAATATCCTTCATGGTGACGCTTTTTTTTATAAAATACATTCTGGTTCCTCAGGATGAATGCTTTTTCTTTGAATTTTCGCCTGAATAGGTATTCCTCTGACGATCTGTGCACCTTTCCATTCCATATGATGTTGATTTTCCCAGCAATGTTGAGCTATTTTCGATCTAGTTGTGTCCCCTTGTCCAGTTTTGCGTTTGTGTTCGGTAAGTCGAACTTCCATAGGCTAGGTTGGCTGGTTTCTCCGATGTAGATATCCCCACACTCGCATGTTACTTGGCAAATTCAATTCTTGGTATCGTGGCCTTGTGGTAGAAGATGGTATTGATTGCCTGTTCTTCTTATATTTTCTGAGATTCCTTTGACGTATGGAACTATAAAGGTCGCCTTTCTTTTCGTATTTACGTTTGTATGCTTTGGTGTTCATGTGGTCTGAAGAGTTTATTGATCGTGTCGTTGGAGAAACCATTCCTTCGCAGATAGGATCGAATTTTTGACTTTTCTTTCTTTCTATTTAAAGCTTCTTCTATAATGCAGATGTAGGTGGTGCGATCCATGAGAGATTTTGAAGAGATTAAAGGAGATTTATCAACAGAAATGGTGATGAGTCGGGTATCGATTGGTCGTGTTTATTTGGCTTTTGTTCAACTCGTAACAGCATTTGGCTTTGTCATTCATTCGCATATCATGACGCAACTTGGTGGTAAACTAGCAGAAAACTCAGGCTTTCAGCACCTCTTCCCGGTGGCAGGGAAGCGTGATTAAATTTGTTTTTGGACACATAATGAATTCTTTGTGTGCGCCAGCAGTGCGAGCAAAAATGCGCAGCAATCACATCAGCTTCAGATTTCTGAACGATTACGATGGTCTTAAAGTTGTTATAACCACCTTAATTCGTGAAACTATGTCACTTCTCCGGAAAGAGAAGGAAACTTCGAAACACGTCCTGTGTCAGTACGATGGTCTTGCAAAAGCAAGGGCCTCACTACGAGACCTAGAATAACCTCTGCTAGAAAGCTATACCCAAGGGTCACAGGCAAAACTCAAGGCATCGTCAAAAGGGCGGCACTACAGCTTGTTCTGTAACAACAAAAAAACTTTGAATAAGATAATTTTTAAACCTGAAGCAACTGATTTAGATTTATTATCATTATCAAAAACTGATCTGTGCTGCCATTTTTGCAAGATGGCAGCGGCGATCGAAATCTTAAGTTATAATATACTATATAATCACTTATAGAATGGATTAGGCTTCTTTAGGTAGACTAGATAAAAGACTCTTTAAAAGTACTTTGCAAATGCAGATTTTTCGAGATCTAAAAAAATTTCTCCTGCGGTTCACCACCATAACTCGGAAAGTATTGGTCTGACAAAAAAAAATCACAAAAACAGGAGCCGATAAATAAGTGAAAAGCTGACTTTGCCTGCACCTTTTGCAAACAAACTTTTTTTTGATGTCTCTTGGACTACAAAGCAAATCAATTTAAACAAAAATTACGTTTATAATAACAAGAGTTTCTTTAACTAGCAAAAAAAACGTAGGTATGCTTAAGAAACCCAATAGAATCATGGTCTTATTTATTTTCTTGTTTTAACTGAAACCAAATATCATTATTTTTTTATTAATTTATTGCGTGAATTTCGTGATAAAAATTTCCCAGCAATATGGGTATTTACAACCACTCCTTTGAAATTTCTTTGTTTGTGGGATTTATATTGTGCAAAGTAAGACTGAAACCATACTAATAAGGTATTTTATTGAAAAAATCTGTCTTCTTTATTATAAAATAACACTTTTGTAGAAAAATAAATACCAGCTGCGTATTTTGATTCGTTCGAGCTTGTTCACACCAGCTAACAACTTATCAGAAACAATACCTTGATATCTGTTTCGTCGAACTCACCCAAGCAGCATAAAGGTTCAGTTAACCAGTACTAAAGGAATCCTATCCTAATTAGGTAAGGTGTTACCGTTTTTCCTCCAATATTGTGGTCTTATGATTATTAAGAGTTTCGAGGAAAAAAGCAGCACACCGGCTCATGTAACCCAGACATCGGGCAATTTTGGAATTTTTTTGATATGTTGTAGGTTTGGACAAGAGCTTAAAAATACGGCTTAAAAGATGGTGAGGCATTTAGTTTGGCTACAGCGCCGTATCAAATATGGAATAAAATAACATTTAGAAATGATATTTTCCGAGGAAAACATGCAGGTATTTATTTATTTTTTAAAGGATAGAGTAAACGTCAATTTGTAGATTTTTTCGCAATATTTTCTGACAGGTTTGGTCATTGGCACACCGTAAAATTATTAAAATACTGTTTATTTTTTCATTAAAAGGGCCAGTTCAACGAAATTAGGTGTGTGTGTATTTTGTGCTATTTTATAGTTTTTTTTTTGTATATTTTATAAAAAGGTAAATCAGCGGTGTAAAATCTAAATATTATTTACTGGTAGTTTAAACTACCACAAAGGTTTTTAAATTGATTGGAAATCGTCTTGAAGCCGTTTTATAATTTTGATATTTGCTAGATGTTATATGTCATAATTGTCAAGTGTGGCGTAGTAGCGTAATGTAAAATATATTGACATTTTTATTTTGTTCTGTTTTTTTTAAATGAATTTGACCCAAAAAATGATGTTGGCTGTTACAAAACATTTTCTTTTATTTTATGATATTACCTTCTTTTTTCTGAACAGATACATCCACGAACTTCTCTCCATTTATTGACCTACAGCACACATATCTTCACTCGAAAGTATCTTGCCCGACCTTGATTGCTTGCCCGGGCTTTAAACCCGGTTCCCACCTACGACTTTTTTGTGCGTGCCCGCTCACGAGTCACATGCCTGTCATAACATTTCATACTGACATCATGTGACACGTGGGTGAGCACTTACGAGAAAGTCGTAGGTGGGAATCGGATGTTAGGGTCATCGTCAGTCGCGTGCAAAAAAAATACAAGTTTTCGTACTAGTTAGAATAATAACAATTACTTAGCCACCTTAATTTTCATAAAAAAGAACATAATTTATGGGTCATCCTACAGCACTGTGTTGGAATATTTATATTGAAGCAAAATAGTAGGTAAGTAAGATTCTATTATTAAAGCACATAGATTTAATTAATAAGTTCAGTTATCAAATAAAATATTCGTAAGTATTGGTAGTATTTTAGTATTTGGATGTTACATCACTGATTTATCTTTTATAAAATATATAAAAAACACAAAATACATACATAATATCGTTGTATTGGTGCTCTTAATGAAAAAATTAACATTATTTTAATAGTTTTACGCTGCGCCACTTACCCAACCTGTCAGAAAACATTTCGAAGAAATCTGCAAATGTACATTTACGACGTACATTTTCAAAAAGAAATAAATACTTGCAGTTTTTCTCGGGAAAACATTATTTCACAATAATATTTTAGACCATATTTGATACGTCGCTGCAGCCAAACCAAATGTCTCACCAACTTTTAAGTCGCATTTTTTTAAAGCCATTGTCCAGACCTACAACATATCAAAAAAAATTCCAAAATATTCCGATGTCTGGGTTACATGGACCGGTGTTCGGGGTTCTTTGGCTCCAAAAAAGGGTTGATGTGTTTAGATTTGATAAGTTTAAGATTTTAAGGTATTGTATTTAACATATAAATATCCTATTTTTTACTTTTTCAGAATCCCTTCATAAGTGATAGACTATGCTGGACCAAAAATAGGTCAGATATTGGCTAAACTATCGTTCATATAAGGCATAGTATTAGTCTTTGGTTTAATTTTAAAAAAATTAAAACTCCTGTTTCTTATGAAAATGTTAATGAATGCTTTTGATTACGCTTTGTCATAGGCTTAGCCACAGTCCTAAGGAAAAGTTGGCAACTTTCAACTTTTATAACTAAAATTACGGCTATTACTATAACAAATATAAGGGCGCATGCGCAAGTTCCAAATTATAAGTATGGCGCCCATCTATGTTGACAGGAATGTAATCAATATTTTGGAAAAAATTTTATACAGGCAAATTAAAAGCAAAAAACAAGTTGCTAAGTGTTTTGTAGGTTCCAAGACAAAAACTGTTCCTATTAAACCGTATTTTCTTTGAAAACAAACTACAAAAAATAAAAGTAAACAGAACAAAACATCAAAAAAGTGAAGTTAGATGCACTTGCTTAATGATTGTTATGACAGTAAGCAATTTTTAAGACTAAAACTATAACTAAGCCTAGGCCTTGTATGAACGATCTCTAAGTATCGTTCATAGAAGGCATAATCTTAGTCTTTTGTTTAGTTTTTGTTATAGCCTTAAAAATAAAAAAGTTAAAACCACTGTTTCTTAAGGAAGTGTTCATGCAATGCTTTTGATTATGCTTTGTCATAGGTTTAGTCACAGTCCTAAGGAAAAATTGGCAACTTTCAACTTTTATAACTAAAATTACGACTATTACTATAACAAATATAAGTGCGCATGCGCAAGTCCAAATTTTAAGTATGGCGCCTAACTGTATTGACAGGAATGAAATCAATAATTTCAAAAATTTTATACAGGCAAATTAAAAGCAAAAAACAGGTTACTAAGTGTTTTGTAGGTTCGAAAAAAACGATTTAATTAAACCTTATTTTCTTTAAAAACAAACTAAAAAAAACAAAAGTAAATAAAACAATACATCAAAAAAGTGAGGTTAAATGCACTTGCTTAGTGATTGTTACTATAACAAAGTCAAGTATGAACAATAAGACTAAAACTATAACTAACACTATCGCAAAACCAGATACTAATCAAGTGACTAAGCTTATGCCTTGTATGTATTTTACTTAGGAAGCTTTAATATAGTTTAACATTTTTTGAATATTCGCGATAGTCACAAATTACTAGTTTTTTCCTATGTTTTGAATGAATGAGTAGTTAGCTTTTGATGTGAGTCTTGTCAGGTCAAACAATATTCGCCCGTTATATTTTTTTATTTATTTATAAACAGGTACAAATTTTGTCAGTTTTAAGGTTTAATCTAATTTTTTTCTTTTTCGCATTCAAATTCTAAAAAACTTTATTGGAAAAGAAAGAGATTGTCATGTTACACTCATTAATAATTAATATTAATAATTATAATTAAGTAATAATCTTAATCTAACATACATACTTATGATTGATATATCTACTTTTAAAAAAATCAAAATATATCAAGATAAAATAGTTGTATAGCTTATTGGTAAAAGTATAAAATAAAATAAAATATTCTTAAATTTTAATTTAAATTAGTATCTAAAAATTTATAAAATAAAACTTATCTTTATGGTAGTTTTGTATAAATAATATTGCTTATTATCCATCTGTCAGTTCTTTATCTGGTTGTCTTTTTTCTATTTAAATGTTTCCGGTAGTTTGTTGTATATGATTGATCCAGTGTATATAAGATGTCGTTGTGTCGTAGTAAAATGCGTAGAGTTGGTCAATGCTCATCGGGCCACTATCACTAAAAACGTATAATTACGCCGTAACATAGTATGGATTGAATTAATACCATGTATACCATTTTGAGTGTTTTTAGTGTCATAGTATATATAAGTTAATAAAACTTATAAATAATTTTTCTTATTTTGTTGTTTATGTACTCGATTTGTTTATGCCAATTTAGATGTTGATAGAAGATTACACTAAGGTATTCTGTGTGAGTTTTTTGTGATATTTTACTGCAAACGCATTTTACGCGGCCTCATAGGAGGCTGTGTGAATTTTAAGTGATAATTTTTCCGGCATATTTTTTTTTTGTTTAACTGAAGCAAATGAAATATGTTTTTTGTATGTATATAATATAATAAAGGCCCTAATACTGTACTTTGTGGTAAACCATTTTCCACGGGTAATGGTTTACTTAGGGTATCACCGTTGCTTACTTGCTGGGTTCTAATTTGAAGATAACTTTTAATCAACTGTTTGGCTATTCCACGTATAGGCATGAACTCATCTTTTCGAGTACTATTATTATATCGATTTTTAGTAATTTCCGTAATTCAATAACAAAAGGAAAATAAATTTAAACTAACACGTTTTTTTAATTGTTTACTATTAAAGTGTTCTAAAGTTGTCCATAAATAAAATTGGTAAAAAACGTATTTTTCATTTTCAAAAATGTATAAAAACATAGGTGTTAGGTAGAATAGTGGGATGTTTTACTTAAATTAGTCCCTATTTAATTTAAATAAGGAAATAGTTCTATCCCATGTTAAGGAAATATTATCAAAGGTCTGAATAAAAATGTTACTTAGGCACACTGTCGTCGAATTAGGCAGACGTAAACCCATGTTATTGGCGAAGGTGTAATGTCAAACTTTAATGAATCAAAATAATTAGAGTTAGACACGAAGAAAACAAGAATTTGTTAGGTCCACAATTCAAATACTCTCAGTAAACACAAGCGTTACGAAAAGAAAGCGATTGCTAGGCGGCACTGGTGGGCAGCCATCAGTCGGTAAGCCATGTGCTTACCGATACCTTGCAGCAAGCGGCGCAGGGGTGGCTAACTCATTTTGACAAATTGCGTTTCTAGGCTGACATGGTCATCGAGCATGATGCCACTCGTAAATATAAGGTGGCTGCACAAAAAAAATCCACAAGGTGGAAAACGTGTGGCCAATCGCTTCGATATGTTATCTTTCTAGCCAGACGAGGCAATCAAGCGTGCTGCCATTGATTGGTTAAGATTGATTTACGAAACGATCCCAGTAGGTGGCATATAGGGGGCTAGCCACTTCGGCATATTATCTGTCTGCCAGACGAGAGAATCTAGTGTGCTGCCATTGATTGATTAAGATGGCTCTACGAAAGAATCCCGAAAGGTGGCATATTGGTGGCTAACTCCTTCGATACATTCTCTTTCTAGCCAGACGACCAGACGAGGCAATCAAGCGTGCTGAGATTGGTTAAGATAGCTTTACGAAACAATCCCGAAGGGTGGCGTATATGTTGCTAGCCGCTTCGGCATATTATCTGTCTAGCCAGACGAGAGAGTCTAGTGTGCTGCCATGGCAATCAAGCAGCATACTGCTATTGAGTGGTTAAGCCGTTTCGATATTTTCTCTTTCTAGCCACACGAGGCAATCAATCGTGTTGCCATTGATTTGTTAAAATGGCTTTACGGATAAATTCTGAAAGGGGGCATATTGGTGGCTAGCCGCTCTGTCATATTATAGCTTTCTAAGATGGCTTTACGAAACAATCCCAAAAGATAGCATATTGTTGGATATCCTTTCAAGTTATTATCTTTCTAGCCAGACGAGGTAATCAAGTGAGCTGCCATTGATTGATTAAGGTGGCTTTGCAAAAGAATCCCGGAAGGTGGCATATAGGTGTCTAGCCGCTTATATATATCATCTTACTTGCCAGACGCGTCAATCAAGCATGCTATAACTTAATAAAATCATTGCGTCATCTAGAGCAGCAATAAGTCATTACACATTTACAATAGTTCTCAGTCTAGAAGGTAGAGAGCGCTCGTTTCAATATTATATTTTTTCAATACATATTATTTTTATACATATAGACTGCCAAGATTTTTAATTTGCAAACTTCATGAATGTAATGGCAATTCCTCTCTGGAAGAAGTTGCAACGAGCTCAACTGCCACGTCACGAGGCTGCCCTTTAGTGTTATGCGTGGCGGCGTGCAAGCGGCGATGTTCGGGCAGCCATTTTATAGTCACTAGCGGTTTGCTGATGAATCTGTTAGCAACAACGCCTTAGCGGCCGGAAAAGGTCTGACAGCAGGCCGTCTCTTATCCGCAGATTATCCTTCAGTGGTTTGAAGCGTTCTCGCCATATACGAGTGCCGCAGCGGAGTTCAAGCGGCGATGTCCGGGCGGCCATTTTACAGCCACTAGCGGAAGCCGATATATCTGTCGGCAACGTCCTTGCGGCCAGTAAATGTGCGAATGCGGAAAACCATCAGCTGACGGCAGGTCATCACTTATCCGCAGGTTATCCTCCAGTGGTTTCTAGCGTTCGAGCCACACGTGTACGCGTCGGCGGCGTGCAAGCAGCGATGTTTTTGCTTCTCTGCCACTTACTTCAAACACTGGCGGTTCACCCACCGGTTCTGTGCGGCTATCCGTGTAGTGTTGACGGCAATCCATATGTGCCAATCCAATGGCCGAGCGGACATTATCGCTTGCACTCCGCCGCGGCTGCCGTATGCGGCAAGCAAGCGGCATTTCGGCAAATCGCAAGCGGGCCACCTAGGGCGCCGCAAGGTTTGTGTTTACTGGGCTTGATACAACTTGATAGGGCAGTCTAACAAAACAGCTGATAAGATGGCCGCCGTGGGGTAAAATAAAAACGATGAACTTTTTTATAGTTTTGTGAGAACGTTGGTGGATTTTTTGAGAAGTTTATAATGTTGTGTTATTAATAGGACATTTGTGAATAGTTCTGAATGAATTTCAGTATGAAACAGCCACCCCACCCATCAGGTTTGGGTCGATATTTACACTAAAATGTGGTCATACGTAATCACAAAAATGTCCTTTATTTAGAACAGAAAAAAAACTGTTGAAAAACTCATCAACTTTCTCAAAAACCTACAAAAAATTTATTGTTTATTGTTTTCCCACGGCGGCCATATTGATTTGGCGACTTTGACATGACTTTGACAATTTCTAAGATTGCCCAATTGACTGATGAAACGCCAGTAAATAAATACTCTGTGTTTGTAGTATGGTTGGAAAAATTAGAGGCGTTTTCGAGCTTAAGTGCAACTAGCCTCAAAAGGGTTAATTGCTACTAAAATTTTGATAATGCCTTGGTGGCTTTGGCATGTAAAAAAAAAAGATAGCAGCACAAGTGGCTTGACCATTTATTGTGTCGGGTGCCTGAGTTTTATAGGAAATGCCGCACGCAATAGTTTATTAAATGGTTAGAATGTTGGAACCGATGCAAAAAAGCCCAAAATAAGGTAAAATTAGTGTCGAGGTACAGGAGAAAGTAAATGTGGCGCTGGTTTTTTCGTGCACAATCAAAGATTAACCAAGAACAGACGTCTGCTGTTTATCTTAGAAATCAGATAGGTTTCAGTAGTACCAATTTACAGCCTGATAATTTCGCTGACAACGATAACTTTTGCAATCTTCGACAGTTCAACATAGCTTTTTTGGTACAAGATTTGCGTCAACGCGGCAAGCGACTGCACGATTATTTGACGTTTGGGATAACTTGTAAAAAAATTTACTTGGCGGTGTTTTTCCATTCTTAGACAAAATACACTTCTCTCCATATAAAACTGGTACAGCAGAAGTTAGCAGCTTGTTTAATTTTAAAAATGGTATTGTCTTCCCATAAGTGACAATGTCACAGGCTCCTGACGACATCATGTTTTGCATGTCAGTGTCATCGAAACTTAAAAAAGGCCGCCGCATCTTTCCGAATTTGATAAAGCTCAAATCTTAGGAAAACTAATTAGTTGGTCTATTCGGCAAGTAGCTGTTCATTATGGGAGAAGCAAGTCTACGATAGTAAACATAAAAAACCGATTTCAAGAGGAGGGATTTATCCACCGAAAGAAACGTACCAGTTTGACGAAAGTTACTAGCCTAGAGGAAGACTAATAAGCAATCAATTTTCTGGAAAATCATCCGTTTGCCAAAGCGAAAGTTTAATTCAATTTTCCAGGATCTATAACAACATTAGGCAGGAGGATTAAACTAAGTGAGGAAAAGAAGCAGTCTCGATTAATTATTGCGTTGAATTATTCTCTGAGGGTGAAGAATTTTGGCAGCAGGTGGTTCTCACACATGAGAAGATCTTTAAGTCCAACAGAGATGAAACCAAATTCTGGTTTATCGATACAAAGAACGTTATATTGGTGGAAATAAAGACCGGGCGGAAAGATTTTCGGTAAATGTTTGGATCTGGATATCGGCTAAAGGACCTGGGTCTCTATTTAGAATTAATGGGCGATTTACAGCCGAACTTTACGTTAATATGCTGGAAAATGTAATGCTTCCAGAGGTGAGAGTCCAGATCATTTTGTAACAAGATAACTGTCCAGTTCATGCGGCCAGAATTGCGCAACGATGGTTCCAGGATAATAATATCGAAGTTTTGCCTGGGCCTGCAAAAACCCCTGATGCAAATCCAATAGAGAACCCCCAGGAATTCAGAACATCTAATGGAACTGATCTTAATAGCATATAGGCAAGTTATTGCTGAAAATCCAAACTTATTTAAAAATTTAGTCAATTCAATCCGAGAAGAAAATCATTGCAGCCAATATTTTTAATTTTGTTATTTTTTTAATTTTATTTATTTCGTTAACTTGATCTGGCCTTTTGTTTTAGGCTAGTAATTTTCGTCAAACCGGTGCCTTCCTTTTGAGGGACAGTTCTTTCTTCTTAAAATCGATTTATTATGCTTACTATCGTAGACTTGCTTCTCTTATAATCAGCTAGTTGAATAGATCAATTACTGTGTAGCTTTTGTTTCGTTAATAAAAATTTTGGCTTTTTTATATTTTGAATTAGTAAAGAATAAACAAGCCGTCTCCCTATAAAAAATTTATATATGCCAAAAATATAACCTAAAATGACAAAGTCAAAAAGACAGTGTTGCACATAGGAAAATATAAAAAATCGTATTTATAGCTACCTTCTGCTGTACCAGTTTTATGTGGAGAGAAGTCATACCTTCTTAATTAAGTTCCAAGAGAAAGTAGAGGATTACAACTACCTACCCAAATGTACTGCTTCTAATTAAATTTTAAAAACACGTTATTTTCATATTGAAAAAACGCTTAGTAACCCGTTTTATAAAGTATTTATGCAAAAAACGTTATTTAAATATAACTATTACGTTTTTTGAAAAAAAAAACGTTATAAAACCGGTTATTAAGAGTGAATTTGAATCCTAAAAACAGTTCGTTTACTTAATATTAAACAGTTAAAACGCACATCAAAAATTAACAAAATTTTGGACAGCGGAGACTTCAGGTATCCCCCACAGACCATTCGAGTAGTTTTTCAAAAAAATATATATATCTTATTTTTATTTAATTTTTTTTAAATAATCGATAATTTTTACCGTGAATTAAACATTTTTAAGATACGTAAAATTATGCAAAAAACTAAAAATTATGCAAAATCCGTAAAATGGTTCCAGGCTAATGTTTCAAACTTTCACCTTACAAAATTTGATACAAATTTGATTAACAGTTTTTTAGATTAAGTAATTGGAATAAGCGCATTTTTTATTCAAATTCAACCTTACGCGTTTTTTTTTCATTACGAAAATAACGTTTCTTTTAGTTTTGTTTAGTGGAATAACCTTTATACAGGACACAAGACAATTTTAAAGAAGATGTGGAATTTTGAAGAAACAAAACAAATGAGGAAAGCGAGAGTTTCAAAAACTAATTATTAGTAGTTTTTTATTTAATTTTAGGAAAACAGGAGTCACACAAATCCAAGCCTGAATTTTTTAACAGTTGATTGAGCTTTTTTTAACAGTTGATTTAGCTTAAGTAGTACCGATACTTCTATCACTATGCCAAATTTCATTAAAATCGGTTTAGTAGTCCTTAAATTATATGGTTTTGAAATTTTATCAGGTTTTTATAAATCACTTATTTAAAAAGCCAAGAAGTGCTAAGTTAGGTTGATCTCAAGGCAACAATAAAAATTTGTCACTGAGCTTTGCATGCAACTTTATTTTAAAAACCAAAACATTTTTAGCCTCTTTTTTACTATTTCTACGTTGACATAAACTGAGATTAGCACTCGCCAGAAGTACCTATTTTGATACCTACAATATTTTAGAAATAGCCTGTGGCTAAACTTACAATAATCATACTACCTCTTTTCATTTCTCTTGGTAGGTAAAAGGTACCCAGGTACCCATTAAAATACATAAAATACCTGCCCGAGTACATGGCTATCAGCACTTGGGCATATTGTCTCTCTTGTTATGTACAAATTATAATAAATAAATATTTTAAATACTGAAAAACCAGCAAAATTATCCCTATATTATTATATTATATTTCTTAAAAAATATTAGTAGTAATCTTAGATTTTTGAGGTATCAGTAATTTAATTATATACTTTTTACGCAGTTTTTTACCTCCAACTACGACCATGACTAAGCTAAAATGACAGGATCTTTCTTACCTCCGAAATATTAATTCTGGGCTGGAATATCCGCTGTTATTGCATACCACGCAATAGTAAACCATTTTGTTGGTCCTCAAAAAAGCTTGATGCAGTTCTTTTTTCACAAATAGTCACAATAAAATTCAGAAATCACCGAACACCACCAACACTCGTTAGAAACAATGCAGTCAGCTGCAAACAAACATGTCGGCATTGATTCGAAGCCCGTCCAAAAAACGTTGCCGTCTTGTGTTCTTCTTTATTAATCTCGAAATTCTACTCATTAAAAATTTAAAATAGGTAATTAGTGAGACTAAAAATTAAGTAATTAGCCTAAGAGTAATTATCCTATATAAAACTATTTAAAATAGTCAATAATAAACTCAAGAAGTTTATGAATTTTTTTATTGCATTTTATGGGAAAATGAACCTTATGGCTGGTTGATCGGGGTTGCTTACTGTTATATATTTTTATTAATCTGAGGGTATATTGAATTACAAATACATACCTATCTACCGTATCTATCTTTTCATAATGCATGTACCTACTTATCATATCACTTTCACAATTATATTAATCTAACGAATACTATGATATATATATATATATATCAAAGTCCCAGTCTTAATCCTTTATTTTAAACTATGTTTTCAAATTATTTTTTCATTGAAGCTTTAAAATAACTTTGCATTTTAGACTTTATAGAAAGAGTAAACAGAGAGCAGTCAAGGGAAAAAGGTAGTAGTCACTCGTTCAGTTAAAAAAATATTTTTGACACTCTAACCTTACTTTTGAATTGCAGCATTTTTGAGGTTATTCGCAGGTGGGGTGATATTGGGTTAGGTCGAGTCGGGTCTATAAGTAACCGATTTAAATGAGTTCTTTTTCACCTAGAGTGAAATTTGTGGTAATAACATTTTTTGCTTAGTTTAAAGTGAACAGGGTGAGTCATTTGGGAGATATGAGGGACACTTGAAAACCACGCCCCTTTGTGGCCCCTAGGGTCACTTCATGTCATTTTTAAAAAATTATTATATATTTTTGCTGGGACGCCGATACGTGTACCAAATTTCACTGCCATTGATCAAACCGTGCAGTTTAAAAAATATACCCACACAGCAAGTCATGGTTATGTATTTTTGATCCATGAACGTATATACATTTTGTAATATCCTGACTACATATAGCGTATATCACTGTATGAATATACTTGAATGTATTTTTTTTTTAATATCCAGTGCAGATCCAGAAATGTTTAACTAAAAAGGCACATAAATTTAAATATCCATGGGATAACTAAGTTATTAAGTTATAGTTATAAGTTTTATAATAAATAATTATTAATGAGAGAATTCTCAAACAAAAAAAAACACTCTTGAGTGTGTCTTGGATACTGAGCACAGCACAAGCGTGTTCGAAATGGCGCGGAATTTATTTGTCGGGGTTTAAATAGTTAACTGGGGGTTATATGTCACTCTAATTAAAACTTACCCTTGATAATTCATTTTTCCAATTAATACTTGATGTCACATAACGATTTAGATGGGTAATAATAAAATAAGGAGTAGACTAATTTTGTATTTATATAAAAGGTGTTTTTATTTATAAAATGTATTAAAAAACTTAAATGCAAGTTTTTTTACATTTCAGTCACTGTCGAAATGTCAGTTTAAAAATATTAGCGCTGCGTTCAATCACAAACAGCGAGTACAAATCTTCTACCTCTGCTTGCACCTTGGCTTGTACCAACCTCTACTGAAGAAAGCTACAGCTTTAAAATGAGTGGGCTGAGAGTAAGGAAAGTTTTTTTGACTGAGTTTTTAGATAACCTCAATGTTTTGCTTTCAGTTTGTAAATAAATTAATATAGTTGTTTTGGGTTTTTTTGTTTGGTATATTTTTCGTGCATAATCAGTGACTGTCACTTATGTTTGTTTTGCTTCGTGGTGCCCTCATAAATATATTTTTTGTGCTGAAAACGGGTTCAAAATATGGCGTTTTTCTGGACAAAATAGGAGGTGTTTTACTGGGTAATGAAGAACTTGGGATATTAAATAAGGTAAATTAATCCTTGTAAAAATGGTTACTTAGGGAAATTATAAACGAACTTATTACCAAATGCCACAAAATAATCCTTTCTGGGGGCTATAAATTTAAACCCCCCCTCTAAGGTTGTCTAAAATATCACCAACTTTATAAACTCAAACACAAATAATGAAGCTCTCATGTGCCAAATTTCTGGCGTATTCACCATTTACCATTTTGAAACCTGTCAAAAAAAATAATTTTAGGACATTTTCTTATATATATATATATGGTGTATTTTGAGAAAACAGCAGTTTTTCAGTTTTTCAGTGGTATTTTACAATAACAATACAAAATAATCAATAACTTTGTGTCTTTTCTGTATGGGTAAGTGTTTTTTCAAAATTGGTTTTAAAATTAAGTACCCCCCATAGGTGTAAATATTTAGACCTATGGGGTGTACTATTTTAGATCTTAGTAAATCTCACTGTATAACTCTTTATAAAAGAGACCTTCGAAATTATCTCATTTGCGCATTAACTACTTCATCAAAAGTATGCTATATTTTATCGTCTTTATAAAAAAAACCTCGAAAGAAACCTTACAAAAACGTTCGAAAATATCTCATTTGACGGATTAAGCATTAAAAGTGTTTGTTGATATTTTAATCTAAGGATCTGCTAATTTAAGTATATTTCATAAACTTTTTTTTATTTTCTGTGTACCTACCGGCATGTACTGCCACTGACTGATTTCACTTGCTGTCCCTTTGTTTTCAAAACATTGGACGATTTGTTCTAAAATATCACTTTAAATGCACTGAAATATTCTCCTACTGGTAAACCAGCACACTATAAACGTTTTTTGACAAAATGTGGTTTTAAAACGACTTACAAACTGCTTAAAACTTGAACTGCTTAAAATTTTAAAATAAATAACACGAAAAAGCTTATGTCAATAAAAATATCATCCGACCGTCTGCGCTCTGCCGACTTTCTCCACCCACAAGCCAATCAAGACCTAAAGTGGTTGAGACAGAATTCTCTGTTCCTATCGTTCTAACGTTGTTTAAAAGGATAGAAAAACAATCGATATTTCTCACCTTTGTTTTGTTTGTAAATAAACAGTGGTTTTGATTTGCCAAGAAGTTTTCGTTGGACGAGATATCTTGTCTGTTTTTAACCTAAGGTTTGCACCAATAGAATTTCGGGTTTAGGTCTAATGGAATTTTTTATTTTAATTTTTTGCTCCATACTCAAAGAGCTAAAACTATTTTTTAAGTATTCTACCATGAAAATATTGATTATAACAATTACTAAAATAATACAACAGAAGAAGTATAAATAAAAGCCCTTATGAAATCGCCAAACACCGAATGCGTCACGAACCGCAGCAACAAGGCAAAGCAAGCGGATTGGAGTTGAGAACGATGTTGACTGGAGCCTGGGGTCCGATTTATCCACATTTACAATTTGTTTTCAAACTTTTTTGAAACAAATGAAATTTCTTTAAATCAGTTGGGTAAAATCGGCTACTTGCCGATAAAAACGTATAATAAGGAGAATTTAAGCATTTTTCTTTAAAAATGCATTTCATTTTACTTTATGTAAACCAGATATTTAATAAAGAACTTTTTGTTGATGAGTTTACCTTAAACTTTAGCAAAAAAATCGTCAATAAACTAAAAAAAAGGATAATTTGATTAACTTTTTAAGGCGTAGTTTGGGTCATATTCAAAGCTAAATAAAAGCATTTGTCTTTAACTAATGTAATTAACTAAAAAAAATAAATAACTATAAATTCAAAAAATCTGTTACCTCGTACGGTCACACAGCTCTGTCTTTATCCCATTAAAAATGAATGTTTGGCTTGCCCCACAGTCATCATTGTCATGGAAAACAATCACTAAATTACAATTACACTTTTTTTTAATTTAATTAAATTTGTTTTAATTACAATTTTGAATAAAAAGCCACTAAGAACGAATTTTGCAAAATACTACATAAAGATAGCCGCCGGCAGCCGGTTCGGGGTAACTCATATAAGACAGACAGAGACAAATATAAATACTGAGGAAAAATTTTAATCTAGTAGGTATGATTTTTTTCGCGCCTTTCGCGTGAAAAATTTTTAAAGTTAAAAGTGATATTGCCAATTGCTCCGTATAATGTTAAACTTGGTTTATATTTAACTCATGTTTAGAAAGCAAGGCCTTGATATTTTAAGTTCTATGTGGAAGCGCATTCTAAACATCGGTTAAAATTAAAGTAGGTTTCACATTGTGGTGAAATTGGCAAATAGTGATATTTGGAGTTTATTAAAGATTTTGAAGATTTAAACCATCCTATAACGATGGATCATTTAGAGTTTATTTGTACCCAAAGACGTTATACCTTTATATTTGTACCCTAAAACTGATTCAGGCGCTAGGGTTTTTGGGGCCAAAGATTACGAATTTTCGATCATATTTTCAATAAGTTGACAGCTCGCCGCAGGGGGGGATACCATATCTAAATGTATCCGATATCTGTCAAAATTGGTATCCAGGGCTTTTTGTTATCGAGGATTACGAATTTTCGATCAGATTTTCATTAAGTTGACAGCTCGCCGCAGGGGGGTGTACCATCTAAATTTATCCGCTGTCAAAATTGGTATACAGGGGTTATTGTTATCGAGGATTACGAATTTTCGATCAGATTTTCATTAAGTTGACAACTCGTCGAAGGGGGGGGTACCATCTAAATTTCTCAAACTTAATAACCACTTAAGGCAGAAAGAAATGAATTCCCTGCAAAACGACGTGTTAAATTTTTATTGTAGAAATAAGCAAGAAATTTAAAAATATTGAAAAATACTCCAAATCAACATGGCGTCGTTTCTGCAGAGGGGGAGTGTGATGGGTGGAATTAGATAATGACACTATTTGCCATTTTCTGTGCGAATTATTTCGCACATAAGATCTAATATTCCTAGACTATTTCCCCAATAACCGCTTTGTACCAATTTTGAAAGAAATAGAAGATAATGAGACGTTACTCCCCTCCCCTGCCCGAAGAGACATCACCTTCATCAATTTGGTTATCTGAGCGAAAATTCATAATCCTCGATCCCAAAATAGTAGTTTTAACAACTAGTGGCTAAAATAGTGCTTTTTTACAAGCGTTGGTTTAAATATCGAGCGCAGCGAGGTATTTAAAAATGCAAGTAAAAAAAGGGCAGTTTAGCTGCGAGTGGTTTACACTATTTTTTTTGACACCTTTATCAAAAAATCCAAGAAAAACAGGAAAATACTGTTAAAAATCTCGAACGAAAAAAACTTCTCGCAATATACCATCTTTACACTAAATGAAATAACAATCGTTTCCATAGCGATGTGTCTTTTTACTCGATGGCGTTCATTGTTGCGACTTTTTAATCTTTAACAATTTGATATTTTGACGATATTTTTAAATGCTTTTTTTGTAAATACTTGGTGAAAACTGGCGGAAATGACTTAATTCTTAGGCAAGAATAATTAGATTTTTTCAATATTACTGTTTTCCGCTATTTCTCTATAACTTTGGTTAAAAAACGGACAGAAATCTTTTTTTGCACCCGTGATCAAAAAAAAAATTTTTTTGCACCGGTAAACAAAAAAGCCATGCTTTAGTTATCTGCGGACAGTTACTAAACTCATGTTTTCGATGAAGGTATAAAAAAGACACCTTTATATCAATTTTGATCGAAATCGGAAACATTTAGATGGTACCCCCCCCCCTACGTCGAGCTGTCAGATTTAGGATAATCTGATCAAAAATTCTTAATACTCGACCCCAGAAACTCCTGTATACCAATTTTGACCGAAATCGCGCGGCGAGCTGTCAATTTTATGAAAATCTGATTGAAAATTCATAATCCTCGACCCCAAAAATCCCTGTATACCAGTTTTGACCGAATTCGGATACATTTAGATGGTACCCCCCTCCCTGTGGCGAGCTGTTAACTTTATGAAAATTTAATTGAAAATTCGTAATACTTGGCCCCAAAAACCCCTATGTACCAAATTTCAACCAAATCGATTTTTCTTTATCAGTATTTGTTCGGTCTGCTTTAATATTTCTCAGTGTCAATCCTAATAAACCAATCTAACTTCAACGACATGTGCATAGCATACTTGACGCAATAGAGTCACGTGGTACAGCGAAAGTTTTTTTTTGAGCTAACCAACTAAAAGTCTAAGCTATGGTTTATTATGACAAGACATTTGATACGAACATTTAAATGTTCGATAGGGCAGTCTAACAAAAATAATATGGCCGATCCAATACGGCCGCTGTAGGGTAAACAAACCGTTTTTCCAAAAGACGTAATGCTAACTTAAATCAAAATTTTGGCAAAGTGCAAAAAGACGCAGATTAAGCAAAGTGAGTTTTTATAGAGTAATCCTTTCTCAAATTTTAATAATAAACTTGAAATTGGCAATTAAACGTGGAAATGTCCCTCTACATATTTCTGTCGCACCCGTGTAATTACAGATAGCGTCATGTCCCTCAAATCAGATAGCTCAACTGTCTCTCTTCAAGCCGATCTCTTTTAACTGCGAATTATGAGTTTATTTATAACATTTCGGCAAAATGATCGTTTCTCCCCGATTCAGAAAGGATTACTCTATAAAATATTCACTTTGTTTAATCTGAATCTTTTTCCACTTTCCCAAAATTTTCATTTTTATTAGCATTACGTCTTATGGAAAATCGCTTTGTTTATCCTACAGTCCCCATTTTTAAAGGGCCATCACGTGATTAATGGCTGACTTTGACAATTTGTTAGACAGCCCTATTTTTTTGCGTGTAACGTTAATTGACAGTGGCTTATTTCAGCAGCATTCAGAACGTCTTAAAAATTACATGACTCAAATTTTCAACTGAAGCGCATTTAAAGCATGCCTTTGTCAACAAATTTTTGGTAAACAATAAACATAAAATCTGATCACCAACCCCACATAATTGTCAGAGGTAACTATCTCAAGAATATGTTTAGATTGCGGGGTCGAAGGGTCCAAAGACGGGTATTTAGAAAAGAAGACCAATAGTAACTATGTTCAGCTCGCAGAAATCTACCTTTTGTAACGCCGTACTTCCATAAGCCTTTTTTTCGCGCAAGCTTTAAGGCGGATATGTGCAGGTTAATAAGTAAGCAAGCAATTCGGAAAAGTTCATCATATAGAAATGCACAATTCGCTTGACATATTTCCATATGAAATTTGCTTGATTGCTTAATTTCGCCTTTACTAAATCCGGCGTTAAATTTGAATCGTTGAAAACCGTCTCTAGCAACAGAACAGATTCATGCGGTGTTGCCACTTTTTTATAATTTCTTTAAAGCCGGTACGTACTAAACGTCAAAAAAGCTTTAAAACGCAAAGCCTCCTAGATTTAAAAAGTTATAAAAAAAGTTGTTAATGTGGATAAATCGGACCCCTGGACTGAAAACAGATATCTTGCTCTCCACCTACTTCATCGCATGTGCAACTGTTCCGCGTCATCAAGCAGAGATAGCAGGAACTGCGTTGAATAGACGGACGCAGCAATAAGAGCGCGCAAGACGGAAAGAGACCTGGCTGTAATTTTGACGCGGTACCATAATAATTAGCGCTAATAATACAAAGAATAATATAAATCAGACATTTTATTATGACTTCCTTATTCTGTGTGGGGGTGCACGTGCTCATGTGCTCCTATGGAGAAACCGCCGCTGGTTCAAATATCAAGAGTGTCAAATAGCGTTACTTGTCGAGTGTTTTGGGCACGACACAAAACTATTTAAAAAACAAAAGATCAAAAGATCTTGGGTCGAAATAACGAAAATTCAAACTTGGATGAGCATCCCACAAGGAACACACAAAGGACCAAAGTGAAAAGAGAAATGATTAAACGATGTTTCTCCCTGGATAACCAGCGTGGGCTCATCAGTGGTTTCACTGGTCACCCGCCCCATACATCATTAAACACCATCATACACTTTGATTTCCAACTTTGACTCACTCACAAATAAGCATCGTTCCGCATTGGTACTGATACGGATTCGTCCTGGCGTGTTAATATTTCCAATAGGTTTATGCTCCTAAAGCAATTAAAACAAACAAAGAAGTTAAAAAACCTGCAAATCAGTTACTTCAACCGAAAAGAAACTAAAAAATAAAAGATCAAAAGATCTTGGGTGGAAATAATGAAAATTCAAACTTGGATGAGCATCCCACAAGGAACACACAAAGGACCAAAGCGAAAAGAGAAATGATTAAACGATGTTTCGCCATGGATAACCAGCGTGGGCTCATCAATGGTTTCACTGGTCATCCGACCCATACATCATTAAACACCATCATACACTTTGATTTCAAACTTTGAATCACTCACAAATAGGCATCGTTCCGCATTGGTACTGATACGGATTCGTCCTGGCGTGTTAATATTTCCAATAGGTTTATGCTCCTAAAGCAATTAAAACAAACAAAAAAGTTAAAAAAAACCTGCAAATCAGTTACTTCAACCGAAAAGAAACTAAAAAACAAAAGATCAAAAGATCTTGGGTGGAAATAATGAAAATTCAAACTTGGATGAGCATCCCACAAGGAACACACAAAGGACCAAAGCGAAAAGAGAAATGATTAAACAATGTTTCGCCCTGAATAACCAGCGTGGGCTCATCAATGGTTTCACTGGTTATCCGACCCATACATCATTAAACACCATCATACACTTTGATTTCAAACTTTGAATCACTCACAAATAGGCATCGTTCCGCATTGGTACTGATACGGATTCGTCCTGGCGTGTTAATATTTCCAATAGGATTATGCACCTAAGGCAATTAAAACCAAAAAAGAAGTTAAAAACCTGAAAATCAGTTACTTCAACCGAAAAGAAACTAAAACACAAAAGATGAAAAGATCTTGGGTGGAAATAATGAAAATTCAAACTTGGATGAACATCCCACAAGGAATACACAAAGGACCAAAGCGAAAAGAAAAATGATTAAACGATTTTATTAAAAAAGTATTTATTAGTTGTTTTTTAATTTAACAGGGTACCTAGGTAGTGTTTAAATCCAAAATGCGCATTACTGCACCAGCTCGAAAGCAGCTTAACAATTTTTTAAACTTTGATCGTATAAAGAAAGCATATTCAGAAGGTTCGTCATTGCTTTAATTTTGTTTTTTTATTGGTTTACTTCAAATGTTGGTTTACTTTGAAAACGGGTATAAAAAAACGAAATTATTTAAGCATCCTAAGTAAAATTCTGTGTCTTATTTGCATAAACCGTTTTGAAAACTTTTTGAACTGATGTTATTTATTTCGAAAACTAAATAAATGATTACAATTGTATTGTAACTTATTTGTTACAGTAAATATTTGCGCTCCTCAGTTCAAATTTAATAGAGAATATTTCTTTAATGCTATCGTATAATGTTCATAATGACATACCAATGAAGTTCCCATTTAACACTTAGTTTATTTTTTATACTACTGCTTTATAAAATGAGGATTTGCACACGGTACTTATCACACATCTTTTCGTAAGGTTTTTTAATTTAGTAAAAAACAAAAAAAGCAATTTGGTTTTTATTTGCAGCCATATAGAATGTATCGTAAGAAACTCGTTTTAAAACCTCTTTGCACACTTGCTTGTGGATCTCGTCTTCGGCTCAGTCAACTCATATGTCTCACTTGTGTACAAAGAGCCGTTTTCAAACCTTGTTTTGAAATACATCATCACCTACTCGCGTGCGGTAAAGTAACTACGTTTATTTAAAAAAAATACAGATATTGCTTTATAATATAATCCTGTAACTAACACATGCTTTAAAGTTTCTTCACCGCCCTTGCCGACTTGACGGAACTCGCTTTGCTGTGTTCGGCCAACTTCGTCGCGTTCCGTAAAGTATCACTTTTCGCACTTGTTAGATAAGTAAGCATTGCCTACTCGCGTGCGGGAAACCGTGAAAGTGTTTCGTTTAGTTCAAAAAATTCATACATACAGATATTTTATATTTCTGTTTTGGAAATTTTTGAGGTTTATAGATAAAACCTTTTTCCTACGAGCGTGCGGAAAATCGCTTTTCTTGCACTCATTTGCGGAAAGTGACACATTTACGCACGCCGTGCGCGAAAAAAAATTTTCACGCACGCTGTTGAGCAAAAAAAATAATGACAAATTTTTTTGATATTCCACACGCTCGTAGGAAAAATGTTGTAACTAACGCGTGTGGAAAGTATTTTTTGCGGAAAGTATTTTCCGCACTTACGGCTTGCCCAAACTCCGCTAGCGCGTCGCACGTGCAAACACCGGTGCGTGCGGAAAAGTAAATATTTTTTTTTTTTAAATACTTTTAAGCACGCTTTCTTTACCAATTTTTTTACGTCCAATTCGAGTTTTTAGATCAGTTTTTCGACTCAAATATAAAGAAAATGCAAAAAAAAAAATTTTTCTATTTTAATACCAAAAAATGACGGTTTTTACGCAAGTAGGCAAAATTGTGTACCTGACACGTGCAAAAAGTGCCTTTTCCGCCCTTGACGGCTTGCCCACAGTCCGCTCCGCGTTGTTCGTGGAGCTGACGTCGCGTGTGGAAAAGTATCATTTTTCGAACTTGTTAGGTAAATAATTATTACTTAATACAATCGTAAAGTGTCTTTATACTCTTGCCAATTGCAATCGCTTGCCGTAAAGTACCACTTTCCGCACTTGTTAAGTAAATAACTATGATCTACACTGAAAGACAACTTCGATTTTATAGTTAACAAATGTTTGTTATTCCGTGTTTTTGTTATAATTAATAAGATATATTACAAAAGTGGATATTCTTGTTTCTGGTTAAGCACTTCTTGAAAAAAGAAGGTACTAATTTGTTTCTTTCAATTTTTGAAAAACATGGTAACTGAGAACAATACTTATTAAACAGAAATAAATCCAAATAGTTTTTCAGAAAATAATGGTCTGTGTCTTAATCCAAAAAAAACCTACAGTTATAATAAAAAATCTCTTAGTACTATGTAATCTCAGGTCCTTTTTCTTGTTAATCGATTTTTTTTGTTGAAGTTAATAGCACAAGAGTAAAGGTTAAAAACCATTTGTTTTTTATTAACAAATATTTAATCTGAGGATAAATTGACGGCAATAAGCATGCGCGGGAGCTTCTATCAAGTCTTGTGGAGCGCGCCAACGACTGTCAGCGTCAAGTGTCAGCCGATGCGGTCACTAGTTCAGTAATTGCAAATTTTGACCGCCGCGCCGTCGCCTCTTTTTTATATTTTATACTGGAGATACATAGGAGTTTTTTGTGTCACGATTATTGTTATATTTGTGAAAAATTGTCCGTAAAGCGTATGTAAATGGAAGCAACGGAAGGTAACGAAGCTACGGTTTTTTTGAGAAATGCGGCGGTTGATCATGAAACCATCAACAGGTTTTTGGGTAAGTGCACGCGTTTGTTTCTCCTATGTAGGTATGTAGATAACCACCTATGTTCATCCACGTCTTCCAAGACAACTTTATGAATTAAAAAAAAAAGATGGCCTATTTGCAGTACCTAGATTTAAGGTGGGTTTATGTATACTACATAAAGTTAATAAACAGAAGGAAGTGGCTAAACTCACGGAGTCGTCCAGAGGTGACGAGAGCAGTAGCACATACAGGGAGGGGGCGGGGACGGCAGGGGGCAACTCTAATCCAACCCAAGGTAACCTCAATAAAATGAACCAATTTATTAATTTCAAATTTGGGTGGAATCCCTGCGGAGCGGCGAGGCGTGGCGCCCGGCGCTTCTACTGTCATATTGCCATTGGTCTTGGTTTATATTGCGGCATAATTTTCATTTCTTATATATAATATGCGCTTGTGCGGTCTATGGCACTATAGTTTACATTATAAACACTAAATTTCTATGACAATTAGAAAAAAATGGCCAGATTTCATCTCACCTTTTGGTTAGTTTTTAAAGCGGAAGAGACTTTTTAGTCACTTTTTTTAGTTTATAATAGTAGAATAAGAATATAATTTTTTTATCATTTGAAACAAAAAGTAAACAAAATAAATATAAATAAATAAAATATCCAAGAATAATATTTTTACAAAAATCTTTGCGTTGATTTATTTTGTGTTTTAGGTAGCTCTAGCGGAGGATATGGAAAAACCGACGTTACAAGGCTTACATCCGGTTCCCACCAATAACACCCGGTTCCCGCCTTCTACTTTTTCGTGCGTGCCCGAGCACCCGTCACAGGAATGTCATAACATTTTATATTGACATAATGTGATGCGTGAGTGGGCACTCACGAAAAAGTCTTAGGTAGGAACCGGGTGTAAGACTTTCATGCGTGACCGCCGGGTCTAAGTCTCATAATGTGGTGTCAGTTTCATAATGTGGTGTCGGTTTTTTCATATGCTCCTCTAGAATTACCCGAAACACAGAATAAATCAAGGGTAATGGTTAAATTACATTTATTAACTGTTAACAAATTAAGAGTTTGCGGTTAACATGCATTTATTAACTGTGACATAAGATTTGTTACTAGTTAATATGTTGGGAATTTGGAACCTTTGGTTGCACTAAAACAAAATTATGATTGTTTTCCACAAACCAAAACTACACTTTTTTGCACTCGACGCGCGTTTCGCTAACAACGTTAGCATCATCAGGAGACGATAAACAATGAACTAAATTAATCTACGCTCTATCTTATATACAATCCTTTAGTGGGCGGAGATAAGACTAATAAATTGTGATTGATCACGATTTTTAATCCTACCTCCCCTCAACCAAAGAATAAAGTGTACTAAACGGGATAGGTCCTCTATCTTTATTTAAACTATTTCTGGATTTAATGATTTCCATACTTTCATATGCATTCAAAAGTCTTTTGTTTGGTACACTTTTTAGAAGTTTTAGGTTATCTAATGTGAATCTATGATTGTTTTCAAAAGCATGCTCGGCCACACTTGACTTTTCTGTTCTTCCGTATTTTAAGTGTGCTAAGTGTTCTTTAAAACGTGTTTGAATAGAGCGTCTCGTTTGGCCAACATATTTTTTATCACAATCCATGCAACTAATTTCGTAAATTCCACTTTTTTCTAGAACTGTAGTTTTATCCTTGGGATTTCCTAGTAAGCTTCTTATTGTGTTACCGGATTGATATACTAATTTAAGACCGGTGTTATTAAATACTTTCTGTAATCCTTTCGTATAATTAGGATTATACGGAATTGATACAAATTTTGAGTCGCAGGTATCTTTTTGTCTGAAAAAGGTAGAATTCCGAAAGGTCTTTTGAAAAGAATGTCTATTTATCAGCTTATTTATTAAGCCTTCGTCGTAACCGTTTTCGCCAGCTATATTCCTAATCCTATTCTTTTCTGCTTCAAATCTTTCTTTGTTTAAGGGGAAATTTACTAATCTATATGTTAAAAAGTGCAAACTTGCAAGCTTATGTTGTAAGCAATGAAAAGAGTCATTTGGAATATACCTGTTGGTGGCCGTGCCTTTTCTGTATAGGTCAAAGTCCAATTTATTTTTATTTCTTATAACTAAAGTGTCTAGAAATGGCAGTGTACCGTTGTTCTCTGTTTCATAAGTAAATTTAATAGTGGGAAATTTGTTATTTATTTTTTCCATAAAATTTTCAACACTAGTTACTTTAGTGTTGAATACTGCAAACACATCGTCTACATACCTGAACCATACTCTGGGGAAATACTCAAATTCTTTACTTATATCTGATTCAAATTTGCTCATAAATAGGTTTGCGATAAAAGGTGATAAACTATTACCCATTGTGGTTCCTTCTAATTGCTGGTAGTAGTTATTTTTATATTGAAAGTAATTTTGATTCATGCAGAGTTTTGTTAAAGATAGGTATTCTAAAGTCTGTTTGTCTTCTAGTTTTTTCTTAGTAGTTCCTCCAGGTATTGTAAGGTATTCGGGATCGGCACACTAGGGAATAACGAACTAACATCAAACGAGATTAAAATTTCACCTTCTTGGAGTGAAATATCTTTAACTTTGTTGATAAATTCAAGGGAATTTTGAACAGAAAAACCTTTTTCCTTTATCGGTAAATTTTCAAACTCGTTTGCTAGCCATTTCGAAATGTTCTAAGTAGGTGATCCTACAGCAGAAACTATAGGTCTAACCGATTTTCCAGGCTTGTGGATTTTCGGAAGACAATACAGTTTGGGCATAGTGGGATTGCTTACTTGTAGTTTATATTTAATATTATCAGTAATAATATTGTTACATTTTTTAATTGTGTTTTTTACTTCGTTAATCATTTTTGGTAAGGGGTTCTTTGGGACTTGTTTGTAGGGTCCATTTTTTATTAGGTTATCTGCCCTTTCGAAATAATCTGTTTTATTTATGGAATTTACGAAATTAGTTGCATGGATTGTGATAAAAAATATGTTGGCCAAACGAGACGCTCTATTCAAACACGTTTTAAAGAACACTTAGCACACTTAAAATACGGAAGAACAGAAAAGTCAAGTGTGGCCGAGCATGCTTTTGAAAACAATCATAGATTCACATTAGATAACCTAAAACTTCTAAAAAGTGTACCAAACAAAAGACTTTTGAATGCATATGAAAGTATGGAAATCATTAAATCCAGAAATAGTTTAAATAAAGATAGAGGACCTATCCCGTTTAGTACACTTTATTCTTTGGTTGAGGGGAGGTAGGATTAAAAATCGTGATCATTCACAATTTATTAGTCTTATCTCCGCCCACTAAAGGATTGTATATAAGATAGAGCGTAGATTAATTTAGTTCATTGTTTATCGTCTCCTGATGATGCTAACGTTGTTAGCGAAACGCGCGTCGAGTGCAAAAAAGTGTAGTTTTGGTTTGTGGAAAACAATCATAATTTTGTTGTACTAGTTAATATAATATTTGGTTACTATTCACAAATAGGACAGTTCATAAATCGCATTTTTGGTTATTATTAAAAAGTCGGTTATTCATAATTAATAAATAGGTCTGTCAATAATAATCACTGACTTGATTTTTATCACCAAGTATTTGTTTTTAAATTCTAAAATTATGTTTGGTTTGTCAGAAAAAAATATCTATTAAGCCGTAAATCACAAAATACTTTTGTTGTTGTTAATAGGATTTAGTAATTATAACAAAACTCTTTTCTCAGTGTATAACGCAGGATTTTGCGTGCGGTAAGTCCTATATTCCCGAACGGCGAGCGATAATAAAAAAAATACAGCACTGTAAAAAAATAAAAGAATGTCGCGCAGAAAAAAAAAATTGGCACAGGCATTCAACTCTAACGTTTGTAAATAAAATAATTTATAAAATACGTGTGGTAAGATTTTTACCGCCCGAATATAAGTACAAAACTTGATTTGCAATCTAGATTTGCGTTCTATTTACAACATTTATTATATAATATACTATTACCTACAACCTTGCGGTAGCTAAGGTATACCTCACGATTTTGAGTGCGGTAAGTAATATATTGCCGCACGGCGTGTATTGTATAATACGTGAAAGTATATATACAGGGTGGATTCTTTAAACGGAACGGTACTTCCAGCGGGTTAGTACTTGGTTTTATAAAAAAAATCCAAAAACACGTCAACTGTGATTTTGAATTTTCTTTAATCGTACTATCTGTTTACGAGGTATGGCAAAAAAAATTATCTTTTTGACAATACCACACACTAATATTCTATCTCTTATGGTTTCCAAAATACAGGCATTTAAACTTGCATGGAATTGTTGTCTATGCCCTGTTTTACGGGGGATATTTGAATGAATATCGAAGTTTTCCATACAGATTTAGATGAAAATATCTTGATTATCGTCAAAGATAGATCCTACTGTGTGGTATTGCTGCAGAGATAATTGTTTCCAGATTTGAAAAATTACATACATACAGGTTGTCCTCTTTAAAAAAAAAATTGCCATACCTCGTAAACTAAATGACATAGAAAAAATCCAAGAAGGCACGATTAAAGGAAATTAAAAATCTCAGTTGACCTGTTTTTTAATTTGTTTTTGAATTTTTTTATTCAACCAAATTCTAACCCGCTAGAAGCACCGTTCCGTTTAAAGAATCAACCATGTATATATTGTATATTGTATAATACGTGAAGGTTTTTACTTGAAAGTGAACCAGAGTTTAAAACTTTCATTGTCTTTATTTTTTACTATTTCACAAAGTTTCGAATGCTTATCATCTGAAATATGTAACCTTCGAAAAGTATGAGTTTCCAAATATCCTTGATGGTGACGCTTTGTTCAGAAAATACATTCTGGTTCCTCAGGATTAATGCTGCAAACAAAAGTTTTTACTGCTCTTAAATAATTACAAAACTCACCTTCGCTTTGAGCATGATAATGTTATTGACACAGAACTTTAATGTTTGATTAAACTAATCTAGAAACCGCGAAATATGGTAAAGTGGCACACTTCTTGTGACAACGGTAAAGGTAAATTATTGCAATTTTATATACACGTATTTCAGTCATTTGGTTCAAGGATTAAATACTTTAAATGTTGTTGGTGTTGGTAATGAATTATTATTATGCGATTTTCTCGGTGACAATTAGAATTATTGGATTAGATCATTGCACTCGTAGGACTAAGCTTGCCACCGAATTTTTGAATTCTTTTAATGCTAATTTTTTTATTGTAACTCAAAATTTTTATGGGAATTATTACTTTGACAAAAAATCAGCCTGCAAAACAAAATTATATTAACATATCAAATTTTTATTATGATTTTAAAACAAACAAAAAATTGGTAATGGTAAGCAATGGCGTAGGCAGGAAGGGGCTCAAGTTTAAAGCAATGTTGAAATTATTGATACTTCCATAGAAAACGGGTTTGTTTAAATAAAATGAGTGTTTGCATATTTCGTCTTATCATTTTTAAAAAATGATTTTTTTAAATCCGCCTAATGTATTTTTTATCCATTCAACGCAGCTGCTTCAAAAAAATAGCTTTTAATCCATTAACCAGATTGTTGGATCGAACGTTTTGTTAAGTTGTTAAGCGCAGCTAATCCATCATACACGATGTCAAAGTCGTGTAACGATCCTGTGATACAACATATTTTTGGTATAGGTATTATCACTCTTATCTTACAGCGCATAACCAATTGAAAAAATTTAATTTAAGTTCGATCGGGGAGAGTTTTAATTATGCAAGGTGTACCAAAAAAAGACTTCGAACTAGTCAATTTTTATTTAAGGAGGACACTTTTTGGCTATATTGGAATTTTCATAAGACACTTTCTTTTCCTGAAGTCAGTTTTTAAATAGGGAAATTGGGTTAAGTTAATAATTTATTTTATGCACAACTGGGCGTTAAAATGCCTTTTACCGCCCGCGTTTTACAGAGATGCATTTTAACGCCCTAGATCCCACTTAACGTCCACGGGCATTAAAGTGATTTTTGCTGAAATTTGATAGTAATTTGCTTTTTTCTACCTAGATATGTTTTTTCTCAGTTTTTCCATAGATGTAACAGCAATGAAAAGCAATCTCTTCTTGTACAACAATAAACCAATTATATAATTATAGTTTCTTGTTTCGTTTCGCCATATCGCTGAAGTACACCAACAAAGTCTCTTGTTTTAGGTTTAGGTATCCACTTTCAGCAATATTCTTATTTGAACACAACAAAAAATAGTCTTTATATACCTTTTCGTAAAGTTTTCTGGATTTTGCGGGCAAAAGGTCCTTCTTTGCCTCTTCGATGGCACTCAGGAATTCCCTAGGGAGACTTGGTGAGCTCTGTTCCTCGATATCCATCGAAATCGAGAAAACAATGCAGTTGGTATGAAAATTTAGAAGAAACTTCTCAAGTAACGCTCGGTTTGTTTATTTGGTTGCTACGTGTTGCTAGGAGCATTATTCAATGTTTTTGTCAAAATATTAGAGATCTTTACACCAACAATTTTTTTTATGGAATAATTCATGAAGTCTTTTTCTCCTAAAAAACACTGTTGTGCATAAAACATTGTATGTATCTCGTTCTTAAATTGCGTTTAACAACCTCAGCGTGTAAAGAAAGTAGAGAATACATTCTGTCATGAAGCTAAATTGACCTGTTCAAGGTGAACTTACCTTAAAAATGCATATCTCGAAAACTAAATTTTTACATATTTGTGAAGGTATTTAATATAAGGTATATATTTCCCCATTTAAATCTCCTCCTCTCAAAAGAGGTGTGTCGTATGAAATTTCCAATTATAGCCAAAAAGTGTCCCCTTGAATAAGAAATTTACGCCTTTGACGTTTTTTCGAAATCGTACTCTAAATAGCCAAAAACGCCTTAGTTTCGTTTTGGTACACCTTGTTTAGAAAGGACATTATTCCTTGTTTAAGAACCTACGTATCGTAATTAAGTAGATCCAAAAAATATCATTAATCTAACCCAGCGAAATACTGAGTAACAATCTCGGTCGCAATCTATCCACCCTTACCTAAAAATATAAGAAGTTTGACGTGATTGTGTGGTTTTCGATAGAAACCTCGGAAAAACTATATATAAAAGTATGCAAAATGTCATTAAAATTTATTAACTATTGGTTAGTGGTAAACACTATTGATTCAAGAATATATTGACGATATTAAAAAAGCTTATGCAAAAAATAGAAGATATTGTGGTTTTGAATCCCATGTGGATAATCTAGAGAATTTTATAGGTTTGGATTTTTTAGAAGCATAACTTATATTTCTTTGTATAAGTATAAGTTCGTCTTGACATAAAATCTTGCTGAAATTTCACTTATATTTTTGACCGAGTAAAACAGATTTTTTTTTTTATTGTTTGTTATTTAAGTTGCAAAATAATACAAGGTTGCAGAGAATTACTACAAGAAAGTTGTGTCAACTATCGTATGAATACATAATAATGTATATAAAATTGTGGTGAATTTTTAAACCAAATAATACTTTATTCTTAAATAACATACCTAGCACTAGACAGTATCCCGTCTGCAGCTGGAAAATATTACGTGTGTTTTATCTATGTGTCCATAAACCCCGACAACAAAGCCCAGTCGTTCTCTAAGTATACCACCAGAGATTTTTTAAAAAGCTTATTTTTTCCTAATATCAATCAATCAATACGTTCTTGAAAAAAAAATGCCTACTTCGAGTTTTCATTGTTTTTCTAACTTTGTGTTTCAAAGGAGTAAAATTAAAAATTTTATTTGGTTAGAAATTTAATATAAAACGTGTTTTCTGTCGGAAATGTTAACATCTCGCGCGGTTTCGTGTTGTTACGTTTATTGCAAAACTACTTCTGCAAACTGTGTTTTGCAAGTGTGTTTCCCGTACTGTTTACAATATATGCAAGGATGACCATTGATCACTAAAACGCCTGTGTAAGCTGGATTTTATATTTTATCAAAATGGAAAGAGTTTAAAAGTTGAAAATCAACTACGTGAAATACGAAGCCACTGTTAAATTTTGATTGATGTTTATATCACTGAGTTTTGTTAGACACTACAGTTCATTCCAAAATTCAATCGGGCCATTTTTTCGGCAATGAGAATGACAGTTATATTTAGTATTTTGAGCACGGTCCACTTTTATCCGGACTGCAGTCGTTGCGTACGTATACGAATGGACTTAAGTCGCGGGCACAGCAACGTATGCACTGCAACGATTACGGTGAGCTGTTCATCCATTGCATACATGTAGTATATTTTCGCTTTCTTTTCAATGCGGGGGATGGATATTGATACAAGGAATCATTATCTTAAAGTGTCTGTAATTACGAGGCACAAAAATTATTTTATTCGTGTTCTATTGCAGTCAGCTGTTCTGTCATCGCCTCGATGCAAACATACAATAGATAAGTAGAAAATTTAGTGTCTTTTGTACTTATTGTGGACGTTCTAAATCTGCTTAAAAGACTTACGTAATCGTCCATTTAGACGTACATCCATGTGCTCAATTCCTTTCGAGAATCTTTACTTTCCTCCTATTCTGCGATTGTAATTTTGTACTTTTTTTGTTGTTTTATAAAGGTTTGTACTATTATTATCGTTAAAACCTATAGCTTCTAGGGGTCGAATGGAGGCCATTTGCCTGGCGCACCAGGTCTTTTTCTGCAAAAAAGATAAATTACTCATAAAGTTATATCCAAAGTATACCTGGTATTGGGTTCCAATATACGACGTACCACTCGAAATTTATATAATTTTTTCTGTAATTGTAGGCCCTACTTGTATTTGCATTGTCTTTGCCCAGAAAGAACGCATCTGTTTTTCCATTTAGCCAGGATTGCGCCTACCTGAATTTAGTAAAATTAACATATTTTTGTGTGCCGTATGCATGGTTGCACGAAATTTTAAACGTTCCGGAACTTTTTTACGTATCGTGTGCGAATATAAAAATTCCCGTGTGTTTAACCTTTTATATTGAAATTTTTGCCATTTTTACAGCAGAAGTATAGTTCGTTATTTAGTGATGCAAGCCGTGTTTTTAGCGTTACAATAGATAGTTTTTGATCTTGCCCAAAACGTCCAACGACTAACGTTGTATGTGTGTAGCATTCGCCCATTTAAAGTCATTCAAATTTTTTTAATTCAATTTGAAAATTGGTGTGATAATTCCATGTGTGATAATAATACACCTGTGATAATAATTGGTGACTTTAACTTTGATTGGTTTAACAACTATACTAGTGAAATAGGGCTTTGGCAAATTATAAATGGTGCCTTTATGAATATAGAAGGAGTTAGATCGGAAATATTTAAGCTACCTAAAACTAGTGATCACTGCAATATAAACATAAATTTTCCTTTTTTTAACTTACATAAATATCCAGCCCAACCCGAAAAGAATCGGGAACGGAATGATTTTGGGCTCTTAAAAAAAAATTAAAGTTTATACATTTTTACGTTATTATAATGGAAAAGCTTAACAAGATAGCGCCAAAAAAAGAAATATAAATATTAGCTAAATTTAGGCCATCGTGGAATGAGCAAACAAAAAAAGCAGTCGAAGAAAGAGATATTATTTATAAAAAATATAAAGAAAAGGAGGACGAGATTAATAGAAATTTTTTAGGGAAAAAAAATCAGGTTGTAAATTTATATAATTTTTTTTAAGATGAAAAACGAAAATATTTTGAAAAAAAAATAGATGGCTTAACACAAATGTGGAAAACTTTGAAGACATTAATGTCAAATAAAAAACAAACCATAATAAATAAAATTGATTTTCGTAATTTATTTTTTATTGATAGTATTTGAAAAATTATAGATGCAACTAAAACTGAGCATATACAGCACTCTAGCTACTTACAAAAACCTAAAAAGGTTGTTTAAATATGTTTAAAGTACTTTATAGCATTCTAAATAAAAGCAGTCTAGTTGATTTGGGTATAGAAATATTTAAAATTGTATATAGAAGCCTGAAGGGCATTTTGCTTAATATTATAAACTGTTCTTTGAAGCAAGAAATTGTACCGTACGCCTTAAAAATTTCTACTATTATTCCTGTTCCTAAAAAATTAAATTCAAGAAAGGCCAGCGACATGAGGCCGGTAAAAATGTTGGTTGTGGCAGAGGAAGTCTTGGAAAAGTGTCTATATAAACAATTGTTGGAATATGTTGAACAAAATAACATATTAACTGATAAACAGTCGGGGTTTCGGACAAATCACAGCTGTAAAACCACTATACAAAATGTTTTAGAGACTTGGAAAAATCAGCTAGATGTAGGACAAATTACAATAGCAGTTTTTTTTGGATTTGCAAAGGGCCTTCCAAACAATTGACAGAACCACATTGATTAAAAAGCTACAGAAAATAAGAATTGACAGACAGCGAAAGAAAACAAAAAGTAAAAATGGGTAATACATTTTCAACCGAGGAACCTAACGCATATGCCTTTCCACAGGGAAGCATATTGGGACCGCTTTGGTCTATACTATATATACACGATGTCATTGAGGTGTTAGATGATATTAATTCCTATTTAGTTGCTGATGATGAATTAGGCATAGCTTTGGGAAAAAACTTATCTGAAGTTTTAATAAAACTTAATAACGCCCTTTAAAAGTTTTATAGTTACTGTTGTAAAAATTAATTAAAAATAAACATAGTTCATTTCAAATACATCATTGTCTCAAACTTTTAAACAAAGTATATGTTCAAAAAAACAAAAGATCAAAAGATCTTGGGTGGAAAAGATCAAAGCGAAAAGAGAAATGATTAAACGATGTTTCGCCCTAGGTAACCAGCGTGGGCTCATCAGTAGTTTCACTAGTCACCCTCCACTATACATCATTAAACACCATCACACACTTTGATTTCCAACCTTGAACCACTCACAAATAGGTATCGTTCCGCACTGGTACTTATCCAAGTTACCTGATACGAATTCGTCCTGGCGTGTTAATATTTCCAGTAGGATTATGCTCCTAAGACAATTAAAACAAAAAAGACTTTTTTGTTTTAATTGCCTTAGGAGCATAATCAGGTAACAGTGCGGAAAGATGCCTATTTGTGAGTGATTCAAGGTTGAAAATCAAAATGTATTATGGTGTTTAATGATGTATAGTGGAGGGTGACCAGTGAAACTACTGATGAGTCCACGCTGGTTACCCAGGGCGAAACATCGTTTAATCATTTCTCTTTTCGCATTGATCTTTTGTGTGTTCCTTGTGGGATGCTCATCCAAGTTTGAATTTTCGTTATTGCCACCCAAGATCTTTTGATTTTTTGTTTTTTTAGTTTCTTTTCGGTTGAAGTAACTGATTTGGAGGTTTTTTAACTTCTTTAAAGTATATGGTGTTATCAAATTCAGCGGGCTACAAAAATTTCCAAATTAATATATTTAAAATCAAAATAGAGAAGTCAACTATTGAACAAGTACAAAAAATTCAATTTCTGGGTGTTACTATTGATAGAAAACTTCAATTTAAAGATCATGCTAACCATGTTATATTAAAAATTAGTTTTTGTGTAAATTATTTCTCACGTTGCTCAAATTATTTTTCACGTGTGTCAAAAATTACGCTATTTAATACAATTGTACTAGCTCATTTTATATATTGTGCCTCTATATTATATCTGTTAAATCAAAATGAATTTAACAGGCTCCAAAAATTGCAGACTAGAGTCATGAGATTGATCTTAGAGGTAAATAAGTACACTCCAATTCAAGCAATGTTGGTGTGTCTGAATAACCAACCAAATGAAAACTTTTATGTGTCTTGTCAAACAAAAAAATAGGCATTGTGAAAAGTCAAAAAATATACTAATTTTTAAATTATTTTATTTTAAAAGCAATTTGATGAGGAATTTTCTACCGAGTACCGCGCGAGGTTAAATTTAATCCTGAATTTTTTTCTCGCCTGTGAATAATTTTAGAAATTTACTCTTCGTCTTAAACTCTTGATAATTTTCAAGAGTTCGTAAAATTTTTCGGAAATAATTTAAGAGCCAGGACCCCCTGGGCAAAATCGTATTCTGGAAATCCTGGCCAAACAAGAAGAGCATACATACTAATTTTGCGATTCCCAATTGCGCTACAGAGCCCAATGTGCTAAATCTTAATTTTGGAATTTAATTTTTTTATTTTTAAGTTTCTTTTTCTAAAAAAGCTCTCTGTAGCGCATTTGGAAGTGAAATTTTAGGCTTGTATGCAAAATCTCATTTCTCTAGTATTCTTCATTTGGTTATGATTTCCATAAAACGAAAATTGCTATTTTGCGTAATATGGCAACCGTTGTTTAAGGTATGTGAAACACTGAATTTTGACATTATTTTCTAGATGTAAAACTTCAATTTTTAAGCGAATTTCTTATTTCAAATTCACTTGGTTAACTAACTAAACAAAAAAAAATAAAACCCAGATTATCAGTTTTATTAACATGATAGTGGCTGGAAACTTTGTGAAGAAAGTATCCTTATTTCTGAAGGTGTCACCAATGTGGCAGACATTTTTAGTGCGACTTTGTCAGTGATGGATAAAATAACCTAAATGTTAATTTTTCAAACAAACGTTGCCATATTAGTGGGTTTCCCTTCTCTTAACATCTTGTGGAATAATAGTGAAAAAAAAATCGGATGGTTTACCAAAATTTTTTCTACAAATTTGTAAGGGTATATACCTACAAAATCAATAATTTATTTTAAGAAACGAAAAAGGTCAAATTTCGCAAGTTTTTATTAAGTTAGAGTTTTGAAAATTCAAAAGTGAAATGGTCAAACATTTCTATTTTAAATTTTATCAAATTTTTATCGTGACAACAATATAACAAAAATCAACTAAGTTGTATAAACGACAAAGAAGAGTCCAGTGGAGATTTTCAAGAAAAACTCAAGGTCCTTTTTCCACTTGGTATTATCCAAGGATATGCATTGGGGCTCACAAATAATTGAAAATAAATAAAATAAAAATAAAAATGTGTTTGTTTTCAAAAAGATAAAAACATTAAAAAAGAAAATAAACAAACTCACGTTTGAAGCACGGTTAGCCACTTGTTGTGAGAAAAGACACTATAGTTTTGGTTTTTTCAATTTTGTTTGGATACAAGACACATTCTAGGTTTAATTACACAATTCGGGTTGTAAGACACATTCGGGTTTTATAGCGACACTTTTAGGTTTTCGGAGACACTTCCCGGGTAATAATTATTGCTATTTACTAACTACTACCTACTCAAAAACAATCTATCAATCTCAGCACCTGATTTGAAAATCCAATTTTTTTATTTGGCTTCAAATGTGCAAAGTTTTTTTCCCTGCCTTATTTCTAGAGGAATCATATTAAATACCTTAGGAGCTAAAGATTTTGTTCCTATAACTTTATTTGATCTTTTATTCTTGAGGTTCGTCTGGTTACATTTCTTGTTCCGTGTGGGTGATTACAACACTAAACTTTCTTTTCCTTTAAAAATAACTGTCTTATGTATCTCTTATATTCAAGAACCCACTTTCTTCAAAAAGAACCCACTTTCTTTAGTTCGCCTAAACTACATATTCAAGAAAAAAAAAATATAAACTTTGAGCCATATACCATATAATCCATATACATACCCCTAGATTTAATTAAATATAAAAATTAAAATCTTTGACGTAGCCCTTTTTGGAGGTTTATTTTTGGGGGCAATCCTAACTTTTTTCTTGCGATCTTCTGTTGTTGATACGAAATTTGAAACCTTTATAAAAAAAAAATGAAGCTACGTCAAAAATCTTAATTTTTGTATTAAATTAAAGCTAGGGGTACGTCTACCTCAAAAATATATAGTTCAATGCTTATATATTTTTTTTCTTGAATATCCAATTTAGAGTAACTGTGGGCTATAAAACTCTTATCAACATACCGGACTTCGCAGATGTTCTCGAAAACATACCTTAAAACGTGGAAAACCTTACGACTAGTCACAATCACGTATTATGAACTTTTCGATTTTGATCTCATCAGTGTAGCACAAGTCAGGTTAGCTATATGGACTAAAATGCCTGGTGAGCCGGAATTTGTCAACCATTATTTTTTTAAACCGGAATTCGTAAAACCCGTTGTTCACCAGAAAACTTTTGCCAAATTGATTGCGCATTTGCCAATAATACATGAACCGGCGGCGTACGGTGCATGTGTCGCTGCTCCGCGCGCATATAGATATCACTTGCACTCCAGTTAAGAACAATAGAGTGACATCTATGAACAAAGTATTGAACACTACCTGTGAATACTGTTAACCAAGTGTGCGCACATAGAACACGGATGTAAAAATAAAAGGGATTGATAATACCCTTGTGGAAAAATCACTGACGTGTGTCTTCCGCCATTTTCGCCGACGTGTTGTGGAGATTTAGGTTAGCGACATTGGTTCCTTAATTTTAAATAGTAGTGTGGGAACACTGACTATCAACAGTGTCAAAAAATAACGTTTCTAGAAAGGTTATTCTTGTTGTTGTTTTTTAATACAAAAACAAAAAAGTGAAGAACCAAGCAATAAAAGACAGACAAATGCTTGAACGGCCACGCCATGGTAATCTCTCTCATTTGGTCTGCGGAATATGCAAGTTTTGAACAAATAAATTACAACATGGAAACATTATCACCAATTTATAAACTCAAAGGGTATTGTCAACCATTGCTGCTGGCGCTCCTGCTCAAGATAAACCTTCATTAAGTTGATCTCTGAATCTGAAACAGGAACTAAAACGTCTAGGGACAGATATGCGCCAACAGTTTATAAATCCGAGGTTGTTATAGACCTAGAAGACAAGTAAAATAAATGAATAGAGGGAGATACGGAGTTTAATAATATCATATATGGATCAGATGAAAACCAGAGCCATGGCAAGCGATCACAAAAACGTACATCTTTGGCACATCGACTTTTACAAAATTAGAACAATACTTCATGAGTTTTAAAAAGAATATTAAAAAAATTAATTTTAATGTGTATTTTATAAGTATATTTTTTTTCTTTTTCTTGTTGTCATTTCCATGTGTTTGTAACTTTCTATATGTAATTTTAAGTAAGTAGTTTAAGATTTCATTGTCAATTTTTGTGATATTGTAGCCAGTAATTTTTTGAGATTTTAAGACCAGTAATTATAAAATGTTTTACCAGTTTACTAAAAATAAAGAAAAATCAATATTTATTTTTTAATCTTTATTAACAAAACCTTAATGTAAAAAATGTTTAGTATCTAAATAACATTTTAGAGACATTTATTTAATTTATTATAATAATTTAACACAAAATTTTGACCCTTATTTATTCAATTGTGACAATGTTTTTTGTTAAGAATTTTTGTAATAAAAGTTTTCTGATTCTGAAGAACTCAGCAGAAAAAGTTATTACTAAGATATTCTTAAGTTGTGTTAAGTTTTCAGCATTTGACATTTTTTTTGTAGATTCGTTTTTTAAGGATGATGCACTTTCCTTATGGAAACTGACTTTCTGTGTGATTTTGCTTATCTTGATGAAAATCTATCATTGCCCATAGCAACAAGTAAAAAAAATGGCTAAAAATGTTACAAAAGTTTTTGCTTTGAAGCAAGCAGTTTGTTAAGTACTAAGTGGCAACATAACAATTGAAATTTGCCTTTTGTTAAAAAAAGTCATTTCTTGGTCATATGAATTTAATATTTTTTATGTTTGTGATGCCAGTGCGACGCAACCTATATTTTTCTGCTATTTATCCTCAGACTACAATTTGGTTCATAAATACTATTTACATTTTCACAAAAAGTGCAAAAAACTGATTTTAGGGACAAGCCAGAACTTTGAACGCAGTATCTCAAAAACCACATACCAGATCACTGTGGAGCAATGATAGATTTTTATCAGGACAATAAAACCTACAACATATGCAGTTTTGAGCAAAATCCCACATCCTTTATAAAAGATAGAGCTACAAAAAAAATGTTGAATGCTGAAAACTTAGCAAAACTCAAGGATATCTTAGTAATAACTTATTAACTTAGGGAAGGTATGGTCGACACAGTTGTTAGTTAATAGGTTTTTCCGCCAAGGTCTTCAAATATTGTAAAACTCCATGCTCGACTCCATGTGCCAAAGATGTACTTTTTTTGTGATCGCTAAATATTGGATTGACTTGCCATGGCTCTGGCTTTCAGCTGAGCTATATATGCTATTATTAAACTCCGTATCTCCCTCTATTCATTTATTTTACTTGTTTTCTAGGCCTATAACAACCTCGGATTTATAAACTGTTGGCGCATATCTGTCTTAACAGTACCCTTTGAGTTTATAAATTGGAGGGCAATGTTTCCATATTGTGATTTAATTGTTCGAAACCTGCACATACTCCAGACCGAATGAGAGAGATAAATGGCGTGACCGTTGGAGCATTTGTTTATGACTTGTTTCTTTGCTTTTTTGTTTTTGTATTAAAAAACAACATCAAAAATAACCTTTCAAATTTAATCATATTTTGACACGGTTCACAGTCAGTGTTCCCACACTACTATTTAAAATTAAGGAAACCAATGTCGCCAACCCAAATCTCCACAACATGGCGGCGAAGATGGCGGAAGACACGCGGCAGTGATTTTCATGAAAATTTCTCCAAGGTTTCTACATCCGTGACATAGAACGATAAATGCATCGAAACGCCGTGCCACCTGTGTGTACGCCTTCGGTTCATGTATTATTTGCGGCGAATGCGCAATCAATTTAGCAAACATTTTCTGGTAAACAACGGGTTTTACGAATTCCGGATTTGAAAAATAATGGCTTGACACATTTCGGGTTTAATTAAAAATGGGTTTTGCCTTTGATATTGAATGAGTTTGATGAACAATGGTTGGATGAAAAATGGACCTTATAAATTTCGAATTTGTTATCGAATGGGTTTGAAGAAATAAGGATCGGATAAAAAATTGGTTTAACAAATTGCAGTTTTTATGGTGAATCGTTCTTACGATGAAAGTTTTTATTTAATACGGTCCGATAAATTACTGATTTGATAAACCATAGGCATTCCTACAGACAGGTATTTCAAACTTATTTTGATCTCATCAATGTATAACAAGTTAGGTTACCTATGTAGACCAAAATGCCTGGCGAGCTATTTGAAAAAACAAAAATCAAATAAGTTGCATAAACAACAAAGCTTAAGTCCGGTGGCGCTCGTAAAATTTTACACGAAAAATTCAAGGCTCTTTCTCCACTTGGTGTTACCCAAGGATAGACATCGGGCTTTCGCAGATATTCTCTAAAACATAACTTAAAACTCTAAGACTAGCCACAGACACGTGTTTCAAACTTATTTTGATATTATCATTATGTCACAAGTTAGGTTAGCTATATGTACTAAAATGTCTGACCAGTTATTTGAAAAAACAAAAATCAAATAAGTTGCATAAATAACAAAGTTTAAAATTAACTCTGTCTTTTCTTTTCTTTTTCTTTTACACGATGTTTCGATCAGTACAATCTCTGATCATCTTCATTGATGAATCGTGGTGAATCATACATAGGTGAAACAAAAAGACCACTATCTGTTAAGCTTAAGGCTGATCACACACAAACTTGCATGACACATAGCATAACAGTTCGACCAATCAGAGACGGATTTGGAGCCGCCATATTACATATACCGTTGTATGAATAATTTAATACAAAGATATATTTCCATAAGGTTGAACTTTTTATGCACCATGCTATGCACTATGCAATTTTGTGTGTGATCAGCTTAAGGAACATCAGACGAATACCCCAAGAGGTGAAACAACGAAATCAGGAATCGCCGAACACGCATGGTCAAAACAACACCGAATGAAGTGGACAGGAGCAAAAGTTTTGCACAAGGAATTACACTGGTAGAAACGAAAATTCCTTGAAGCTGCCTTTATTGGGCAGAATCAGGGTATTTTCAGTAAGCCAAGTGTTGAAATTTCAAATATTTGGAAGCCCCTCCTTCTTAAACTCCACGTTGAGTGATTTTCCATAGTATATAAGCACGTAGCCTTAAAAATAGATTGTAGTTTGCACCTGAAGACGATCAGAGATTGTACTGATCGAAACGTCGTGTGTAAATAAAATATAGACAATGGAAGTCCGAAACACTAGAACTAATTTCAAATACATCATTGTCTCAAAGTTTCAAACAAAGTTTAAGTATAGTGTTGCTCGTAAAATTTATAAGAAAAACTCGAGGGCTTTCTTGACTTGGTATCCTTTTAAAAAAAGAAGTTTGTCAATATTACATCAGCATCATTGAAAGAAGGGTAAGAAGTGAAAAGAATCATAAACTTATTATAAGCCAAATCCATTTGAACAAAATATTCTATGTGCATAGATAGTAAGTAATAATAATCAAAAAACGAAAACAATTTGACTAATTGTTGGGTTTTACTTGGTTAATTCTAAGCTTAAAATGTACGCAATTATAATTCTAAAATGAGTATGTAGATATGAATTAAGGTGTCTGTATTCAAAATCACGTTTGGATTTTGCATTAAGCTGAACAGCAAACTTTGCATATTAATATAGCTAAAAAGGAGTTTATGCTAAAACAAACATAACAATACGATAAGTTCCCATTCTCGTTTAGGATAAGCTTAAATTTACATTCAATTTTATGAACCCTTGGTACGGCCTTATTTATGCACAGTGTGACAGGTTTACAGAGTTCTACCTGGGAAAACTTTCTTATTATTCGTCACAAAAAAAATAAACAAAAAAGTGAGTTACTCATAAAATTATGTAAATTTCTATTACAGTTTCACTTATAAAAAAAAATCACCTGTTGTCCTTGATGTCCTTTTTACAAGCTTTTATTTAACTTGCAATGTATCCAACTAGATATGTTTGTTCGGGTGGAATCTTGCAACTTAATTTCGATCAACTTTCAAACAATTTATCGTGCTTATATAGTTGCGGTGACAACACAAGAAAATAGTGTGATGAAATTGACAGCTCCTCTACTACTTGAAGAGGGTGGAGGTGATACAGTTGAAGTAAGCCCGATTTCGTTGAAATTTGGTGCGATGGTGCACTTGGGATGGAGATAACGAATTTCTATATGGCGGATTCAAGATGGACGACTTTTGGTCATGTTTTGCTAAAATTTGGCATGCAGTTATAGTTCCGGTAAAAATACAATAATATGTCATTATAAGCCACCCCTCCACCCTAAGAGGGGAGTGGAGGGGGGAAAACACCTAAGTTTGTCCAATTTCAACCAAAATTGTTATACGGGGGCTTTTGGGGAAAAGTAATACGAATTTTTGATCAGATTTTAAAAATTCAATATGGCGGATTCAAGATGGACGATTTTTGGTCATGTTTTGACAACCAATTTTAACTGTTATCCACATCCGATTGTGTTCAAATTTGGTATGCATTTATGGTTCAGGTAAAAATTACCTGCCTCTAACGAGGAAAGTGGAGGGGGAAAAAGATTTGGTTTGTTCGATTTCAATCAAAATTGGCATACAGGGGTTTTTAAGAAGGGGAATTATGAATTTTTGACCAGATTTGAAAATTTTAATATTGCGGATTTAAAATAGACGATTACGGGTACAAATCTAAAAATTAAGGGTGTGTGTTCAAATTTGGTGTGTGTTTATAGTTCCGGCGACAATACAATAATATGGTATTATTAGGTACAAACTTCCATCTAACGAGGGAAGTGGAGAAAAGAAAAGATTTAGTTTGTTCGATTTAAATCAAAATGAGCATACATCCAGTATACAGGGGTTTTTTTCGGGAAGGTGATAAGAATTTTAATTGAATTTTTGATCAGATTTGAAAATTTTAATATGGCGGATTCAAAATGGATGATTTAGGGTACAAATTTAAAAATTAAAAAATTAATTTTTATAAAAAAAAAACTGTTAAAGGACAAGCTTTTTTTAAATGCACTCAAACGTAGAAAATAATTTTTTATCTTTCTTCTACCATAATAAAAGCGATAGGCGCAAATTAAAATTTTTAACCTTACGGTGACAAAGAGAGAAGTCAAAAAGAAGAACTAAATTTTTATTCTATTTGAATGATGAACATAATGCTTTCATCTAAAGAGGCTGAGAACGGGTGAGATTGCCGTGCTTAGATTATAGAGTAATACAACTGTTTCTTAGGTGAATCATCGATGTGACCGATATAAGATACCTAAAGTTAAAATTTTTAATTTGCGCCCATCGTGTTTATTATGGTACAAGAAAGATAAAAAATATTTTCTGTTTTTCAGTGCATTTAATAAAAGCTTGTTCTCTAAAAGTTTTTTTAATAAATCATTATTTCTGTATAATTTTTAAAATTTCGATAAATCTTTTTTTTGATTCCAAAAATTTACCATATGTTACCATTATCTTAAGTGGTTTTTGATCAAATTCACAAATCTAACTATTTATCCTTTGCTAAAACAGTGCCCTTATGGCAAATTATTTTTTATCTTACTTGAGAACCGCCAAAGTTAAACCCTACACATGATATATTTTTGGAATCAGCGTGCAGAGTGTGGTTAAGGAAAAAAATGAAAATATTACAGAAATCTGCCTAATTTTATAAATCATTCACTTTTAAATTTATCCTCTAATGACAAATAACAAAAAAGATTTCCAAAGTGGAACTTTATAAACATTCAATCTGTACGGCATTTAATTATTTTCGAATGAGACCAAACCCATAAGAAACCATCAGAGAAAATAAAACACAAAAACTTTCATTTGCGTAATTTTTTTTAAATTAACCCTTTTGGACCTTAAAGCCCCCGTAAGATAAAACCTTGAATACACCCGTATGCAGTATTTTGGTACGTTTTAAATGAAACCTAAATCATGAAAACTTACAAAGTACTTTTTAACTTACGAGAAAAAGTCGTAGATGTTTGCCATACATACGTTCTTTGACGGCTGATATATACTATCCGAGACGTACCATCCTCATAGAATTTCACTATTTTGACCTTGGTTATAATAGCATGTTATCCGTGAAGAGCTCCTTCATATATTCTTTTGCAAACGACCGGAAAATAGCCACTTTATGTACGATTTTTCGTACGGAAAGTTCCACATTACAAGGCGTGTTCTTTAGAAATATTTTCACTCTCAAGAAAGGACTTTTTGTTAAATTTTCCGGTCCTTTGATCCTTTTCCGGTCCTATTTTTGGCCAAGTTGGCTATGGCTTGTTGACAACTTTTATCTTTTGTTTTTTTTGGCAGTTTTGACACTTCTAAAAAAAAACTCTTTTAAATTTGTCTGAAAAGTTTTGTTTACCAAAATGGACTCAGATCTATAAAATGAGTTGCCTGAAGAATTCAATGAGCCACTACCAGAGGAACTTTGATGCGTCTATAAACTGGTGTGAATTAAATAACGTTAATAAAATTAATGAAGATGTATTGGTAGCATATTTGTCGGAAAAATCGAACACATGCTCAAAGTAAGTATACTATAAATATAGGTAAATAAAGGACAACCCTAGAAATCTGGCTTTCATGAGTTGTTTTATCATTATTTTGCTTGATAAGTGGGCCATGGTCGGTCATAAACGGTCGTCAGTCATCACTGAATTAGCTGGGAGAAGCTAATAGGCACTACACTATAATTTTTGGAATGTTTTTTGAAATTTTGCACAAGTTAAAAGTACATAAATCATTCTTAGCTACAAAAGTTTACTTGTTTTTCTTTAGTTTTGATCTTAAAAACTACTGACCTTAGCGCAATGGCTATCTAGCCAACAAGAAGCAGAAGGCTAACATTTTCTCATTAAGGGACTGTTCATAAATTAAGCAACGCGGTTAGGCGTAGACGAAAGTGGTAGTGCGTACGATACACAACCGGAAAGTGGATTTACAGGTCTCCGCAGGTTTACAGGACTCGCCCGCGGCTCGCCCTGTCAATTTCCTGCGTCGACCTATAAAGACCAATTTTCCGGTCTAGTCACTTAAATACCTATTAGTTCAGTTCTACAAGGATGAAATGCCAAACCTAGAAGTCAATCGTACTGTTTATTTAGTTAGAACTTAGAGCTTTAGTTGCATTTTTTCGGCAACGTTGCGTTGGCGTTGGACAACTCAAATGTTTTTTTTGTTTGGAGGAATTAAGATGTGTTCACGCACGACCAAAAAATGTACTTTTAAACAGTTTTCATGTTTATTCTTAAAATCATTTTTGAGACTGTGATAGAACTGTTACTTTTAATTATTTTAATCGTTTAAGTATGTTAAATAGGGCAAATATTGTCAAGTTTATCAGAATTCATTAAATTTTATTTAGGTCAGCCTTTATTAATACTGGTAACGATGTCCAAAAACGGTATATCTGAGAATTACGGAAAATCTTCCTTGTTTTCATTCTGTCTCTTTTTTGTCATGTTATTGGTAAAAGACAGAAGCATTTCCCGACCAAAACTTTATATTTGCGTTGATTATTTTCATCAGCTCTCAAAGTCGTTGGCGTTGCGTTGACTGAAAATATTTTTGGTTAGAATTTTTGTTTTTAATTTCAAGTGCCTTCTGTGGCCAAAATGGTTCAAAACTCGTCGTCGTCTTCCCTTTTAGAAGATTTTCCCACGGGACATCGAATTATTTTTATTCAAGGAGCTTAATAAGGGGCGATTTTTGAAATGTTGAAAAAGAAACACATCACAAAGGGAAAAGGAAGCAGTAAAATTGCAGCTCACAATCGGGCTTTGTGTGCTGATTTTTGTTTGATTTAACTAAATCACTTATTTTGTGTCTTTTAATAAAGTAAACTCATATCTACTGATAAACACCTTTTATTACTTTTTTTAAATATTAGACCTTTATCCTAACTCGGTACAACGCGTCGAGCAACTCGTCTCGATCCCAACTACGTTTACATTTGAACGCATAAACTTTTTAAACCCGTTAGTATAAAAAGTTTGATCGCGCGAGTACTGTAATTAGTAAGTTGGGTACGCCGCTAATATCGAAAAAATCGTGCCCTTTTTGATTGAGAAAGTTGATGCCAAAAGACAACTTTTTAGAGGTATCTCTGAATTCCTGTAGAACACCAAAATGGCGGCCATTAAAGATGGCTGCTATTAGAAAACAACAAAACGCAACTTTTATTATAACTCGTGTATAAGTTGAATGTAAATCAGTTCAGCTTCTCCTGTAGGATAAGCATAAAAGGTTTGAAAATAGCGACGTGGACCGTCATGCATATATGCTGGCAAAGCGTTCAAAATCTGCTTTACAAATAAATTTTGCAAGCTTTAGGAGCTTTCGTTTTAAATCCTGCAGGTTTGGCGGGCACATTTACTACGACACGACGCGGCGTATGCATATGACTGAATCTATTTTAAATACGGTTTTTGAATTTAAACTCTGAGGGCTTTTCAGTTCAATTCAAAATCATTTAAAAAACGTTTTTAGATTCTGATTTTGACTTTAAATAGCTGTTCTACGTCATTTTTATATAAAAATATTTGACTTGGGTATGCAAAATCGACATTAAAATTGTTTTGACGTTTTTTGGGACTCATTGGCAATTGCACCGCAATTTTAAACTTAGTTTAAATTTAACCGGTGTTTAGAATGCGCTTACACAAAGAACTTAAAAAAACACGGTCTCACATTTTAATCATCGATTAAATTTAAACCAAGTTTAACATTACGGTGCAGTTGGCAATGAAACATAGAACGATTTATATGTTTTCAATTCTTAGATTATGTAACAAAAGAGAAAAAAGGTTGTCGAATCATATTAAAATGGGTTAGATTTTTTTAAACATAAGTTGACAATAAGATGTAAAATCTTTAGTCGGTCAGAGGTAGCTGATAGACCAAATATCTGACCTTAATTCTTTAGAGCCCTGTTATTGCCGTCAAACTCAAATAATAGGGACTTATCGGTACATAAGGTCGGCATAGCCTGACTCGGCACTATTTGTCACAGTTTCGCACGAAGGTTGAAAGGTTTCTGACATTTTTGTCACATAAACATGTCATCTAAACATGCTCATATTGTGCCATTCTTAAAGTTGACAAATTAAAGTTAATGCCGTCCTTTATTAAAGGCAGGCAGACAACAACAACAACGAAGGTTGAAAGGTTTCTGACATATTTGTCACATAAACATGTCATCTAAACATGCTCATATTGTGCCATTCTTAAAGTTGACAAATTAAAGTTAATGCCGTCCTTTATTAAAGGCATGCAGACAAAAACAACATTGCCAGAATCATCTTAAACTTCGTGCAGAATTGTCATAAATAGCGTCAATAGCGTCAGGCTATGCCGACTTTATGTAACGATAAGTCCCTATAATAATCGACATATTAGTTACTTCTTAAATTTTCTACGCCAAATGTATATTTTTTTATTTTTATAACTCACATTCTTTCAATATATTTCTTTACGAATTTTTTATAAATTTAAATTTATAAATAGATTTTTCAAAAATAGACACAAACAACGCCTACCTAACCAACCTTTTTTCTATCTAAAAACGCTTAGTTCAAAACTGTTTGGATTAATGTGCTTAAAACTGTAACTTACTTTTCCGTTGAGAACTGCTTCAGGTATCCTGAAACAAAAAAAAAATAAGGTCAGTAATGCAATAAACATAAATAATCTATGCTTTCTGTATATTAAATATTTAATTTTGGTTTTGGCTTCTAATCAAACCATAATGTTTATCTGTTTGTTTGTTCGACCATCACGCAAAAACTACTAAACGGATTTTAATGGAAGTTTCACTACTAGATTTTTGGAGCCCTGGGTGGCAAATCGGCTTCATTTCATCAAAATTGGTTCACGGAAACAAGCCCACAGTGGCTTTAGTAGTTTTTTTTATTTATTTCTATTTATGCTATGTGTTATATTATATTTAATTTTAATGGAAATAAATATACGCCTACATATATTACAACTGCGAAAAAAAATAATTCATGTAAATAATGAGCCTTTCTCGGAAACTTAGACAAAGACTCAGTCCGTAAAAAAAAATTGCAGTTTAAAAATTTGATAAGTTGACACTTTTCTTATTCTTTACATAATGTTTGAAGATTAACGTATTTTTTGTTTCTTCAATGAGCTTAAAAAATTAAAAAGAATATATTCAAGTGGTACAAGAAATATTTAAAGTTATAATTTTTTATATCATTTATCTGTTTTAGTGTTTGGCCATTTAGTTTTCCTCTTAAGTTTATTACTTGTTATATTTTAGCCCTTATTAGATCCAACTGCCCTTGAGCAGATCTTGTGGTGCCACCAATTTGTTTCTGTTGGAAAATAGAAGCAATTTAAGATAAGTTTGATGTAACTTATTAGTTAATGAAAACGGAGTGTTGGCATATCATATTTTGATGAAATTTTTACAGTAGTCCCAGCCTCAGAGCTTACATATTCAAAAAATTGGATATCCTCTGGGTAATCCAGAAAAGAGGTACATAAGACGTTTTAGAAAGCACGTTGCCCTAAGGAGACCTAACAAGTTCAAAACTATTCAACAAACAATTATGCAATGCGTTGACAAATTTCTGGACGCAAAAGTGATTATATTCTACTAACCAGTACTGTTTTTTATCCAGCAATAACTGGCGAGGCATTATCTAAAGAAGTAATTGTTTAACAATGACATATGATTTCTAGAAGAAAAGGGGTTTAAAGGCGCAATTACATAGACGAGCTTTCCTTTGATGTTGAAATGCCGACAAACATTTACGCGAGCCTCATGAGCAAAATGTTCAAAGAAAAGTTCGTACAAAAAAGCTCACGGAAATTTTGGAGAGAATGTTAGAGAAAAATTTGTTTGAAGAAATATTGGTATAGATATTTCTTAAAAATTCAAAATATATATTTTTATCGGAATTCATTGAACTTACCTGAAAATAGGAAAACTAAAAATTAAATTTTAAGTTTTAAAACAAGATATTTTTAATCAAGTGCTTTCCGATGGAAAAATGATTTGATGCCGAAATTCACATTTTACCTCATAAGCAACTTCGATTGATCTGATTTTTATAGGGGATATGCCATCATACTTGTAACTTTTTTGGGATTGTCAAAAAAAAAGGAATAGAATCAAGAAAATGACAATTAATGGCACTTAATTATTGACTGTAAAATGTAAGGGTTTGGAGTAGAAGGTAAAAACCGTAGAGTAGTGAGAGGGGTTTTGGTCAAATTTTATATGAAAACAAACAAGGGTCAACGCAGTTTTTTTTTGAAAGTTTTATGACAAATCTTTCCGTAAAGAAAGGGCTCTCCGACGCTTTTCTTTCTTTTCTTTATTGATGCATAGAACTTGCGTTTCCGACTTTTTAAATATTAACATTTTTGGAGATTTTTAATTTTAAAAACAATAATAATGAATAGATAATAAGTTGAAAATGAAATTTTTCAAGATTTTCGGTAAATTCTAATAATATTGCATTAGAAAACCTTAAGAAAAACGTGAAATATCGCTAAATTACCAAAAAAACTGCGAAATTTTGTAAAATTACCTTGGCGAAATCGCGCACAGAGAAGCTTGATCGGTAACAAAAAAAGTGGAAAATATGGTGAATTACCCTGTAACTCAAAAACAATTCATATTAGCCAAATATGACCCAACTTTTCAATTCCGAATTACTGAGCTTTGTAATCCATTAACGTAAAAACACATTTTTTAACAGACCACTTTCCGTAAAATATATATGTTTTAAATTGCATTTTTTATAAATATTTACCAAATTTGCTTAAAAGTAAACGCCATCAATGACATTATATAGCACCTAAACGAAACTAATAAATATACCGAACCCGACCCAATTCGGGATGCCTAATTTTTCCGGATTTTGAATGAAATAGCTACCAGCAAAATTTTTATATAATATTGTTGGTAGTTAAAAAATAATTGAAAAGTACTTTAGAGCAGAGTTAAAACGAAATATACGATATTCAGAGAAGAAAACCAAAAAAATTAGAGTTAATGTTATTACCTCCACGGTAAACTATTAACAATGTGTCGCTTTCGTGCTTACCCGAACAAAATGTTCAAAGAAATGCTCACAAAATTGTTCGCGCAAAAAATTTCAGATCTTTTGCACGAGCTTTTGTTTGAACGTTCGTCTGTGTAATTGCGCCTTAACATGTGTTTTCATACTAAACGGCTGCAAGCAGTAAATTAAAAATCAGGTAATAAATAAAATATGAAATGGGATACTATAAAGTAATATTGTGCCTTAAAAAATATAATTTCTATCCTTGATCCCCCTGATTCATGTTATAGGTACTTAAACAAGGTAAAGAACTTTTCTTTGTTCAGTGCTTTAAATTAATTAAGTCATTAATAAACAACAAAAAGGAAAAGTGTTGTTTTTATTATTATTTTGTGTATATTAATTTAGAAGGTCTTAATGATCCGGAAAGCAATGTCTTTTAAGTGTACGAAAAACGTATCATTCGTAGAAATCGGACAAGAACTAAAAAAGCTTTGCTTAACGAAGAGCTCAAAATCTAAAGAATCGGACGAGATTTAACAAATCCCTGGTAGAACAAAAACCAGAGGTCTTTAGACCTATGTTTTATAAACGGTTAAAACAACACTTAATTCGTTGGTGTTGGACTTACTTCTTGTTCGATTTTTAGAAATGATACGTGTCTATGCACGACCAAGACGTGTCTTTATCGCAAATGTCTAGAATCGATTACAGTAGCGCATATAAAATTTTGGCGTGACGTGTTAAAAATGGGAAATTTTAAAAATCATGCGCCATCTTGTATTTTAACGTAATGTCAATTTTGACAAAAGATTAGTTAGTCTAAACCTCTAGCTTTCGCAGAAACTAAAATCACAAAAATCAAACTTACGGTCTCATAACTACAGCCGAAAAAAAAATGTACGGTATTTTTTGGCCCACCTTGTATATATATATATATATATATATATATAGTAAAAGAAGAGGAAAAAGTTTTCTTGCTGGGTTTTGACCAAGCAACACTAGTACAAATATAAATAAAGTAAACTTTTAAAAAAATCTTCTATATAAACAACGAAATATACGATATTCAGAACCACTAGTTAGTTTAGGAAAAACTTTCTTCTACATCTATTAAGTGTGGCCAGAGTGCAGAATCCCATAATCTTTGATCTTTCATATAAAGTACGAGAGGTAATAGAGTTAAAATGCAGATAATAGGAAGTTTTCGGACCAGCGACAATAAGATCAAACTTGACAATAGTTATGCTTATTTCTATTAAGGATATAGAAAAATTTTTACAATATTTTGGACACGCTAGAAATGTTACAATAATGCGCTGTAAGATCACACAAATTAGGAAATGTTTTCGAAAATTTTCAAACACACTTTTTCTATTAGGAGTAGAAATTCTTTTTTTTTCTGTGAGTGTCCATAGCTCAGAAAATGGCGAAGTGAAGTGCAAAACGCGTCATGATGATATCCATACTTTCTGGAGTGAAATAAACATCAGAACTGGCTGAAATTTGAATGGAAGGCAAATTTTTAAAAAACTAAGACAAGGCTCGTAGCATTTTTTTTAAATTTTTTGTCGAATAAGCGAAAATCAAAAAAGTGCTCCGAGTCATGTCTTAGTTTTTACAAAATGCGCCTTCCAATCAAAGTTCTGCCAATTCTGATATTAATTTGACTCCAAAAAGTATGAATATCACATGTCCGTTTTGCTAAGGTCACTGACTTAAAAAAATGAATCTTTACTCCTAAGAATAGACATAATATTAGAAAATTTTAAAGAGATTTTGGAAACGCCGAAATTTTTAACAATAACGCGCTGTATCTATCGAGTGGCACGGATTTATCTGATGACATCCACGGTCTCTAGAATAAACACGATCTGGTAATTTTTTTGCCTCCCTGATGTCTTTTCTTCTAAATAAAAAAATAATCGCTCTCCCAAAAATGCCTAGCAAAAATCAAGTACAAAATAAAATAGCTTCCAAAACAGAAAAAAAAGCAACTACATAACCTAACCTAACTAATGATCTTAATTTCTATTTGGTGGAAGATCAACGCATGCAGGTCAAAAATAAATGATATTTAATTATACACAAAAAGTCATAATAAAAGATACAAGCAAAAAATAGGTCTTGCTTCAATCATCATGACGATCTTTTGACGCATTTGATCAGCTGGAGCTGTCACGCATTCGCCATTAGTTTAAAAGTACACCTGCTTGATAGGTCAATTCGACAGAGATAAGGATACGAGTGCCGATAAGCCCAAAAATTAACTTTAAGTATCTATTTAACTAAGTCGGTACTGCTGTTCCATTGGGGTGCACGTTTTCAATTGGAAAACTGATAGTTTCAGTGTTTCACTAAGTGCAACTTTTTCCACACCGGCTGTAAGAGTTCGTGTCGTACCAAGAGCTTTTTCCCGCTTTTTTGTTTTAACCCCAAACACACTATCCAAGCAAAAAAGGAGTTTTCTAGTATCTTAAATTACTTGTATAAACATTGCAGTTTTTTATATACGAGTGTTGTGGTTTGGGTGCAGCTTTTTTCAGGTTCCATTCAAACTGCACGCATACTCCACTGACGTACAGCAGCACCAAGCCAGTGTTAGTGATTTAAGAGAGATGCACCAATATTACCAATGAAATCCGCTAAAATAAAGTTTGTCGCTTTGCCTATTCCATTTATATCCCCTCTTTTGCCTAGTAAACAGCCGCATAAATATGCATAAGCACAGAATATATTAATTTAGGTGGCTCAAAAGGTCTCCAATAGCATTCACCATTCAAAAGAGAGTTAACATGGAGTTAAGGCACGTTTACCCAAATGGTCCAACAATATCGAACCCATCTTCTTTATTTGACACTGCGTAAAAAAAGAGGTTCGGCTCGATTTAATCGAGCTCGAGAAATGGACTCTGGGCCCAGTTTAGCACTGAAAAAAATATCGTACATAGTATTAATAACGGGCGTTTATTAATTTTTTTTATAGATAATTCTACATCATTAACACGTAACTGTTACAAAAATCGAAGAAAAGTTATAATAATTGTCATATACAGTAATGAAATTAATAAACGGAAGTTAGGAAATCAATGAAAAATGTTTCTTGAGATTTTATAGAGAGTTGTTATTAATAATATGTACAGGTTATGAAGATAATAAAAGAGCATATGAAATAAATAAAACATGTAAACGACTTTAATCAATGCCCTAAATAAATTTAATAAATGGCGATCATTGACTGTCGTTTAAATGTTGTTATGGAATGTATGGACAAGTTTAGAAAAACTATGAAGCGGGCATACAAAATACATAAGCAAGGTTATGAAATTTATGTACGTAACAGTCTTTTACTAAATTCATTCTTAGGTGTAACTAAAAGCTATGAAAACATGTCTCTTAATCATTGATTTCATAACAGCCTTCATAAAAATCATTCCTAAAGACTCTTGATATTGTAACAACTTTTTTTTGAAACTGTGTCTTGCAGCAATAAAATCAGTAACTCGGTTTGGCTATAAAATTTATCTAAACTTGATTATGATATTAATAAAACTTTACATCGGAGCAAAAATGTGATATTACTTATATTATTTTCGTCATAGGTATACTTCCGGCCACGTAAAATGCGCCGATTTTATATAGTGTATTATGGACCTCGCAACTCAGGTTTTAGGTATTTCAAATTGACAAAAAATGTCACATTCAGATTATGTTGTTGTCATACGGTTATATTTAAATATACCCCAACTAAACGAATTCGTAAAAGCCCAAATTTTGGAAAAATTAGATGTTGGTTGGTCGGTTCGAAGAGTAGCGGCCCATTATGGCCAAAACAAGGTTACAATTGTAAGAATAAGAAGAAAGTATCAATAAGAATGAATTGTTCGACGAAGTCGAAGCACTGGCTTGACCCAAGTCGGTACGCTTCAGCAGGATCAGCAACTGATCGACTTTCTTGAAGACCACCCATTTGCGATGGCCCCAAAGGTGAAAATTAAAGCACATTTTCCTAGATCCATAAGAACGACGCGTGGTCTTGTTTTGTCGATAATGAGCTTTAAGAATAATTTTTTATAATACAATATTGAATAATTTCAAAAAATTGTTTTATTCATTAGTATATTAGTTTTTTAGTAAAGTGTGGCCAGTCTCCTTATGTCTGTGTTTACACTGTCAAAGATCTAACCTGTAATTCGAAAACGTCAGTTACAAAAAGCAACGCAATTGCAAATCTTAAATTCAACAAACCTGCATCTAACTCCTGCTGTTCGCATTTTATGTGGCCGGGAGTGTAGCTGCATTTATGCGTTTTTTTAGTGGAAAAGCTCATCATTAAATAATTAAACTGTTCTTCTTAATAACAAAATAATCACTCTCCCAAAAATGCCTGGCAAAAATCAAGTACAAAATAAAATAGCTTCTAAAACAGAAAAAATAACAACTACATAAACTTTCAAATATACATAACCTAACTTCTGAACTACGAACTCGAACTAACTCCAAGTCATCCGATGAGTTTCTTGACGGAATCGATTAGCAACTAATGATCTTAATTTCTATTTGGTGAAAGATCAACGAATGCAGGCCAAAAATAAATGATATTTGCTTATACACAAAAAGTTATAATAAAAGATACAAGCAAAAAAATAGATCTTGTATTAATCATTTAAACAAAAAAAAAGAAAAATCCGAAAAGTTAATTTATTTTGTCAAGCCTTCATACAATTTTTAAGTGGCAGACAAAAATCAATTGCTATCTTTGTGTCGTCATCGGGTCGAAGAGTGGGGCAAAATTACTAGACCGTTTCTATTCTACAGACCGTGGATATCAGCGAGCTTTATTTCTTCTTTTAAAAACACTGATGGTAACACAAATAACGCAATGTTTTCGGAAATTTTTAAAAACATTTTCGAAATTATATTAACATTAACAACTAAGTCGATGCTGCTGTTCCATTGGGGTGCACTTTTTCAGTTTTTGTGTTCCATTGGAAAACTAATAATTTCAGTTTTCAGTGCAACTTTTTCCGCTCGTGTCGCACCGAGAGCTTTTCCCGCCTTTTGGTTTTAACCCCAAAAACACTATCCAAGCAAAAAAGGAGTTTTCTAGTATGTTAAATTACTTCTATAAACATTGCAGCTTTTTTTATATACGAGTGTTGTGGTTTGGGTGCAGCTTTTTTCAGGTTCCATTCAAACTGCACTCATACTTCACTGACGCACAGCAGCACCAAGCCAGTGTTAGTGATCTAAGAGTGATGCACCAATATTACCAATGCAATCCGCTAAAATAAAGTTTGTCGTTTTGCCTATTCCATTTATTTTTCCATATTGCCTATTCCATTTTTTTTCCATATATTTTTGCTTAGTGAAGAATAGCATTCAGCGTTCAAAAGAGAGTTAACATGGAGTTAAGGCACGTTTTCCAAACTGTCCAACAATAAACTTAACTAAATCGAACCCATCTTCTTTATTTCACACTGTGTAAAAAAAGAGGTTGAACTCGATTTAATCGAGCTCGAGAAATGGACTTTGGGCCCAGTTTAGGAGAGTGCGAGAAAGACAGTCTCTGCCACCGGTCGTTCTACGTAGAGGGGGTATCTATAAAAAACAATAAAGATTTCAAAGTTTTGAATTTTCTGCTTAAGCTTCAAAAAGTTTTGCCTGCGGGTAACATCAATATTAATTTTTACAATTTTTAGCAACTTTTAAAAAATGGTATTTCTAGTACCTATAATTTTCTTTTTCTTTTTTCGTACACACTAACAGAGAAAATATTCGGGAAAATAGTGAAACTGAATGCAATAAACAGACAGAATCATAGTTAGTTTTCCTTTATAGTTCAAAGTTTCGGTTTTTTCGATAGAATCGTAAAATTGTTTTTGCATAAAAAAGTATCGATTTCTCCTTTAGTAGGTACAATTTTAGGACTATATATTAATAAATATAATATTTCCGCCACTTAATCTTTTTTGCCTTAAACTTGAGTCCCTAGACAAAAATTCCGTCATTCATGTGTTTTCATTATGCGTGCTAATGTCTTGTTCTGCAAGTTTTAAATTTAATTTTTCCCTTGCGGTTTTTACGCTGTTTTTTTTTTGGTAGTCAACACGCATTCCAACCTCACTCTCATTTGTCCGATCTTTTTAAAGCATCATACAACATACCTACTTATTTGGAATTACACTTGACCTCAGTTAATCGATTTCAAATTTACTATAACTATCACAAAAATTAGGTAATCCATTAGAACCCCAACACCATCTCCCGAAATTTCGTCCCTTAAATATGAGAAATCGGGCAAATGTGCCGTGGCTTAGGAGCGCTTAATCATGTTCGACGACTGTTAATATAGATTTTCATCTAATTTAAATCCAAATAAAATAGTTTTTATTTTTACCTAAATCCGATTGCCCTCAAACTTGGCATACATTTATAGTTCCAGTGACAATACAATAAAATGTCATAATTAGGCACCCCACCCCACTACGAGGGGAATGGAGGGGGGAAGACACCTAAGTTTGTCCGATTTCAACCAAAATTGGTATACGGAAGCTTTTGGGGATAAGGAATACGAATTTTTGTTCAGATTTTGAAAATTCAATATGGCGGATTCAAGATGGATGATTTTCGGTCATGTTTTGCTAACCAATTTTAACTGACTTATCCACATCCGGTTATTTTCAACTTTGGTATGCGTTTATAGTTCCGCTGAAAATACAGTAATATGGGTTTCATAGGTATCCACCACCCTCTAACGAGGGAAGTGGAGGGGGAAAATTATTTAGGAGGGGATTATGAATTTTTATTCAAATATGAATATCAAAATTAATGAAATTTCAATATGGCGGATTCAAAATGGACGATTAAGGTTAAAAATCTAAAAATTAAGGGTGTGTGTTCAAATTTGGTATGCATTTATAGTTCCGGTCAATAATATGGTATTATTAAGTACACAACTTCCCTCTAACGAGGGAAGTGGATGGGGAAAAAAATTTTGTTTGTTCGATTTCAATCAAAATTGGCATGCAGGGATTTTTCGAGAAGGGGATATGAATTTTTCATCAGATTTGAAAATGTCAATATGGCGGATTCAAAATGGTCGATTAAAGGGGGGTACAAATCTAAAAATTAAGAAATAAATATTTAAAAAAACTTTTAAAGGACAAGCTTTTATTAAATGCACTCAAAAGTAGAAAATAATTTGTATGTCTCTTATACGTTTTAGTTCTTTTTTGTCACCGTAAAGTTAAATTTTTTAATTTGCGCCCATCGCTTTTATTATGATATAAGAGAGATAAAAAATTATTTTCTACTTTTGATTGCATTTAATAAAAGCTTGTTCTTTCAAAGTTTTTTTTAATAAATATTTTAAATTTATGTTTGGACAACTACCTACTGTCAGCTATTAATTTTGGAGGAAAAATTTACGTCAGTTTTCTCCCCATTTGTGGAATAGTGGGATAATTTGGCCATGCTAATCATTTTATAGTGAACATGACAGCAATATTGGTGGTTTGGGTGCATTAAAGAAGAAAAAAATAAAAAAATCTGCCTTACACAAATTAGAGATTGACTGGTAAAAAAGTAATAACATGATTAAATTTTTTCCCCCTTTTTATTTTCACCCCAAACGACCGATCATCTTGTTATAATGAACAGAATGAGCATCCAAAATAGATGTAAATAAAATACAAACACATAACGTTCCTTTAACCTTTGTCGTTCTTTACATTAAAGAAAAACATAAAGTACCTAATTGAAAAAAAAAATAAGATTAGAAATAAAAGCTTTCCCATCCTTTGTTCGAGGAAGGCACAAATTTTATTAATTCCAACTTTATTTTGGCATACACGGTGACTAAAGGCTGAAGACGGATTTAGGCTGGTAAGCAAGCAAGCAATTTGGAATAGTCAATGGGAATACACACAATCATTTAGGCTCACAAATTTCACATGTCAAGCAGAAATGAAACTCAATAAAATCTCCAAATTGTCAACTTTTCAAAAGTAACCTTTTCGAACAAAACTTTGTTTTTTTGTCGAGAATAAAACAAACGTGTTTGAAGGTCAGTAGCATAATCAACAGTTTCCTTAAAAAAATGCTAAAGACAATTCTATTGTATGTGTTCTGTGCAAGTGTTAAGTTCCTACTGTTGTCTGAAGATGGTAGACAATGGTGAACTTGAGAGTAAGCTAGAGTTTCAAACTTCCATTGCCTTTATTTTTTACTTTTTCACAACTTTTCGAATGCTTAATTATGTATCTATAACCATCATCAAGTGAATATTAACAAAAACTAAGACTACCTAATTTTATATACTAGCATGGGTTCAGCGAACCATAAAAACTAACCGGTCTTCAGTGAACCATGAAGCCCTTTCACTTCAACGCATATGTATCGATTGCCGAAAATTCATGCCTCTTCGACCGATAACCAGTTCTCTAAACTCTTCGACTTATAATTTTGCTAAATATCTTCCACTAATCATCCAGCCTCTTTAACGAAATTCACCATCTGTCGTCAAAGTTTTAAAATTTAAAAACACAACCTGACGACCAGTTTGTTAGTTTTGACGTCGAAAGTTTGTACACCAACGTACCACTCAAAGAATCACTCCAAATCATTGAACAGAAGCTACTCAAGGACAACCATATCTCTGATAGAACTAATCTACCATTCAATGCCATTATGGATTTGTTGAAATGTGTCTGCAGAACTCTTACTTCCAGGAAAAGGAACAGGTATTTTCGACAGGAAGATGGTCTACCTATGGGATCTCCACTTTCGCCGGTAGTGGCGAACATATTTATGAAATCCTTTAAAGAAGAAGCTCTTAATTAACAATAATCTCTACAGACACAATAAAATTTCTTGGGTTGCAGATAGATTCTGACCTAAAATTTCACAGTCATATAACTACTTTAAATAAAAAACTAGCGCCAGGATTTTACTGTGTAAGGTATGTGGCTGCACAACTGGGAGTTTCGATGGTAAAGACAGTATATTATGCAGTGGTACATTCTCACCTTTCATATGGGTTGCCATTCTGGGGATGTTGTAGCGACTATTTGTTTGAATCAGCCGGAGTATCGTTCATAGAACATTGCAGGCCTCTATTCATATCTCACAAGATTTTGACACTTGCATCACTATTTATCTTGGAATCTGCCTGTCTGATATATAAACATAGATCTCACTTTCCGAGTCACCAGACAAACTATATTACAAGACAGGTAAATGACATACCTCTTCCAATACCACATTCTACTCTGGTAAGCAAATCTAAATTATATATAGCAGTGTGAAAATATATAATCATCTTCCCTTGGCAATGAGAACAACAAAAAATGTAAAAAACATACGCTTAAAACTAAAAAGTTATTTGCTTTAAGATGCCTTTTATACAACAAAAGAATTTTTTAATCATTCACTTTAGTAGTTTAAGATAAGATAAGATCTTTGTAGGATACTGGTAGGTTTTACAGGGCACTATGGGTGTATGTGTCACAATTAATTTTAATTAATTTTAGTATTATTATTGTTTTGCATTTTAAATTGTTTCGCCTTGTTGAGAGTTTGTTAAGTAAATCCTGTCTGCTCTGTATTAGGGTCATATACAGTATAGTCTAAGTAGACTAATCAGTTCATCTATATATTTATAATGAATCTGAAAAAATGTTTGACCTATTTTATAAATATTGTACAAATTTATCTAGTTTTTTAGCATATTTCATAAGGCCATTCGTTATATTTTTGTTTGGCGACAGAATTATTTATTGCAATTATAGTGTAATTAAGAGTAATGCAGGATATTTTGATAAAATTAAGTTTAAGTACATAAATGCAATAAAATAATTAGTATTAAATTTTATAGTATTCTAAGCAATTTTAAAGTTTGAATTTGAATTATAAATATATATATCATGTCATTTGTTATATTTTTGTTTGTTGACAGAATTATTTATTTATTGTTATTATATTGTAATTAAGAGTGATTCAGGATATGTTGACCAAATTAAGTTTAACTACATAAATACAACACAATAATTAGTGTAAATTATTTTATTGTATGATAGGTTTTTTGACTTAGAATATAAAGTAAACTTTGTCAATAAGAAACAATTGTATCTTGTACAATAAAGTATGCTTTACTACTACTACTACTCTTCAAACATCAATGCAGAAACCCAAATTTTGGCTAAAATACATGAACGACATATTTGCTGCATTACATTAACTCTGGAAAAAGACGAAAAGTGTCGCCCCGTTTTCTCGACGTTCTGGTTCCGTATATCGCAAACCAACTCATACTGAACAATATCTAAACATCAAATCAAGCCACTTCACATCAATCAAACTGGGAACTGCAAAATTATATAGAGCCAGATGGCTCTATATAATTTTGCAATACAGAAGAAGATTTAAATAAAGAAAAGGCAAAAATTCGATCCGATCTGCGAAGGAACGGTTTTTCTAACTACATTATCAATAAAACTCGTCAGACCACACTAACACAAAGGACGACAGACGTAAATTAATATTGAAAGAAAGACGACACACTTATTCCATACATCAAAGGAATCTCAGAAAAGATAAGAAGGGTGGGCAACCAATACCATCTTCGGACTATCTTCAAAACGACCACAACAATATGAGGTCAATTGACAAAAACTAAAACATATCGCCACATCACCAAGACCTGCATCTACCAGGTACTATTCGAGTGTGGAAATATCTACATCAGAGAAACCAGCCGACCTATGGAAGTTCGCCTTACAGAACACAAACGTAAAACTTGACAAAGGGATACAACTGAATCAAAAATAGCTCAATAATGTTGGGAAAATCAATATCATATCGTATAGAAAGAGGCAAAGATCGTCGCCAAGGAGGAAAGTCTACTCAAGCGGAAGTTCAAAGAAAAATCATTCATACGGAGGAACCAGAATGTATTTTCTCAACAAAGCGTCAACATCAAGGATATTTGGAAACCCATACTTTTCGGAGGTAAAAGATTTCAACTGTGAAAGGACGGAGCCAACCAAGTGTAAACTTCATGGGTCACTAAACACATGCTAGTATATAAGATTAGGTAGTCATAGTTTTTCTTCTGATGATGATTGCAGATACATAAGCATTCGAAACCTTGTGAAAAAGTAAAAATAAAAACAATGGAAGTTCGAAACTCTAGTTTACTCTGTTAAGTTCTTGCTTGCTTGCCTGATGCTTGCCATGTGTGAACATAATTTATAACACTTTTCTACAGAGCGGAAACTCTACCGTATTAATTGCGCTTATGTATCTGTAATTAGTGTCAAAAACAGTGTCAATTTAGCTCAGGCTAATTCGACTTACCACTGGACAAAAAAAAATCATTAATATCAGATTCACTCAGTACAACAAAACCTTCTGTCTATTTATATTTCAATAAAAATAAAGGAAAATGAAAAAATAAACAAGAAACCCCCAAACCACCCTCAGGAACTTATTAGAATTTAAACAGATAGGAAGAAATAAAACAAAGGATAGGTGCTTTTGAAGCTTATAGTGAACAAATACGAATTATTACCTTTGGCCTAATCTGAAGGTAAAAAACAGATAAATTTACTTATTCACCTTTTTATATGTTTAGGTGTTTTATAGAAAAAAGAAGTAAGTAACTAAAATTCTTAAGCTTAAATTGCACATGCATATACCATAATATGTTATATAGCTTACATACTTCACTTTTTGGTCGATTCCAAGAAAACAAATATATATATTTATATATATATATATATATATATATATTTCTTGAATTATGTGTTTTTGTGTTTGGACCATCCAGCACTAGTATTTAAGATAAAAATCAAAATCTTCCATATACATCTTAAGCCTGTAAAAAAAGCCAAAATTTCTCAAAATTAAAAAAATTAGGTACATTTAAAAAAAATTAAAAACAGCGTACCAAAATATTAAATAAACTTTTTTGTAGGACGTTTAGGCTTTCAGGGAAAATTTTTTAAATAACTTAAATTTTGTAAAAATTTTAGTTTTAGAATTTTATACACCATTCATTAAAAAATCAAATTTTTTAAAAACGATTTTTTTCAGGATTGTATAGAATCGTATGAGCAAAAAATGTTTCATAAAGTTTATTTTAGCATCTACACTTTTCCCGCAAAAAAAACTAGAAATTGTTTTTTATTGGCCTTGTTGCGCCAAGGTTTTACCAGGAATGCGGCAATAAAAAAAATAAAAACTAAATGCAAAAGATAGCTGTATTTTTTGTATGCCAGCTAGCATTAAAAAAAATATATAATAATATTTACTTTGTCTTTATAGGCTAAGCCGTAAAAACTGAGAAAAAACTAATTTTTAAAAAAAAATTAGATTTTTTAACGATTTGAGTTAAACAAACTGCATTGTAACATAATTAAAAATAATTTTTGCGTTTTTGGTGGCCATATTGAAATACAAAATGGTGGACGAAATTAAAATCAACGTAGAAAACAACTATCCAGCATAAAAGAAAAGTTGATTTGAATTTCGTCCACCATCTTGGATTCTAAGATGGCCACCAAAAAAGCAAATTTTTTTTTCGATTATGCATAAAATCCAGTTTTTTTAACTTAAATTGGCAAAAAATCTCAAACGTTTTTTAAAATTATTTTTTTTTTAGTTTTTATGTTTTGCCAATACACCTTATGGACAAATCCTTTCACTTTGACAAAGTGAACATTACTATATATTTTTTTAATACTAGCTAGTAGACAAAGAACACAGCTATCTTTTGCATTTGGTCTTTTATATTTTAATCGCCAAATTTCTGGTAAAACCTTGGTGCGAAAAATGCCAATAAAATTGACAAATTTTGCAGAATTTCCAACTAGATTTTTTTTTGTGAGAAAAGTGTACATGATACAAAAAATTATGTGGTACATTTTTTGTTCAACATAAGATTCTTTACAACTCACAAAACTTCGTTTTTAAATTTTTTTATTTTTTAATGAATGGCATATAAAATTCTAAAACGCTATTTTTTCAAATTTTGAAATATTTAAAAAAAAAGTTCCCTAAAAAACTAGACGTGCTAAAAAAAAAGTTTATTCGATATTTTTTACTTAAAATTACATGCTTTAATGTATTCTATTTTTTTATTTTTTAAAATGTAATTTTTTTATTTTGAGAAATTTTTGAATTTTTTTACAGGTTTATAGGGTGTTACTCTCTAAGATGTACAGGGTGGGCTAAATTCGCTGAGATTTGGGGGTTTTTGGGTACTTCTAGGCAAGATAGCCAAAAAATAGTATGTATGTCCTGGGCTCGATTTTTGAGACAAGCTTAAATACGAAAAGTGCATCTTGATGTGTCTTACCATTACCTCCATCTAGTTTTTGAGATATAACCCAAAGTTGGTATTTTTCTTATAGAATGACCCTTTATTTATTTGAATTTTAAAATCGGCATAAAATTTCCTTTGTGTTTTATTTTTTTGTATTTTTTTATATTTTTATTACTTTTTACCAATATTTATATTTATTTGATGTTTTTAATTTTAATTTACAGTAAAAATTACGTTAAAAAAGTTTAAAAGATAATAATAAAAAAAAATAAATATCGAAAAAATAAAAATATAAAAAAATACAAAAAATAAAACATAAAGTGTGACACATAATTTTAAAGGGAATGTTATGCTGATTTAAAAAATCAAAGAAAAAAAAGGTCATTCCAAAAGAAATATAACAACTTTAGGTTATATCTCCGAAACTAGATGCGCTAGGGAAATTTAAGTTTGACGGTTGAGTTCTTTGTCAAAATGTCTACAAAAAAGTTTTTTGCATGAAAACAATATTCCCATAAATAGCAAAGTTATGGACCTCATCCCAAAATGCAGACTTTTCAAAAAGCCCTCGTATCTCAAAAACCTCTTAACATATCGAGAAGCAGTTTTCGTATTTAAGCTTGTCTCAAAAATCGAACCCAGGACATGTATACTATTTTTTTGCTATCTTTCCTAGAAGTACCCAAAACCCCCAAATCCCAGCGAATTTAGCCCACCCTGTACATGGAAGATTTTGATTTTTACCTTAAATAATAATGCTGGATGGCTTAAACACAAAATTCAGGATATATGTTTTTTTTTTCTTGGAATCGGCCAAAAAGTGAAGTGTGGTTAACTAGAAGACCGACCCAAAAAAAAATCACGACAAGTGAAGATTGTTAATTTTGTTAAACTTTACCCCAATACCCCAATACAACTAGCGACTAAAATAGTGCTTTTTTAAAAGTTTGTTTTAAATAACGATCGCAGCAGGTGTCTGCATGTGTCACTGGATATCCGTTGGAGGTACGTTTCTGTATGTCCATAAAAGGGATATTTATTGAATATTCGATGGATATTTAAAGACCATTTTCTCATATACGTCATCTGTCCCTTTTAGGTATGTTCAAGTATGTCCATGAAATAAAAATCAATGGAACATCTATTGAATATTCAAAATTGTGACCTTTTTGTATGTACGACACTGGAATCCCAACGTTTATGTATGTCCGTGAAAGAAATGGCTAACATCCAATGGATATTAAAATTTGTGATCTTTTTGCATTTACGTGACGGGATATCAATTCCAGGCACTAATACCAAGTGAAAAAGATCGAAATTTCAAAGGTTCGAGGGATAATTAATCCAGTTCTTCTTTGAACTTAACTTCTTTTGCTGCCACAACGCTTTCAGAAATGTCTGTCTCCCATATCTTCTTCTTGAGGTTTCTGTGCTACAGTTGCTTGATCATCATTATTGTCGATATTTACTATAGCATTTGGTATCAGAAGGGCATTGTATTTTTAAAGTTATCTGCGACATCGCCTGAATTTACATTTGGTTGGTTCAAATTAATAGAAATGTGGAGTGGTGCAGCTCAGTTTCATGTATGTTCAAGAATTGGATATCAATTAAACTTCCAGTAGATGTAACATTAATGTACATACGGGAATGAACTATAAATGAATATTCACTGAATATATATATCCATGGCTTGCCATGTGGGTAAAGAATAACTAAGAAAATAAGTTAATGTAAGGTGAGGATAATTATTATTAGATTCTGCTTATTACAATTTTACGCTATTTTTCTTTAAATTTTCTACTTTTTCATAACGCTTCTGGAGAGGTTCGTTGTTTCAAAACCACTATTCAGAGCCCTAAAACCTAGATCTGTTAAATTGAAGCCGACTAGCTACCCAAGCGAGTAAAAAATAAACCGCCTGACATTTTGATTACGATAATATTTAAATCAGTTCAAATTTGAAGATCTCTGCAACAAATGTTAGGCATATAAAACACATAGATTCACCTCATTTGCATTTGCATTTTTGTTGCTAATACTTTCACTTCATTATCGTTACTTCAACACGACTCTACACTTAAACTACCACGTTTTGGGAAGGTTTTACACGTTATTTCGTACACATTTTATACATCTTGTATTTTTAATTTTACTACCTAGTATAGAAAAATATTATTTTCCTACACCTATTTTGATAAGGTTTTTAACGACTTATTTGGGTTAAATGATTTCCAAACCTAAAAACCGATCAGAGGTGATATTTTGGAAAAGTTTTTTATTTCTAAGTAGGTTAGTTTTAATTTATTTTCTTTTGTGAAGCACCAAATTTACTACTAACAGAAAAAAAATAAAAACTGTAAAGAACTTCCTTCCTACCTCTCTTTAACACCATAGATTAATTTTAAACAGTTTTTTATCAGCCTCATTTAAAACGTCTAAGAAACCAAATATTTGTATCATTTTCTCAAAATTAAAACTGTGAAACAATTAATGCCTATATTGCAAAAATGTTCACCTGCAGCACTATAACACCGTTAGTATTTACGTTTGTGTTTATTTTAAATAATTTTTATCAGACGCATTTAAAACTTTATATTGATTGGTTACCCTACCAAAAAAACCTCAGAAAAAATTATAAAAACATATAAAACATTACAAGGCTTTATGATCTCTGGTCACATAAAATATATAGGGTGGGCCACAAAATTCCGCACTTTTTGGATTGGATATTACTTTTGACATAAGTGCTCAATTTTTAAAGGTATTAGTTTTTTAGATAGGTGAAACGTGATACTTTTGCGGTTCAGTTGAAAATTTAAAATTTCTCAAAAATCCAAGATAGCGGAGAATTTTAAAAAATGTGTAACTTTCACCTCCCCCCCTGGAAAAAATTTATGTTATGTGCGACAATGAACAAACTTTAAAGCTTTTACTACAAATGCTTGTTGATTATGTGTAAAGTTATAAGCTTCTAGATTGTGATTGTTTGGGTTTAACATTGGAAAAAAATCACAAAATTACATATTTTTTAATTTGCTGTAACTTTTGGCCTGATTAGTTAATTAAAAAAAAAACATATTGTTTAAAGAGGCAAAACATGAGAGTTGCGTCTGTTTGATCAAAATTTAACATTCAAAAAAATCATGATGCGGATAGTTTTAAAAAGGGTTTGCTTTTATGCGCCTGGACAAAATAAAAATTAGTATTTCCAAATCTCCCTTTTTTCTTGGTATATCGATGTATCGCCTAACTAAATGGAATAAGAAATAAAAAATAATGGGTATTACATTTTTCTTAATTAAATAATTAGGTCAAAAGGTATAGCAAATGGAAAATGTATGTAATTTTGTGATTTTTTTTCAATGCGAAGCCAAAACACTAGTAGTCAAAAAACTTATAACTTTTTTATTTCCCAACTGATTTAATTAAATGATACTTCAGTATACACAGAAACAATGGGCGTTTGTAGTGAAAGCTTTAGAGTTTGTTCAGTGTCGCACATAAATTTTTTTCTAAAACTGTCCGCCATCTTAAATTTTTTGAAAGTTGTAAATTTTTAACCGAATCGAAAAACTCTAACGCTTTATCTTTTCAAAAAGCCAATATATTTCAAAATCGAGTAATAATGTCAAAAGTTATAGCCAATCCAAAAAGTGCGGAATTTTGTGGCCCACCCTATATAATTTTTGACTCGTGAAAGTAAAACACAAATTTCGCATATTTCATAATTTTTCATCACTAGCCAGTTGGTTTACAATATTTTATGATTTTTATTATGACAATTCCTAATTAGGCTTTTAAAAGATTCTATAAGATCTTCCTGAAACATTTTACATTAAAAATGACGGCACAACTTTAGCAGTGGTAATAGTAGAAGCAGTAATATAATATGGATTAATTCAGACAAACTAAACTGTAACCTAACAGGAACCTAAACTATAATTTACGGCGACCTAAGCCAGTGTAGTATAATAGCACACGTACACATCTAATAGAAAATTGTTCTCATATAAGTACTTATTCGTCGCTAGAAGCTATGTTGTTACTTTGATAAGCTTCTATGAGATAGTTTCAGTCATTGTTTATAAAAGCCTACAATATTTCATAAGCCAAAAAATATTTTTTTAGTAGTTAGTTAGCAGTGTGTGTTCCTTTTGGGATGCTCATCCAAGTTAGAATTTTCGTTTTTTCCACCTAAGATCTTTTGATCTTTTGTTTCTGGATTATTTTTGGTTGAAGTAACTGATTTGGAAGTTTTTTACCTTCTTTCTTTTTTGTTTTAATTGCTTTACGAGCACAACCCTATTGGAAATATAAACACGCCAGGACGAACCCGTCTCAGGTGACTTAGATAAGTACCAGTGGGGAACGATGCCTATCCGTGAGTGATTCAAAGTTGGAGATCAAAGTGTTTGGGGAGGGTGACCAGTAAAACCAGTGATGAGCCCACGCTGGTTGCCCAGGGCGAAACGTCGTCTAATCATTTCTCTTTTAGCTTTGGTTCTTTGTGTGTTTTTTCTACCCAAGATCTTTTTTCTTTTGTTTGTGTAAAATTTTAGGTTTAAGTTTGTAATATAATATAAGTTATGTTTTTGATTTTGGTAAGATTTTGTGCAGTTTCCTATATGTTTTATACTTGATTCAATAATATGATAGACTTATAAATATTTAGAAAATTTTAATTTTTAAGTATTTTTTAAGTTTACGAAAGAAATGTTTTCTAAGAAATTTCATATTCAAAAAGACTCATTAAACTTACACCAAAGTTTTTTTTATAATGTTTTATGTGTTGGTTTAAGCTCATTTTTTATGACGTTTCTATGAACATCTTGTTTTATTATTAGTTTGCTATGGGATGCTAAAAATACAAGTTTGTATAAGTATTCCTATAGATTCTAATGTAAGACAAACTCACAGTATTGAATATATCGACACTTCATGGATTTCCAGATTTTATAATCCAATAGGCTCATAACATTTTAAAGGTTTGTATAATAAATTTACAATTCTTGTTTAGTCTTACTTACTACTTGGCTAAGGCTTTTCAAACAGACAAATCTCACAAAAACTCCGTTTTTTTCGAGCACTTAACCACTAATTAAAAAAGCTATACTTAGTATATTTACACTTAGTTATATATACTGTTGTAAACACTTCCACAAAAAACATATTTCTTATAGAATATGGAAACTTATCAAAGTAATAAGATCCTACCTATCTTAACCTATATGCTTTTTGAAACAAATATTAAGCCGAAAATGTTTTTTTGCCAATCTGATCCTATAAAATCTTATAAAAACACTATAATTATATCATCTGTCGTAAATAGTTTCACAAAAAAAATATTTTTTGACTTATGAAAAATTGTAGGTTTTTATAAACAATGCCTCAAACAATCTCATGGAAACATATGAAAATAACAACTCTGCCACAGCTTCTGGCGACAAATAAGTACTCATACGAGAACAATTTTCTATTATATGTAGAGTTTGTGCAAGCCCAACGTGTCTTATTATATTATTAGGTCATCGTAGTTTATAGGTTTCGGTTAGGTTATAGTTTAGTTTGCCTGTATTTTACCTCACAAAAGCTTAGAACCTTTAAAAAACTGATAAAAATCGGGAATTTTTTATAAGATTTAATGCTGTTTTTTGGCAGGATAACAAATACTGATTACCAATCGCCACTAAACGGTACTTTCTGGCGGCTATAAATTTAAACCACCCCCAGAGGTACTACTACAGTATTTACCATTGCCAATTTCAAACCTGTTAAAAAATAATAGTTTAAGGCATTTTCTTTTAAATTCTATACATATAATAAATCTCTAGAAACATTATGCCTGTACATTCAATATTTTTCAAACTGTATTGATAACAAAAATCTAGTTTTCAAAATTTATGTCTGTCTGTCTTTCTGTCTTTGATAACGTTGCCGAGGATACACACCAAAACCAGTGGCGTAACCACCATGCGTTTCCGGTGTTTTTGACAAAAAAATTTCTTATAAAATGAAACACAATTACAACAACAAAAAAAATGTCATTCATACGCCAGGTTCAGTCCTGTATTACCCTGATGCTTCCTAACAACGATGAAATAGGCCTGTAAGTTTCTGGACTATCTATTAGTTCTTGGAGGCCTGGTCGTAATGAATTGAAAAGAAAAATATGCGTCCGATGCCACGAACATTTCTTTTTATTAATTTTCACTGACAAGAAATCTACTTTTCTTAAATTACAACAATATTTAATACCTAGTGATATAGCGCCGCAAGCGAAAACTTTGACAAAAAAAAAACAAAAAAATTCTTTAAAAATTTTGATCTCTCAGGTTTTTTGTAAAATATTTTTGAAAAACTAGATTTGGTTAGATGCCAAATCATAAATGTGCTGTTGCAAAATGAAAATTTTAAGAAAAATTTTACTAAGAACGCATTTGTTACACGTTTTTAATTCTGGTGAGAAAAATTTCTTAGAATTAAACTAAAATTGTAACAATTAATGACGTCGTAGCACCATAGGCAAAATTTTTAAAATTTAAGATATCACACCAAACAAACCGGAGTAAAGGGTCAAAAAAGTGGTGGAGCTATAGCTCTCCCTGAGGCCTATGACCATGACTAATTTATTGTAGAACACACCAACGGCGCTGTGAGGACATTTTTCGATGCGAGGACGTGATACATGGCTTCGCAACGTTTCTTCATTTTAGTGGCGTTTTTCTTTATATTTTGATCTGATATATATTTAATAAAAAAGAAAATTTGCCCAACAGAAAAACTATTTTTGGCCTCCTCCACTAGTTCTACCACTGACTGATTTTAGAAACAGTCCATCCATCAGTCGGGCGTTTTAATATGTTGCGGGGGAGGAAAAAAATGCAATAGTTTTCCTGTTAGTAAAATTATATTTTTTATTTATATTTACTTCCATTAATTCCATAGACATTGAAAATTTATTTCTCATTCTGTTATTCTAGTGTTTGCCGAGCATTTGTCCAGGACTTGTTGATTTGATCGTTCGTATTATTCGCCTATAAAAACTTATGTCGCACTAATGATCCTTATTATTTGGATGCATTCATTTCAAGCGTTTTTTTAGCTTACCCTATATATATACGGGTATTAGTAATAAAACAAAAAAATTTTATATGTGGTATGTGGTCAATAACATCTGATAAATAAGGTAACGTTTATTGTTACACCTAAACGTCGCGTCGGCGAAACTTGTTATGTCCGACTTTTATTTATCTCAAACATCGACTAGTTACATAGAAATTAATTATTACCTAAGGTATATGAGCAGCTGAAGTTAAAATCATTTTCATTCGACCCATAAGTATTAGTTTCTTGCAAACGATGGGTTAAATTTAGTAAAAAATGGACATTTTCCAAATTTTGCCCCTAATTTCTGACTCATCCTTTACAGATTAGGAAAAGTGCCTATGACAAAAATTGCTCATTGGGACCCCCTCTCCCAACTAGCAATTTGTCGACGTCTCAACATTGTGCACCGCGTGCCAACGTTGCATCGCAACGTTTACTTTTACTCAAACACCACCCACTTTTGCACCAATTTGGTGGATGATTTTTTGGTTGAGTCAACGTCGCGATCGCGACTACAGTTGAAGTAATAGTTCAATGGGTTTTGGAGTACAATTATTTGTTCAAAATATTATTCATTACGTAAAATGATAAATACACTATTCGACTACAAATTAAACTATTTCTAATACCATAATATTATTAAAATAAAATGATATTCTATGTCATATATCATGTTTTGCATCATCATAACATGCGAACCAATGCCAAAATGTATAAACAGACGGTAGTCTACTGTCAAATGTACAGTTCGTAGCTCTAAAAAACAAGCGCGCTCTCGATTAAGATGATTTTATGAAATTAAAAAAAAATCATGATTTAAAAATCGCTTCGAAAATCCTCTAAAGATGTCGCTTAGGATTCCTAAGAACAAAATACGGATTTTTATATGCAAAAAGATCTTAGTTTATTGTAGAAAAAAGCAAAAACATAATTTTTAATGTTTATTTACAAATTAGCATACAATGGTTTTAACAATCAATCATGGCGGCACTTATTAGTTTCTATGACAACCAAAGGAGTCCCGTGTCTCGACTGCTTTAACTACTTAACTGTGTTTTGAACGGATCCCCTAACTTAAAGACGCGAACATGCCTCAATTTTTACCCAATCGAAATTGCTCCACAGTTTGGCTTTCTGCTGCTCACTTAATTTTCGTCGTTGTTGTTTATACAGGACCTTTCTCTTTTTTTCCGACACACTGGGGAATCACCTTCAATGACAGCTGTCACATGTCAAAATATCGAAGAATATTTATACCATTTGTTCCTTTTCATAGTGCAAAATGTTCAAACTTAGTTATTTTTACTGATTTAATTGACGTTTGTATGACAGACAGCCGTGCTCCAAAATTGGCTTGTTGCAAACATAACAGAAAAATTGGTTAGATGAAAACAGGCGCGCCCCCGTCTCCAACAAACCGGCCAGAAAACGTGGAGTAAATTGATCAATTTTTGGTTTAGCACACACCGGTTTGTAGTCGGCGCCTTCACAACTAAGGAACTACTGTTAGTACAATAGACGGTCATAAACAGTTGTGATGGCAACTGAAGTTGTGATAAACGTTTAGGCGTCGTATAATAGTCGACGTTGTCGACCGTCGCCATGATAACTATTCTTTATCTGTAAAACAACGTCTAAAATTAGTGCAATTCTAATTTTTACAACTTGCAAAACTAAAAATTGCTAGTTGGACTATAACATATTAAAGTACAAAAAAGTATCCGAAACACATTCCCCATCAAAAATGGCAAGGTTTTTTAATCTGCACAAAATATATACAGAGTGATTCAAAATTCTCTAGGAAAATTATTTTTTTTTTAAATTAATTAATCTAACAAAAGTTGCGTGAATATTTTATTTAAATATCGTTTTTTTTTCTCCGAATTTAGGAGTGCAAAAATTTTAGCATTTTTTAAATAATTTACCAAGGAAGTCTACGTGTGCTGCCAATGACATGTTTTATAGTTTTTGTCAAGCATTTTGAAGTTGCCAGAGTTTTGTTTTCAAAAATTGATGTTTCTATCACATAGTAAAGGGTGCTTCTCAGATAATATTAACAATTTTTAAATGCAAAAATATCTGAAATGAAAGAGTTAAAGTCTTTTTAGGGCATTTTGTGTCACACTGTATGTAATTTTTAAATCTCTAAAAAGGACTTTTGGTTTGGCACCAGTTCAAAATTTCATTAACTATCTTTAACAAAAACAACTAAAAACCGTCCCGATCACCCCATTTGACAGTACATTTTTTACTTGTTTAAAATACCTGTTTCATCGTATCCACCATAAAAGCGGACCACGTTTAAAATATGCCATAAACAAGCCAAATATTTGGTGAATTTGGTGATGTTTTGAACGCGTTGGGTATACCGATACGTTGAAATATTCACTTTTAGTCCCTATTTTTGATCGGTGCTGGTAGATATTCCTGACCGTTATTAAAGACTGTTTGGCACCTTCTTGCACCAACGTATATAAGAAATCCTTATCTTTATGCAGATCTTAAAGTACCACGTGTTTTCTCCTTAAACCGAATTTAAGAATAAAATAACAAACAATATTTGTTTCTTGCGCGTTTTTAAAGTTTATAGAGGTTTTTCAGTCTTTAAAAATGGATTATATAGATTATTTGGGGGACCATACGGGACAATCAATTTGTTTTGCTCGGAAAAATTTATAAAAGAAGTAAGTAAGGAGGCTCCGTCCAAGGTTTCGCCCTTCAAAGAAGACAATTTTTGAATTTCTAATATTAATTCATTACAAAGCTAGAATATCTCCATAACAGTAGAGGTATCCACCAAAGGGCTTCTCACTAAGTATAATTCTTGTACCCTGTACAGGGTGCCTCAAATTGGGCACTTAGGGGGGTTTAAGGTACCAGGCGAGATAGAAAAAAACTGACCTGCACTTGCGAGGCTAGATTTTGAAGAGAAGTTCGAAGATGAAAACCGCATCTTGATATGTTTAAAAGCTAGGGGGGGGGGGGTTAATAAGTCTGCATTTTACGAGGGGGTCTATAACTTCGTTATTATTGACAATTTAATTTTGATGTAAACATCTTGTTTGTTGACTTTTTGACAAAGTATTTAACTGTCCAGATTTTTTCTACCGTCTTTAGTTTCTAAGATATAAGCCGAAGTTAGTATTATTCTTCTGAAACATCCCATATTTTATTCAATTTTTTAATTTGTGATGAAATTTCCTTTTAAAAAATACAGCACATGTGATGGTTTGGTAGGGCCGTTTTCGAGATATATTGCATTTCGGTCTAGTATGCTGTGACTTTATTTTGATAGATTCACAGTGTGTTAATCACTTATGTCATAAAATTTCTGTAAATAAGACATAATATGAGAAAAGTCAAAATTGCTTCCTGTCGTGGCCTGCTTTTTAAAACTCTTTCATGTGAATGTAACGTTATTATTATAGAAGCACGTTTCAAGTGATAGGCAATAACTTTAAAAAAAAAGTAGGTATTTAGGTTATCATCGGCTTCTAGACGTCTTACTGATCTATTATTATTACCGAGAAGTCGTATTTCCTCTAATTCTCGGTCCCTTCTAACATCATAAACTACCCAGCTTCTGTCAAATAATAAGAAATACCATATTGGGACGGATTAAAATCTCTAACTACAGTAGGCCATGGCAGTAATGCAATAATTCATTGTCAGAATAGTTTGACTATACCATGGCGTACTAGACAAAAATGCAAAATATTAAATATCTCAAAAACGGCTCTATCAAACTATGAAATATGTCATATTAGTTAAAATGGAATTTTATCACAAATTCAAAAATTAAATAAAATATGGGGTATTCCATTACAAAAATACTAACTTTGGCTTATATCTTGGAAACTAAATATGGTGGAAAAAATCTTGAAATATAGTTACATTCTTTGTCAAAAAGTCAATAAAAAAGCTCTTTATCTCCCAAAATGCAGACTTTTCAAAACCCCTCCGTAGCTTTTAAACGGCTTGACATATCAAGATAAGGTTTTCAGCTTCATTTTCTCTTTAAAATCGAGCCTCGCAAGTGGGGATCAGTTTTTTTCTATCTCGCCTGGAAGCACCTTAAACCCCCCAAAATTGCTCAATTTGGGACACTCTGTTTTTATTGAATTATTTGGTCTTTTTAATCAATTTGTAACGTATGTATTAACTGTCCTCATTTTAAAATTCAGAAAGGGAACTTTTTTCGTATTCAGTAAGAGTTATTTTTATTAAAATGCTACTGCTTTACCAATAAAAATTTTGTATTAAACTTAAACTTAAATCACGTAAAGCTTTTTCTTATTGTCATAAATTTTTTTCAGGCACTCTATACTCTGTTCACATGCACTGTGCATTAATAGTAGTGTATGTACATAACAAGAATGTTATGATGGTTATTAAACGCGAAGATGAAGTTTGAGACGCGAGCCGCAGATGAGTGTCTTACTTTATCTGAGTGTACTATACTTTACCTACGACCGATAAAAATGTCATCAAAAATATCAAAAATTATTACAAATGTTAAACTTGAACCCTTAGTCAACAACCTTCATAACCTGAAGTTTCAATGATGTTCTATCTAAAACGTCAAAACAAATAAGGTTACTAACTACTACTTTTATCTTTCTAAAAACGACGCTTTTTTTCTTAAAAATGTGTAATATGTTAATTTGGCGGGGCTTATTTTTGGTTATATACTAAAATTATATTGGATTTATTTACGTTTAGTAAATATTTAATGTCTTAAAAATATAGAAAAATAATTCACATTTTTGCTCTTATAAAATAAAGTTTCATCGCTTGTCTCGCCATCTTTTGGTATACGTCTAAAGGCGCAATTACACAGACGAACATGCTCAAACAAAAGCTCGTGCAAAAGATCTAAAATTTTTTGCGTGAACATTTTTGTGAGCTTTTCTTTGAACATTTTGTTCGGGTAAATTTTTGAGCAAATTATTGCTATCTGTTTTGGAAATATATTTTTAAAGATGAGAATAAATAAAATTTCACATCAGTGATCAGTGATCTCAATTCTTTAAAGAAATGGAACACCAACTTTTATTTTAAATTTTTGTGAAAAAAGTCTACGGCAAGCGAAACATTATTCTTGGCTATCAGTTTTGTCACATGGATTAGGGTTACTTATAATATTTTTTTCTTAGGGTTTTTCCCGGGGGTTTTTTTGGGATTCGAAAAACAACCCAGGAAAATTTTTCTTTTCCAAAAAAATTTTTATCGTTTTTCAAATATCGGCAAAAACCGATATTTGAAAAACTCAAAAATTGCACTTTTAAGCGGTAATCCGCGCCTCACGACTATGAGGAGTAGTGGGGACGGGATTTTTTTTTTAACATATTTTTGTAGATGTACTTTACCCTTAGCTTTGATTGGTTTTTTTTAATTACTCACACTAGATTTACCTAGTTAGTTTAAGGACCCAAGTGTTGCTTAAAAAAGCAAAAGGTTCATGAAAATGCTGAAGATAGATATTTACTGTCAATTTAATGTAATAATCAAGGTCGATTACTGACACTGAACAAACAATATGCAAAGGGCAACATTCCGATTCAAAAGTCTAGTCTATTACTGCTAAATTATATTTTTTAGACAAGGGTCGGTATCGTAGGGTTGTAAAAGTGGTTAATAAACGGGTATTATTTAGACCGAACGAGCTTTTGTTCATATATTTGAGATTTAATAAAATTTATATAGGTTTTTTCATTTGACTTAATTATTATTGAATTGTGTTTTAAACTAGGAAGTCAAATAAAGAGCATTCTTTTAAACGTAAATTTTTATCATTACATTTTCCAGGCAACAGCAATAAATAAGTGCCAATTATTATTTTTTATGATTCTCGTTTTTTTTACAACCCCAAAAAAATTAGATCAATCGAAATACCTTGTTTTAAAACTTAGTCTTTCTATTTTCAGTTAAGTTCAATGAAGTCCCATAAAACTATAAAATTTAAATTTGTAATAAATTTTTATTACCAACATTTCTTCAAACAAATTTTGCTTAAAATTCTCTCCAAAATTTCCGTGAGTCTTTTTGTACGAGATTTTGCTCGAACTTTTCTTTGAACATTTTGCTCAAGAGGCTCGTGTAAATGTTTGTCGGCATTTCAACATCAAAGGAAAGTTTGTCTGTGTAAATGCGCCTTAAGCTTTATTATTATCCTAGGACCATAAATGAGCTATTAAAATCGTGTTGAGATGGTCGCAAAATTAGTATTATTCGTTGGTCGTAGGTAAATAAAGTAATTGGATACTGTGCGCCTACATGTGACGCTGGATGCTGTTCTATAGAGAACTATTCCGTTTGACATGTCCAAGTAGTATAGAGTAACTACGTGCCTTGTCCATATACAGTTATTCAGTTGTTTATATTTTATTATTGTCATTTTAATTATTATTTTTCAATAAATACCTAATTCTGGATTTAATGCTAAAATACTGTGCCGGACCAACACTGAAATTTAATGTTTTAACTTACACAGAGTTATTTCGAAACAATTTTTATCAATGTAAGTTACAATAAAGTTACTTATAAACGTTAACGGTAGTACTGCAGTTTGATATATTTAAAATATTTACAGGTACATCTTCGGATTTGCCTTGTAACGTAATTAATATTTAATTTTCGCCTGTTTCTTGTTGATTACCAGAGCTATAAGGAAAAGAGTGTCTATTGGAGTGACATCGGCACATATTTTTCTTTTATTTGCTTCTACTTTAACACTAACACCAAAAGATTTAAAAAATGCATAGATATATTATATTTTTAAAATCGGAGATTATACGGAGACCTAATATTTCTCGAGGGTTACACTGGTGATATCGACAAATTTGGTTCATTGAGTCTATTTAATAACAAGCCATGGTTTAACACTTACTCATAACGGTTTTTCTTTCAATTTGTGTCACTAATGCATATTACAAGACAATTTAAAACAGTTTTGTCGATTTGGCGCCTTGACACACTATTTGATTTTTTTATATTTAGCGCAATTAGAAACATATTATAAATGTTAGTAAATGCAAAATGTACAGTTTACAAATTAAACTGCTCTGAAGTTGAAGTAAAGGTTTTTGGCAGAATGTATAAAACATATCCAAAAAGATTTTGGAAAATGGTTTGCTGTTAGTTTTTGAAAAAAAGTCTATTAATACCAAGAAGAGTTTTGGTTCATACAAAAACGCATCTAAAAAAATTTGCTAAGTTAATGTTTAATAAATTTGTTATAATTAGCTAAATAATTCTTCAGTTCTGAATCAAATACCTATTAAGCAAATTATTTTTATACAATCTATAGCGTGTTAGAGTAATGTGTGCTTGTATTCGAATTATGCGTTTACCTATGCAATATGAGGATCCTTTGCATTGAAAATATATTCGTACTGTATATTGATAAACAATAAAACCAGTCAGAATCGACACCATTGAAATTAGATTTTGTCTTTTTTTTTAAAACTAAACTTTATTTAAAACTGGCAATCATGCAGTTTTTTAAGTTAATATTTTTTTTAGATTTTAATAATAGATGTTAATGGACAAAGACCCTTCTGTAGGCAATAATAACAATAAAAGAAGTTTTTTGCACTCACATACAATTTGCAAAATCTTAATTTGAAATTCGAACTGAGATCGACTTAGGTCACATGCAAACCAGTTACTATGTTTATATGGCGCTTTTTTTTTCTTATTAACATCACTAAAATCGTTTTAAGCACTAAATAGATTTTATTTTAAATCGATTTAAGAAAGTAGTTTATCACTTTGAAACCGGGTCGGTATAAATACTTTAAAAACACTTTAGCGTATTGCTTTCAACCTAAAGAAATAACCAACCCTAGTTTTACCGAAAAATTTGTTGTTAACTTAGTTGTTCTTTTTGTTTTTTCTTGAAACTGACATATTTATTGACATTTAATAAAGGACTTATAAACCCTCCGATAAAGCTATTTTATTTTAAATCGTCCCTATATAAAACCATTTTTGTTACGTATAAACGAAGTAATTTCTATAGTGGAGAAACTTGACGATAGAAACAAATAAGTAAAAAAGATACAAAGTAGCTCATAACAAGTGCAAGTGCTCGAAGAGTATTTCAAGGTTGCATCAATTAGGTTTAACATACTAACGCAAGTGTAGGTAAAAAGTCATTACAATTACGAAATCAGGTTTGTATAATCAGAATAAAACTTTATTTGCTAATGCGTAACGCTGCATAAAGAAAATTTTATATTAAGACGCTAGTTGAACGTAAATGGCTGGCAGGATTTACATAATTTTTTATGGTTTGGGTATCATGATTTAACTTTTTTTTTTATTTGACAACTGAATCAATTTAATTAATGCAGAAACAGAAGCCCCAACATTACGGCAAAACTCTAAGCACGAAGAATCTGACCCATAGTTTTCCAGAATTTTTAAAATCAGAGTCTTTAGAGGCGATCTAAGAATAAGACAGGGCTTCATTTAATTGCTACTGGGTTTACTTTATTTTTATGTTATTCTCGTTGCAACAATGAGTAAATTAGTTTAGGGTAGATTTAAAACGCTTGTTCATTTGAATTTACAGCAAATAATTATTATTGAGATAAGTGGTATCTGATAATGTTACTTTATTTCTCGATATAATATGTAGCTACTAGAACCTAAATTAATACACCTAGCGCACCTTGGACAAGAGATTTACACCTAATCAGGTACGTAGATTCCCTATAGTTTGTAGAAAAAATAGGTTAGCGAAAAGTATTTCATAGAAATGAACAATGGAGAAACTGTAGGTGCTTTGTATAAATCGAACTTTGGAGAGATGTACGTCGAAGAAATCATAAAACAGAGAAACCGTAAAATGTAGAAATTGGTAAGGCGAATATCTTTTCTGTGCCTGACAGCTATTTGCATGTGCCCTTAGAATAAGAAGAAGAATAAGAAGAAGGTAGATCAAGTTATTTTTTTCTAAACCAACCCGACTTGTCTCAACTAAACTTAAACCAACCCAGATCAATTCAAAATAATTAAAAAATCAACCCAAACCAACCCACCACTCCTTCAAATTTAGCATAAAAAATAAAAATAAAAAAATATCTTTTCTACGCCCTTTTTTATTCTAAGCTCGCCTTACCAATTTCTACGTTTTACGGTTTCTCTATTTTACAATTTCTTTGATGTATATTTCTCCAAAGTTAGATTTTTGCAAAATACAATTTTGCCCAAGTTTATTTCTATAAATAACGATTCCTGCATTTTACTTTTCTTTATTTTATGGGACCCCTAAATACCTGCACTCTTTTTTTCTATTGAATAAAGATTGTAACTATTTATTTATTTTACACACACCCTATATTTTTTGCATTTTTGAATTCTAGGTTTCTTCCTGATTTCAGAAATGTATAAGTTTTGTGAAATAGGTGGCTATGACTCATAATGCAGGATGGTTATCAATTTTTTAAACTAAAAATACATTTTGGTAGGCCGTTAAATTGTCTGAGATGTTTGTTTAGCATTTATTTTATTCCAGGGACTACTGACTTCTTTATTGTTCGCATTTCACGAGAGTTGAGTTTGACTCATATAACCATGACATAGGTTTGTCCTTATAAACCAAACTTCAATATCGCCTACTATGATTTAGCAATTTTTAACAGTAACATCACAAATTGTAATTCGCAGTCACCTAAGTAAAAAAAACTTTAAAGTCCAATATCTCAAAAAATATTGAAGCCAGTGCATATAAGTTATATATTTCTGAAATCAGGAGGAAACCTAGAATTCAAAAATGCGAAAAATACAGGGTATTGTATTTAAAAGAAAGTTGCTATCAATATTTGACACTTCAAATAATACTTGTTTTTTTTTTACTTTAATATTTTTGAAGAATTTTATAAATCAAATAACTTATTTATGTAAAACTTTTTCCTAGCTCACTTATTAACCGATATAATAGGGGGGGCCATTAATAATGAAACACCCTATACACATTTTTTTTATTTCATTCAATAAAAGTTTATTCTTAGAATAGGATTTAGCATGACTTTATAGGATTCCTGACTTGTTTATTTTTATAATAAGATTTAATATGACTTGATGCGATTCCTTATGTGTGCTATTATTTATTATTTCTCTCTTTTCACTTTAAAACCATATTTTGTTATTAATTTAATAGCGTGCTGCATTACCTAAAAAGAAAATTTACTTTTTTTAATAAATAAACTCTTAGATTAATTAAATTAATATTACTGAGAGCAAATAAGAATACCTTTATACCTGTTTTTAGTTGAACATTTTTTCCGTATAAAAGACCGTAATCTATATGAATGAAATGATCATCACCCTCAAGGTGATCTGAGTGAACTTGACTCCGTCTCTGTGTTTTACAGTATAAAATAAAAGTTTAGTTAAATACGTCTAATACAAAAAAAAATAACGGAAAAAATGATCTAATGATCTACGTTGTCTTGGATCAGTTTGGTTGGGTTGGTTTGCCATTTTTTTTTCATTAGAAATGTTTGTATCTGCCTGTTTTTGCTTCTCACGTCATTACGGCCACGCCTCCATTGTCTAATAGAGAATCCAGACACCTACAGATCTGTTTCATCCTTATTAGGAATCATCAAGGAGTCATAGGATTGTACCTGAAAGTTGAAGCTACACATAGTATAGGCGCCAGCTATGGTCACGTGTGCAATTAGATGTACCCTCAGTTTGACTTTAGATTATTTTAATACATCTCCAGCCAAACGTTGGTGGTCACATAGTTGAAGTCACGTGAATTTAGCCGCCATCTTGAAGCGAACCATAGCGCGGTTAGTTTTTAACCGATTTTAATTTTTTTTTCACGGGTGGAAAGGTCTTTTTAAATGGCTTTTTCTACATTTAATTCATCTTACGAAAGTTTCATATTTTGCTTCAAAATAAAAAAAGCAATATTTTTCTTAAAATTCAGTTAAACGTTGTGTACTTAAAATCAGATTAAAATTTTTATTTTATTGCGTATATTTTCTAAAGATTTGTGTGCTCACCCTCAAAAAAGTAAAGACTCATGTCTGCGGGTATCAGTAGGTTTCCTTGAAAAGGTAATGAAGTCTGCAGACTCGATTCTGCGAATACCATCACATTTCCTCAAAACAATAAGCCAGCAAAAGCCCAAGGGGGTATTATAGGAATTACTAGAAGAAAGGAAGCAGTGGTACTTCATGATATTTAATTATGAAAAGCTCAAGTTGTACGAAATAATTGTGGTCTTCTGTATGACGATGAATATTCATTACATCATGAATTTTCCGACACAACAACAGCGCACGACGAAGAGTTTATTCAACAGATTAAAGATTTTTTAGAAATCCAAGGAAACCCATTTGCTATCGAAAATTCAGAAACAGAAAAAAACACTATTTAATATATTTTAAAAAGAAAAATTTATCAAAAACGGGAATAGTAAGATATTAAACTGTATAAAAATTGGAACAAAAGAATATGAAAATTTTGTCAAAGAAAGGTTCCAGGAAAGATTGTTGGTTTATGGGCGTAACTAACTAAAATTTGGTATGTAGGTATGGGCACGCTTTAGTAATTTTGCCCCCCTCTTCGACATAATGACGACACAAAGATAGCATCTGATTTTTGTCCGCCATTTAAAATCTGAAAGAAGGCTCGATAAATTAAATTAAATTTTCGGATTTTTCTTTTTCGTTTTTTAAATGATTGATACCAGGGATATTTTTTGCTTTTGTCTTGTATTATAACTATTTGTGTACAAGTAAACAAAATTTATTTTTGGCCTGCGTGAATTGATCTTTCACTACATAGAGATTAAGATCAATAGCTGGTAATCGATTCCGTGAAGAAAGTTGTTATTTTTCCTGTTTTGGAAGCTATTTTTTTGTATTTGTGTTTTGCCAGGAATTTTTGGGAGAGTGATTATTTTATTATTCAGAAGGCCAGACTTTTTGTAAATACGATAGGTAGGCAAAAAATCTATTTTACTATAATACAGTTACAAAAATAATAAAAAGACAGATTTTTATACAAAAAAAAGTTATTAGAAAGTATGTTCAGCTCAACATAATTAATAATAAAATTAATCCAAAAACCGTGCAAACTTGATCACTTGGCCCGCGACAGGCAAACAGCTTCATTTCGAGAGACGTATGCGTACAAAGAATTATTTTATACTTATTCATTTATTTAATTTATTTTTGACAATTTTGTTTTTATTCACTGGGTGGAGTTTACTTCACAGGAGTGAACGTTCGCGCGGTTGAGATTCAAGATTTCATTCCCTGATATAAGTTTAAGTGCTTCCTTCCCCAATCGCCAAAGTTAAAAAATGTTCACTGTAAAAAGACAAAATGCATCATTTTTAATTTCTACATATTTTTGCAATTTTTTATATTTAGCTTGCCATGCAGCCACACCTGCCTTGCCACCCATCTTTTAAAGAAATCTGCTAAAGCCATCTTGACAGAACATTGTAGTTTTTAAACATACACTTTGTTAAAATGTGCCCTAAAATACATATAAGAAGCATGCAGCAAAAAACTAAAAAATAAATATAAAAATAATGAAATTCTTTATAGATAACATTAATTGAAAGTGAATAAAATAGTGGGAATTATTATTAAATTATTCTATGTTTTATAGTACTTACTTCGAGTTAATAAATATAAAAGTATTAGATGGCATCACGAATACTCGTTTTTCAAGTTAAAATTCAAATTATTTTGACGAGTAATGTGCTGACCAACACGAAACTAGTTTAATGACCAGCTAGTTATTGGTGATTTAAAACTACTCATTGGAAAAAAAAAACACAAAATAAAATGTTTAAGGAAAGTATTAAGTACACAAGAAAGCAAACAAAAATGTCCGCGCTCGGATAAACTGTTGATATTTGCACCAAGAACTGGTAAAGTAATAGGAAAATGGGGTAAGTATATTATGACTTATTTTTGAAAAAAAAAACTAGCCTTCCCTTATCTTGTTAGACAAAGTAAAATAAGAAACTCCCTTTTAATAACGTAATCTTGTAAAAAATAATGGCTATATAACTAATATAATTCAACAACACATAATAATTAAATGGTTTTAAAAGTAACTTATCAACAAAATTCAACCAAAATTCTTCCGCCAAATATATTTTTCTGATAAACTTTAATATTTTACCTGTAAAAAAACACATGCGCATTTAAAACCTGTAGATTATAGACATTTTGAAAAAAAATCAAAATTTGTTTCAATCACAAATACCTACGGGTTTTTTGGCACTAAACGAATTCAGGACAGTAAAAAATTAAAAGAACAAATTCATTCAGGATTGTTTTTCTTTTGTTTTAGAAGTTTCAACTGAACAATTTTTGACTTGACAAGATGAATTTGACATATTTCCTACATCAAAAGCTTATTCGATCACCCAAAATGTAGGTAAAAAAATATGGAAAAAAAACTAAGTGGTAAAAAAGAGCCACATTTAAGCTTCACATAAAAAAAAGGTACAAATTTCGTTGGTAAATTACTCAATATTTGACCTATTTTCGGTTCGGCATCGTAATAATAAGAGTAGTAGTAAGAAAGAGAAAAGGTATTTATAAAGTACAATACCTCTCTAATCTCACACTTGGGGAGTAAGGGATAGTGTTATAAAGTGCAGATTTGGTTACTTTCGGGTGTGGTCGTAGGAAAACACTTTTTACCTCGGGGTGAGATAGAGTGATCAAAAATTACCCAAATGTGCCTATGCGTTCTCACAAATTCTACAGATAAACTAGTCAGTACTCGTTCATTGTATGGTAATTTGGTTGCCTATTAAAAGTTTATGTTTGACCTTGGTAATCAGATGTGAAATTAATAATCTCTGAAGACAGGCATCATTACCAAGGTGCTTTAATTACATAGGTATCTATCTATTTTAAGATGACTTCATTATAGTGAAATAAAAAAAACCGTTGACATCGTGAGGTAGTGATGCAAAGAAAAGATAAAAAAATTGGCAAAATACACATTTACATTTTTAGGGTTCATAACCGATGAGCCTCCTACTGGAAAGGTCAGTCAGGTGATACCTACTAGACCGATGGACCATAATGGTCAAACTACCTCCCTCATCGCTCCCTAAACTAATTCGACCAGCTGACTTCAAATATCTATTTTAAATTTACATAACTGTAATAGCTTTCAATTCCGCAACAATTAAGTAGTCGTAGTTTTACCGATAATTATAAATCTTTACCATTCCTAGCCAAAAACCGTCCACCTGCCAGCGATTGGCAATAGCCCACTTCCGTGGGCATGCCTTAACAAAAATGTCTCAAAATATTTGACGAGTTATTTGTGAAAATATGACAAAAAATGGTAATTACGAACCATTTTCGGTGAGCCCGTAAAAATATGCTGATCTTGATTAATTATTTTATAGGGTAGTTTGTCTCAAGATATAAGGAACAAATATCACGCAAGAACTGCATCTGAAATACATTAAAATTTTGACTATCTTCGGAGAGTCGCAATCCAGCGACTACTTCACCGATTTAAATAAAATAAGCAGATTAAAGCTCCTAACACCATAAAGTGAAAATTACATTATAAAGCTCTTTTGGATTTTTGCATGCTCTCAGATCATGGTTTGTATTTCCAATTTTTCCGCACAAAAAAAATGTTAAAGTCAGGCAATTTTCGATTGAAGATTTGGAATCAGCTGGGTTGGGTTACTCTAGTTGGTCACTGACATAATAAATAAAAAAACTTTTTTAAGGGAAATGATTTTATTTAATTGCACACATATGAAACATTTAGTTTAACTCCATTTTCCTAAATTTTTGGCAAAGATAATTTAAGTTCCAACTTTAGTTTCGATTAGTTTACAGCGGCCCAATTTTCAATTATCAATTATTTTGTACGCAATGAAATAATATCGAGTTACTTAAAAAGTTTTTTTATATATTTTATTTTTTACTTTATACGTGGATTAAAAGGGTATTTTTTTCATAATAGTGTCATAATAGTGTCACCGAACCTTAATAAGTATTTTTTTTGAAGGTCTAGGTTTATGGGTTGAGGGATCTTGTTAACGAAACGTCCTTTTTTTGAAATGCCAACGTTTCGCAAAATTTATTTGCTTCTTCAGGTCTATTCAAGACAGCCGTTCCATGTGTCCATTTTATTAGCAATAGACGTCATCCTTGGGTAAAGAGGCATTATTTCGGCAGAAGTGCCGTAAGATTTTTATTAAAACTTAGAAAAAAAAAACCAGTGTAAAAATTAAATACGAATGAAGTACTCGCCGTAGTATTATTATTTTAATGTGTTTATTTATGTTTTTTTTCTAAGTTTTAATCAAAATTTTACGGCACTTCTGCCAAAATAATGCCTCTTTACCCAATGATGACGTCTATTGGCAATAAAATGGACACATGAAACGGCCGTCTTGAATAGCCCTGAAGAAGCAAATAAATTTTGCGAAACGTTGGCATTTCAAAAAAAGGACGTTTCATTAACAAGATACCTCAACCCATAAACCTAGACCTTCAAAAAAACTTAAAAATAGGATCGTTAAACCATTCTACAAGTCTTAATGAGTATGCCAAAAGTTTTAATCAAATCGGTATTAATCTGTTTGGTTCCACTTTTCCCTAAAATTAGGAAATATATACTAAAATTCAAATCTTCAAACTGACTTGTTCGTAGCAGCCTTCGTTCAAAAGTAATAAATTTAAAAATATATTAACCTCCTCTCACCTCCTCATCCACGCCCCTAAAAAATATTTTTTGTTTCTAAAACAAGAAAACATAAAATTTGAACATTGAAACTGCATATTCGTAGCTGCTTCGGTTCAAAAGTTATGAATTTTTTCATATATTTAACAACCTCCTCTCTCCTCTTACAGCCCCCCCCCCATTGTATCCTATAAAAGTAAAAATAATTACTATAACTCAAATCTGAAAATCGCATGTAGCGGCTTTAGATACAAAGTTATATATATTATTAAAATTGTATTACCACCTCTCACCCCCTTAACCATACCTCACAAAATTAACTTAACGCTACAAACTGCATATTCGTAACGGGTTTAATTAAAATGTTATAAATTTTTTAATTATGAAATGTATTTTCCGCCGCGCACCTCCTTAACCACCTACATAAGTCCGCCAAAGTTCATTAAAATCGATTTACAAGAAGTTGGAGAAAAATGCATCACACGATTTGATAGACAGATAGATGCCAGATCCTGCTAAATAAAATCGTTTAGAATTAGGAACATGGTCGTTTAGTGTCATTTACTCATTTACTGATTAAAAACTGGTGCTTTAGAGACTTTAAAAAAAACCCTAGTTATTCTCGCTCATGCAGAAAATATAAAAGGAATAATGTAATCCAACGAAAATTATTGTAATTCTCCAATTTTTTTAAAAAATCGGCTTTGAAACGTACCATAAAGATGTTGAAAATTTTGAAAAATCATTAACATATTTTTGTTAAGAATTTGAAAATAATCAACCGTGCAAAAATTCAGCTAATATTGATGTTAAGTTTTTTCCCTGGTAAATGTAAATTCCTTGTTTTTAATTTCGTAAATAGTAGTTTTTATAACTAGTGGCTAAAATAGTGTTTTTTTTATATTCGTTGGTTTAAATAACGAGCGCAGCAAGTGATTTAAAAACGCGAGTAAAAGAAGCAGAGTTTAGGGGCGAGTTGTAAACATTTTTTTAAACCTTTTATCAATAAATCCACAAAAACAGGAAAACTTGATATTGACATTTTCTTATTTTGTGATTTCTTCTAAATGATTTTTTTGTTAATACGAGAAAAACACTGAATAAGATGAGTTAATTTTTGGGTAAGAATAATTAAATTTGTTCTTCATACTTCAACCAAAAAAGCCATGGTTTGGTTATTGGAGAAAACGGGTAAAATTTTACTTAATCGGCTTAGGATTCCATTAACACTAGTTTAGTAAACCTAAACTGATACTTGGGCCTAACCTTTCAATGGGAATAAATAGTACATTATAAACCTAGGGACTAAATTGCTACTTTTAAACCAATGCTTGTAAAAAAGCACTATTTTAGCCACTAGTGTGAGATAACGTTTTCAAACATTACCAAAAAGTGCCTTGCCTTCCAGCAAATTCTACAGATAAACTAATAGGAACTAAAAAAATGCAGACCATTTTCTGATATCCTCCAACAATTAAAAGTCGTAGTTTCACCGGTATTTATAAATCTTTTATCTATAAAAAAAGATTCTTGGTCAATGTAACTTAAAAAAATGTAAGAAATTCATTTTTTTTATTTTGTAAATGATAGTTTTTATAAATAGTTGGTAAAGTAATGTTTTTATTTACAAGCGTTGCGTTGGTGTAAATAACGCGCGCAGCAAGCGATTTAAAAACGCGTGCAAAATAAATACAGTTTAGTCGCGAGTTGTAAACACTATTGAGAGCTCGCCAATGACAAAACAATTGTTTTACGTTAACCTATATTGTTCACGTTCTTGCGTCTTATATGGCTGCGGTTCTCTTAATTTCTGTCAGTTTGTTATTTTGTGTTTTCGTTCTAAATTATTTTTTTTGTTAATACGTGAAAAACACTCAGTAAGTAATTTTTAGGAAAGAATAATTATATTTTGTTACTATTGACATACGGACATTTTTTTGCACCCGTGATCTAAACAAAAGCTGTTTTGCATCGGTAACCAAAAAACCCGAAAACAGTTACTAAAATAGTGTTTTTGATTAAGGTATAAAAAGAAGTTTTGTTTTAGTCAACAAAGTAGTGTTCTCGCTCAAAAAGCAGCACTGCAACAGCAAAATAGAATTCTGGTAGTTATCTATTCCCAGTGGCGTACGCAGAAATTTTTCCGGGGGGGGCTTAAGTTACGGAATAGTCTCAGGTTACCATTCTATTATTTATATAAAAGTTAACCTTTATAGGAATCGATATTTAGTGGCTCTGAGTCCTTAAGCCCCCCTCTGCGTACGCTGCCGGCATTATTCTACATTCAGATTATTTTGTCTGGGTGGTATTTTAAAAGTATTTAGTTAGCGCTTTTTTTTAATTATAAACAACTTAAATAAAAAATCAAAAAAATGTACCTTTAGTTCGGGTTTCATTCGACAGAACAATAGCTCAATATATGTGTGTTAATTATCATCTAATAATAGTTAGTGCGGTTATTCGCATCCGTTTTTGAGACTGTTCTATGCTTTAGCCAGCCGGTATTCGTACTTTAACTACTACAATAACCAGTGGGTTCAAATACCCACGTCATTAAGTAATGGGAGCCACATTCAATTTTTATCTTTTTTTAATAACTTCCATTATACATAGTTTAAAGAAAAATTGTTACATACAGAGTGTCCGAGTCCACCCTGATATCTCGAGAACCAAAAGAGACAGAGTAGTAAAATTTAATTCATTCAGGGGAGGAGCTACGGCTGAGACAATACTTTTTGAGTTCGATTATTAAGTAAATGGGCCATGACAAGCACGAACAATGCGCGGCGTTCGCTTTTTGTCTCTATTTGAGGCAGGCCGCAACAATGTGGCAGGGGCGTACGTATCGTCACTGCCATTTAAAATAAATGAATAAGTTGAAGAATTATAAAATGATAAAAAAATATTATTTGCAAGTCGTTATTTTGAATTGGGTTATTTCATGTTTTATTGAGGTCTCAAATAAAATGATAATATTATGAATAATAACTTGTTTAATTTTTGACCTTTCCTCCTTTTTGCAGAAAAATAATTGTACTTATTTAAGAGGATACCGTACAGGTGTAAAACGCGGAAGAAAACTGAGCCGTTCCTATCAACTCAATCAAAAAATGCTTCGAATAAATTTTTTGGAAAATTAATTAACATTTATTGAAGAGTCATTAATTTTTTTACATTTCAAGTTTTAGGAAAAAATTTCGCTATTTCAGATTTTTTGTAAAAATCAGGGACTTTTCAATAAATTTTAATTAATTTAAAAGGTATTCTGGATGAAAAATTTTTTGAAAAAATGTTTAATTTTTTCTTAAAATTGTTTCTGATTTTCAGCCTTCTGCCTATCCTTTCCATGCATTTTCCGTTCGCCACCTGTTGACTACGACTTCATCTTAACAAACTATATTTTAAACAATGGAAACATAAATAAAATCAAATTACAGCATGATCAACAGATAATATGTTGATGATGATGATTAAACACAAAAAAAACTATTACCTACTGTAATATAAATATTTTTTGGGTAACAAAGATTCAAAGTTGAAAAACGCCTTTTCTCAAATAAGTTGAAAATGGAGATTCCCCTCTTTTCATGTATTAATATTTAAATTTGCTTTTTTTGAATGGATGTTAGACTAACTTTATGCGCATGCGCATTATTTATGTATAATTTTACTGTTAAAAACAATAATAAATTAACAAGGGGTGCTTTACGTAAAAGGGCTATTTATTTATAAAATAGTAAAATCAATAATATGCTTTGGAAAACTAAGTGCAATAAACAGATTAGAGCGTCTACGCCTATGACCCCATACGGCAAACCAATCGCGAGCTAAGTGGGCAGGCTTCAGACAGAGCTTTTCATTCTGTTTTCAAAAACACCTATTATGTTACCTTTTTCTCTAACGCTTTTTAAATAAAATGACGAAAGCTTTTAAATAAGAGCAATGATTTAGACAGAGAATCACCGAATATCTGTTTTCTTGTTTAACTCATTGGTCTTATGGAGATGATTTTCCCATTTTATTTAAAAACCATTACAGAAAAAAGTAACACATTAGGTCTTTTTAGAAAGAGGAAGAAAAGGTCTATTTATATTTTCCAAATATACAGGGTATCTCAATTAAAAAAAGTAATGTCGCCGCCCTAGCTCCGCCTCCTTAATGACGGGCGCGACGATTAGTATCGAATAAGATACTTTTTTGTAAACCATCGAATTATGTGAAATTTTTCTTTTCCGCCTCTTTTGGTTTTGGAGATATTAGAATGGACCCGAACTTTTGGTAAACCCTGTATATATAAATAAACGCTAGATGTAAACCTTCCTATATTTTTACCTTCATTTGCCTAAAGGCTTTTATTACCATTTTTAGACATATAGTTCCTTAGTTAGCTTCATATAACTATGAGACACTATAATGGCCCAAGTGTCGCAAAATGTGTAACATTTATTACGGTTCTTATGCACATAAAACCGGTTTTATATAAAAACGGTTTTATATAAAAACGGTTATTAGAAAATTTGATGCATGAAAAAGTTGCATATTGAGAACAGTTAACATTAGATTTTTCACTCAAACCAGGGTTAGGTATTTCTTTAAGTTGCGAGCAATGCGCTAAAGCATTTTTAAAATGTTTATACCGACCTACAAAATTCAATTATTTTTTTGTCCGTTGACTTTTAATTCTTTATTTTGGTTTGATAAAAAGGTAAAATGTTTTTTTTTGCATTTTGTACAAAAATTCCACATAGAGCAAAAATTCAATAAAATAAGAGGTATAATTTTACAAATATATATTTAATAATTATAGCAGTATCACTGAAAATTGCTTGATCGGTGGTAGCATATTAACAAAATATTCACCTGTCTTTGATACTAAGTAATGTAAACAGAGCTCGTTAATAAGAAAATGTTTAAAGGCTTTTTTACGAATATACAGGGTGAGTGTTTTTTGTCAGATCCGAAATTGATTTTTTTATTATATTTAAATAAAAACAAACGATTTTTGCGTTATTCAGCTAACAATTTTAAGGTTTGTTTGCTTTTCTCTAACTGATATCACAATTTAAAAGCGTTTTGGTATAGGGTGCTCCGTTTAAATGGTCACAACTATTGTATCTATTTATATGTAAGGTAGAAAAAAGTTATGAATAAAAAACTTTTACAACTTCTAAGAATTCTTAAAAATATTTATCTAAAAAAGGCAAGTGTCTTTCTAAATGTCAACTTTAGACTGCAACTCCTCTATATCTAAAAACCTATGTACTTTAATGCATTTCAAAATATCACGGTTTTCCTGATTTTAAAAATGTATAAATAATTATATGCCCCTTTATAATTAGTTTTGAACAATATGACTTACTAACTTTATGGGTTTCAATTATAATTATAGGTCATGTTTTTCGCTTTCTTGAAAAAACGTATAAATCATATTGAACTAAACTTTTTTTGCATTGCATGTCTAAGTGAAAAAACTGTAACCCAAGGCATAAAACACCCACCTACGACTTTTTCGTGCGTGCCCGCTCACGCATCACATGACTGTCATAACATCTCATATTGACATCATGTGACGCGTGAGTCAGCGCTCATGAAAAATCGGTTGTAAATATTCAAGGGGGAGGTCGATTCCTAAAAACTATTTGTGTACAAAGTGATTGTTTAAAAATAATTGGGATTTAATATAACTTAGTGGCATGAAAATAATTTTTCTCCTAATAAAATGAGTGCAGAATAACTGAAATGTGAGGGGGGGATCCAGTAAAAGTAGAGAAAATACAAATAAGGGGGGGGGGCATAAACCCCCAAAGTAGAATATATAACTTTTTAATGTTTAATTAAATTTTAGTTAAAAAGTTTATTTTTTTCTAAATAATTATGTTTTAAACCAATTTACACACCTAAGCAGACTTGCACCCTTAATTTATTACACGATTATTTCGAGGGGTCGCAGGTGGTCGCAGCCAATCTTTATGGATTTTATTTAGACAAGGTGTGATCTCATTAAAATACATTTTTTCAACCAGGTCTTTTGAGGTCTTTTTTTTTAAGTCAGAAAAACTTTGCAAATAACAAATCATTGATAAAAAAAATTACTACCTCAGAGAGACTTAAGAAAAAACGAATACACCGGAACATACCCAGAAAATATGTTTTTGATATACCACAAAGCGGGAATCACAAGCTTGGTAGAAATAATTTTTTTAATAAACTGAATATCGGGAAATATTTTGTCGTATTGAACTAATATTGATTTTAACTCATAAATATATTATTTTCGTCTACAGTATAGACAACCAAAAGCTTTATATGGTGTTTTCTGAATAGAAAAAATGTTTGCAATACTAAAATATAATATTGGTTAATAAAATCATACTTTTGAAAAATCGTCAATGTCCGTCCCTTTACATTGCCTCGATCCACTGTGCGACCCTAAAATTGGTTGTAAAGCGATGCTTAAAACGGTTTTAGTGGGGCTTACACGACAAAATTTTCAAACTGTCCTTACAATAAAATCGCTTTAAGAGGCCCGTATAAACAAAGTAAGCAATAACTTTGTAAAACAACTGGGCAAGGCCAAAGGTGAAAAATCTACTGCGCATGCTTGACGCGGTCTGCTCGCTCCCAGAAGAGTTTTTGGCTCTGCATTTTTTCCAGGATTACTTGATTGGGAAAAAAATCGCTACGGCTGTTTTCTCGGAAAATGCAAGAACCTTTATACTATTGTTTTTTATGGGTGGTACCACGACTCCCAACACTGTAAAAAAGTACTACAAATTACAATACGTATAAATAATAATACCTCACACTTTAAGTTACATATAAAAAGAGTGCTTATTCCTTGTCGTATCTCAGTGCGCATGCTCAACATGCCATACGGCGTTACGTCTCACCCATAAACATTTAAAGGTGCACATAAAAAGGGTGCTTACTTGTTGTCGAATCTCAGTGCGCATGCTCAGGACCGATACAATGCGCTAACTGCTTGCGAATACGACAAGAAGGATCGTCGAGATAGGTCAGACGTAGTCGCTGTTGTACAGCTTATCCGTTCTAAGCATGCACGACAACGACTAAGCACCCTTTTTATGTGCAATTTTAAATGTTTATGGGTAATACGTAACGCCGTATGGCGTTTTGAGCATGCGCACTGAGATACGACAAGGAATATGTAACTTTAAGTGTCTAGTAATTATTTAATACAAATATTTTTAAGTTTTTCTTATTCTGGGATTTTCCATCCATTGCAGGATCAATATCCAGTGTTGTCAAAGTTTTTAGGACCAACGCAAAATAGCCATGCATTTAGCTGGAATTTGAATCAGGGAATTTAACAAAATATTGTCAAAATAGATATCAATTAATTCGTGTGTACGGGCTTTTTAATGAGCTTTTATGAAAAGACGGTTTGAAAATTTTGTCGTATAAACACCATTAAAGTGGTTTTTTTAATGATTTAAAAAAGCGGTTTATCCGCTTTAAAACGTATTTTCAGGTCGGTATAAGCACTTTAAAAATGCTTTAATGCATTGCTGCCAACCTACAGAAATACTGAACGCTACTTCTTTAAGAAAAAATCCGTGATTAACTCAGTTGCACTATTCGACTTTTTTTAAATAATAAAATATAAGATATTTTTAGTAATAAAATATAGGCGTCTTTTAATTTTTGGAAAACTGTAAAGTTAGATCATTAGGTTATCCAGTTGGCAGTTCTTTGATCAGCTGCTAGAAAACAATTTTAATAAACAACTATAAACCTTTGTTGAAAGCGATTTTATTTAAAACCGCCTTTATACAAAACCCGTTTAAGATGCGTAGAAACGTGATAAATGTTTTAATTTTTATGAAGTGAAGTAATATTCAGATATTTTAAAAAAATACTAAATTCATTAAATAAGCTAGTTTTTTTTTATTTCTTCAAAATTTTCGATAAGTTAAATTTTACAGTGTGCCTTTTTGAGTGAATACAAAAATCTAATAATTATTTCTTTATTTTTAATTTATTAATAAAGCTTGTTTGGATTTTATAATTAATTAATTCTTTAACAATGTCTCAATACTAAGAACAATAAAAACAAAGGATTTTTTAAAGTAAAAAAAAAAACAATTTAAACTTTTTAATAAGATATGTTGCTTTGTCACAAGACCTGCGTAATATATAATAGATAATTATGTAGTATCAGCTTTAGATCTATAAATATTTATTTTTATTCATATACTTAACACTAAAAGTACCTTGATGGCCAAGGTAAAAGTCAGATGAAAGGCAAAGTGTTCAAATGCCATTATATAGGTACCTATTTAGAGGATGATCTTTATAGCATGGTGGTAGACCAAAACTGGCTGATTATAAATATAATTTTTATTTTTTTAACGAAAGTAAAAGTACAGTACAAAAGGTAAAAATAAAAAATTATTTATATGAATTCCCGGGAAACTGTCATCAATCTACTCTCTTTATTAAAAAAAAACACACTGAAAAAATCACCTGGAGCATTTTCTCCTTTGCTCCCTTCCCCCCCCCCCCCCCCTCTTTTTTGGCTCTTAATATATTTTAAAACTGAAATAAATGTTAAAGTATGTTGGACATTTGTGGAGACTCCTCAGTTGACTTGAAAGACCTTGCGCCTAATCACTGCAAAAAAATATTGAATAAAATCCTTTAAAAAGATATACCACGTACATGTTTTATTGACTGGTCGTCGCGTAACTCTTATTATCTTATGGGTAATGTTTTAAACATAGGGTCATGGTGTTTAAAAGGTTAAAACTTCTCTTTTTTACAAATCGAACATCTAGAAAATTTCGTAATGTATTCCAGTTAAAAATTAAAAAACTATTTTTGGGATCAGTCTGAGATAAAGAAAATATAACCAAATTAAAAAGATTCAATTTTTTTGTAAAGATAAATCAATCATATCTAAAAACATTATTATTACATTTTATTTTCCAAATATTAATTACGAAAAAAAAGACAAAATATAAAGAAATAAAAAAAAAATCAAATCATTGACTAAGTTAAAAAAAAATGAACAAAGATGAAATCCATATCTCACAGTGAAGTAAACCAAAACATTTAACAAGGAACATTCTTACAACCTTCTTTACTTGAACAGATGAACATAAAATTAAACCCTAAAAACCCTAACAACTTCTCTTTAAGTTATGCTTTATCAAGATTAATTAATTTGCTTTGCTACATGATCTTATAATTAACAATTTAAAAAAACTCTTTGTTTTTAAAGTAAATTAAGCTAACTTAGAGCTAAGCGTGTTTTAAATTTAGTTGTGATAAACTATAGTCTATCTCCGTTTGACCGCTTTCGGATAATTTCAAAGTTTTATTTAAAAGAAGTTTCATTAAAAAAAACCTGCCAATTAATTATAACTTGTTTAATTTTCAAAAACTATTAAACTTTAAACAAAAAAAGTTAATATATCTACTTGAAGCAACAGATTTTTAAAAATACAACACAATCATTTAAAAATATTGTTCAAAAAGTTTACAGTTTGTTTCCGTGAACTTAATCCGCCACAAATAGTAATTGAACTTCCATATAATATTAACAAAAGTGTGATGTGATAAAGTGGGGGTTAAACATAATTAAAAATTTAGGTCAAGGGGTATAAGTGATAAATTCATAGATTTGATAGTAAGTGCAATCAAATTTTGTAAAGCGAGGTAAAAGTTGATCGTAACGACTTTTTCCACCTGGATTTTTTTGTCACTTAGACCCTTTGGTTTCTGGACTTCTTAATTTTTTTTTATCAAAAATAGTAACATGATAAAAATATGACCACATAACTCACCAAGCTCTTGAAAATATCCAACAAATAGAAATGGCACTTTTTAGCACTTAAACAAATTTTTAGCACAGATTTGAATTCCGCGCGGGAAATAGTCCTGTGAAAACAGCAAATATCAATTATTTCCTAAAGCGTCTTTCGGAAGGAGAGACGCTCAAAGACTAAAGTCCTGTGATCTCCTGCGAGCGCCGCGTTTTCGCCGCCAACACACAATAACAAACGGTCGACGCGCCGCGACGACGACTAGGGTGACTTGATTCGGATCGCTCGCAGTCAGTCCGTGCGGTGGTCGAGGTTACCTCACCTGTCGGTTTGATTGTTATTGTTGGCTCTTGCTGCAATTTTATTCTGACTGATGCAATGCGTTAGTAGTAAATTTAAGCAGAAATTTGATAAATTTTTTTATTGTTATGCGGATAACTGCATTTTTGTTAGTTGGAAAAGATATTTGGGAAGAAAATTAAAGTAATAAAAATATACCTATATATAAATAAGAATTGCTTATCAAAAATAAAAGAAACATATAGCATGTAAATTTTGCACACAACTAATTGTATACTTCGCACCATATAAAATTTGTACCCAGCAAATTTAGTACTAGCAAAAAGGTCGAGAAAACAGCTTTGGAATACCTTTAGAATGATCATACTATGTTTATGATTGATTGAATTGCCCATAAAATTTTATTTTGTTGTCCGCGTTTGCTTACTTATGACTTGACACGCACGCTTTCCAACCTCCAAGTTGCCATTCCCAAAGATCGTTGAAGAAACAACATCCCAGCAATTAGCAAACGTGTGTATGGGAAATGGCCGGTCTCCAACGGCGATAATCAAATCCCAGCAGACACAGTGGACGCGGGTTGATGTCGGACGTACGTCAGTCGCCGCCGCCCTCGACATAGGCACGATGTCAGTAGCATACTTCGAACCATCAGCATTTTTGGCAGCCGGTCGACATGCGTCCGCAGATGAACTGCTGACGTAGCAAAGTCCATCTCCGGGAAGCACGAAAAATAACTAATGTGTGCACACAATTATAATATAGCAGCAGTAGTTATATGTATGTGTATTCATAAACTAAATTGAAACCCCACTTAAGTATCCTAAACTTAACCTAAATTAAGCTATGACCTGGCCACTAATATATATAGAATACCACACCTTAGACTCTCATGAGCCATACACATATCTAATAAAAAATTATAATGGTATAAGTAGATATTTCACATGGGACATGTATGTAACTCACGTATTTTATTTGATATATGGTTAGCTTGCATGTGTCGAACATAGAGGGCGCGGCGCGTTCGCTTTGAATCGTCGGTATTATTCCTGCATTAGAAAGTAGGGCCTACACCGTTTAATTGCAATTTACCAGGTCAATCAAGCCACACCCCCCCCCCCCCCGAAAGATATTCGAGTTTTTATATGCTTATAATTTCGAACTAATTTTGAACCACACTGCTTCTTGGGGGGTGCAGCCGGACGTCAAGCTACACCCCCTCATTTAAAGCGTAGAGAAAAATGAAAAGCAACTCTCTCAAAATTAAGAACTAATTTCGAACTCCTAACATTCTCAAAAAAAAATCCAAATACCCATTAGTAACCCTGTTTTTTTAGAAAATATGACAGGTTGACGTCAAGCCACCCCCTCCCCCCCCCCGAAACATATTCGAGTTTTGATATGCTTATAATTTTGAACCACTTTTAAAAATTTTGAACCACCCTCCTTCCTGGTTTTTTTTTTTATATTCAAAATGGGAGGTGCAGCTGGACGTCAAGCTAAAAAAACAGGAAAGAGTGTGGTTCAAAATTAGTTCGAAATTAGTTCAAAATTATAAGCATATCAAAATTCGAATATATTTTTTTTAAATCAGTGTTACTAGTGGGTTTTTCGAAATTCTTTTTAAAAAAACAATATTAAAAACACCAAGAAAGAGTGTGGTTCAAAATCTTTAAAAGTGGTTCAAAATTACTTTGCAATTGGTTCGAAATTATAAGCATATCAAAACTCGAATAACTCTCGGGAGGGGGGGGAGTGGCTTGAATGACCTAATTTATCGACGTGAGAGTGCTACATTCGACTTTGGTCGGGCCAAGTAAATTATTTTTCGTGTGCATGGTGAATAATCGGTGATGTTAGTGGGTAGTTTGTCCGACATCGGCTCACGTTTAACTGCCGATGCAGACATTGACACGACGTCTCGTCGCGTCTATCTGATTATTTACCAACCTTCTGTGTTTGCTGGGATGTCACAACAAGGGGGAGAGGAATGAAGATTCATGACAAAATGTAACAGGAGTAGTTGGGGGTCACCTACATAACCCCTTCCAGTGATATCACAAATAAAAACAACCCACTTTTCATTTGAAAAAAAGTGCAAACAAGATTTTATCACAATTTTTTTTTAGTTACATCAGGATGGTTGCTCACGTGATGACGACGAATGTTCGATAATCGAAGTCAGCCCAACGACAAGGGAGCAAACGCCTGGACAAAGACATACCAAAAAGTTCATTACAGAACATTCACTAAAGCTGACTGCAGAACTTCTTAGTAAGTGCAAATTCAATAACTACTTGTATGCAATGGGATTGGTAGAAGATGCTACATGCCGCTTCTGCAAGAATGAGGAAGAAACCTCATTACATGTGTGTAGATCTAGTGCGTTACTGGGGGACCTTGAATGTCCGAGACCAGAAAGCTATATACAGGGCACACTGGCAAAGCTTCTGAGTTTCATGACAAGGACGGGGCTGCAACTTGTTTGGTAGTTCTTGCAAAGTAGGGAAGAAGAAAGGGGAACCACAATAGATCTGAGAAGGTCGAGGTGGACAGATATCTACACCACCTCATTCTAATCTAATCCAATCTAACGACAAGTATCCATTTTTTGTCCATTAGGTTAAACTTTCATAGGTTCGATATCAGGCCGATATATAATTACCGCTGACGACGTACCGCCGACGATGGGGACATCGGTCCGATTTTCCGCCGACCTTCTGTGTTCGCTGGGATAACAGGTAAATTGAAAGTTTTAGTGAGCAATTCTATTTTTCCCTATTATTCTCTTCATTTTTAACGCGCAAAAAAGTCTTGGTTTGGTTTGCCAAGAGTGTTCGAAAATGTTGTGTGAAGATAATAACCATACTACGTCGACAGATACACAGCTGATCGAAACAACCAAAATCAAAATAGTTGTTCTTTGTGTCCTGTCAACGTGGACGTAATCCTAGAATTTTACGTGATTTTGTGATTTTCGTAAAACAATAATAAACATTAATTTTTCAGGAATTTACCAATAATAATTGTTGTGCAATTAACCAACATTAAGTAAAAATTGGTTTTACATTAGAAATATTAGATGCCTGCTACTTTTTGTGTAAGTATTTGCTAATATTTTCCCATTTTTCCGTGTTTTTTCTGGTGCAAAATACGATGATCAATTGCTTAATAAACTGAATAGAAAGCGTCAGAGCTTTTACAATCGTATGGAAACTATGTACACTTTAGCTGTTGACTGCCAAACTGTACATAGTTTCCATACGATTGTAAAAGCTTTGACGCTTTTTATTCAGTTTAATAAGTAATTGATCTTCTTTTTATCAATTACTTTGTAAAGCAAATAGAAAGCATCAAAGCTTTTACAATCGTATGGAAACTATGTACATTTTGGTAGTCAACAGCTAAAGTATACATAGTTTCCATACGATTGTAAAATCTTTGACGCTTTCTATCCAGCTTAATAAGTAATTGATCGTCATAAGACATTATGATAAGGTTTTAAACAATTTGAAAATAAAACACTACTGCATTCGAATATAGTGTGTATGTTGACAAGGAGTATGAAATAGGTAATAAGTTTGATGACATGAAAATTGTGTTAGTTCAATAGAGAAAGGCCTGCTTACCCCTGCTAATGTTTTGCCCAAAAGTGGCACACCTGGTGCCAATAGTTCTTTTTACTATGGTCACTCTGAAGAGTTGGACCTCCCAATTTTCCTACATTTTCTGGCAATAGGTGAGACTGGCATACGTTTTTTGATTTATTCCGCACATTAGTACATGAAAAAAAATCTGTTACCAATAACGTTTATCTGTTTTTATTTCCATATCCATCATTTCAATAGTAGTCATTGCAGTGCACTAGACCATTAGTTGTGTTTTTATAATTGTGTCTTCCTCGTTCAGTATCTTGGGTATTTCATTGTTGATAACTCGCATAATCAGCTCACTTTTTCTGGTGGGTCTGATTTTTTGCAGAATATTTTAATAGATTCACTTCCTATCATTTTTTCTTTTGTTTCAGGATTCACATTCTCTGGAGTTTGCATTGGATCCCTTGTCTCCAAGGTACTGGGTGTTTACTCTTCAACAGTTACAGGTAAGTTGTCTACTGGTGATAGGTGTATGCTTTCTGTTTCTCTATTCGCCTTTCGACCTCCTCTCTAACTGTATCCTTCTATAGTTGTGTTAAGAGATGGGTTTTAATTGCATACAGTTGATTGGCTAACTGGCTTTCGGTTAGGTTTAGGTCCGGTCTCACTCTTTTCCAATCGACCAGCATCTTCTTACGAAATCCTCTTTTATTCCTCAAACAGTCTTTGTTTAGGACGTAAGCCCGCATCACGTCCTTATTGTCCTTTAGTGACCACTTCCTTCTACGGACTGCTATCGTTTGCTGCCGATTCCACGGAGAAGCCATCTGTCTGACTGGCTAGTCTCATAAGTGGACTGTCGGTATCCATCATTTGTTTCCATTTTCGCTTGCCGTCTTGTGATTCCAGAGCTTGCAGGGGCGCCAATCGCTTCACCTTGCTGCAAGCCAAGCTGATCCTGACGAGTTCGAATAGAGCCATGGGTTTGTACATGTACACTTCTCTCCACGTAAAACTGGTACAGCAGAAGTTAGCAGCCTGTTTAATTTTTAAAAATTTTACAGTACGGCATTGTCACAAACTCCTGAAAACATCATGTTTTACATGTCAGTGTCATCCAAAAAATTTGATAAAGCTGAAATCTTAGCAAAACTACGATAGTAAACATAAAAAATCGATTTCAAGAGGAGGGAACTATCCACCGAAAGGAAGGCTCCGGTTTGACGAAAGCTACTGGCCCAGAGGAAGACCAAGAAGCAATCAATTTTCTGGAAAATCATCCATTTGCCAAAGCGAAAGAAGAAAAAATTGAATTAAAATTTCCAGGATCCATAACAACATTAGGCAGGAAGATTAAACGTTCGAGGCTCAGGTGTCGCATTGCGGGAAAAAAAAACAAAACTAAGTGAGAAAAAGAAGCAGTCTCGATTAATTTTTGCGTTAAATTATTCTATGAGGGACGAATAATTTTGACAGCAGGTGGTTTTCACAGATGAGAAGAACATCGGTTTATCGATCGCCAAGAACTTGATACGAAGAACGATATATTGATGGCAACGAAGACCGGGCAGGAAGATTTTCGGTAAATGTTTGGAGCTGGATATCGGCTAGAGGACATGGCTCTCTATTGAGAATTAATGGGCGATTTACAGCCGACGTTTACGTCAATATGCTGGAAAATGTAATGCTTTCAGAGGTGAGAGACCCTTATCCAGATTACTTTGTATTCCAACAAGATAACTGTCCAGTTCATATGTCCAGAATTACGCAGCGATGGTTCCAGGATAATAATATCGAAATTTTTCCTTGGTCTGCAAAAACCCCTGATGCGAATCCAACAGAGAACGTTTGGGGACTTATCGCAAAGAAATTAGCAAGTTTTAATATCATTCCCAGGAATTCAGAACATTTAATGGAACTCATCGTAAGGGCATATAGGGAAGTTATTGCTGAAAATCCAAACTTATTTAAAAATTTAGCCAATTCCAATGCCCAGAAGACTTCAAAACATCATTGCATCCAACGGTGCAATGACATGCTATTAAAAATATGTATTTTTTATATGTTTTTAAATTTGTTATTTTTTTAAATTTTATTTATTTCCTTTTGCCAGTGTCTTCCTTACGAGGGACAGCTCCTTCTTCTTGAAATCGATTTATTATAGTTACTCTCATTGACTTGCTTCTTTTATAATCAGCTAGACGAATAGACCACTTACTGTGTAGCTTTTGTTTAGTCAATAAAACATTTTTGCTTTTTTAAAGTGTGGTTTTTATTTTAATTTAGTGGCCTTATATTTTGAATTAGCAAAAAATAAAGAAGCCGGCTCCTTATAAAAAGTTTATATATGCCAAAAATATAACCTAAAATGACAAAGGCAAAAAGTCAGTGTTGCACATTAGAAAATACCCTCTGCTGTACCAGTTTTATGTGGCGAGTGTAGTGTACCTTTCCGACGATTTTACACGTTCCTAAAGTAGTCGTCTTTTGTGCGAGTGCGACTACCTTCTTTGTATGTTTGAGTCCAATAAAGCCTAGGCATTTGGTGACACTTTTTTCTACCAATCCATTACCGGATATAATTATCGGGACTATTTTGGTCTCTTTGAATTGATAGATGTCATTCAGATCGTTTGAGAGGTCTTGGTATTTGTTAATTTTTTCAGTTTTTGCTCGCCCGATATTCTCATTGGAAGTGGAAAGCTAACGTCGATTTAGAAGGCCTCTTTGTTTTTTTTTGTCTATTATTACAATGTCGGATCGATTGTGTCTTAGATTAGATTAGAATGGGATGGTGTAGGCAGCTGTCCACCTCGACCTTCTCAGATCTATTGTGGTTCCCGTTTTTTCTTCCCTTCATTGCTAGAACTAAAAAAACAAGTTTGCAGCTCCGTCGTTGTCATCGTCGTTTGCCAGTGTGCCCTATATATATAGCTTTCTGGCTGCGGACATTCTAGATCCCCCAGTAAGGCCCTGGTTCTAACTAGGCCTTCACATTGATATAGGACATGTAATAGTACGAGATCCGGCTGCAAATTTTTTGGCCGATCGCGTAACCACTCAAAAATATTTCAAAAGTTTAAGATTAGTACTCACTATTCCTAGAAAGCTTATGGTACCAGTCGGCATTTGGCCGGAAATGTCAAAAGAAAAAATTGTTTTTGACCCATTTTTTTGACATTTTTTCTTTTTGGGCCTAACCAAAAAATACTTATATTGGGACTTAGACTTAGGTGATGCCAAAAATGCAATGGTGTCATCCCGCATCTGGCCGCGTTGCCGAGGCACCATCGCCCGAAGGGGTGCTTTTTTTTAAGCAAAATCGACTTGATTGAAGTGTCAAATTGATGATCTCCTCGATACGAATATCAAATGGTGCAACTCCAAATCTGGCCGAAAGTGCCCGGCACCAATGATTTTATACTCAAATCTAGCGGGCCATATACTATAGAGGCCGTATACTATAGAGGCAAATTAGTTACTATATATGTACGAGAAAAACATTATAAGCGACAATTTTCTTTTAAAAGAATGTTAGGAATACTTTAATATTCCCTAAAAAGCCCTCAAAAATCCGACTGGTACCAACACCGCCATATGGAAGAAATGGTGAAAATAGGTAATTTTTTGGGTTTGTCTCGAGCTTTTTACTAATTATCTCGAAAACTGTTCGGTCCGCGAAAAAACTTATGGTGCCAAACTAAAAGCGTATAAAAATCTCTCAAACAGTGTAACAACTGTTAGGCTCAGACCACCAGTAGCGGATATCGAATATTTTTTCTTTAAATATGTGTTTCTCTTTTTTCCAAAATATCTCCTAGTAATATAAAAAATGTAGGAGTTAAAAAAATTACTAGTTTTTTGACAAATTACATGTTATTATATAAAAAACAGTGGCGCACTTGAAAATTCTTAAAATAATTTTCTAAACCACAATTTTTATTTTTCAAAATAAATATGAGTTTTTTAATTTTATATTTTATGTTTAGTGATTAACATGTTGTCTCTGATTGCCCTAAGTTATCCACAATTAATTTTAAAATATATTTAATTAGCTCATTTTCCTTTCTTGGCTTCTAGGAGTTATAGGTGGATACTAATAATTTATAAATAACAAATGACCACCTACGGCAGCTTAAACATAAACAAACTACTTACCAAATTTTATCGAACGTGAATTTGGCTATTTTCTTTTCGTTGCTACTATTTTAGTGATTAGTAACCGAAAAAATTCATAAAAAAATTACCCGATTAGCAAATCTACTAGTAGCGGTTTTGTGCAAAAATAGAAAATTACAAATATGAGCTGAATTTTTTTGCTGAAAGTAAATTGATCGAACAACAATTTAATCGAATCGTAAAATGATGGAAAATACCAAGCTCAAAAATAATTTTGTGAAAATTTTTAATGCGAAATAACCGAAAATATAAAATCAAAAAGTATTTGATTAAACCCTTCCCCAAAGGGCTGAATTATGGGATTTATTTGATTTTTTACCAAACTAGTATAATACTAAGTAAATAAATATTTAAAAATAGGACTCTATCTAAAAGTCAAACCGTAACGTAATCGAATCGTAATTTTGTCGAACGTAAAATAAGCGAAAATAAAATTATTTTTTTATCAAACCGTAAAAAAATTAAAAATAAAAAAATGAAAATAATTTTCTGGAACCGTAAAAAATGACGTCGTCACGAAAGAGATCTAAAATAATTTTCACGAACTGTTATTTGATCGGAACGCAGAAAGGTCGCATAAGGCGGGGCACAAGAAAACGACTTTGCAGAATTGCCAAACTGTAAGACAAATACTTAGTTGAGCTTGGATTTGTAGCCTGTGACCCTACCCTGAAACACGAATAGCTGCTGTACCCTTGCAAAATTGTGCTCCATAAAGTCGCGATTCCAACGTATGATGCGACCGATTTGCAATTTATACAAATTATGTAGAATTACTTACTTATTTACGGTTTAATCTATTTTTTTTTATTTTATATTTTCGGTTATTTCAAATTAAAAGTTTTTTTTAAGGGTTTGACGAATTTATTTTTGAGCTTAGTATTTTCGATCATATTACGATTCGATTAAATTGTTGTTCGATCAATTTCCTTTCGGTAAAATTAAATTTCAATGTTTATGTTTATTATATTTTTTTCCTCATTTTATGGACCTCCTATTCGTAAATACGACGCGACCATATAATATGCGACTGTGTAGGTACGTTGTCTATTTTTGTACCAAACTAGTAGATTTGCTAATCGGGTAATTTTTTTATTAATTTTTTCAATTACTGAACACTAAAATAGGTGCAACGAAAAGAGAAGAGCCACATTCACAGGCTCATTGAGAACTATTCGTTCGATAAAATTTGGTAAGTAGTTTGTTTATAAAAAACAAAAGGTCAAAAGATCTCGGGTGGAAAACAACGAATATTCAAACTTGGATTAGCATCCCACAAGAAACACACAAAAGACCAAAGCGAAAAGAGGAATGATCAAACGATGTTTTTAGTTTCTTTTCGGTTGAAATAACTGATATGGAGGATTTTTAACTTCTTTTTTTGTTTTATTTTTTTTATGTTTAAGCTGTCGTAGGTGGTCATTTGTCAAATAAAAATCATAATTATTAGTATCCACCTCCACCTCCTACAAGCCGAAAAAGGGAGATAAGCTAATAAAATATATTTTAAAGCTAATTGTGCATAACTTAAAGCAAGGGTTATCAGAGACAAAACAAACAAAAATTGTTGTTTAGAAAATTATTTTAAGAAACTTCAAGTGCGCCACTGTTTTGCCACTGCAAAAAACTAGTTATTTTTTCAATTCCTATATTTTTTATTCTACTAGGACATATGTTTTAAAGAAGGAGAAACACATATTTAAATAAAAAATATTGTATCACTGCCACTGGTGCTCCGAGTCTAAAAGTTGTTACACTGTTTGAGACATAATTTTATACGCTTTTAGCATGACACTATAAGTTTTGTCGTAGACCGAACAGTTTTCGAGATAATTAGTAAAAATCGCGAGACAAACCCAAATAATTACCTATTTCAACCATTTTTTCAATAAGGCGGTGTTGGTACCGGTCGGATTTTTGAGGGTTTATAAGAGAATATTAAGGTTGGTATTTCTAACATCCTTATAAAAAAAAATTGTGACTACTAATGTTTTTCTCGAAGATATATAGCAATAACTAACTCGCCTCTATTGGGAAATCAAGATAAGCAAAGCGCCCTCTAACCTAAAGCCCCCAACTATCCTAAAGCCCCCGATACCATGGCAACTGCAGGTGTTTTGTCAACAATGCCCACAGTAGGCAGAAAGGTATTTTTACGTTTTCTGACAGAAAACCATTCGAGGTTATGTTTATCTTTCAAAAATATTTTTTCAAAAACGAATATGAAACCACTCCGCGTGTGCGGTCGCCCGCCGAAAATGGCCTAGCGCTGCACGAGCATTACCCCGAGTTTATCAAAGAACCAAGAGAACTTTACTGGCTCGCTGGAATTACTAGGAATTCGCCTAGAAACATTCCGATAACTTCACATAATTTTGTTTTTATTTTGATTCAATTTTTTTTAAAATTTAAATTATTGCGGCATAAGTTATGTGCAAGTTTACTAGTGAAATCTTAGAGGCCTAAGGATATATTTTAGATCCCAACAGCAGTTTCAAAAACACACGGATACTTGAGTATTAACAAAACAGGTCAGTAAAGCTCCATTTACAGGTTGAAGAGACTCTTGCTAGTCGTTGATGCTCCTGTTTAAAATAGAATATGATTATTTCGTTTAGCGTCAGCAGCCGATTTTTAAATCTGCATGCTTTTTAAGTTAATTTGTTGTCCTTAAATCAGTGGCAACAGCTAGCAGGAGTGTTTCAAATTCAATTATAAATGCACTTGTAAATGCAACCTTAAACACTAAACCCAGTTACTTTAATATGTAGTTGGGTAGCGTTTTTTTAGCAAGTAATTGTGCAGTAAATGGTTTTTTTTTATTTTAGTATTTTACTCAGTTTTTTTTTATGAAAAATATCTGTATGTAGGCACTAACTAGGGTCCCTAAAGAGTTAAAATTTATGATCGCTGGAATTGCTAAAAAGTGCTGGGTTGGTTTGAGTTCAGGATTTGGGTGGTTTAGTTCCTGCTTTGGTTAAAAAAAAATCAAAAAAGTTTTATCACTGGTAAATTTGAACTTCCTAGGGGCTCAGGTAAGTGCTAAATAGGTATCTAAAGAAAACTGTTTACTACACTAATACCGTTTAGCCTTAATATATTAAGTGAGCAGCATGAAATAATACTGTAGAAAATTTTACTGAGAAAAAGTTATTCTTAGGGCCAGTTTCTCAATAGCGGATTATCAGAAACTTAAAGTAACTCGCGCGCTATAAATCCCAGTTTCCTTGCTGTTTTTAAGCCAATATTTTTTTTAGGTTAACCCTGAGGCAATGTAACTTACCCTCACCTTGAAGCCCTGGTTATCCTGGAGTTAATTTTAACCTGATTTTTAAAGATTTTTACTAGGTTATGTTGCTTGAGTTAACACAAACTCGCTTTTGAGAAACCGGCCCTTAGTCTCTCTTGTTTTTTGAATAAAATAGGTTAGTGACTTGAAAATTGGAGAATATTAATCAGGAAAAATTCTTTAAAATATAAATAGTTGCTCACTCACCTTTCAAATAAATTAAATACACAAGATCAAATACTATGTGTATATGTCATAACTGGTGGTTAGTGAACACTTCTATGAAAGTTGAATCATGCACTGTGAACCTGCTTAGATTTTAAAACTCATAACACAGGAAAATAAAACTGCAGATTACAAAACTTGATTTTCTTTGGCTTGATACTTTTGTCTCTAACTTATAACTTAGATAACAAAACCAAACCTCTGCTTCTGTAACTAAAAAATTATTATGCAAAAAATCTTTTAAACAGTTTATAAACATGTGCCACCAAGAGAAAATTTTTAAGAAATATTGGTTGTCCTCGCCTAAAGTGCAAAATATAGAAACAAAATTTAGAGATAGAATATTTCTTCTTATTTTTATTATTCTTTTAGGAGCTGTATATAACAACAAAACATATGGAGCAGTGGATATTTAGGCAACTACCTTAAATGAAAAAGAAGAAAATTCTAAAGTGCCACCTCCCAGAGAAGAATAATAATCTATAAATTAAAAAGTCTACAATTTGTACCCAAACATACAGAGCAGTGGATATTTTGCCAACTAAAATGTATAGCAAAACAAGATGGTTCTATAGAGTCAACACCAAACAAAGAATAATAATCTATAAACTCAAAGTAAGTTTTTGCTTCTGATTTCAATTATATTTGGTGAAACTTTCTTAAATAAACAAAATTTATTGTAGTCTAGATCCGATATTAATTTAACTGTTATTGTTTATTGCAAATTTCCTGGACCTATTTCTGGACATATTTTGAGCCTCCCCTCATCTATTTCAATTCCATTAAAAAAAAAAGAAAAACTATACACAAAGAACAAAACAGAACAATTTTGAAGGGGGACACTCACATATACTTTTTGACTCTGTTGGAAATTTCATAGGGTAATTTTTATCTCTGGAATTTAAAAGGGGAAACGTCTTTACTATTAATTATGTCAAAATTTTAAAAAGCTAGGATGACTGGTGTTTAAGATATTTGCTTTTAAATTTGGTATGGAATGAAGAAAAGGTTTGAACCTTTTCAGCGGATCAGTTTGACCACCAAAATTTAAAGAATAAAAGTAGGCTTATTTGGATGATATGTTTGCGAAAACAATCAGAAAAAAATCATGAAATGTTTATTCCCTTTTTTATTATGAAAAATGTAACTTTAAAACCAACGTTTTTTCCTGAATTTTGTGCAAGAAATTGTTTATTTGTCGCTCCTTGACAAATTTAAACTTAATATCTTGCATGTTTGTAAAGCAATTTAAACGATCTTCTAAATAAGATGTCATTCGAGCCACTTTTTTATATAATTTCTCCTGGAAAAACTCATATCCCTCAAGTCACCCCCAAAAAGCCTGTTTATGGAAAAAAAGATATTAAAAAGTAATTTCTAGACTACTAAAATTGTATAATGTTTTTCAAGTGTTCACCAAATACTCAAAAACACTTCTGTTATGTTTTCGTTGAACATGAATTTGAATTATTTCAAGCATAAATCAAGGTGCCAATGGGCTTTTTTCCATGTTTGAAGGGAGCGCTTGATAATAAAGGTTTTTTGACGGATTTTGGTAGCTAAGGGGGTCTATTTTACAAATCCAAGTGATGAAACTCTGGCTCCTTTGGGAGAACTCCAAAAAATAAAACATAATATAGGCATCATAAGGGTTCTAAGAACAGATTTAACAGTAAACATTTTTTTAAATAAACACATCAAAAATGAACTATATATAAATCCATTTTTGTCGGAATATATATTTTTTTTGACACCCCAAATATTCCAGATGGCGATGACGGCGACTTAAAAGCACAAAATTTTCATGAGAAACTAGATCAAGTACAGACGTATAATACATTAACCTCAGGATTTTTGGAAACACTGATTCCATTTTTTAGAATAAACATTTTTTGGGAATAATATAATTAAGGTTCCTAGGGGCAAAAAGAATCGTAAATGACAAAAAAACTTGTGACCTCAATTAAGAAATTTTTGGATTAACTGAATTCATTTTTGGTGTAAAAAAAAAATTTTAGGGGTAATTTAAGGGGCCTAAGGGTGAGTTTTAGGGGTAAAAACAACATACTATTGATAGAAAGACATCACTTTGGAGATTCTGGGGTTAACTAAATTCATTTTGGGGGTTAAACAGTTTTTAGGGGTAATGTAAGGAGCCTGAAAGGGCAACATAAAAAATTATTGGTGTAAAAGATATGTGATATATTAATTTAGGGGTCTTTTGGGTCTTCCAAAATTAATTTTGGTGTTCCAATTATTACAATAGGGATTCAGACGAGGATTTAGAGGTAGTTTTAGGGAAATATATCGATTTGGATATTTTTAAGTCTTCTAAAGTTGTATATATGTTAAGAGGTAATATAAGTTTGGGCTAGGTCCCAAAATTTTGTCCTAAGATCCTTTTATTGTCTCCAGATTTTTTTTTTATCCAAAGAATGATATCAGTGGATGTCTGTATTTGATCTGGTTTCTTCTAAAATGTTTGTGTCCCATCTTAAATATTTTGAGTTTTACAAAGGTCAGTCAGAGTGGCATTAATCGGATTCATAAAATGTACAGCTGTACCAATTAAAATCAACTAAAAAAACTGAAATTAGTCAACCATGCATGCAAAATGTTTACTTTTAAAACTGCTACTAGAACCCTTAGATACTTCTAAGAATTTTTAAATCACATAAATGGATTAAGGGAACCCAAAAACCCCTAAATTGATATATCAGATGCCTATATTTTGTTTTATTTTTTTTATTAGTTATTTTTAAAAAATGGTCACCACCTTGAATATCTGGATTCAAGTTTCCCAAAATCAGTAAAAAAATATCTGTTATCAAGCTCTTTCTTCAATTTTGTTGTTTTCTCTAAAGAAAATATTTTTTCAGTTCATACATGTATACTTTTTTTTTTTAAATTTCAGAACCTAACCACATGAAGCCTGATATTTGAAACTACAGCTACTAGTTTGCGGTTCCAAAGAAGGAAAAAATAACATGTTATTCTTTTCTTTTTTAAGTTAGATTTAATTTAAATGATTATTAATAAGTATTTTTGAGATAAGTTTTTAAATTAATTTATTTAATTGCATAGGTTTTTATAATGTTGTGGCCATAATCACCTCAACAAGTTGAGCCATGTGTTCATTTAGTTTTACTTCCAAGGACAGATGCCCACCGGTGGACACAAATCCTCCACTGTTTTGTGACCATCGGTAGGCACGCGGTCCTGAGACGTAAAACAGAAATGCCCACATGTGAGCATGGGCAATGTGTTAATAGGAGGGTGTCACATTCTAAACACCAAATACATTTAATTATGTTTTAAATTGAAATATTTATTACACTCCATTCCAAATTGCTGCAGACCAGTTTTTTGACACTGACAATGACAGTTCCATTTAGCTTCTGTGTTTAATTATCAGCCGCCATATTGAAATGGGTCCGGAGAATTTGGAATGAGGTGTATATGTAAAAATGTAATTTTTCAGCATATTTTTTAAAATTTTATTATATATAGTTAATTCAAATTGCTAAAAATATTTCTACGACACAAAAATGCTAAATTATTCTACCCATATAGTTGTTATTGTTTTGTGAATAACTAAAATATATAAAAATTGTATTGTTCATTCTGGTAGTTTTCTTGCCTAAATTCGAAAATCTGAAAATAAAAAAAATTAGAGGTAAACATTTGTCTAATTTAGCTACAACGCTTTTTTAGTACTAGTAAGGAGTACTTTAATAAATGTTCACTTACAACCAAAACAGAACTCCAAAAAAGAGAAATTATTTCTGCAACCCTATCTATACCGCAACCTTATCTTATGCATTTTTAACTACATTGGGCATTGGTAATTAGAGTTTTAGTTAAAGGATCTTTTATTAGGAAATTAGAGATTTTTGGACCTGTAGGTATCTCTTTCAGAAGCTACACATTTCAAATTTTTAAACAATAAATGATTCACTAACAGAAAACACAAGTTTACATAAAAGATAGCAAGAGATGTAACATTACATTTGGTACCTACCTATATGCCAACAAAAATAAATAGGTAGTATTTCTGTGTGTGCAAGCATATTAAATATTAAGTTTTTGGATTTTATTTGAATTATTTATTTTTGAGTTTGCACAAGAAGTAATAATTTTGGGTAAGAGATTTAAATGAAAAAGGCATCAGTACATAAGGTCAATAACAGAGTTTGTACAGAAAACCTTTAATTGGATTCTCTGATGTCTCCCAGTTATTCCTAACCATTTGTAAAAAACTTATAATTTTTTCAAGAATTTTGTATAAAAGAAAACAACTGCAAAATTTTAGTTTGACAAATTTCATGATTCTAATTTGTTTTTAAATCAATTTTTTCCAGATGGGCTTCCAGATTTTCCTTGTTTTTGTATATTTTTTTGTCAAATTTCCTGACCTTTTCAAAGAATACATTTCTCAACTTTTCTCGGTTTTTCAGTTCCATACATACTCTGACTGATTAAAATTGTTACAATAAGAATTTAAATTTTGAATTTTATATATATACCTTGAAGACAAGAAAAGCAGTGTCATTCCATCTTGATAGATTTCTTTCCTACAATAAGGCATGACTTAGGAAATCCCTGATACTGCAGCTAGTTTGCTTATTGCAAGGCTTATTGTATTCCTCATTGCATATTCTTTTCTACTGTTCACATAGGTGTTTTTTTTTGCCAGGTGGAGCAGTCTTCTTATTAGTATTTTCAGGAACCCTCCCTCCTAGACATTTTCCTCAGGCCAGTATGCTTAATCTCGAACAAACGTGAGGGGAATTTCACTCACCTCACCTCTCGGTCCTTTATCTTGGACACCTTAAATTTACAAAAATATTCAGGTCCTAATTTTATTTTCAACTCTTAAAAAGTGCATAGAGGTAGGTATTAAAACTGGACTTTCTCTAGCTTTACTGTAGAGAAAACTTAGAAATAAGTAAATGAGCCAAAGTGAGCAAAATGTGCCTCACTATTTTTTTGTATAATGTTTTTATTCTTTACCTAATATTTTCACTATAGTCCGTGAGCCCAGGCCTATGAAAATTTATGACTACCTCACCGTTGAGACTTTGTATGTGTTCTTCAAGATGTTCTAAGGGGTATTTTTAGAGACCCCTCCGAACTTAACCCTTAACTGAGCCCTTAAGTTAAGGTCCTTTCAACAGAATTTCTCGGAAATGTTTAAATTAGATAATGTGACCATGTGTTTTAAATACTTATAAAGCAATCCTTGAAAAATCAGCTGTGAGGAGCTTAATTTAACTTTTCGATGCTATCAAGAGGGGCTTAATGACAAAATATATTTTTTTGACAAAATTTTTGTCCATTTCTTGTTAAAAAAGTTACAAATTTAAGTATATATATGTTTAAAATATCATCTGAGTGGACATAAAAAATAAATATTATGCAAAGTCCGGCAAGGTCTTAACAGTTTAAGTTATGGGCTGTGGGACTATTAATTTGTATGGTACCTAATTCCACATATGTTAGTGGTGGTCAAAAAGGAAAAACATACTTATTATATATAGGTACCTACATAAAATAACTTGTTTTGCAGAAGAATAAAGGCGTATTTAGAGTTCCGTAAGGCAAGTGGTATGAGGTAAGATGCAAGGAAAATAAACAATAACAAATGCATGCTGCTTTTACTGCATACCGCTTGTGGCTTATGGAACACTTACTTTGTTTATATAGGCCTCTTAAAGCGCTTTTATATAAGGATGGTTTGAAAATGTTGTCATATAAACACCACTAAAACCGATTTAAGCACTAAATTGATTTTATTTGGAAGCAGTTTATCACTCAAAAAAAGCCCATTCAACACCATTCTCAACTAAAAGGTCAGTTCAATTCTACGGCCTCAGTGCCCTTTAGCCTACTGTGGCTGCCATTTTTATAACCAAATTGACAAGTAAAACGTAGATTTTCTGTCAGTTTGGTGTCAATATGGCATTGATCATAGGCCAAAGGATACTAAAATGAAAATGAGTTAACTGGTTGTTTTAGTTAGTTTAGTTGGCCCATTTTAGGGTCGTTATAAACACTTTAGTGCATTTCTTCTAACCTAAAGAAAATACTAAACCCTAGTCTTTCAAAAAATCTGTTGTTAATTAATTAATTAATTAATTATGTTGTTTTATTTGTTTTTTCTTTAAACTGACATTTAATGAAGGACATAACCCTCGAAGAAAGCGATTTTATTTAAAACCATCAATATATAAAAGCGCTTTTAGGTGCATATAAACGTAGTAACTGAGGACAGCAGCCTATGCTTGCTATAGTTATGGAACTCTGAATACACCTTAAAAGAATCTAGAAGGAAGAAATTTCCTTAAACTAAAAATGAGTACCTAACAACGTTGCCTAGTCCCTTATAGTTATTTCAAGGGGTAATTATGCAGTATACGGTTTTCTGCCATTTTTGATTTTTTTTTTAAATTTTTTTTCACCAAAACAACCCAATCCAACACAGTCCAACCCAAAACAATGAAAAAAACATTACAACCCCCCTCCAGGCACCCTTTTTTCTCTTTAAAAAAAAAAATCGGGCGCAGCCGGATTTGGGGACCCAGGGACCCTAGTAGGTGCCCCCATAAAGAATTTTTCATAAAAAATGGCAGAAAACCGTATAGTGCATAATTACCTTACCTTCCAAGGAAAAAACCCTTATAAAGACAACAATACTTATTCAAAAAATGTATAGTCAACCCGAGGTCTTACCTTAAGAATTTGCTTCCTTTTATTTTTTCTTGATCTATTGCATATTTTCGGAGTCTTTAAGCACACCAAGAGGCAAATAATGTACTACATTAGCAAAAACCGAGGGACAAATAGAAAAACTTATTGTTTTTGCCTGAAAAATAAACAGGCAGTCACATGGACCTAAAGGTTTATTTGCGCGGTGGTACCGTACAGCGGCGGTAATGATGATGCAAGGCAATTTCGGGCTACAGCAACGAATCATGAGTTACACGGAAGCGAAAGTAAAAAAAAATTATGTGCTTTAGCAGCGCGGAATGCGAAATCAAAATAAGTAAACTATCGCCAAATTTTTGGCCCGGTGCAAAAAAAGCTCTGGTGTCCCACTGTGGACAAAAATAAATAAACTCTCCGCGTTGCCATGGAAAACAAATGCAATGACGTAAAGTTTTGCAAAAAAATCAGGTCGCCACGGTTAAATTGATTTCCCAATAGTAAACGGCACGCGACTTTTAAGTATAAAATCATTGTTGCCGGGAACTTTCGGCCAGATTTAAAGTGGCCCCATTTGATATTCGTATCAAAGAGATCAATACCTTTAATTTGACACCTCAATCAAGTGGTTACGTAATGGGTCGATTAAAAAAGCACCCCTTCGGGCGATGGTGCCGCGGAAACGCGGCCGGATGCGAGTATTTTTTGGTTAGGCCCAAAAAAAATGTCAAAAAAAAAGGCCAAAAACATTTTTTTTACATTTCCGGCCAAATTCCGACTGGCACCATAAGCTTTCTGGGAATGGTGAGTATTTGTTTTCAACTTTTTAAATATTTTGAATTACGCGATCGGTCAAAAAATTTGCAGCCGGATCTCATACTATAATGACGTTTCTTCCTATTTTTTGCAGGAGCGGCATGTAGCATATTCTACCAATCCCATTGCATACAATTGCTTATTGAGTTTGCAGTGATCTGTTACGAGCTCCACTATTTGTGTGACAAGCTTATTTTCCTTACTAAGAAGTTCTGCAGTCAGCTTTGGTGAACGTTCTTAAATAAACTGTTTGGCCTGTCTTTGTCCAGGCGTTTGCTCCCACAGACCGTTCGTCTCTTTGGTGAGCCACGATTTGGTCTTACTTTTAGATCCGTTATATCTGTATCCCAATAGATTTTACACGTGTCGTTTTCAACTATGGCTGGTGGTGAGTATTTGTAGTAGCTACTGTTAGTTAAGTTTTTTTCATTGCAGATCTGCTGATGGATGATTGCTGCTACCTGGTTATGTCGCCTAAGTGAATCTTTTGGCGCAAGATAAGTACAGGCTGATACTATGTACTGTATTGTTTCAAAGTATATGATGGTGTTTAATGATGTTTGAGGAGGGTGACCAGTGAAACCACTGATGAGCTCACGCTGGTTGCCCAGGGCGAAACATTGTTTAATTATTTCTCTTTTCGCTTTGGTCCTTTTGGTGTGTCCTGAGTGGGATACCCATCCAATTAAGAAATTTCGTTTTTCCATCCAAGATCTTTTGATGATTTCTTTTGAATTCTTTTCGTTTGAAGTAACTGATACGGAGGTTCTTTATTTTTTTTTTGTTTTATCTGTATGCAGGTTCCGTCTACATGCAAGCGATTACAAATCACAAAACAACCAAAAGGTGCCGTACTGCACGATTTGAAAAAAAAACGGAAGATGGCTGTGGCACTATAAATCTAAGGAAAAACAAGAGTTTTTTGTACTTCAGTGCAAAATAAAATTCCTGAATTTCAATTGCAGATGGCATAATTATGTGTTACTCGCAGAATCGATGCTACATCAATCTAGTGTTAACTGCAGTAGGTATTTTCTTGATTTCGGTTGTTCACAGAGAGGGCGCCATTAACAGAATTTTTCCGCTTCCGTACCTAGCTGATGAGTCCCTAATTAGGAAGAAACGGCGTCGTCCTAGGTTCCACCTTCTGTGTGAGCAATCGAAATTTAGGAAGTTCATTTTGCACTGAAGTACAAGAAACTCTTGTTTTTTCGTTAGATTTACAGTGCCACAGCCATCTTCCATTTGTTCATTAAGGGCGATATTTACTAAGAACAGTTTGGGTTGAAAGCTGGCATATGATTTTAATCCTAACTGTGCTGCAATTCATAAGATATGTTTACCTTGATGGACGTTAAAATGAACTGGAGTGAGATGCGTAAGATAATTTTTTTTTTAAACAGTCCAAATAAAATCCGTCCGTAAAAATTAATAAAATCGGGGTAAACAAGAAATCTGAGAACTGTCAAAGTAACACGGGATGTTGTATTTTTATTAATATCATCGTATGCTATAGACCACTGCCAAGACGTGGTCTATCTGCTTTAAATTCAAAACAATCACGATTTGGTTGATTTTTTTTTGTTCAAAATTGATATTTTGAAGTATTTTAATTACAAAAAAAACAAACAGCGCGTTTTTTAAGTCAATATTAGAACGTATGGTATCTCATTTTTAAGTTGATTCACGGAGATTACTGCTCTTTTAAATCAAGAAAAAAGCCTTTTACATATAAGTTTAAAATTAATTTTAAATAATTAAATGAAGACAAAGATTTCATACATACACCCATCTGGTTTGCTTAGAGGTTTGCAAACCTTGTCAAAGGCGATTACCTACGCGCTTACGTAAAAAATTAAGAAGCATGAATTTTTGCTGTAACTGGTAGCGCGCGATATCTTAAAAAGCAGTTTTTCACGGTAGTGTAGTAGTCTTGCGCTGTGACCGCTGTGCGCTGTTATTTTTCAAGCAAGCAATAATAATATATGATTTAACGCAAATTAAAGAATAGCGTATGTAAAAAATACTAATAATAAAAGGTCCGCGCCTTTAAACGCAAGCAAATATATGTATTTTTGGGTTATTCGCTCATTTTTTTTTGGTGGTCTTGCGCAATTTTGTGATTTTGTTGTTTGTTGTGAAATTCTTGTACATTAGGGGCCGGAAGAGTAACATGTGATTTTAGCAATTTTACTATTTTTTGCTGGAAAGAGGAAGAGCAATTGTCCACTCTCCTTCCTCCCTGCATTTCTCCCAGACCTGCCTTACGCCTAAAGTCCACATTGGAACCTCTTGGAGGCGTCCATAAATTAAGTAACAGCGCAGGGGAGTAGATAAAAGTTTTACGTGGGGGGAGAGGAGACTTCGCAACTGCTTTTCATTACCATTTGTATTTGAAAATGATAAATCAAATAACTAGATACTTCAAAATTATAAATATTTGTTATCTTATTTAATTTTATTAGTTACCTAATTTAAGAAGAAAAATATAGAAAATGTTATAAAGACGGACAAAATTAAAATTTGGCAAAATTGGTGGCGTACGCCTTTATAGATGTAGAAGGTCTTCTTTTACTTCAGAAGGTACGGTTCTCGTTCAAAATTAGCAAAGCGTCAGCGAGCAAAACGTTAGTTTAGTGTTTTTACATTTTTTGACGTGTTATGTAAGAATATTTCTTCTCATATGGACCTCTGCAAATTTACGGAAAAAAATCCATACAAAAAATATACGTAAGTGATCCAGCAGAGTATTTTTAGTTAAAGTCTACCATACGGGGATAAACCCACTGTCAATTTCCTTTTTTTTGCATTTTTTTCACAAAATTTTTGAAAAACCTGTGTTTTTTCCTTGCTTAATCATTTAGTTGATTATTGTATATCCAAAATTCCAACAAGTTTTACTCAAATTTAAAGAAAAACCCGCAAAAATCTTAGTAAATATCGCCCTGTGTGTTTAGGTCTAAGATTTTTTTTTTAATGTATGTTTTACAAAAAATTTGTTTTCTTTTTTGCGTTAATTTGGCATGAGAAATGTAAAATGATAGCTCTGCGTATATCTCAACTGCATGGAATTTATTGTGATTTTTACGGTAGCGTAGAGCAGGGCAAAAATCTGCATCGGGTAAAAGTCCGCACAAGCGATTCTGAAGTTAGCAACACAGTTTTAGCATTTCTGGTGGTATTAATTTAGTCTACTTCGTGATGTGAAACGTGTTTTTTGTGTGTTTTTTTGTCAGTTTTTATAGCTGCTTTAAAATGAGAAAAGTGAAAAGAAACACAAAAGCCTCGCCAGCCGGTAAGCAGCATGTAAGAACAAGGAAAAATCAAGAGTATTTTTAGTTTAAGTCTACTATACGGGGATAAACCCACTGTCAATTTCCTTTTTTTCCATTTTTTCACGAAATTTTTATAAAACCTGCGTTTTTTCCTTGCGGAATCATTTATCAAATTAGATTCAAAACCACATGCGTCCCATAGTCCTAAACCCTAACCCATCTTAGTAAATATCGTCCTAAGTGTTTAGTTCTAAGCTTTTTTTTGTTTTTTTTTTTAATGTATGTTTCAAAAAATTTGTTTTCCTTTTTATGTTTATTTCTATTTTTTTGGCATTAATACAATGTTTGTACCCCCCAAGAGAAATGTGAAACGACGCCCCTGCTTATATCTCAACTGCATGGAATTTATTTTGATTTTTACGTTAGAGAAAAGTGAAAAGAAACACAAGGGCCTCGCCAGCCGGTGAGCAGCACATAAGAACAAGAAAAAATCAAGAGTAGTTTTGAATAATTTTTTTTTTTGCAATTTAAATTATGCTACTATTTTTTTTTTAATTAAACCACAATCGTAAATATTAACGCTGTTACAGCGCCGCAGACGAAAATGTTTGCAATATAACCAGGAAGTTTTTGAAAGGTGAAGGCACTAAATACATTGTTTACCGGTATCGGTTAAATGGCTTGGGGTTGCAATATGTTTGAGTCCTAACCTTCCTGATATTTAAAAAAAAGAATTTGGAGGGGTCTCCGGTTTTGTTTTTGAGATATGCCTATTTAAATGTACGCCTCTGGAAAATAAGAAAATATGCAATGTCCCACTCTCCCAAAATTCATATCATCTTATTAAACACACATGTCCAGATCCGATTTTAAAATTTTTTGGCCTATAACATTCTAACATACATACAGGGTGGCCCTAAAAATCTTTACATCAAATTAGCTAATAAAAACATGGTTTTATTTTACTAGACAGGTACGATAAAACGTCAAAGTTTAACTAAATTCATATGTATGAGAAACCGTAGTTATTTAGATATTCTGCTCAGCAAAATTCCTATAGGGCGGCCTCAATACAATTCTTAGATAAATTGTCCAAACGCTGAAGTACGAACTAACTTGTTTCTGGTAAAATATTTAAAAAAATAGCAAAAAATAGCAAAGGTGATTTTAATAAGTCAAAGTTACTTTCAGGGTATACCAAAAAAATAATCTGGCAGAAGTCGCAACGAAAAAATTAGATTTGAAAAGAAAATTCAGTGCATTTTGATAAAATAACTTTTTTTTATGGAGATTCAATTCTATCTGTTTAAAATTTTTACTTAACACTGTGAAGTGTTTTTATATGTATAGAGTAGCTAAAATAAACATTGTACAAGAAATATTCTAATTTTTTAGGCGTTTTTTTTATTTTTCAATTAGGGTCGAGTGTGCTATCTATTTTCAAAATATTTCTCCTGCGAGTAGTTTTTTCAATCTTGCCCCCTCCCCACCACCCACCAACCTTTCTCATTCCGGATTTTTTTTGGTAGAATATAATAATAATAATAAATATAATAATAATACCGCTTTTGAAAATCATGCTCTTCTTAAGGTTTGTTAAAATTTTAACCGAATAATTACTAGACGCATGTTCTCAAAATCTAAACATAGAAATAAGAAGTTGATGCATTATCAAGGTGGTCGTGAAATAAATATAAGCTGTTTCGTATTATTTTGTTTAAAATCAGCTATTCTCTCGGCTTCTAATAAAATTAAAAAAATTATAAATTATTTTTAAAAGAGGATATGTAAAAATATCAGGAAGGTCAGTACTCTAACATATTGCAACCCTAAGCCATTTCACCGATACCGGTATTTTAGGTGTGTGGATTAATTTTAGGTGTGCTGTAGGCAAAAATAATGAGAAAATTAAACTAAAAATGCCATTTATAATACGTTAAATTCTGGTTAATAACAATTCAAAATATTAACGTTGTGATAGCGCCACAGTTAAAAAGTTTTGTCATTTAACCGGGTTGAGATCTTTAACGTTTTTGATTTTTTTTTAGTTATTTATAAAAAATGATTCAGAGGTTATTCCTCCTTCCAGAAATCTACGCTTGGTTCCCTTGACCTCCCAACCTAAACCTGACTCGGACTACAAAGCAGTGTTGCCGTTGTCTCCGGAAGTTCTCCACTCCAAAGTAATCGCTATTGTTAGTTGGGTAATTAGTGTGAGCGTGATTGTTTTAACACACTTTTACTTTACTTTTCTTAGCAGTAATTTCGTATTTAAATAAAACTGAAAATTCAAATTTTATATTGAACCTTTGGGGTAAAAGTCCGAACTTGAAAGCTGGATGTATGTACTGTATGTGGTTTATGCCGCTCATTTAAATTTTTAAGTAAAAAGTTTTTTTTAAGTAATTTTTAAGTAACAAGTTTCAGTTGCCAAATCTATTTTCGTATTTTTAAGCTTTATTAAAAAATAAGCTTCTAAGCAAGGGCTTTCAAGTATGTTATAGTTAATTTATAGAGCCTAAAAATTGGGTTTATGTTTTTTTCCTGTTTAGGACTATTTTTTTTTTTTCAAAATACATCTATGGGCCAAATTTTGATTTTTGCGCCATACTGATAGAACTTTTACTTTATACCATAGTGTAAAATTCCCAATGTGCAAGTGTCTTTTTTGCCCAAAACATTATTTTTGGTTTGATGTATAACTATAGTTCAATCCTCTTATTATTAACTATGATTTTTGTTTTAGATACATCGCCAACTACCATCTACCGTAAAAAGTAAAATCGCTTATGTAGCCTTCTTCTGGGGGCTATTTTTGGAAAATATTCTGAGAACCTTAAAAAGCAACCTCCTGTTTTAACTTCATATTTGAATTCTCGCTGATATTTTCTTTCCAATGGTATCCCATATCATAAGGTTTACTTAACTAATTTTCGAGATATTGGCTTTCAAAATGTCAAAAATTCAATTTTAAAGATTCATATCTTAGAAACTAAAGAAAATATCTCTATTGCGTTTATTATCGATTTTGGTTGGGTTTTTTAAAAGCAAAGAAAAAAATTACAACAGTTTGACGTTTGCACATTCCTATTTACAGTTTATTAATTTTTAGTGATTTTGACGATATTATTGCAAAAATATGAAGTAGAAGGTCAAATTGTCAAACGTTTGTCATTTTTTATTTCCTCATAAAAAAACTGCTTGATATTTGCTTTAGTTTCTAAGATATGGTCCTTTAAAAATAGAATTTTTGACATTTTAAAAGCCAATATCTCGAAAACTAGAAAGGTAACCTTATGATATGCACCGGCGTAACTATGGGGGGGGCCGGGCCCCCTCCATATCCTTCCAGGCCCCTCTCAGAAAAATATAGCCTGGTAGTTGTCAGTGATATGACGGGGCTAGAGTAATGTCTGGGAAACATAAGGGCTTACAAGGTTTGGTACATAAACTGAAAGTTTTTGATGCATGCATAAAAGTTGCATCAGCAGCTTCTTTCTTTCATACATTAGAGGCATTGTATGTGCATTTTTCGCAACCAGGAAATCATGAAAAACTTAAAAAGCTTGCAGATACCTTGCGTATTAAATTTTTGGAAGTATCTAAACTGTCTACTACTCGCCAAGTCGATTTGAAAATTGTAAAGCAGTTTTATTAAACTTTGGGGCGATTAAGATGGCACCAGAAAGTGAAGTAACTGAAAACTAGGATAGACATGTTGAAGCAGTTAGCCTATTAGTATGTATTCAAAAAGCCGAGTTTTGCATTTGCCTGCACATTCTATACACTGTTTTATTACGTATTAACGTTTTAAATCAGTAATTTCAGGCTAAAGATGTTACTCTCGGCAATGTAAATTTAATAATAGATGACACGCTACAATTTATAAAAGAAACTAGAAACAGCTTTGAAAATATTTATTCTGAAATCCAAGACTTCGCCGATAAAGTTGATATTTCTTTAGAAACGCAAATTGCTGCACAAACTAAGGACTATATAGTGGAAAGCACTCTTGGACATGACAGCGCGATAGAGTTGCCATCAGATGTAAGTTGCTTAAACACTGGAAAATAAACATCCACTACCAAATAATGGATTATTTAGCAGCTAATTTTAGGGAGAGGTTTTCAAACTTGCTATTGGCCAAATCGGTAGATGCTTTATTTAAGTTAAACACCAAAGAAAGTCAAGATTTTATTGACAACAACTCTGGTAGTAAAAAATATGATTATTTGTAAAAATTTAGAAATAAATTTAAAATCTATCAAAGAGTATATTAGACAAGACTTTTGTCCAAACCTCTACAAATTAATTCAGATTGCTATATTGCTAACGAAGCTTTTCTGCGATGAACGGAATAAAAAATTGGACCTGAACTACAATGGGACAAACCCGATTTTTCAATGTATCAATTATTAATATCGATATAATTATTTAATTAAAGAAGAGATTACAGCAGACCACGTTTTGGAAATATTTTCACAAAAGACAAGGAAGTTGCAGTTAATTTATATTAAACTGGTGAGTTGAATTATATAGAGTTATGGCTCAAAGTTGTTCATACAACGAGTTAAGGTAATAATGCATAATATTAAATACTTTTGAGAAAAACATCATTGTCTTTTATTCCTCACTATGAAGCATTGTCAGGTAGGCCCTCCTTTAGGCCCCTCCCAGGTCAGAGAGCTAGTTACGCCGTTGATGATATGGGGTACCATTGGAAAGATAATTTCAGCGAGAATTCAAATTTGAAGTCAAAATGGGAAGTTGCTATTTAAGATTTTTCAGAATGTTTTCCAAAAGTAGCCCCTCAGAAAGGGGCTACATTTTTACATAAATGGTAGTAAACAAAAATCTAGGTTTTAAAGATTATATATATTTTTTTCTTAAAACCCCACTCTAGACCAAGTGTGCTATTAGTATAGAATTGGTAAGCGGTGCCCCGACTAAGCTAGGTTAGATATTGCTGACAGATATTAAACGAAACTGTAATTTTTACTGTCAAGAAATTGGTCCGATTGAATTTGAAACTAAGTGTACAGTTTACAAAGTACCACTTGGAAAACGTTTTTGTTATTGTCTCATAAAAATAAATGAAAAAGTGAATTACTCATGAAATTATGTAGATTTTTATTTTTTTACACCTTACACGCAGAATAGTAACGGGGTCCTTTTTTTAATGGCACTGTATATTTCTTAAAATTTCGATAGACCTTTCTTGTCTTGAACGACCATTGAACAAATTGACAAAATTGTGTCCATTAAATTTGACTCGAGAACCGTTAAAGATAAACCCCACATATTACATATTTTTCAAATGAGAAGAAAAAGGTCACCACAATAGACCCGCTAGTGCTCGCAGTGGAGAGTGTCAGACTGGCACACTCACAAATGAATCATCAACATCATCATCAATGATGTATTTTGAGGTTGGTGTTTGCCGATTTTACTAATTTGTTTGTTCTTTTAAAGCCAATAAATTTACAGCACAATAATATACTTACAATCCAGGTATGTATCTACTTTTTGCAGGATTATTGGAGATGCTTGTTATTGGTGTCAACAGTCAGTTCGATACGATACCCGTATTCATGAGGTCGGATCCCAATACGATCCCAAAAAATCGGTATTGAACTTGAACTGGGCCAACGAAAAAAAATTCCGATTCGCCGCGTTTTTATGGAAGGTTTGAAAGTTAATCTTATTGAAAACGTATGCAGTTCCACGTGAAAACGTAGTAAATGCAACGGCAGTAAGTCTAGTGAATTACCTGGACTAAAAACCCGAACTGCACTGCAATGTTTATTCAAATTCATGCGCTTAGAAAGCAAAAATTTTCGATGTTTGATTGTCTTTGCCTGGGTGTCCAGATTTTTTGTTTTGGCTATTCCAGAGGAATATAAATATTTTGAAAAATCCTTATTATACCGGGTGGACCATAAAAAACCTGGCAAAATATTTTCCGTTATAACTTTTAAACCATACCACCGATTTTAATGTAATAAACTGTTCTTTGCAGGCCATTATACAAGACTTTCATTAGACATATTTTATTCCGCCATCTTAAAATCTAAGATGGCGGACAGAAACAAACTTTACCCTTCAAAAGGCCTCGTTTATTCTTATGTTACGAAAATTTGTTGGATTTTTTTAAGAAGTCGTATAAAAGTAGAACGAGGTGCAAATCATTAAACCCGGTTATGTGGTTCTCAAAAAAAAAAAATTCAATCAGTGCTTTACGGATTTTGCGATTGCCATCTCAAGTCTGTCTTCATACATTTTTTCATAAATTAATTATTACTAAACCGATTTTGATGAAATAAAAAGCCTCATGGCAAAAATCGATTGTTCTTTAACTACTGCTATTGAAATTTGTCGCCATATTGAAATCCAAGATGACGGACAAAATCAAACTTGTCTTTTAAAGAGGCTCGTTTATTTATATGTTTTGTAAACTTTAAAAAAAAAATTTTTTAATTCGTACAATAGTTCTGCTTTCGAGCAACGAGGTATAAATCATCAAAATGAGTTTGGTGGTCCTCCCAAAATTTATTTTTGTTTTCATCACTGTTTTCCACATTATACCATTGCCTTACCAAATTGATACTCAACCGATTTCTACAAAATAAAAAGCATCATGGCCAAGATCAAAAACTCTTAAAAGATCATTATCAAAATTTGTCGCCATTTTAAAACCCAAGATGGCGGACACAATTAAATTTATTTCTTCAAAGAAGCTCGTTTATTCTTAGGTTTCAAGAACCTAGAAATAAATGCGCTTTTTCCAACATGCATAGCTAGGTACTAATCATTAAAATCGGTTTAGTGGTTCTCAAAAAATTAATTTTTGTTTTAACGATTCTTTCCTCATAAACTCATTATTACTGAACTGATTTTGATAAAATATCATGGTAAGAATCGATTTCTCGATCGCCATTTGTCCGCAATCTTGGGTTTACAAATTACGACAAATTTCAATAGTGGTCTTTAAAGTTCAATCGATCTTTGTCACAATGCTTTTTATTAAATTAATGCAGACGCAATTGAGAAGGCAATCGTATAATATGGAAAACAGTGATGGAAACAAAAATTAATTTTTTAAGAACTACTAAACCGATTTTAATTATTTATACCTCGTTGTGCGTGGCGAAAGCAGAACTTTTCTACGAATAAAAAAAATTAAAAAGTTTTGAGAAAATATGAATAAAATAACTTCTTTGTAGGGTCAAGTTTGATTCTGTCCGCCATCTTGGATTTCAAGATGGCGGCAAATTTCAATAACAGTGGGTAAAAGACAATCGATTTTCGCCATGATGCCTTTTATTTCATTCAAATCGATTTCTAATAATGAATTTATGAGAAAATGTATGCAGACAGAATTGGGACGGCAATTTTTTGGGAACCACTTAACCGATTTTAATGATTCATACTTCGTTCTGCGTGGCAGGAACAGAGCATTTTTACGAATTCATAAAAAAGTCCAAAAATCTTCCGTAACATCAGAATAAACGTGGCTCTTTGAAGGGTAAAGTTTGTTTCTTTCCTCCATCTTAGATTTTAAGATGGCGGAAAAAAAAATATTTTTACTTAAAGTCTTTCTCAATTCCCTGCAAAGAGCAGTTCGTTGCATTAACATCGCTGGTATGGTTCGAAAGTTATAACGGAAAATATTTTGTCCGTTTTTTTATGGTTCACCAGGTATATATACAACTGTGAAATTTTACTTTACTTTTCTTTGGACATCCCGAAAAAGATATCAAAAATTAGGGAAAAAATCGTTGCATTAACTCTATCCATAGAGCGAAAAAATATAGCCAAAATATCTTCAAATTTTTACCTTGCAGATTTAAGATACGAAATCCGTAAACCATAGCATAAAGTAACTTTAACTTAGAAGAGCTTGTAATTATGAAATTAAATTGGATAGTCACAATTACATGGCCAATTTAGAGAGATCCTGTCAGGGTTGCAACCTATAGCTTGGACAGCAGGACAATTGCATTATAGTCGGTTGAACTTGAACGAGTCTTGCTAATTGAATCCTGCGGCGGATCCCACACTAAAGGACAACTCAGGCGTTGCTTTTAAGACAGGCTGGGCTTAATGCAGCTTAAAAAGCATTGTGATGTAGGATTCTTTTTGCAGTTATTTTTCTTATATTTTAGCTGCAAAAGAAATATCTTATTAGTTTTTAAACATGTCGTTTATTTAAAAATCCGATTACTTTTTCAACAATTAGTTATCAACTTTATTTCCAAATATTTTGTGTTACCTATATGACATAGGTACCCCCTGTTATTTAACGGTTAAGAAAAAGTGGCATACAAATCCCGATAAACAAATTAGGGATATTTTGGAACGCTTATTTGACAGTTCGTAGTGGTTGTGGTAATTACTGCGTCTGCGTAATAGCTAACCGTCGGGCAGTTGTGGTAATTAACCACTACCACTGCCGTAAGCTACAAATCCATTTCGTTGTGTTGTGGTAATTTTTTTGGTTAGAATTAAAGAACTTTGGCGCAATTAATTTTAAAAATAATAAAATATTACCAGTTTACAATATATAAAACGTTTATTTTGTAAAATTTAGCCCAAGTTTCTGTTTTCCTCATCTCTAAATTTTTTTACAAGTGACAGTTTTTAATGTGTTTTAAAAACTCTGGTAAAATCGATGCGTGGTAGTGGTAGTGGTTGTTAATCGTTCCAAAATTTCCCTAGAGATTCACTACAGCATCAGGCAGAAGCCCAATAAACATTTTCCTTGTTTCAAAATGGTTTCGAAAATATTATGGATTAACAAAAGAATGTTGATGTTCTTGTCAGTAAACGTCGTGAAAATCTTACAGGAAACATTTAAGAAGCATTTTCGTACAATACAATACAAAAAAAAAAAATTGGCGCAGGCTCCAGGTTAAGGGTCTGATACTCTATCACGAAAAACCTTTATAAGAAGTCATATCTACTATTATCGGATTTAGCAATGATAACGAAAATATTACTTACGAAACGTTTAGGTAATGTTTACTTTAGTATGTGTCGGTAATGTTACTCTGTTCTTTCGAAAGTAAACCTTATATTGAGTAACTACATTGCAACGTCTTATATATAAAGTTGCAAAACATGACAATTTTAATGATACTGTAGCTTTACTTTCGAAACGTTTAGGTTATGTTGTGTGTGTAAAGTTGCAAAACCTGAAAGGCTTAGTGTTGTTGTAACTTTTCTGAAACGTTGATTAAAAAAATATTACCCTGTAACGTCTGAGTAATGCTAAGTACGAGAAACTGTAATTTTTCTTGTTTAGTGGAAGTTAACCTTGACGCTTCGCGACACGATAAACTTATATCTCGACAGTAATAAACTACACTTCATTTTAAATTCAATCGGACCAGTTTTTTCACAATATATCATACATACCGCGATAATTAAATTATTCCAGAGAATTTGAAATGAACAGTAGTTTCATATTTTACGTGTTTTCTACTTGTCAAGCGTAAAAAATATTACGGAAACTTTATTACCACGTACTTTTTCTTTAAAAGAAAATGTCACTCATCCAAAATATCGGTTTAATATTTCTCTAGATATACCCGTTAATTTTTTTAAAATGGTCAAATTTGCAGCTGCATAACTCGAGAACTAATAATCGTATAATAACTCTTCCCATAAAATTGCACACTGCCTGTTCTGCAACCTCCTCGTGGGAATTTCCAACTAAAATATTTTTCTCGCCTCGGAAAAAGAAAAAAAACAAAATTGTTGTAATACCTACAACTAGTAGGTCATTATTAGGAATAAATCAAATTGCATTTTGCCATTTTGTAATAATGCTACATAATAAGCCTTAAATCAGATGACAAAAATAGTAGTATTCACAACTAGTGGCTAAAATAGTGCGTTGGTTTAAATAACGAGTGCAGCGAGTTGTTAATTCAATTTTTTTTTAATACCTTTGACAAAAACTTTAGGAAAAACAGGAAAATCCTTTTAAAAATCTCGAACGAAGAGCACTTCTCGCAACACCTCATCTTTACACTATAAATTAGGGCGGCTCACATAGGCGAATTTCTCGTTCCTCTTAAAAATATGTTAGTTTAAACTTGACCGTTTATGAGAATTTTGAAGTATTGTGTCTTAAATAATTCGTGAATTGAGTGTTCGGTTTTTCGCAAGTTATTGAAAAAATGTCAAGATATCGTCATGGTGCCTATTGAATTGAAATATCCATAGGACTTTTTTTATTTTGATTTTGTTAAACTATATACACTCAGAAAACCATCCCATGTGAAGTGTCTACTCAGCTTTTTTTGTTAGTGGTAAGTGAAGTTTCTATTAGCCTCAAGTGATGAAATCAATAGCTGCAAAAAAAACGACCTACTTAGACCCGAGTTTGTTAACCCTTTGTTATTTATCCAATTACCAATATGCGACAAGTCACTTAGCTTTCCCTTCACTTAGAGTTAGTGAATTTTTTTACTAGTTTGTTAACCCTTGGTGATTTATCTACTTGCCAATATGTGACAAAGTCACCTAACTTTCCCTTCACTTAGAGTAAGTGAATTTTTCTACTAGTTTGTTAACCCTTAGTGATTTATCTACTTACCAATATGTGACAACTCACTTAAGTTTCCCTTCACTTACGGTTAGTGAATTTTTCTACTAAGGACAGGTGAAGGCATCAAATATTGAAAAATCATGCGGAAAAATATATTTATTCTAATAATAATGCATGCCTTTAATGATTTGTCAACGTACTGCCATCATAAGAATTCGACAATCTGATTTGCAACGATATTTGTTATATTTATAGGGAGATCATATGAAGGAAATAAGTTAAAAAAAAACTTGAAAAAAAAATCGATGACCGGAAACGAACCCGGTAACCCTTGGTTTAGAGATGCTTGTCCATATATATTTACCAAACGCGAAACTTCTCTGATTAAGCTTTAATCATGATTAACACTTTTCTCAGTCGAGTAATAAGAATCCGCCAAAACGTTTATTCAACCAATAAGCGCATGATATAATGGATAAAGCATTGATCTATCAACCTGTAGGTTCTAGGTTCGAACCCCGCACTTTTTTTTATTATTTGTTTTTTTTTTTCGTAGGATGTATTGTGATAAGACATGGTTTTTAGAGCTCAAAAATATATTTTTTATTTTATTTAAACCCATATTGTGAAGTTTTTACTTATGGTAAGTAGACAGTTCACTTGTCTCATATTTAAATGAAGTTTCTACTTAAGGCTAATGAATTCTTACTTAGGATTAGTGAATATTTTTCTCAGTGTAGTTTTTTGTCCTTTTCTAGCCATAAAGTACAATTCTCGCACTACTCCACACTCTAATTACATTACAACTTTTATCTAAGATCTCCTTGAAATAAGCCAACCTTTATAGTGGAGTAAATTCGTAAAAAAAAACTGCAAGAAGGGTATATTTTTTTATATTTGGCGCAGTGATACCTAATACCAAAAGTTAAAATTCCATTTGAGGATCCTCCATTTTCCGGCCCCGGAAACCAAGATGGCGACTGTCAAATTTAGGAAAAAATGAGTTTTCCACGTTTTCAGAAAAATGAAATCGAGTAATAGTGAGAAAGTCCCACTTAATCTAAAAATATAAAAAAAAGTTGACATATGTCACTTCAAAACAAAATGACGGTCATATTTCAAAAACTTAGTTTTTCTTGGATTTTTTCTTTACTTTTTAAGTGATGATCTTTTTTAATATCTCATATTAAACTTACATTAAAAAAGATTAGAGTTTATAAGCAGGTCCCAAGATGGCGCTTGATATGTCAACAATATAAGAGACCTTATTAACGTATAGACAACATTAAAAAAAATATATATATTTTTTTAGTAGTTCGTCCCTGCTATCATTTTAAAAAACTATCGAGAAAAAAGTATTTTTCCCCTTCTGGTGCGCTATTTACACTGCCGCCATGCAATATATCAATTTGTACTAAATCGAGGACTTTTATCTCAAAAATTGCAAAAAAATGACTTAGGTCATTCCCAAATCAAGATGGCTGCGACTAAAATTAAGAAACGTCATATTTTTCTGCACATTAGCAATTGTGCACAAACCAAAGCAGTTTTAGGATGACCTAAATTAGTTTGAAATTTGTGTGTCAAAAAAAAATAAATTGTAATGCATCAGTTAAAATGGCGATCTTAGATAAAAGTTCTAACGTAATTAGAGTGTGGGGTAATGCGGGAAAATGTACTTTATGGCTAGAAAAGGACAAAAAATTCCTATTTTTATTTTTTACGAGACTACATAGTTTAAAAAAATCAAAATTAAAAAAGTTATGTGGATATTTCAATTTACCAAAATTTTTGAGATTCTCCTTACCACCAGCAATTAAAATATTCTCAATAACTTGCGAAAACGGAACACTCAATTCACGAAATATTTAACACACTTTATTAACACTTACAAATGGCTTTCACTAAAGCTTCAACTTGCATAAGTTGAAGACAAAGTATCAAGCCTAAATCAAGTTTTGTAATCTGCAGGATTTTTGTTTCCTGGGTCGTATGTGTTTAAATTACCATCGTTAAAATTTCAGTAGATACCCGGGGGCTGATTCTTGAATTTCGTAGGAAAGATCGCACGGGAACGGTCCTCTTCCTGATATCAACCAATAATAGGCTTTGAAGCGATCACGAGTTATCCGAAATCTATCCGAGCACGACCGAACCTCACCAGATTGCCGTGTATCGTAGGAACTTTCTTACACTTTCATACACCTGGTTCGGGGGCAGGTGTATGAAAGTGTAGGAAAGTTCCTACGATACACGGCAATAGTGATGGGCACAAAACATCGATGTTTCAAAAACATCGATTTTTTTTGTTCAACATCGATGTTTTTAACATCGAGGTCTATAAAATATCATCGATGTTAAAACATCGATATTCTTTTAAAACATCGGAACATCGAACATCGATCCAAAAAGTAATATGGGAAATAATGTTTCTGAGAAGTTTGCACTTCTTCTATATACTATATACCCACTGAAGCTTAAAAACAGTCGGTCGACTTTGCCGCCAATAGTTGTCGCTACCTAATATATATAGTTTCTTTTGAATGTCTACTGCTCATATTTTTTGTGTTTTTTTTAGCATTATCTTGTACCGATTATTATAAATCTCTTGTGTGCATGCTTATTATAAGAATTGTGTAAAGTGAAAAGTCTTAAATGAAACAGTTTCTTTGAAAAACGGAATACTCTCTAACCCCTAAATGCATCGTAGCTCCTTAATCGAGATTAGCTATTTAATCCATTCTCTTTCTCTGTTGGTCCCACAGAAAAGAACAAAGAAAGAGCATAGATTAGCTTAACTAATTAGATTTTTTACGATGGATATGGGGGTAAGAAAAGCAAAAAAAAACATCGATGTTCAGAAACACCGATGTTTTTATTCCGATGTTTTTTCACCATCGATGTTAAGTTTCGATGTTTTTTTTCGATGTGCCCATCACTATACGGAAATCGGGTGGTCGGATAGGTTTCGGATAACTCGTGATCGATTCAAAGCTTATTATTGGTCGATATCAGAATAAGCCCCCTGGGCACAATAGGCCCATTTGAGGCCACAATGCAGGGTTTAGCCTTCGGTAGAGAGCTAACCACCAGTTTTGAATACATACATACATACAACACTTACAAAAGTCTCATCAAAGGTCAACTTTAAAGTAAAGTATTTTTAAGAGCGACAGAATATTAGAAAAAGGATGTGGTTTATTATACCTAGGTAAGTAGATAATAAAATTATAATTGGTTTTTCCAATAATTTTGAATTCGAAATTTCTGATTTTTGATCAGCTTTTCCTCGAAATTTGTCTGTGTGGAGTTTCGGCTGGTAAATGAAATAACAATGGTTTCCATAGCAATGTGCCTTTTTACTTGGTGACGTTCATTGTTGCCACATTTTAAATGATTGTTTCGTAAAGACTAGGTGATCACGAGTTATCCGAAATCTATCCGAGCACGACCGAACCTCACCAGATTGCCGTGTATCGTAGGAACTTTCTTACACTTTCATACACCTGGTTCGGGGGCAGGTGTATGAAAGTGTAGGAAAGTTCCTACGATACACGGCAATAGTGATGGGCACAAAACATCGATGTTTCAAAAACATCGATTTTTTTTGTTCAACATCGATGTTTTTAACATCGAGGTCTATAAAATATCATCGATGTTAAAACATCGATATTCTTTTAAAACATCGGAACATCGAACATCGATCCAAAAAGTAATATGGGAAATAATGTTTCTGAGAAGTTTGCACTTCTTCTATATACTATATACCCACTGAAGCTTAAAAACAGTCGGTCGACTTTGCCGCCAATAGTTGTCGCTACCTAATATATATAGTTTCTTTTGAATGTCTACTGCTCATATTTTTTGTGTTTTTTTTAGCATTATCTTGTACCGATTATTATAAATCTCTTGTGTGCATGCTTATTATAAGAATTGTGTAAAGTGAAAAGTCTTAAATGAAACAGTTTCTTTGAAAAACGGAATACTCTCTAACCCCTAAATGCATCGTAGCTCCTTAATCGAGATTAGCTATTTAATCCATTCTCTTTCTCTGTTGGTCCCACAGAAAAGAACAAAGAAAGAGCATAGATTAGCTTAACTAATTAGATTTTTTACGATGGATATGGGGGTAAGAAAAGCAAAAAAAAACATCGATGTTCAGAAACACCGATGTTTTTATTCCGATGTTTTTTCACCATCGATGTTAAGTTTCGATGTTTTTTTTCGATGTGCCCATCACTATACGGAAATCGGGTGGTCGGATAGGTTTCGGATAACTCGTGATCGATTCAAAGCTTATTATTGGTCGATATCAGAATAAGCCCCCTGGGCACAATAGGCCCATTTGAGGCCGCAATGCAGGGTTTAGCCTTCGGTAGAGAGCTAACCACCAGTTTTGAATACATACATACATACAACACTTACAAAAGTCTCATCAAAGGTCAACTTTAAAGTAAAGTATTTTTAAGAGCGACAGAATATTAGAAAAAGGATGTGGTTTATTATACCTAGGTAAGTAGATAATAAAATTAGAATTGGTTTTTCCAATAATTTTGAATTCGAAATTTCTGATTTTTGATCAGCTTTTCCTCGAAATTTGTCTGTGTGGAGGTTCGGCTGGTAAATGAAATAACAATGGTTTCCATAGCAATGTGCCTTTTTACTTGGTGACGTTCATTGTTGCCACATTTTAAATGATTGTTTCGTAAAGACTAGGTGAAAACTTGCGGAAATGGTTTAATTTTTAGGCAAGAATAATTAGATTTTTTCAATATTACTATTTTCCGTTATTTTTCATTATTTTTGGTTAAAAAAGGGACAAAAATATTTTTTTGCACCCGATATCAAAAAAAAAAAAAGTTTTTTTGCATCGGTAACCAAAAAACCCATGCTTTAGTTATCCGCAGACAGTTACTAAAAGCATGTTTTTGATGAAGGTATAAAAAAAATTCTAGTCGTTAACTCCCAGAAAAAGAAGCAAAACATAGGGTGTATAGTTTTAGTGGAAGAGTTAAAGCCGAGGCACGTAGTAGTAGTCTGATTACTATGGGTTTATTAGTTTTTGAGTTATGGAGCTTCAAATTTGACTATTTTGAAAAAAAGAAACCCTAACATCTCTGGAACAAATAAACCAAAATTGTTTGAAGAAAAAGTGGTAATCTATAAGTTTCCGTAAAGACTTTTTTACTTTAACAACTTTTTTTTAAAAGGCGGTCCCCTTAACCTCCCTGGGTACAAGTAAAACCTAAAACAAGATACCAATAGCAACAAACAATATATTTACAGAAAAGATTTGTGGCGTAGAGGGCAAAGAGAGAGGGAATAAATCGGAAAAAAGATTTTCCTCGACCAGGATTTGAACCCGGGACCTCTAAAATACCAGTCTAATGCTCTACCAACTGAGCTACCGAGGAACTGGGGTTTTAACTGGCTATTCGGAAATCCTTTCGTCCGATTCATTTGTTAGTAGTGGGGAGATCTTTGAAGCCTACTGCGGCTTTAAAAACCTAGACATGTTATAAAGACAAGGATGTACACATTCACGAATATTAGTTCGTTCGAAATTTCTATTTATCTATCAACCAAGGATACACGACATATAGCGTTTTATTGGAGGTGTCAGATGGCGAATTTCCAACTAATAATTTCAGCCAAACATATTTAGAAAACAAAGGGGAAATTCTAGCGCCCTAATAAATTTACAGAAAAGATTTGTGGCGTATATAGCAAAGGGTGAGGGAATAAATCGGAAAAAAGTTTTTTCTCGACCAAGATTCGAACCCGGGACCTCTAGAACACCAGTCTAATGCTCTAAAACTTTTTTCCGATTTATTCCCTCACCCTTTGCCCTCTACGCCACAAATCTTTTCTGTAAATTTATTAGGGCGCTAGATTTTCCATTTTCTTTTGTACCACTAATAATCGTGAATGTGTACATTCTTATCTTTATAACATGTCTAGGTTTTTAAAGCCGCAGTAGGCTTTAAAGATCTCCCCACTACTAACAAATGAATCGGACGAAAGGATTTCCGAATAGCCAGTTAAAACCCCAGTTCCTCGGTAGCTAAATTGGTAGAGCATTAGACTGGTGTTCTAGAGGTCCCGGGTTCGAATCCTGGTCGAGGAAAAGTTTTTTTCCGATTTATTCTGTAAAAGCATTATGAACTGCTCCTAATTGTTTTTCAAAGCAAAGTCAAAGCCCACTTAGTTTAAACTTACCTAAACCTCCTGTATAAATCTCAATCTATTCCCATAGGATGAATATTATTACATTTTGTACTAATTTGTATGAACCTCTCCAGGTATTTACGACTTCGCTAAGATAGAATTTTAGATACAGTCCTGTAGTGTATTTGATTACCTTTAAAATGTGACAAAACTTGCGGAAAACTCCAGTGATTTTACATTTTTTTAAAAAGCAAATTTGTGCGGTTTTGGCTCTCATAAGCACGGCAATACAAAATCTTAAGTACGCCTCTGTAGACTAATTCATTACCTTTTTAACGAGATCAGACTTGAAAAAAATCGGTCTCCCAAACGGGATTAAAATAAATTTTTACATTTAATTTTTTTTAAAATTAACCCTCTCAGACAATGAAGCTTTCTTAAAATATAATCCTGGATGCGCCCTTATGTACTATTCAAGTGCCTTCCAAATGACACCCCAATTACAAAAATCTTTCAAAATCTTTTCAAATTACGAGAAAAATTCTCCGTATCACAGACATACGATCCTCATAGAATTTCATTTTTTCACCTAAAGTACAATATCTTCAAAATATCAAAATATGGTTAACTTTCACGGTAGACCATAAACCCATGTTATCAGTGCGGCATTTTGTGTTTGTTATTTCCCTTTTCCTTACAGTTTTTTATGTTTTGAGGTTAAGAACTTCAAAATTGGATTAGCTGCTAAAAGTTTTGGTCAAAACAAAACGTGTAAAAGGTTTTTTAATATTTCTTATATTGGTTGAAAAAGTTAAAGTCGAACCAAAGCACGTGTAAATTGTGTGAAGTTTTAGTGTGACGTCAGACTAAATCGAAATGTAAATCTAGAAGCGGTAAATTTGACCCTCTGGACGATAGTTTCTAGTAAGTACCTACACAAGAAAACTAAGTTTCTTTATTTCACACGGTTTACAAAAAGTCACTTTGTATTATCTACTTTATTTTTGTGTTTAAATAGTTGTCCGGGTTAGAATTTGATATAAAAAGACCTTTCTAACTTAATAAGCTTTCGAGTTTAAAGTTTGAGCTAGCTTGCCCGATTGGGTCTTCAGTTATCCATTGGATAAATTTTCAATTGACTTAGTGACTGGATAAGTAGTTTTATTTTAAAATTCTGACCCTCAGTTGTTAAAGTTTTTAAGTTCTCATTGTCACAGAAATAGAAAGGATTAGTCATCATTAGTCCTTGATATTCTGTAGTCTCTGGAAATGATTGGTCTCAAGTCTGCACATGTAAGGCACAAAGACTCCTAATATTTCCTAAAAATAACAGAAACACATAACATATGATATTGATTATACAAAATGGCTCTACCTTTGTCGCCAATTGACAAACCACCCACCTGCTAGTTTGGTTTGGAGGTCAACAGTCCTCGACTTCCTCAAGGAGCCTTGTTCGCTCACTTAGAGCTGGGCCAGATCAATTCTGGAGCATCTTGCCTGTCTTTGTGTGCTTGTGTTCACTTTAAGTTTGAAATTTTCTGCACTTTATACACAGGTTATGCCCACGTCAGCGGCTAACATTTTGAATATTCTTTACTTTACTATGAAATAAAGGAAAATTAAATTCATTTTAAAGAAGCAAACAAACATATCAATTTTGAGATATGTTTTTGTCAAGAATCCGTACTTTAGCAACACCATTTTAATCTACGACTTACTTAGATTATTTTTGAAAATTTTGTGAAAATACTATATTTTCTTTTAGCATTTGATTGATTTTCAAAATAATGTAACAAACCTCAACTAGAGAATAAAAATTGGTTATTTATAATCGGCGTCAACCAAAGAAAACTGACGTGTGCAAAATTAGGCGATTCGACCAATTTGTCCTTGGACATTCTCAACTTCTTTTTTTTTGTATGTGCAACCCCCACCACATAAAAAATATTCTGAATAATATCTACCCAAGTAACATTTATTTTTTTATAATGACCATCAATACCTTCTGGCAACTACTTAATAAAATAAAAAGTTATATTAGCTTCTCTTTAAAACCTTTTCAGGACTCTTAAAAACCCCTTATACGTCTTAAGTGTCAATTTTATAAAGAAATACATTACTACTTTTACATAAGTTTTAGTTTTAAAAAAATATCTTTAAAAACATTCTTTAACCCTTTATAAAATCTCAAGCCAACTACAAGTAGTTTTCAAATGCTTGTCAGAGGGTTTTAGCGCGTCCAATTTGACCCCGCCCCTTATTGATTTAACCATATAATATATATGGTATTTGCTTTCCGTGTTTAAAGTTACAATCCATACGTTTTTTTATAATTTCATCTTTGTCTAAATACATCAAGTAAAATGTTTACAGAAATGACGAAACTTTTGGTGGATATTAATTTAGACAAATATTAAATATTTCATTGATGTTTATATCGATTCTCTACGAGAAATCCTATAAGCCATGTCGTCTTTATCATGTAGAACTCATTTCTGCCTTCTAAAAACATGCGCGATTGAAAAAAACCGTAATTTAATGAATTTTTAACCAAATTTATGGAGAAAACAGTAAGGTTCGTTTTCTTAAAGTTCCTGTAATTCAAACAATAGTGAACAAATAACAAAATGCAGGTCGAACTGGCTGCCAACGTCAAGTTTTATAAGGGTTATCAAAACCCTTATAGAATCCCAAGAAGTTGAGATTACCATTATACTGGTCACCCTCGATAGTGATTAATTATTTGGTAAACTGCAGTCCTAGTGGCCATTTTAACTAACCAAAATGTTTTCTTTGATATTTGATAGCATCTTCCGTCATTGTCAGTGCGCGCGGATAATTTCGCTAAAAAAATTTGTTTTTAAAAAATAAAATCCATAAAATTTATGGCTTTAAAATAGTGCACACGTGCGAACAACATAAAAATAAACTAACAATAGCGCCACATGCGTGGGAAAACCACGGAATTCTATCATGGCCCTGGCATCTCGGCAGACGAAATTAATATATGACCCCAACTCCAAGTCTTCACAGGGGAGGAAAAACTACCCCTGTAAAAAAAAGAGAAGTACTTGAAGATTACGATGCGGCCGAGACGGAATTAAACAAAATGTTAGATATTTCACCCACATATGGACACCAACAGTTTCGTAGTGATTATCTTTAAAAAGGTTTTATTTCTATCTTATAAAACTTAAATAAATTTAAACGAAAAGTTTTATAAGAAGAGATTTTAAAATGTTTTGCTAACTATTTTATAAAACTTGAACCACTTTAAGCTAAAAGTGTTATTAGAATAGTTTTTAAAAGGTTTTGATTACGATCTTATAAAACTTGTCAACTTTACACTAAAAGTTTTATAAGAAATGTCGTTAAAAGTTTTTGATTGCTAAATTATAAAACCCAAAAACCAAAAGTTTTATAGGGAGGCTTTTTAAAATGTTTTGTTTGCTATATTATAAAACCTTAGACAAAAGTTTTATAAATATAGTAATAAGAATATTCTGATTGCTAATTTTGAAAGAATAATGCTCGTCTGGTTTTTGCATTATCTTTATAAACATTAACATGGTAAAGTTTTCTTATAAGTATTGTTATAAATATTCACGACCCCTATAAACGCCTTATAAAAAAGTTCAAAAATAATAAAACTATGTAGCAACCTAAAATGTTACTTGGGTGTAAAATCTATAATCTGAAAACGTAGTAAGGTCTTGTGAGGTCAAAAGCGCGATTGTGACGTCATAAATGGGAAGTGATAAAGTGAAAAACAAGAAATTTCCCGCTTGTGAAGCCAGAAGTACGAACTGAGCTGGCGAATAGAGGTCACCGTAAATGCGGGATTTTAAAATCATTAAATCCGGGAAATTTTCTTTAAAAATTCCTGAATAATTTTCTTTATAGTATGTATTATTTCGTGCCAGAATAAATTCAGATTCACGCTCGATTGTCAAATTAAACGGCGACATAAACCGTTTAAATTTCTAAATATAAATCAGGATATAATGTGACAAACTCGAAGTTCAGGCTTAAATATTCCCGAAACATAAATTTGTCTTTATTACCCCATTTTATTACGTGCATATATTCTTAAGCATCCGAAGTGTTTGATTATTAATAATTAATATTAAGTTATTTTCCATTCCTATGGACCACCGACATTGTCTAATCGGCTTAAGCTGTTTTTCCATTTCATTTTATAAGAGACGTATTAATATGATGGTTTTATTCTCACAAATCTTCACTTAAGCGAAAGCTGTTTAACTGAGTCAGGTGCCTTCAGCCCAACAAACTCAATTTCCTCTGTCTGTTATTTCTTGTCTACTAAGCTTTTTCATTACTCTCTATACAATTTCGTTTACTACGAGTCGTTTAAGATTTTAACGAAGTCATATTTTTTCGGAAAACTTGTCGGCACAACTACATTTTTTTAAAATCACGGTTAGTGTTTCAGTAAAGGCACTTACGTAAATTGGCATATGTGTATAAAGACCGCAATATTAGTCAATTTAATAAAAAAGAAGTGTCTACGTAAACCGTCGCCACCTCCCGCCGAGGCGTCCTTTTTCTATAAATTCATATTCGTTACTATTTTAAAATATAGTGTTAATGACACGTTAGTGAAAAAAATGAAGGTTGTATCTGTGAAATTATTATAAATTATTTACCGTAATTTTTAAATTACTGGGTAGTCTGTATGTTCTTTTCATTTTAAACATATTTGTGTTGCTTTTTGTAATAATGATATCTAAAACCTTACATCCGTTTGGTACATTTTAGATTCCTACATCATTTTTTTTTGCCATTTTAAAAATTGATTTAATATAATATGAACAAGCAATTTTTTTGTAAAAATTTACCGTTGCTATTATTTCTGATCAAAAACCCTCTATAAACGATAAAAATAATGCCTCCCGACTTACGAAAACCACAACATATCTCCCTTCCTGGAAATCATGCAGAAATCATAAACCTGCTAAACTGCTGTAGAATTAAATATTTGTTTAATAATAATTAAGACTAGGATCACATAGATACCCGACCCACTAGATATACTATGAAACAAAACTGTTGAATAAAATAAATGTATATTTTACTCTGTCACATAAAAATGTATGTAAGTACCCTGAACTTTTGAATATAACCTTTTCTAAGCACCAATGATGGCATACGATCCGAAACTAGTCTAAAATTATCTAACAAGATTTGCAGGAAAAACAAAAACGCTGTTTTACTCACTTCCTGTTTATTACACCGTGCATCGCAACATCCAACCAATCAAAAATACTACCTAAATATCAGCGGCGTATCCAGGGAGGGTCGGGGTTAACCCCCCCCCCCCTAGATAGTTCAACCCAATCTACAATGAATTAATAATATAAATAACTCCAAAAAGGCGTCCACCATCTTTTACACTAATTATTCCACTCAGATCATTTTACTTAGGGGGCATACGTAGAAAATTTCGCTTCCGTTTGATGAAGATTTACAAAATTTATAAATGGTGAAAATTAGATCTCGCCCCCTTACAGCCCTTAGGTGCTGGAGCAAAGTTGGGGGTATTTAAAATTGAGAGATGGTCCATTGCGCCCCGCGCCCCTGGTAGTGCATTTTTGTTAACATTGGCTGAAAGATAAGTGAAACATAATTTTTAATTAAAATCTAAAAAATTTTTACCTCATAAACTAGAGGCCTTGTTAACAGCCACGAAATGTTTTTCGGTACAGTAGACTTGTAGGTAATAGTTTGAACTACCAACTGTTGATATTTAGATGTGCAGGAGCATTATTGTGGAAGGTATGAGGAACAGTTTAAAACGCACATTTTTGCCCCTGTTTTTATGACACATGATGGTACGTTGCCAGAAAGCTAACATATATGCCAAATTTCGATGCTCTACCTTAAACCAACCGAATTCATTTTTTTTATTCGCAACGGGGGCATGATTTTACTCGATTCCATATAACTCGAAGACGAGGATCCCAAAAAAATTTATTTTCAAGGTCATCCGACCTTAAATGACCTACAAAATCGCAAAAATAAAACAAGATTTTTGCCATTTTATCTTCAAAAAATCTTAATAATTCGACGCTTTGTCAGACCAACTTTAAATGTACCTCAAACTATTAGGCATGTATGTCAAATAAGATCCTTAGAGTTTCATGCAGTTTAAACTTTCATGACCTTGAAAAATACCCCAGTAAAATTAACAAATTGCAAAAATAACATACTAAAGGGCGTTATTCATAAACTATTTAAGCGAAGAGGACCTTTGGTAACAAAGATAAGAAGGTCCAACAATTTCGTTAGCTATGACGCGTTTCAATATGGCGGCTAACATACCAAATTTTCTACCTATAACAACCACATTTTATTTTATTCAATTTAGTAAAAAAACAAAAATGATAAGGTGGCCATAAATCAATGGCGTAGCTATCATCTAACAACCCGAAGCGAAGCATCGGGGCCCGGCGATGCAAGAGGGCCCACTGCCCAGTCAGTATTTCCAGTATACAAAATTGTTTATTTATTTTCCTAAACCATCTAAAACCCGATGTTACTTTTATTAGTCCTGTGCTTTAAACCTCTCTAACCCAACCTAACATAACAACTCTCATACCCAATTTTTATGTTATTGATTAGATTACAGGTCATATTGAGAATCGATTCAGAGATATGATACCGGTATACAAACGTGCAATCGCTTTTATATTTTGAAATTATAGGGCCTTCTAAAGTAATTGAAGATAATCTCATTTAGCACTTGTAAAAAACCAGTTCTATAAAGTAACTTTGTTCAAATATATACCGCGTATTTATTGTTTTTAACATAACCGGTAATAGTGGCAACTCTTGAAGTCAGTTAAGCCACCCCCCCCCCCTCCCGAAAGATATTCGTGTTTTGATATGCTTATAATTTCGAACTAATTTTGAACCACTTTTAAAAATTTTGAACCACACTCCTTCCTGTTTATTCAAAAATGGGTGGGGCAGCAAATTATAGGCGAAATCTTGTACCTAACACATGCGTAAATTGTCTCGAGTGCGGTAAAGTACTAATTTCCGCCCGCAAATGAGTGCAATCCTTAAGTGTAGTGCACTTTACCGCACACAAGTAGGTAAATAAGTAAAACGACAGAAGCATCCGAGTAATTTTTGCGGTAATAAGCACATAAATAGAAACTTTAAAAATATTAATAAAAATAAACTTATAATATGGCGAAAATAATAAGATAATCAAAATATTTTTTGTAGGTAATTTTTATTTAAATATGTACTTATGTAATTAAGTTTTGTATATACAGGGCCGTGTTTAACCTAAGGCAGACAAATGTATATTTTAAAAAAAAATTAAATTCATCTTTTTTGTGCTACTCGTGCTGCCAGTCAGGCAGAGGCAAGGCAGCGAATTCACTTTTTTCGCTCTATTGGTATGTTACCTTTTTCTCTAACAGTTTTTAAATAAAATAACAAAAACTTTTCAATAGGAGAAACTCATTGTTCTTAAGTATTAAAAAGTTATTGTTATTTGTTTTTTAAAGCAGTTTGTGAAAAGGGTAACATTAGATATTTTAGGAAACATAACAAAACGATGTTTCACTGCTAAAATACACAATCTCTCATTAAAAAAAAAGTACCGTCGCTGCCTTTACTTCGCTTACTTAACGACTGACTCTTTTGGTTTTGAAGATATTCGGGTAGAGTCGGAGTTTTGAGACACCCTATATATGTTCGTATATCTTTAGTTGTTTTTAATTTGACCGGTTCTTCTCAATAACAATAAATTTTTAGCACTAATTTGTAGGTAGTTTCTTCTTGAATTTCTTAACCCTTTTAGGGTCAGGTAAAACCTAATAAGGACAACAGCAAACAATCATTTAAATTTTATTTCGGGCAAATCCAATTTCATTAAACTGCTCGTTTAGAATTAAAAAAAAGACTTTTGTGTAATTTTTAACACAATGTTATGTTAACCCCAAAGTTAAAATTAATAAACCAATATAATAACTATTTCATGTAGGTATCATGGCTTGTAAATTACAGAACATGTTTTTCCAGTTACTTACCTAACTAAAATATACTCACAAAATTTATTTTAAACATACCCGTGTGTGTTATGTGCCACAAAAAACAAAAGTAAAATTAGTTAAAAATTATTAATACCACCCTGGCCCTGAAATATCAAAGCAGTATATTTAAAATGAAATGACATTTAATCAGGCCCTAAACACATGCCCGAAATGGATCCGGCGACCGCTTTAAGTGAGATCAAAGAGATTTCGCCGGCTTATTTATCTGGTTGGTAGGTGATCCGTGCTTTTAGTACCTAATATGTTCATGTGTAAAGTAACTGATTTTTCCAATGATGCTTCTTAGCTGATATGGACTATATGAGAGATCTTTATTGCGCATCCAAATCAATAGTGGATTTTTCGATTTTTTTTTTGATGATATTAGGAGTTCGACATCAGTTTATAATTTTGGGATCGTTCATTTTCATTTTTCTCTACGCTCTGTTATGGCCCAAGTAACAATTTTTAGTTGCCTTAGTTGCCATAACTAAAAAATACACTGAAATTAACGTTGCATAAAAACAAAGTTATGATTGTTTCCCAGAAACCAAAACTACACTTTTTTGCACTCGAGGCGCGTTTCGCTAACAACGTTAGCATCATCAGGAGACGATAAACAATAAACTAAATTAATCTACGCTCTATCTATCTATCTTATAATCTTATATACAATATTTAGTGGGATGAGATAAGACTAATAATTTGTGATTGATCACGATTTATAATCCTATCTCCTCTCAACTAAAGAATAAAGTGTACTAAACGGGATGGCTCCTCTATCTTTATTTAAACTATTTCTGGATTTAATGATTTCCATGCTTTCATATGCATTCAAAAGTCTTTTGTTTGGTTCACTTTTTAGAAGTTTTAGGTTATCTAATGTGAATCTATGATTTTTTTCAAAAGCATGCTCGGCCACACTTGACTTTTCTGTTCTTCCGTATTTTAAGTGTGCTAAATGTTCTTTAAAACGTGTTTGAATAGAGCATCTCGTTTGGCCAACATATTTATTGTCACAATCCATGCAACTAATTTCGTAAATTCCACTTTTTTCTAGAACTGTAGTTTTGTCCTTGGGATTTCCTAGTAAACTTCTTATTGTGTTACCGGATTGATATACTAATTTATGACCGGTGTTATTAAATACTTTTTGTAATCCCTTCGTATAATTAGGATTATAAGGAATTGATACAAATTTTGAGTCGCAGGTATCTTTTTGTTGCATAAAATACAAGAATTAGTCATTTGTGCAACGGCCGCTATGATGAACAAGAAAACGACGCCACACCGTTGTTATTAACTAGGGTAAATTTGGCAACCCCTAGATTTTAGTGACACTCATGACATTTGAGGTTATTTGTTTACAAATAAATAGGAAAATTTAATGAAAAGCATAAGTGTTTCCTGAGTTTTTCCTTGATAAAAAGAGATTTTCTTAAAACTAGAAGTTCTTTATTTATTTAGTTATTTTTCTGAACTGAAACCTTAAAGTTTTAGGAGGACAAATTTTTCTGACCTCGGAAAACTGTGATTTGATGAATTGCTTATAGTGGCAAAAATATTTTATAATCAATCATGACACAAATTAAGTAAGAGAAGTTAAGAGTGCCTTCAGTAATATCACAATACAGTTAGAACATCACACACCAGAGAGTGTGTGAGTTTCAGCAAATAAACCCGTTACAAACTCCCCCCTTACTTACGAAAGAAAATTTCGACAGATATTTTCTTCTAACAAAAAAAATAGTACTAACTCCAAAAAAAATATTTGAAAGAACATAAAAAAACTTAATATCTACTCGGTTGTCTATACCATCTATAAAAAAAAACCAGGCCAAACCACTTAATTTTTTTACACGCAGCAAAATAGAGTAAGGATATTTTAAATCGAACTTCACGTTCTAGTATTGTCATAAGTCCTACTATACAATTAATCCTTAGACTCAATTAAAGGATTTAAAAAAAAATCAACCAGAAAACTAAAGCCTAAACCTATATCTAAACTTGGTTCAAACCTAAATGCTTTAGTCACAACCAAATATACAAAGGCCACAGTTGAGTTAATCTTGGCCAGAAGTATCAGTAGGATGTGCTTTCAAGTCCTTGGCGTGCCATACTCCCCGTACTTTACCAGTGTTGTCTGCTAACTCGTACGACCAAGGAGATAACTCGCGTTTAATTTGAAACGGACCTACAAATTGAGGGGCTAACTTGGCCATAAAGTTTTTTCTGGCATCGGAATGTATAAAATTCCATTTCCAGACTTTCTGCCCTACGACAAACTTCTCACTCCGTTTTCGCAAATCGTAGACCTTTTTGTTCTTTTCGTAGGCCTCGGATAATTTACTTTGAATGACGGGAAATAGTTTAGTTAAACATGATGCACGGGTTTCGACAGTTTGATTATTGTTGGTAGCGGGAGTGTAAATTTTGGTTCCAGAAAGAGGAATTTGTCTACCAAAAAGTCTTATGATTGTCTCTCGTGTAGGCCGTTAGAGTCGATCGTAATACTCGGTGAACTCTTTCCACTGAATTGGCCTGCGGGTAGTAATTCGCTGTATAATGAATTTTTATCTGGTGCTCGTCTAACAAAGCTTGCATTAATTTACTTTTAAATTGCATTCCGTTGTCCGCAATTATTCGGTTAGGAACACCGAATATCATAAAGACTTGATCTTCCAAATGCCTAACAACACCAGCAGCGGTCGCTTTTCTTAAAGGAAAAAACAGCACAAATTTGCTAAAACAGTCACATACTGATAACACATACTCGTAGCCGGAACTAGACCTAGGTAATGAAACTAAGTCTATGCTTATCAATTCCCAAGGTCTGGAAGCAGTGATAGTTTTACTAAGCATTAGACCAGATCTTCCTTTTCCATCTGGTTTTGTCTCCAAACACACAGAGCAACGACGTACATATTCAGCAACGCTATACTTAAGTTTCGGCCAGTAGTACTTGAATGAAATTCTAGCAGTCGTTTTTGTTATTCCCAAATGGCCACAAGTCGGTGGATCATGGTTTTCATGAATGATGTTTCTACGTTCCTCACGAGGGACTACTAATATCCACTCATAGGAGGGGTCACTTAGTTCGGGAAATGGAACAACAACATGCTTAAATAAACATCCTTCATGAATACGCCATAATTCTTCGACAACCTTAAGCATTTTTCGATACCAGGGATCAGTACCTTGATAAGGTTTAACCATAACCTCAGGTTCGTCGGAGTTTTTGGCGTTCTTAGAAATGGGAATATCCACTGCATCCAGAATGGGCACTGATCTGGGCAAAAGATCAGGGGTCACATGGTCTCTTCCTTTTCGATGGATGACCTCAAAATCGGATTGTTGTAAACGCACAACCCATCTTGCAATACGATTGACAGGGTCTTTAATAGACCACAACCATTTAAGAGCAAAATGGTCAGTGACAACACTAAACTTTTCTGCTTCCAAGTACGGTCTTAGTTTTTCTATGGCCCAGAAGACTTCCATACATTCTTTTTCCGTGCTACTATAACGCTTCTCAGCCTTAGTCAAGGATCTGCTAAGATAGCAAACAACTTTGTCCTGTCCTTCACTATCCGTTTGAGTCAAAACGGCTCCAAGGCCAAAATCAGACGCATCGGTCTGGACACAAAACGGCTTTCCAAAATCCGGAAGCTTGTCAAATAATGGGCATTTCTAAGCTTTGTTAGAGTCGACTCTATAAATGGAATTGGATAAGCATCTGGCTCACTATGCTGGTTCAAAACCCAAAAATCAAAGCAAAAACGATATTTTGGTGGTTCCCGCTAACTTGTTTGCTTTTTAATGAGTACAATAGGCGATGCCCATGAAGATCTTGAAGGCTCCTCGATGTTGTTTTTCAGCATTTCGTCCAGTTCCGCATTTACGTATTTTTGGGCCGCAGGAGAGACCGGATAGTATCTCTGTTTAACAGGAGAAACATTCGGTTTTAATCGTATTTCGTGTTGTACTAGGGTGGTACATCCAAGCGTTTTTCTCATTTTCGAAAAAGTGTCTTAAATCAAATTATCTAATTTCTTTCTCTGATCTGCCGTAAGCATATCGTAGGCTTGTATAGCATTACAGGTGAGCGCTAAAGACTCTTCTTTGCGAAAGCTCCACTCCCCAGCAAACAAATCTGAAACAATCCGCATTTTAATCCAAAAATCAGTATCAAGAATTAGTGTGTGAGGTAAGGAAGGTATTACTAAAACCGAAAAAACTTTAGTACTATTCCGCAACTGAATCGGCAATGGTACAGTACCCAAGCAAGCTTCAGACCGTCCATTAGCTAATGTACAACTTGTCAGACCGTTTTTGCTTAAGGCACAGTAGGGCTTTAAAATTTGCCATCCTGGTCCACCCAGGAAAACACTACTTGCCCCGGAATCCGACAAGGCCAAAAACTCTTGTCCATATATCTGGACCTAAAGATAGGGTCTTTGATCATTACGCACATGCGCAAGTACAAAATCCAGGACAAGTCTGAAATCCAGTTTGGGGTCAAAAGAAATTTGAGCCAGTAAGGAAGGGGTAGGCGAGGAATCCGCATGGCTCATTGCGTTTCCCTCTGCGCGTTTTTTTGTAGGCATTTAGGGCAATCATTGGAAGTTCTACCCTCAAGGCCACACTTAAAACAAAACCTTCCTTTAGGCTTATCACAAGCTCTAAATTTATGTTCGGAAGATTTGCAATTCCAACATAAAGGTTTAGTGGTGGAGACTCCTACCGCGGCAACTAAAGAAGCTTGATTAGTCGAACCATAAGAGCTAGGGTGTTGGCTATTAACGGTGGTTGTATGCGTAGGATACAACTCAGGTACATCAATAGAAGCAACGGTTGATGGTCTGTGATAGGCTAATCCTGGTTCCAGTAATGAACGATAGTTGGTCGGTGGGGGTTGATAGTTTTGAGATCGCATTAGCGTTTCTTCAACTTTCCGGGCCAAATGTACCAGATGATCTACGGCAAAAATAGGTTGCAATTTAGTTGCGTTTGTATATATGGCAATAAATTACGTCGTATTATGGTCAGTCTTTCTTCTGGCTCAGGCTTCTTTGCTAGCATGTTAAATAAATTTTCCATAGCATCAACAAACGTAGCTACCTTCTCTTTTGGACCTTGAGTTCTACTGCGAATTTCCTGCCATGAATCAGATTCAAAATGGTAAGGAAGAAACCTATTCCTTAACCCTTGAGATAAATCATCCCAAGTTTTTAAATAATTTCTATGCCAAAAGTACAAAGCTTCACCAGTTAAGATTTCGGGGGCCGCGCTTAGCAAAACCGACTTTGGCATATTTCGAGATTGCCGAATCTCCTCCGCCCTCTGTAAGAAATTGGTTACGCTCGACTTACCATCATAGGATAATTTAATGCGAATTATGTTCCAGTTTCTATTTCCCTGCTGATAAGTATCAAAAGGATTACCTGAGAAGTCTTGGTCGACATTTTGTCTAGGTGGCGGTTGAGAAGACATGTTGTTATTCCCATAAAGAGTAGCCAAGTCTGCTAAAGTTACAGTTACTGTTTGGTCGTTCATATTGGTGGAAAAGGGATTGGAAACGACTGGCCATGTCTCTACCAACATACATAGGTGCCTCTTGAACAAATGTGCTTGAACTCGTAGATACCACCGGAGGATGTCCAGTAAAATTTTCGGTGTTTGCGGGCGCTGAAGAAAACTTAAGTTGTCTAGGCCTCCTCGATCTAGATTCTTCATGAAAACGAACCGAATGATGACCAAACGAAGTTGCACTATCTTGAGGAGGTATTGATCTACACCTTATTGAAGCATCCGCAAATATATGTCTCCTTGGTGTATTTTGTAAATCTTGTCTTCCAGGTAGAGGTATATCTTCGGTAAGGACAGCATCTGAATCTGATCTGACGATTCACTATATCTTGGTCTTGACCGAGTAGGTTCACTGTTTATCCTATTTTCGAATTGTTGAATCCTTTGGTTTACTAAGTGTCCTACTGAAAAACTACTTCTCCTTTGTGCTTCGGGTGGATGAGACGTGCTTGAATTACTTGGGTTTGCCGGAAACTGACGCGTCAGCGGATCAAACTGAGTAATGATCGCACTTGGAATTGGAAAGTCTTGTCGTGGCAGCAGAGGTCGTGGTCTGACTACGCGCAGTCGTAGTAGTAACCGTCAAACTCTGTGAACACGATTGACTACTTACCGCAACTGTGCACACGGGCCTTAACGGTGCTGCAGTATTCCCCATGCTATTTAGATTACGGCTAGCCGACAGAACTGTCTCCAACGGACTTATAATCTGGCTAGGTGTCAAAATCTGAGACTGTTGATTGGCCGGGACTGCATTATCCAGAATACTGGTATTTTGTGTCTCATGTCCTACTGGAGGTCTTTGATAACTGGGTACCAAAGCTACTCTAGGATCCAAAGAACCACACAAAACCTTATCCAATATTTCCCTTAATTTGTCGCATTTACTACAAAGTTCAAATTTGTGTCGTTTTTGTTCTTCTGTACAGTCAAATAATCTGGACAACCTTCCATAGATGTGAATTAGTCTACTGTTAATTTTTTCCTACTCATTTTTGACATTTTTAAAATCAAAGTTTATTAACCTCGACTCCAGTTCATCTAATTTTACTCGGCATATCGATAATTCCCTGTAGGGGTCCAAACAAGGTAACTCCAATTCAATGCCTTGTTTTTCTTCTCTTAGGACATCCCTAACTTTCTTCCTTAAATCATCCCTATTTAAATTTGCATAAGAAAGACTCCTAACATAAAGTTCGAATACAAGTTCGTCTGACCTAAGTTTATCTACATTTGGCAATAAAGCAGTAAACAACAAAAACTTTAAAAATCCTCCCCTTACTTTACAAAAAAACTAAATAATAATTTATTTCTTTTCCCAAAAAACTTCCCCAAAGAGTATATAACTACCAATACTCAAGCAAGAAAAGTCCGAGAACCAAAAAAAACTAACTATTTCGGTCCTTTTTAAACACGCTGTATATTACACACGCACATATAGGTTTCAGTTAACCTGCCAATATTTATCTTTGTAACCACCAACACAATATATTAAAATACCTACCGTACCTATAACTTCAAATGTAGTTTAAGGACAGCTTCGTGAAAACACCCCTTAAGCACACATGTGTGAAATCACCCTTTAAACAAGACCGTAACTACATCAAATCTATTTTTAGTTGGGCGCCAATGTTATTATCCTTATTTTGCACAAAATAATAAAAGATGCTCTGCTGAACGAGTTCCAAAACCCTTCAGCACTGTTTGTTCTTCACCAAGTCAGCGCTAAAACTTGGCTCATTCAAGCAGGCAGTCGTACGTCAAAAATCAAAAGCAACAAATGCAAGTTATTTTAATAAATACTCACTTTTTAATTCAACAAAAATTATAATTTCGGTGAGGTACATGTGTTGAAAATGAAAACAAACTTTAGTTCCCTTTGGACAACCCAAAATTGCCCATAAAAAATACCTTGGTTAACCTCGTTTTCATTAGAGTGTTTTCTAAGTGAAGTTTATAAATCCTCTTGATTCCCTGTTTTATTATTCAAAGGAGCATATATATCGCAAGAAAGAGTTAGTTAGAGTACCGATAACGTCAGATATTTGATCTTAAAGTTATACCACAGCCGAACAAGTTTGGGGGTTAACTGTCAAGTTATGCATATTTCAAACGCCACTAACAGTGTCCCTAGACCTTCCCAGCAATTCAACTTAACTTTAGGAGTGCATCTAATGACAGGCAGGGTGTTGGTTTGCCTAGAAAAACAGTATGCGAGTTATATCGAGTACCGCTACCTTATAGTTATGTCTGAATTTTCTTGGTTAGTTTATACTTATCGACTATTCAGTGCAAGGGTGTGAGAAGGCTGGTTACAAAGGTACCCGTAGGTCTGGCAGTAAACTTAGGGCTGCTTGACTTCCTGAATTACAGCTTATGACGTGTGAAAGGCAATGAATAAAAGCAGTGAAAACAGGCCTCTAAATAAAGAAGAACCAGCGTTAAAATCAGGTATATTTAGGCATTAATTTAGGCTTAATAACTCTTGTTAGTTTATTTGTAAGAGTTTATAAATAAAATAATAAGAAAAAACTTACTTGATGGTGTGAGGCCTTGTAGAAATTTGTTTGGCATTTAACCAAGTGACGGCACAAAATATTTATTAGCAAAATTGTTCAAATTCTCTGGCAGCCACAAAAAAGAAAGCTATATTCTGAACCAAGTGTTTGGATGTCATTTTCAAAAATGGCGGTAGAAAAAGCATAAAAGATTCTAATTAAACCAGTAGGGCATGACTATATACTTGTTAGCATTCATAATAAAATTCAAGGATGAGGATTTAATAGCTATTCCATGTAGAAGAGGTTAGATTGATATGACGTCATATTTCAAGATGGCGCGGGCGGCCAAAAATCATGACAACTCAACCGAAACACGGTTATACTCGATTCCATATAACTTGAGAACGAAGATTCCAAAAAATTCACTTTCAAGTTCATCTGACCTTAAATGACTTTGAAAATCGCAAAAGAAAACAAGATATATGTATCTTAAACTATTGGTCATGTATGCCAAATTCATGACCTTTAAAAACAAATTGCAAATATAACCTACTAAAGAGCGCTATTCCTCAATTATTAAAGCCAAGAGAAGCAAATTCAGTAACAAAGATAAGAAGGTCAAGTCCAACAATTTTGTTAAAAAAAAATCAGTTCAGCTATGACTGGTGTCAATGACAAGGTGGCCATTAATTCTTGTTGACTTATATCCGCTTATTATAAAAAAAAAGTTTAGTCGATGCATGACATTGATTGAGAATGCAAATACCATGAACAATTAAAAAACCAGCTTCTTGTAGTGTTTTTTCCAATCTACAACTACGCAAAAACGTTAAGTGCTGGAGATAACATCTTAGCCATAAATAAACACTTCATGTTAAACCTCCCTACCATTTTTTTTGATCTGGTGTCAAAGATGTTTATGCTATGCCCCGGTAAAAATGACCTATATGCCTGTTGTTTTTATTAAGTTTCGGAACTGTGAATTTTATTTTCTTCTCACTTGTCTAGCCAACAAAGTCATTTAAATTACCCATAAGAGAGTTAGCAGAAGTTAGGTATATATATTACCATATTTTGGACCAGGTGTTTTGGCGGTGTAAAAATCAGAAAAAATTTTACTTGTTTGTTAATCCGTGTAGTGGATGTGTCGCCATTTTGATATATTAATTAATTTTTAATTATATTAAACGCGTCACACCTGAACAAAATATTTTTAAGAAAATTGCTGGACTTGATCTTCTTATCTTTTTTACCAAATTTGGTCCTTTTCGCTTTAATAGTTTATGAATAATGCCCTTTATTATGTTATTTTGGCAATTTGTTAATTTTACTGCGGTATTTTCAAGGTCATAAAACTTCAAACTGCATCAATCTCTAAGGATCGAATTTGGTATACACGCCTAACAGTTTGAGGTACATTTGAAGTTGGTCTGACAAAACATCAAATCATTAAGATTTATTGAAGAGAAAATGGTAAAAATCTTTTTTTATGCGATTTTCACGGTCATTTAAGGTCTGGTGACCTTAAAAGTAAATTTCTTGGAGTCCCCGTTTTTGAATTATATGTAATCAAGTATAATCATGCCCCGGTTGCGAAAGTTGTGTTTTTTATTATTTTTGGCCGCCATCTTGAAAGATGACGTCATATCAACCCCTTCTACACGGATGCGAACAAAACACCCAGTAACACTTGATTGTGTGACTAAAGAGCTATCCATCCCACATAGTCACAAAACTCTTCCATTAAAAATCCCAGGGACTTACACATGCCCCTTCACTACCTGCCCCTGAACTTATATTTTTACCAAAACATTTAACAACTCGAAAAAAATTCCCCTGAGGTACATATAAAGCAATTCTTTTTACAAATTTAAGATAAATAAACAACTTGAAACCTGATTACTCCATAGATTTGGGGGAGGTCCGCGCTCGATCAGAATTCTGTAATTCTGTGCGTCAGATAATTCGAAAAACTGTGAGATGAAAAATTAATGTTACTGGAGACATAACATAACAATTCTCCCCCCCCCCCTTAGAGCCGTAACGTTTTCTGCAAACTGTAAATATCGAATTATTTTTCGTCCTCATCCCAATAAAGACCAACGTATATGAACAGAAGTTGCAAGAGGAAATGTTACAAAAATTTGTCAAATTCAGAAAAAATATAATAACTTCCCCAAACCATGCGAAGGGTAGTTGCTAGGTATTAATTACTAGCCTTTTACTCTTGGTCGATAAAAATGGGGTCTGTATATTGATTTTTAGTCCTAATGTCATTGCTTTCATAATTTTATGTAAAATCTCGGCTTCATCTTTCTCCTAAAAGTTTTTAGCAATTAGATGCAGTTTATCGTCTTCTAACTTTCCACTTTATTGTTATGCTTGTGATATGTAGGCAGGGTTGCCCAAAGAAAAGTGTAAAATTTCCAACTACCTATACAGGGGTGGTCACAGCTCCTTTAAAAGTGGGGGGGGGCGACAAAAATTTTGTTTCGGAGATCTATTGTGATCTATATAGATAGACGAGAAATCTTCATAGACACCGGCCTCTGGTGGTCTATCGAATGTGACCGATTCATCCTCTCTTGAGGACACCACCTACGGACTAAAACGCTCCGCTGTAGATTTGGTCGAAATAGCGAAAACATTCTCAGGAATATAACGTCACTATTTCGCAGTTCACTGTTTTCATCTCTTACCTTCGTATTGGTGGTTTACTTTTAGAATCGTTCTTATCATATCATGTCCCTGGTTCCGTTTGTCTACGTGTTGTATCATTTGTTTAAAGAGGTTCCCTATGGTCATATTCCCTATCTGTAGATCGTGTCTTATTTTTTGGCGGTAGTTCTCAAATCTTGGACCCTAAATGAACGTATGTTCTGCGTCATCTATTCTTTGACAGTACCGACATATGTCGTCCGTTTTCCCTATTCGCTTTGTGTATGTCCTAAGCGATCCATGTCCCGTTAGAGCTTGTGTCATATAGTAATCCATTTTTTTTGTGTTTCGAGTCTATCCATGTTTTAATGTCAGGAATAATTATTTTTCCGGTCCCATCTTATTTGCCAGGATTCCAGTGTTTTCTCTTTTGCAGCTTCTTTGTTTTCTTCACTATGCCCATTTTTATTTTCATATACAATTTCTTCGACAATTAGATCTATGGACGAAATTCCTGTTATAACCTAAATAGCTTCCGTTAATATCGTTAGGTAGCCCCAGGCTACTTTTAGTTAGGCTTTCTGTTGCATTCTTATCAGAATGTTTTTGTACTTCTTTGTGCGCAGTACTGGACTCCATATCACTGCACCATATGTCACGATTGAATGGATTATACTGTATACTAACTTCCTCTTGCTAGTACTGGGCCCGTTTATGTTGGGCATAGGTCTTTGTAGTTCAGCGAGTCTTTTAGTTTCCTTTTTAGTGGCTTCTTCTATATGCTTTTCGAATTTCTGGTTTTCACCGATGTGGATTCCAAGATATCGTATACTCTTTTGCGGTTTTATGAGGACTTCATTCAGTCAAAACTTAATGTTTTGCCGGTCTCTTTTTCCGCTTAATATAACGGCTTCGGTTTTTTTCTGGTGCTAATTCTAGGTTGCTGTTCGTCGTCCATTCGTTAATAAGTATTGTTGCCTCGTTTGCTCTTTGCATAAGATGTATCGCTGTGTCAGCCCTAACTATTACCATTAGATCATTCGCATATCCTACTATGCCCACGCCCCTAGGGAGTATGGGGTCATAGTATATATTCCAGAGTAAGGGCCCTAATAACGATCCTTGGGGGATGCCTGCCGACTTTTAACTTTATTTTGTTCGTTAAATATGTATCGTTCTTTGAAGTAGCTAATTACGGTATTTATAATATATTGGGGTATACGAGTGTCTGTTAGCCTTTCTACTACTATTTTCAGCCACGAGGCAGAGTTAAAAGCATTTCTAGCATCCAGCGCTATTAGCACTACCCACTCACTCCAATTTTTGTTAGAATTTGTTTCGTTTGCTATTTCTAACATCTTTTTAACTGCGTTCATAGAATATTTGCCTTTTCGAAACTCGTATTGTTTGGGGAACAAACCTCCATTTGTATCCATCTCGTACTCTATTCTGTTTTTTATCAAGTATTCATATATTTTAGCAATCGTGGTAATTAGACAGAGCGGCCTATATGCGTTTGCAGCATCGTATGGTTTTCCGTTTTTGTGTATAAAGACCAATTTTGCTATTTTCCAGCTGCATGGGAATTCCTGTTTTTTAAGCAAACTATTCATAGTCTGCAGTAGCATGTCCGGTGCTATTTGTACTAGTTCTTTGATTACTTCTGGTGGTATTGAGTCAGATCTTGGTGCTTTGCCTGGTTTGATTTTTTCTGTGGGTGATTTTAGTTTTTCTATTGTAAATAGTGGCACTGTGTCCGTGGATATTGCTGCTGGGAGTGTTTCGTTTTTCTTCTTGTTACTACCTCTTCAATTTTTTCTTTGGTAAGTTTAAAATGTGGGCCAGTATTTTTAAATTGACTATCTGGTAGCCTTGTATACATCTTCATCCAGCTCTTTACATAGCTTTTCCCAGTGCAGTTTCTTCTCATCTTATATTTTGTCCCTTAAAAGTTTTTTGTTTTGTTTGTATTTGTCCCATATACGTGCCCCTTCTCCCTCTATTTTTTTATTTGCGGCTTCTCGTGTGTATTTTCTCCGAGCTTTGACGCGTTCTTCTCTAGCTCTCTATATGTCTTCATTCGACCAGTAAGGAGCGGAGTTATGAGAGGGTCCGTAACTTTTAGAGACTTTATGTATTTCTTTAAGGATTTTATCCATTTCATTTGCCATAATTTCTGTTGTTGTCCTCCTTGAAAGTTCGGATGTTAACTTGTTTTTCATTAGGTTTTTATTTATGTATACCTTGCCTTTCAATTTTTTTTATTTTTTGGATTTTATCTGCTATTTCAAATACAATGTGCCTGTGTGGTGTCAGTGGTTCATTGTCAAGAATTTGCCATTCCATAATTTTTGATGAGAGACTGGGTGTAGCAAAAGTTATGTCTATATACAATTTTTGTTCTCTTCTAACAAAAGTTGGTTTACGGTACGGTAATAGATATCTACCCTTAAAATTTCGGCCGAGGCTAAAATTTGAAAATAGTTATTTACCTAACAAAGTGAAGCAATTTTGGTCAAGCTGAACCGCAAAGAGCGTTGAAGAAAATTCCGAAAAAAAGAGCTGTAAGTGCGGTAACTAATCTTTTCCTCACGCAGAAATAATTGCCGTAAAGTAAACTTTATCGTACGTTAGTTGGTAAATATTTTTACATAATATTTTTTGCTTAAAATAGAGCCGCAGGCAAAAATAAAAAAAAATTGTTACCTTAGTTTAAAATTTTTACTTCATTTTTACGGGCGAATATTTAAGAAATATTATACCTAAACCTTATCTTAAAATTTTAACTTAAAATAATATAAAAAATGATTAATAATAAATAAAGAAAAAGACTGGCGCGGCAAGCGCAAGCATACTTTTTTAATAAGTTGTAACAATCATTATTGCTGCCATTTCGTCGCAGGAAAATTTGTTTTTATATTTTTCACGTTTTTATGAAATATTGGGCTAGAATCTGGTCACAATTCTGGATTTGTCGCCAAAATAATGTCATAATTGCGCTGCACATATACAAAAAGTTATTTTTTTTATACCTTCATTAAAAAAATCGCCGACAACTTTGTCAAAGATCAAATCAATTCAAAATCACACTATATATTATCTAAAAAACCCCACCTTACATAACTACAATCAATACTTACCAGTATGGGAACATGTAAAATAACACTACAGTAGATACGTTGATCTTTTAACTTCGACTAAACATGTGCTCATTGTAAATACAATAATTGCATTTCCGTATATACGGCGCCGTCTCTTGGTATGTCCCTTAACTACTAAAAGTAGTGGTTTGATCAAACCAGCATGCATATGAGGTCGAAAAATTATTTCCTCGGTGGTCGTCTACAGCGACCGTCGTGTGGAAAGGGGAAAAAACTAGTGGTCATCTACGGCGTCCGCCGTGCTTCAAAGAGTTAAATCAACTGGCCTTTGATGTATATTATATTTTAATGGTAAAGGTTTTATTTGAAACAAAGTCTATAATTTTTCTCATAAATTTAGTGGTGTGGTGCTTTTCACCAAGAGGGTTCGAATTTAATGTTTCATGCTTAAACGTACTTAACTTATCTTGGTAAATTAACTATTGGTGGTGAATTGGTCAGAAAAGTCTCAGTATATAAAAAAAAGATATAAAACGCGAGACGGCGGCAGTTCTAGGTATTTTGGGTACAACTCCTGTAGCTTCAGCAATAACAACTAGTCACAGTCCCGAATGAAACACTAAAAGAAGAATTTTGTAACAGTATCAAACATTTAGTAACAGTTACCAAATGCGTTGCCCACATTTACATAAATATTTGTTAATGAAAACAAAACCGTTTGGTAATAATTAACTAGATATTTCATAATCCTACCAAAATGATAAGTAACTTTAGAAAAGCCCTACATCAACCATAAATTACATATTGTTGGTATTTAAATAATAAACTTAATATTTATTGTTTTTCATTACTATCGCAACGTCCGCCAATAAACTGCATATTTTTTCAGCCTTACGTATCGTATTTCTAAGATATTAGGGATCTTTCGCACCTCTTATGAAAAATCCCCGTTAGGTGACTTTATCGCTCAATAACGCGTTGTGCCGTAGCTAAGGTCACGTTATTTTTAAGGCAGAATTATAAGGTATTTATTATTGTCATGATTTATAAAGAGAATTTGTCCAATAATATTTTTCATTTAAAATATCTTGGGTTGAAAACTCGAAAATACAACAGAGAAAAGGGAGGTTATAATAAACAAATCGGAATCACTTATCGTAGTTGCCAGTGCGAGTCAATGTTTTACATTTCTAACGAAATTCTAGCCAGAGAAAATGATTAAACAATAAAACTGACACCTCTCTTTACGATTAAAAGGTATACATAAAATAATTGCATTCAAAAATCAATTTACATATTTTGTTTCTCTACTTAACGATTTACTTTTGGCAACCATGTCAATTATAAGGGATACGGTGTTCAGGTAACGTCAACCTTTATCGGTGAGTAAGGGAACTCGTTATTTCTTACAAGTGAAATTGGGCCAAAATAAGAGGTGCAAAAGGTCCCTAATTGCTCGCGTAACTCTAAGATTTTTTTTTCAAAGGTATCAAGGGGAAATCTTGCATAAGACGCCCAAACTACTTTCCTGCCAGAGTCATTTCTCCTCTACCAGGAGAGCCCGGGTAGTGTCGGATTCCTACCGACTAAAAGATTGTGACTCCAACCTGCCAGGTGGCAAGCCACAGTCACTGCACTCCAGCCATTACTAGCTTATTATACACCCTCTTAGTTCCTATTTAGTTTTATCCCCTGCGCAAGTTTGTACAGGTCCTTAATGGAATAGTCCCCAGTCAATATTGGGTCTAGTTTAACTACCTCAAATATTAGATGCCTTTTGCGATCCAGTGCCTCGCATTGGCATATTACATTTTCTCCTGTTTCTGGTTCCTGATTGCATAGTCTGCAGCTCAGGTCTCCGTAATACAGGCCCATATTGTTTAGGTGAACTTTAACCGCCATATGACCGGTCATAATTCCTATTATAGTTCTCACTTGCATCCTACCATACTTTAGCAAGTCTTTGGTGAGCTTAGCATTTAGGCCCTTTGATAAAGGCTCTGCTGTGCCTTAGCCCCTGTCTTCCCAGCCAGTGTCTTTCATGTTTTTCCCTTATCCAGAGTTTGACCTGGGATCTTATTGTACACTTTGGTACCCCCAGGGCTGGCTCTGGTCCGATGTATTGTTTTGACGATCCTTGTCTTGCAAGTTCGTCAGGTTTTTCATTGCCTTGGATACCTCTATGTCCCGGCACCCATCCTAAATTTATTTTATTTTGTTCCGCCAGTCTCATTAGTTCATTAAGGCATTCCCACACTAGCTTTGAGGTTACCTTCGGGCACATAAGCGCTCTAAGGGCTGCCTGGCTATCCGAGTATATAGATATGTTCTGACCGAAGTAACCCATTCTATTATTCTCTCTTACACATTCTAGGATGGCAAAGATTTCTGTTTGGAATACTGTCGGGTACGCTCCCAGTGAGAAATACAGGTCTCTCCTAGGTCTTTCTTCAAATATTCCTGCCCCACTGCCTACGTCAGTTTCTGATCCTTCTGTGTACCAGATCAGTCCTTCCTGTGGCAGCAGGTTGTTTTGTCCTGACCACACTACTCTATCCTGTATAATTACTTCTAGAGTTGGTCCATACAGGTACTTGGATGACATCTGGTCTGATCTCATGTGTAGGATTGGTTAAACGGAAAGATTCTGGGTCCTGAGAAAACACTAGTCTGTCTATCTGTGACTTTATAAACCCATTGCCATCAGATCAGAGGGAAGTCTCTAAAAAGTCAAATTCTTGGACAAACAACTAGTACGAAACTATGAAAACTCGCATCTTTGATTGATAAGTAGTCTCTGTCTCTCTATATTTTAGGATGAATGAAAGGCAAAAACCTATGTTTAAATTTGTGTCTTATCCATTACGTTACTGGGTAAACTCAGGCTTGTTTTTATTAAAACAAAACATGATGAACCTTAAAATATTTTTATTTCATACTGCCTTGTAATATACTCTCTCTCTCCTTATCAGTTTTAGTCAGGGAAATGATACATTAGATCACTAGTCCGGTAAAGTAACTTTACCGGACTGAAACTGATATTTAAGGTTTTTAGTAACACAGGGTTACTTCTGAACAATTTTAATTAATGCTTACATTAAAGTTATTTATAAATGTTAACAGTAATACTTCAGTTTGAGTTATTAGAAATATTTACAGGGGCAGCATCAGGTACATTTTTGGATTTATCTTTGGTCACCAATCCATTAAAAATCAAAGGCCGCTAATATATTCAATATTTTTAACTGATTTTTTTCACTAAATCGTTTCGCACTTCAAAATTTTGGACATTATTTGATGTAAATTTTAAAGTACCTAATAGTTGAAACAATTATAAAGAAAATGACTTTTTTGGTATATTTATTGTCTTGTCAAAAAAAAAATATTTTTTTTAATTAAATAAAATATAAAACCGTAAGAAATAAGACGTTGTACGATTCATGTCCGTAAAATGTCATTAAAGTACTCGTCTAGAAGTTCCGAACTGGGCTGCTTCGTCGCCTTGTCAGTAAACATATACACTGAAAAAAAACGATTTTATTATTAACAAATATTTGGTAAACCAGGTTTTGGTTATGCTCACTAAAAAATATTACCAGCAAATATCATTAACTATTGGTATCAAACCATTTTTAAAGTGTTTGGTTATAAAAATAATTCCATTTGTTTCTTTAATATTTTGATGTTATTTTAAATATTAATTGCCTTATATTTAGTATAACCGAAATACACTTTCCTTTAAGGTAACATAACGCCTTTGTTATCAATACTTCAAATCTCCCACATATATTAATAACTCTCTAATTTTGAGAAATATTTCTTTGTAATAATTATTATTAAAAATGTTTATTATAACAAAAAAAATTGTATGATGTTATGGCGAGATTTTTTAATTATTAATTATAATGGTCTGAATTGTTTTCTATTGGTACTTTCGATACACGTAAAAAAAGTTATTGTTACTATTAACAAGCGATATTATCGCCTAATATAATTTTGTCGACACATGAGAATTATGTTCCCGCTCGCGCCCAGAATTGGCGTTTCTGACATTTTATTAAGTCTTAGTCGTTGGGTCTCGGTCAACGGAAGAGTCCCTTTTGGAGTTTTTTCTTATTTTTAGGATTTTATTTTATAAAAGGTCAGGTTTAACCAGTAACGTTATGGACAATGCACAAATTTAAGCATAGTTTTGTGTGTTTCTGTCACACTAAAATGAAAAGAGACAGAGTTACGCTATCTAGCCTAGTTCTTGGAAAGTATCCAGTCAAAATAGAATAACCTAAAACTTCAACCTTTTAGGACGGTCGCCTGTCTCCAACAGCATGTTCGGAGTTTCCCAAATTTGAACAGTTTGGACAGTTTCTGGTAGTAAAATCTTTCTTGGAACATCGGTAACATTTTAGTTTTTCCTTAGGATAGTTCACCCTTGTATGACTAGCTCTACAATACCAAGAAACCATTTTCTTGGATGGGTCACGTGACGGCGTGTCAACGACGTGCACAATACTTAGTTGAGAGGTGCGCTTGCAAAGTTAGTTTCGGGAAAATTCGTGGAGGTAGATGATGGAGCAAATTTTTCTCTTCGATACATGGTCTATTCAACTTAGCTTCCTAATTCGATGAGGTGGTCAATGCTCTCAATATTTTGCAATACCAGTGCTCGTTGTAAAGGAGGTAACATCTTCTGATCAGGGTCACTTACTCACTCACAGGTAGTGGTGGTCTAAGTTGACGAAACAAACTTTGCATGCGGGTTACATACAGACTAAAACGTTCATCTGAAACTTGAGTACGTTTAGAGATTTCCCTTCGCAATGCTGCCTCATGATCATGAGGTAGGAATGTTTTTCACGAAAAGTGTCTCCAATCCATTGCATCTCCTTTCAGAAATTTTCCCATAGCTCTTGAAGCTAAAAAGTTTAGGCTTGAATGCCCATTATAGCAAAGCTTCCACTTCTTAAAGCTTCTAAGTTGAAAAATAGTTGGTTTCATCAAAATATGGGACAAGTTAGAGTTAGCCAAAGGAACTTGAAGTGGCTCTGTCCATCTAGAAGTAGCCAAAAAATCAAAGACTTGCTGATATTTCCAGAGTTTCGATCAATAGACCACGAGATTCCAAAACGGAAGGACGACTGGTAGGTGAAAAGTCTGAAACATGAGGTTGAGGTATCATTGAAGAAACAGCAGGACTAGCGAGATAAAATCTATAATCAGATGGAGGGCCAACATGTAATAAGGAGAGTACTGAAAACTAGCTCGTCTACGCTCCACAGATCGATTTGGTCAAAGGGGCCTATAGTGATCACAAGGAATTTCACCTACTCTAAAAGGATACTGAAGTTGAAGCCTTCGAGAAAACCAACACTTTGAAGAAGTTGTGACATCTCTGGAATATCCCTTATTCGCTCATTAAAACTACCAAGCTAAATATTCATGTTTTGCACAGGAGGTGAGACTTCATCAACATTCTGGGGCTCACCTGATTCACGAAGGACAGGGTTGGTGTTGTTACGAGATCGCTCACTTTCAGCGGGTAAAGCTGATCTCTGCATTTTTGTAAATAGTATTTTCTAAAAATTCTAACAAGTCAATTTAAAAATAAATTAATTTTTTTTGGGAAGAATTTCTATTTTTTTAATTTAAGAGGTCCGGAAAGAAAAAAAGTTTTAAATTTACCTCACCCGATAGGAAAAAACAAATTTGAATTTATTTTGCTTGGTAAGAAGAAAAAATCCTCGGCATAAAAAAAATTTAAATTCTTCCCAAAAAAAATTAATTTTTTGTGTTAGAATTAAAGAAGAATACTATTTACAAAAATGCAAACGCAAACCCCCCCTTCGCTTTCTCAAAGCAAAATAAAAAAAAGAACGCTATAAAATCAACTGGTTTAGGAGTACAACAGGAAAAAATCTACCTCTATAATAAAGCCTTGTCGAACCCTACTACTACCTATCTTCTTTCCTGAATTACCAAGATACCTCAACAGCCATCAACTTTTAAAAAAATAAAGCAGAAGAGCATGAGACTTAATCTCAAAGTCGTGAATTCGAGCCTCACGTTGGGCGCCAGTATTACGCTTGGTAGTTGTCATTGTTCTTTTATTTAAATTTTTATAGCAACATCACCGTGCCAAGCGTAACAGGGATAAGAAATAATTTAACCCAGGCCAGAGGGGTAATTTTCGCGGAAGATTTTATCAGCAAAAGTTTAGCAACCCTTCGCGACCTACATACAGACAAGCAAACGATTACCGTTCATTTTCTCGCCCTAGTCAAGGTCCGCAAATCAATTATAACAACAATAGATTTTACCGAGAACGTTATCCAGGTTACCAGGTTAGTGGTTTGTTTTCGCGGTCGAGGTTTTGTAACGAGAGCATATTTTGCAGAAAACACTGAGAGAAGGGTGAATGTAAGTGATACGTAGCACCAGCAGTTTTTTCGTGACGAGCCAAATATACAATAATAGATAAATAAACAAATGCTGAATGTTTCAATGCAAACGGAATGAATTTTATGAGTATTAATTATAAAGGAATTGATATTTTTATGCGATACTGGGGCAAGTATCAGCTGTTTATATAGATAGAAATTAGACAATCAAGAAAGGTAACTAAATCGAAATTAATGGCCCATCAGGCTCAATTTTGTCATTGGGTTCTGCTAATATTGAAATAAAAATAGGAAATGAGTTTATTCTTTATGAATTTCAAGTTGTAAATAAATATTAATACAAGGCATTTTAGGATCAGATTTCTTTTATATTTATTCTGCCATTGGAGATTAGGAAAAAGGTTTTTTTTTTATCGTAATGGAAAAAAAATTCAAGTAGCTTTAGACTCAAAATGCAATCATTTTGCTATTTTACCCTCACGATATAATAGCGCAAGAAATTTGTGAAGGTGTGTTTGTTGCTAGTTTAAAAAAATACTATTAAAAAAAATTCCAACTGCAAAACCCCGTTCGCTTTGTCAAAGCAAAAGAAAAAAAAGAAAACGCTATGAGACCAACTCGTTTAGAAGTACAATAGGAAAAAACCTACCTCTAAACATCCTGGTCAAACTCTACTGCCATTTATCTTATTTGTTGAAGTCAAATTACCATGTTATATTATTGCTAAGGTAGCCCAACAACCACCAACTTTTACAAAAAAACTGAAGCAAAATAGCATGAGACTATTAATCTCAGGGTCATGGGTTTTAGCCGCACGTTGTTGTTACGCTGGCAGTTGTCATTCTTCTTTTATTTAAAGATTTATAGCAACGGAACAGTGCCAAGCGTAACAAGGATGAGAAACAATTTAACCCAAGCCAGAGGGGTAATTTTTGCGGAAGATTTTATCAGCAAAAGTTTAGCAACCCTTCGCGACTTATATACAGACAAACAAACGATGACGGTTCATTTTCTCGCCCTAGTCAAGGTCACCAAATCAATTATAACAACAATATATTTTACCGAGAACGTTATCAATGACGTGCGGTTTAAGCAGTTCGTTTTCACGGTTAAAGTTTTGTACCAAGGGCATATTTTGCAGAAAACACTGAGAGTAGGGTCAATGTAAGTGATTCGCAGCACCAGCAGTTTTTCCATGACGAGCCAAAAACATAATAATAAGGTAAATAAACAAATGCTGGAATGTTTTAACGAAAACGTAATGAATATTATAAGTAATATGTAAAAAGGAAAAGAGTTGATTTTTTATGCGATATTGGGGCAAGCATAAGTATATTTATTGATTATATAGATAAAAATTAGATAATTAAGAAGGGTAAACAAATGGAAATAAAAATAGGCAATGTATTTTAAGTTGTAAGTAAATTTGATAATATACTACACGGCATTTTAGTATTAGATTTTTTTGTAATTATTCTGTTATTATAGATTATGAAAAATGTTTATATTCTTTTTATTATAATGGGAAAAGAATTCAAGTACCTTAATAGTCAAAATGCGATCTTTTTTCTATTTTACGATGCGAGATTGCCTATTTTTATTTCAATATTAGCAGAACCCAATGACCAAATTGAGCCTGAAATGTCATTAATTTCCATTTGGTTACCTTTCTTGATTATCTAATTTCTATCTATATAATCACTTAATAAACAGCTTATACTTGCCCCTGTATCGCATAAAAATTTCAACTTTTTTCCTTTATAATTAATACCTATAAAATTCATTCCGTTTGCATTGAAACATTCCAGCATTTTTTTATTTATCTATTATTGTGTGTATGGCTCGTCACGAAAAAACTGCTGGTGCTGCGTATCACTTACATTGACCCTTCTCTTAGTGTTTTCTGCAAAATATGCTCTCGGTACAAAACCTCGACCGCGATAACGAACCACTAAAAACGCTCGTCCTTGATAAAGTTCTCGGTAAAATCTATTGTTGTTATAATTGATTTGCTGACCTTGACTAGGGCGAAAAAATGAACGGTCATCGTTTGTTTGTCTGTATATAGGTCGCGAAGGGCTGCTAAACTTTTGCTGATGAAATCTTCCGCGAAAATTACCCCTCTGGCCTGGGTGAAATTGTTATATATGTTAGATTGCGTCTACGCAGTTTAACTTTTTAAAAACAATTTATTTTCAAAATACAAAATTAATACTAACTTAAGATTACAAGAACATTCGTTTTTATAATAAAATAATAGGCTGAATAAGCTGGGAAAGAAATAATAATCTTCTTGTCAAAGTCTTCTCTGAAATGATAAACCATGGGAATGCAAGGTTTCCATATTCCTGGAAATCGTCTTGGGATAAGAAACACGTGTATCATCTGAGTACTGTGTGACTTGATAACTGGGTTATTTTTCCATATAACAGCTCCCCTCTTAAGAGAAAAGTTGGTGTTAGCTAAACAGCAACTTTTAAGCAGAACTTTTGTTAGAGTTCAATTCAAGTTCCTCTTCAAGGTGTTATCACGTAAAGAACTATTAGCATAATTATAAATATGATTGTTAGGATGGTAAACCAATTGATGTGCTTCTCAATAAATGGCTGATTGATCAGTTTATCTAATTGTTCTGTCAGGCTCAGTCAGGTCAGTCAGTCAACATCAGGCTCTTTGATACGTAGGGGCTTGGGTTTTGGCATCTTTGTTTTTTTAGGTAATTGATCGCAGCATGCATATGGGATCAATATTGGAGATGGATTTGATCTAAAAAAAAACTTTCTTTACTGTACTGCCAACAAAGGCATAGCAAGTAGATCTTAGGGCGACGAAACTATTGAGTTCAATAATTTTTGTATTGATTTCTTGGTCTTCGCTTTTGATCGTGATCAGAATTGGATCAGATGTCGTAACTAACCATACATTTGGATGAATTGACTGGACGTGGTAACCTTTGGCATAGAATATTGATGTTCTACACAGTTTTAATTCTTGCCTTAGCAGTTGAGCTTCACAGATGGCATCGCTATCGATAGGGTACGGAAGTACATTGGAACCAATCTTCGTCTTCTTGTCGATATCTTTACAGTGATCTACGTCTTGGAACGTAATATAAAACAATGAATAATCATCACGCGCAATGTATTTATTTAAAGTTGATATTGTGTGATGTAAACATGTTCGATTATCTAAAATTGGGATAAGTTAAAAGAAATACTATTTTTGTATTAGATTGATAAGCTTTTAATTCAATTAAATCAATGTATTGGGCAATGGTTGAAGTTAAAGTTGGTAAAGGTAAATTATTCTTTTGTTGAGAGTGAGAAATTTGTCTCAAGCGTACAAAGGAAACTGCGTTTAACGCATCATTAAGTGTGTCTTTTATAAACGTATAGCTTTCCATTAATGATTCACATAAATCTAAAGCTTTGATTTGTGCGCCAGAAAACCGTAACTGACCTAAAAGTGTAGCGATTGAGTTTTCGATTTAGCCGATATTTTTATTGAACGCCTCTTTATCGATTCTTAGTTTTTGAATTGTGGAATTAAAACTTTTAAAAACTGAGGTCGTTACCGAAATTTGTTTTTGCATGAGTCTTTCGACATCTCCTTCGTTGGGGCTGATTTTATCGATACAATCGTTAAAGTATTGCCCGTCTGACGCATCTAGATTTCCAGTTATTGTTTTCCAAACAGTTCTGATGCCGTTAAATATTCCTCACGTGTATCTTAAATTAATATCTTTAGTATCTAGCATTAGTTCTTAGTTTTTTGAATTTACGTATTTTGAAATTTGTTTAAGAAGACTCGCGTGAGTTTGAATTTCTGTTTTAAAAGCCATTTTTCGATTGGATTTTTCCGTTAGCAAAGTTTCCAATAAACCGTCAAAAATTTTGTCATTATGTTCGATTGCTTTTTTGAAAGGTAGTAAATCTCGACAAACTAATAGTGTCCATTTGTTATTTGATATTTAAACGTTAAGTTCTTCGTGGAAGAATAGTCCGACTGTATTATTAATTGGTGTGATTTGGTATTGGCTGCTGGCGATTGCGATCAATCCCAGTAATCTGTAAAGAAATAAAACCTTATTCAAAATACGGTTTCATTCTATCAAAATTGACTTTAGTTTTTTTATTTGTTTCTGGGTTAAGAAGGACGGCTGAGTTTAAAAGAATTTCGCTTATAGTAATAATAATAATAATAATAATAATAATAATAAAAAGGTCATTGTTTCCTAGCAAACACAAAATAAAAATAATTATTAACAATTAAAAAAAAAGCTAGAAAAATGCCGGAGATCAGAAAAAAGCCTGCGACACATGCTGGACTCTGAATTAAATCCCAAGCAGAAGAAAAAAAATTGTAATTCTAGTACTTAACACCTATGGTTTACCCAAGTTCTAAGCAGCCTAATAAATAAAAATGGGGAGAAAAATTAATCTAATAATGGACACGAGAGCGACTATGTACTTTAAAATTATATGTTGCATATATTTGGAGATACTAATTCATAAATATATGTTTCTTGAGTTCTTTTTTAAAAAACAATAAATTTTTATTCTTAAATGGATCAGGGACAGAATTTTAAATCTTAGAAATTTGGTAAGTAAAAGAACGTTTATAAAATTCAATTCTATACCTAGATACCACTATTTTGTAACTATTTCTTAAATTCCGACTGTGTATATTTCTACTGAACAATATTTTGTTAAATAAGTATAAAGGGGATTTATTTTTTATTATTTTGTGAAGAAAGCATGCAGACAACAAGGTTCTACGTTTATTCATGTTAATCCAATTTATGCGTGGATCAAGTAGTTTATGAGATATTGGACGTCTACGCTTAATACCACAAATCAAACGCAAACAAGAGTTTTGGACAACTTGGATTATTTTAGCGTCTCTAGCATCAATACATGGAGAATAAACTGCACTTCCATAGCCAAACCTAGAAAGAACTAAGGACTCGCATAAAATTTTCTTCACTAAAAAGTTAAGAAACTGGCGAATTGAAAAGATAGATTTTAGATTGATGTAAGCAGCCCTGATGCAGTGTTTAATATGGGTTTTAAATCGAAGATCCCCGTCAAATATAATCCCGAAGTTACGTGCTGTGTTTAAGAGCTTGATCTATCTCATCACCATCAACGTTAATAGAGAACTGTTGTTGATTAATTTTGGAACGATTTTTTCTGGTTCCAAATAACAAAAGATTCGTTTTTTTTTGCGTTTATGTGATCATTTGACCATTTCACAAGTCTGGATATGTTACTATTGATACGAGTAATTGCCTGTCCAAAATCTCTTGGCAAGCAAAACGAAGTTGTGTATCGTCACAATATAAATAAGACTTGCAGTGCTCAAAGATATCTGGGGGGCAATTCCAGTGGGCTATCGTTATGAGATAACGATCGCTATCGCCATTATTTTCAATGTTACGGCAACATCGCTTATTGTTAATTAAAAAGAAGGCTTAAATGGCACGCAACCCGCAATACTTTCCCAAAACAACTGTCAAATGCACACATTCAGTCAAGTTTGTTTAGATTTTTTGGAACTTGCGCCGAAATTTCGGGAAAATAATAATTTTCTTGAACTTTTTGCACGCAATATGGACTAAAAATCTGATCACAATGTGATGGTGGACGACCGTTATCAATTTTTGATTGAATTTTGTTTGGAAAAGCCACGTTCTTTGTGAAGAAAAATCCACATGGGTCTTGTGTGGAAGTGCCGCCAGATTTTTTGTTTGGGCAAGTACTTATACTTACTTTACCTTATGTTCTATTCTGTTCTTTTTGGTGCTTAAAGATCACTACTTACATAACGTAATCAAAAAGATATAGTAGGTCAGTTTTAAGTTCAGTTTATAAATTTTGAAAAGACGTGAGCCAGTGGCCAGAAAACCGAAAAATAATTTTACAAAATATTCATACATTATAAGAAAAAAAAGTTGGAAATTAGTCAAGAATGCAGGATTTGTTTGATCCAAGGTTATTACACCGACTTTTTATTGAAAAAAATCTGACATCAACTAATATCTACCTATATATTGAGAAAAAATGAAATCTAATTTATTTGACAGACACGTGCTCGCCTATATATCATGCATTGTGTTTATGCTTGTATTTTTTGTGGTTATCGCCAAATTACTAAATATTATGCCTTGTATAAATAATAGTACTTACAAGTACCTAGTTGAAGAGAGGGGGCTGACTCTGAATTGCTATGCACGACGAAGTAAAAATTTTGCATCCCTTCTCATACTGTCCCCCCTTCTTCAATGATTTTGTTTGCACTCTGACAGTCAGACAAGAATCATGTACCTAACTTTCGTACATTCTAATTGATTTTGCTAAAACTAATTCTGATATACATATTTTCTTTTTTTAAGGTTTGCAAAGTTTTAATGTTTTAATGTAATGTAATTTACTGTTCTTTTTTTAGGTCATCTGTTGAAAATCTACAAGAGTGCTAATAAGAGAGAAAATAAATTATGAAGTTTGGGAATAAACACTTACCATAGCTGCTCAATGTATATTAATAAATTATCCATAGAAATCAGTTTTGGTAAGTTTTCAATTCCAACACCTGATTTTAAATTTGTAGGTACACCTATTGTCAAGTAATGCAAAGTATCCTAAGATTTTGTCCCATACAGTCAAGTATTGTCAGGTATTTTCGTACACCTATTGGAGGTGTTGGCCTCTCGGTTTTAGATTCTGAGTTTTAAAAATCTTTACTTAAATCTAGTAAACAAAAACTTCTAGTAAATTTTACCATCAGTACCTATAGACATTGCGTCATTGATTTTTAAATCGACCAATTTGGGATTAATTTGTTTCTCAATATTTTTAAAAATTGATAATTTTTGACACTTATATACTATAATTTACATGTATTGGTTACTTACTTGCTTATCATTTAAAATTGTGGTTTCAATAAAGCCAATCTGAAATTACATACAGAATAGCTAATTTTTTTAAATATATTTTTTAGGGAAAAGAAGAAATTTGGTGCAAATATAATATTTTTGTGTAAAGTAGAGTATTGTGATGTTTGACGAAACATCATTTTAAGTTTCGCAATTATGTCAGTTATAAATGTGTCATTTTTAAATATTTAACCTTAGCGTTTTTACATAATTTTAAGACCAATTTTCTCACCTTTGTCAGAATCAAAATGCTGTTGATCAAGTTCCTGTCTTAAAAACTCTTTTAGTTTTTATCTACTGTTTTACAAAGTTTATCGGTAAATTATTTAACCCATCATCACACAAAATTAATAAAGTAAAAAAAAATAGTAAAGTTAAAGTTAAAAAAATTTAATGTGTGTGTTTCTTTAACCGGTATCAGAGAGTTTTTACCTCAACTCTAAAAAAATTGGATTATTTAATTCACGTTATATTTTTTATGCATATATTTTATGGATGGCAATAATAAAAAGAATAAGTAAAATTGATAATACAGTACCTAAAATGTGTTATAAAAATCTAAACTTTTTACATGAAAAAGTTAGCTCATTTTTTCCTCGTATTGAAAGATCAATATCTCAATAACTAAAAGAGTCTCAACTACAGAAATTTAATCATTAGTAGAGCATGAAAGAATAACAATATATGACAAGTTTTATTCATTTTGATTCAGGCCTAAATGAGAAGATTAACTTTAAATTTGGCACAAAATAGGAAAAATATTGGGAAAAACAAAAAAAAATAGCACATGGTATGCTATTGTCTGAAGTATTAATTCAAATGAACTAACTGGTTAGCTGCTTAGACTATAGATTTGCATACATCACACCTATAATAAATTACTTTAAATTTAATTTCAGATCAATGATTTCCCGTAATTATTACACCCCACCCCACCTACGCAACTAAAAATTTTAGCAGGACAAAACACATATGGTAAGCTACCTTCACATTAAAAAGAAAACATTTTAAAATCCAAAAAATTTACCAGTAAAATTAAAAAATTTTGATACTTTCGCTTCAACCACATATAAATTTCCACTTCTTTATTGCTGTAATTTAAGTTTTTGTTTTCTACTATTTTTATTAGCCACCAAAACAAAATATTTCAAATTTCATTAGTAAAATCCAAGGTGGAATAAAGTTTTAAGGTAACATTTTATGTCCACAAGATATTTAAAAAAAAAAACATTAAATAACAATTAAAGATATTGGGGTAACTAGGACATGAGCCACACTTATTTCGTTAGTTTACAAGAAAAACTAAAGTCTTTTTCCACTTGGATCCCAACTTGTTAGATTTTCTGAACTTATTCCCTTTGTTTTCCCAAGGTTTTTAATTATTATTCACTATCTTCACAGTTTTTTTGATTGACAGTTTACATTATTTTTCCTAAATAATATATACAGGGGCCAAATTCATATTGTTTTTTTTTAACAGGCAAGTTTTTTTACGACCTTAGCCAGAAAGTTGTTTTATCCTCTCCCTTAATTTCTAAATCAAAGTGCGTTGGACCAAATTCACACAAGCATTGACCATCACTTAAGTTTCTAGTTTAGCTTAAATATTAAGATGTAGGGTAAAAAAAAGATAGTCAATAATAAAATTTTTAAAGTGTAATGTAATGTAAAACTTGGTCCGTACTTCTAAAATAATCTAAATTGGCAGACAGCAATAAAACTGGTGGCTAAAAAATTGGTGAGATATAGTCGAAGTAAGTCTAATAAGTCGGATTATACTCTTGTTCAAAAGTTGAGGTGATTAAAAGTTACTATTGGTGTAATTGATTAATTTTACAAACCAAACCTGAAAGCTTTCAATCTTAAGTAGCCAGTTCACTAGCTTACATTTTGAAATACATCGTATTTTTTGTTTCAGGTTAGCAGTGCCCAAGCTGATGAAAGAAAAGATGCAATCCACCAATTATTGAAATACTAGAAAACAATTTTTAATTCTAAGTAACATTTAAACCAATAAGTAAAATAAAGCAGTTTTTATCCCAAATTTTATTATTTTTTAATAGCAATGTTAAGAGTGACAAAATCAACTCAAATCAATTTTTTCTTTGTAACATAATAAATCGGTAATATTAAATTAAAAACTAGTATAAAGTATAAATCTAGCCAAAAAATTAAATTTACCTAAATGAATTGTAAAAATCTTGTCATATCAGTTAGTAAACCTTTAAAGTTAATTTAAAAATGCAGCATACATTTTACGCCCTTTATTTGAAGTAGGTACTAAGTAGGTTTCTTAAATTATATTACTCAGCTTTACATTCATAAAGATTGATTTAAAGTATGGTATTTTTAAGGGTATTAATTATAAAAATAGGTTTCTGAGGTAAGCATTTATTTGATTATTTAGAATCTATTGGGAAATCAATTTAACCGTGGCGACCTGATTTTTTTGCAAAACTTTACGTCATTGCATTTGTTTTCCATGGCAACGCGGAGAGTTTATTTATTTTTGTCCACAGTGGGACACCAGAGCTTTTTTTGCACCGGGCCAAAAATTTGGCGATAGTTTACTTATTTTGATTTCGCATTCCGCGCTGCTAAAGCACATAAGTTTTTTTTACTTTCGCTTCCGTGTAACTCATGATTCGTTGCTGTAGCCCGAAATTGCCTTGCATCATCATTACCGCCGCTGTACGGTACCACCGCGCAAATAAACCTTTAGGTCCATGTAACTGCCTGTTTATTTTTCAGGCAAAAACAATAAGTTTTTCTATTTGTCCCTCGGTTTTTGCTAATGTAGTACATTATTTGCCTCTTGGTGTGCTTAAAGACTCCGAAAATATGCAATGGATCAAGAAAAAATAAAAGGAAGCAAATTCTTAAGGTAAGACCTCGGGTTGACTATACATTTTTTGAATAAGTATTGTTGTCTTTATAAGGGTTTTTCCCTTGGTTTTTCCTTGGAAGGTAATTATGCACTATACGGTTTTCTGCTTCTTTCTTTATGGGGGCACCTACTAGGGTCCCTAGGGCCCCAAATCCGGCTGCGCCCGATTTTTTTTTTAAAGAGAAAAAAGGGTGCCTGGAGGGGGGTTGTAATGTATTTTTTTCATTGTTTTGGGTTGGACTGTGTTGGATTGGGTTGTTTTGGTGAAAAAAAAATTTTAAAAAAAATCAAAAATGGCAGAAAACCGTATACTGCATAATTACCCCTTGAAATAACTATAAGGGACTAGGCAACATTGTTAGGTACTCATTTTCAGTTTAAGGAAATTTCTTCCTTCTAGATTCTTTTAAGGTGTATTCAGAGTTCCATAACTATAGCAAGCATATGCTGCTCTCCTCAGTTACTACGTTTACATACACCTAAAAGCGCTTTTATATATTGATGGTTTTAAATAAAATCGCTTTCTTCGAGGGTTATGTCCTTCATTAAATGTCAGTTTAAAGAAAAAACAAATAAAACAACATAATTAATTAATTAATTAATTAACAACAGATTTTTTGAAAGACTAGGGTTTAGTACTTTCTTTAGGTTAGAAGAAATGCACAAAAGTGTTTATAACGACCCTAAAATGGGCCAACACTGTTCTTAACTAAAACAACCAGTTAACTCATTTTCATTTTAGTATCCTTTGGCCTATGATCAATGCCATATTGACACCAAACTGACAGAAAATCTACGTTTTACTTGTCAATTTGGTTATAAAAATGGCAGCCACAGTAGGCTAAAGGGCACTGAGGCCGTAGAATTTAACTGACCTTTTAGTTGAGAATGGTGTTAAATGGGCTTTTTTTGAGTGATAAACTGCTTCCAAATAAAATCAATTTAGTGCTTAAATCGGTTTTAGGGGTGTTTATATGACAACATTTTCAAACCAAACTTATATAAAAGCGCTTTAAGAGGCCTATATAAACAAAGTAAGTGTTCCATAAGCCACAAGCGGTATGCAGTAAAAGCAGCATGCATTTGTTATTGTTTATTTTCCTTGCATCTTACCTCATACCACTTGCCTTACAAAACTCTAAATATGCCTTTATTCCTCTGCAAAACAAGTTATTTTATGTAGGTACCTATATATGTTTTTCCTTTTTAACTACCACTAACATGTGTGGAATTAGTTACCATACAAATTAATAGTCCCACAGCCCATAACTTAAACTGTTAAGACCTTGCCGGACTTTGCATAATATTTATTTTTTATGTCCACTCAGATGATATTTTAAACATATATATATATACTTAAATTTGTAACTTTTTTAACAAGAAATGGACAAAAATTTTGTCAAAAAAATATATTTAGTCATTAAGCCCCTCTTGATAGCATCGAAAAGTTAAATTAAGCTCCTCACAGCTGATTTTTCAAGGATTGCTTTATAAGTATTTAAAACACATGGTCACATTATCTAATTTAAACATTTCCGAGAAATTCTGTTGAAAGGACCTTAACTTAAGGGCTCAGTTAAGGGTTAAGTTTGGAGGGGTCTCTAAAAATACCCCTTAGAACATCTTGAAGAACACATACAAAGTCTCAACGGTGAGGTAGTCATAAATTTTCATAGGCCTGGGCTCACGGACTATAGTGAAAATATTAGGTAAAGAATAAAAACATTATACAAAAAAATAGTGAGGCACATTTTGCTCACTTTGGCTCATTTACTTATTTCTAAGTTTTCTCTACAGTAAAGCTAGAGAAAGTCCAGTTTTAATACCTACCTCTATGCACTTTCTAAGAGTTGAAAATAAAATTAGGACCTGAATATTTTTGTAAATTTAAGGTGTCCAAGATAAAGAACCGAGAGGTGAGGTGAGCGAAATTCCCCTCACGTTTGTTCAAGATTAAGCATACTGGCCTGAGGAAACTGTCTAGGAGGTAGGGTTCCTGAAAATACTAATAAGAAGGCTGCTCCACCTGGCAAAAAAAAAACACCTATGTGAACAGTATAAAAGAATATGCAATGAGGAATACAATAAGCCTTGCAATAAGCAAACCAGCTGCAGTATCAGGGATTTCCTAAATCATGCCTTATTGTAGGAAAGAAATCTATCAAGATGGAATGACACTGCTTTTCTTGTCTTCAAGGTATATATATAAAATTCAAAATTTAAATTCTTATTGTAACAATTTTAATCAGTCAGAGTATGTATGGAACTGAAAAACCGAGAAAAGTTGAGAAATTTATTCTTTGAAAAGGTCAGGAAATTTGACAAAAAAATATACAAAAACAAGGAAAATCTGGAAGCCCATCTGGAAAAAAATTGATTTAAAAACAAATTAGAATCATGAAATTTGTCAACTAAAATTTTGCAGCTGTTTTCTTTTATACAAAATTCTTGAAAAAATTATGATAAGTTTTTTACAAATGGTTAGGAATAACTGGGAGACATCAGAGAATCCAATTAAATGTTTTCTGTACAAACTCTGTTATTGACCTTATGTACTGATGCCTTTTTTATTTAAATCTCTTACCCAAAATTATTACTTCTTGTGCAAACTCAAAAATAAATAATTCAAATAAAATCCAAAAACCTAATATTTAATATGCTTGCACACACAAATACTACCTATTTATTTTTGTTGGCATATAGGTAGGTACCAAATGTAATGTTACATCTCTTGCTATCTTTTATGTAAACTTGTGTTTTCTGTTAGTGAATCATTTATTGTTTAAAAATTTGAAATGTGTAGCTTCTGAAAGAGATACCTACAGGTCCAAAAATCTCTAATTTCCTAATAAAAGATCCTTTAACTAAAACTCTAATTACCAATGCCCAATGTAGTTAAAAATGCATAAGATAAGGTTGCGGCATAGATAGGGTTGCAGAAATACTTTCTCTTTTTTGGAGTTCTGTTTTGGTTGTAAGTGAACATTTATTAAAGTACTCCTTACTAGTACTAAAAAAAGCGTTGTAGCTAAATTAGACAAATGTTTACCTCTAATTTTTTTTATTTTCAGATTTTGGAATTTAGGCCAGAAAACTACCAGAATGAACAATACAATTTTTATATATTTTAGTTATTCACAAAACAATAACAACTATATGGGTAGAATACTTTAGCATTTTTGTGTCGTAGAAATATTTTTAGCAATTTTAATTAACTATATATAATAAAATTTTAAAAAATATGCTGAAAAATTACATTTTTACATATACACCTGATTCCAAATTCTCCGGACCCATTTCAATATGGCGGCTGATAATTAAACACAGAAGCTAAATGGAACTGTCATTGTCAGTGACAAAAAACTGGTCTGCAGCAATTTGGAATGGAGTCTAATAAATATTTCAATTTAAAACATAACTAAATGTATTTGGTGTTTAGAATGTGATACCCTCCTATTAACACATTGCCCATGCTCACATGTGGGCATTTCTGTTTTACGTCTCAGGACCGCGTGCCTACCGATGGTCACAAAACAGCGGAGGATTTGTGTCCACCGGTGGGCATCTGGTCCTTGGAAGTAAAACTAAATGCACACATGGCTCAACTTGTTGAGGTGATTATGGCCACAACATTATAAAAACCTATAGATATGCAATTAAATAGATTAATTTAAAAACTTATCTCAAAAATACTTATTAATAATCATTTAAATTAAATCTAACTTAAAAAAGAAAAGAATAACATGTTATTTTTTCCTTCTTTGGAACTGCAAACTAGTAGCTGTAGTTGCAAATATCAGGCTTCATGTGGTTAGGTTCTGAAATTTAAAAAAAAAGTATATGTGTATGAACTGAAAAAATATTTTCTTTAGAGAAAACAACAAAATTGAAGAAAGAGCTTGATAAGAGATATTTTTTTACTGATTTTGGGGAACTTGAATCCAGATATTCAAGGTGGTGACCATTTTTTAAAAATAACTAATAAAAAAAAATAAAACAAAATATAGGCATCTGATACATCAATTCAGGGGTTTTTGGGTTCCCTTAATCCATTTATGTGATTTAAAAACTCTTAGAAGTATCTAAGGGTTCTAGTAGCAGTTTTAAAAGCAAACATTTTGCACGCATGGTTGACTAATTTCAGTTTTTTTAGTTGATTTTAATTGGTACAGCTGTACATTGTATGAATCCGATTAATGCCACTCTGATACCCTTGTAAAACTCAAAATATTTAAGATGAGACACAAACATTTTAGAAGAAACCAGATCAAATACAGACATTCACTGATATCATTCTTTGGATAAAAAAAAATCTGGAGATAATAAAAGGATCTTAGGACAAAATTTTGGGACCTAGCCCAAACTTATATTACCTCTTAACATATATACAACTTTAGAAGACTTAAAAATATCCAAATCGATATATTTCCCTAAAACTACCTCTAAATCCTCGTCTGAATCCCTATTGTAATAATTGGAACACCAAAATTAATTTTGGAAGACCCAAAAGACCCCTAAATTAATATATCACATATCTTTTACACCAATAATTTTTTTTGTTGCCCTTTCAGGCTCCTTACATTACCCCTAAAAACTGTTTAACCCCCAAAATGAATTTAGTCAACCCCAGAATCTCCAAAGTGATGTCTTTCTATCAATAGTATGTTGTTTTTACCCCTAAAACTCACCCTTAGGCCCCTTAAATTACCCCTAAAATTTTTTTTTTACACCAAAAATGAATTCAGTTAATCCAAAAATTTCTTAATTGAGGTCACAAGTTTTTTTGTCATTTACGATTCTTTTTGCCCCTAGGAACCTTAATTATATTATTCCCAAAAAATGTTTATTCTAAAACATGGAATCAGTGTTTCCAAAAACCCTGAGGTTAATGTATTATACGTGTGTACTTGATCTAGTTTTTCATGAAAATTTTGGTGGGTTGGGTGGGTGTCAAAAAAAATATATATTCCGACAAAAATGGATTTATATATAGTCCATTTTTGAGGTGTTTATTTAAAAAATGTTTACTGTTAAATCTGTTCTTAGAACCTTTATGGTGCCTATATTATGTTTTATTTTTTGGAGTTCTCCCAAAGAAGCCAGAGTTTTGTAAAATAGACCCCCTTAGCTACCAAAATCCGTCAAAAAACCTTTATTATCAAGCGCTCCCTTCAAACATGGAAAAAAGCCCATTGGCACCTTGATTTATGCTTGAAATAATTCAAATTCATGTTCAACGAAAACATAACAGAGGTGTTTTTGAGTATTTGGTGAACACTTGAAAAACATTATACAATTTTAGTAGTCTAGAAATTACTTTTTAATATATTTTTTTCCATAAACAGGCTTTTTGGGGGTGACTTGAGGGATATGAGTTTTTCCAGAAGAAATTATATAAAAAAGTGGCTCGAATGACATCTTATTTAGAAGATCGTTTAAATTGCTTTACAAACATGCAAGATATTAAGTTTAAATTTGTCAAGGAGCGACAAATAAACAATTTCTTGCACAAAATTCAGGAAAAAAACGTTGGTTTTAAAGTTACATTTTTCATAATAAAAAAGGGAATAAACATTTCATGATTTTTTTCTGATTGTTTTCTCAAACATATCATCCAAATAAGCCTACTTTTATTCTTTAAATTTTGGTGGTCAAACTGATCCGCTGAAAAGGTTCAAACCTTTTCTTCATTCCATACCAAATTTAAAAGCAAATATCTTAAACACCAGTCATCCTAGCTTTTTAAAATTTTGACATAACTAATAGTAAAGACCTTTCCCCTTTTAAATTCCAGAGATAAAAATTACCCTATGAAATTTCCAACAGAGCCAAAAAGTATCTGTGAGTGTCCCCCTTCAAAATTGTTGTCTGTTTTGTTCTTTGTGTATAGTTTTTCTTTTTTTTTTAATGGAATTGAAATAGATGAGGGGAGGCTCAAAATATGTCCAGAAATAGGTCCAGGAAATTTGCAATAAACAATAAGAGTTAAATTAATTTTTGATATCGGATCTAGACTATAATAAATTTTGTTTATTTAAGGAAGTTTTACCAAATATAATTGAAATCAGAAGCAAAAAGTTACTTTGAGTTTATAGATTATTATTCTTTGTTTGGTGCTGACTCTATAGAACCATCTTGTTTTGCTATACATTTTAGTTGGCAAAATATCCACTGCTCTGTATGTTTGGGTACAAATTGTAGACTTTTTAATTTATAGATTATTATTCTTCTCTGGGTGGTGGCACTTTAGAATCTTCTTCTTTTTCATTTAAGGTAGTTGCCTAAATATCCACTGCTCCATATGTTTTGTTATTATATAAAGCTCCTAAATAATAATAAAAATAACAAGAAATATTCTGTCTCTAAATTTTGTTTCTATATTTTGCACTTTAGGCGAGGACAACCAATATTTCTTAAAAATTTTCTCTTGAGTGGCACATGTTTATAAACTGTTTAAAAGATTTTTTGCATAATAATTTTTTAGTTACAGAAGCAGAGGTTTGGTTTTGTTATCTAAGTTATAAGTTAGAGACAAAAGTATCAAGCCAAAGTAAATCAAGTTTTGTAATCTGCAGTTTTATTTTCCTGTGTTATGAGTTTTAAAATCTAAGCAAGTTCACAGTGCATGATTCAACTTTCATAGAAGTGTTCACTAATCACCAGTTATGACATATACACATAGTATTTGATCCTGTATATTTAATTTATTTGAAAGATGCGTGAGCAACTATTTATATTTTAAAGAATTTTTCCTGATTAATATTCTCCAATTTTCAAGTCACTAACCTATTTTATTCAAAAAACAAGAGAGACTAAGGGCCGGTTGCTCAAAAGCGAGTTTGTGTTAACTCAAGCAACATAACCTAGTAAAAATCTTTAAAAATCAGGTTAAAATTAACTCCAGGATAACCAGGGCTTCAAGGTGAGGGTAAGTTACATTGCCTCAGGGTTAACCTAAAAAAAATATTGGCTTAAAAACAGCAAGGAAACTGGGATTTATAGAGCGCGAGTTACTTTAAGTTTCTGATAATCCGCTATTGAGAAACTGGCCCTATGAATAACTTTTTATCAGTAAAATTTTCTACAGTATTATTTCATGCTGCTCACTTAATATATTAAGGCTAAACGGTATTAGTGTAGTAAACAGTTTTCTTTAGATACCTATTTAGCACTTACCTGAGCCCCTAAGAAGTTCAAATTTACCAGTGATGAAACTTTTTTCATTTTTTTTAACTAAAGCGGGAACTAAACCACCCAAATCATGAACTCAAACCAACCTAGCACTTTTTAGCAATTCCAGCGATCATAAATTTTAACTCTTTAGGGACCCTAGTTAGTGCCTACATACAAGATATTTTTCATAAAAAAAACTGAGTAAAATACTAAAATAAAAAAAACCATTTACTGCACAATTAGTTGCTAAAAAAACGCTACCCAACTACATATTAAAGTAACTGGGTTTAGTGTTTAAGGTTGCATTTACAAGTGCATTTATAATTGAATTTGAAACACTCCTGCTAGCTGTTGCCACTGATTTAAGGACAACAGGTTAACTTAAAAAGCATGCAGATTTAAAAATCGGCTGCTGACGCTAAACGAAATAATCATATTCTATTTTAAACAGGAGCATCAACGACTAGCAAGAGTCTCTTCAACCTGTAAATGGAGCTTTACTGACCTGTTTTGTTAATACTCAAGTATCCGTGTGTTTTTGAAACTGCTGTTGGGATCTAAAATATATCCTTATGCCGCAATAATTTAAATTTTAAAAAAAATTGAATCAAAATAAAAACAAAATTATGTGAAGTTATCGGAATGTTTCTAGGCGAATTCCTAGTAATTCCAGCGAGCCAGTAAAGTTCTCTTGGTTCTTTGATAAACTCGGAGTAATGCTCGCGCAGCGCTAGGCCATTTTCGGCGGGCGACCGCACACGCGGAGTGGTTTCATATTCGTTTTTGAAAAAATATTTTTGAAAGATAAACATAACCTCGAATGGTTTTCTGTCAGAAAACGTAAAAATACCCTTCTGCCTACTGTGGGCCTTGTTGACAAAACACCTACAGTTGCCATGGTATCGGGGGCTTTAGGATAGTTGGGGGCTTTAGGTTAGAGGGCGCTTTGCTTATCTTGATTTCCCAATAACTTTGAGTTATTAGTTTTTCTGGTAGCCGTAAAAATAAGTTGACAAAGCAAATCTTAAAAAGGTATTAAAAATTAAAATAATTTGGTTAATTAGCAAACTACTATATAAATATCATGCTATGCTATGTGCGTGTGGGAAAAAATATCATTTCGATAATTTAAAAACGGATGTAAAATAATTAAGAAATATAATTTAGGTAAATATTAAATCACATCAGTCCAATTTTTTAAAACATCTTCATCAATTCTTTTTCATAGCAACCAGAACTGGAAATAACTTAATACTGTACTTAACTTACCCCACCAAACCAATCTAAAGCCTCTTAAAAAAAAACTCTGCCTTATTTTAAAAAGTTTGCAATAACTTAAATTAATATGTTTAAAATAAAGTGGTTTTACAGGTGTGGCGATGAGCAGTAACTGCGACCCACTCTTTTTCGATGACTCCCCCAAAAAATCTGCGAATTTTTATGAAAAAGTTCTAAAATCGTAGTTAAAATAGGTCCAATGTTCTATAACTATCACTTAAGTGACATTTAAATTTTTTGATTTAAACAAATGTGGCCTAACAGAATTAAATAATAAAATTTTATTTCTGTACTATATTTTGCAGAACTTTTTAATTCATTAAAAGTTATCTTATTAATTTTTAATGGGAGAACAAATAACATTTAGCATACATGTACGCATATTGCACCAGTTTCTTCTGAAAGTTAGTTTCACTATGTTTATTGAACATCGAATCTTTGTCTAGTTTCATTTAGTGCCTTGGAAGGTTGGTCTCTGTCTTACTTGAATCCATCCATACTTAATTTGTGGCCCGAGTTGTGGTACTTGATCGGAGACTTTATCCTACTAGAATGATTCTTACATGTAGCTCCATACATTTTAAGTTTTATCAAAATAGTTCTTATCCAAAATCTGATCACAGCTTTAAGTAGTTATTTTTTCTTTGGTGAACTGCAAAAATGTAAGTCAGTAGTTTTTATTTCTTAGTAGAACTCAAAAGATATATATATATGGACTCAATGTATCACATTCTTGCCCACCCTGACTTTAATTTAAGTAGGTAATAAACTCAACTGGTTGGGCCATGCTTATCTATATTCTGTCATAAGGGCTTGCGATTCCTTTTACAGAAGAGTTTAAAATATAAACTCACCTTAAAATAGCAGTGATGTACAAGTTTGGAATGTGAATTAAATAAAACAAATATTTGCCCATAACAAAAGCTAATTTTACTTACTGTGCCGCTCTTTGTGGGCTCCAAATATGGTGTGAACTTATTTTCGTCTTCCATTCGGGTGGTTAGAGAGCACAAGATCACAGGAGAAACTAGGCAGCAGAAATTATAAAAATTATTTTGTTTCCCGATGTCTGCAACCATCGCAGAAGAAATCATGTTCATTTTTCTAAGTTAAATCAAAAGTTATATTTTTGTGCGAGTTTAGTTGTCAAAGTTGAATTGACATGACCGCGGCCATTGTAAAACAACAAAACAAAACGCGGTGTTGCCGCGATAACGAATTCGCTACGTAACGATATCGGTATGAGCCACTGGAATAGCCCCCCTGACATTTTGTGAGTATAAATAATGTAAAAAAGTGGTCCCAAAATCGATCCTTGAGGGACACCAGCCTTAAGGGTCTTGGCAGATGATAAAACGTTATCTAACTTAACTTATTGGGACCTATACGAAAGATAATCTTTACATAATTTTAAAGGTATCTCCGAGAAGCCGATAGATTTTAAGATAGTACACATAAGAGAATGACTTATTGTGTCAAACGCCTTTGAATAGTCAACTAAAACAAGAGCGGTCACACTGGTATTATTAGCCTCTCGAATGATATTATCTGTCAAGTCCAAAAGTGCCGTCTTGTAGCTAAAATTTTTCCGAAAACCACTCTGATACATTGGTAAAATGTTGTTGGTTTCTATGAAGTGACGTATTTGTTCATCAAGAACCCTTTGAAAGAGTACATAAGATACTAACTGTTCGAAGATCTTTAATCTCTTGCGGATTGTTTAATTTTGGTATAGGCCGCACTAATGCTTGTTTCCAAGCATTAGGAAAAACGCCTTACCTAAGACAAAAGCTAACAATGTGCATTATATGAGGAAGAATTCTGGGGCAGCAATGGAGAAGCATTTTGTGCGTTTGATTTAATGTTATTCACGATTTTTTGCACATATTCCAAGTTTACTTCCTTAAAATCAAACTTTCTTGTCGACTGAACGGACAGATATGAATCCAACACACTCTGATTAATTAAAGTCGGTATTGAATTGGTGTAATAATTATTAATTTTATTTGCATCTTTTAAATTACTCGGAAGTTCAATTTCTTTTTAACCAATATTAAATTCTTTTAGAGTTTTCCACGTTTGTTTAGTACCAACCGTTCGTATTTGATGTTCAAAGTAAGCCCGTTTCTCATTTCGCGTTGCTAAAGTTGCATAGTTACGCAATTATTTAAAATATTCCCTGTCATTAACATTTTTGGTGCGTTTCCATTTAGCTTTAGCTTTATTCCTCAATTTTAATATTAACTTTAAGTTGGAAGTGAGCCAAGGGCTGTATTTTTTTGTTATTTTGATTTCTTTAAAGGGTGCATGTTTAATAAACAAATCCAATATTTGGGTGTTTAAAAACTCTAGTTTGGCATTAGCATCGGGCAAGCTATAAACGTCATCAAAACGAGTCGAACTCAGATCTGCGTTAAATTGCTCTAAATAGAAATTTTTAAAATCTCTGATTGTTTTAAACACTGGGGCGAATTTATTATTTGAAGTTTGAAGAACACAATAAGTTTTTTCATGATCCGATATACGATCCGCAGATATGACGCCACTTTCTTTTATAAGAGACTCAGCACTAACTAAAATATGGTCAATTAGTGTTTCGCTAGTCAATGTTATACGAGTTGGAGCGTCTATAAGTTGACTCAGGTCTAAGGATTATATTGTAGACATATATTTGTAAAATGCAGGATTATGTTCCAATAAGTCAACATTATAGTCGCCCAAGCAAATAACTTTGTCTACTTCTGTACAGAGATTGGTAACAGACCACTCAAATGTATCTAGAAATATATTCAGAGCGAAATCCGGAGGTCTGTAAAATGTACTAACCCCTATACACTTTTTCTTTAGCTTAAACTTAACCCAGATCTGTTCTATTTCATTATGTGATTCAAGTAGTGTAAAATTTATGGTGTTTTTTTATATACAAACATACTCCCCCTCCTCTGTTAGACCTATCAACCCTGACAAGTGTATAACCATTTATATGTACAAAAGCATAAGGTATAATTTTTGTTAACCATGTTTCAGTCATGCAAAATATGTCGTAGTCGTAGTTAGTAATAATCGCTCTGAAGTCTAAAAATTTTAAAAACATAGACCTAGTATTTAGGTGACCTATAGAAAAGTTATTGCTACGCATTTTAACAGCAAAAAAGAAAAAAAAATCATACAATACAATACTTTTGTCTATATGTGCCTATACTCTTAAGAAATAAAATAAGTTTGTACAAAATAAAATAAGTTCAAAATAACAGAATTTTTTTTAAATGATATTTTAAAAAGAAAAATAATATTTAAAGCGAGAATGTAGGGTAAAGTATATACATATAAATTAGAATAAGATTTTTTCTTAAAAAACTGAAAGTAATATGAAAAGCTGGTGTGAATTAAAAACCACGAAACTTTACCGAAAATAAAGTCAAATATTATTAGTTTTGATTTTTGATAGAAGAGACAGCTGTGCTTCGAGTATTCTTGGGACTGTAAACAATGTTTCTACGCTTCCGTTTTACAGACTTGTTGACTGTGTTTTTGAAATTATCAGCTTTAGGCGCTTTTGTTTCTGATTCGCTACTATTGACTTCTTTTTCTAGCGCTATGAGTTCCTTCACCGAATAAATATCTTGGCCAATTTCTAAGCAGCCGTTTTTTATTTTTGCATCCAACTCTTGTTCTTTAGCCTTTCGTAGATACAACACCAGAACCTTTTGCCTTTGTCTGTCTTCGTAACTCGTGTTTGCCAACTAAACTAAACACGTAACGTTTTCTTAGATTTGACACAAATTCTAGAATAATAAGAGGCTTATCAGATGATTTATTAACAAAAAGCGTATTAATGTCACCTTCTACAAGAGATGTGCCCATAAGAGAATTTAATTTGTTCAGAGTTTCAGCTAAGACGTTGGCAGGCTCTTTTATATTCATACCCCATACAGCCATATTGTTACGACGAAATTTTCTTTCCAGTGATGTTACTTTGTTTTCTAATTTAGTGATCCTGGAATCATGCTTGCTAACGGGTTTGACACCAACATCATTTTTCGATTTTAATTCTTCTTTGATCTCCTGGGTTTGTTCAATATTAGCAGCTTTTATGAGGTCTAAAAGCTCATTGGTTGATAAATCTTTGATTTGCTTATTTTCGCCCATATTAATATCAGTGGTTTGTAATGTGAGCGTATGCTAAATGTTTTATGTGACAATAAACCTTACAAGACAAGTACATAAGGTTGAAAATCCTGATTTGATATATCTTCTTAATAAATTATATAATTGACTTACGTTTTTGTCTGCAGATTTCGGCCACTTGTTCCAACGTTTGCACCAATTTTTGAAATTTTAACTTAACTTTTACTTAGAAAAAACGTTTAAAAGTGAGAGCAACAGAAACGTGACTGTGTACTGTGACTGTGTAGCGATATTACCCCGTAAAAAGTAACCATTAAATTTATTTTCTGATTTTGATTTTATTTGTGATTGTCGTGTATAGACTTTGTCGCCAACATTAAATTCGGGAAGTTTTTCCGAAACATGTTGATCAAATCTATCTTTTGATTTTTGTTTAGTCTGTTCGGTTCTTTGACGAGGAACTTTGTAAAAATAGGTCATCCTATTGTTTAAATCACGTATGTATTTGGAAATAACTGCCCCTTGATTGTAAAGCTTTTCAGGAGGTCTGTTTGACGTGTGTCCAAAGACAATTTCGTACGGGGTAAAACCGTGCGTTTTATTTTTTGTATTGTTGTAACAAATAACTGCGTATGGTAAAACAGAAAAGGGGTGATCTTCAGGGTGTTCGGCTTGAATAACTCTAATCATTGTGATCCGTTCGATTCGGGGTGACCAACACTCAAAAATGTTAGTTTCACACTAAAAAGTTGGCAAAGATCTTTTAAAGAGTGTTATCGAATTGTTTACCAGATTCGCCGTGAATTCTTAAAGGCGTACCGTAATGTTGAAAATAGACCATAAGAGTGTTCACGACGGAGGATGCTTTTTTATCTTTTAACGGGTAGGCTTGAATAAATTTAGTTGGTTCGTCATTTATTGTTAATGCGTAATTTCGCGAAGAGTATTCAAAAATATCAATGTTAATTCTTTCGAATGGCGTTCGGGGTGTTTCGGTTATCACGAAGGGTCTACTTAGATTTTTCCTAACAATTTTGAGTTTTTGGCAAATTTCACATTTTGATGTAATCTTTGACGTTTTTGTTTATGCCTCGCCAATTGAATTTTTGTCTGATTTGCCGACATCATTTCTAAAGAAGGTAGATCTAAATTATTTTCGATGCTGTAAGTTTCGTTTAATTCAAATATCTGTTGATATTTAAACAAACTGTAGAACAAGTGTTGACAGCAATCGTCATTTTCAAAAGGTAATGGAATGATTAAATATTTCCTATTTTTAACATATTTGTTATTTGCAATATTGATTTTTAATTCTTGAAAATCTAATTCTTTTTCAACGATGTCGTCAATAATTTTAAAATGTAATTCTTCCATTTTGTTTTGTCTGAAAAAGGCAACAATATTTTTGCTTGATTTGTCCAATACTGTTTATTAGTTACTTCGATTTTAGAGTAATCAATTAAAGATCTTGATTTTTAATTCTTGAAAATCTAATTCTTTTTCAAAGATGTCGTCAATAATTTTAAAATGTAATTCTTCCATTTTGTTTTGTCTGAAAAAGGCAACAATATTTTTGCTTGATTTGTCCAATACTGTTTATTAGTTACTTCGATTTTAGAGTAATCAATTAAAGATCTCGTTTTATAGTTTTCAACAAATCGATTAAATTCGGGGTTAGACTCAGGAGTAGGATTATCGTTTTCTAATGCAAAAATTTTGACTTTGTTATGAAAATCTACGCATTGCTTAAAATGATTGGTTTTAATTCGGGAAACTGCATCTGCATTTTTATTGTATTTGCCGGATTTGAATTCGATTTTAAACGTATACTCCTTGAGTTTGAGACGCCAACGCGTTAACTTGCTTCCGGGGTCCTGAATTGATCATAACCACGTGATCGGACGATGGTCAGTAACAAGTGTAAATTGTCTGCCAAATAAGTAGGGACGAAAATATTTGACTGCCCACACGATGGCTAATAATTCGCGCTCTATTGTCGAATATTTTGTTTCCGCGTTAAACAAGATTCTAGACGCGTAAGCAATTGGTAAGTCTTTACCGATCGGTCCTTGGGAAAGTACTGCTCCGATAGCAAACGCACTTGCGTCCGTCGTTAGTATAAAAGGTTCTTCAAAGTTCGGGTAAATTAAAATGGGATCGGAAATCAAGGCGTTTTGTAAATCTTTAAAAGCGTCTTGGCATTCTTTTCCAAAAACAAATTGGGTGTCTTCTTTAAAAAGTCTAGTTAGAGGTTTCGAAATCTTAGCGAAGTTGGAAATAAAGCGTCTATAGTTGCCTGCTAAACCGAAAAATGCTTTAATGTCTTTTTGATTTTTGGATTCCAGAAAATTTTGAATGCATTCTGCTTTTGCTGGGTTAGGTTTAACTCCGTTTTCAGTGATCAAATGTCCAAGGTACTGGTTGAATTTTGAGGTTAGATTTTCGTAGACGTTTAAATACTTCCTTTAGACGATCAATATGTTCGTGAATAGTGGGTGAGTATACGATGATGTCATCCACGTTGGAATGTAGATGGCAAGTTCTTTAAACCGAAGGGCATGCGCAAGAATTCATAATGGCCATTTTCTACAGAAAACTCGGTTTTAGAAATGTCTTTGGGATCTATCTAATTTGGTGAAAACCCGATGCCAAATCTAAGGTGGTAAAATATTGACATTTGCCCAATTGATCAAGGAGACCTGAAGTATTTGGGAGAGGGTATTTATTGTCCACGGTCATCTCGTTTAATTTACGATAGTCAATAACGACCCGCCATTTTTGTTTATCGGACGCAGCAAGTATTTTAGAAATTTGTCTCTTTACTTCTTCCTTATGAACCTGCGGATATCTGTACAAGATTTTGTGTATATAGGTCTTGCGTTATCAGTTTCAATTGAATGTTTTATTTCGTTGGTGAATGTCAATTGATCACCTTCGATATAAAAGATATCGCAATATTCTAAACAAAGTTTTATTATTTCATCTTGTTCTTCTTCGTTTAGATGATCGATTCTTAATTGTTCTCTTATTAAGTGACGTCTGTCGATAGGTTTAAACGTATTGTACGAGTTAAAATTATTTATTGATTGAAAGTCAGGTAAAGGTTCAAAAGACAAATTTGAAAAATCAATAGTTTTATCGATGGCGTTAGGAATAATTATTGTTGTTAAAAATTTTCCTTGTTCGTTTACGTAAACAGCAGCGTTCGGGAGTCTTACTTTTTCTTTTTCCTGGCCTAATAAAATTACATCAGTGTTATTCAAATCGCTTCTCAATTTATAGACTTTTTCTGTGCGGGATTCCATTTTTATTACATTCCTTGTTTCTTTAATTTTTTAAATTTTGGTTTATCTGAGGTTGGGACACAACAGCTGGAGGTGCTTATGGTATTACCAATTTTTGATGTGTGTTTAATTCGGTGTTTTCTTTTTCTGGTGAAAATTTATGCATGGGAATGTCTTTAAAGTTTGTTTTAAGTAACTTTGATTTTACATCAATAATGAATTCGTAATGCTTTAGAAAATCCAGACCTAAAATATCATCGAATTCGATATCTAGATTACAGATATAGACTTTGCAGGGATTATTTGCGTTAAAAGCAATCTAGGTAGATTCTTGGATCAATATTTTTTGATCAGTGATTCCTTGAACAACAATATTTTCGACAAAACGTTTTTTGTTTTCTTCAATGTAAACTTTAAAAACTGAAATAACTGCACTGTGTCTATGAGTAATTTGTGTTGTTTCGAAGCATCGTAAATGTAATACAGATTTTTAGAGCTTATTGTATGCAAGTTACTTAAAGAAAGCTTTGTTCGGAGTTTTAGCTTAACAAAGAATGGTCGTTAATCCGTAAGGTTTGGATTTGCGCCGCAATCTGCGTCATATCGTTTTTGGTTTGAGTTTGATTAGGCGGATGGTTTTGGTTCGCTACTAATGAAAAATTTTGATTTGGTGGGGATAAACTATTATGGGTTTCTTGAGAAACAAAATTATCAATGCATTGGTATTGATTTTCGATTGGTTGCATTGGTTGTTCAAACTGGTAATCAATTTGGCCAGAGTAGGGATAGTTAAAAGTATAATCAGGGAAGTAGTTATAAGTGTTATCGGGGCAATAGTTGTATTGGTCAAAACTGTTATCAGTATAACTTGCTTCGTCATAATAGTTATTTTTGTAAGATTGGGAATATTCGTCAAAATTTATAAAATGAGCTCTTTGTGATTGATAGCTTGGGTAATACAAACCGATGAACGGTACTAATTTTGATTATTTTGCGAAAAATTTGATCGCGGTTGGGAATTAGAAGAGTTTGGTTGATAATTAGAAGGACTGGCTTGATTTTGGTAAATGTTTGATTTGAATTTTGATTTGGTGCAGAATTTAAAGGACCGTTGGGTCTAGTAGGGTGAGGTATGACGCATTCGACCGCACCTAAAGCATTTTATTTGTTCCGACTGGGGCTTTCTTAACAGATGATTTTGCCTGGGTGACTGTACAGGCCTATTTTGTTTTTGATATTCAAAATATGAAAACTGCAATTCGAGCAAGCTGGTGGGGTTACTAGCGCGTACAATGTGGCCAATACGAGGATCTAATCCTGTTAAAAGGATATTTAGGGCCATAGAATCAATTAAATTGGTTTGAGCGACTTTTTGGAGGGCGGTTAAATTTTGTCTTTGAACTGCGGAGTGCATTTTGTAATTTAAAGTTTGTAATCTGCTAAAGAATACTAAAGGAGATTCGTTTGTTTGTTGTTTTAATCTTTGTAGGTCTTGTATCAAAGAAGAGAGGTCTCTGCTATTGCCAAAATGTAGACTCAATAGCTGTTTAATTTCTAAATAAGAAAGTAAATTTCTTGAACTGACCAACTGCGCGGCTCTGCCTCTTAATTTATTTTTTATGTGAAGGCCTAATAAATCGCGCTGCTCGCCAACTGCCATATGGTAAGCACAATCACAAGCTTGTAAAAATGTGCCCAAAAATATTGCATCACCGTCATATTCGGGGATTATCGAGAAAATTTCCGATAAACAGTATGGTTCGAGAGCTTCGGGTTCTGGCGTGTTTACGCGAATATTGTTTTGTGCGTTCGCTTGTGGGTCTTGACCGTTTTGAGACATGATTTTGGATTATTGGGAAAATTAGAAAATCGAACTGTATCTTTTAAATAAGATAAACAAAAAATAATAATAAAGTAAACGAATGATTCAATGCTTTACTTAAAGTAGAATCTTGTTGACCATTGTCTTTTTCTCTGCTTGTTGAATACCAGGGGCTTCACTAGGTGTCCCTTCCGTACCCTTGTTGCTGATTGAGGACGCTGGGCTTAGGGCGGTTTTCTTAGGGTGCTACTTGGTTCTTTTTACTAGTAGATCGCACACGCGAATTCGGCTATAGTCCTTTTTTCGCGACATATTACTAATTTACTAATCCGTTGCGACTGCGCCAATGTTAGATTGCCACTACGCAGTTTAACTTTAAAAAAAAAAATATTTTTAAAATACTTAAGATTACAAGAACATTCGTTTTTATAATAAAATAATAGGCTGAATAAGCTGGCAAAGAAATAATAATCTTCTTCTCAAAGTCTTCTCTGAAATGATAAACCATGGGAATGCAAGGTTTGCACATTCCTGGAAATCGTCTTGAGATAAGAAACACGTGTGTCATCTGAGTACTGTGTGACTTGATAACTGGGTTATTTTTCCATATAACATATATAGATATATATATATTTATTTATACAGATATCAACAGCAAGTTGCCAATTACAGATATCCACCTAGATATAGAAAAAAATATAGTAACATGTATATATGGAGATTGGTATCAATACACTAAAAAATTATAAAATGTTTTTAAAGCAAAAGTTCAAGTAGGTACAAACAGTATAAAACATTAAAACACTAAATACAATAAATGAAAATGTTAAAAATGAAGATTGGAATATCTATATAATGTAAAACCTATACCTACAATAAGTAGTAGTAACCTAAGTTAATTAAAACACCAGAATACTTAAAATCACTAAAATAAAATATTACCATAGTACAAAATAAAACAATACAAATATAAAAGACAAATCAGATAATGTTTACTTAATTTCTTATAGTGCTATTACGCAGTTTGTCGTCGATAATTTTTAAAAATTTAAAAATACTAGTATTATCAATATCAATGTCTGAAGCGTATAAATTAAAAATTGAACACATTTTGTATATTGGTGAATTTTTGTATAAATTGGTTCTTGGAAAAGCTAAATAAAAGATGTTTGTATTGCGAGAATTTACTCGATTTATCGCAAAGGGTAACTGACCAAGAATATCAAGACCATCTATTTCACCCATCAATAATCTAAACATAAAGCAAAGAATTATTTTATGACATCGTTTCTCCAATGACAGTCTTCCAAATACACCCAACAGAAACTCATTGTCACACCCTCTTTGCGGATAATTACCGTACTTTCTAAAGTATAGGCAATTTAGGAACTTTCATTGAATTTTTTCAATTATGGTAATCCATGTGTCATATTGTAAAGATCAAATTATTGAGCCATATTCCAATATAGGCAAAAGCAAGCTGTCAAAAAGGTGTAGACTAACATCTAAATCAAGATCTTTTGTATTTCTTACTATAAAACCAGCTGCTTTTTGAGCATTTTCAATGTTTTTAATAATGTAAACGTAAGATTAACACACATTAAAATCACTCCCAGGTCTTTTTGTATGACATCTCTTTTTATTTTGAAAATATTGTAAGTTGAGTCATACTGTAAAGTATGCTTATTGAGAGTGAATGTCATGCACATGCATTTAGCTACATTTAAATTGAAACTCTTAGTATTACACCAGTTAGCTACTTTACAAAAGTCATTTTGCAGGGTTTCACAGTCCATAACCGAGTTTACAATATGGAAACACTTAAAATCGTCCACAAATAGTAGGCCTTGAACATTTTCCAAATTTGTAACAATATTATTAACAGCTGTTAAAAAAAGGAGAGAACCAAGATTAGAACCTTGAGGAATCCCTGAAGTATTTTGTACAGTACCGATTTACAGCCCTTTATTTCAGTGTATTGATATCTGTGGCTGAGATACGAGTGAATTAAACAAATTAAATATAGAGAAACATCCACATCGCTCAAAGCCTTTAAAATTACGCAGTGTCTTACCCGATCAAAAGCTTTCTGCATGTTTGTATAAATTACGTCTACTTGTGATTTATTATTAAATGCTTCATGTATATACTGAGAAAAATTAATTAAATTTGTAAAAGTAGATCTTTTAAGAAAAAAATCGTGCTGATATGAAGTTATTTTACCCGAAATTTCACTAAACAAACGATCAAAAACAATAAGCTCAAAAACTTTTGAAATCGCAGACCCAATACTTATGGGACGGTAATTTTTTATGTCATGTCTAGAGCCAGACTTGTAAACAGGTATCACTTTGCTAGTTTTCCATCTATCAGGGTAATTGGACGATTTTAAAATTATGTTAAACCGAAATTCAAGAGGCAAAAGTAAAAACTCACAGCATCCCTTCAAAATATACGCTGGCACTCCATCAGGACCTATTGCTTTGATGACTTTAATATGTTTAATTGCCTTCACAATTTCGGCCTTGGTAATTAGGTTTTCGCAAAAATTAGATTTTACAGCATGGCAAGCCATATCAATATCATAAATAAAACCAGACTTAAATAATTCTGCAAATCCATTTGCAATGTTTTGGGCATCCGAAATAGTGTCGTCATTAAATCTCATTTTCTGTTGACCAATTGACCAAAAAAATTTTGGATTTATTTTAGACTCGTGTTTACATCTTGTAAATACTTAGTATAGGTCAATTTGATTTTACTTTTAATTATACCCCGTAAATTTATATATTTAGACTTCCAGTAGAGTGAATGATATTTTTTTGATTTTAGGAAATATTGATATTTCTTTTTAATAAGGAAAATAATTTTTTTGTTAAACCGTACAGGGTATTTCTTATCAACCTGTGTGGATTTGGGAACATATTTTTCAAATATATTGTTAAGAATATTGTAGAAGCTGTCCAAAGCTGCATTAAAATCTGCATTGTTCATAAGATTATCGCAGTTCTGAAATTTTAAAAGGTGACTCATTAATAAAAAATTAGCTTTCTTAAAATTATATTTTGTTGTAGGAACAATCTTACACCTTTGAAAAGGGAATTTAGTTACCAGGGAGATACCAAGACAAGGATTTTGACTATCTATGGGTAAAATAAAATCCTTTATTTCATTCATACAAATGTTGTCGAATGATGATATGACGAAGTCAAGAATAACATTATTGTTATTCCTGATTTGATTAAATTGAGTTAAATTATTAAATGCTGAAAATGACTTTAGAGTATTTAAATTTATAGAAGAAGATAGAGGATTAACATATGTAGGAATATTAAAATCACTTATAATAACCAGTTCAGAATTAGTACTGTCAATTAAATGAGATTCTATTGTTTCAAAAAATTTCTCATATATATAACTTAGACTGTCTGGAACCATATACACTAAAACTACATAGAGAAAGGTATTTTGGTTAAGTTTTATTTTAACACATAAAGCTTCTTGATCATCATTAAATATTTGACATTCTATTAAGTTAAATGAATCCCTAATGGCAAGTAAAACTCCACCACCTTGCGTTTTGTTAGTGAGTATTCTATTTCTATCCTTTCTAAAAGAAATCCTGTCCCCAATTGTAAACTCTGCAGTAGATATAGAATCATTAAGCCAAGTTTCTGACAGAGCAATAATGTCATAATCGTTATTTGTTAAACTAAATCTAAGTTTATCGAGCTTGGTTTTGACACCTCTACAATTCTGGTAGACGCAAGAAATATCACAATTTTTTATGTATTCATTGCTAGACTTACTGCTAATGGAAAATTTACGTCAGAATCTAGTGTTGTTGAGGACATATTTATTACTCAGGAATCATTATCTAAGCTTTTAAAACTGAACGCTACCTCATATATATCAGCAATTGTAGTCTCAGAACGAATACTAGAAAAAGCATCTGAGTGAGTGCACAAGAAAGACTGTCTTTTTTTGCAATGTGGATTAAGTTACTGTATGAATTATTACATATAAAAAAACTTTCTATAGCCCTGCTAATATTGCCCGCCAATATATTCAGCCCGAGTTTGTTTAGAAAAGGAGTATTTTTTTACAAAACATGTAGCAGTTAAATTTGTGTTCGAAGTTACAAACTTAATATTATCGTTAAAATTAGACAAATTTTGCATCACGCTATACAATTCACTGTTGCCTAAAGAATAATTTTTTGTACAGTAAGAATTATTTATTGGACTTGAACAGATAATTAAATTTGTGAAAAAACATTTGTTTGATAAAACAGATGTTTTTTTTTAGTAAATCTTTTTATTTCAGGTCCTACTAAAAGTACTATGAAATTCTTATTTGTAAAGTTTTTTATATAACAGTCAATATTATTTACCATGATGTCGAAAGATACATTGGGCTTGCAAACTATTTGTACTGAATAATCAGAATTTAACTTACGCCAAAGAAAGTCATACATAAATTTTCCGTACCCATCCGTCGTTATTTGTGTTCTCTTGATGTCTTATTATTTGTCTGGTTAATTGGAATTTCAGCAACATTTATGTTCTACCCATTTCTAAGTGTTTTCTTATTATTTACGCTTATATTCGAATTATGCAATACTTCGAATTCTTTCCATATTAGTTCTTTATCTTTTTTAATTTGACTAAGCTCTTCTGCATGGATTTTATTATCGGCCTGTAGCATTTCCAAGGCGGATATCATATTTTCCTTAACTTTATTTAGCTCATGTAACTCAGTGTTTAGTTTGTTTATAGTTGTAATATTTTCTTGAGTTTTTTCTAACAGTTTAGTGTTAATGACATGTAGTTCCTGGATTTTGTTCAGCAAATCCATGTTGGAGTTGTTGGCGGAGTTCATAATCAATGGTAAGGTCAACTCTGTATTTATCGGATATGATATTTCAGTTTCTGTAGTCATATCTTTGGTTTTCAGGTATAAATCTGTTTGAACTGTAGTTGATCTAGACTCCAAAATAGCAGTTTGACATGATGACTTTTTGACTTTTTGCACTTGAACAGCTTTAGTGTCTACTTCTTTCTTATACCTATTAATAACCTTCTTTTGTTCAATAAGCCGTTTTTCCAGAGTTCAATTTTAACATCCTTCTCGTCTATTTCCTTCAAATACTCCTCTTCACACCTCGTAGCATCATTGACCACAGTTATTGAATTACGCTTAAGTCTTTGAATATAGGCATTTTTTTCAGTAATTTAAATATTTAACTCTTTAATGATGGCATTGAAAACATCAAAGGTATCTGGATCTTGTTCCGTTGCCTCTTCCCAACAGTTTTGGGAACATATTATAAAACTGTCCTTTAAAACAGGAATTGTTTATTTGTTCTATTCCAACAGCTTCTATGGAAAGCATGTTTGCACAACCAGCAAAAGTATAACGTTGATTCTTTGTTATTACAGCATTTAAAAGTCGACATTTTTACAGGCTACATAGGAATAAGCATTGAAATTGTAGAGGCAAATTTTTTTCCGCATAAACACTAGGAACTTAAATTTAAATTCAAATTTTTAATGATGCACATAAACTGATTAAATATATTTATTTTATTCAACTTTAACTTTTTTGTTGGTCTATTGTTCTTGATATTTTATCAATATATATGCGAGTGTCTTAGATAGAAAGTTAATGTTTTTATATGCAAAATTAATAATGCATTATGAAGAGATTACTTAAAAAACTCTTTGTTCTTTAATTATAGGCACTTTCAACTAGAGTTTTTACACACATTTTGTAGAGAAAAATTTACACTTTGTTTTGGTACTAGTTTGAAAATTTTTGGAACTGTTTTAACTGGCACTAAACGATATCTTCTCGAGTACATTTATTAACATCATTTGCATTCGAAGTCGCCGAATTATATAAATACATCTATATAGGGTACTTTGCCACCTCAAGAAAAAGTATATACAATACGCTGTCAGCTCACATATAAGGTTGTCGCCTCACTTTTCTGGAGTGACAACGTTTTTCAATGAAACTTTCAGGATTTGTTCTTAGCACCCTCAGGAAGCATTATGCAAAATTTCGTTATGATGTCACAAAGTACCATATATAGCTATTTTTTGGCCGTGTAGTTCACGTACCCACCGCTGGCGCTGGCGTCGTTTTTTTTAAAGCTAGGGGATCTACTCTGTCGCCTCATATATTAGCAGTATAAGACTTTTTTTCTAGTTAAAACCATATTGTTGTGGACTCAGAAATTTGGCAACCTGGCAAGTTAGATTTTTAAGGCAACAAAGATATATTTTTGTAGTTTTATATCCTGTACCTCAATAAGCAAGCGATATACTCATTTTATATGTGTTATTTAACATATTAAAATAATTTCTGTTTTAACTGAGCCATCAGTTGGCCGAGGCCAACGAGAACGGTGAATTTGGGTACAGATCTTTCTAAATGATCAAATATTAACTTAATATCATTATTCAAATTGTCAAAATATTTCATCGCCTGAAAACCAACAAGGAATAGGCATAGTAAAAATTCTGAGCCCTCTCCCCCTTTCGAAATACTACAAAAATTTGACTTATTCTCAAAAGTCACAAAAGTTTATTAATATAAGGAACTATCAAGCGATTTCCACTAGACAAAAAATCATTGGATTGATCATTTCTCTACATTAAATATTTTTAAATTATGAATGTTGCTGGCTTTTTACCAAATAATAAATAGTCTGTCTGTTTTTTAGCATTAGGCCATAACTGCTAAATCTATTTACTATTGGACCACTGGGAAGGACATTGGACATAATCCTACTTATAATTATAAATTCGAAAATTTTTGTGTGTGTAGGTGTGTGTGTGTGTTTGTCCTTTATTCACCTGTCAAATAACATTTTATTTTTCTTCGCTGGTCGTTCGCTGGAAAAGGGGGTCTGAAAATTGGTATGTTGACTCTATATACTATTAAATTAAACAAACACGTGTTTCAGCATTTTTCTACATTTTGACCAGGGGTTGATAAATAGAACTGATTCTGTTTTAAAAGGGGTACAAATAGCAATATAGAACTGAAAATTCGCAATTAGCTTTGTCTTTAAAAGAAATTCGATACTTAGGTGTGACAGGATTTTTGAAAAAACAGGGGGGGTACAAAGCAACCCCCAAAACCGATAAGTATATTAGCCCGTCAAAGGTATCACACCAAAAGGAATAGAATTTGGACTCTGAAAATGTGTCCATATTTATTTTTTTAAAGTAATTATTTAGGGTGGGGCTTGGACATTTGTCGGTCAAAATATATGTTGTAGGGAATCAAACCAAATAAAATAGAATCTGAATTTTTTTAAATTTAATTTAGGGTGGGGGAAGGGTTTTGAAAATGATTAGAAGAGTTGCGAAGTTTTAAATGGATGGCGAATTGGTAATTGGACGAATTGTTTTTTGGTTCAATAGACAGGCAGTTATTTTATACACACTTCACCACCATTACTTTAATTTAACTTTTTTGCTTGTTAGCCATGTTTGCAATGTCATATTTATCGTACGATCTACTTTAAGTAAGAACTACTGTGCTTGTATTCGCAAAATCCCAACAGTAAGTACTCCCGAAAACTCAATGTATGCATACCTGTGTTTCTCAACGGTTTTATCGATTTCGGTTGGTCGGGACGTGGTGAATATTCCTTCCCACCAGTTTCAAGAATACCCGCACAGATCTTATTTTATTCAAAACTAGTGAGTCGATTTTGATGAAATAAAGCCTGTCCTTCCCAGGAATTTAAATAATACAGCAGTAAAACTCTCAGTAGTAGTGACAAACAAAATTCTAAAAATTTAATTTTTCTCATCAATATCATTTGGTTAAAAACCAGCATCAGATAAAAAAAATATTTAATATACAGAAATAGCCATCCTAGTGTTTTATTATACAGAGGGTCCCAACGAAAATGAACCAGAGGTGTTGTCGATTATTTAGAGTATGATTTTCAAAAAACCCTCAAACACGTCGATGTGTTATTTAAGGGGGATATTGGCTATATTATAATTTTCGTGAGACACACCCGTTTCAAGGAGTGAGTTTCACCACTAGAATTTAAATAGGGAAGGTGAGGTAAGTGATGGCTTATTTTGAAGGTCTTAAATGACTTTATAAAAATGTTAAAATTTTAAAAATGTATCGATTTGTTTTTAAGATATTCATATTCAAAGTAAGCTTAAATTGAACAGCTAAATTTCCCCCTCATAGGAATGTATCCCTAGAATAAAAGATTAAATGAATAAATGTACTATTAATAAAAACAAAATCAAGGCGTCGCGGGATTTTTCAAAAATAAAATTTTAGTTACTCAAGAAAACACGATTTTTACATTGGTCCATGCAATTTTGAAAATAAATATCTCAAAACCTAATCGCTAGATTTTTAAAATGCTTTTGTAAAAGCATTTTTAAAATACCTTCAAATCAGGTTATCACTTGTCCCAGTTTCCCTATTTAAATTCTGGTGATGAAACAACTCACCCCTCGAAAGGGGCCGTCTCCTACGAAAATTACAATATAGCCAGAAAGTGTCGCCCTTGAATAACAAATCGGCGTGTTCGAGGGCTTTTTGAAAATCGTACCCTAAATACTATAAAACGCCTCTCTTTCGTTTTCGTTAGGACACCTTGTGTATATAGATTACAAGGTACCTCAAATTTTTCAGTTTGTCATGGACAAATACTTATAAAGAGAGATATTTTTCACGGACCAATTTTGAGGTTTGTTTCCCACTAAGCACAAATGAAAAAATCGTTATTTTTGTAGTGAAAAATCGCTTAATACCCCGCTTTATAACGTTTTTTTTTTTTCAAAAAACGTTCTTAAAGTTTTTTGAAAAAACGTTATAAAACGGATTTTTAAGCGATTTTTAACTATGAAAGTAACGCCTTTTTCATTTTTGCTTACTGGGAGAACCTATTACCAATAATTAATCTAACGCAATGTACCCAGTACAAATAGCAATTTATTGTGAGCTAAACTTAGTTACTATTGTGCTCTTCTTTCAATTGCAGCAGTCTGAGGAAGATCAAGCTTATCAGAAAATGCTCCCCCTGCACTTTTCTGCCAATGAACTTATACCTATAATTAAATAGTTATCTCTGACGGATATACGGTGTCGAAGAGTGTACAAAAGCAAGCCTGACAGACCATTTTCCTGGTATGTTGTAGTATGTTGGATCTCTCTCAGACGAATGCTTTTGGAAAAAGGGAACTACAGTAAGCTCAAAAAATATTGTGACAGTGCGCTTTTTTTTCAAAACACAAACGACAAGGTATTGTAACTAATTATGGGTGATAATTCTTAAAAATGCAAATCGGTTTATAAATAAGAAGGCCTCGATTTTTTTAAATAAGACCCTTGAATGAATGAATAAATATAGAATTGTAGGCGGGACAAGTCCCATGTACGTAGGTCACTTTGCTGGGCCAGTTACACGCCCACTATCCATTGTTTAGCCCTGTAAGTCTGCCTGTTTCGCAAAAGAACATATTTTTCTGGGCTGCAACCTTATCACATTGCCTGGGGCCAATAGATAGTTCCCAAGGTGCGATTGTCTTGACATAGTCAGAGACGGACACTCCAGCGTACCATCGACTCTCTGAGTCTCCGGCGATTCCCAGCGTCTCTAGGTGCTTGTTGAGGCAACAGTGTCCTGCTAGGAACCCTGTTGCTATCCTTCGTACCTAGGTGGAGCAAGGACTTTGAGCAGGTGCTCTTCAGTCAGCTCTGTTTCGGTTGGACCCTCCACGCTGACCATGATTTTGACCTGGAGCTTCTTGAGCTCCTTGGGCAATTTGTTTACATCAGCGGCGTCCGTAGGCGTCCCGGATGCGTTTGTAGATTTTCCAATGGGTACTTCTACAGTTCCTTGTTGATCCTGGTCTTTAGAGGTTTCACTGGGTATCTGTTCGGTTCCCTGTGTTACCTCCTGGTTGTCGGAGGAGACTCTTGTAAAATCATCTTTAATCCGAGATGGCGGAGGAAGCAAGCACCCCACAATTAAAAAATCACCTGTTTTAAATACGCCGAAAACAAAATTTTGGGAAAACTATTCCAAAATTGCACTTTTTTACACGATTCAAATGTTGTTGACAAAAATTAATAAAAAAAACTAAATGATTATAATTGTTGCTAAAATATGTTACAAGATGCAAGTTTTTTCACGTTCAAAATACCCTTGACGAAACTGTTTGACACTAAACTAAAATTGTAACAAATTTTTTGCAGTTAATAATTTGTAATCTTTTTTTAATAACATTTAAAAAAACTGGGTTGGGTTAGCTGCCAAGGGGAGCTAATTTGGGGTGGGATCTGTTGTTAAAATTATGTCATAAATGCGCCGCATGCGAAAATTTTGAAAAAACATACTAAAAATGTGTATTTTACACGTAAATGCCGCTGACAAAAATTGCTTAAAATTAAACCAAAATTCTAACCATCCATGTATTATAGCGACGCAGAAAAAATTTTTTGCTGTATAACCAGAAAATTTAACCAAAAATTAAACTAAAATTGTTAACAATCAATGACTTTTTGAAACTTAAAGTAAAAATTTGTCTCTTTTTCGTACTTTATGTAAATTACAATGGAGAAAATGCGATGCCCCCTCCCTGTATCCGCTACTAGGTATAGTAAAACCGGAATGACATCGTCTTATGAAAAAGTGTGTTACTTTTAGTTACTTCTGTTTCTAACTTTATCTAAAAGTCTGAGGTGTAAATTTTGAATTTGCGTGCCTTGCGGTATGATTTTTGATTCAATACCTGAAGTTTTTTTTTGGGGGGGGGGTAAAATTACCTTCACTTCTTCCCCCTTGTATACGCCGGGGTGTAAGTAACATCCGTCAAAAATCCAACTCTAAAAACAAAACATATCCTACGCTTTTAGACAAGTTTTGTTTAAATTTGTTGGGAGGGATACAGGTACGGTCATATATTACCCTGATGATTTCAAATAAGAATGAAACAGGTTTGTAGGTATGTGAATTATCCATTAGACTTGGATAGCTGGTCGTAATGAATCGAAAAGAAAAAAGGTCGGTCCGACAGCCCCTAAATCTTTTTCAAAATGTTTACTTTATGCAGGCGCTAAATACATTCTTTTTCCTACTAGCGTGCGTAAAAGTGCGCATTTGAGTGCACGCCGTGCGGAAAATAATTTTTACCGATTTTTTAGGTCCAATTCGACTTTTAAGATATATTTTTCAACTTAAATGTAAAGAATATCCAAAAAAAATAGTTTTTTGCTATTTAAATTACCTAAAAATATAAATATAATGTTGTCTAGACGGTTTTTACGGAAGTAGGAAAAATTTTGTACCTGACACGTGCAAAAAGTGTCTTTTCCGTCCTTGACGGCTTACCCAAATTCCGCTCCGCGTCGTTGGTGCAAATGCCGTCGTGTGCGAAAAGTATCACTTTCCGCACTTGTTAGGTTAATAACTATTTCTTACCAGCGCGCGTGAGGAATAGTGTATATTTCCGCACACATTTTAGTATTGAAATTGCCACTTTTCCGCACTAGTGCGCTTCACAATTAGTGTATTAATTTTCATTTAATTTTAGATCAGTAGTGTTTTCGCCGGTTCCGGCTGAAGATTCAAAGATTCGCCCATAAGAATTAACATAGGGATTTTGAGAGCCAAAGATTCACACATGGGGTAGGCTGTAATAAAAAAACCGGTTTATGGTCTCATTCCCACCACTTTATACACAATATAAATTATTTGTTTTGGAAAGTTTTATACAGTCTGAAATAAAATGTCTTCTAATTATTTAGATTGTAAAACCAAAAATGTCTTTTTGGGAGAAAGAAAATTTTATCTTAACAAATCAAAAACAAAGTTTGTTAGTGTGTGTTTGAGCTACAACGGAGTCTTCAATCCATCTGTATCAAATTGGTGGAATAAAAAACGATGTTGTCCAGTTCACAGAATTTGATTGGCAAAACTTTTATGGGTATAAAGACATCATCGATGAATCCTTTTTAGCTGTTGATACCAACTTGAGTTTGAATCTTACCAGTTTTTTAATCAATTTTAAACAGATGGATTATGGAAACCTGATTGTGATTAATACAGGCAAAGCTACAGTTCGATTAACAAACCCTACACTATCAGAACTGTGGATAATCTCACCTTTAATAGATGAGCACATTAAAATATTGAAAAATCTTGAATTCAATAGTTGCTTAAAAATTCTTCAAATGGGAATAAAAAACTCTCTTGATATAACTAACACAGCAATTTTCATTATGGATCCTATCAAAAATATAAATACTTTGACGTATGGATTGGCGATGGAACTTGTTTATTTTTTATCCTAAACTACTAAAAGAAGATCATGAATAAATCGTTAACATTTAATAAACAATTTAATAAGGTGAAAATATTATATGTGTATAGTTATGCATCTAAAGAAGCGAGAAAAAAGCATTGGGAAACCTTAGCATTGGATCGCATGCATTTCCAAAATAAAATCATCAAAATGGAAATGATGTTAAACGCCATTGACTATTTTAATCAAAATATCCAACGTTATTAGTATATTTCTTAAGCTTAAAAAATGTTAGTGTATGTTTTACTAGTATAAGTAGATTATGTATTCTAAAAATAAAAAACAGAAATATAAAAAAATGTGGTTTTATTTCATAAAAAAGTTATCATAGAGGTAAAATACATTCGACAATGCACAAAAGCATGGAGACTTTGTGTGGTAAAAACACTTTGGGTCTTCTTTGAGCAGTTTTAGGGTCTCTTCAAACTCAATAACTGGTTTTAAAGAGTATCTCCTTAAATATGTAGCTTTTTCCTTTCCTTTGATATAAACTGTATCCACTTTTTCTGTCAAGTTTTGTAATATTTCGGAAAATTTATGAAGCGGGGTAAAACCTACATTCCATGGTATACAATGATGATTTTCCATCAACCAGTTGGCTTCCTTATGTAACTGTGGGGAAAGATGTTGAATTCCATAGGGTGGATTAAAAATATAATGGGAAATACTCGTTCCATCATAAGCGGCCAATTCTTTAGGAACAAATTTTTTGTTTTCCAATTTAAATCCTTGAACATATATTATTAAATTCATATTGTTAAGTTGGAAAGCTTTTTTAAAATAATTTTTTTTCACTGTATAAACTTATGGCTTCCTTCAGTATTCTTAAATTTTTAAAGTGTAAGCAAATTCTACAAGTGTTTTTTGAACACATTTCTTAAACTGATATCAAAATATGTAATAATTCGATTATATAAAGAAAAAATATTTTTGTACATGCGCATTAAAATTGTTTCACTGTTTTAGTCAAAGGGTGGTATGAAAAAAGTTTATCATGAAGAATCAAACAGTATGCTGTCGTTTTTTCCGGTACATCTTCATGGCATTCAGAAGTGATTCTCATTGAAACATTAGCACTCTGTGCAGCTTCTTTTTGATAAGAACAATCAATGTATATTATGGGTGATATCTCTTTATATTCTGAAGGGAGAAACAACGGTTCATTAGGAAGTTGATAGTATGAAGTCCTAAACTTTGAATACATTTCATATCAGGAAGCAAATTTGTTATTTTCCAGGTCTACATATAAATCATTGTATGGATATCTTTCAGAATTTAAAAAAACGTTAATATTGCGAATTCTAATATCGCTAAATTTGCTAATATCTTCATTTAATTTATCATTTTTATTTTTTTGAAAAGCAACTATCACATGTCGTGCAACTTCAGCTTTGGTTGATGTTTTAACTTGCCAATTATGTCTGTTTGTTTTAAGCAATTCAGGATACTCTATTAACTCCCATCTTCTAATAGCAATTGGTATTTCAACATCTTTGTTAATAAGCTTTGACAAATTCAGTTCAGTAGGGATATTAATGGTTACATGTGGCATATGCCATGTTAGTTTTGTGATCGAAATTTTTACTTTTTGACCAACAATATTATTAAAAATACAGTTATTATCAGAATTGGATCTTATTAAAACAAGTTGCTGTTTTGAGTTTAGGATTATTTTTCTATAGTCTTCAAAGAATCCCATTAAAATTTTGAGTGGTACACATACATTAAAATTACCCTTTTTATCAACCAAAATGCTCGATTTTGAAATATCCAATTTAGGAAACCAACCAGCGTTCTGCAGTTTTTTACTTTCACTTTCAGTAAATGATAAATATCCTTTTAAAGTAGAAGTGGTGCCTACATCTCGAATTTCTTTAAAAAGATAAGCTATGGGATTGTTTGTAAATTTCATACTTGCAGAATAGGTGCCATCATTAGTTAACTGACCCTCAATAAAAAGAAAGCTTTCACATGGTAAAGTATAGGCTTCAACATCAGGTATGACAATTTTTATTTTATCATTATTATTTAATTTGTTTGGTGAAAAGGGATCATAAGAATACGTTTCATATCTTACTACAGAACTGTCTTGTAAAAGTTTTTCGGTAACGTTTAAAAAACTCATTTTTTATTTACTTTAAATCCAAGTGATTTTAAAAAGCTATAATTTGTTGGTGTTAACCGTTTGACTGTTTTTCTCCTACTACTTAAACAACTCCCTTTTTTTTATTATATGATATTAATGTGTTATTGTAACGAAAGACCATTATTCCAGCTTTTTGATGTGTAGTCTGATGGTAATAGTTTCACCACCAAAATTTATAAGATCATCGTCCTGATCAATAATTTTTAAAAATATACTGGTTATTGTTTTAACGTTTACAGGAAAATAAATTAAATTTTCTGGAGCTTCTATTATCTTAAATCCAGGACTAACGCTGGGAAAGAACTGATGAATTACATGTACAGGATTGTTATTTAAATATGAGCCATCAGCTATACTGCAGTCGATTAATATTGCATTTACCTTAATAATTTCAGCAGGTTTTTGTGAAATATGTATTTTGTCAGCTGTGTAGAGATCATCTCTAAATCCTAAAATATTACCTATAGTATCTTTACTAAAACGAATATCCTCACTACATTTTAAATGACAACGTAAGGTATTGTTATTGGCATGTAGTATTAAGCTAACACCTTCTTTAGAAAGCTCATCTTGTAAATAATCCTCAATATCAGTCAATTCGTAGGCTCCTGATGGAATTTCAATGGTTCTATTACCATAATGAAATTTATTATTTCGTTCATCTATATTGGGTATTGCATTAAAAGTTTCAAAATTCGTAAGACAAACAACATATTCACCTTCATCTAAGTAAATTGGCGGATTAAATGAAGCAGACAACTCAGCCGAATTGCCTGACAAAGAAATTGTAAGCGACATTATTGTTTTACAGTTAATGTAATACTAATGCAAGTTATAAACTGTTGTTATATAAAAACTCTAAACACAAATGTCCACAGATAACTAAATCTTTTTGTTGATAATTTTTATGATTATACATTATAACATTATGACTACCATCACTTAAAAAATATTTAACAACCTCCAAAGGTGGTTTTAAATTTCCATAGCTATCAAAGTATGAAATTATGTTATTTTTTTCACATATCCGATCCAGTGGATTCCCTATTTTTCTTTACTATCTAAATTGATTATACCACTTTCAAATTTTCTAATTTTTTTCGGTAAATCATTACGCATAAAAACACCACGAAAATGTGGGATATTTTTTGAATATTTAAGAATGTCAATATTTGTTAGAGGTCTGTGAGGTAGTCCTTTTATCAGTTTTTTGTATTTGATTTTAAAAACAGACCACAACCTTGTTTATAAGGTTTTAAATAAAGTCCATTTCCAATAGAAATTTGTTTCATGGCTTGATTATGTCTTTTATCTTCAATAAGTTTATCTTTTGCCGCTTTGGCGTCATTAACAGCTTTTGCTATTCCCGCAGCTCCCCCACCCAATGCTCCAAGAGCTGAGAGTGCAGATAGCACAGGTATTATAAATGGTAAAAACCCTCCAATTTCTGGGACTGGAATAATTCTTTTTTTTTGCTTGAATAACCTTATAACCTTTTAATGATGATAGTGCTGTTTTTGCAGCTGTGTTTAAGTTCTCAAAAGATTTACCAACTAAACTTTTGCGTGCTTGTTTAATAGCATTGCTTAAAGATATCCCCCTTCCTGTGTTTTTTCGTTTGTTTAAAAAAACGACGTTTTTTTAAACCCATTCCAAAAGTTGTTTCTAATTTCATTGCTCCAGTTACTCCAGTTGCTGCTATTTATTCACCTAAACTTGCGTCAGATGCATTTATTCTCTCAGCTGCTTTTGAATCAAGAACTTTGTCAGCCTTATGTCTATTTTTAAGATCTAAATTTTTTGAATATGCAATGTCATGTTCTTTGCAAGCCTCATCCAATTTGTTAATTCCTCGGTCGCCTCTTGCTAATAACTTTGTTAGGTTAGTTCCCCCACCACAGAAATTGTAATTTGGGATGTGTAGTTCGAAAGGTAATTTGTTGATTAATGTGTTTAACAAACCCCTTCCTTTCTTTCTAACTGTTGGTTGTCTAATAACCTTATGTTTGTTGCGTACACACATTATAAATAATGACGCATCAAGTGTTTTCTCTTACTTATATAGCTAAAGTAATTATGAGAATAGTAAAACAAAATTTTTCACTTCCTATAAAAAATCATGATGATCAAAAAATTGATTTTAATAAGCATGGACAACTTTTTGGAGGAACTTGTAAAAGAGGATTGATCGTTGGTCCTTCAGGCCGTGGAAAAACTAATGTTCTTCTAGGTTTATTAGAGGACAAAAATGGATTAAGTTTTCAAAACGTTTATGTTTATTCCAAATCTTTACATCAACCAAAATATAAATATCTAAAAAAACTACTGAAACCAATTAAAAAAATTGATTATTATGAAAACAATGATGAAAATGAAATTTTTTCCCCCAGTGAAATAAAGGATAATTGTAATCGGTTGTAATATTTGATGATATGGTTTGTGGTAATGAAAGCAAAATACAGGATTATTTTTGTTTTTCTAGACATAAAAGTGCTGATTGTTTTTACCTAAGTCAAACTTATTCCTCAATACCGAAACAGCTTATAAGAGATAATGCAAACTTACTGATTATATTTCAACTAGACAATACTAATTTACATCACATCTATGATGATCATATTAATGTTGACATGTCTTTTCAAAAATTTAAGGAACTTTGCTCATTATGTTGGAAAGAACAACATGGTTTTATTGTAGTGGATAAAGATTGTAATTTGAAGCATGGTAAATACAGGAAAGGTTTTGACACGTTTATTTACCTATAAATACCATAGAATTAAAAAATTGTATATCACTGCTTATGTTAACGTTCTAAGAAAACATGGATAGAAAAGCAAGCAAGCGAATTAGTAAAAACAAGGAATGCCATAAAAAAGAAATTACGAGGCTTGAAATCTAATTTGATTGCATCCCATTCTAAAAGAGAAAAGGAATTGTATCCAATTACGAAACCATTGCAAGAATTTTTATCAAACGTTAAAACTACATCAAACATAAAGCAAGAAATAAAAAGTCCACCTTTATCACCAAATCAATCTCAAAGATTTAACTCTACTATTTTATCTCCGTCTCAAAAATTACATCCTACTTCATTTCCTAAGAGAAGTACCTATCATGAATATTTAGCTACCGGTGGTCTTACTTTTTTGGAAGATCAATTCATACATGATAATGATATGAATTCTAGTAATATAAGTGATACTACTATAAACCAGACTGCTAACGAAATAAGAGAGAGTTTTAAAAATTTATCTGCTTTACCAGCATACAATGAATATTTAAATTTATTTGACGACCTTCCCAGAACATATATAGATGAATCAATTAGAGACGTTGATGATAAATTTGATCATACTTATGGATTTTTTCATAATACAGACGAAGAAAAATTTTATATTGGAGACTCAGAGCTTAAAATTATCGGGAAAGACATTGAAGTAAAAATATTAAATATTTAGGGACAGTTGGGTTACTAAATTGTTATTTAAAAAACATCCAGTGGATTTCAAAAAAAGAAGATTTTGAAAATTACATGGATATATTAAAAAGAACCAATGGCTACAAAAGAAATAAAGATTCAAAAGAACAAATACAATCAAGCAATACTTTCAAATATATGGATATTATTAGACCATATTTATTAAAAAAGGGTATTTTAAAACAAGACACAAGTCGTGCACGAACAACTTCATTTTCAGAACCTTTCCCACCAAAAACAACAAGGTCAAAGCAAAAAAGAGGGAGGTTCTATGATTTTATCCAACAAAAAAATAGAATATGTATATTTTGATGATCCCAATGAATTAGTCCAACGACTAAGACTTTTATTGGCTTCGCAGGAAGCGGGAAATACGAGACATAACAACGAAATAATATCAATAATTGAAGAACTTAAAGGGGCTAAAATTATCCTATAAAAGGATGTCAAAACGCATTACTTATTCATTACAAACAAAACCATGACTGTAGATAACTTTTGGAAACATATATCCAAGCATAAAAAACCCAAAATTGACTTGTCTGATATTGAAAATAAAGTTTTTTTAAATGTACAAAAACACATTGCACAGTTTGCTCCAACAGGTAATGTTTCACAAATTGAGATTGAAAAGGCGAAAAAGGGATTAATACAAATGATATTAGTATTGAAAATATAAACAAAAAACTTAAACTTAATGATGATACAATCGAAACCATCAAAACTGATATTCAAAATTGTGTTGAATCATCTTCTTTAAACAGTCTAAAACAAGAAGTCTACAATGTAAACAAAAATTTTTTTGTAAAAAAAGACGATTTAACAAAGGAATTAAATGAAACCCATCAACTGTTTAGAAAACAACAGGAAAAATTTTTAAATGAAAGGCTAAGTGACTTACAACAACAACTAAATTTAATTAAGGATGATAAGGATCTAATAATTAAAAATATTAATTAAATTGAAAACATAAACAAATACATTACACTTAATCACACACTTATCAATGATGTAAAAAGTAAGATTGATACCTGTATAGATAACTCCACATTAGAGAGTTTTAAAAAAGAAATTCAAGTAAACACTCCAGATATAAACATTTTGGTAAAAAAAAGTTGATTTAGAAAAAGAAATAAAAGAAACTCAACAAAACTTTAAAAACCAACAAGACATTCTTTTAACCGAAAAACTATCAAACTTCGAAAATAAAATTATATTAAACACATCAGAGACTATATTTCGTAAAAATGAAGTAAAGGAAGTAATTGAAAAGATTAATTTAAACCAAGACATTATAGAAAATTTAACAAGCAAACTTAAGATTTATGATGAAAGTGTAAATAAAATTGAGGAGATTAAAGAAAAAATTTAAAAAAATTTCGAGAATATTTTAAATCTACCTACACAAAGTAATTTAAATAAAGTAGATAATAAATTTCGTGATGAAATAAAAAAGATTAAAGATCTCATGAGCAGTAAAAAACTGATTCACTCGCAATAGAAGAAATAGTACAAAGCTATTTGGAAAAAAATCCAATTTTTAATGATTATTCGGCTATAAAAAGCACGAGTTCTTTAAACACCACTGAAATTGATTCTTTAAAAAAAAATTTAAACAATTTTGTTAAACAAAAAATATTCAAGAAAATGTGTTAAAAATCTCAGATATAAATCAACAAATTAAAGATTATAAAAAGAAAGGTGAAGAACATACTACTCAAATACATGATTTAATAGAAAAAAATAATAAACAAAAGTCAGATTTTGAAAAAAAGTTTGAAAAGATTCAAAATGATATAAAAGATATAAATGAAAATATGAAAAATGATTTAACTGAAAACATACTTGAAAAAATTAAAGATTTTAATAAGTTTATTGATGATAAATTTAAACAAGAACAGACATCTTATGAATTACTACAAGAAAAAATTTTAACAATTGGAAGATATTATGAAAACGAATTTTTAAAACTTAAAGTTACTTTTGATGAATTTCAAGATTCTATTCAAAATGAGTTAAATATTATAAAATTATCTTATGATGAAGGTATCAATTCCCTTGGTGATGTTTTAGAAAAAACCAAAACTGGTCTTGATAATGAATTTAAAGATCTTAAAGAGTTTACTAAAAAGAAACCAGAATCAGTCAATGAAACTAATCAAAAATTTAAAGAAGAACTGAATAAAAAGCTAATCAAAAACGTTATAAATCTACAAAAATCAATTAATAATGTGGATGATTGATTAAGTCATCTTGATAAAAATATTAATAATTTGCAAGAAAATCTTCGGGACAATATAGCAGTTAAAGAATTACAATTAACATAACATATAGGCAATGTTGAAAACAATTTTAAGCAAGAGTTAATTAAGCTTAAAAATATGCTAAAAGACAAAATAACCGAAAACTTTAATATTTTAAAAAATTATATTGATAATCTAGATAAAGCGTTCATTGAGGTGGATAAAAAATTGGTTTCTTTTCAAGAAGACATTCAAAAAAATGTAGAAAATATTACTAGGATTGAAAGTAATTTGAACCAGGAGCTAATTAATGTTCAAAGTGGATTAAACAATTCTTTGATATCTGTTGAAAAAAGAGTTAGTGATAATGAAAAAAAAACAAAAAACCACACCAGCAAACTTAAATCATTAGAACAAAAGGTAAATTTATTTAAAAAACCAGATTCTTTTTATGGTTATTTACCATTAACATTTTTTGGAAAATACTCAGAAAATATACGAAAATTTTTTATAGAATCAAACAATTCAAGTCAATATATATTTCCATTGAAGACTGGAATAATAGAATCAGCAAATTTTCAACCCAGAGATTTAATAATGGTTGTAAAAAATGAAGGTGGTTTTAAATCATACGACCTTGAAAAGGTTTTAAATATTGAGTTAAAGAAAAATGATTTAATTTCTTTTGAAAGATTAATTAATAGTGACACCACTAATTTTCATGCAACGCTTTTACTTAAATATCAAAAATATCAATTAAATTCGTAAGACATATCAGTACTACTCAAATATGGATCTAAAAAAGTCTGTTGTTGATGAGTTACATAAACCGGCAAGAAAAAGGTATCCCCGAAGAAAAGTCATTATTAAATCACTAAATGACCTTTGGCAAGCTGATTTAGTTTCAATGATTCCATATGCTCGATATAATAGAGGAAATAAATATATTTTGATTGTAATAAATGCGTTTTCTAAATATGTTTGGGCAAGACCTGTTAAAACTAAAGGAACTGAACACGTAACAAATGCTATGAAATCAATTTTGGAAGATGCTAAAATTGCTCCAAAAAATTTGCAAACTGATTTAGGAACTGAGTTTCTAAATGCTCGGTTTAAGAAACTTATGAACGATTTCAACGTAAATCATTATAGTACTTTTTCAAATTTAAAAGCTAGTATAGTGGAAAGGGTAAACAGAACTTTAAAAAATACAATGTGGAAAAAATTTAGCATGCGTGGATCTTACAATTGGATTAATATTCTCAACGAAATTGTTAATGACTATAACCAAACAATACATTCTACAATTGGAATACAACCAATCAATGTTTCTAAAAAAAATGAAAACGAATTATTTAAGAAAGTATATCGTCATACAAAAATAATAGATCCACTAAAATCAAAATTTAAAACAGGAGATTCTGTTCGTATTTCAAAATATAGGGAACATTTTTCAAAAGGATACACACCTAATTGGTCAAATGAAATATTTCTTGTGAAGAAAATACAAATGACTAATCCGATTACTTATTTGCTTGAAGATGAAAATAGGAAAGAGATTCAAGGAGGTTTCTACAAAGAAGAATTGCAAAAAGTAAAATATCCAGATGTGTATCTTGTTGAAAAAGTTTTGAGAAGACAAGGAAACAAGGTTTTCGTAAAATGGTTAGGATTAAATAAAAGTCACAATTCATGGATTAATAAAAATAATGTATTGCAAATTTATTTGTAACAAATAAAGAATAATATTTTTTAATCATAGTTTTTTTATTTAACGTTTGTAAGCAACATATACCTTATTATAAAAGTTCCAGGAACAACACATCGCTTGTCATCTTGAGGTGATAGTGCCACTTTATTTTTTAGTTGTGTGTAAATATCATGAAGAATGGAACGAAAGCAATTCATTTTTCTGTATTTTGTTTCAGCATTTTCAACAACGTCTTGATAATCTTCTTTAGTAATGTTATTTTGAATAACATCCTTTTTCACTCCCTTTGCTTTTTTTTAAATTCTTGCTGCTAAATTAACACAATACGCCTTAGTACCTGTGCCATAAATGCTTACTATAGGTTGACCCGCAAATTCGTCTTTCAATCGACCCACTATAGATAGGGTTTTGGTAATGTTATGTAAATTGTCTTCGCTGTAATTTGATGTGTCAAACCTCTCCAGGTTTTCTTGAATATCTGAATAAAAGTTATTGGTTTCAATTTCTAGTATTAAAGAATCAGTATCTGTGTATAGAAAAATTGCTTTTTCTCCATATTTGTTTTTTATATATTCATAATGAAACTCATACATTACCGTCTTGGATAACTCCAATACTGAAAATCCAATATAAACAGGTTTATTGTATGTGACTTTCAGTTTTCAGTAAAAATTGTTGAGTTTTTAAAATTTGGTTTAACAATTAATGTTTGAGCTCCTTGTTTTTTTCCAATATTTTGCCAATGTGTAATTAGTTTTAAATCTTCTCTTTTGTCAACGTTTTCCAGTGATTTACCATAAATTGCGTTATTGAGTAACTTAAAGAAATCTTTTTCAAACTGATTTTTGGACTTGTTTCGCCATTTGGTGTTTAAATCTATGTAAGATTTTAGGAAAGGTGACTGCTTAAATCTTATTCCTCTATGAATTTGAACCAACTGTAGTCCGTTTCGAATAGCCTGTTGAAGATTTTTGTAATGCAAAATATAATTCTTTTTGTGATCCAAATTACATATTAACTTGTTATTTTTTGATTCACTCAAAAATGGAAATTCATTGTGTTTTTCATGTAGATACACTGGATAATCAATATCTGCTTCAAAACCGTAGCCATATTCCGAATTATCTGCTATGGATTGTAGATCTATTGCTTCAATTTCAGATTTAGTCACCTAAGTAAAGTCGCCAATAGGCAAATACTGACTCATACTGTGACCGTAGAGATTTGTAACATCTAAATACATTATAAATGTTTTTGGATTTTCACTATTATAATTTGGAACCAGTTCATTATTGGCTTCAGCATTTCGCACACTACAATGATATATAGCACATCAAATATTATTTTTTTAAAAATGCAACATATCTATATCGGTAAGTAATTCTAATTTAACTTCTGTACTTTTTAACATTGCATTGCAGTATTTAGAGATAAATTTCTAAATGACTCATAAAAGTCTGCTAAAATCAAGACGTCAGAAAATAAATACATTTTTGTAAAGTCCAATAAAGTTTCACAATTAAACAAGTTCCAAACGTAAAGAGCTCTGTTATAATCCGTAAGGCTTAATGGATCTTCTTTTAACTTATCATAAAAGTTCTCAATAGTTGGCAGTTTCTTTTCATACAACTTATCGAAAGAATCCATATATGAATAGGGATAAATACCTTTTTTTCGTATCTCATTGAATTGATCAGGATTTTTAAAATGTTTTTTAATTTCGATACATTGAGAGGTGTCGAGAAATCTAATTTTCATGTAAATATTTTTAGTTTTTCCAAACTCTTCTTTTTTGTCTATCAAAATTATTTTGGAAACTGAGATGTACTTTCCTTTAGTTTGTCCTAAAACATTAATTTGATCTTTTTCACAACATAATTGCTTTATAAATAAATGGCTATCATAATGTGTCAAATTATGGAAGAACACTGGAATAAAATTTGGTATTTTGTAATTTAGATTACAAATACTGTGAGCTGCACCTCTATATTTTTCTGTTAGGTAATCTTGATCTCTCACAATTTCATCTTCATTTTTAAAATTTTTGGAACATATGTGACATACTTTTGCTGATTTAAAATCAATGTTTTCATCACATGTTAAGGGAGACATGGGTACAACATGTTTTAGATTGTTGTGGTAAATTCTTCTAACATGATTTTCACTTCTTTTGCAAAATTCCTGAGCAGCATCTTTACCAAAGTAATATTCCATGGTAGATAATGATTCATCATAAGAACATTTAATGAAAAAACAAAAAGCAAATGGTTCATGTTTAAATGTATTTTTTGTGTATGAAGTAAAATTATTATCCGGATCTACATAGGTTAGTGGTTTAAGGAGGCACTCAAAATCAGCATAAATAACAAAAGGAACTTTAGGTTGCTTTTGAAAATTTTCAAACTGAAGTATATTTTCTGGAATATTTTCTCCTTATTTGTTAGTTTTAATGTTGGTTGTGGGTAATGATGTTACTGTTTGGTTGCAATCATGTAATTGATGTTTTTGTAATTTTCCTTCAGATGTAAAATAAATTAGACATCCATCACAAAAGTACTTTTTATGATCTTGTCTATTAATCTTATCTATTAATAATGTTTGTCTTCATCATTACTTATTAATAACAAATTAATATGTGTAGGTAGTTTCTTCTTTGTGTAGTGCAAGGGGCCAACAACTTCATTTATTACTTTATCATTTTTGTAAATGCTTTCCAAACCATACACGTTTTTAGATATTTGGTTAAGTTCTTCAAATTTTCTAATGTCTTTTAACTTGACAGGAATTTCAATACCGTCCAAATTTAAAATATTATGAAAGTCAGGATAAGAACTTACAAGATCTACGTTATTTTTAGATGGATATAAGGCACTAATAACACTCCACGCAAAACAACACTGATCATTACTTTTTAGGTTGATCACAGCTTTTTTTTCAAAATATTTTTTGGTAACACAATGTAAGACGATGCATGTAATGGATTGTATTTGTTAATATTAACTTCTAAATATAACGCCTTCTTCGAGTTCTTTTAACGCCCATCCGGATCTGTGTTCAACAAACGTTGAAATCTTTTCTTTGATTGTTGAAGCAAATTTACCAAAAATGTCTTTAACATTGGTAGTGAATGATGTAACCTTATTTTCAGTATTAAATGATTTTGTTTCCATTATTTCCTTACTTGATAAACAAAAACTTCCAAACAGCTCCACATTTATCTTGATCGATCTATGTTTTTTTAATTCTTCCATAACCAGTCTAAAAAATATTTGTTTAACTTCATCAAAAAATTCATCAATATCAACAATTTTTCTTGATGGAGACAGTATAAATGAAACTATCCTCTTTTTAAATGCTGCTGTTTTAATCCTCAAGCATTCATCGTTATTCCAATATTTTTCTTTTATGAAGGCTTGATCGTAAATGTCCACTAAGTTTATTTTTGACGTACCGCTCGTCACATTTTTACATTTTTTTAAAATTAATTTAGGGACTATTTCATTATTTTTTGTTGTTAATTTTTCACAACTAACTTTTATTTTCTTGGAAGCAGGTTCCGAGCAAGATGGTTTGTATAAACACGATTCCCGTTTATGTCTGTAAAGGTTTGATTTATATTTAAAATCTTTATTGCAATCAGAACATGAATGCATGATAGTATATAAATAAACTAAACTGGTAAAAGAAATAATTCCTTTTATATGATAAATAAACTGGTTAAAGTGGGGGTATTTGAGTGGCAAGTCAAAATTTTTTATTATTCATGATTTATTCTATGGTTTGTAATATAGGTTTTTGTTCCTCCAAGACAAACTAAGCATGTCTCCGGATAAATTAATTGATACAATTTTTCTTCACATATAGCACACTTTAAATGATTACAATTCATTTTTTCCGTATAATGTAAATTGAAATGCTTATTCTCACCCATAGGAGTATTAATTCCGTGATTGTAATAACAGTTGCAACACAACGCAAAAAAAAATGTTTTCTCCTCCTTTCATGGCCACATATGATTGCATAACACACATATTGCCTATAAAGGCGCTTAGAATAACTAATGATGAAGCCTCCATTGCTATATAACAACTAAATTAATATTAAACAAAGTGTTGCTTTATAAAAAATACTAGCAGTCTAAAACACCATTTTGCTTTATAAAAAATACTAGCAGTCTAAAACACCATTTTGGTATAAGCCGTCATTGAGTGAAATGGTAAAAAAAGTAGTTTGTTTAAATCCAGATCGCATCACTTTATCTTCCTACCAAGTTTAATCCAAATAGGATTAGTCGTTTTTGTGTGATTTAGGTACAAACTTTTTTTTTAACACTGTGCAGCATAACACGCTTTCTCGCTTCCGTACTACAACATTTTATCGTATTTCTCCGCTTTTCGTCCCTACTAATTTGAAATAACTTGGGTTCGGTCTGGCTGGCAGACTTTTTGCTTTCAAAATTCTATTCGATTCAGGGTTGCCAGATTAGGGTATTTTCCCCAAAAATAAGGGTATCTTCCCCAAAAATAAGGGGATTTTTTTTGCTTTGGGTATTTTTTTGGGATTTGTTTTTTCTGGGGAAAACTTTTTGCATTGGGGAAATTTGAGGGGAAATTTGTACATTGGCGTTGATATAATGTATTGTACATCTTTTTAGGGGATTCCAAAATAAGTTCTGTGAGTCTTGAGTCAAAATGGGGTCGCAGTTTTTCATCTTTATAATATAATTTATCTATGAAGTTTTCAACTTACGTTAGCCACTTTAATAATGTATGGTAGGAGTAGCCGCGAACATACCCAACTACAAACATTTCATAAATACCAATGAGAAACAAAGACAAAATCCTTATTATTCTTGGATTTTAGAATTTATTTTGATAATCGACCTAGAATAAAATTAACCGTTTTTTTAGGGGACTTTTTAAGTTTGGACTGGGGAAATTCGAGCGAGAATTCTGGCAACCCTGAAATTATATTGTTTTAGCGGCCAGGTAGCGATTTACGTTGCGACGAGTGGTTGACCCATCAATGTACAGTTAGTACGTTGATGGATTGACCGGAGCGCGCCAAAGTGCAACCATCGTTTATACAGCGTGTGTATTTTTTATCGGAGTCGTGGTAAGTGTAGTGGTTCCTGATTTTATTTTTATTTTTGGTGATTTACCTATGTGAACCATTTACCGGCTGCCTGATCTCCACTAGGTAATTAGACTATTTGGTAATTTTATTTAAGTTATTGCTGCTTATCTTATCGCTATTTTCGACGTAATGTAATTATATTTTTTGACCACTAGATCACTGTATACATGCATACTTTTAAAACCTGCTATGTTATTGTCACTAAGGGCCAATTTATCAATAGTGAGTGAGAGGCATTTAACTCTCGAGTTAAAGAAAAAAGGTTAACTCGGGAGTTTATGCCTAACTCGCTTTTGATAAACCGACCCTAAGATAAATATAAAAATAAGGCTAGGTGGAAACTTAAAAACATGTTGGTGTTATAATATTTTTTATTTCTTATTCTATAAAAAATTTTGACATAAAATTAAATCTTTTTCCAAAATGGTTAGTGCTTCTTTACTTTTTTGAATTTTTTTTTGATATTTTTTTATTTTTTTTAAATATCTTTTTTTTATTAATTTTTCTTTTTTAAATTGTAATGATTTTTTCAAAAAAGCATTTAATTCTTTTTCGTAATTCCTTGTTTTTCTGGCTTCTTCTTGGACGTCTATTAATGTCAAATCCTGTTCTTCTTCTTCCTGTTCTTCTTCTTCCTGTTCATCTTCTTCCTGTTCATCTTTTTCCTGTTCTTCTTCTTCCTGCATTTCTTCCTGTTCATCTTTTTGTTCATTTCCCTGGTCTTCTTCCTGTTCTTCTTGTTCTTCCTGTTCTTCCTGTTCTTCTTCTTCCTGTTTTACAGGCGTTGAGGTCCAGAGAGGGTTGAATGGGGACTTTAGTCTGATATTTTGCAGTATTTTTACTTTTTTGGTATTGTTTGTCCCCCACCCTATCGGTTTCACTTGTGAAAAAATCCCATCAAGAACCTCAACGTCCGAATCTTCTTCTGGCTGTAGAACTTTCTTCATCAGCTTCATATTTTTTCTTGCCAATGGCAGACTTAAATTTAGTTTTGGTACTTTCATTTTAGACTTCTTAGTAAACTAAAGTTATTTCTTAAACTGAAGCTATTTAAAGCAACGTTCTTGATCCCCTCTTCTTACATTTTATCTGTGCTTCCATGTAATTTTGGTAGATGTTTTTCTTAATTCGCAAATAACGGTTTATATGCAATTTAGAAACTTGACAGAGGTACTAAATAACATAAATACATAAAAATCGAGAAAGGTATTACATTTATTCATCAGATAATAAATAAACCTTATAAAGTGAACTCGTGAGTAACCGTAGATGCATTTTAAAAACTTGAACCGCTTTTCGAGAACGTATAGGTACTATAAAAACTTGAGCAGGACCTTAAATTTATCAGATATTTAAGGTATATACCGTAATTTCATAAGAAATTTATCAGCTGTGTGAACCAATTTAATTGGTTATGGTAATTTTATGTAGGTATATTAAACCAGAATGCACCACAATTCCGTTACAGACATTTTTTTTCTTTTGCGAACCTGTATCAAGACACTAACAATAAAATGAAACGAAGAATATTTTTTATAAATGTGGTTTTATTTCCATAAATTAAATAACATTAATGCATTTATAATAGTTAATAACAAAAACCACTTATGAATTATTTTTTCATAATTTTGTCTGCGTTTCAATTGTCTATTCTGCCACATCATTTTAGCATATTCACAATTTGGTGAGAGTCGTACTTGTTCATAAAAAGGACAGTCTGTTTTTAAAAAATTGTATATTTGCTCATTACAATAATGGCATTGTACTATATCCTTATCATTTTTGTAGAAAAATCCCGACAAACTTAAATCTTCAGGCTTCAACAATCCGGGCCAATTTTAAAAAGTTCTTAATCTACAATCATTTAATTTCATTTCTGGTATTTGGTATTTCATTTCATTTCTGGTACTTGATACATCAAAACTTGTGTTGGGTACATCATAACTTTCAAGACACATTTTAAATAAAAGCAGATAACTGATTAAGCTTTAATTTTTTTATCACTTATAAAGTTTTAGACTTTCCCCCTCCCAAAGAAATTTGACCCCACCCCAAACGTAGCCGACTCTCTGGATTACCTAATAATTTTTTGAAACGTCTGAATTTATGTAATAACTATAGTTGTGACCTAGTTTACTGCAATACATCTGTAAGACAAAAAGGTGTGGTTCAATTTATCACCTACTTTCTAACAGGTTTTTCAAAGTATTGCCCAAGACATTTGGATCCCCCCACCCCATGTGTGAATCTTTGGCTCTCAAAATCCCTATGTTAATTCTTATGGGCGAATCTTTGAATCTTCAGCCAGAACCGGCGAAAACACTATACTTAGGTCATTCTAGCATGTGACTTTAATTTATTTTTATTAAAAAGTCAACTGTGTAACTAAATTTTACAAAAAAAATATACTCTTTTAATAAGATGAAACTAGCGGTAGTACCTTATCTCACTAATTTTTCGGAGTACCCTTTAAAGCAATAAAAACGGGTAAAGCCGTAGGCGAAGCTGAGGGGTCTTCAGCTAGTGAGGAATAAATTTCCAATGTCCATGGTAGCTTTAAACATAAAAAAGCAAATTTTACCAAAAGAGAAAACTTTAGGATTTTCATTCTTAAATATAAGTAGATAAAGGCTATACGTTGTCATCGTGTTTATATTTACCTAGCTAAATGTTATACGTTGTCACGTTGTTTATATTTAGCTAGATAAACGTTGTCACCTCAATAAAACTGGCAACAATGCCTGAGGTGGCAAGGTATTGTTCATATCAGCATCTACCAAAAGATTTGCAAAAACATTGTTTCCCCTCTTTTGACATTCTGGTAAAGGAAGTTCCCCTTAGACCATATATGCAACTATATATAACCTAACACCTCTAGAAATAGGTGAGGTCAGGTGGTCATATCCTTAACTGTGAGGTGACAAAGTCGGGCGTATATATATATATATATATATATTAACTGCCCATGTTATATTATCGCAAGAAAATTGTGAAGGTGTGTTTGTAGCGGGCACTGTTATGAAATCGAATTAAAGTTGTAAAGTTCCTATCAAAATTATTTAATGCATATCAGAGAGAGGTAAAAATATGAAATTTTAGGCCAAATAATGAAAGCGTTAGTAATTATCATATATATAGATTTGAGCTAAGAAATGTTACTATGGAACGGGTTGATAACTGTCCTTGATCGAAAAGAAATTATTAAATTCTAAGGAAAAATCCATCCAATATTGGATAGAGTTGGTGTTGGACGAACTGGTTGGCGACGGTACTGGAGACGTTGCGATGTCCTATGCTACTTAAAGATCCACGACGCAAATGTTTGCGATGGAGTTGGTCTGCGACGAAATGGTTAGCGACGACAGTAGTGTGGGGACGTCGCAAATGCTAGCGACTTTAAATTTATGGCGGAGTGGCCGCAATCCATATTTTGTTCTGACACCATTTTAGGAGAGCACTTAGATAACATTTAATAACAAACAAATAAATTTTTAAGTTTCAAAAACTTGTGACTTTATTAAATTATTAAAAAGCTCATTTTAAGCAACAAAAATTTTCAAATCTTCTTATCAGTGTCGAAATTTCTTCAAAACCATTTTAAAACATTTAAAAGCAGCTGCCAGAAAATAACATAGAAACATTGAAGTGATTACTCGTCAGAAAGATTTCAATAATTTTCTCATAGTTTGTTAACTATACAACGATGTATACTTGATTCTATTTTAAAATTTCGACAAATAAAGTCAGGTCGTAACACGATTAAATCTGATGGTTATATGTCAATTGTGTCAAAATAATACCCTGCTATGATAGTGCCTGACCGAAAAAAATCTCGCCATAATTTTTTATGATAAATCAAACGTTTTACGTAACTCTGTGTTGTCTGTGTTGTCTAAAATAAATATCAAAATAATCGTATTAAAATAAGACTTAACCCATCTAAGTATAAATAGAAAATTAAAAAAATTAGTGTGGCCAATGGAGACTGGGTTCAGAACTTATTTAATATGTATAATATTCTTATTCACTTATTCACCTCAATTTATTGAAGGACAGAATACATAAAAATTCCTTCTGTTCTAAATGGTACTTTTTGAACGCACTCGCCATGGCCTAGTGTTTCGTTATAATGGCGCGCATTAGACAAAGATAGTGAGAAGAAATCCGGACAACGGACTAAAGTAATTCTTTAATAGGGCGTTTTAATATATCAATGTCATAATAAAATAACGTCGTTTTTAATTACCTTTGGCAATTTTTACATATTTTGTATTTTAAAGTTTTACAATCAAGTGTGTAAAAACCTTTCTTTGAGTCTTTTTCCACTTAGTATCCAAAATGAACCAGCAGAAATAAAAAAAAATGCACAGCCCGAATTATTTTATTAACAATTGTATAGAAGTTGTACACATTTTTAGTCACAAAATTATTTTTTCCGTGTGGTTGTTGTAAAAAAATGAACTACCCTAACTTAATTACAAGTACCTGCTAAATCAACTTAAATGCTTTATAACGTCTTCTCTATTTATTCACCCCTTACCACATCTGACACGTATCGTAAATCCTCAAAGCCCTCAAATGAAAGCACACAAGGATCAAGGCAAGACGACATAATTTAGAAGGTGGAATAAGGCAGTCCCCTAAAATCGTATAACCACACCAAGTCAGCTAACCTCAAAGTGAAATGGAATATTTATTTGTCCAACAATTACTACGTTTAAACGTACCTAAAAGTGCTTTTATATACGTCCTTCATTAAATATCATTAAATATGTCACTTTAAAGAAAAAACAAATAAAACAACTTAGTTAACATCAGACTTTTCGGAAAACCAGGTCTGAGTATTTCTTTAGGGTGGAAGAAATCCGCTAAAGCGTTTTAATGTGTTTATAACGACCCTAAAATAAAATCGATGTAGTGCATGTTTAAATCGGTTTTAGTGGTTTAAAAGCGCTTTAGGAGGCCCGTATAAACAAAGTAAATAATAATTTAAAAAAATAATATTTACTTCTTAAAGAAACAAGCAAAATTTTACAATGTGCTGAACATTTACCGAATTATCTTAAGACTAATATAGTAAAGATTTAATTTTTTTACAAAGTTTTTATTCGCAGAATTTGTTTAAGGATTATATAAAGTTAACAAAAATCGTGACATTACATTTTACATGTGATTAAAATTAGAGTTTGGCTATAAAAAGCTCAGAAAAAATTTTCCTGAAAGGCCTCTAGTTTTTTGCAGATTCGATATCGTGAAGTCGCCTAATAGCACTTTACAAAGATATAGAATAACAGACAAACCCAACTGAAATACACACATAATACATAACACTTCAACACTTATTTTTTATTCGTATTCGTACCCGCGCGCCAATATCTCCTTGTGATTCAGTCTCCTTTTGACTAATATTCTCCCCATTTTTACATCAAATTGCCAGAATATTTACACGACATCTTGACAAAAAAAATGGCATCGATATTAGAAAAATATTTCTTAAATCGCAAAGATACATTCTAATAGTCCTATGTGAGAAGGGCTTTGGGCTACGGGTACGAATAAAAATTTAGCTTTAAACTTCCTCTTTCTTAAGCATTTTCATAGGTTTTTATACAAATCAAAGTTAGTTTTGCAAGCTTGAGAAATATAAATTAAATAAATATATTTTTAAGAAATATTAAGTATTATTTGCAGCAAAATATAAATTTACCTATTTTATGTCGTTAAAATCGCATATTGGTAAAGTAGGTAATTTTTTTAATTGAATTTAAGAAAGGCAAAAGGCATATAAAAAAATGTATTTTAAAAACAAAACTGACTTAAAAACCTTTAATTCCCTTTGTTTGTATTAATTAAACTCTACTTTTTACTACAACTAAAAGACATACTTAAAAACTAAAAAAAAACGTGTGAGCCTTCTTATTTTAGATTTAAGTACCTACTTATATATTAAGTTGTTCTTGTGTCCAGGTTTTGCAGTGTACACAAAACTAACCTTAAGTTTTAAAGCTTTAAAATTTAACAAACATATTGAAGTTGATTAAACAAGGTAGATAACTTAAAAAAGGTAACATATGTACTTAAAATAAAAACTTCGGTTACTTAAAATAATGGTTATATAAGAAGAGTTACCTACCTATAGTTTTTGGTTTTCAAAAGGTATTTTTTTCAGTTTCTCAATTTGTAAGGACCGAAAAATTAAAACCAGGAATAAATTAAACTAGAATATATGAAGTGGCATAATTAAGAGATAGGTCGGTAAGTTAAAATAGGTAACTTAGGTTCTTACAATAATTACTTAGGTAACTTAGGTTTATAGGCTATAGCAGGAACATTTTAAAAGTACATACATTAACATGGTATATAATATTTTGCTGTTTAAACTATCTCATCATGACTGGTTACGTTATATTCCGTTATTGATGTAGGTCCCAGTCCCAAACTCATGAAAAAGGTATTTCAATGTGTGCAGGCAGATCACGGTCTAAAAAAAGCCGAGGTTGCAATTCTACCCGCGGCTCATTTTGGTAAGTCCCAAATTTTGTTTCTGTTTTGTATACTAATGTACCTATACAAATCTACAGAAATTTATAAAAATATTTTACTAACTTAAAATTATAATTTAAAAATAAATGAGTAAGTATAGTATATTTACAAAATGTGAATTATTTATATCTATCTAAAACTAACGATAGATTTGTGTAGGTAATTATTATTTATTTGATTTAAAATAATGTAGGTAGGTAACTACAATCGTAGTTAATTTCTGGACATCATTAAGGGGGTTTGTACCCAAAATCATAACTTCAGAATAAGATGTCCCCGGAATTCCTTCATTTCCAATAGGCTATTGAATATGGCAAAAGCTAAAAACTACAAATAAGGCTGTAGGATACTGTCTGTATCTCTAACATTTTTTTCTTACCTGAGTAGTTCTGTAACTTCTTGATCTATTTTTGGTTCCATTTGGCCAACGAGCATACAAATAACAAAAAACACCCGTGTGGCACCAATTAGGTACGTTTTTCCAAGTATTAAAGATAAAATCGGGGATTTTTGTCTGCTTGCTTCTGCTTTCAACCCTTTCAACCACGTTTTAACGCATCATGACTTGCGTGCTTAAACTGTGCTGGACACCAAGATAATATTATTTGGTTTAAACAAAGAATTATATATGTAAGAATACATTTCTTGATATAATCTTAAACAATATCCAAAACAGATTAATACAACTCGAATTAAGTACACTTATTTTGATTTCGTTTAATAAAAGTTTATTCTGAGAATAAGATTTAGTATAACCTAATAAAATTCTCTTTTTTTGCATTATTGTTTTTAGATTAACTTGTTCCTGATTCAATAAATGTTTATTTTTTCTTTGAGCTCAGTATTTCTCTAGTTAAGTAAAAACACTCATTTTAAGTTAAAAACCCTAATTCATTATCAGTTTAAAACACAGTCCATATCTTATTAAGTGAAAGAATAGATTGAATTAGAGATTAGGACGCTGCTTTAACGAAAAATATATTATGGTTTATTTCTTAAATAAACCCTTGAATTAACCAAATTCATATTAGTTTGAGTCTATTTATTTAAGAATATTTTTATACTTATTATTAGTGGAGCATTTTTTTCCGTGTATTGTAATAAATGAGATTTCTTATAAATATTTAACTCTTGGATAGCTAAAACCATTTTGCCATTTTCTGCCAAATGCGGCGCTTTCGATCTCCTCGTTTATGCTGCTATTTGATTTTAAGTGGTTATACGTTGTCTTTGCAAAAGGGTAAGGTGATTTTATAACACACGTGTTACGAATGTGGAAATTATTGACTTGACTAGGTTACAGCCCATAAGACCCCATGATTCATCAACTTTATGCTCGACCATTACTATTTGCTATAGCCTTTAGTATTAACAGGAGGTTTACGGTGGCTCGATGTCACCAGCTATATGAACATCTACTATGATCGTGTAAAAAAATGAATACAAAAGACGAATTTAAAAGTAATATTTTAGAATAAATAAGATTTTCTCTATAAAAAACGAAGCATAGAAACAAAACAGAGAAAGCATTTAGATACATTATACAGGGTGTCCCATTTTAAAAAAAAATGTAGCTGAATTTTGTCGAAAACTAATCAAAATTAAAAAAAAAACTTAAAACACGTCAATTTCGTTTGCAAAAGGGACACATTTTGGCTGTATTGGAATTTTTTGTAGAACACACCTCTTTCCAGATGTGAGTTTCACCACCAAAATTTATTTAAATACGGAAAGTGGGTCAAGTAATACCTTATTTTGAATGTCTTTTAAGTGCCTTTACAAAAGTGATAAAATTTAAAAAATGTAGCGATTAGTTTTTAAGATATTTACTTTCAAAGTTGCATGGACCGATGGAAAATTCGTGTTTTTTTGCGAAAGTAAAATTTTATTTTTAGGAAATCCTGGGACACGTCGATCTGGTTTTCATTAGTAGTTGATTTTATCATTTATTTTTAGTCCACTATACATGGTATGGGGACTATTAAAATCGAGAAATTTTAACTTTTCTGAATTTTATTAAAAATGAGGTTCCAAAACACCTTAATCGATAAAAAAAAGTTGTCTGTCGGTCTGTTGTCTGTCTGTATACACGATAACTCAAGAACGCCTTAATCGATTTTAACGAAATTTAGTACAAAAATCCTATATCGGCTGTCCATGAACTGATTAACTTTTGGGTAGGGTGGTGGGGGTTGAAGGGGGGAAAAAAGGATAAAATATTTTAAAATATTGTAACTTTGTTTTTTTGTATAAAGTTCAAATTTGTGGGAGCTTTAGTTTCCGAGTTACTTGAAAAAACGGTAAAATATAATAAAAAAAAGTATAACTTTAGAAGTAAAGCAGCTATTGATATACGGTTTTCAGATTTTGGTTTTCGTAAATATTACCCAAAAATTTTGTTATAAGGTTCAAATTTTTCAAAGCTACAGTTTTCGAGATATTTTCATTTCCTTTTAACATAAAATAATTGATTGTACTTTCCCTATTTAAATTCTGGTGGTAAAACTCACCCTTTGAAAGGGGTGTGCCCTACAAAAATTCCAATCCAAAATCGACGTGTCTTGGGATTTTTTAAAATTTTGATCAGTTTTTAAGAAAATTCTGGTGCATCCGAGTATGTACCCTTTTAAATGGGACACCCTGTATATTGTCCATGTTGCATATATCTCGAAAACTAGTCGAGATGGCATTTAAATGCTGGTGTCAAAAGATAGTTAAAAACATTTTAATTTATGTTAACTGTTCTTATCTGCACGTAAGGTATTTACTCATCCAAATAAAATTATATGCCTAAAAAATAAATTGCATTTGTGGGTTTTTATTATTAGTTTGTAAAATATTTGCAAGAAACTCAAAAAAGAAGTATTTTGGATTAATTTAAATAATCTTCTAAAAGAATATCGTTTCATTTAAAAAAAGATGTGTTAGCAACAGCTATCTGTTCACACCACAATCATAATTATATCCCGACTCCAAACATATTCAAAATATGTACGTAAAAATAATATTACGAAAAAATGTCCCCTGCAGCCAAATCAACTAATTAATAAGCGAACAGATCCGCTGGAATCAGCAGACTGATGCCTAACATTAAGGATCCCTCCACGAGGAAACGTAAAATGCTCTACGGAGTATGACATTACCGGGGTATGAAAAACGCTTTTTATTAGAACCCAAAGGAAAGCATTCATACAAGGTAACATGGACATATCGCACAGTCCCCGAAAACAGAATTCCACTAATCGGCATTCTTGAATCACTCAAATTTTTTGTCGTATACCACTGAAATTGGAACGTTGTTTCGAGTACTCGAAAAAATATATATTCTTGAATCCGTTTTCGACTATGTGACGTGGCAACATTGCTCTTGGACCATTTTGGCTAACGGACCGTCGGAAAAAGTGTATTGTGAAGAATTTTTAGGAATTTTGCTGTAATTTTTATTATTTCTGTGGTAAGTATCGTTTCATACAAGCTGATGATTGGCAATTTTTCCTCCAAAAATGTGTGTAGTTTCCCAAACAATTATAACATTTAATATTTTTTAGTCTTGAGGAAATTTAAATTATGTAGGTATTAGGTCTAATTTTTAGATTTATATGTGCTACTACAATTACACATTTCTTTTCCAAAAGTTTCGTAGTCATCTTTTTTTTAAGTAAACTTATTTTTGCTAAAATTTTTGTTTTGTAGCATTATGTTCAAAATATTAGAATAACACAACCCTTTGACGGCCCGCTGGCACATGTATCCTTTTTTGTTATATGACTCTTGGCGATGTGTTTAATCCGTAAAAATTTAAATCTCTTAGTATGAGCCATTTTTGAGATATGATTTTTATATATTTTCACTCCTTTTTTCAACTCTTTAACGGCCCGCCAAAATTTTTAATTTCTCCGAAAAACTTTTTCTCGCACTCTTTAGCGAAAAAATAATATATGTTTTTTCAAGTTATGATTTTTTGAACTTTCGAAGTTTATAAAATTCAACATTTTTTTCAAATTTTTTTTGTTATTTAGCTCATGTACTCTGCAATTGTTATAAACAAATTGAATGTATTTTAACTTGGACAATTTTTTTGTGTTGTTTTTTTTCTTTTTAAATATGTACAATCATGTTGGGAAGATTGTGTAAAAATTTCAGAGTGGATCTCGAAATACTTTACGAGATATTTCAATTATAAGAGGCCTATCACGGGGCGTCTACTATAAAGTTGTTTCGCTCTGCGCAGCGCGCGGCTGAAATACACAGGTACACAGGTCCCCCTTGGGATTTTACCATACAACTATGAGATATCATAACGCCCCTGTATTGCATTTTTCGAAAAAAGCCGTAGCGATAATAACACTCCTGATCAAGTCAGCCTGACAAAAACGCAGAGCCAAAAACTGCTCTGGACCGGTATTCTTGTAACTAAATCCGCTCGGCGTTTCGTACTCGCTGACCGTATGATAACGTAATATTCGCATACCACATGACTAAAGTAACAAAAATGGTATTTACGTATATTGAACGCAAGGCGTCGACGAAATGCGTTCAGCGCGTGGCGACCGTTTGAGAAACACCTACCATTTGCCTGCTGTTTTGCCCTCCGCGCGTACGATTTACCTATCCTACAATACTTTGTAGAGTGCTGCAGAAAATATAGTAGTTTTTTTATTTTGCGTTTTTATTAATAAAAAAAAATAAAAATCTCTGATTAGTAGCTTGGGGACGGGTGACAAACACATATTTAGAGACTCTCAACATCTCACAAAAGTGGCTTCTTAAAGTAATTTTAAAAAAAGACCGGCCCATCAACCTTACTATTTGATGCTCGATGTAGGACAACTTTTTTTCCAAAAAATAGCAACAAAAATTTTTCTTAACAAAATCGACATCGAAATAATTGAGCATCCGTATAATAATAAAAAGAGAAGCAATCAAAATTCTGTAAAACCAAGGGTAACAAAAACCAATTGTCAGCGGTGCTTTTTGTACCTTTCATCAGCTGTGTATCAAAAAATATCTGGTTTTATTAGGCTCATGCCCACATTGTTTTTTTTTTTTTAAATAATCTAGAAACTTTCATCAAATATGAAATTAGCAGACATGAAATAAATAGCTTAATTTATATAAAAAATAATTAGTAAACAATATAGGTAACTATCTTTATATCTGTGTTTTCGTCGGTATTTTCTTTACTTTTCTGAAAAATCACATTTTTCACACTAATTACCATTTTTATGTTTTCTATCTTTTGTCATTTTATTTATTCATAAATGTACTAAAAATTATTATTTTTTTTTAATTCAACACTTCCATGAAAACATACATTTTTCCACTCGCGAGGTTTTTCTTGTCGATTCTGTGTTTGTTGTTGAATTGGTTAGGTTATTTTTTGGGTAACAGATACCTTAGAGTTTTATTTTCTGTTTCTTAAAATGTAGAATACGCCTGTTTGTATAATTATAAGGTATATCTATTGTGAAACCATTTTAACAATAAATGCTATATAATAAAGTATCAATATCAATATACGACCGTGCCGAAAACACCACTTTCCCTGACTGAGTACCGAAATAAATTTAAACTTTCCCGGAATTTTTTTGTAAGCGTTCGGTTAAATCTCGGGGTAAACTTTTTCCCGGACACTGTGTGGGAACGTGCTACTAGTTTATATCACAGGGTCAAAGGGCGGGTTTAACTGAGCTAAACCAAACCATCAAGTAATTTTTTAAAGGATTAACACTTGTACAAGTCACCATTTGATTTACCCTTTCTGAACTACGGATCGAAATCGATCACATAATGGCCTCTTTCTTACACATAGAAAAAGAAAAGGAGCGACAAGGCTAACAAGAAATCAAAATGCAAAATTCGGTGATGCCAAGATATGCTAAGCGAATTTGATTCTGTCTGCTCGCAAGGCAGAGCGTTCGGCAGAGAGAATACGAAAAGTGTCGCCGAGCGCGCTGTTCGCTATTCGTTTCGCTTAGCGACTTCAAAACGTTACGTATTACGAGAATACCGGTCCTGGGCGCGAGCAGGCTGCGGCAGGCACGCGCAGTCGATTTTAACCTTTGGCCTTGCCCAGGGTCATATTTTAAGAAATGGCAAAAGGTTGAATAATGAATCACACGGTGCAAGAAGTACAAAAACAGTTTTACACAGAGTTTCTTATTCGATTTTGAAAAAAACTAGATTTCTTTGGAACCAGAGGATAAGTTGTGCAATGCTTGCAGGTTAAAGACTGGAAAAATTAGTGCCAGTAATATTCGTGAGTACATGAACAGTGTCCGTCGCTATTGCTTTTCGTATTTTTCACTCAAACGTTCGTTATATTGCGTATTTAAAAAGTTTGAATCATTCATTTTCTCTCGTTGCAACGGTGAGGTCATATTTAAATTGGTTAAAAATATTTCGAAACGGAATCCATTCCTGTTTCAAATACGACGCGTGCGCAGAAGTTAAGTCAGAATTTTGCCTTTTTAATTTTTTTTTCTAAAGACTGTTTATACTTTTTTAGATTGGAATAGGAACTCAGAAATACATGGTGTTTTGCCAGACGAAAATTGCAAACTCGAAAACTTATTGTTTTTGCTCGTATTTCGAAATAGTAAGTTTTTTGAAATCAGCGCAAAAACGCGCGGTCAAGCAAAAATCATGCCCATCAAAATAATCGTACAATTTGCAAAAATAACTGTGACAAAAATTTTTAAACGGACACTTGATATACACAGAATGACTTCTGTAAATTTCGTTATTATGTGTGTGGGTTATGTAAAAAGCAATAAATAACATTAAGAAGATGATTAATGCATCTATTATTAAAAAAAAAACAAAGATAATAAGGAGTTATCCGACATTATAGACTGACTTTAATAAAGTCGGCACTATTTTTGACTTTCATTTTTATTTGCGGACACGAGATTCATTTTGTTGTTTTTTAAATATTTTGGCTTTTTAGATCTGCGCAACAAGCCTCCTCCGGAGCGATTGCTTGCTGATGCCTTAAAATTAGGGCCACGTAGTATGAAGCTCCAATTGGAGGCGGTGCTGCTGCGAACGTTACTTCTTTTTAAGAGTCATGTTACAGTGACCTTATACTTTTACAGGTTTCTACTTTATAACCTGCTGAATGGTACAGGATTCTGTATTTACGGTGTCTTGCACTTTTCAATTTTGATGTTTTTGTTTCTCGGTTTATTCGACAGGTGGCGCACACAGTTACTACGTCCCCAAGGATTACAAACTTTTTGTTTTAAATTCTAGAGGTGTGCGTGGTCACTGTGTAGCTTTAACTGCCAGGTATAATCCTATGACTCCCAGATGATTCCTAATAAGGATGAAGCAGGTTTGTAGGTGTCTAGATTCTCCATTAGATATTGGAGGCCTGGTCGTAATGAAGTGAGAAACAAAAACGCTTTGTCCGATATGCCACGAGTTTTACTTTCACTATTTTTGACAGTTACGAACAAAGGTAAACAATTACTACATATTTTGAGGCACTTACACAACTCTTATGAGACTGTGCTTCTTCCTCAAGTACCATGCTCTCTTCGAACGTTGGCTATCATCAGCGCGATCTGTACCCTTTCCACTGCTTTTCGTAAAAGTGTCGTAGTACTTGAGATTGTGTAAGATTTTTAAGCCCTGATATCCGTCTACGACCCGGACCTCTTCTGCCATTAATTTTGCCTTCTATTATCAATTTTAAAAGTTTATATTTTTCATTTCTCAAAATATGACCAAACTATTCAAGTTTTCGTGTTTTGATGGTAAATAAAAGCTAAACGTCTTTACTTATTCTAAGCAAAACATCCACATTAGTTACTCTGTCCATCCAAGATATCCTTAGTATTATACTTACACATGGCCTCCCCGCGGACGTCGACGTTTTCTCTCAAAACTTACATAATTTTGTGAGATTAAGGAAAAACGCCGTATGGAGCGGAGTAGGCCGTGTTAGTTAGAAGGCAGGCTAACACGATTCCATACCGTCCCTCGTAGAGGACGTTAAAAGGATGGTACCGTGTGATCCATATATTGATAGTGGAGCACGTTAAAGATCCCTAGCCCCGACAAAGGGGTTTAGGTCTAAATCCCTCTAGAGAAAGAAAAACTGCCTTCCTAAGGGGTGCTCATCAGACCGGTCTGGTGAGCGGGTAGGGGGGGGAATAAGCCATAATAGATCTCTCAGGTCTCAGTGGAGGGAGCTGTAAATTGCACCACAAATAACAAACCTAACCTAATCTACACATGGCCTCAGTCAGCGTCCATGCTTCCATGCCATAATATAAGATGCTAAAAACATACCGAAGCACACGAATTCGGAGAGTGGTATTAAAATCTCGCCTGCACCGATTTCATTTTGATAAAGGATGATCTGGCCTGTTCAATTCGTGCACGAACTTCTTGCATCTTGTCCCAGTTCTTATTGAGGAGGTAACCCAAGTATTTGTATGAATCCACGCGTTCGAATTGCTGCCCATTTACTTCTAACAAGGCTCTGATGTTCTTTTCCTTGGATATGAACATCCATTATGCTTTTCCAACATTTAAATTAAGCCCGAATTGCGAATTTTTGGCAGCAATTTGATTGAACAACTCTTGCAGGCCTTCCAGCTTGTCTGCTATTATGATAGTGTCGTCGGCATATCGTAGGTTGTTGATTTAATGCCGTTTATGGTCAGACCCTCTTCGCAGTTGTTAAGTGCGTTCTCTATTATTTTGTTACTATAGATACTAAACAACAGCGGAAATAATATACCACCTTGTCGCACACCTCTTCTTATTTAGACCTCTTCGAACAGTTGGCCATCAACCTTTATTTGCGCAGTCTGATTCCAGTATAGATTAGCGATTATCTTTAAATCTCCGTCATCTAGACCAACTTCTTTTAGCGATTCTATGAGCTTTTCGTGTTGGACTCGATCAAACGCTTTCTCATAATCTATAAAAAAGGTATATACTGGCACCGACACATCCCTAGACTGCTGAACTAAGACTTGAATGCCAAACAGGGCCTCTCTTGTCCCGAACCCACCACGAAATCCAAACTGCGAGTCGCCCATAAAGGATTCGCATTTTCCATAAATTCTTTTATGGATAATCTTTAGAAATATTTTCAACATATGGCTGATTAGGCTGATTAGTCGGTAAACACTACACTTCTTTGCTGAATGTTTTTTAGGCAGTTTAACAGGAGTTAAATTTAGCCAGTCATCCGGAATTTAACCGCTGCGATAAATCAGGTTAAAAAGTTTAACCAGTGTATTTACCGAATCTTCGTTTTTTATTAGCTTTAAAACTTCAGTGTATATTTCGTCTTGCTCTACCGCTTTTTTGTTTTTAGCGTGTTGTACTTCCTCTAGTGTTATATCTATGCCTTGGTTTGAGAATTCTTGTTGCTGTTTGGATCGGTTATCTGTAAAGAGATATAGCTACACCATTCTTTTAGTTTTTCTTCGGTATACGGTATTATTTTGCCTTGATTTTCCACAAGTATTCCAGCTTGTCTTTTATTGAAATCATCCGGCTGCTTCCTTTATGCGTTTATGTAAATTGAAAGTGTCATATTTAGTATCTAGATCTTCTATTTCATGACATTGCTCTGTTATTAAATCTTTTTTTGCTGACCTTATCTTGTTTTTTATCTCTCCATTGATTTCATGGTACTGATCGCTGCCTTTTTTACTGCGTCATTAATCTATCAACTCCAGGATTTCAGTGGTCATCCTAAGAATGTTGTACTTTCGACTATGGCACCTTTGTCCAGACCATTTCTGCATCTTGCTCGGTAAACTCATTAACATCTTTAAGCTTTTTATTAAGTTCAACTTTAAGTTTAGTTGCTACCATGTTATCTTGAAGTTCGTCTAACCTGGATCTGGGTTTGTTATTTGGCGGACAATTTTTTTTAGGGTAAATTTAATTTTCGACACTACTGGATTGTGATCCGAGCCTACGTCTACGCTAGGGTAAGTTTTTGCAGATTTAATACAGTTTCTAAATCGTTTATTGATTAGTAAAAAGTCTATTTGGTTTCTAATGATCAGAGTTGTCGGATTTAGAAGTCTAAGTATAAAGGCGCCTAGCTAGAAGTTTAAAGAAAGTATTTGACACGACAAAATCCCTTTCCTGACAGAACTGGAAAAAGCGATCTCCACGTTCATTAGATTTACCAAGACTGTACTTTTCCAAGTTTTGCGTTGAAGTCCCCCATAACAATGGTGATTTCTGTCTTTTTTATAAAACTAAGGGCGGTTTGAACTTGGTCGTAGAATGCATCAACATCATCATCGGAATATTTACTAGTTGGAGCATATACTTGAATAATATTGACATTGAAAGGCTTAGAGATTAGCTGAAGAAATATGACTCGATCTGACACAGGAACAAAAGAGATAACGGATTTTTGAATTTCTTTTTTCAAAATGACTGCATAGTAGACACGATAGTCGTCTATCTGGCATTTACCTGAGTTAGACCATCTCACCTCGCTAACTCCTAAAATCTCTATGTCTAATCGTTCCATTTCTCTGGTGACATTGTCGACTTTTCCATGTAGCAATCTTCTTTATGACTGGTCCGAAGATTCTTAGCATCCTCCGGTAACTTAAAACCTGCCGGAGACTGAGGGCCTGGGCTTTGATGATGATATTTCCTGGGGACAGTAATGGGATGGTTTCCCGTTGCCTTCCTCATCGCAGCATTAATCCTTTTCACGCCTTTAACTATGTAATTTGTTGCCGTTTTGGTTTCTATATCTAGAAGTACGCCGAACAATTACTTTTAGTGCTACTGCTTCCCAACACTAATTTTCTCGCCATATCTGGCTACCCTCACATAGTTATCACTGATTGAAAAATGTTGAATTTTATAAACTTCGAAAAGTAAAAAAATTATAACTTGAAAAGACAAATATTATTTTAAAAAACAAAAATACATGTCGAATATGTTTCGCTAAAGAGTGCGAGAAAAATTTTTCGAAGGTATTAGAAATTGGCTTGTAAATCTGACGTGGAATGACCCGTATAGTTTAATTTTAAAATTAATACCCGACACCACTGGTGATTCGGCTATTCCCGTAAGGACGGGCAGATAACTTTGGGCGTTAATTTCACACCGGTAATTTTACCAATAACCACTCTAAGGTTTTTGGGTATGGTTCTTTCTCTTCACAAATTTGATATCTAATCTATTAATTTATGGATAATTTTTATAGGGCGTATTACACCAAAGTAACAACTAACTGCCTAAGTAATATTGTAAATTTTCTAGATCAATTGAAGTTTGTCGATAAGGGTACAAGCCTGTGCGTGCCTGTACACAATTGCCAGATTCTGGAATAATTTCATGCCAGCAAACCCCATCGTCGTCGTCTTGAATTTATGTAGCGTAAAGCATGCGAAATATGAGCATTGTTTATTGTTTGAAATTAGTACGGCCGACTTGCTTTTTGCTGTAAGGGAATAGTGGTGGTGATTTCTACTTATGGTTAGTAGGCATGTCCTGTTTAGAATATCGGAGTTTATCTTACGACTCAAAACGAACTAACTGGTATAAAAAATAAGTCTACAATTTTTCTTTGCAAGAAACCTTTCGCGAATCTAAGAAAAGCTACTGAACACTCGTTTTTTTTCATAGTTTGTTATGGGGTGGATCTGTTTCCATCGTTAGATATGATATAACTGATATGATTTAATTTTATAAACATTTTTACATAGGTACTACTCTACTCAAATTAAGCGTGATTTAAAGTGATTTTTACCTATGAAAGGTCTATTTTTCCTTGGGTAGCGATGTTTTCTTATGAGGTCAAAAGCTTAGTAAAGGAAAAAGCAAAGATTGTTGGCTCTTTAGTGTGTTTTACTTCTTTTTTAATAACAGCTAAATTATCTAGCCGCTTTATCAAAAGTCGCTTCATGAAATTGCCGTATCGGACGTTTCTGCCTTTTACATTTTATTACCATGCTATTTTTTGTTCTGCCGCTCGTATTACCAATCTATTGATTTTTGTAGTCTCTTCTACAAAACTCGCTACGTTCCATATCTCTGCGTTAATGTGTTATCAACATAGAGCAGAAGTTATGAAACGTATGTTACCATCTAATTTAAACATTGCATACTAATAGCGTGACCTTGATGAAAAAAGTCAACGTTAGACCGAAGAAATGAGACTCTGATATATATCCCTATTCGAGATCAATTCCATGTCTTTTCGTACGTTCTATGACTAATGTTAGATAGATAGATATCAAACCTAAAAAAAATATTATGACATTGTCATACCGATTGTTATCAAAGGACGAGTGTCAGTTTTAACAAGGTAAATTATCAGTTTTTGGGAGTTGATTTAAATCCGTGCTTGCATCAGGGGTGGGATTCTACAATCTGTGTCTAGTCGTATTTCGAGTGGAAGTCTTCGTGTTTTTCTTAAACAAACAACAAAGACTTCCGCCTAGATCCGTCGTATAAATCGTTCCTTCCGTTTTTTTTAAAACAAACTATTTTATTTAAAGTTAGGTGGCAACGTCTCATGGTTCCTAATGTCAACGTCGATAAGTAACATGTAGCGGAGCAAACGATGCTCAAACGTAGGCAAATATAACGTAATATTTGGTAAAACATATGAGGTTCGATAGGCGTCGGTCTGCATCCCTAATCATCCGGGATACAGTAATTACAACCGGAAATTTATACGAACGAAAATTTTCAGAGTGACGTTTAGTTTTTTTGTTTCTCCCTAGATCCCCAGCCATACTGAACACAATATGGCCAGTTTACATTTTGTCAAAAGTGTTTTTTATAATAGAAGGTTTTTGGACCATTTTTTTTGCCATTTTGTTATTGTTATCATAAGACAATTGAGCATAGTGTACTAGATAATGCTGGAGCCGCAAACGTAGCGAACATTATCACATAGCGAACTTTACTGGTTACGAAATCTCTAATGAATAAATCTCAGATATTCTTTGGGACATAGGCATGGTGAACGCACGCATTGGTCATTTTCAGGTCCTTACTAGGTAGCCGGAAGAGTAACAAGATCGATAGAAAACTGTTTCGTCACACTTCCCTCTGCTCTTACTCTACCATGGAAATTATTAATTGTGGAAGCATTTCCTACAAAAAAGTATGCCACAATGCGTCTAAACATACGTCAAGATCTTTTGATCTTTTGTGAATTGTAGACTTGTTATCGCGCCTGCACGCACCAGCAAGTCCAAAAATAGTTGTAACTTTCATGATTAGATAGCTTCAAGTATAAATCTGGCGATATCTTCTATTGACAAAATTTTCGATTTCTTGGGTCTGTAACAGTTAGTTTGGAAAACGCACCAATATCTACCGACTTTGTAGTTTTTATAACTGGTTTTTTAACATAGAGTATCGTGACCATAATGGTAGTTATCTACATAACAAGTGCGGAAAGTGATACTTTACCGCACGGGACGGCAGTTGACCGAAAGAAGCGAAGCGAGATCGGTCAAGCCGGCAACGCATGTGTTAGGCACAAGATTTTAACCATAAGCTTTAAAAATTTCAAAAAAAGAAATAAATATATCTGTATTTTAATTTTCTGAAATAAACGTAGTCACTTTACTGCACAGTATGCGATAAAGTACACATCCAAAAGGGTATTGTAAAGTGCACTTTACCGCACGCGATTAGGTAATAGGTATTTACGTCACTAGACCGGAAAATTGTTCTTTACAGGTCGACGCAGGAAATTTACAGGCCGAGCCGCAGGCGAGTCCTATAAACCTGCAGAGACCTGTAAAGACACTTTCCGGTCGTGTATGTGTATATATATATAAACGCCTAGCCATGTTGCGTAATTTATGAACAGTACCCTGATAAGAAAATGTTAGCCTTCTGCTTCTGTTGGCTAGATAGCCATTGCCGCTAAGGTCGGTAGTTTTTAAGATGAAAACTAAAAAAAACAACAAACAAGTAGACTTTTGTGGTTAGAAATGATTTTTGTACCTTAACTTGTGCAAAATTGTAAGAAAAATTAAAGAAATTATATTGTAATGTCCATTACTTTCACACAGCTAACAACTTATAAAAGGTAGATTTCTAGGTTTGTTCTTTATTTACCTATATTTATAGTATACTTACTTTGAGCATTAAAAATGTGTGGTCGATTTTTCAGTAAATGCGACTCTTGAAGTAGCTTTTATTATTTCCTCCGGATTCAATTCATTAAAATTAAAAGAACTTTTTTTAGAAATGTCAAAACTGCTCAAAAAAACAAAAGTTAAAAGCCGTCAAGAAGAAGTCATAGCCAACTTGGTCAAAAATAGGACCGGAAAATTGAACAAAAGGGTCCTTTCTTGGAGTGGAAATATTTAGAAAGAACATGCCTTGTAATGTACGAAAAATCGTACGGAAAGTGGCTATTTCCCATTCGTTTGAAAAAAAAGCACTTACGTGTAAATATTACCAGTAAACAAAACTAGACTATTTAAGCCCTCTTTCCCTAGAGCCCTTGAATATCAACTAAAAATTGAATTTTTCTCAAAAATCAAGACTAAAATGATTTACTAAGACTCTGCTGTTACTGCAGCCCCTGCCCCCCACAGGATCAATTTCTGCAAGAATTTCTAAATATATACTATTTTTATGCACTTTATGGCATAATTACGTAGTTATAACTACCTCGTGAGTTTATCCAGATCTAAGTACAATCAAGTAACCCTAACACTCTGGGAAGGCTTGCTATGTTAAAAAATTCAGTATGAAGCCAAGGCTATGCAAACCCAGCAGACAATCGAACTTGCTGTTGATTCGTAAATTCCCATGAAATTTCCTACCTATACAGCTGCCAAATGCTCTGAACTTGCAGAAAATCTCAATATTGTTAATAATCGATTCACAAGCAAGAAATTGTTGTTTCTAACAACAACAAGAAAATTGTTAAAAGATGAAGACAGGTCTTGGTTGGAGTTTGATTGTTTTATTTTTATCAGTTTTGATTATTTTGTAGGTATATGATTCCAACCTTTACCAGACATTTTATTAGGATTAATTATAACTATTAGGATCGATCTGATCAAACAATGCTATCGGGCACATAAATATTTAACCTTATAACTCCGAATAAGAATTTTGGACCCTGTAGGATTTAACAGATGAAATCTCAGCTCAAGTTGTCCATCTCAATAAAATGATCTTCCCCATTATATACTAAAATATCTTGATCATCTTCCAGCTATATTTTGTCGAAAATATCCATGACCGCTCACAAAAAACACCGGAATAGCAAATTTACAATATTTATTTATGGTAACAACAATTTTTTTTAGGTTAGAGCTGTCTTAACTATAGTTTAAACCCAGTTAATCCGCCGAAATTAAGGCCTTAATTTAACAGTAGTTTAACAGCACTTAAATTTGACTTAGGTACTAATTGTGCAAGCCAAAAATCAATTTTCAGCTACTGTTAAAATTTAAACCACTGTTAACCTTACGGTGAAATTGCCCATGAAACAGTTCTAAAAAAACCAAGTTTATTTTAGAACTTTTTAGAATATTTAAAAAAAAGATTAGTTTTAATTATATGCAGTATATTTTTACAGTGGCTCGTTCAAAAAGTCAATAAAATCCAAATCAAGCCAAAATTTTAATAATTTTCGTTTCCGCACTTATTTACTTTTCGCACCCATTTTCAAAGTGGAAAGTAACATATAAGTGCAACAAAAGTGGTACTTTTCTGAAAAACCCAAATTTTGATTCCCCATTTAACAGGATGTGCTAGCAAGGTTTTTAGTTAGCAGTAAAATATTCGAGGCACGTGCTAAGACCAGATTATGTTCCGCCCTAATCAAATGCTATGGCAGGTTCACAGAATGTTCTGATACAGACATTATTAGATGCTGCGTACGCACTTTCGACAAATGATCTAATATCATTGGAATGTCTCGTTTACTAATTTTGTTGAGCTGACGTAAATCAACACAAAAGCGCCACCTTCCTTCCTCCTTCTTCTGTATCAGTACTACACAGAATAACCAAAATGGAACAAGGTTCCACAACCTCCAATTCTAACATTTTATCTAATTCATCATGCATGGTCACCAGTATCAATGAAATGCTAAGCCGTTTTGACACAACCTAATGCAGTACCTTCCTTGCAAAATTTTCTTCTACTATTATCCCAAGGTCCATGTCAGGTACAACAAGGCACCTAAATATCCTAACCTTGTTTTTTAACCCAATTGGTGAATCTAAATATCCTATAATCTGACAACATTGTCCATTTGCTACCTTAACTGAGCTGAGTTCTTGGCAAGTTATTGCAACTTATTCCAAACATTACGCCCAATAACTGTCTGCGTACATGGCGTACACCCACTGCCCAAGAGACAAGTAGAGGAAATTCCCAACATATGAACTTTTAAATATGGATGGATAAATGCTCTCACTGTATGCAGTCACTTTTCCCATTTGTTGTCTAGGTAGGTTTATTGTAGCGGTCCCCGGTGTCTTCAACACTGCGGTCGTTTCTGGAATACCTAGGACTCCTTTCCTCACGTTGCATTGTCCCTTCTGCAACCGAAATACAAAAGGCGACGCCTTTCTTTAGGGCAATTTCTAAAACTATGATTTGACTTCTCCAAACAGTTCCAACAAACTCCCCTAGTGTCCACAACAGCTACTTTTGGGGCAGTTCTAGTACAAAACTGAGCAGCAAGACAAGACAAATCAGGTTCTAAGAGACCGTGTCGTTGATTAGGAGGGGGAGCGCACCTCTTGCCCAATTGACGATTTATTACTAATTTTCCACACAAAAGGACATACTTAGGATGTCTAATGAGTATATTCTTAGAATACCCAGATAAAGACATCCGGAAATATCCCTAAAAATGAATTTCAGGACGATATGGATGTCGGAAGAAAATAATCCTTAATAGATGTTTCAGCTTAGAACATTGAACTACTAGAAGGAGCTTTTTTTCAGACCTAGGGCAGGGTGTTTGACTTTAACATCTTCATCCTATTGTTGTCATGTTAACCTAATACGTTTTCCCCTAAAAATGTATTCAAGTAAGATCCATAACTATAAAAATAAGAAAAAGGTGCTATGGAAATCCCTATTCATACTGAAATTAATGACAAGCCGGCAACACAGATTTCCTGCCTTTGTGTACCAAGAATGGCCAAATATGACGAATTCTATCCTAATATTTAGTTAATATTTTAATTTAACTTACCTGTGAAACGAAATACTGCGGTTCCCCGGCTTCTGTTTCAACTTGCATATAATAACTTCGGAACCATTTTTCGCTACAAACTTTTCACAAAAATATCAAAAAAACACTATTGACAAGTGCCGAAACTTTCACTTTCAAAACAATAATGACATTCCAGGAAAAATCGAGAAACCGCAACAAACAATCAATGTTGCCACATTGACTAGAAAAGAAGATGTTTAATGAAAACACTTATTAAATTTTCAAAGAACGTCGAAAGTTTTAAATAGGTTGTAAGTATTATATATTGTGTATATTAGCTTTTTCAACATATATCTTAAACCTCATTAATCAATTAATAAATAAACATCAAAACTTAGTCCAAATTTATTAAGTTTTTTGTTGCATAATTTTGTTATTAAAATTGGCAACACAGATTTCTTTCTCCCCTTTCCCGACTGTAGATGTTGCACTCAAACAACCAGTATAACGAGACAAACTCATAATAATAATTTAATTATTAACTTCACAGTTTAAACAATTTTGCTGCCTGCATGTATAATCACAATATCTACAATAAAGAAAAAATCTTCAAACTAGCGCTATCTACTCACAAAAGCGGACCTTGGGATGTTCCGAGAAGAAGTTCCCAGAATGTCCAGAAAGGACATCCTTGACATATCACAGGAGGATGTTTCCAGAATGTCCAAATAAGATGTTCTGGGACTGAGATGAGACATTTTGATCTAAATATCAGGATTGATATTCTGTTGTGGTAGCTTCTTAGAATAATAGCCTCCAAATATAAGGAATAATTAGAGTAGACTAGAGTTTCATACTGTCATTGTCTTTATTTTTTACTTTTTCACAAAGTTTCGAATGCTTATGTATGTGCAATCGTCATCAGATAAATATTATCAAGAACTAATACTACCTTATATACTAACATGTGTTCAGTGAACTATTAAACGAACCTGTGTTCAATGAATTATGAAGTTTACACATGGTTGGTTCCGCTATTTTACAGTTGAAATCTTTTACCTCCGAAAAGTATGGGTTTCCAAATATCCATGAGGGTGACGCTTCTTTGAACTTCCGCTTGAATAGATTTTTTCTCCTTGGCGACGATCTTTGTCTCTCTCCATTCCATATGATGTTAATTTTCCCAGCAATCAATGTTGAGCTATTTTGGATCCAGTTGTGTACGTTTGTTTTCTGTAAGGCGAACTTTCATGGGTCACACTCGCATGTTACCTGGTAGATTCAGTTCTTGGTGTTATGGATATATGGTTTAGTTTTTGTTAATTGATTTCTTATTTTTGTGGTCATTTTGAAGGCAGTGCGAAGATGGTATTGGTTGCCTATTCTTCTTATCTTTTCTTAGATTCCTGTGATGTATGGAATTATAAATGTCGCCTTTCTTTTAGTATTTTTGTCCTTCGTCTTAGTATGGTCTGGAGAGTTTTATTGATCGTGTAGTTGGGAAAACCGTTCCTTCGCAGATCGAATTTTTGACTTTTTTTATTTCGAGACTCTTCTGTATTGCAGATCTAGATGGCTCGATCTATAAGAAATTTTGCAATTCGCAGTTTAGTTGATTTGGAGTGGTTCTTTTTATTTAAAGAATTTCATAAAGATGTTGGCCACTACCGGCGAAAGTGGATATCCCATGAGTAGACCATCTTCCTGTCGAGAATATATGTCCTTTTCCTGGAAGTAAAAATTCTGCAGACAGCATTTTAATTAATCCATATTGGCCTTGATTGGTAGATTGGTTCTTTCAGAAAGATGGTTGTCCTTGAGTAGCTTCTGTTCAACCATTTGGAGGACAACCTTTTGACGTCACAAAAAAAAACGGTTCAACAAACTGGTCGTCAAGTTGTTCGTTGATGTCTCTAAGGAGGTCCATAAAGTGTCTTGAATTTTTGATGAATGATGGTGACTCTCCTGAAAGAGGCTGGATTTTAAGTAGAAAATATTTAGCAAGATTTTAACTCGAAGAATCGCGAGAAATGGTTATCTGTCGATGAGGTATGTTTTCCTTATGAATTCTTGGCAGTCCATACCAGAGTTTGCTCCTTTTATAGTCGTTAAAAATCTTCTGTGTTGGTAGAGAGTTTGTTAGATTTTTTTCTATGGCCTCTTCAATTTTCTCGTGATAGGTGGTGGCGTCCATTACTACAGTTGCACTTACTTTGTCTGCAGGAAGATTTTAGTCGACTGATCTGATTTAGGATCCTTGAAGGCTGATTCTTTTTGCGATGTTCCATAACTGGATCAAAGAGTAGCTCAACATTGCTGGGAAAATCAATATCATATGGAATGGAAAGAGGCAAAGATCGTCGCCAGTAAGGAAAATCTATTCAAGCGAAAGCTCAGAGAAACAGCATTCATACAGAGGTACCAGAATGTATTTTCTCGTAGGTAACAGATTTCAACTACGAAACAGCGCAACGTACCAAGTGTCAACTTAATGGTTGACTGAAAACAAATTAGTTTCTCTAGTGTACTCTGCATTTCAACATTGTCTACCACCGTCAAACAACATAAGGAATAAAGTTCTTATAATTTTATATACTCAGCATGTGCTAGGATGTACTCAAAAGACAATACACTTGCTAACGTAATAAATTATCGTTCTGTTAACGGTATATTATATACTGTAACAGTTCAATATTTCCCTAACAATATCCCCTGAGAATGGAAAAAATAGGTATTTAAAAGACCCTTCTAACACCCGGGCAATTTACTATTTGCCTGAGCACGGTGTTTATTCTATATCTTTTTATTTCATGGCGAATGCGCTGGGAAAACGATATTTACTGTTGGATTGAGGTTGAATTATACTAGAATTATGATTATTTTAAATGGTTAAGTTTTTTTTTTTAAAACAAAGCAAACCTCAAACCCTAATAAACCACTAAATTTAATTACTGTAGCAAATCATGAGTTTTCCAAAAATATCAATACAACATCCATCTTTTTCTTATATTAACTTATTATATACGGTCTACAGTTCAGTGAAACGTCGTATTTTTCTTGTATAGTTTAACCAGTCCAAAAAAAAGGTTGCTCTGGCTCTGCGGTTACCTGAAACAAGGAAAAAATAACATAATTTTACATAACTTAACACCCAAACGGTCTTTCTAGCGCATAGTTTAAACCGCCAACTTACTAGATTAGTATGGTAACGCCTTTGTTTTTTTACTTATTATATCAAACTCTCCTCCCGTCAAATACTTAACATTCAAAAATAAAGTGATAATAAAGGTTAGTTTTATAAACCGTGTCAAACAAAGAGAGACTTAGCGGTCTTGTACTTACTAGAAACTAGTTTCGGTCCATTTGTTGAGTGGTAGATTCTTGTGATGTGTCGGTGTTTGGCAGTTTCTGTTACTGATCGGCCTCCAATTTGCACATGCCAGTCTTGAGGACTCCTAATAAGTCCTAAAAATAACAGGACCAGGGTTGTCACCAGTCATAAGGTTACTCTACCTTTGTCGTCAGTTGACAAAACACTCACCTGTTGATTTTATTGTGATTTCAACTATGCGTGACTTCCTTAAAGGGCATTGCCCAACTTCTTGCAGCCTAGCCATATCAAGTGTGGACCATCTTGCCTGTCTCTTTGTGCATTGTTGGTCTGTAAGTTCCATATTTCCTGTGGTTTATACGATAGGCTGTGCAAACTTCAACAGGTTAAATTTCGATAGATATTCAGTTTATTTATTCAAACTAAGCGATCATCTGTCCTCACACGACTCGAGACTGGCCTAAAATTACAAGAAATTCGAAATAAAGGAGGTTTATATTCGTTCTAAAGAGGCAGACAAACAGTAAAGGGGAGATAGATATTGGTCAAGGATCCGTATGTTACCTACACGCAAGGAAACTGTGACTCACCTGGATTATTTAGGAAGGCTTTGTGGGCCGGAAAGTGGTCTTTTTCTTGGCGAAAATGCGTGGTTTTCTTTAGGCATTTTATGGTTTTTCAAAATAAAAATCAATCACCAGCTGACCGTGACGTTTGGGACGATGTTGCCAGAATGTCATAGGCGAAATCCTGGGAGTATACAGTGACTAACTGAACGTCACATAACTGTGGTTTACAGTTGCACATTACGTTACTGCTGAGTCGATTCTGAGAAAACCAAATGTCTACACTTATTGTTTATTGTTTCTCCCAAAAAGATAAGTCCACTTCTTGCTCACTACTGCAACCAATGCCTTTTTGTTAACTTCTGTTCGTCACGTGATCTCTCCCTATCACACTGATAACGAAGGAAATCCGACATCACCGCTTTGTTGTCTTTGTCTGTTTTAGGTTGATGAATAGAGACTTCCGACTTGAACCTGTCGCATTCGAAAAGTAGAATTTGGACCCCAGCCTCTGTCGATTTTTGCCCATATCAGAAAGATCGCCCAATTGTAATGCGTTTTGAGCATCATCACCTAATATGGTAATGAGAATAAGCGATTTTCGACTGTAGTTTCCGCGCCTCTGAGGTTTTTGACCAATCGTTTGGAAGATTCTCTTTTAGCGTCTGAGATTTCCTGGAGGGAAGGAAACACTTCTTTTCCGGCACCGTTTTGAGTGCCACGTTTGAACTTTCTTTTCCAAGAATACCGGAAAGAAGTCGCGCCCATGGCGACCTTTGCAACCTGAAATCGTCGTAGACGGAATCCGCATAGGTTCCATCAAAAGAAGAAAGTCTTCGTGGAAGTGCCCGTTGCCTGTGTTTGGCGTTTGAGGTGGCGATTTTTGAAGATTTTTTTTAACATGTAGTTCACGGATAATGGCCAGCTAGACCGTGGCTTATCAGCCGATCTATGGTAATTATTTTCGATTTGTTTTTAAAGTGTTTTCCCTCCAGTTTATTTCAATATTCACTATTTTTGATGATAGTTTTTCTTTGTGCTACAAGTTGAGGAGGCCTCACGTCGACTCTCTGGTCGCCTGGGAGATATTAAGTTACCTGCCATGCGGACTGTCTCCCTCAGGATGTGCACCTTGTTTATTTTTGCCCTTGTAAGAAATTAGACTGTTTTTTTGTCGTTTTAAGTAATTTTTAGTTTTATCGTCCGTGGTATCCCCTATACAATAGAGGGTGGGCTTATATGTCCTTTTTATGATTTTTTGGCACATGTACTTTGAGTGTTGCCCCTCAGGCATGCCCCCTACAACAAGTAAACAGTAGTTTTTTTGTCTTACTGTTTTACTTCTAATTTTTCCCTGTGTAAAATACATGTCCGTTATTATAAATTAGGGATAAATGATACGTTAGGCTGTTCTCCCGGGTTCTAGATGGTTGTTTTTTTATCTGTCTAGGGTGCTTGGTTCCGGTGCACAGCCATAGGTGGTTCTAGTGCAGACTTTCGAGTGACAACACCATGCATTTCGATTCCTGTCCTGAGTGCTGCTTTGCCCTGGCCTAAGATGCATAGTTCAGTCATGGGTCCTGTGTACCTGTTCCAGTGTTTTTTAGCCCTGTCATCGGCTTGCTATGTGGAAACAGATAAGGAATATTTCCCTGTCCAAACCTTTTCTTTTTAAAAACAGTCATAAAAAACTCATAAAATTTTATAAAAACTTCTCAAAATAAGCTTTATTTTTTTAAGATTAGAACCATTCCAACCTTTTGATATTTGATAAAAGACCTTTTCATCATTGAAATTAATAATAAAAACAAGAGAAAAGACCCCTAAAATGTTAGTTTTTAAAACTTTTTGTTTTACAAATATTGCCTGCATGTCTTTACTAACCTTTACTATTACAACAAGAAAATTTACATTATTTTACAAAAAAAATCCTTTTTTACCACAATATATTCCGGGATTGTATAACCTGGTGTTTCATTGCTGAGTGCTCCACAACCGTCTGCTTGCTCAGGTTGGCAAAAATGTAAGGCTCGATAGGATCCAAGATATAGCGTTTTAGAAGTTGTCATCTTTTCTCTTTTGATTTAAAGGAAAATCATCTCTTTTAAACGTGACACAAACCCCAACGTCTCTCTCTTTTTTAAACGTAACACTGGAGCCCCAGGACGGATGACCCCTCTTTTTGAAATCGTAACAATACTTTGCATATTCCAAAGTTACAGACATTTAGCGACCACGTCACGACATCGTAGCATCAACGCACAGTTGTACAAAATTAATAGCCCTTCTTTGGTCATGTAGCGACGTTTGCCAAACGTCAGTCAACAACCCTATTAGGTATGGTAGCCCTGAGGCGGCTGATCATGATGGCTCAACAACAAAGTAGGTCCGGGAATCCTAACGTAACAGTTTTGGTAATCTGTTGAGGTCAGGTTGGAAATAGTCGTGAGGAGACCTATTCCAACAAATACCAAAGGTTTAATGTAGGGGATTTTAAATTTTTAATTTTTAATTTTTAATTTTAATTAATAAAATCAAAAATTTTAAGTGATTACCAAAATATTAAAAAATTTAAATTTTTGAGGTTCTAAACTCTCAATGCAAAGATGTTTGTCGATTTCCAGTACACGCGCATTTTTAAAAAAAATTGCTCTCTTTCCTGTTTTTATATATTATTATATAATAATTGATACATAAAAAAATCAATCCATTTGACTACAAGTGTAAGTACAAAATGGCTAAAGATCCCAAAAGTTGACACAATTTTTATACCTAATTTCGTGGAAAATCGATACGTTTTGTTGGAGACAGGCAAGTAAACCTCAAATTTCTGTTTTAGAAATCTCTAATTACCCGAAAAATTTCCGGAAAATACCATCTGCGATGCGGCTTGTTAAATATCGATTTATATTTAAAAATAGTTTCATGATGCTGATATATTTAAGGATAATAAGCAAAAACGGGTGGCGTGGTGGAAAGTTTTGTGAAAATTGGCTTGGCGGTGAATGTGTTAATTCGGGTTTGAAGATTTCTGCCTGTTTCCCCAATGTAAAAATGCAGCCCTTACAAGGTATTTAGGTATTTTGTAAATGACGCCTGTACACTGCTCTGTAGAAGTTTTGGTTTTTATTTTTGTGTAGAATCTGTCACCTATGTTATTCTGATTCCGAAAAGCTACTTTATAATTCGTTATAATAATAAATTTGGTCTTTCCTAGGATTAGAACCTGAGTTATTCCTGCAAAAAGTTCTATTTTTTAAGTTGGATATAATATTAATGTTAATTTCTTCCGCAAAACTTTATGACGGGAGCTTTATGTACTCTTTCGACTTCAAAACTATTTTTGCCGTTGAAATATTGATAATTGGTTTAAACTGAGAAATAATCATTTTCTACTAAGGCGGTAAATTAAGAGCCAAGTTTGTAAAACAAGTTTCCCTCTGAGGGACACTTGCTTTCTCCGCCATCTTGAATTAAAAATGGCCAACAAGGGTATTATTCTAAAAATCATAGTTTTCTTTTTATGGGCCGACTTTTCTAGAAAAATTTAATATCTTTTACTTGACGTTTGTGTACCAAAAAAATAATATTTTCCTGGAACCGTTAGTTTTTTACGAGTTTTTGAGGTTTTCTATGAAATCGGGTACTTAACGTAAAAAACCTGCGCTTACCTGAAAAATTTACCCTTTTTCCCACAACCCACTTACCACAGCTTAGTTTATTAGCAGGTACAACCTAGTACTGGCTTCGACAGTGTGCTTTTATAACAGGCAGCTCGAATATTATCATTATCATATATCATTATACTTTTGCTGAGTTCCCCTAAAAATTATTGACTTTCAGTCCCGACAACAGGCAGCTAAAAACAAGCCAAAGTTGTTTATGACTTTAATTACGAACTGAAACTTAATTACGTGTAGAGGAAGTGAAGGATATAACGCGAAACCCCGAAAGTTTTCAGTCACCCTGTTAATTTCACAAAAGTACCTGGTACAGAGATGGCGAAGAAATTAAATGATGATAAGTACATTTGATTCCAAATAAAATAGAATTATTTTTTGACAATGGCAATGACATTTTATTTAGATTCTGCTTTTTAATGTCAGTCGTAAAATTGGTCCGGAAAATATTAAAAGTTTTTTGCCGCAAACGGAGAAGCTGAAGAAAATAATAAAATTTTGCATGGTCTAAAATACGATTCACTACTTTCGTAGTTTTCACGTTCCATGGTTTCTCGTCCGTTAAACGTCAAATTTAAGATCACAGTTAATATCTGGGGAAATATTTTTAGCAAAGCTGCTCGCATGCTGGTAATTAGCATCATTTTTTGGCCCCGGTTTAACGTGGGTGGGTTTCTAAACTCAGCACTTGAGCAATCGCTGCGCGCTGCCAGCAAGCGCCTTCTTGATAATGTTTCGATGCCATCAAGCACGCTCTCGAAAAATGCTGCTGGAAGCAGCTGATGCCAGCAAACAGCCAGCTCTAAGAGCCGATGCCGATCGCTAGACAGATAGATTTAACACATCCCCTCTTTATCAGCTGTTTATGTTATTTTTATTTATAGTATATAGAGTGAATTTTTTTGAATACCAGCGCTAGATCTGTCAATAACAGCTGTTTAATCGACTGCTGAAAGCGCACTCAGCAATCTCTGAATTAAAGCTAATTAAAAGAACTCGCCCCGCAATAAATTGTTAATCCAAGCAACAAAATTACGTCGCATTAAGTCGCGCCTACGTAAAAGTAAGTGACCCTAACGTTGGTAGCCAACAAGTAGTTATTATGATCCAGTTTTAACCTAATATGGTCCAGCATTTTCGTGTCGTACCGACGACTTAACACATATTACCAACGTCAACTGCCGTTCGCTTGTATTTGTCGGGTCGTAGGTAAGTTCGACGTGACAATATCAGCTTTGTAAAGAAGCATGCGCGAGCATGCGAGTATATATACAGGTCTATTTAGATTTTTAACAGTTCCGTTCTGGGAGCTGATTCTTGAATTTCGTAGGAAAGGTCGCACGGGAACGTTCACATCCTTCGTTTCGACCAATAAGAAGGCAGAGCAGGTGTATGAAGTGTAGGAAAGTTCCTTCAATACACGGCAATCAGGTGAGGTTCGGTCGTGGTCGGATAGGTTTCGGATAACTCGTGATCTATTCAAATGGTCGATATTAGGGAGAGGACCGTTCCCGTGGGATCTTTCTGACGTAATTTAAGAACCAGCCCCCTGGGGCTAAATTCTTGAGCAGGGAACGATATAGATTTGTGTGGAATACTCCCACGCCGAACGAAATTAGTATTCTTAAGCGGTAATCGTCCATTCCGTTCTATCAAAAATTAAGTTCGCGCTCCCCGACCCCAAAGCCGGGGATCGGCAGCATTTCTCAGACACGCATGCGCGTAAATTGTATCTTTGTCGATCTAAAATTTCCAAGATGTCTCAATCATCATCATCATCCCCGGGATCGATCCCTTCTCTTGAGATTTAAGAATTAGGTCCCTGTGACCTAATTTTTGATTAACATTTGACGCGACATAAATGACGTCGAATTTTAAGCTCTCAGGCAATCAGATATATACAAGTAAAATTTTTCTTACATCTGACGCAATAATTGGTATTTTATCTTATGGAAACCCATATCCCCCTCAAGAACTCGCTCACTAGGCATCGACCACAGGAGTACCTAATGAAAGTATTGAAGTATAACTGTTTGGCTAAAAATAGTCGAATTTATGAGGTAAGTAAAATTAGTTAAATTTAAATAATATATTGGTGTTATTTTAAGAAAAAGAGGAATAAAAAGATTAATATTTTTAAATCTCCCGTGAACTTTACTATTTTTCTTTTTGTCAAAGCTTGACATATTTTACTAACCAAAAAAGTCATCATTATTCAAAAACTGTCTTTGGGTAAATCATAAAAAGTGAAAACAAAACATCAATTCACTTCATAAAATCCGTTTTACATGCAAATATGAGAAAAACCAGAAAGAGAGGGTAATATCAGTGGCCCACCTCTGGTAAAAAAATAACTGTCAAATGTGTAGAGGGCCTCTAGGTGAGACGCAGTCGCTGTTATGGGGCGTTCTGGTGCCCAATTCTTGAATCATTCGACTTTTAGTCGTATACGAATCACATTTTAGCAAAAAATTTCAATCAATCAATCAATCAATTTTTACTAATTCAGATACCAAATGCCCAAAAATTCTAACTTTTATGCACAATGAGGCCCAAAATTTAAATTTTGCCAGGCAAAATAGGACGGTTTTGGACGCCTAGATATCGCTCTCGATCGAATTTACATCGATAGGGTAAAAGCAATCGATGCAAATCCGAGCGAATATAACATACGAACGTCAAAACTTGCAAAAAAAAGCGCATCACAAACGTAAGATATTAATTTTACGGCGAATTTAATTATATATTACAGAATTTCTGTACAAGTTTAATGTTGTGTGTGCGTTTCTAAGAAATAAGAGAAAATTTACTTATTTTTTCGACAATTTTTTGCTAAAATGTGGTCCGTATGCGACTGAAACTCGAGTGATTCAAGAATTAGGCCCCTAAGCATGCGCACTGAAATACGATTACGATTAAGCACTCTCTATTTGTGATGACCCATGCCTTGAGAACCAAAACCATTCTTAAGGCTATAGTTTCTCCCCAGATTTTAAGTAAAAAAAAATACAACTGACATCGCCTTGTTCTTTAATTTTTTTATATTTTGCCAGAATGCACAAGGAAAACTAAACATCAGAATTAGCTGAAATTTTGCAGGGGTGATCATTTTTAAATGCTTAACAAAAATATTTGAAAAATTTGTCATTATTTTCTTTTCAAAGTAGAAGCTCTGGTGCTGTCATTTATGACAAAAGCCTCAAAATAATTTCGGTTTAGAACAAACCCGATTTACAAAAAAAAATAGAGGAATACTCACAATTTTGTCTGGATTACATTTTTCCTTGCGTGAACGAAAATAAAAACTAAGTTTCCTTTTTTCTAAAAGCCTGTGCAGTTCGGAAAAGAAAACCGATCAATCAATCAAACTTCATTGAATTTGGGAGACACACGTAGTTCAAGTGTTGGCCGATAGATCGCAGAATTTATACGATTCCATGGTAACTGCAGGTATTTTGTCAACAAACTTTAAATCGGGCCGCAGTGGGACAGAAGAGTATTTTTACGTTTTCTGACAGAAAAACATTCGAGGTTATGTTTATCTTTCAAAAATGTGTTTTCACATACATTTTTCTAAAACAAATATGAACCCACTCCGCGTGTGCGGTCGCCCGCCAAAAAAGGCCTAGCGCTGCGCGGGCATTACCCCGGGTCTATCAAAGAACTAATACTGGCTCGCTGCGATTACTAGGAATTCGCATAGAAACATTCGGCGCCCATAACCCCACAAAATTTTGTTTTTTTATTTTGATTCAACTATTTCTTTAAATTTAAATTATTGCGGCATAGTTATGTGCAAGTGTACTAGTGAAATCTTAGAGTGCAAAGGATAAATTTTAGAACCTCAGTTTCAAAAACACACGTATACTTGAGTACTAACAAAACAGGTCAGTAAAACTCCATTTAGAGGTTGGAAAGACTCTTGCTAGTCGTTGACCCTCCTGTTTAAAATAGAATACCATTATTTCGTCTAGCGCCAACAGCCGATTTTTAAATCTGCATGCTTTTAAGTTAACCTGTTGTCGGTATCAGCTAGCGGGAATGTTTCCAATTCAATTATAAATGCACCTGTAAATGCAACCTTAAACATTAGACCCAGTTACTTTAATACGTAGTTGGGTTGGGTTTGGGTTTTTAGCAGATAATTATTTTAGTATTTTACTTGGTTTTTTAGCGGCGCAGAACGCGAAAAGTCAAAATAAGTAACCTATCCCCAAAATTTTGACCCGGTTCTAAAAAATCTCTGGTGTCCCACTGTGGATAAACATAAATAAAGTCTCCCCGTTACCATGGAAAGCAAATTCAATGACGTTAAATTTTGCAGAAAAATAAGGTCAACACAGTTAAATTGATTTCCCGTACAGTGTTGCTAAAAACAATTCCCCAGATTGTAGCTACGACCTTAACCAGCAAAATACGCCGGTTCTAATTCTTAAATCATGGAACCTCACAGGATATGCGCTGTCTACACCTGAAAATTTAAGTACAATCCCGAAGTTCGTAAAAATAGAAAAATTTTGTTTAGGTACGTATGTATATACATGCTTAAACACAAACAATTATCTGAAAATTTAAATAATATTCGGATGTAGTTGCACAAGTGCATCAAAATTACCAATAATTTTTGCATTAAATGTGTATTTATATAATTGCAAGAGTTTGTCTTCATATTTTCGCGAAAAAGCCTGACTCCGCAGGAGGACGGCATTTTCGTAAAATATGTAAACCAACGAACTCAATTTGTAATAAAAACCCGTTGAATACAAAAATTATCTGGCACATTTTGATGCACAAATGTAATTTATTTGAATATTTTCCGATCAGAGAATCAGTCAAAAAGGAAAGAAATGAGAATATTGATTTAACTAGTGTCCTCAAACCTTAAAAAACAATTGTGGGACATTAAATTTTATATCTGCTGTGACCTCATTAAAAATAACAAATGAAAATTATATCAATTTTCATTTTCTACAATGCAATTACCGCTGTAAATTTGCGAAAATTGCAATCCTCTTATGATATAGGAGTTTCAACACATGAGGGAAATATTTAAAGATATATTACAATCGAGGTCTCCTTCTTTTGCCCACCCGTCCCAAGGTCAACCAGAACCGTGATATATCGAAATCGACTCAGGAAAAGGACCGATCACTTGATAACCAATGGAAATTAAATTTACCCTCACAGCTCAAGAATTCAGCCACAGGAAGAAACTAAAGTTTCGAACTTCCATTGTCTTTATTTTTACTTTTTCACAACGGTTCGAATACTTACTAAACCAAGACTACCTAACCTTTTATACTAGCATGTGTTCAGTGGACCCTAAAACTACTGGTTGGCTCCGCCCTTTCACAGTTGAAATCTGTTACCTCCAAAAAGTGTGGGTTTCCAAATATCCTTGATGGTGACGTTTGTTTGAGAAAATACATTCTGGTTCTTCAGGATGAATGCTGTTTCTTTGAATAGGTTTTCCTGGCGATCTTTGCCTCTTTCCATTCTATATGATGTTGATTTTACCAGCAATGTTGAGCTATTTTCGAGCCAGTTGTGTCCCCTTGTCGAGTTTGGCGTGTGCGTTTGCGTTCGCTAAGTTGAAGTTCCATAAGCCGGCTGGTTTCTCCGATGTAGATATCCCCACACTCGCATGGTATCTAGTAGATGTAGTTCTTGGTGTCGTGGCGTTGTGGTTTGGTTTTTGTCAATTGACTTCTTATTGTTGTGGTCGTTTTGAAGACAGTCCGAAGGTGGTATTGGTTACCTATTCTTCTTATCTTTTCTGAGTTTCATTTGACTTATGGAATGATAAGTGTCGCCTTTCTTTCAGTATTTACGTCTGGGTGCCGATTCTTGAAGTCATAGAAGGTGAACCTTCTTTCGAGAGAAAACTGTTCTTGTGAGAGCATTCCCGATAGAAAGGTTTTCTCTCGTTGATCTTGATCTTGATCCCACCCGCTTCTCTTGAAATGTTGCCAAGTTTCCGTGGTACATTTGAACTTAGTTTTCAGTGTATCAGAACTAAATTGAAAGATTCTGTAGTTGTTTCTCTATGGAATTTTGATAGTTGACAAATTTTCGTGGCAGAGGTAAAGAAGTTTCTTTGCTGGTTGACGAATCAAAGGGCTTAAAATGCCCATATCAACCAAAACGGATGATTAACGCTAACTGCTAGTTTAAGTGTAGCCTGCTGAAGATTGTACTAAAATATGGAACTTACAGACCAAAAATGCACATAGAGGCAGGCAAGACAATTCACACTTGATATGGCAGCTGTAACAGATTGAGTAAGGTTTTTTGAGGAATTCAAGTATAATCAACATCAAAACAAAACCAACAGGTGAGTATTGTCAAATGACGACAAAGTTAGAGTGATTTTGTAATATTTATATCAAATGGTTGGTCACAAACTTAGTTCTGTTATTTTTAGGACTTATTAGGGGCCCGCAAGCGTGTCTCAAGCCTAATATGTGCAAATCTGAGACCAATCATTAACAGAAATTGCCAAACTTGAACATATTACTGATGACAAGATTCTACAACTTTAAGTAGTTGACGGGGTGAGAATTTGATATAATCAGTCTAAAAAACAAAGGCTTTACTATACTAATCTAGTAAGTTTAAGGTTTAAACTATGTGCTAGAAGGATTATTTGTGTGTAAAGTTATGGTTTTTTTCCTTGTTTTAGGTCACTGCGGACATTATACGTTACATTATACAAGAAAAATACCACGTTTCACTGAACTGTAGAGTGTACATATAATTCATTAATATAAAAAAAAGTTTGATCGTGTTTTGTTATTTTTGGAATACACATGATTTGATATAGTAATTAAATTCAGTTGTTTATTATGAAGGGTTCAACGTTGTTTATTTGACATATTGAAGTTTGTTTTTGTTTTTAGAAAAAACGTTAACCAGGATAAAATGCTTTCATTTCAAATAATCATAAATTTAGTATAATTCAAACCCAACATTAGGCTCTTAGAAGGGCTATTACAAAGGTGTGTTATTTTTTAATTCTAAGAGATATTGTGAAGGGTGAACCCTTACACTAGATAAAAAGTTTTCAGACTTATATTATTAAACATTTTCAAACTATATTATAAAGCTTTTCCTAACAAAAAGACACTTTGCTTAAATGGTCGTCCCATTAAATCTGTCCTGAAAAAACTTAAAAAAAAAACATTCAATTTAAAATAATGAATATATTCAACAAGCAAGTTAAAAAATTACACTAGAGATAACAAATAATCAACTGTTGCCTTTGACTGACGAAAACTGGAAATCATGCTATCCATAAAAAAATTTTTGATTCTGCAATTTTTCCTCTAATATTTCTGAGATGTCGACATGGAGAGGTCTTAACCCAGCTACAATTCTGGAACTTTATTAATTATTCGAGAAGCAGTGTTTTGAGCACAACCCTATGCCTATGGAAGTTTGGTGTCCATTTGACGCATAAAATCCTAAGGTCAATAGCAGCTGATCCATTGGTGATAGCGGGTTGTTACTAAAAAAATATATGCATTTAATATTTTTTAAACTCTAACTACTGGAATTTTGTGTGTGTTAACATTAATTAAACCTTCAAGGGAATAACGATATTTGAGAATATTTGCACATTTTGGTTCCCAGTGCTTTTTGTCCTGGCACATTGCTTGACTGTAAATCAATAAATAATTGGTTTAATGCAAAGGACAATCATTACATGTTAATAGGTAACAGCATATTGTTAACGGTTACAAAAGGTGTCAAAAAACAGCTCTTACTGATCAAAGTTTAATTTCTAGACAGTACAGGAGGTATTGTTTACAAATTTTTCTGAGGTGGTTACCTCCCGGTACTCTCTCAACTCATACAAGTGAATCTGTTTCCTTGTCGTTAACATAAGGTAGGCGGGTTGGTTGGTAACCAATATAGTTGGCAACCAAATACACCAAATTAATTAATGTTTAAGACACACATTTGTATCCTATACTTACACTCTATTATTGTATGCCAAATGTTCCTCCACTAACTCTAATAACCCTTCCGCAGTTGGTTTCGTTAGTCGAAATCTTCTAAAGAACGCCAAATTAGGTATTGTCTCCAAATGATCAGGCCTTTCCATGAGCTCTGGGAAATCTATCCTGTACTATATCCAGGTCATCATTATAAAGTTCATCTTCCATTATCAAAATCTTAAAAAAATATAAACAAATTCTTCAATTTTTTGAAACAAAAATAAATATACAAAAAAGTGAGGTTACTAGCAAAATGTCGCATTATGCGCATACGTCGCGCATCTGTTCTATTGAAATCCCTTGCATCTACTGCTTTTGACCAAGAGAAACGATTCTCTCAAGTTTTAGTAGAAGTTCACGTGATGGGATTCTCTCAGGAATATGGCATTTTGAATCTTGAGAGATCTTCTCATGAAAGTCAGACGATGTGACCTTTCTATTGACTCAAGAATCGGCACCCTGTAGGTTTTGGTGTTAATGTGGTCTGAATAGTTTTATTGTTCGTGTAGTTGGAGAAACCATTCCTTCGCAGATCGGAGGATCGAATTTTTTACTTAGTCTTAGTTTTTTGTTAGTATTTATCTGAAGATAATTGCAGATACATAGGCATTCGAAAAGTTGTAAGAAAGTAAAAATAAAGACAATGGAATTTCGAAAGTCTAGTTTTCTCTCACACCACAGATTATCTGTCCCTTTCACTCTATAACTTTAAGAATGATATAGATCTCGTACTAGCTCATTGTTTTGGTCTTGCCGTGTGTCCAAAGAATTTTTTAATATTATTTTCGTATGTGGTATCAAACAACTATCACTTATAATCTCCCTACAGCTTGAATTATTTCCGAAAATTTTTTCGAGGTGCGAATTTTCTTGTAAAAATTCACAACAGAGAAAAAATTTAAGGAGATTAATTCAAGCTTGCGGGAGATTCGGTAAGAAAATTTTATACCAAAAATTATTTTAAAAAAATACAAAGTTTAACAATTGGGCAAGCGTTTATCTTGCTTTGAGGTTTGGTGTTTTAATATAAGGTGGCTATTTAATTGCTTTTTTGACACTTTGAATGTTTTTGTTACCTATATTGTGGCTATACACTTATTCATCTATTATTTTTACAATTCCCTGGTACTCTAGTAAAGTAAGGTTTGCATCTTTGTATTAAGCTGATTATATTCTATTTAAATCACGCAATTTATTATAGTACTAGAGGATAGGGAAAAATAGATGTATAGTATGTTATATTGGACGGTAGGTGTTTGAATTTGTTTTTTTTTCACTTTCCCTTTGCCCTAGTAAAAAAAACGGTTCTCAAAATCCCGAGATGAACACATTTCTTCATACTCTAATAATCTTATACTACTATAGAAAAGGGAAAATTAATTATTCTCTTGCAAAGTCGATGACAATTTAACGTGGTAAGTATTTAGGTAGGACTGCTGCAGCGTATTGGTGGAATGACGTTTCACAATATCTTCTTGTTTTGTTTATTAACTATTATTCGTCACATTAAATTTTGTCATAAAATAAATATAAAATTGTACCTGCGTCTATGTTGTTATTCTGACATCTGCACGTGACAGATGTGAAGCTAGGGAAATTATCACTTATCAATTTTTCAACTAGGTCACGTGACCGAAAAAATTTCCGAAAAATTCGGGTTGTTGCCATAGCCAGTCAAAAACAGTAACATCTGATTGGCTTAAAACAAGTGGTAAAAAAAATTCAAAATAATATTGGTTAATTTAGTTTAGTTTTTCACCAGTCTAAAGCCAATAATAGTAACACCAGGGAACAAATTTCAACTTTTTTTTGTTTGCCAAAAAAGATTTAAGTTGGCCCGCAAAAAAATATATTATTTTTTACAAAATTTACAGAATATACAAAATACATTTATTTATTTATTTATTTCAAGGCAAATAAAATACAATTTTTAGTAAATGGGACCTTAATCTCTTCCAACCAAGTGAGCCTTAGAAAGCTTGTGTTTGGTGGAAGGAGTCTTTCGTTCCTTAAAATTACAAGTACAAATATTACTTATAATTACTGATCTATTATTATTTTACATTTACACACACACAAACACACACACTCACCCACACTCCCACTTACATAAACATTAATATACAACAACTATGAAATACCACTGAAGTTTTAAAATTAACTGCAATTTTCATATTTTTAAAAAGTTGATATTTTTCTTTACATTTATTATGAAATTTTGACGTTATTCCCTATTATCCAATTTGTTAGTTTTTTTTAATTTTTGAGTAAGGCAGATTTCTCAGTTCTAGTGGAACTTTAGTATAAAGTACTGCCCCAGTGAATTTTTTGTGCTTTTGAGGCGCTGTGAAATGTTGTAGAGGTACATATCAATTATTTTCAGTACGCCCTCTCGTACCGATGTTATGTTCTATAATATTCTAATAGTAGCTTCTAGTCATTATTAATTTGATTGCCATTTTTGTGTACAGATGTCCCAAATCCAATAAATTACTTTCTCCAAAAACTAAATGCGAAGGGTAATGTTTATTTTTGTGTAAAATGACTTTGATGATGTACTTTTGTGTGATTTTTAATGAGTGAAGTGCATTTATCGTATGCATTTCTCCAAATAATTATCCCGTAACATAAGATTGACTGCACTAAGGTCATGTATATGATTTTCGTTGTTTTTAAATTTGTTATTTGTCGAAGTTGTAATTGATGTGTTCTTGCCAGTTCAAGTATTCATCAAACCCAACACCAAGGTATTTATTTTTTTTTTGTTCACAGTTTTGCTGATGAATTATAAGAGGGGGACATGTTGGTGCGCCTCGTTTGCTCATTGCAAAGCAGATGAATTTTGTTTTATCTGTGTTTAAGGTCAGTTTATTGGTGTCAATCCAATGTTTAATTTTTGTGATAGAATTCTCTGCTCCGCAATGTGCATCATCCCAACTCTCTCCCTCCACCAGGATAAGCGTATCATCAGCAAAACATATGACGGTTACATTGTTCAGGACCGACGTAATCTGATCCAAGTAGATCAGAAAAAGCACGGGACCAAGCATTGTCCCCTGCGGTACACTATATTCTATCTCCGTTTTGTTACTAAGAGTATCTCCTATTTTAACTTGCTGTGTTCTTTTTGTGAAATATGACTCAAATAATTTATTTTCGAGACCTTGTACCCGATGTTTTCTAGCTTTTTTAAAAGAATATGGTGTGCCACAGTATCAAACGCTTTGGCGAGGTCCAGAAATATTCCGATACATTTGTATTTCTTATTAAAATAATCTGTTAGTTTTTCTGTAGCTCTCAGCATTGCGTCTTCAGTGTTCAGTTTCTGGAGGAATCCATATAACCATAAACTTTTAATTTAACAAAAGGAATTAAATAGCACACTTTTATTATTGAATCTAGAGTTTAGACACTTATTTTGCGCTTCTTAGCCTACCTTTTGAAATTAGCCTTTCTCGTAATATAATAGTTCAGCAGTAGTCGGCTTATATGCTCGTCACTTAAAGCACCACAATTTTCCAGAAAGTCATTCAGATGAGAATCAAAGAAATCAGTTTTTAACGACGTTTTGGTAACACAAAAGAAGTTGGGAAACCATGTCTTTATAGGTTTCTGCTCTAGTGTTTCCCAAAAAATTTGTTGCAACCATTTTGAATGGATTCCATGCGTGATTTCACTTGCCTTGAAGTATGGAATCGAATTGCGCATCTCCGGGAAGTTTCTTAATCTGGGGACCCAGAGTTATCAATTCCAGGAAATTTTTCTTTAAAATAACTAAAAGCATGGCTTTCTTTTACCATGGCCTTCACAAATTTTTTTACAATTCCTAATATAAAGTGGCGGTAGTAAAATCTTTTCTGGGGGAACTGGTTGTTTTAATACACATTCATCAGTCTTAGTGGTGTAGTGGGTAGCGATAGTGTCTCTCACACGGGCAGCCCGGGTTCGATTCTCGGCCAAAGCAGTTTTAGTGATTGGGTGGTTGTAAATATCCTATTATTAATTAACATCGCTATAGCTTTTGAGTACACTGGACGTTGATCCTTGTTGATGGAAAGTCTCAGTATAAAAACAACTCTCAGACCCCTAACAATATTATATAAAAATGTCACCAGCAATTTAAGATTTATGTTCTAAGTATTTAAACACCCTATACAGTTCAATTTATATAACAAATCCAGATATTTCCTATTTAATGGTAGAATATTTCCATACATTAAGGGAAGAAAGGTAATTATGATAATTAGCATGGATCTATAAAACCCGAGCTAACTAAGAACTTTGAAAGACAGATTGTTAATTAGTATAATAAAATAAGTAAGATTTTACTATGTTGGTCTTGGAAACATTCCTTCTGTTCCCCACTGATATTACGCGAGTATTATCAAATTAACTTAAGAGAAATGAAATATTTTTGGTCAGCTTTTGAAATTTAATTTCACCTGCTCATAACTCACAAGAGTCACGAGGGGATTTAAAGAGTCATATATTACCTTGTGAAGTGAAATATTATTATTTGAAAACGGTTTTAGGAGGGCTTATTATTTTCATTAGCGTGCTCGGGTAAATAGGCATAGACGGAAATAAGAAGAAATCCAGTCCGTTCTTACTCGTCCCAGTATTAGTCCCTTGACTAGTCTTTGTTTTTGTATTAGTAAATATAAGTTTTCTATGAGTTTAATCCCACCAGATTTTTTTTCTAAGAACAGGTCAGAAAAACACAAGTTAAAAAAAATCGTCTAAAATTATGCCGCAGGTAAAAGTTAAAAAAATATAACCCTATCTTAAAATTTCCACTTAGTGCTGAAGGCGAAATTTGTAGAAAAATAATGTAAGGTACAGGCGAAAATGTTTGGAAGAAAGGTATAATTATGGAATTTTGGATGAAAATTCAAAGACTTACTATACTATAGTAGTATCACTACCTAAATATAATTTTTTTATGATGCACCCGCACCTAACACATTAAATTTTTGACAAATTTAAATGATCCATAGCTTTACTTGAAATAAAAGCTTACATTTTTAAATTACAGAATTTCAAGGAAAGCTTAATTGGTATACTGCCCTGCTATTAAAGAATAGCGTAAGCAACATTTTTCAACTTTCGAGAGAAAAAAAACTTTAGTTTTTGTAATCGTTTTATGCTATAAATTTTTTTCTAAAGGTGGTACAATTATTTTTTCCCTTTTGGTTAGAAGCAATGCAAAAGTATTTGGCTTTGTTTTTAAGTCCTTAAGAAAAAAAATCATGTACCTCTAAATTGTCACCTAAGATTATAGATATGAAAAACCTTCAAGAAACTAAACAGAAACTACAAGAAAATATCGTAATATATCGGTGACTGAGAGTAAGTTGCCGCTGACGGTCCTGCTCAAGATAAACCATGATCATCTTGAGCGCCAGAATTTTATAATTGGTGCCGTTTGACAGCGTTGAGTTGATCTCAAACCGCAACAGAAACCAAAACGGCTGCCGCGAGCTTTTTAATTTATAACTTGCCTTACTGCAGTTTGGCCTTAACTTAAATTCATATAACCGTAGATAGAGAGTATTCCCTATCTACGCTATTATTTGTATACCATTCATAGTTTACCATACATTGGCAAAACAGCCATTCTACAAAAAGTGAAACCAAAAAACCAACGGGCAGTGGTTCTAAGTCTAGTGTGAAAAAGTTAATTGGTTGAAGTCTGCGGAGTCGAGCGTAATATATTTGTGTTGAGTAATGGATACGACCCTTTACTATGAAATGTCACTCATAGAAAAAATATTCGCTCAAAATACGTTTCTTTCCCGCACTTAAAGCTTATCCGAACTCCACCCCCCGCCGTTCATCTAATTGCTTTTTCGTGCGGAAAGTATCACTTTGCGTACTTATTGTTAGAAAAACTACTATATTTTCAATGTTTTGAATGATTTAATAAGAATGCTTTTAATTTAATTCAACAAAAATTTAAATTTGAATTTGGCCAAAATCATGAATAAGAAAAATTTATGAAAATTTTGTTGTTCACGTTTGATTTGACTACGAAACATGAGAAGAGGGTTGCAAAATGTGCGTCAATTTACCTTTTTGCCCGCGACGCACATTTGTGGTCATTCGTAGAAAAATTACTTTAACCTACCTGCACTCGTCACTACCTTGATAGAGTTTTCGATTATTGCTCGAAACTTGATCTAGAGCACTCCCGTATCAATCAGAAAAAGATTTGCGTGTTAGATTTGGCAACTATCATTGCTCCCTGCTAGATTTGCGTGTTCGATTATATTATTGATCGCTGCTCCCAGCGAGATTGCTCGAACTTGATCTGAGAAATTCTACAGTTTTTTCTTTTAGTTTTGTTGTTTGCAGGAAAAAAAGATTGTTGAAGTAGAATCACTACTTTCTTCCTCAGAGGAGCAACTTGAGTATGTCAAATTGCTATATAGTAAGCCAAATGAAAAACAGGCTAAAATTATGGATTATGTAAAGGACGCAGTTTCTAAATACACTGACAATATGGTTGTTCTCGTCAATGGACGGATTGCCCAGCTCGTCAAAAATTTGTATTATGGTTCCTGTGGTTCCGTTTCCACTCATTTTCTTTCAGAAATAAACTTGAAAACAAAATCCTTTCCAAACAATTCCAACTATGTTGGAAACAATTCCAACCTTTAAAACGGACCACAGAACAAATTAAACGTGTATTCAGTGGCGTAGCCAGAAGTCGACACCGGGGGCCCCCCCCATTATTTAATAAAAATCAACTACCTATCTATGGCAAATTTTTAAAAATTAGGTAGTGCCTATATTGCTTGAGCCCTTGAACTGAAGGGAGGGGAGAGGGGCGGTTTAATAGATGTTGAGTTAGTGCATATGAAAAAAAATATTTATTTTTAAAAGCAAGTCTCATTTGCAGATTTTTTTAAAAATTAACCCTTAAATTCACCGCAGGCAAAAATTTTGAAAAAATTACACTAAAATGCTATTTTTTACGCTTTACAAATGTTGTTGACAAAAAAACTGCATAAAATTGTACAAAATGGTAACAATATTTAATATTGGTATAGCGCCGCAGGAGAAAATTTTTACAAAAAAACAAAAACTTCTTCATAAATTTTGATCTCCTAGATTTTTTGTAAAATATTTTTGAAAAAGTAGATTGGGTTAGATGCCAAGAAGGGGTGGGTTGCGGTGGTGTATAAAGTGAAACTGTTTATACCCGGGTCTTATTAAATTATGAAAATTCCACTGGCCAGGTGATACTTTCATACATCAACAACCTCGTGGGTTTTGTTAAATTATGAAAAACTTCTAGGCATGACGCACACAAATGCTTTCATACATTAACTACTTTTATTTTAATATTTTTTTCTCTTAAGGACGCTACGTTGTGTTTGTCGTATTACCCTCTGTCTTTCTTTTACCAAGGTTCTAAAGAGTTTGACACAGTTGATTTCCCACCGGAATTCAAATAAAACCACACCATTTAAATTAACATTACAGTTATAATGAATAAAAATATACAAAAGGGTAAATGTAAAAAAAGTAACACGATTAAACATAAAAATGTGATAATTGAATCATAAAAAGTCTATGACTGCTTTGAGTTACAAGAGAGGTGAGTAATGAGCTGTTTAGTTGAAATGCCTATAATAGCCCAGTACCTTGACTAACCCACTATTATAGAAAAACATTCCATTGTTGGCTATTTTCTAGAATGAACAAAAATAAATAGATAATTTGCCATGTGATAAAGACTGCTAGTTAAGCAAACGCACGGCTCAAATCACTTAGGAAAACCTGACCTCCTATCCTAGCTTTATCATTAGCAAGCTTTACTAAATTTATTTGTTTAAAAAAAACACGGCAACGCACTAACATACTCAAAATATTCATAATGCGGTTGGTTTATGGTCATACCAGTACACCCTCTTTTGTCAAAGCCCGTGACCAGCTTTCTTAGTTTTGAATAGTAAATATCAATATACCCATTGGAAAAGGTACCCTTCTCGAACAAAAGATTTGTTAACAGAAACAATAAATCTCCTTGAAATCTTTCACCCGAGGAGTTTACTTTTAATATCTGTCAAATGGTACTTATAATTCTAAATTGTAACAGAACCGTTAATGAAAATAATTTTTTATAGGAAGTAAAATAAAACAAGAATTAAAAAAATAGTTGAAAAAAATAAAAGTAACACTACTTAAAATATTTAACCCTCACTGTGCAATACTTAAAAGAAAATGATGCCGTTCCAATTCAATGTCCCCCCCCCCTAATTTCCCTTTTCCCCTTTTAATAAATTACCTGCGAAATTTTGCTCCCGTTGTCGGACCTTCATTTCTCTAATCTTTAGATTTGAACGTGCGCTTTGTCTTAAAAATCACCACAATTCTTTCCCAAAGGAAAGACAACGGCGCACGGCAAAGCAGCCAAACCAGCGAAGCTGCATTTCTGACCACTCCGATGCACAGCGTCCCTCTCCAGAAGTCAAGAATCATGCTGATTTTGTAGTAAGACTGATTTGAGTCCATTTTAATAGTAATTATTTTTTATTTGCGATTTTAATTATTTTCTACCAATTTAAAATTTAATTATTCGTTAGTGAGCTTTTAGTGAAAATTTTAGTTTGTTTATTTTGAATTAAATTTCTAATTCCCCCCGTTATCCTACCTTATTTAGCTAGAGAGAACCGACACTGTGCGGTGAGTGCCGTAGCAAAACATAAACAAACAAACAAAAGAAACTCTGTCTTGTTCGGTGGACCGGGCACAAGACAGAGCAACGCATCCCGGTGGACTGTTGGAGCGTCGTGTTTAAAAAAACAAAAGAAGAAAAAAGGGGCTCTGCCTTGTTCGGTGAACCGGGCACAAGATAGAGCAACGCATGCCGGTAGACCGTTGGAGCGTCGTATTAAGAAGAAAAAAGCAAAAGAAAAAAGAGACTTTGTCTTGTTCGGTGAACCGACCGAAACATTTTTTTGTGGTGAACCGTGCACAAGACAGAGCAACGCTTCCCGGTGAACCGTTGGAGCGTCTTAAAACAAAGAAAAAATACAAGAGCCGCATCCCAATGCGTAGGAGCGTTCCCTCCCCCCTAATTTAAGAAAAATTCCCAGAGTGACCCAAACCTTCTTTGCTACATCGTGACAAAAATGAGTTTGCCTCCCGTTGCATGTGTGCTTGGCCTTATATAGACGTTGCAACTCACGCCACGCCACGCTTACGTTCTTTGTTTGATTGTTAAGACGTGCACTCATTTGCCTGTTTTTCGTCGACCCTTAACTATAATCGAACTTTTAAGGGATGTAGCCACTTATACACACAGACTGCTGGCGCCTAATTTATTGCCTGTACTGGGTACTTTTAAATTTGTTTTCTTAAATAATTTTAAATTTTTAGCAAAAATTTTCTTTTTAACAAGCCCCGGTCTGAATTATTTCAATAGATATGCTGGCAAATCATAAATGCGCCGCAGACGAAAATATTAGGAAAAATTATACTAAGAATGCCATTTATGACATGTTTTGTAAATTGTAACAATGAATGACGTCATAGCACCGCAGGCAAAATTGTTAAAATTTAACACATCACTACAAACACACGTCACAAACCGGAGTAAAGGGTAAAAAAAGTGGGGAGCTTTAGCTCTACTTGTATTTGAACTAATCGTTGACTGAGCGCTCGTGATCGCTCGTGATCGGCTTTGGAGCACCCTAAAATTGATATGTTACGTCATTGCTCTGATCCTGGACAATCTCCGATCGATTTGCCAGGAGTATAATCGAAAATGCTATAACACATGTATTTTTATGTCAGTTATGTTCAAAATGAGTCATGTGATATCCATACTTTTTGGGGTCAAATAGTGACGTCAGAATTGTCTGAATTTTGAAAGGAATGCACATTTTGTAAAAACTAAGACACGGCTCGAAACAAATTTTTGATTTTTTTGCCGAATAGGCTACAATTTCTTTCTAAAGCCACCTATTCTGATGTTTACTTGACTCCAAAAAGTATGGATATCACATGACCAAATTTTGAATGTCACTTCGACATTTCCTGACAGAAAAAAAAAGAAGCTGTACTCTTGGGATTATATAATACATAATTTGATTTTTGTTTCTTGACATATAAACTATCTATAAAGTCTAACTTTTCAAAAGCTATGACAGAAGTTAAGGAATTGCGATTTCAGTATAACGTGACAAGTCCTATTAAAATTGACCGGAAAGGATATGTTTTATGGTGCTTTTTTGTAGAAAAAAAAACATTAACTATGGAAAAGTCCTTTTTGGACAGTCCCTCTGCTTTGATTTTCAATTGTGAGCCTTTCTATATATTTTACTCAAAATCTTTTTAGCCAGACGCTCTGGCTGGACCTCATGTTGAGCAGGGTTTACCAGGGATTATTTTTATGATAATAAAACATGCAAGATAAAACGGATGTGAATTATATGATTAAATATCTATAGAAGATATCGGCTTTAGACCCAAAACAAGCCTTTATAGTGTTATGCTGGAACATTCTTTATAGCGGTTATGTGAGATAGGTGCAATTCATATTAGACACTTATAGTGGGATTTACTAAGACCTAAAATAGTACCCCCCACAGGTCTAAATATTTACACCTGTTGGGGGTACTAAATTTAAAAAAAAAAATCAAAAAACATTTACCCATACAGAAAAGACACAAAGTTATTGATTATTTTGTATTGTTATTGCAAAATACCGCTGAAAAACTGCTGTTTTTCTCAAAATATACCATATTTTAGGAGAAAATGCCCTAAAAATAATTTTTTTTGACAGGTTTCAAAATTGCAAATGGTGAATACGCCAAAAATTTGGCACATAATAGCTTCATTATCTGTGTTTGAGGTTATAGAGTTGGTGATTTTTTAGACCACCTCTGGGGGGTGGTTTAAATTTATACCCTCCAGAAAGGATAGTTTTGTGGCAATACAAGAATTAATTTACCTTATTTAATATTCCAAATTGTTCATTAATCAATAAAACACCTCCAATTTTGTCCAAAAACGCCATATTTTCAACCCGTTTTCAGCACAAAAAATATATTCATGAGGGCACTACGAGGCAAAACAAACATAAGTGAAGGTCACTAATTATGCACGAAAACTGTTTTCAATGAAAAAAAATTCGTTGAGCCGATATAACTTCTTTTGTGAACGCATCAGTTGGATTCAGGTCTGTTTTTAGCCGCATTTGTTTCCATCATCAAAGGAGTTTGATGAAATATTTTTATTTGTGGTTTGCTATTGCGATGGGTTTGTGTATGTAAAGTTTTTTCATAATTTCGATAGATAAAAACCCCTTTTAAATAAATACAAAGTTAATATAATCCTTATTTTATAATTAGATATCGAAATGGTTTTGTGACAGTGAGTATTAATCGCGAAAATCAATAAACAAGTTTTGATAAGAGTTACATATAGGTAACGTCAATTTTAATTTGCTCAACAGAGTGTTTACCATTTAGATCCCCCTGGGGTTAAAAAAAACTTCTTTTAAATTGAAATTTATTTCTTAAATCCAACAAAAGGTTGTGTTAAGATGATTCTTCACGAAAAAAAATTATTAAAATTATTCTTATAAATCAAACTGTCCAAAACTCAAGGAAGTTGGTATAAAATACTTAAAACCATCAATTTCACTTAAACTTAGGACCTGTTTAAAATAGGCTAAACCCTTTTAGTAAATCCCACTGTAAAAGTTGGCAAGCTATATTTGATCCCTGTGTTTGTAGCGTATCTTTGATACGTTTGTGAAAGCGTCCTTAAAAAAAGAGTTAAAGTTGTGCTTAACACGTATGACGTAAACAAACCAATTGTTTTTCAGTGCTTGATGCGCAGTTTTACTTCGTACCGCTCACTTCTATTTCTTTCCTTGCCGAGAACAGTGAGAGGGCAAAGGAATGGAAAACGAAAGGAGTGAAACTGTGGATCAGGCATTTATGAAAACCCACAGAAACAAAATGGGTAGAATACGCTAGCTGCGTATGAATACTGCAAGGTTGGTCGTATAGATATATGAGACGTAGTCGCTGTTATGTATTTTATGTCAGATTTAATTTTTTATTATTCTTAAAGTGACTTTTCCTTTCCGAAAACATGAAGTGTGAAACATCTGTGATGCAAGAACTTCACATTTTTTTGTGGTGAACTTTCTTACTTTTCGTAAATATTATACCTGGTAATACATTAAAAAATCATTCCCCTCCTTTTGACTCTTTCTGTTTCAGAAAATATCCCCCTAATTTCCAATATACAGGGTTCGCCATTTAAAAGGACTCACCTGTTTTTTTTCAAAAACTGCAAAGAATTGGAGAAAATGCTGAAACACGTCGATTTTGTTTGTAAGGGGGAGACTTTTTGGCTATCGTAAAATTATTATGGCGCGCTTTGAGAGGTAAACTTTACCCGAGGGGTTGCTCGGTAATGAACTTTGGTGTACACGCCGATTGCATTTCTTGGCAATTTCAAGCAGTATTTCGAGACATTTAGGGGGCATTTAGGTTAGCCTTTTGGTGTACACAAAATGACGACCGAGCCATCCCTCAATTTTACCCCTTATTAGAGAAACATACCTTGGTCTGCTGAATGTCAATCGTGTAAAAATTTTGTAACATCATAGATTCGTTTTTGAGATATTTACTTTAAAGGTAAGTGTCCCGAGATATCTGAAAAATTTTTTAACAGCATTTTGATGAGTGGAAATGGTAAAGAGGCTTCTGATAAACGTTTTTAAAAAAAAATGCGTGAGTGGATGAGAAAATGCGTGAGAAAAATGGTATCATTGCAACTTCTGGCAAAACTGAACGTCTTCTCTTCTTCTCTACAAATTTTGTAAATGTCACTTTTTAACAGAACCTCAAAATTTTTTAGAAATATGCAAAAACTCATAATATTTTAATTTTTGCGTTTTTATTTTTCATTTCCGCAAAAATAATTGCATTGTCACGAAACTTGGTCAAAATATACTTCTCTGTGTCCTTAATGCCTACAATTTTTTTTTTATATAAAAAGGTTAAACATTTTTTGAGACATTAATTTTTTTCTGTCGAAATCACTTCTTCAATCAAAAATTCTACTCAGGAAAATTATCGTAGTATTTTTTGGAGTTGCTCATTTTTTTTGCTTTGACATATACTTTTGGATGGGATAATAAAAAATTATAGTTACAATTAAAAAACATGCTCAGAAATGCAAAAAAACAAATAATGTCTTTTGCAACAATGAATATCTAAATTTTAACAATTAATTTAAAAAAAAAATCAACAACCGATTACACCATCTATTTTTAGGGGAAAAACTCAAAGGAGACGGTATTTAATTTACTATGTTTATACGCGCCTAAACCGGTTTTATATAAGACCGATTTTAAATAAAGTCGCTTTTTCCTTCATTAAAATCGTTTTCTAACAGCTCATCGATGTACTGTCAATCGTATTACCTGACAGTTTCCCAAAAATTAGAACATATATATATTGTTATATTAAAAAAACCTTATATTGCTTTTTTTTAAATGCAAACAAATCAACTCATCAAGTTAAAAAACAATTTTCCGTTTTAAAACAATATTGATTTAGTATTTAAAATTGTTCTAATGGTATGCCTATGACAAACATTTTAAAACCGTTATTTGTTTAAATGCGCTTTAAGAGTACCGTATAAACAAAGTAGTTGTTTGACCTAAAACTTTATTTTTGTGCAGTATTGCTATGAACATTTTATTTCGATCAATAAAGTATCACAGATAAACAAAAACTATTTGTCGTAGAATCGATTGGTGCCCCTAATTTTTATTTTGTTTGAATAAATAAAATATGTGTTTTTAATATATTATAAGTCAATTTCAATGTAAATTCCATGTCTCTATGAATGTAACTTTTATGAAAAAAAAAATGAAGAAATGAAATGAATAGGCCATTTTTTTAATAAATTATTTCAAATTCCGATTTTTGCTTTCAAAAATAGTATATTTTTCTAAACTTTTACAATGGTTATTTATATTACTGGCTCACGAAAAATCGTAAGGTAATCTATTAGAGCTTAATAAGCCGGAATTGCAAGAGCAATTGTCGTTTTCAATATTTATTTATTTTTTTTTATTTTAACGAGAATTTTCCTGAGTAGAATTTTTTGACATTGCTCATTTTTTTTGTTTTGACATATACTTTTTGGTGAGATCATAAAAAATTATAGTTACAAATAAAAAACATGCTCAGAAATGCAACAAAAATAATGGCATTACCAACATTTCATTTTTCAGTAATTGTTTATAATTTATTTCAATAATAAAAATCAAGAATAGATTACACTATTCACTTGTACGGAAAAAAATGCAAAAACGTTATTTTTGTGTAGTATTGCTATAAGCTTAGAATGCACTTTTTTTTAGTAATTTTAGTAAATATTTTTTTTTTATCTAAACTGCTTTCCCTAAAAAAACCTTTTTATTACCTTTTTTTTCAACTCTGCTTAAATCAGGATAATATGAGAGGCGTATTTTTTCTATTTCCATCAAAATAATTGTTGGAGAAATAGCTCAAAATTTTAGCTTCTTGTTGGAAATTAAAAAATAAATAAATATTGCAACAATTGCTTCTCCAATTCCGTCCTAATAAACTCTAATAGATTACCTTATGATTTTTCGTGAGCCAGTAATATAAATATCCATTGTAAAAATTTAGAAAAATATACTATTTTTAAAAGGAAAAATCGGATTCTTCTTTTTTACATAAAAATTACATTCATATACACAGGAAATTTAGATTCAGATTTAACTATAAGGAAAAAAGTGCACCAATCGATTCTACGACAAACATTTTTTTTTATGTATGACAGTTTATTAATCGAAATATGATGTTCAAAGCAATACTGAAAAAAAAATAAAGTTTTAGGTCAAACAATTACTTTGTTTATACTACCTAAAGCGCTTTTAAACAAATAACGATTTGAAAATGCTTGTCCTAAACATACCATTAGAACAATTTTAAATACTTAATCAATTATATTTTAAACCAAAAAATTTTTTTAACTTAGTGGTTTTATTTGCGTTTAAAAAAAATGTAATATAAGGTTTTTTTAATATAATAATATATGTGTTTCAATTTTTGAAAAAAACGATTTTAATGAAGGAGAAAGCGATTTTATTTAAAACCGTTCTTATAAAAAACCGGATTTAGGCGCGTATAATCATAGTAATTTAAAAACCGTTTGCTTTGTATTTTTTGCGTACAAATGGATGTTGTAAAGGGTTGTTGTTTTTTTTTTAATGGAAAGAAATTATCAACAATTGCTGAAAAATTCATTGTTGCAAAAGCCATTATTTCTTTTTTTGCATTTCTGAGCATGTTTTTTAATTGTACATATAAGATTTTATTATCCCACCAAAAAGTATATGTCAAAGCAAAAAAAATGAGCAACGTCAAAAAATACTACGATAATTTTCCTGAGTAGAATTTTTTATTGAAAAAAAAGTGATTTGGACCGAAAGAAATTAATATCTCAAAAAATTTTTAACTTTTCTAGCTAAAAAAAAATTTCAGGCATCAGGGACACAGAGAGGTATATTGTGGCCAAGTTTCGTGAAAATACAGTTATTTTTGCGGAAATGAAAAATAAGAAACGGAAAAATAAAAATATTACGATTTTTCGCATTTTTCTCGAAAATTTTGAGGTTATTTTAAAAAGTGACATTTACAAGAGTTGTAGATCTTTGCACCGTCTATAATTTTTGTATTGAAGTTTTTACTCTATGACGTTCAGTTTTGCCGGAAATTACAATAATACCATTTTTCTCCCCCTTTCCCTCCACCAAATCTACCCCGCAAGAGCCCCACTCACGCATTTGTTTTAAAACGTTTATCAGAAGCCTCTTTACCATTTCCACTCATAAAACTGCTGTTAAATTTTTTTTTTGTCTTTCTTTTAATTTGGTTGGTCTATTTGTCGATGCAACTGTGAGAGTGAATATCTCAGAAACTAATCGATATATTGAAGATATTCAGGAGACCTTCAAAATTTTCCCTATTCAAAATATAGGGGTAAAGTTTACCTCTCAAAGGGGATGCGCGCTATAAAAATTTCAAGACAGGTCTGACGTATTTATTTTTATAAATTACGGTGCTTATTGTTACTCACGGTCTCTAGAATGAACTCATCCGATGAGTTTCTTGACGGAATCAATTACCAACTAATGATCTTTATGTCTATTTCGTAAAAGATCAACGCATGCAGGCCAAAAATAAAATATATTTACTGGTACACAAAAAGTTATAATCAACAATAAACTATTTAAACAAAAAAAAAATAAAAATCCGAAAAATTTATTTAATTTGTCAAGCCTTCAAACAATTTTCAAATTGTGGACAAAAATCAGCTGATATCTTTGTGTCGTCATCGGGTCCAAGAGTGGGGCAAAATTCCTAGACCGTATCTATTCTAGGGACTCTGATTGTTACTGACTTTGAAATGTTCCAATTTAAGGAACTAATAGAATATTTAGACTATTCTAGTTTTAAGGTTACCTTACCAATGAATAAAAAGAAAACAATTAAACATATTCAACATTTTGGACGAAACAGGTCACCAAGTCACTTAGATTGATCTTCTTAGCTGCAATGCGACAGCTTACTTATATTTTGGCTTTTTGGGCCCAACGTCCGCCACGGCAAATGGGTGCTGAGTTAAAAAGCCCTGTAAAATCGGGTACAGGGTTATCCGTTATAAATGTTACCCCCTTTTTCTCTGTTATTATATATACAGGGTGGATTCTTTAAATGGAACGATGTTTCTAGCGGCTTTAGGGAAGAGGTTTTAAAAAAAGGTAAAAGCGAATCTGTAATGATTTTTTATGGATTTTCTGTCCATGATGAAAAAATGTAGGACCCACAACTGGAGGCCCAATGCCCACCAACTATTTTTTTTTTAATAAAAAGGGAGCACTTGTGGCGCCGTTTTGGAAAGCTTGTTAAAAAAGAGATTTAACGCAATAGTTTTTTTTGACATCTGTCAACCAATGTGTCAAAAATTTTAAAAAGGTTATTTTTTTGTCAATAGTTTTAGCTTCAAAATAAGCTAGATATTTTTCTATTTACTAACCGGAATAGAGAAAATACACTGAAGGCCCAGGGCCTACCAACATTTTTTTCATAAAGAGGTACCACTTGTGGCACCTTTTTGTAAAGCTTGGTAAAAAATAAATTCGATTAAATAATTTTTTTGATACCTGTCAACCCACTCGTTAAAAATTAAAAAAAAAACTATTTTTTGTCAATTGTTTTAGCTTCAAAATAAACTACATATTTCTTTATTTAATAAGTGAAACAATGACACTACCACACAAGGATACATTTTTTTAAATTTACTAGATATTAGAGAAAAGGGAGATTCAAAGTACACTTCGATTTTCTTTTACACCCGTCCTTAACGACTAAAAATAGGTTTTTTTAAAATTTTTAACACATGGGTTGACAGATTCCAAAAAAATTTATTTAACCAAATTTATTTTTTACCAAGCTTTCCAAAAAGGTGCCACAAGTGGTACCTCCTTATGACAAAAAATTTGGTAGGCCCTGGGTCTTCAGTGAGGGCCCCCAGATGAGCCTCCAGTAATGTCCTTGTATGGTATTTTCTTTATTCCGTTTAGTAAATAGAGAAATATGTAGTTTATTTATTATGAAGTTGAAACAATTGACAAAAAAATAAGTTTTTCTTTGACACATTGGTTGACAGATGTCAAAAAGAGCTAGTGCGTTAAATTTATTTTTTAACAAGCTTTCCAAAAATGTGCCACAAGTGTTAACTTCTAATTGAAAAAAAAAAATAGTTTGTAAGCCCTGGGCCTCCAGTTCGGGGCCCCAAAAATTATTTTTATAATAGGTGGAAAGTCCGTAAAAAATCATTAAAGATTCGCTTTTAGCTTTTTTTAAAACCTCTTCCCTAAAGCTGCTAGAAGCACCGTTTAAAGAATCTACCCTGTATATAAAAAAAAATAGTTTTTGACAAAAGTTGCATAACTTTAAGTAAACTATAAAACTATGCATATTAAAATTGTTTAATGTCATCGCATATTTTCATCTCAAGAGACGAAAATGTTTTCTTCTCAAGTGATGAAAATGAATGACAGAAAACCATCCAAATAATGACCGCAACTATTTTCGTCCCTAGAGAAGAAAATAGTTGCTTCGCTTGATATGAAAATTAAAAAAAAATTAATAATAATAAAAAATACGAATTACATCCTAAAGTGGTCGTAGGAAAAATACCGTACACAATTCGATAGCATGTAACTTTCTTAGACTTGTGTGTTGTTTCACTCGTCTAGCCCCTCGTTCACAACATTCACGCTCTCGTTATGTAATATACTATTTCAGGCACAAAGATAAGAAAAAATGTGTCATAGTAGCAAAAATTATCTTTCTTGTAACATTTTTTATTGTTTGTACAGAGTTTGGTTTGGCAAATAATATAATATATAGCTGAATTTTATAAGAAAAAATAAGAAAGCACGGCACAGAGGTACTTTAAGCATCGGTATAATTTCTTCAACGTTGGACAAATTTGTCCCTTTTTAAGTAAAAAGACGTTTTCGAGTTTATATATATTGGGGATGAGAGGAACATCTTTTGAAGCAAAAAGAGCCAAATGGAGAGGAATGATGTTCTAATATAATACGAAATAAAACACTTATAAAAATAGAGAAGTCTACCGCAAGAAGAACTGAAGTTGTTGCATTTAAGAACGATGCACTTTATATATTTTAAAACGGTAATTCACTAAAAAAAAACACTATAAACATGTTACACATCCAAAAATTAAAAATGACATAAAAAGGCGCATTGTCAAATTGATGCTCAATATACAAGATGACAAAATTAGGTATTTCCACCAAAAAATGTTACAAAAATGACTTCCGTGATGTAACACCGTTCTCATTGCATGATGCAACAGTGATTTCTCGAACAGAGGGCTTGCTCAACACCATTCTAAACTAAAAAGCCAAATAAGGCTATAGTTTCTCCCCAGATTTTAAATGAAAAAAGTACAACTGGCAACCCCTTGTTCTTTAATTTTTTAATATTTTGCCAGAGTGCACAGGGAAAACTAAATATCAGAATTAGCTGAAATTTTGCAGGGGTGATCATTTTTAAAAGCTTAACAAAAATATCTGAAGGATTTTTAAAAATTCTTAATTATTTTTTATTCAAAATAAAAGCTCTGGTGCTGTCATCTATCCCAAAAGCCTCAAAATAATTGCGGTTTAGATTTACAAAAAAAAATAGTGAAATACTCACAATTTCCTCTGGATTACATTTTTCCTTTTTATATTTCCTTACTTTAGCGAAAACTTAGTTTTTAAGTTTCCTTTTTTCTAAAAGCCTGTGCACTCCAAGAAAAAAACCGATCAATCAATCACACTTCATTGAATTTGGGAGACACACGTAGTTCAAATTTTGGGCGATAGATCGCAGAATTTATACGATTCCATGGTAACTGCAGGTCTTTTGTCAACAAACTTTAAATCGGGCCGCAGTGGGACAAAAAAGTATTTTTACGTTTTCTGACAGAAAACCATTCGAGGTTATGTTTACCTTTCAAAAATGTGTTTTCAAAAATATTGTTCTAAAACAAATATGAAACCAGTCCGCGTGTGTGGTCGCCCGCCGAAAAAAGCCTAGCGCTGAGAGGGCATAACCCCGAGTCTAACAAAGAACCAAGAGAACTTTACTGGCTTGCTGAGATTACTAGGAATTCGAATAGAAACATTCGGCGCCCATAACTCCACATAATTTTGTTTTTATTTTAGTACTAAAAAACTAACAAAGCAGGTCAATAAAGCTCCATTTAGAGGTTGGAAAGACTCTTGCTAGTCGTTGACGCTCTTGTTTAAAATAGCGCCAGTAGCCGATTTTTAAATCTGCATGCTTTTAAGTTAACCTGTTGTCGGTATCAGCTAGCGAGAGTGTTTCCAATTCAATTATAAATGCACCTGTAAATGCAACCTTAAACATCAAGATTCTTATCTGAGTAGAATATTCACGTTTCCTACTCTGTACGACGGCGACTTACACTATCGGCATCACAAAAGTGGTACACAATACTTTTTGTTCTAATACCTTAGTCTATTTTTACAAACAAAGTCACCCATTATTGTATTTTTCTTAAACTGTCAAAGTATGTCATTCTGTATTTCAGTCTGACAAATAAACAAAAAATGCTTCCACAAATTTCTTTATTTGATAAAGCCCAACTCCTGGCAAAACTACAACTAGGATGGTCAATTAGAGACGTGGCTAGACATTATGGACGCAGTAAAACCACGATTATAAAAATTAAAAAACAAAACGATGCGAAGAAGATCAGACAATAGAGAGAAAACAAGGGACTAGTCTATTGAAAGTTTCAACTGATGAACAAGATTATGACCTTATCGCTTTTATGGAAGAAAACCCTTTTGCATCTGTTACCCAGTCAAAGAGATTAACCCAATTTCCAGGATGTGTAAGAGTGGCACGAAATCGCGTAAGGAAAGGCTCTAATTTAAGATGTCGTGTAGCTGCTAAAAAAATTCAACTTACGAATGAAAAAAAACAGGTCAGGTTACTTTTTGCCCTTAATTACTCTCTAAAGGAACCAGAGTTTTGGCGAAAGGTAATAGTTTTTGATGAAAATTTCGGGTGTATCGTCCACCAAGAACGCGCTATGAGGGAAGATATATTGCTGGTAACAACGATCGCGCTGGAAGATTTTCGGTAAATATTTGGGGTGGGATTTCTGCTAGAGGTCATGATGCTCTATTTCGAATCAATGGAAGGCTCACAGCACAGCTTTACCTGGACATTTTAGAGAACACCATTCTTCCAGCAGTCACAGAACTTTATCAAAACCAGTTTTTGCCAAACTTGGTTTCGGGAGCAAAATATTGAAGTTCTTCCTTGGCCTGCAACAACCCCAGACACCAATCCTAAGGAAAATATCTGGGGTTTAATTTCAAAAAAGCTGGAAAGCTTTAATATTGTGCCAGGAAATCAACATCACTTGGTCCAGTTACTAGTCAATGCTTATGAAGAAGTGATTGGTGAAAATGAAAACCTTTTTGAAATTTTGGCTGATTTTCTACCAAGGATATTAAACGGTATAATTGAGGTGAATGGCGCAATGACTAGATATTAAAATTTATATACCTAATAATTTGTTTCTATTGTTTTATAATTTTTGTTACAGTTGTGTTTTGTAATTTTTGTTACAATTGTTTTATGCGTTAGCATATTATTTTAATATAAAAATTATTTTTGAAAGCAATCTTTAATGTCAATATTTTCACATTTTAGTACCAGTCTGTCACAAAATATAATCCGGTAGTTAACCATACAATTAAAAAAATACCTATGTTCGTCACGTACCACTTTTATGATGCCGATAGTGTACAGCATCAGTCGGGGTCCATTCGGAGAGTAATATTAAGATCACGTCTACACAGCACTGGCTTGCCTCTATGCTGTTGTTGAGACGTTAACCCAGGTTTTGTGCGAATCGACGCGAATCTAAATGGCGAACTTTTACTGCAATTTGATTTAACAACTCTTACAGACCTTCCAGCGTGTTTATAGCCAGACTCTCTTCGCAGTTGTGAAATACTAATATATTATTACTGTGGATATTAAACGTTACGGGAGACAATACGCAGCCTTGCCGAATACCTCTCCTTATTTAGTCCTGTTCGAACAGTTGGCGATCAACTTTGATTTGAGCTCTCTGGTGGCCAGGTTCCCATATATCTTTAGATCTAGATCATCCAAACCAATTTCTATTCAAGATTCTATTAGTTTTTCGTATTGGACTTGAGCAAAAGCTTTCTCATAATCTTTGACATATATTGGCACCGACACACAGATCGATGAACTAAGATTTGCATTTTTCATATATAAATTCTATTAGGTATAGGTAGTCTTTGCATATGACTCATATTGAGATAATTAGCCAATAAGCTGGGATTTTTCTACTAAAAATTTGAAAACAATTCTTCGATTTTCATTAGTTTTAAAACTTCTGTGTATACTTCGTCTTGCCCTATAGCTTTTTATTTTTTAAGGTATTGCCTATGTATTTCTTCCGGTGACTCTCCGGGGACTGAATCTTGAATTTCGTAGGTAAGATCGCACGAGAACGATCCTCTCCTTGATATCGACCAATAATAGGGTTTGAAGCGATCACGAGTTATCCTAAAGAGGCTTAGAGTTAAGCTTAGGAGCAATGACTCAAACTGATACAGAAACAAAATAAAAGATTAGAGATTTTGAGTTTCATTATTTAAAATGACTGCTACGCCACTATAGTGGCCGTAGGTTAACTGAAAGTGAGATACCATCTTACCTTGCTGGCTCCCAAGATCTATATGTCTAATCTTTTCATTTATTTGATGATATTGTTCCACTTTTTCTGGCTGGAACATATTTTGTTAATTTCACGATGCAATTTTCCCCGTGGCAGGACTGGAGATTCTTAGCAGCCTATGATCACCTGTACTGTTCGCAGGATAAAGGGTAAAAATTAACCCAACATTTCAAAAAATGATAAAGTAATGAAACTTTGCACGCATATTAAGTGGTTGTAGGTATGTAGGTTTTAAGGTATGTAGCCACCATGAAGTCAACTGAAGAAGATCCCTATTCTCGAAAACGAAACGCAAAATTCCTAAAATTTTAAGAAGTTATGGTGGAGCGATAAAATTTGGCTAATATGTTCATTAAAGTCCCACCGACATTTTAATATTTGTTAATTACTTAAGGTCTCTCGCTGAGGGGCCGCCACGCGGCAGACTAGTGTGCACCGACTATACCAGCAGAACAGAAGATAGCAGGATGTAGGATCGCATCCCAGCTGATCAGTTTGCTTCGAACAACACCGAAAGACGCACGTTCAACGACACGATGCTGGCGGCCCCCTCATTCCTCAGCAGTTTCGCAGTCCGCGTTGTGCATAGAGTAACAACATGAGGTAAAAACAGGCGCAGTTAACCGAAAAATCGGCGGAACTCAAAGGTACTCCGACGACAGCTGAGCAGGCACCCAAAAATAGACTATGACTTGTGTTTTAGAGAGCAGGACTGCTACAAAGCTTAAGAATAACCACTACTATGACGTTAAACAAAAAAATACCAAGTTCTCCAAAAATCGATAAAGCTACCAGATTTGGTACAAATATTCCCTTCTTTATGAATATTTCTTATGTTTTTACCAAAAAGTTTTACGCAGAGTTCCCCAATCCTCGAAGTTATACAAAAAAAAATAAACACTGAATATAAACGCGAAATGATAGGATAATTAAATTTGTTACATATTTTCAATGAGTCCATTAGTACCAAGGTCATATCAATGTATATTAAAATTTACTAGGACATCAGCAAATACTTCTGCCTAATTTGATTCCTTATAATATTTTTAAAACTTTTTACGACTTTCGCGTTTATTTTTAGAAAATACAGGATTTTTGTAGAGGACTTCGATATGAGGAAACACACAAAACAAATGATATTTACTGTTGTACCTAAGCAAGGTCTGTTAAAAGTGTGTTTTTGTTAATTAACTCTGGGAATAGGGGTCCTTTTCCAAAATTCGTATATGGAATTTGGTGCGAATAAATATTTCAACTAAAAATAATTATTCTATCATTTTCTGTTAATAATATATTAAGTGTTGATTTTTTCTGCATAACTTCTGGAATTGCAGCACTTGTCATAAAACTTTTTGATGGCTACCTATCTTAAACATCAGTTCATGAAACGGAAAATAATTGTGCCAAATCTCGTAGCTTTATCGCTCTATTAAGGTATCCAGTTCTTACAAATGCATATTTAATCGAATTTTGCTTGCAGGTTTACCTTATTTTCTTTTAAATATCATGATGTTTATTTTACTGCAAATTTATTAAGTCGCCGTAAATTTCAGTCAAGTGGGACGCTTTTGAATCTAATTACGTGGGGGTTAAAAGGCTCGCACTTAAATTTTGAACCCTGCCTTGGACATTTGGCTTGATTCTTCTGAATAAATTGTTTGCTTTCTTCGGTTTTTGTGTAATATTTTTACAAATTGATGCAATTTGTAACCCCAATAATAACTGCCATCAAAAGGCAAAAAGAGCAATATTTTGCGAGTTAATTTTTTTTAATCATTTTCTCTCTCAGAAAAAGTAGTCAAATCAATACCCTTTGCGATGATTTTATGTAAAAATATTAACACATTCCTCATTTAGGTCCTGTAGGCAATATCTTAAAATCGGTTAGCCGGAAAATTAAAAATTAAGTCAGGAACCTCACCTACCACCAGTGTAGAGGGTGGTAGAAATTTGTGGGGTTTTAGATATTTAAATAATTTACAGCAAAATATATTTGTTATCCTGGATTTTATTTGTAAAATTTAGTTTACTTATGAGATATAACACTAAATTGGTACTTTTCATATGAAATAACCTATTTTTTACTCTTTTTCTTCTTCGATCCTCATGCTCCTTGCGAACGTCACCTATTATCAGCGCGATCTACACTCTGTCCACTGTTTTTCGAAAAAGTGTTGTAGTACCAACAGCATGGCTTCACAATTTTAAAGCCATGATATGCCTTTAGGACCAGAACCTCTTCTGTCTTCAATTTTGCCTTCTATTATTAATTTTAAGAGTTTATATTTATCATTTCTTAAAACATTGTCAAAATATTCAAGTTTTCGTTTTTTGATAATCAATAAAAACTTCCAAATATTTATTTATTCTAGGCAAAATATCCACATCAGTTACTGTGTTCATCCAAGATATCTTAAATATTCTATAAGATGCTAAAAACATAAATCCCGAATCCCACAAATTCGATAAAAGGCCACCACATAACCCTGATTTCATTTTGATAAAGAAGATCTGACCTGTTAAATTCTTTCACGGACTCCTTGCTGGCAACCCAATTATTCGCAGGGAACGATGTGTCCGACTTGTTGCCCATTTACCTCTAGTATTCTTTGTTCTTTTCCTTGGCTATAACCATCTATTTTATTTTTCCAACATTTAAGTTGAGCCCAAATTGCGAACTTTTGGCAGCAATTTGATTCAACAATTCTTGGAGATATTCCAGCGTGCCTGCTACTATGATAGTATAGTCAGCATAGCGCAGGTTGTTTATTTTCAATATGATGATGATATGAATTCGCAGTTATAAAAGCCATTCTCGATTATTTTATTACAGTGGAGACAATATAAAATCTTGGCGCATCAACTTTTATCTGAGCTGTCTGATTCTAGTTAGCGATTATCTTTAGATCTCGGTCATGTAGACCAATTTGTTTTAGCTACTCTGTGAGCTTTTCGTGTTGGACTCGATCAAACGCTTACTCATAATCTATCTATGAAACAGGTACACAGACAGACAGCTGAACCAACACGCTGAGACTTGAATGCCAAATAAGGCCTCTCTTCTCTCGAACCGTCCACAAAATCCAAACTGCGTATCGTCCATAAAGAATAGAAATGGATAACCTTAAGCAATATTTATAGCATATGGCTCATTAAGCTGATAAGGCGGTAATGACTACACTTCTTTGCTGAATGTTTTTTAGGCAGTTTAACAAAGGTTGATTTTATCTAGTCAGCAGGGATTTTACCGCTGCGATAAATCAAGTTAAAAAGTGTGGCCACCGTTTTTAGCCAATCTTCGTTTTTATGAGCTTTAATAACCTCCATATATACTTCGTCTTGCCCTACCGCCCTCTCTTTTTATCTGAAGATATTGCCTGTTTAATCCCCTGGTGTTATATCTAGGCCTTTGATTGGGGATTCTTCTGGCTCTTTGAATCGATTATCGCTAAAGGGATGTTATATATAGCTACACTACACTTTTAGTTTTTCTTTGGTATCCGATATAATTTGGCCTTGACTGTCTACAAGGATTTCAGCTTGTTTTTATTAAATAATAATAATATAATATAATATAATAATCCGACCGATTTCTTTAAGCTTTTGTGTAAATTAAACGTGTCATGTTTAGCATCTAGATCTTCTATTTCATGACATTGCTGTGTTATCTGTTGTTGTTTGGTCTACCTTATCTTGTTTTTTATTTCACTATTGACTTCATGGTACTAAGTTCAATCTTTTTTACTGCGTCTTCTATTCATCAAATCCAGAATTTCATTTATCATCTAAATTTTCTTTTTACTTGTTGTTTCACTCTTTATTAAAAGTTTTGTGGTTTCGACTATTACACTTTTAACATTTGTTCAGACCATTTATATATTTTTCTCGGACTTCATTGATATCTTTAAACTTTTTGTTAAGTTCGACTCTAAGTTAAGTTGCTGCCATGTTATCTTAAAGTTCGTCTATCATGTGCGTGGGTTTGTTATTTGCAGGACGATTTTTCTTGAAGGTAACTTTAATTTTGGTCACAACTGGATTATTATCCGAGCCAGCGTCTGCGCCAGGGTAAGTTTTTGCAGATGTAAGGCAGTTTCTGAATCGTTTATTAATTAATATAAAGTTATCTGGTTTCTAATGATACTCTCTGGGGTATCAGTAGAAGTCCAAGTATAAAGGCGTCTAGCGGGAAGTTTAAAAAAGATATTAAACACGACAAAATCCCTTTCCTGACAGAGCTGGAAAAGGCGATCTCCAACAATGTCTTCTCTTGGGACGTTCCCAAGTTTTGCGTTGAGATTCCGCCTAACAATGATTGTGTCTGACTTTTTTGTGGAACTAAGGGCCACTTGAACGTGGTCGTAGATTGCTTCTACGTCACCATCTGAATATTTACTGGTTGGAGCGTCTGCTCCAATAATATTGATGTTGAAGGGCTTAGAGTTAAAATAAAGAAATATTAGAGTTAAGACAGCTGACCGCTCTGTGAGGACCAATTGCTTAAAACTATTTCTAGTCTCTGACACTTGATGTGACCGTCTTAAACAAGAGGGAGGACCTCTACAGCGTAGCTCGAACATCCCAAAAATATTTTACTCGGTTTTTGAAGTCAGCGTGAAATTTTCTGTAGAATGATGTAGGCACATGATTTTTTATTTTCGTTTTTTTAATATTTACCAATTTTTCTTATTATTTTTTACGTTTTTATTCTTTTCGTATTTATTTTACAAAAAATGACAATAAAAAGACACACAAAAACTATGAACATAAAAAATAAAAAAAAAATATTAAAAAATTACAAAATTAGTTCGAGTAAAAATATAGGTAATTATAAGAAAAATACCACCAAAGTATTACATCTTAAACACTAAATATATATTACAGATGAAATCCAGTTTGAAATATACCCAAAATATATTTTTAATAAAAAAGTTCTAAACCTAACTATTTTTCAAAAAGCCCCCGTAATTCAAAAACGAGTTGACAACTGCTCAAAAAATATAGGACTCTGCACGGTAACACAAATAATAGCATTAAAATATTTATTTAGATGGTGCAGGTTTTTGCTGCCTGTCATCTGTCGGTATTATCCAGCTCACAAAGCATTACATAAGTACTAATTTTAATGAAATTGTGCGAAAGAATATTTTTCGGTGATAACTTGAGGGCTATTTGAAGTCCGCTAAGCTTACTTTTTCCATACCGTATCCTGACAAAAGAAATTATTTTGTAGGCAAAAACTGAATTAAAGGAGTTTTCATCATTATGCAACTAATATATAATTTTTATATTTCTACTTTTTAAAATTTTCCAAAAGAACTTCCAAGTCTTTTAAATTGACAGTAGCTTGCTTATAAATTTGTCCCTCCGGCAAAATTTCTGGCTCAAATTTCAAAAGTTCCATCGAGTCCTCTAGTGCTTTTCTAGATTCCTAAAACCAAATTTTATGTAAATAATAGACTATTTTTTTTAACTCTTTAACCTGCATTTTTTTATACTGGGACTTTCCATCTAATACAGGATCAATGCCCAGTGTTAGCTGAATTTTTGCAAATTTAAAGGCAACACAAAATATTCATGCACCTGTCCGGGATTCAAACCCGAGACCTTCCGTATGGCAAGAACTTGGCACTCAAATACTTCAATCTGTTTTGGAATATCTTCTACGGGTTTGGAAATATTTGAAAATAAATGCAAAATTAACAAAATAAATAAAAAACTTTTTAATAATAAGTTAAACGATTCTATTTATTTTTATACGACTGTCTTGAAGAACACGATCTAAAAACGGCATTTTTCGCAGGCCGTATGCAAAAAGTTTTGCACACGCTTACGTCATTTTTGCGCACGCTCCCGTCATTGTGATTTTTGGCTGAGTTCCATAGCAACCGTCACGGCTTCTTTGTTTTGTTGATTAGATACTTCAAATAGAATATTATACATTTTATTAATAAAAACGAGTTAAATTGAAATTTGATTTTTCTGGTCTCTGTTTATTTGCAGTCGTATAAAAAGTATCGCAAAAAACTCGTTTGAAAACCTCTTTGCACGCTCCCTCGACTTGTGGACCTCGCCTTCGGTCTTTGTGGTTATACTTTATTTATTTATACAATATAGGTTAATTTTTTCATTATGTATTAGTTTATTTTATATCGTAAATAAATAATACTAATAATAAAAGTAATAACAATAGTTTTGAACATAGAACCATCTTTACTAAAGATATTTTTTTGTAACCTACAACTAAGCCTACAACACACTATAAACTTATGTCAGCTTGAAAACTTCGGAGCGCTTCACGATTTTATATTATATTATTGAATAGTCACTGTATTTAATAGAATACATCATTTTAAATTATTTGTTACTTTATGGTATAGGAATAAATAAAATCGTTTAACTTTAACAGTTATTTTACTTATTTTACTTTTTACTTTCTATCAGCAAAAAGGAAACTACCTACATCAAAAGGTGTAAAGATTTTGAGAATTTTCTCACAAACCTCTATAATAAATAAAGTGTTCGGCATTTCTGAAATCAGGAAGGAAATTAAAATTAAATTAAAATAAGGAAGGAAATGAAAATGAAACTAAAATTATAACAATTAATAACGTTAGAGCGCCACAGGCCACAAACCAAATCACATGTCACAAACCGGATTAAAGGGTCAAAGAAGTCGACGCCCCCGACGACACGCCCTTGCAGTCCTAATTGATTGTAAATTGGGTTGGACCCTGTGGGGGGAGGGTTAACCCCAACCCACTACTGGCTACGCCATTGCTTACTTCTATGTATAAACATACGGAACATCGTTTTTATATTAAATTGAGGTCGTTGAGTTCAAATCTAAATATCTGACGACCTCTAGATTTTTTTGGGATCGGCTATAATATGCGATTAACGAACGCGGGTGCCAATTTGGTAATAGACCCCGCCCAGATTCCGTTATCCACACTCAATAAAATCGAGTCTTACCATCTTTATTTGTCAACCTTTAAAAAACAAAGAGGCCCGACTTGCATATCGTATTCATTTATGACAAATGACCTTGGATATATTTTTGTATCTGTTCTACTCAAGATATAAACCAAGGAATTTATGACCAGCAGGCTAAAAACCTTTGCAAAGCGAACACGCGACTAAATATGCTTTTGATGCACGCATTGCTTTTAGACTCAAAACTTGTGAGAGTGGAACACAATTTTCAGAGTAGGGTCGAGGGCAGGAAAACCGAGAGGAAAACGATGGTGGCGCCATCTAGAGCATAGCAGGGTTCAGGTGTGTCGTTTATTAGCATTACGTTTCCTATCTTTTCCGGTTATGTATTCAAGGGTTATATTTACATTTAAAATTTTCCAAGCGGCCACATTATCATCGGGTTCGCTTTTGCGCTTCCTTCCGGCCACTTCAGCCAAAGCCGCGTGTAAACTAAACAAAATTATACCTCTTAACCGCTTTTCACCTAAAAAACATAAACCACTTAAAAAAACTAAATTACTACTTAAAATCCTCCACCTCCAAAATAGTTTAACAATTCCGAGGTAAACAGAATTTCCCCTTAACCCCTTAAATAGTTTTTGATATATCGCCGATTACACAGAAGAGCTTAAATACTTACATAGGTATTAAATAGCCCGTTTTTCAAAAATTTCATAGATCCAAAGATGATTGCTCACTTACCTATAGCGTTTTCAATCATTCCACTCTAAAATAGATCTTGGGTAGAGCAGTGACGTCACAGATCTGCCCGTGAGTGATCCTCAACCTATTATCGAGTATTTCCAGAAAGAATGAAAATTAAAAACGCCGCTACCACGACCGATGACATATTTACAACAATTTTTTAATTTATTAAATATGGTAAACATTTTAAAAAATGGAGAAAAAAGTATATTAATTTTAAAAAATTGAGGCAAGAAATATAGAAGAATGGTTAATAAAAATGGGAAATAAATAGCGTGAGGATTTTAGCATGTTTCTATGGTGTTGCCATAATAATTTGCGTGGACTCCACCTCACCTTCTGATCAAGTAGAAAATGAAATAAATTCATCAGGAGCAATAAATTTGCCTTTTCTACTTATTTTTCTCAAAAGGAAAGCAATTCCAAAGTGAGGTTATGAAAATGTTTTGATCTGATACTCTACTTCGCCTTCATTCACAGAGTAACCAAGATCGATTCGTTTGAGATTAGAATCTTTTTTAAATCGATCTCGGAGTACGCGAGAGCGATTTTAGAGCAATAATAATCGAAAACGCTATTAGTTCTTTATAATCAAAAATGTGGTTCTAAATCAAGAAACAAATTCCAAAACCAATCCCAAAACAAAATGATCTTACTTGGAATAAGTGCTTTAAATAAGCTAGATAATTCATTACAAATCTTAATTTTAGTCTCCAAATCACTATAAGAGGCGTTATTTATTCCTCCATTTTGTTCCTCGATAAGCTGGTTTAAAACCATTTTTACTTCAGTTAGGTAGTAGTGGTTGGAATGCAAAAACCTTTCAAATTTCTTTAAGAATTTTTTACAGGCTTCCAGATCCTAAAATTAAAGCAATGAAGAAAATCACTACAAAAATAACAACAAATTGAGGTTTTGGATAGATTGCTTATATGGTGCTGGTAACCGATAATAACAAAAGATAGCTTCCACTAACACGTTTTAGGAACCGTAATCGACTCTTTACTACACGCTCACTAAATTTCTTTTTTTTTTAATGGAACCTTATGATCCCAGCAGATTCTCAAAAACATATTGATGCCTATGGTTCCCTAACACGTTAACAAGAAATGTGCAGAAAAGCAGTTGTGAATGTTAATCTTTTTTAACTAGGTACCCATACGACTATAAGAACAGTTCAGGCACCTATCATTTTGTCCGAACTTGTCATCCCTCATTGATTGACGCATGCTTTATCTGTTCTAATAGTCGTCGATACTCTGAAAAAAAAATATTCATTATGGTAGAGCCTTGATAAACCTTAAAATAATTTTTAGAGGTGCTAAAATACACTTTAATAGGACACGTTTTTTTGGTAAATTTAAAGACTATCAAGAACTTTGATTGAAAGAAATTAATACCACCTTATGTTTTACACAATTCACACTTTAAAAAATTACAATTGTGCTGTTTTTTGGATAAAAATGGCAAAATAAAAATCATATGCACTGCACCACTCAATATGACAGACAGATGACATAACAGAAATTTTTAGTAAACAATTGCCTCAAATTATGTCCATCTTTCTCTAAAATACTTTTTTATAGCCTGCTGTCTCTCTTCAACAACCTTAAATATTTTTGCACTTTACTAAAATATCTCTCCATCTACCTCTAAAATTCTGCCCTCTCTCTCTAAATATTTTTTATTTTAACAGAGACAGCTTTTTTTGAACGCTAAAGAACAGTGAAAACTTGAAAAATGTGAGTGTTTTATTATAGAAATCGAAATTTTGGAAAGAAAGCTTTAAAATGTGAGCAATATCGTGGCATAAGAATGTGAAAAACATAGTAAAAAATTGCTTCAGCAAAAACGCTACAGTTTAGTTTATTTGAAAATATCTCGCAAACATTTAAAGAATACATAGACATACCTAAAATATATTTTTGGAAAGAGAGATTTTTAATTGGTTAATATAATCTGCTGTGAGCAAAGAGTTGCATTAAAAAAAGTTACTTGCCTAAAAAAATAACATTTAGTGGACGTGCAGTAAAGAATATATTACAAAGACTCTTGTGTTATATACATGCATTCTTCCTATCCCGTAAAATTTACTTTTCTAATAGTTACTTAGTTTATACGGCCCGTAAACCGTTTTTATTTTAATGCGGTTTACCGCCAATGCGCATTTTGCCTACTGTTTATACGTTGAAATTAAAAACGCTTTCAGATCAGATGCTCCAGCGCTGCCAAACTTGACGCAACCAAGAGCCGACTGGTTGGTATAGTGGGTACATACCTGATTTCACATCGGAATCGACCTTGAACGGTTTATGTAGTGTTTATGCATGCGTTTTAGGAAAACGGTTTGAAATTTAAACGGTTTAACGGGCCCGTATAAACTAAGTAAGTGTAAGTATTCCATTCATCAGTTTAAAATAGCTGACGAAATGTGTCAAACTGATTTTTACAATAATTTTCAAAGTGAAAAATGCCGCAAATTATAGCATTTACGAAACACACATTATCACTCGAGTTATAGAAGACGGCTGGTCTATAACGAGAGCAACCACTCATTTTGGGCCTGATAAAATGGACAATGAAAAAAGCGCGGGATACAAAATAATTCGATGAATAGAAAACATAGATCAGGACGAAGACCTGTTCTGAGATACAAGATGAAAGGCTTATCGACCACCTCAGACAAAATCCTTTTGCCACATCCGATGAAGCATCTAATTTAACAATGTTTCCAGGTTGCGTATCAACTATTAATAGAAGGATTAAAAAATCTGAAAGTGCCTGTCGAGTTGCTGCAAGAAAACCTTTCCTAACGAAAGAAAAAAAATGATGATGACTTCTGGGAGAGAGTGGTCTTCACAGATGGAAGAATTCTAGTGTTGAGAGAGAAAGCTGAACAGTTTTACGTAAATATGTGGGGCTGGTTTAGCGCTAGAGGTTTGGATATGTTTTGGCAAATCGAAGGAAGAATCAACAGTCAAATAGATGTTGAGATTCTTGAGGATGTTATGTTGCCATCTGTGCAGTTGTTTTACGAAAACAATAGGACAAAATGTCCTGTGCACACTGCTAATGTTGTTCGCCAGTGGTTTAAAAACAATAATATTGAAACTCTTCTTTGGCCATTCACCAGCTTTGATCTCAACACAATAGAAAATATATGAGGCCGACTTGTCAAAATTATTTATCAGAGAAACTGGAGACCACAAAATTAAGTTTTTCAATGCTCACGCGTTTGCACAGTGTTATTGAAAAAAAATGGTGCGCCGACTAAATACTAATTTTTGTTTTTGTTTTAAGTAATATTTAATATTAGACACTTACAGTGGGATTTACTAAGATCTAAAATAGTACCCTCCACAGAACTAAATATTTACACCTGTGGGGGGTACTAAATTTTAAAACCAAATTTAAAAAAAACACTTACCCATACAGAAAAGACACAAAGTTATTCATTATTTTGTATTATTATTGCAAAATACCATTGAAAAACAGCTTTTTTCTAAAAATATACCATATTTTAGGAGAAAATAATTTTTTTTGACATGCCTCAAAATGGCATATGGTAAATACGCCAAAAATTTGGCACATACTAGCTTCATCATCTGCGTTTGAGTTTATAAAGTTGTTGATTTTTTAGACCACCTCTGGGGGGTGGTTTAAATTTATAGCCCCCAGAAAGAATTGTTTTTTGGCAATTGGTAATAAGTTTGTTTAAAATTTCCCTTATTAACCGTTTTTACAAGAAGTAATGTACCTTATTTAGTATCCCAAGTTGTTTTTTATTCAATAAAACACCTCCAATTTTGTCCAGAAAAACGCCATATTTTCAACCCGTTTTCCGCACAAAAAATATATTTATGAGGGCACTACGAGGCAAAACAAACATAAGTGAAGTCAGTGATTATGTACGAAAAATATACCAAACAAAAAACCCAAAACAACAATATTAATTTATTTACAAACTGACAGTAAAACATTGAGGTTATCTAAAAGCTCAGTCAAAATAACTTTCCTTACTCAAAGCCCACTCATTTTAAAGCTGTAGCTTTTATCTGTAGAGGTTGGTGCAAGCCAAGGTGCAAGCAGAGGTAAAAAATCCGAACTCGCTGTTTGTGATTGAACGCAGTGCTAATATTTTTTTAAAGTGAGATTTCTACAGTGACGGAAATGTAAAAAAACTTGCATTTAAGTTTTTTAATACATTTCATAAATAAAAACTCCTTTTAAATAAGTACAAAATTAATTTACTCCTTATTTTATTATCACCCATCTAAATCGTTGTGTGACATCAAGTATTAATTGGAAAAATCAATTATCAAGGGTAAGTTTTAATTAGAGTGACATATAACCTCAATTTTAATTTGTTCTACAGAGTGTTTACTATTTAAACCCCGCGTGGGTTTCAATTTTTAAATTTTCTTTTCTTCTAAATTGAAACTTCTTAAATCCAATAAAAGATTGTGTTAAGATGAGTATTCAACAAAAAAATTAATTAAAATTCTTCTTATCATTCAAACTGTGTCCAAAACTCAAGGAGGGTTTGTTTAAAATGTTTAAAACCAAAAATTTCACTTAAACTTAGGACCGTTCTAAAATAGACTAAACCCTTTTAGTAAATCTCACCGTTAAAGTTGCATAAATTTAGAGTGCTTAACCGTAATCGTATCTCAGTATGCATGTTCAGAATGGATATGTTGTACAACAGCGACTACGTCTCACCTATCTTTACGATTACCTTTGCAGTATTCGTACGCAGCTAACGTATCATAACCATTTTCTTATCTTATTGTTATTTCCATTCTATTGCCCTCTTACTTTTTTCGTTTGGTTACGTCGCCGTCGTTCGTTGTAAGCACAACTTTAACACCCGGTTCCCACCTACAACTTTTTCGTGATTGCCCGAGCACGCGTCATATGACTGTCCTAACATTTCATATTGACATCATGTGATGCGTGACTGGGCACTGACAAAAAAGTCGTAGGTGGGAACTGGGTGTAACTCTTTTTTTAAGGACGCTTTCACAAACACATCAATGATACGCTAACAACAAGGAATCAAAAATAGCTTGCCAATTTTAAGTGTCTATTTTTTTTCGAATTTGTTGTGTTATTTTGAATCCATCGCTTTTTAATTTTAATATCTTATCAACCTTAAACTGAGTGGCCGCTCTTCGTATAGACCAGCCGTCTTCTGTAACTCGAGTGATAATTACTATTTTGCAAAAAATATTTTTTTTATATATTTATTTGCTGTCTAAATGGCGATTTTTGGTATCATTAAATAATTATATCCCAGATTAATTTAGAAAAAAGAAACTAAACTCAAAACCCTTCTTTGAGTTGCGTAGTCGGGTAATAAGGTTAATTTTTTTAAAAATTAAGGCATTTTTTTACTTAATGCTGTCAGACATTAAAAGCTGGTGGTGTGCTTGGGTATACACTAATAAAAAGTCAAAGTTTGACATATAAAGAAAAAGGCATTTATGCGTTTTTCTTTAAACAAGAGTACGTCCAAACATGGTTAAAATATAAACGATTAACCTGTACATCCACTGACCTGTTTGTCCAAATACGAAAGTTCATCACCTATAATATCTAGTAAATTTTGAATGTTACTTAGAGATTCCAGTTTGCCGCATGAATTACAATACCATGGATCGTCTTTTGTGGATAAGAAGGATTTTGGAAGAAGAAATCCATTACAAAAACTAAAAAAATATTTTTTCTCTCATTTCAAAAAAAAAACTGAGTTACTGATACAATTATATTGATTTAATGTAACACAAAAGAAAAAATAATCCCAAACCTGACATCAAAGGCGTACAAAGAAACAGGCATTTTAAGGGGTGAAGGTTCGTAAGCAGCACAACAGCGGGGGGGTCATGACCCCCTCCTCGGCGGTTCACATCTGTTTTTTTTATATCTAAATAACAAACATACTTTAATTTGAAAGAGGGGAGCGGTTGCGTGCACGTGAATTACAAAATGAAACACTTGGGTATTTCGTGCAAAATTGTTTATATTCTAATCAGGGTTAAAAAACATTTATTGTAAGGGTACAGAAAGTTAAGCTAATAGTATGATGTTAGTTTAAATTTTTAAAGTTGTCTAGCCAGGTGTTGGTACTTGGTTAGTACAATAAAACATTAATATAGGTGGTGTAAAAGACAAGGGACTAAGTCATTTTCTTTGCAGACAAACATTAAGTACATATAACGAGAAATGCCAGGATCAGTTATTTTTTATTTAATTTTTTTCTTTTTCATTTTTGAGATTGCGTGGCTCTTTTGGAGATTAAATTTTGTTACAATGCTTTTAGGAGGGCAGGCTTTATTTCCAGAGGGCGCTGTGTACTTCCGGTTCTTGAGGGGCGTTCGATTTGGTTTTCTGGTGTGTGCTGGTGCGTTCGTTTTATCGATTTCCAGGGAGGGAATTTGGAACGGGTTAGATTTGAGGTGGGAGAGGGGGAGGGGCTGTGGTGAGAAATGTGGTTACTAGCTGGAGGATAGTCTGAGGCGCACTGGATTTTGGGTGTTTTGATAAGAGAGGGAATTTTCGAAAAGGCGCCTATGGAGGGGTGTAAAATTGCGTCTTAAATTGACTTGTTTGTTTAAGGATCTTTCGTTATTATGTAAAATTTGGTTGATTTCATAATCTTCTAGGAAATCATGTCTGGTATAGTTGGAGGCTGTTAAATGATAGAGAATTTCTGAATTTTGGTTGGGGCTGAAGCTATGTTTAATGAAAGATATATGTTTGCCAAATGGGAATTTGTCAGTTTTTTTAAGATGTTCATTAATTCTTGTTTCTAGTTTTCTGCTAGTTCTACCTATATATGTCGTTTCACAATCACCGCATTTTAGTTGGTATACATCACTTTTTTTTTCAACTTGTTGGTAGGGTCTTTATTATTAATTAGAGATTTGCCAAGGTTGTTTTTGTTACTGTTGGAGATTGTTAATTGTGGATTGCTTGTGCGTAAGATTTTATTGATGTTATGATTTAGGTGTTTATTAAGATATGGTAAGCTACATAATTTTTTGTCTGTTGAGTTTTCATTGAGGGGGGTTGAGATTTCTGATTTTATGTTTTTTTATCAATTTGTCTATTCTTCTGGGGTGAAGCCGTTGTTGATTGGAATTTGTTTGATGATTAGTTTTTTATAGTTAGTAATCTGTTTACATAGCTGTTCAGGGCTGATATTTTGTGTTGTTCAGGGTCGTAAGAATTTTTTGGGATAATGTAATCGGTTTGTGTGGGTTTTCTTTATATTTTGAATTAGAAAATTATTGTTATTATTGGTTATTGTTAAGCCAAGAAAGTTAAGGGGCTTTTGGTTTTCAGTTTTCAGTGTGAAAGTTACGAAAGCGTAGAAGAGCCGCAAAGCAATTTTTATTTTAATTCCGACTTTGAACTCGGAATTCTGACTTACAACTGGGAATTCTGACTTTAAACTCAAAATTCCGACTAAAAACTCGTAATTCCGACTTAAAACTCGGAATTTCGACTTAGAACTCGGAATTTCGACTTAGAACTTGGAATTCCGCCTTACAACTCAGAATTTCGACATTAAACTCGGAATTCCGACTTAGAACTCGGAATTCCGACTTAAAACTCGGATTTCGGACTTAGAACTCGGATTTCCGACTTACAACTCGGAATTTGACTTTAAACAGCCCAAAAAAATTGAGAAGGGGGGTCCAAAACTTTTTTTTTATTCTTAAACGGTTATAATTACAAAAAAATCCATGAAAGTCTTTTCAATGGGGAAAAATACATTTAATAGTATTTTTTTTCTCTTACTCTTTATTATTTCGAAAAAATTACAGGCCAGTGTTATGAAAGTTAGAGTTTTGAATAATAATAATCTTTATAATATCTCCATAACCTATTCTTCTGGATGTTTTTAAATTTTTAATTTTTGCGTACTTTTTTTGGAAAACTTTCAGTGGGGGGGGGGTTAATAAAAATCATAATCACTATCAGACGTCGTCGTAGATTTCTCCTCATTATATTAAAAATTTATTTTATAAAGTTTATAAGGGGGGGGGGGGTATAATTTTTTTATGTTTGTTTTTAAACTGGCGACCAACCAACCAATTTTTCTTGAGAAAGGTCGAAAACACCCCCAAAAGAAAAATTCTATATTTTCCAAACAAGTGGCGTTGAAAGAAAAGGATTAAAGTCTGTGTATTTTTGCCAACCACAACGGGACTAGTCGCGCAAAAAAAAAATTGGGGGGGGAATGAGCGTAATTTTTCAAATACAAACGGTTCAGATAATCGACTGTTGCCAAAGATACAAAAAAAATCTGATGGAGCCCATAGGTGTCCTTGTAGCACCCCACATTTTTTTTAAAAATATTTTCGAAACCAAAACAGATCCAGATTGGAGACTCAAATTCGGGATATCTAGGGCATTAGTCGATTAAAGACCATCTCCTGCCAGTTTTTCAGAGAAGGTACGTAAGGGATTCAGGGGCTTATTTGAAGGTCTTAGTGGTCTTTGATACCGACCAAGCGCATATGGGATCATTTTAAATTTGGCAGAGATTATTTTTCCCCCAGAAAAACGAAATTTGCAGATAGATTACGAGAAACTAAATCCAAATTGTCATAATACTCGGATTTTTTAAATATTTTGGTCGCCCCCCCTTTTAAACTTTATAAAGAAAAAAATTTTATATAATGAGCACTGGAATTCTCAAAACGATTCGGGCAATCTACATCTATTTCTGATAATTAATATGATTTTTATTAACTCCCTCCCCACTGAAAGTTTTCCAGAAAAGGTCCACAAAAGATAAAAAATTTTAAAACACCCAGAAAAATAGGTTATGTTATAAATGTTTTTCATAACGCTTTCATAACACTGGCCCCCTCTGGTTTTTGAACGTTTACAGTACTAAAAAATATATAAAAAAAAATAATATATTGTAAAAATGTTGGATTTTTTTTTAATTTCTGTCGTTTTCGGAAATAAGTTATATTTAACGGATTATGACAAAAAAATTTTCTCGGGTAGATAAATAGTAAAAGAAAAAAGAAATACTATTAAATGTATTTTTTTTCTTTCATCGTTTTTGTTGTAAGTGTAACAGTTTAAGAATAAAAAAACGCTGTGTTGGTCACCCCTCCATTTTTTCCAGCCAAAACTATTTTTTAAGGATTATTTATATCAAAAAAAGTTATTAATTTTTGCTGAATTTTTGGGTTACAAGAAAATGGTATTTTTTTACTGTTTTATTTTTTTGGGGGTGTTTAAAGTCAAATTGCGAGGTACAACTCGGAATTCCTAGTTTAAAGTCAGAATTCCGAGTTTTAAGTCGGAATTCCTAGTTTTAAGTCGGAATTCTGAGTTCTAAGTCGGAATTCCGAGTTATAAGTCGGAATTCTGAGTTTAAAGTCGGAATTCCGAGTTTTAAGTCGGAATTAAAATAAAAATTGCTTTGTGGCCCTGGCTTTCGTATATATCTGTGGTATTACCCCTCGACTAGATGGATCAGTTACTGTTCTGAAATAAACAACCGCCGCGCGGTTGGTTCTGGAACTTGAGCTTTCGGCTTCAAAAACTGCACCCCAGTAAAAGTAAACATTTTCCAGGTAATAACCTTGTACAAGTAACCTCCTACAATATTTTTGTTTTAAGAACTTACGTCTTTTGGCATCGAACAGCACTAAAGTAAGTTCCAAATTCAGTAGGATCAGAGCATCTTGCACAGCTACACCAGAAAAACTTTGTTTCGTTAAGGAAATATCTTCTGCTGGGTGTGCCCCATAGTGGGTCTGCGTAACAAATGCTTAGATGATGTCCGTTTTGGATAGGTGTACCTAAAATAAAATAATTTTTTTTTTCGTGTAAAACCTCTTGGGTACCCGCAAAAATCCATGGTTAGCGATTTAAACCGGATGTCCCAAGGTGAGTAACGTATTAGATTATTTTGAAAGCTATAGAAGAGAAAGTTTTGAAACTTTGTATGTGAGCATAAGTCCATGTAAGGTATGAGCATAAGTCCATGTAATATATTTAATTATTATTTTATTTTACATTTGTAGTGTCGCCATTTGGAAGAAAACTTGACAAAAAATTTGTTATTTTAAATTAAACACCCTATAAATTTAAGCATTTTTGGAATCTTTAAAAAATTTGACGTACATTTTATGTGTAATGTCCTCTACTTCAACTGTTTTTGGAGTATTGACAAGTGAAAAATGACATTTTATAATTTTGATAGCCCATAAAATCTAGACGGTTAAGGTTAGGGCAATGCGGTTTTACGTCCCTATCTTAAGTTTTCAATAGGTTTCTAATGGGTTGCTCACCTGGGCTTGCTGGGAATATAAAGTAGAAAAAGATTCATTTAGGATGGTGTGTTTGGCTAAAGCTTACATCTAAGTGTGATTAATAATAGAATGATTTTGGTTAGATAGTTTAATGGCAAATTATATTACTCTTACGGTTACCCTTACCCTAAATAAAGGTAACTTCAAGAGGTTAAAAATAGTAGTTTTGAACGTACCCAAAAACAAATTTTCTAACCTAAAAATCTCTCTGCTTTTCGGCGCTAATTAGCGCCTGTGGTTACCTTTAATAAAGATAACATCGTGACAGAGCGTTAGTGCGCCCGCGCAGAATAGAGGCAATGGTACCAGACTGGCAAACTCCCAATGTGCCAATGGGTAAAAAAATACCATCCTACTTAAAACTAAAGATATAATTTTTTTGGAAGTGCTGGTTTATGGGTTGAGGGATCTTATTAATGAAACGTTCTTTTTTTGGAATGCCAACTTTCTCAAAATTTATTTGCGTCTTCAGGGCTATTCAAGACGGCCGTTCCATATGTCTATTTTATTACTAGTAAACGTCATCTTTTGGTAAAAATGCATTTATTTTAAAAAAGAACACGTACAGTTTTAGTTAAAAACTTTTAAAAAGAAATAAACACACACCTTAAAATATTATTACTACTACATTCTACAAGTAAAGATATAATATTTTTGGAGAAAGAGGGTAGAACAAAAACACAATAAAAATAATTAGTAAAGTGAATCTCGTGTCCGCAAATAAAAATTAAAGTAACACTCGTGGCATATCGGACAAAGCGTTTTTGTTTCTCACTTCATTACGACCAGGCCTCCAATGTCTAATGGAGAATCCAGACACCTACACACCTGTTTCATCCTTATTAGGAATCATCAGGGGGTCATAGGATTGTACCTGGCAGTTGAAGCTACACAGCCACCATACAAACCTCTCGAATTTAAAACAAAAAGTTTTTAATCCGCGGAGAAGTAGTACCTGTGTGCGCCACCTGTTGAATGTTTTTGTTTCTCGGTTTATTCGACAGGTGGCGCACACAGGTACTAAGTCTCCGCGGATTACAAACTTTTTGTTTTAAATTCGAGAGGTGTGCATGGTGCCTTTGTAGCTTCAACCGCCAGGTACAATCCTATGGCTCCCTGATGATTCCTAATAAGGATGAAACAGGTCTGTAGGTGTCTGGATTCTACATTAGACATTGGAGGCCTGGTCGTAATAAAGTGAGAAACAAAAACGCTTTGTCCGATATGCCACGAGTGTTACTTTAATAATTAGTCTTCAGAATTTATTTATGATAGTTACCTGAAGTAATTAACACTTCTCCTTTATCAGTAAAACTCTTGTTACAGTTTGCGCTGCAATTATGTTCAAACATTGACGTTTTGTCAAAAACTGCAATGTAGGGTGGTTCTGTTAAAGGGACTTCGTGGGCGTTAACCTTCAGACATAAAACAGGTAATCAAAAATCCATATACAGGGTGATTCAAAATTCCCAAGTTATTTTTTTTTACTGAATTTAAGAGTAACATTTGTTTCTAACACGCAGTAAAGGGCGGTTCTCAGAAAATATTAACAATTTTTAAATGCAAATATCTCTGAAAAGAAAAAGTTCACAAAAATATATTTGCTAATTTAGTTCAGCCGGTCTCCGTAGCGCAATAGATGGCGTATCGGCCTGCCGCACGGAAGATCTCGTGTTCGAATTCCGGCTAGTTACTTGGATATTTTGTGTTTATCTTTTACTTTGCATAATCCCTTGGCTAAAACTGGGCATTGATCCTAAAGATGGAAAGTCCAAGCATAATTTAAAAAAAACACAACAAATTATACATACAGTTAAAGTCTTTCTTAGGAATTTTGAATCATCCTGTATAGATAAGGCGCCGACATAGCAAATTGCGACCAAATGACTATCGAAAGTTTGATAGCTTGCCATTGGTTCTTATGGAATAAAACTGCAATCAAGTAGACACAAAGTATGATGTTGCATGCTTAAGTCTATTACCCAGTGGCGCACCGAGGAATTTAACCCCTCCCCCCCCCAAGAAGTCTGGTTATGGTCACATTTTTACTTTAAATTAAGGTTTTTTTATTATTTATCCTTAAACCCCCCCGTCCCCAAAGTCAATTCCTGGATGCGCCACTGTATTACCCAAGTGTTTCAGGTCCGTAATTGCCTATTATTCTAGCCAAAAGCAAAGATAATTTTTTCCTAAATCAAGAACTGTAAGAAAGGTTTTGTTAAATTGGGATATCGGAATGGTTTACATTTTTTAAAAGTTTTTTCGTTGAAAAAAGTGCTCAATTAAAAAAACACCACCTTGTACTCACTCAGTTCACGTCCACTCAAAATGGTGGTAAAAAAACATAAGCAATTCTTTCAAAGATCTTGGAAATATTTTTTTTTGGGTTTGTTTAATAAAGAAATACTATAATTAAACACATACCTAACTCACACCAAAATTTTTTTATTAATTTTAGAAATAGTCGTTTTTACGTGAATAACACGTTCCACGTACTTTAGGTATAATACCTATTGCAAAAGTGGATTTTAAAAAAATCCATAAGATTGAATTGTCATCATGTTCTCCCACTATTTAATTTTGAATAAAATTATTAACTTGAGAGTAGTTTTATTTTTTTTTTGTATTCTGTGTGCGTCAACAACAGCTTACCATAACTATACCACAAATATTAAGAATTTCATCTTTACTAAACTCATTTTGCAACTTGAAAAAACTCAAAATAAATTCGACCACTGAAACCTTTTCTTCTTGCCATTTTTGCGTATTTTTCAGACCTTCACAATGGGATTCTAAAGCAGTCAATTTCCTCCAAATTTCGGGTTTGTATTTCTTTTGGTAGAGACATCTCAAAACTGTTATACAACGGTATGAGGGATGTATGATACCGAAGTTTTTTATAGAGACCTAAAAAAGTTATTTTTAGTAATTTTACAGGTTTTGATAGTTAAATTGTTGTCTTCAAAGTTGTGGATTAGGAAGGATCTGCTAGGATAGTACTTTTAAAAAGTATTTCCAAACATAATTTATGCTTAACAAAAATAAATTAAATTTGAATTGTTAGAGTGAGAATCTTTTAATAAAAAAGATTAAAAGAAGTGGTACAAAACTTCCTAAAATCTTACAATATAATAAGGCGCAGAATGAATATTTGAGCGATGTTACTGATGACCAAGAAGCCAGATAACAGGATATCTTAACGATGAAATAAATTTACCAAGACTAGTAGAGTCCAGGAATGATGGGGGTTTATTGTTGATTCCTTAAGTAGTCAAGTAATACCAAATTTTATTTTTTTTCCATTAATAATTGTAGTTGCATTTGAATGCTTTGGAATACACATTTAAATAAATATATTTTTTGCTTTTTTTAACATAGGTAACAAAAATTCGCATGCGTAAAAGTATAGGGTTAAATGAATGAATGTTAAAAAACTATTTTGTGAATGGGGGATGTAAAAAAATAGATCGAGACAAGGTAATAAATTAAATGTTATTTTTAACAAAGGAATTTTGGGAAAGGGAACTGTTTATTGATCTTATTTGGGACTTGAAAAGGGGTGCGTGGGTAAGTATAGCCTCGATATTATGTAAGTAAAGCTGGATTAATGGCTCCCTAAAGTAAGCAAAAAGATTTCACAGTTATGAGTGAGAACTTTGAAATGCGCTGGCGGTTAGAGGCACGTAACAAGTGAGAAAATTCTCGCATGTGACGTGAGAAGTGCGTAATGAGATGTGAGAAGTGAAGTGGCTAATAGGATGAGAGGAACAGAAACCGGTCAGGGTAATTGTTGCACTCAACAAAGTTGTTCGTGATAATGACTTCTAAGGAGAGCGGTTTTTAAAGACAAAAAAAAACATTTTTCAAGAATCTTCAAGAGGCAAAAGAATTTTAGTTTATCGACAACCAAATTTTAGATTTGAACCCGAACCAAATTAAAAAAGCTGAGCATTTTTCAGTAAACATGTGGGATGGTTTCATTGCTAGAGGTTTGGGTGTTTTCTGGATAGTCGAAGGAAGATTTATTAATCAACTCGAAAAAAGGTAGGTGCCCTCTTTACATATCAGCCTTCTTTTTTTACTCGAGTGATAATTTGATTTTGTTTAATAAAGACTTCATTAAAACGTTGTTTTTGCTGTTTTATAACATTTAATATTATGCAATAGTTATTATCTACTTTGACCCACGCATTTGCGTGTGGGAAATTGCATTTTCCGCACACCATGCGAAAATGGATATGCCTTTGTCTTTCCCCCATGCAATGTTTTTTCAATAATTTAAAATAAATTTTATATAACTATTTTACGCACTAAATACTTAATTCTTAAATCTCAATGAAAGGAACGATCCCTTAAGGAAAGGGATTAATCGCGGAGAATGATCACATCCCTTGAGAAAAAGATGCTTTTTCTGAAACCGTTTCGAAATTCTAGATTGAAACCGACCGATTCGATCCCTGGCTTTGGACTCTGGGAGCCCCAACGCCCAATTTTTTATAGAATGGAATACGCTATCAGAGCTCATGAATACGAACATATATTCGAGTTTTGATTTGCTTATAATTTCGAACCAATTTCGAGCTAATTTTGAACCACTTTTAAAATTTTTGAACCACACTCTTTCCTGTTTTTTTTTATATTCAACAAAACAGCCGGACGTCAAACTACACCCCCCTCATTTAAAACGCAAAGAAAAATGAAAAGCAACTAAGTTCGAACTCCTAATATCACCAAAAAGAATTTCGAAAAATCCTCTATTGATTTGGATGCGCAATAAAGATCTCTCTACTCATATAGTCCGCATCAGCTAAGAAGCACCACTGGAAAAATCAGGTGCTTTACACATGCACATATTAGTTACCAAAAGTCCAACAAAGATGGAAATAGTTTATCTTACGTGATTTCTATGCGGAGATTCTTGAAATCCAAACAAGCGAGTACTCCCCGAAATTTAAGTGAGAGCGAGGTAAAGATATACAAAAGTACACAAGAAGGAAAAGGATATGGATACTCTCTTACCGGGTACTCCCTTCTCACACTTTCAAGAATCCCCGCACTGGTCGTTTCTATTATATTTTTATGCCTTCGAAACTGACTGGATTTCAATTGGCTAAACCCCCCATTTTGTATAAATATAAAAAATCACAGAAATTGGAATGGTTAAAATTTTTTTATAGTTGTACAAAATTAGTTCGAAATTAGTTTAAAATTATAAACATATCAAAGTTCGGAATTTTTTTTAGGAGGGTGTGGCTTGACGTCAACCTGCACCCCCACCATATTTAAGAAGAAACAGGGTTACTAGTGGATTTTTTGAAATTCTTTTTGGTGTTATTGGGAGTTCGAAATTAGTTCTTAATTTTGAGATAGTTGCTTTTCATTTTTCTCTACGGCTTTAAATGAGGAGGGTGTAGCTTGACGTTCGGCTGCATCCCCCATTTTAAATATAAAAAATAACAGCTTGGAGTGTGGTGCAAAATTTTTAAAAGTGGTTCAAAATTGGTTCGAAATTATAAGCATATCAAAACTTGGCGGTGTAGTTCGACTGACATTTTAGCTGGTAGTGCTTATTTTATATACACTATTAGAAAGGTGAATTTTGGGGCAGGGAAAAATGCATGTGTGCATTTTTTGCACCCAAGCTTTTTCATGCTGGATTGGGGTGCCCGTGCCCTTGTTAGGTAATAGTTATAATGATATTTTTCAGATTGCTACCTTATTTCCTCTATTTTGGGTAAACCAGCACTCAGGCTCGTGCACATCTACATTAGCGCAATGCTCGTTACACACCGGCCATCCGCACTTGGGGCACTCAATGAATCCGCCAGTCTCCAGGGCCTGTCAATAATAAGGGCACTTGTTCACACTATCGCAAAAAATTGAGTTCCAAAAGGTAAAAAGTTTTATTTCGTTGGGAGAAAACGTAAGTAAATAGTAGTATATTATAAACCAAGGGGCTAAAATGTCCCTTTTTATCGCGGGCGAAAAGATTTTACCCCTACAGGAGGGGATACAATACGACGAGGGATAGAAACAGACTTTACTCTAAACGTTTATGTATATCAGTGGCGGCTTGTGATCTATGAAGAGGAGGTTCACAAATTTTAAAAATTCACTGTTAATTTTTTTGTAGTTGCCCTTAGTGTTTTTCGGGTTTAGGTCTACCGGCATTTTTTATTTCAATTATTTGCTCCATCCCCAAAGAGCTAAAATTATTTTTTAAGTACTCTACTGTGAAAATGTTTATTATAACAATTGTTAAAATAATACAACATAAAAAGTGTAAATAAAAGCCCTTATAAAACCGCTAAATGCGCGAATGTATTACAAACCACAGCAATAAGGCAAAGCAAGCGGACTGAAGCACACCAAATATGTGCGCCCATCTCTATTGAAATTCGTGATATCCCCGGCTACTAGCCCACTGAAAACATACAGATATCCTGCTAGGCTCCACCTACTTCATCGCATGTGCAAGTGTTTGGTGTCATCAAGCAGAGGTTCATTTCGGCGAGAGCGGCTGGTAGCAGGATCTGTGTTGAATAGATAGACGCAGCAATGAGAGTGCGCGAAACGGAAAGAGACCTGGCTGTGTTAAATTATAAATTCATCTAATTTTAACGCGGTTTTTCCGAAACATTACAAAGAAAAATTTAAATCAGACATTTTATTATTAATTCCTTATTCTGTGTGGGGATGCACGTGCTCATGTGCTCCTATGAAGGAACCGCCACTGATGTATATTCATATACTATTTTTCGCACTTTCTTTTATCCGTCAAATTAGGGGGAACTTTTTGTGTCAATAGTGCAAAAAAGTACTTTTTATACCTTTATTAAAAACAGAATTTTAGACACTATCCACAAATAACCAAACCATAACTTTTTTGGGAACTGATACAAAAAAAAACTTTTTCTTCCGGATGCTAAAAAACCACTGTGTCCATCAGCTGCCCTTAATTTATGGTGTGTGAGTTTTTTAAAGTTTTTTTCCTGTTTTTTTTTAATGGTTTTCTCTAGCTTGACTACCATTATTTTGTTTCTTTGTTTGCTCGAAATCTTCCCGCAATTTTTTCAACTAATTCTCGATGAGCTAGAGAAAATACCATTTAGTAGTTTTTTTTATTAGAGACAAAATCAAAATGGCGAATTCCAAATTCAGAGCTTTCCTATTTATGAACTGATATGTATCAATTTTGGTGATTAGGTTCAATAATAAAGTTGGAAAGACAATAAAAATAGATCAAAAAAACTTGTATGCACAACCGGGCGTAAAAGTAAACTTTAACGCCCGAATTTTCAAGCGTAACATAATTCTTTAACGCCCTGAGGCGCCTTTTATGACCGCGGGCCTAAAAGGTTTTAAATTGGCTCTCCAATGATATCGTGATTTGTCAAGTTTGCATTTTAAAATATTTTTGACTAATGTCATTACAAAATCATAAATAATTATTTTTTAAATATCAAAATCTCATCGTGTATAATATGTTGTGTGTATCTCGGTCGAAAACAGCTTTAACGTCCTAGGCAAGTAATAGCTCTCGGCTAACGCCTCAGGCTGTTATTTACACGCTGCGGGCATTAAAGCTGTACTTTTTGACCTAGATGCATAAATAAATATTAAGTGAAATGGTTTCATTTAAAATCAGCAGCTGTACCCAAATCAGAAAATAATAATTTGGGCCTCTTAATAACTAAAATAAAGCACGAGGACCCTAAAAACCTGTATAAATACTGTATAATCAGATAAGATCCACGGGTCCCTAAAAATGTGTTTCTAGGCTCAACGAAAAAAATTATTCCAATTTAGAATTTGTTATTTAAAAAATACTAAATTATAGAGTCTACAACTCTCGCCAACCTAACAAATTCCAACTCTTGGGGCAAAAATTAAAAATTTGTATTTTTTAAATATTTTTGTTTTTATTTTTATGTACTTAGTACTTAGTAGTTAGCACTTAGTGGTAAGAACTTTTTAAAATTTTATCTGCCGGCTGTCCAATAGATTGATATGGCTTTACTTGTCTAGAAGGCTGTGATACATAGTTTTTCGTAGGTTATTCCTTTTTCCTACGAGCGTGCGTAAAAACGCTTTTCTCGCATTCATTTCAGTGCGGAAAGTGGCACTTTTTCGCACGCCGTGCGTGAAAAAAAATTTCCGCACGCCGTGGTGATTAATAATTACCATAAACATTTTTTAAGCTTGTTAAAGTTTACTTCTGAATAAAACATATAATTTGTAGTTTTGACTATTTTTTCATTTTTACTTACTTACTTACTTAGACTTACGGCTTACCTGAACTCCGCTGGCGTGTCGTTCATGCAAACGCCGCTGCGTGCGAAAAAGTATAACTTTCCGCACTTTTTAGGTAAATAACTATTTGCTCCATAAGTTTCGTTTTTGTTGTACTTATAGAGGCCTCGAAGATGACTGATTTTTAGTTGAAATAAATTAATTAAAATTAAAGAAAGTTGGATTTTCGTTCCTCACCCACTTCACCAGTTTTAAGCTAAACTTTTATAAAATTCACCAATAATTTGGCCACGAAATCATTTTAAAGTAGACCCTACACCATTAATCTCGAAATTTCACCTGGCTGGCAGGCCAGACTGATGTGTTCCTATAACTTTAAACGTAATTTAAACAATTTTATAAAGAGCGGCAACTCTGTCTTATTAACTGCGCTTACATACCTGTCATTAATGTCAAAAATAGTGCCGATTTAGCTAATTCCAATTCGACTTAAGCGTTCCGATAATTCCTTAATGTATGTTTAAAGTTAAGAATAGGGCCTGCCAGTGGTGTTTCGCCACTGACGACAAGAGTACAGGCCGAGTGTCCGCGCCCAAAAATACAGTTTTGTTCTTGTTTGGTCTTTTATGTTCTTTATTATAAAAAAAAATAAGGCAACTTATCAGAGAGGTGCGTTTTGGGATGAAATGATTTATTGTGAAAGCCTATACTTGCAGTTTTACGGTGGTTTAATGTCTGCGTTAATCAATAACAGTTTTAAGATTTGAAATTAACTCTGTGTTTCGGACTTCCATTGTCTATATTTTATTTATACACGACGTTTCGATCAGTACAATCTCTGATCGTCTTCAGGTGCAAACTACGAAGACGATCAGAGATTGTACTGATCGAAACGTCGTGTATAAATAAAATATAGACAATGGAAGTCCGAAACACAGAGTTAATTTCAAACACATCATTGTCTCAAACTTTCAAACAAAAGTTTTAAGATTGATGATAACGCAAGGAGGCGTTCTTAAAAGTAAAATGTTATATTTTGACAATTTTGACAGCCTTTATGGTTATTTTTTATTATAGTGATTATGCCAATCAAAAAAGTTTTTGGATCGTGTTATTGTCACTTGTCAAAATAAAGAAAGCAGACGGTTAATGGTTGTAGTAAAAAGAAAACAACAGTACCCTCAAAAGTATGTGGCTTTCACTAAAGTTTCAACTGGCAAGTTGAAGAAACAATATCAAGCCTAAATCAAGTTTTGTAGTCTGCAGCATTTTTTAGTTTCCTGGGTTGTATATATTTAAATTGCAATCTTTAAAATCTCAGTAGAGAGAGATACATACATACCCTCAAAAGTAGACCAATCGTACGTCAAAAATTAATTAATTTAAGTATTTTACTTTTTGGGGGTGGGTTTGCTAAAAGTGAAAAAATACTTTGTTTTTCTATTTCCAACAATATCTAAAATAAATTTCAGCAAAATTTATAAAACACTGTAAAAGAAATGACCACTACCACAAAACGAATAAAAATTCTTTAATGACTACCATAACCTACATTACGCTCTGGGAATGACCTGTTTGCTCGCTGTACGTTCCAGGAACGTTCGGAGAACTAGCAATGTTTCAAAAAACTTTGCTTCGGGAACGTCCATTGGGACGTTACATACACGTTTTTGGAAGATCTCTGGGACCTGTTTTTTTTACGTCCCCCCCCCCCCGATCTGGTGAGGACTCTTACCGGATTTTTTAGATTCGTTCTAATGGACTAAACGTCCTCCCTTAAAAACAAAAAATGAACTGTATTATTTATTTAAAGGAAATAGTACTTTTAACAACCAGTGGCTAAAATAGTGCTCTTTTAACAAGCGTTGGTTTAAATAACGAGCGCAGCGAGGTATTTACTAACACTATTTTTTTTAATACCTTAATCAAAAAAACCAAGAAAAACAGGAAAATACGAAGAGCGCTTCTCGCAACACACTATCTTTACACTATAAATCAAGGCAGCTGGTAAATTAAATAACAATGGTTTGCATAGCGATGTGCCTTTTTACTCGATGACGTTCATTGTTGCGACATTTTAATCTTTGACAGTTTGATATTTTGACGATGTTGGTGAAAACTGGCGGAAATGGCTTAATTTTTAGTCAAGAATAATTAAATGTTTTCAATATTGCTATTTTCCGCTATTTCTCTTTAATTTTGGGTAAAAAACGGATAGAAATCTTTTTTTGCACCCGTAATCAAAGCAAAAGTTTTTTTGCATCGGTAACCAAAAAAGCCATGCTTTAGTTATCTGCATACATGTTTTTGATAAAGGTATAAAAAAAAATGTTTTTTGATACCGTTACAACTTAGGAAATATAGGATTTGGGTTTTACAGTGTAAATCTAACTTCATAAATAAGACCTATCTGACTAAAATTAAAAAATTAGCACAAGGAGTTTACTTATTAGTGGCAAGCCAGGTAGCAAGCTAAAATTTTATTTTTTATGTTGTTTTTAAGTTGAAAATTTTGCCTTGTACTAAAACTACTAAAAAGTTGAAAACTTATTCTAAACAAAAATACTCGTTTTGGTTATTTTTTAGTTTATTAAAATCAAAATCTGACTTTATTTATGAAGTTTGATTTTGCTCTGTAGAGTCAAATTCAAATCTAACTTTGCTGTGTGGTTGGGTTGGGTCTAGGTCTAAGGAACGTTCCATTCTGAACGTTCCCTAGACCGCTGCTGTGAACGTTCCTAGCACGTAGTATTTGGGTTCGGTGACATTACCGACCTACGGGACCTACAGGGAATGTCCCGGGAATAAAGTGTGTGTTGATATGTAAACTCAGTAACACATATGCATAAAGTGTCAAATAAGCATTCTAAAATGTCCCCATTAGGAACATCCCGAATTCCCTAGTGCGATCTTCCATTACAAAATCTTGAACGGTTTTTGGACTTAAAAAACAGTTTTTGCTCCGCAGCAGGTATTTTGGAAGATTTTGGAAGGAGGCAAAAAAAATGTATGTATTTTGCGTTTTTGCAACTGATTTCCGCATTAAAAAAAAGAACTTATATTTATTATAACATAAGATAATTAATTACTTGCTCTAGGTAGGTAAAATAACACAAAGATGGAAATCCTCAGGAAATAAAAATTACATCATGAAAAAAAAACAAACTAATATGAAAATTCTTCGCTAGAAAGAAGAATCCAAAAAGATTGCACAAAGTTTTCCATGGGTACACCAGTTCTTAAACGGTTCTCGGAACCTGACATGAGCAGTTTGACGAGTTAACTAAAATCCTGATCGGTTCTCTAATGCAGTACTAGAAAAGCTCTAATATTATCAGTGAACTTACCTGGCAACATCCAAGACATACTGGCACAGTCTCTTGAGACGGGCCCCAGATTAGGGGACTTTCTTTAAGGATTATCTCGCTTCGCTTCAACTCTCTAGTGGTTAACAAGTGCCTGCCGATTGTATCGTCGCTGGTCACCTGAGAAATCAGTTAAATTTGCTTAGTTGCTGAGCACCTGGCGGTTATAAGAGTATGAAAACCCGACATTAATATGTAAGAAGTCCTCTAAAATTTCCAGTGATCACTTTGCTTTTCTGTAAACCATAGTCTATTCGCTAAGAGGCCTTCGTGTTTTTTTTCCGTGTTCATGCTAGTTTGTCTCCAGTGTAGCTGTTCTTAAAATCAGGGAGAAAACAATTATCTCCCTGGAACGCACAGATCCTATTGGCCGACGCCACCGATTCTTTCGAGAATGACTCTAACAACATGACTTTTGATGAAATTCGTTTCTATTGGTCTTTAGTGAGAGAAATAAAAGATACCAATTTCTATTAAAATACTGTCATTAGAGTCATTTCTGGGAGAAATCAGCGGCATCGACCTAAGAACCGCGCATTTGTGAGGAATTATTTTCTTTTCCCTGATCTCAACAATAGCTACAATGATATTAAAAGCCTTTACATTTGGAATCAGTATTCCACTTATTGGACATCTGTCAAATGCATACCACATACAAAATGACGGATGAAACATTAAAAACAGGTTATTTTTGGAAAATTAACAACTTTTTCATTGTGAACCGATTTTTTTGAAAGAATTTTTATTTTTTTAAATCATAATGCACATTTAGCGGAACTATCAACACTTGCAATTGTTTTTGTGACAGAAAAGCCTATCGTGTCATTACATGATTGTTTACGTTTTTTTTTGCTTTTTATAGATTAACTGTCAATTTTTCACAGGGTACAACAAAGGTGTGTATTAACGAGTTGTATCCATAGAGGGTACTGTTTCTAGGGTTGCGATTTATATTTCGAATTTTTTATTTCGAAAACATTTATTTCAAAAAGCACTTTTTTCGAAAAACATTTATTTTGAAAAACACGTATTTCGAAAAATATATTTTAAAACAAGAATTTCGAATTAGTTATTTCGAATAATTTTTGTTAAAAAAAGGGTTGGACTAGTTTTAAAAAGAAGGGTTGGGTTACTTTTGAAAAGAAGGGTTGGGTTAGTTAAAAAAAGGGTTGGGTTAGTTTTGAGAAGAAGAGTTGGGTTAGTTTTAAAATGAAGGGCTGGTAGTTTCGAAAAAAAAGGTTGGGTTAGTTTGAAAAACAAAGATTAGGTTGCGTTGGTTTGGGTTTTTTTTGAAATCTTCTCCAGCCAAAACCAACAAAATCCAACCCAACCCTTCTTTTTAAAACTAACCCACTTCCTTTCTTTAGAACTAACCCAACCCTTTCTTTTTTAACTAACCCAACCCTTCTTTTCAAAACTAACCCTAAAAAAATATTTGTGAAAGAATTCCGACCGAAGAAATTTTAGACGAATCGCTTTTAGATATACTTAATGGATTTGCGCAAATTTTATAAGATTAATATTGTTCCTTTGTATTGAATAATAAAAAACTTTTTTATATGATGATGAGATAAGTGTTTTTCCAAAAAAGTGTTTTTCGACATAAGTGTTTTTCGAAAAAAAATGCTCTTTGAAATAAATATTTTTGAAATAAAAAATTCGAAAACGCTTTGAATTTTAAAGCTGATGCCGTCTCTAATAACCTAAACTGGTTTTTGTTAAAAAGAAGTCAATTGTTTCAGATAGTGCGGCTTACATATGGTCGACACTCGATTTTGTACCAATGTGTTCTGACTATTTTTTGCAAGTTTAGGAAATTTCCAGGAGCCTAAAACGATGCCATTCCTTATATAAACTAACTTACCCATTTTTGTTAAGCATACCAGTTGTCGTCAAAAAAGTAATTTAGGGTGGGACGAAAAAATAATCACTTTTTAAAATGTATAAAGCAAGAAACTGCCCGATTTAAATATTATTAAGGTTTCTAGAAAGCGCAAAATTTGGCATTTTCTAATATTCAAAGATGGCGGACTTGTTTTAAAAAATGGCATTTTTGACTCTTTATAAAAAATGTTTTTGTGCAACACCATTTAACCCCAAACTATCAGTTACACAGTTACTTTCCTTCCAAGCATTTCAACGTAATTCAGTTAAAAAATAAAATAGGCATTTTGACAGTTTCCCAAAAATTTTTCGGGTTGTTTTTATTTTCTTGAAATCTTGCTTGATAACATTGGTTTTTTACTTTTTGTATTATTGAGTGTAGCTGATTTCTGTAGTTTTTAGATTTTCATTCCCTGGATTAAGCTTGATTTTTTTTTTTAATTTATCGCGTATATTTATTGTTTTCAATAATGCTTTTGATATCGAAGGGTTGATATCCATTTTCTATTTTTTCTAGGCTTTTTGTTACTTTGCTGGAGTTTTGGACGTGCGTGTTGAGAGTTTTAAAGAAAATTTTTATGCTTTTATTTGGAACCACCTCGTTTGTGGCATTACTCCTGCATTCAGAGACAAGATAGGGACTTATCGGTACATAAAGTCGACTTAATAAAAGTCGGCACTATTTTTGACAGTTTCGCACGAAGTTTAAAAGGTTTTTAACATTGTTGTCACCTAAAAATGTCATCTAGACATGCTTATATTGTGCCACCCATAAAGTTGACATTAATAAAGTTAATTCCGTCCTTTATTAAAGGTTGGCACAAACATTATGAAAGTCGAGGTTACTTTGATAGCAAAGAGGACATATTTAGACAATAACAATGTCAGAATCCTTTTAAACTTCGTACGGAATTGTCAAAAATAGTACCGTCTTTGTATCGTGGTCTTTATAAAAATCAGGCTAAGCCCACTTTATGTACCGATAAGTCCCTGATAATTTTTAAGTCAATCATAATTTATGTTTGAACTAGAATGGGTTAATTTTGATTTAGTCGTAATAAGTGGTAGTGGGGTAATAAAGGTTGATAATTTCTTAAGTTGTGCACGTTATTTAAAAGAATATGATCAAGGCAACTTTTTGTTCATGTCTTTCTCTTGTATATAATAATAAGGGAGATAAACAATGGTCTTGTATTTTATTTATGTAATCTTCTATGTTGACTCATCTATCATGTTTAAGTAAGTCTATATTCAAGTGACCCATAATTAATTACTCCCAGTTCAGGGAGCTGAAAAATTTATAAAAACTCGGGTAGATAGATAGATTGTTTATTGTTTTTATAGAAGTTACATTCTTCATAACGAGGAGTTCTCATAACTAGTTTAGACCTTTAATTAAGAGAAACAAAAAAAAACAACATAAACCTAAAGAATTTTCTAGCAAACAGCTAATTGAGCCCATTAGGTGAAACAGGCCTGTACAATACCATAAACAATATAATTTCATCACAATTATAATAGGTCGGTAATTAGTTTTAAAGATGAAATCAAATTTAGTCAACTCCTACATTTAGGTTTTTCATTTAAACACTTTTCTTTTTTATACTAAAGAAACACTAATAATAAAAACAATGAAAAAAAATAAATACGGCTACTTCTTCTTATCACTCTTTTGCTTGGTTGGAGGTTAAATTGTCCAACACTGATACAAATCCTTCAAAGATTTTAAATAACTTTGTTCGTAAATACGGCAGTTTCATGCTTAGTCATTTTAAAAAGTAAGTTTTTTTTTGGCACACCCTAACCGATGTAATAGTTTTAATTTTTTTACGAAAACTGTACACTTTATAAGAAAAATAAATAAGTTTTTTTAGAGCATAAAATTTCCTTTCCATCAGTGTACCTTTAAGGCTATTAGCGGTTGTCCTAAGTTCCAAAAACCAATCAGGAACACATAAGTGCAAAATCGAGTGTCGGTCATATGTTAGCCGCCATATTTATTTTTATTAATAGCTTTAAATTTTACTAGCTTTTACCTTTACTAGCCTTTTAAAACTTTCATGAGAAAGTGAATACTATCTCAGACATAAAAGTATAACTAACATAGAGACATTATGTTTACAACAGTTGCGATCAGACAAAAGGTAACGACGATGCCAGATTGTGCTGAAAGTCGTATCTATACACGTAAGTTTTTTACAAACATATTATTTTAAAATCCAATTCTCTGGTTTGCTTTTTATTTGTATTTTGAAGTAATAGTTAAAACAATATATGTAAGCTTTCGTTCTGAACAAACTGATTAAAATTACAACTGATTGCATCCTGTTCTTTCAATTTCGTTTTCGATCACTTCCCTTACCATGCCACCAACAGATTAGTTAACCTAACCAGAAGAAAATAAAATTTACTCGGATTGCTTAAGCTCAGTGGATTCGGATCGTTATGACACAGGTAAGTACAAAAAAAAAATACAAGAAAATAAAAACTTTAACAAAAATTTGTTTTATTATATTATACATTTTTAAAGATTTTCTTAAATTCTCAAAATTTCGAAAATCAAAAAAAATCTATCCATAAAAAAGTACTTAAAAATGAGCTATTAAATTCTTCTTCTTTCAATGTGATTGAAGTTAGTACACTAATCTAATAATAAAAATAACTTTTACTTGCTATAATCAGCTAAGACAGAACGAAAAAATATCTGTAATTTTAAACGACATTACTTTTCTTGGTATATTTATTGTCGCTGTCTTATTAAAAAAAAATAAAAAACGTTTTGTGATACACGGCCGTGAAATGTCATTAAAGTAATCATCCATAAATTCCAGATTCGATCTCTTTATCGCCTTATCCGTAACCACCTAGACTTGTACTTTAATAGACCATTTCCTGGCGTAAATTACCAATACAGAATTTTACTTCAAAAACACACTTATGGACATTGTGTTAAAGCGAAAAACGAAAGTTTTTTCAAGCAAAAAAAAAAGGCAGGAAAAAAATATTTTTAAGAAAGAGAAATTTTTGGTAATTTTTTCTTAAAATATAATATAACAAAAAAAATGACATATATGACCCAATTATCTATTAACGTTACCTATCTAGCCAAATTTTGCTGTGCGCTTTTCGATTAATGGCAGTGTGGGCGTACGAGGAAGTACAACTTTCCGCAGTAGTCAGGAATCCACTACGGAAGTTCAGTCACTATCCTTCACCGAATAGAGTACTAGTTTTTGTCACTTGACTTGTTAGTTAATTTAAAATGACTGCAGGCGCCTTATTCTTGATTTGAAGGATTTCTTCCAATCGCAAAGCTATATTTCGATTCCAAATACAATCGGACCAATATTTTGATACAGACTATGAGTGTTCTATTTAGATTCTGTGTATAAATGTCAGCCGCCATATTTAAATTGAACCTAAGAATTTCGAATGAACTTTACTGCTTCGTAGGACATGTCGAGATGTTTTAGTCGACAGGTGGTAAGTCGGGTCCTCTTTTTATTGGCTTTTGCCAAACTCGTGTCATTTTCTGCTATGCGTTTGGTGAAAATCTGTGGGATCAAAGACATTCAACTAAAATAGACCCATCAAGTCATTCATAAATCGCTTTGTTACGCGATTAGTTGTTAGATTTGGAAAAAAATAATTTTTTACTTCACTGGCAACGCTGCATCGTTGTACGTTTACCAGCTCGATTCTACTAAAGCAGCAACTTCAACGAAAAATAATGAATAAGGCAGTGTAACACGGTTATATAGGTGCGAGGTTGTCACATTGTGTAGGTTTTATTCCCAATATATATGGAAAATTAAAATAATTATTTTTTTGGTCAAAATAACTAATATTTCGACCGAAAAAATGAGGAATATATATGCACCATAACATGTACACTTGTTGTGACGTCACGTGGGTACCGATTGAAATTTTATCGTATGATATTATATCCAGTTTTTTTTTTATAGTTTGGTGTTTTTTCTTGGCTTTTAATACTTTTTTGCAAAAATAGAACATTTTTTTCCTTATTTTTCACTATATTTTAAATTCATAATTAATTAAAATCGTCACTATGTCTAAAAAAGCACTTGTGGTTCCCTCCGGCACACACTGCTTAATAAGTCTTTGCAATTTTTTTATACAAATCTTAACAAAACAGACAAAAATTTAAACAAAAAACTAAAATGACGCAATCATTTTGTTAATCAAATAGCGTTTGTAGTACCTAGGTGATATTTCAATATGGCGGCCCAGTCAAATGCTGGACTCACCTGCGAGTATAGGCACCTTAAATACAAAGAAGGTGTATTGTGTGTAATGTTTTAAAAAGCAGACCAGAGAATTTGCATAATTACAGGTAAATGATAAAAAAGTTATAAAAATAATATGTTTGTAAAAACATTACGTGTAGAGATACAACTTTCAGCGCAATCTGACATCGCCGCCAAATTTTTTACCTTATGTCTGATTGCAACTGTGGTAAACATTATCTCCTATTTTAGTTATGCTTTTATGGTTTTACCCAACATACAAGACTATACGTCAAATTTTCTCAAAAGCTCCTAAAATAGTGTATTTCAAAAGGCGGTACTTTTGTGGTCCATAATAAGACTGGTCACCAGCTTTACGTAGGAAAAGTTTTTTAACTGGGCTTTGGAAAAGCTGAACCGCACAAAAAATATTTTTAATGGAAAGGCGGGAATAGTTTATAAAAGAAAAGTTTTTTTTTTAATTTTTAAGGTCTATTATTGAACAACTCATCCGGTGGCCAGTGTTATTGTACCACACTGTTTATGTTTGTATATTTCTTTATTTTTATGTTTGCATATTTATATATTTGTATAATTGTATATTTGTATATTTGTATATTTGTATATTTGTATATTTGTATATTTGTATATTTGTATATTTGTATATTTGTATATTTGTATATTTGTATATTTGTATATTTGTATATTTGTATATTTGTATATTTGTATATTTGTATATTTGTATATTTGTATATTTGTATATTTGTATATTTGTATATTTGTATATTTGTATATTTGTATATTTGTATATTTGTATATTTGTATATTTGTATATTTGTATATTTGTATATTTGTATATTTGTATATTTGTATATTTGTATATTTGTATATTTGTATATTTGTATATTTGTATATTTGTATATTTGTATATTTGTATATTTGTATATTTGTATATTTGTATATTTGTATATTTGTATATTTGTATATTTGTATATTTGTATATTTGTATATTTGTATATTTGTATATTTGTATATTTGTATATTTGTATATTTGTATATTTGTATATTTGTATATTTGTATATTTGTATATTTGTATATTTGTATATTTGTATATTTGTATATTTGTATATTTGTATATTTGTATATTTGTATATTTGTATATTTGTATATTTGTATATTTGTATATTTGTATATTTGTATATTTGTATATTTGTATATTTATATATTTGTATATTTGTATATTTACGCACATAATTTCTTCTCGGTTTTAGATTTCAGCCATGCCAAAATTATAGTTTGCATTGAAAATTGGTTTTAAGTAGGTAAGATTTTTACTACTTACGTATCGGGGCCCGCTCCAGGCACCGGAAAACCAGACACTCGCTTAAGGCGCCGAATTCTAGGGCCAAATTAAACCTGGTGGCGCTAAAATTCTATAGTGGCGCCAAATTAATGCTTTAGTGGCGCTAAATTGCGCTAGAGCGAATCTCGTCTTGTATACCTTAAAACAAATGCAGTGCTTCTTATGAGCTTTCCAATCACGCTTCTGATGCTCCTTGCTGCAGTAATATACATTTTGACATCCTCCACATTTATGGCCTGCTTCTTTTTGGCAGACGTTGCACTCTTGCATTGATCTTATTTATTTCTTTTTGGACTCTCAAAGCAAAAGGTGGTATTAAATTAGTACTAAAAAAAAACAATAATTTAAATGCAAGCGCATACGTATAGTCGATTTAACTTCAATTTTTTTGTTTAAACAAAAACTACTTGCTAATTTTATTTAAAGAATATAATTTAGAAAATTGTATTTAAACTTTTACCGCTTACCCCTCTGCATAACGAATTCCTGGGTGCGCTACTGAAGTAAAACTAAAATCATGGATATAAAGACCGAACTTTTAGGTTAAGAATCAGAAAACCATCCCAAGTGAAGTGTCTACTTAGCTTTTTTTGTTAGTGGTAAGTGAAGTTTCTATTAGCCCCAAGTGATGAATTCAATAGCTGCAAGTTAAACGACCTACTTAGACCCGAGTTCGTTAACCCTTAGTGATTTATCTACTTACCAATATGCGACAAGTCACTTAACTTTCCCTTCACTTACGGTTAATGAATTTTTCTACTAGTTTGTTAACCCCTAATGATTTAACTACTTACTTATGACAACTAGCTTTCTCTTCACTTCAATAAGTTAAAAAAAAACTTGGTTTCGAGATATTTGTCCATATATATCCACCAAACGCAAAAATTTTCTGATTAAGCTTTAATCATGATTAACAATCTTCAGTCCACCAATTATTCCACGCTTATATTCCGCGGTTTCAAACTTTTTCTTTACAAGCGTAAGTTACAGTGGATAAAGCATTGGTTTCTCAACCTGTAGGTTGTCGGTTCGAACTCCGCCGCCGCGCTGCACTTTTTTTATTATTTTATTTTATTTTTTTTCTTCTTTAGGATGTATTGTGATAGGACAGGTTTTTAGAGCTCAAAAATATTTATTTAAAGCCATATTTTAGGAATTATACTAGATTTGCGCCACTATATATTTACTAACGGTTAGTAGATACTTCACTTACGGTAAGTGAAGTTTTTACTTATGGTTAATATGTTATTTTATAACCTTAAGTAGGTGAGAAAACTTATGGTAAGTGGGCAGTTCACTTCATTTAAATGAAGTTTCTACTTGGGGCTAATGAATTCTTACTTAGGATTAGTGAATATTTTTTTCAGTGTACAAAAGAAATCTGCATAAAAGATTTGTGGCGTAAAAGGCAAAGGGTGAAGGAGTAAATCGGAAAAAGTTTTTCCTCGATCAGGATTTAAACCCGGAACCACTAGAACACCAGTTTAAAGCTCTACCAACTGAGCTATCGAGAACGTTGGATTTTGTCAGTCTATCCGGAACTCGTTTGGTCTTTTGTTTAAGACGGTTGCATCGAGAGTCATACACTGGAGATGATTTTAAACAATTGATCCTCACAGGGCGGTCAGCTCTCACATATGGCTCTACGTGCTACAACCCGGTAAATGCATCAACCTGCAGGCCAAACTATATGAGGGTAGTCAAATATGGCGAGAAAATTAGTGTTGGGAAGCAGTAACACTAAAAGTAATTGTTCGTCGTACTTCTAGATATGGAAACAAAAGCGGCAACAAATTACATAGTTAAAGGCATGACAAGGATTGTTTTAACGGTTTTAATGCTGCGATGCGGAAAGCAACGGAAAACGACCTCATTACCGTCCCCAGGAAATATCATCATTATGACTGGACAACAAAAAGCCCAGGCTCTCAGTTCCCTACAGGTCTTAAGTGACCAGAGGGAGCTAAGAATCTCCGGATCAGTCATGAAGAAGATTGCTACATGGAACGTACAAAGTATGTGTAAGGCTAAAAAATTCCACAATGTCATCAGAGAAATTAAACGATTCGACATAGAGATCTTGGGACTTAGCGAGGTGAGATGGCCTAACTCATGTAAATGCCAGATAGACGACTATCATGTCTACTATGCATGCAATGACGGACATAATCACTATAACGGCGTAGCAGTTATTTTGAATAAAGAATTGTTATGGTAGACTTAAACGTAAAACTTGGAAACGCCCCAAGAGTACATCAAATGAACGTGGAGATTGCCTTTTCAGGAAAGGGATTTTATCGTGTCAAATACTTTCTTTAAACTTCCAGCTAGATGCCTTTATACTTTGAGAGTATCATTAGAAACCAAATTTTATGTTAATTAATAAACGATTTAGAAACAATATTAAATCTGAAAAAACTTATCCTGGCGCAGACGTAGGCTCGTATCACAATCCAGTTGTAGCCAAAATTAAATTTACCCTAAAGAAAAATCGTCCCCCAAATAACAAACCCAGGCCCAGGTTGGACGAACTTCAAGCTAACATGATAGCAACTAACCTTAAAGTCGAACTGAACAAAAAGCTTAAA